>CM051834.1:69378129-71778129 GCA_028451465.1 Erethizon dorsatum
ATTTTATATTTGACCATTCAATAATTTTAATCCACAAATGTTCAGGCAATGTGGAAAGTAGGATAATCATGTTTATTTCCTCCCAGCCAAATAACCAGTTGTGCAAGATTATTATTTTTTTTTTTTTTTGTGGGTACCGGGGGGACGACCTCAGGACCTCGCGCACCAACAGGCACCCGTGCCGCTGAGCGATATCACCGGCCCCTTTTTCGTATGTGGGATCCGGGAGTCGAACTCGGGCCTTCGCGCTTGCAAGGCAGGCGCTTAAGCCGCTGAGCCGTCTCACCGGCCCTAATTTTATCAATCTTTATGGCCAGAGATTTGTTTTAAATATTTGTGTTGTTAAGCATGTACACTTTCTTTGAAGATTTGTAGATTTTTGTAACCTTTCTTTAAAGTTTGTCTCAGCTCTAAGTTATTTTAAAAATGCATTACCCAAAATTAGTATTTGAGGTGTTTACTATTTTATATTTGACCATTCAATAATTTTAATCCACAAATGTTCAGGCAATGTGGAAAGTAGGATAATCATGTTTATTTCCTCCCAGCCAAATAACCAGTTGTGCAAGATTATTATTTTTTTTTTTTTTTGTGGGTACCGGGGGGACGACCTCAGGACCTCGCGCGCCAACAGGCACCCGTGCCGCTGAGCGATATCACCGGCCCCTTTTTCGTATGTGGGATCCGGGAGTCGAACTCGGGCCTTCGCGCTTGCAAGGCAGGCGCTTAAGCCGCTGAGCCGTCTCACCGGCCCTAATTTTATCAATCTTTATGGCCAGAGATTTGTTTTAAATATTTGTGTTGTTAAGCATGTACACTTTCTTTGAAGATTTGTAGATTTTTGTAACCTTTCTTTAAAGTTTGTCTCAGCTCTAAGTTATTTTAAAAATGCATTACCCAAAATTAGTATTTGAGGTGTTTACTATTTTATATTTGACCATTCAATAATTTTAATCCACAAATGTTCAGGCAATGTGGAAAGTAGGATAATCATGTTTATTTCCTCCCAGCCAAATAACCAGTTGTGCAAGATTATTAAGCAAATAATTTCCCCATTAAATTAAGATACCAGTTTTTTAATTAAATTTGTTAAACATTGTGATTTACATTGACACTCTCTTACTCTTATTTAATTGTACTGATCATAGAGCCTTTATGTTTTATTTCTTCTTCCAGTGAAATTTTAAGATTAAAAACCCCAACCATCCTCCCCTCCCCAGATGCTAACTGGAACCATATAAAATTTATTTAACTTGGGAAAAATGAAACATTTTTTCATATCTTACCTCTGGTAAGAACAGTCTCATTCCATTCTTTCTGACTATAGTTTTACATTGTTTAATAAGTTTTGTTAGTGTTTTCTAACTTTTCTGAATTTTCTGAAATGGTCTTTTGACAAATTTTATGACTTTTTCTCTGAGTTTTCTTACATTCCACAATAAACCACATTAGAATTCCTTTTGCAATTTGTAAAAAGAAATTTTTATTTAAACCATGTAAACTGTAAGAATTGCAAGCACTCTGATTTGGTCCACCTGCCCCATAATAACTACTGCTACCATTTCTTGTTTCTCTCCTATTCTGCCTCACTGCAGAAAAATGTGCTAATAGAATACTCATGTGGTCCCTTAGTCCTGGGTCCTACTGGGAAGGCAACCCCTGAAAACCAAACCTAATAAAGAAAGCAGGACAGAAAGGGCAATTCCATAGTCACTGTTGATGACAGCAAATGATGACAGGGCCTTCCAAGGTAGACTCACCAAGACTATTTGACTCTGAATTTCTTGGAGGTGATTTTGGAGTACCTTGATATTCTTAGACCCAGAAGCCCCGGCATCCAGCACAAACAACTTATTTGAAACGCAAAGATCATTCCAAAACCTATGGCAAGAGCAAGAGCTACATCAGCCCTGAGTCAATTTCCTCAGGTCTTTCCAGGCAGGGCCCAGGGCTCCTACTGGCCCCAGACCACCTTGCAGTGTCTCTGTCCCTGCTGTTTGGTGGACTCTGCTTAGTCACTCTAAGTGCACAGGTTTGAGGACATAAGCATGTACTCCCAGTCATACCACGGGACCACTGGCTTTCCAACCAGCAGCAGGAACACACTATGGAAAGACATCAGCTCCTCCTGAGCAGGAAAGGGGAGGCCAATGTGTTCATCTTATAAGTGGCACTGCTGAGAGTGGAGGGACTAAAGATGGGGCAGAGTACATTCACCTAAAAGTGTTCACAGAAAACTCATTTTTACATCAGGAAGAAAGGAGGTATGTGTCTCAAACTGATAATTCAAGATTCAAGTTACACCCAGTTCACTGTTTTTTGATGGCGAATGCTTGATTCAGATGTGGTTTATCTCCCAGTGACTCATGTGTTTGAAGTTAAGTTCCCAGTGCGTGTCACAATGGAACTTTTAAGAGGTAGGACCTAACTGAAGGTGATTAATGTCACTGGGGTGCTACTGTCCAAAGGAATTAGTGTAGTTTCCATGGGATTCCAGTTAGACCTCACAGAGAGTTGCTACAAAGAGAAAGCAACATCACTGTGTCTCTCTAGCTTCCTTTCACAGGTCACCAACTATGATGCTTTCTGCCACACTGTGATGCAGCCAAGGAGGTCTTCACCAGAGCTGCTGTTGGGATTTTCTGCCTCCAAAACTGTGAACTACATCAACTCTTCCTTTATAAGTTACCCAATTTCAGGTAAATGTACCAATAAAAAAAAAGAGTGTTATAGTCTCAGTAGAAATTCATATATTTTACCTCTGACCCTGTGCACACTCAAATCTTATAAGTAAAAGCAAAGATTTAAAAATAATACCTAATGGGGGGGAGAAAAGATGGCTGATTTGTAAGAAGCCCGTAGTGAACCTCTCCAAAAGTCACCATCTGGACACTGGAATATAGTGACTGGAGGAGGACAAGAAAGAGGGAATGGCTCCCCTGGACCAAGGAAAGATATGAAGTGCAGTTTGGTGCACACGGAGAAATTGAAGAGAGACACTACAACAAAGAAGAAGGAGGTGGCCACTGGCGCCTTTTCCCTGTGTTAGGAATCCCGGCGTGACAGAAGCAGTCCAAATCTGAAGACACACAGTGACTGCTGATGGCCCCAGGGGCCTCCATGGAGGAACACGAGACATGGCAGAACAGAGAAGCAGTGGCCATGAAGGACACACTGACTGGTGGTGAGTGCTGACACCCAGCCATCCCTCATGAGAGAGTGATTAGCCGGGTGCCATTGTGCGGGGTGCAACAGCTGAACTCAGAATTCAGGGCAGCCACTGCTCCATCCATGGCTACAGTGGGGCACAGGCCATGGAAAGTGCACTGACAGTGGCAGATGAATGAATCTGGTCTCCACCAGAGAGTGTAGGGTATTGCCCACGGCCCTGCCAAAGGGCTGCTGCTGGCTTGCTGGGACAGATCTGCATAGAACAGGACTCTGTCACCACATGGTGCCTGCCTACAGCAGAGTCAAAAACCTGGAAGTGAGCTTTTTTTTTCCCTCTCATTTGTTTTTTATTCTGGTAGTGGTGTTTGGGGTTTTTTTGTTTTGTTTTTTGTCTTTAGGTTTTTGTCTGTTCATTCTTTCCTTCATTGTTTGATCTTGTTTTTATATGAGTGTAAACAGAGCCTCTAACCTCTTTGTGATTGTGTTTCTGATCTGTTCTTCCTTTTATCCCTTCCTTCTCTTTCCCACCAGTCTTCTGCACCAGTTTCTCCTTTGTCCTCCAGCCTTACATCTAATTCTTTCCTCTTCTTCCAATTCTCTATTTCCTCCTTAACCCATTTTAAATTTAAACTCCTGAGGGAAAAATTGACATATTAAGGACTTGTATACTGCATATAATTTTCTAGTTTGTTTTAGATTTTGTTATATAACCACAACTCTACTTTATATGGTTAAAAGTGGCAAATAACTGGTTAGCTCAGTCTGTCATTTTCTAGGCTGTGTTTGATGCTTTTGGTACCACTATAGCCAAAAGTGACATAAATGTACTAAACAGCTTTTCTTCCTGGTATTCCACAACTGAGATTGTCTGAGGATAACAGAAAATACTATGGCACAGTACCAAAGAACCAAGGACTAGGTCAAACAGGCAGCAACTTCATATCTTGAACAAATTGAAGAGGTAGGATCTTGCAGCAGGCTCAAAACCCAAAAGTAAGCTACACTTGGAAGATACCTCAGAGAAGTAGTCATATCCTAAGAGTTTTAAATATTAGCAATAAATCAACCTACCATAGGCAATTTACAAATATCACCCCAGGAATTAAACTAAAGAAAGAAAAGAAAATGAGACGACACTTAAACAAGATGCAATCCCACACACCCAGTTCACCAAAGGAAAACCAAGGGGGCATTTAGGTGGGACAATCCAAAAGTCACCCACCCAGCATCTCTGAAGTGGTTACAACAAAGCAGTTGGCTTTTTTTCCAGGCTCTGGAAAAAATTAAATCAAAAATAATTTCTCACATAACTGCAGAGATAATGTCCACAATGAAGACCATGCTTAAGGATGCTAGAGCAGATACAGACAAAAAATAGATGAGCTTAAGAAAATTATGGAAGCCATGAATGCTCAGCATAGAAAAGAAATGGAATCCATAAGGCAGATTCAAGCAGATATCCAGGAGTACAAAAATTCCATTGAAAGTATTTGTAGCAGATTAAGCCAATGTGAGGACAGGTTCTCAGACATAGAAGACAGGCTTGCGATTAGTGATCATGAAAAGAAAGAATTATTAAAAATAGCAAGGGACAATGAAAAATCAATCCAGCAGCTGCTGGATGAGGCAAAGAAAAATAACTTAATAATTGGAGTCAATGAAAAAGCAGGAGATAGCATAAATGACATCAGGACACTGTTCACAGACATTATCACAGAGAATTTACTTGGGAGAGAAAAAGAATTTGATGTACAGATAAATGAGGCCTATAGAACTCCAATTAGCCATGATCAAAAAAAATCTTCAGCCAGACATATCATAGTCAAGATTCCAGAAATTCAACACAAGAGTAGAATCTTAAAAGCAGTTAGATAGAAGAAACAAATCACCTATAAAGGAAAGCCCATCAGAATCACAGCTGACTTTTCAGCACAAACCCTCAAGTCAAGAAGAGCTTGGAATGATGTATTTCAAGTTCTACAGGAGAATAACTTTCAACCCAGATTGATGTACCCTGCAAAACTATCTTTCAAAACTGATTGAGAAATAAAATACTTCCATGACAAAGAACATTTGAGAAAATTTATGACCACCAAACCAGCACTCCAAAATGTTTTGAAGGACATTCTAGAAAGAGATAACAAGTACAACAACTCCAGGAACCCCAACAGAAGAAATCCACCAATCAGGGCAAACAATGAAACAGAGGGAGGGAAAAAAGAGGGGGAGCTAACAACAGGAAAATAACATGACAAGTATAAGTCAATATATATCAGTTTTAAGCATCAATGTTAATGGTCTCAATTCACCCATCAAAAGGCAGACTGGCAAAATGGATCAAGAAGCAAATCCAACAATATGCTGCATACAAGAAACACATTTAATTTAGAAAGAAATTCACAGACTGAAAGTCAAAGGATGGAAAACAATACTTCATGTGACAGGAACCCAGAAAAAAGCAGTGGTAGCTATTCTTTTTGCAGACAAAGTGAATTTCAAGCCAAGAATGATTCAGAGAGTTAAAGAAGGTCACCACATCTTTGTAAAGGGAACAATCCAAGAGGAAGAGATAGCAATTACAAATATATATGCAACAAATACCAGTGCACCCAGCTATATAAAGCAAGTATTAAAGGACATGAAAAATCAAATAAGCACTAATACAATTGTATTGGGGGACCTCAATACTCCTCTGTCACAAAAAGACAGATCAACTAGACAAAAAAATCAACAATGAAATATTAGAACTTAACCAAACTTTTAAAGAAATGGACTTAGTAGATGTCTACAGAGTGTTCCACCCCACAACATCAGAATACACATTCTTCTCAGCTGCACACGGGATTTTCTCCAAAATAGACCACATACTAGCTCACAAAACCTGCTTAAGTAAATGCAAAGGAATTGAAAGTATCCCATGCATATTATCAGACCATAGTGCAATGGAATTCGAAATCAATGGCAAAAGAAACCACAAGAACTTCCTAAACACATGGAAATTAAACAGCACCCTCCTGAACAACCAATGGGTCATAGATCAAATTATAGAAGAAATTAGACACTTTCTACAACTGAATGATAATGACAGTACAACATGCCAGAACTTATGGGACAAAATGAAAGCAGTTCTAAGAGGGAAATTTATAGCATTAAATGCCTATATCAAGAAAATAGAGCAAGCACAAATAAACAACTTAATGGTGAACCTCAAACTTCTAGAAAAGAAGAGCAGGCTAAGCCAAAAGCTTGTACAAGGGAGGAAATTTTAAAGATCAGAGCAGAAATTAATGTATTGGAGACTAAAAAACAACAATACAATGAATCAAAGAGTTGGTTCTTTGAAAGAGTAAATAAAATTGACAAACCCTTATCCAACCTTATTTAAAAAAGGAAAGAAAATACTCAAATCCACGCAATTAAGAATGAAAAGGGTGATATCACATCGGACCCTGCAGAAATATAGAAGATCATCCACACCTATTTTGAAAATTTGTATTCTAATAACATGGGAAATGCAGAAGAAATGGACAGATTCCTAGATAAATATGAATTACCAAAGCTTAATCAAGAAGATATAAAAATCCTAAATAAACCAATATCAATCAATGAAATCAAAGATGTAATTAAAAACCTCCCAACAAAGAAAAGCCCAGGACCTGATTAATTCACTGCTGAATTCTACAAGAAACTTAGAGAAGAACTAACATGACTACTTCTCAAACTTTTTAATGAAATTGAAAGGGAAGCAATACTCCCAAATTCATTCCTGGAAGCAAGTATTACTCGATACCAAAACCAGAGAGGACCCAACTAAGAAAGAGAACTACAGGCTGATCTCCCTAATGAACATAAATGCAAAAATCCTCAATAAGATACTGGCAAACAGAATCCAGCAAATAATCAAGAAGATTATACACCATGACCAAGTTGGATTCATCCCAGGGATGCAGGGATGGTTCAACATACATAAATCAATAAATGTAATACACCGTATTAACAGAACCAAGGACCAAAATCATATGATCATCTCAATACATGCAGAAAAAGCTTTTGACAAAGTCCAGGACCCATTCATGATTTTAAAAACCCTACAGAAAATTGGAATAGATGGTCTTTATCTCAACCTGATAAAAGTTATCTATGATAAACCAACAGCCGATATCATACTAAATGGATGAAAACCGAAAGCCTTCTCTCTAAAATCAGGAACAAGACAAGGATGTCCACTGTCCCCACTCTTATTCAACATAGTCCTGGAAACTTTAGCCCGAGCAATTAGACAAGAGCAAGAAATAAAAGGAACAGTGATTAGAAAGGAAGAAGTTAAATTATCATTACTTGCAGATGACATGATACTCTACATAGAAGACCCCAAAATTCCACCAAAAATTGCTAGATTTAATAAGCAAATTCAGTAGTGTAGCTGGATACAAAGTCAACACTCAAAAATCAATAGCCTTCCTGTATGCAAATAACAAACTCACTGAAAGAGAAATTAGGGAAAAAACACCTTTCACAATAATACCCAAAAAAATAAATTGCCTAGGAATCAATCTCACAAAGGATGTAAAAGATCTCTACACTGAAAACTACAGTACTCTGAAAAAGGAGATTGAAGAGGATATCAGAAAATGGAAAGATATCCCTTGCTTTTGGGTTGGAAGAACCAATATAGTAAAAATGGCCATACTTCCAAAATTGTTATACATATTTAACACAATTCCAATCAAAATTCCAACAGCATATCTCACAGAATTAGAGAAAACAATCCTAAAATTCATTTGGAACCAGAAGAGGCCTAGAATACAAAGGCAATTCTGGGCAACAAACACAAGGCAAGGGGCATCACAATCCCTGATTTGAAATTATACTATAAAGCTACTGTGATAAAAAAAAAACAACAGTGTTGTATTGGCAAAAAAACAGACCTGGAGATCAATGGAACAGATTAGAAGATGCTGAAACAACTCCAGACATACTAAGCCACCTTACTTTTGACAAAGCTGCCAAACACATTCTCTGGAAGAAAGATAGCTTCTTTAATAAATGGTGCTGGAAAAACTGGCTCTGCACTGCCAAAGATTAAAATTAGACCCATATCTTTCACCGTACACTAAACTAAATTCAAAATGGATGAAAGATCTAAATATTAAAAGAGAAACATTAAATCTGTGGGAAGATAAAATAGGTAAAACTCTTGAAGACGTTGGTGTAGGCAAAGACTTTATGAATAAAACCCCAATGGCACAGGAACTATCACAAAGAATCAACAACTGTGATCTCATCTTATTAAAAAGCTTTTGCACACTAAGAGAAACCACCAACAGAGTGAAGAGACAACCCACAACGTGGGAAAAAATGTTTGCCAGCTATTCCTCAGACAAAGGATTACTATTGAGAACATACAAAGAACTCCAAAAAATCAGACCTCCCAAATTTAAAGACCCAATCCAAAAATGGGCATCTGAGATGAATAAACACTTCTCAGATGAAGAAATACAAATGGCAAATAAATATATGAAAAAATGTTAAACATCACTAGTCATTCGAGAGATGCAAATTAAAACAACACCTAGATTCCATCTCACCCCAGAAAGAATGGCTATTATCAAGAAGTCAACTAATAACAAATGCTGGAGAGGCTGTGGGGAAAAAGGAACCCTTCTCCACTGTTGGTGGGAGAGTCAACTGGTGTAGCCACTGTGGAAATCAGTGCAGAGATTCCTCAAAAACTAGGATTGGAGGTCCCATTTGATCCAGTTATTCCCCTTCTGGGCATCTTCCCAGAAGAATTAAAAACATAGTACCACAGCGATATATGTGCACTCATATTTATAGCAGCACAATTTGTAATAGCTAGATTGTGGAAATAACCCAAATGCCCATCAACCAAGGAATGGATAAAAAAGATGTGGTATTTTTATACAGTGGAGTACTACTCAGCCATAAAGAAAGATAAACTGGAGACTTATAAAGGTAAATGTATGCAACTTGAGAAAATACTCATAAGTGAAATAAACCAGACGCACATGTGTAAACATCATATTGTCTCCCTAGTGTGAGAAGCTTGAAGAGTAAATAAGATCCAAAATCTACAATAGATATGGTAAAACAGGAAGAAACTGTTCAAAAGGAAAGAGAAACTGGGATGAGGGAAGGGAGGAAAGAAAGAAGGGAAAAGAAAATATTATATATACATACATATATATATACATAAATATATGATATTTAAGATACATTACTAATTTTGCTTAGTTCATTGAAAAGAAAGGTTTGTGCTAATATTGTTTGGATAACTGAATGCTGATATCTTGTACCCTGAGTAACAAATTTAAAGATAACAATATGGAATGTATTAACCATTGTTACCCTCCTATTATGTTGTTTTGAAATTTTGTTCTATTTTTTCTCTTTAAAATAAAATTTAAAAAAAGAATGAAAAATTGATATTTACTTGGCTCAGTACCCTGTCCTTTGGTATTGGAGTATGGTGATGATTATTACCCCAGACAATCACAGTGTTGTCATATGAGGGAGAAAAACTGATTACATGTATGTCATCCTGGCCAAAGTAGTACGATTGACAATAACAGTAGTATCAAGCACAGCCTAGCAACTGATGAACTTTGATAACCATTAATTTGGTACCCTTGACCATAGGAGCAAGCTCTACAGTTATATATTAAATGCAACACATATCAGGAGCTTGTATGCAATGTTCCCCCTTGGTAGATTGATTTTATCCTGTTTCAGTGGTATTTAAAAGGGGTAGGGACAAAACAGAGAGATGAATGTGGAGAAACACAGTAGAAGCAAGGCTGTAAGGCTAAGGATGATCACTCAAGTTTTGGGAGACTGGAGAAGAGTGCAGAAGAGAAAGAATGAATGAGAAAGCAAAAGAATATTGAAGTGCACCAGAAAGAGAAGTGATGGTGTTCATGCATATGAAAGTATTATAAAGTCAAGACAGACAGTTGAGGGGAGAGAGAAAGACAAATAGAACAAAACAAAAATAAAGGTAAGAAACCAAAATAATCAAAAGAAGGAAAGCAAAACTAAAACTAAAACGCAAAACCAGCCCCAATTAGACTGAAAAAGGAAAACCAAACAAAGAAAAAAAAAAGATAATAAAATTCCTCTGGTGTCCGTGGTTCTGTGGTTGTGTCCAAGTTGGATCCCAGAAATGTGCTGTGTAGCCCCAAGTTTGCATTAGGATTTGTACTGGGTATGGAGATGATCTTGGCCTCTGGATGTGGGGTTTGGACTAGTCTGAAGCTGACAATGTTCTGATGTCCACTTCTCCTTACCATTTTTGTCTCTATGGTGCTCTCCCAGTTGCTGTGGTGCCCTCTGGTAGGGAAAGCCTGAGGTTGCTCCCAGACCCGTGTACAGTTAGCTCCTTGTAGAACTTGCACAGCTTCCTTTGTTCCACACCACCAGCTCCTCTTACCCACTGGTTGTAAGGGGGTAATGCCCTTGTCCCGCCATAGGACAAGGCTGCTTACCTGCTTGTGCCACTGGGTCAATGCCACTCTGCTGGTCACAGACCAGAGGGGCATTTCTGGTCCTTTGTGTGTAGGGCTAAGACTGCCTTTTGGTAGCCACATGAGGAGTCTAGGTGATCCCAGCCCCTCCCTCCCAGCAGAATTCCCCCTAGCCTGCTTCCCAACTGCTGGCAGTCCACTGTGACTGGACAGTTCTGCTGTATTTACAGAAGTGTGGAAACTAAGGTGTTCTTTGCTTCCAAGTGCTCCATTGGAATGAATGGGAGGAAATGCACAGTGGTGCCCTCTGTGCTTGCAAGCAGGTAGAGCTTGCCCAGCTTCTGGATAAGTTAAGTCCAAGGAAATAAGCAACACTGAACTTTCAGCAGTTTGTGGCTGTGGAAATAACTGAGTTCTACAGTGATATTTTCAGAGGTCTCTATGGGAAATGGCATTTGCTCATGTATTACTAGGCTGCCCTGCTTAGGATGGGGATTGAGGGTTAATACTAGACATGATATGAGTGACTGTGGGGGAGCTAAGTATGGGGAATTTAAAAACTTTGGAGGAGGAGTTTATGGACTTAGAAAAAATAATGAAATATATTAATAATACTGTTTCAGGTGTTTGAGGGGAAGAAACTAGGTAAGGAGCTGAGGCAAGGGAGAGAAACTAGGCACCTATTAAATCAGAGCCAATGAAAGAACAAATACACACAGAGAACCATAAAAGAAATTAATATAACACCACATTACTAAATCAAGAAACATAAAATACTTAAACCTATAAGTTGTCCAATGGGCACACAGGTAAGATATTCCAAAGAGACACTGCATATGTGATTCCCAAATAGCTTCTTTGCAAGAGAGTCTGAGCGCTTACACCCAATATCTCCTATGACCTTCCCTGTAATATTAAAACTAACTCAAACTCAGGACCCTTTTCTGCCAGGTTGCAGGCACTCTTGCAGGCTCTGTATTCTTGGCTTAGGAACTCTTGCTGTCCCTCTCCCTTAGTGTGATGGTGAAATCAGCAGACCACTTCACTCACATGAAATTGTCCACTGAGTCAGGATTATTCCTATGTAATCAAATCAGCTACAGGCTAATCTGTAACAGTGATGTCTATCAGGGATAGTTGAGAAATAACATACCATGAGACCCTGTTTTGGGTATCCCTTTAGCCTAGAGAAGAAATCCGCAGTTATAACAACTCAAGTATTGACCCACAGTTAATACCCACCAAATGTGATGGTTTTTCAAGAGTGATTTTATAGAATCAGTTACCTAAAGCCCAGAGGATGGGGAACTGGGTAATTCCTGGGGGGAGTGGGTGGCGAAGAAAGAGTAAAAACTAATTTTTTTAAGTCCTCTGCTCTGTAGTATGGGAAGGAGGAAATGTTAAGGGGCAACAGATCCTAATGATGGTAAAGTCATGTTATATATTAAGAGAAGGATAACAGAGAAAATTGGGTACAGAATTGGTAGTAAGAAATGGAGATGGGAAAATATTCTATGACTGATGTAAATATTACAGAAAAAGTGAAGGAGAGACAAAAGGAGGAGAAAAAAGAAAAGAAATTTTGGAAAGAATAAGAAGCAGGAGAAAGAAGTCAGGTAAAAAGATATGTATAAAAGTAGGAGAGATATAAAGGGACAAGGGAGAATTACCTTACCCTCTATAAACAATATGAGATGAGAAAGGCAAGTGGAATCACACACACACACACACACACACATGCACACACAGACATTATCATAAAAGAAAAAAGGGGAAAATGATGGAATAAAATTGGAGGATGAACAGGAAAAGGAAAACAGTGAAAGAAAAAAGAAGACAAAATTTAAAAATTAATTAAAAATTATGATAACATAAAAAATAATAAAAGAAAGTTTTCTATTGTTTTGGATGCATTGCTCTTTTCCTCAGCCTAGGATTAAGGAGCAGAGTTCAAGCCAGGATGTACGTGTGTTTATGCTGGAAGTCTATGGTGGCAGTCTGTCCCCAGAATGGCTCTAGGTGCACTCCTCTGCATCCGGAGAACCAGCACCAATGTGAGCTTCCAGTGTTGTGTAATTCAGGCTGAAGCTGGCCTCTGACCACAGGAGCTGGGTCCATACTCACCAGTCCCAGCCCCTCAGTGAGACTCCCTACAGCCTGCTTTCCAACTACCAGGTGTCTCCCATGGCTGTCATTCACCCGTCCACTCTGGGGACTTGAAGGCTTAAGCATGACCTAGAACTCTTCATCATAATTTTTTATGATAATATAAAGGACTTTCCTTGTATCATACAGTACAGTTATGAAAGCAAAAGAAATATTTAAACTCCTAAACATACAAGCCCTTCACTGAGGCTTTGACATCAAATATAAGCTCCTTAGAAAGTTGGCAGGTAGAGATGCAGAAACTGGGGGAACACAGGGACCCAGAAGACTCCACATGGGACCAGTCTCTCCCCTCCCAGCCTAATCACACCAGGCATTACCAACTCAAAACGCTGTATCAACACCAAAGCTAAATGGAAATTAACTGTGTTAGACTAAGCATTACTATCTAAAATATCTCTAATTTTATTGTCATTGTTTTCATTTAGTAAGTGATTTACTAAATCACTTACTAAATGATTACTAATCACTTACTAAATCGCTCATTTATTTGTATTTCAATACCAACAGCCTGATGGTTAAATCTCTTTCTTCAGCGTCATGAGTAATAAGGGGTAGTGCAGTGCAGTGTTTTGCCTATCATGCTTCCACACCTCCTTCCTTCTAGTCCATTCCGGAAACTCCTCCCTGACCCATGGGCTGTCATTGAACATCCAGTCTGATGCTCAATGGCTGTAGAGTGGCCCCAGAGAAAGGTGAAACAACCAGAAGCCCTCATAAGTCTTACCACAATAATTGGATCAACACCATGTCCACAACCCAAGAAGAGTCTGGCAAAGCCTTTGCAGATAGCGACATAGGAGAAAGCTCTGTTTCTCAAGGCTAAACTGGGAAATTGTGAGTCTAGGGCTTCCAGGAGCCTTTTCTCTGCAGTATAGATGGAGCCTGGAAACAGAGTCTGCCAAGCAAAGACAGAGTCTGGCTGTTTGAGAGCCTGAACCTAAACCATGTCCTCAGACTTGAGAGTTACTTGAAACAAGCAAACAGTTCCTGTTGTAGTAAAGCTAATAAGTGAGGGTTTAGCCTGAGTGCCCCACCTGAAATAAAGTTTCCCTCAAAGTTTTCCCAGCTATACCACCTCTCATCAGAAGTTTAATTTCCCATTCAAAGTAGCAGTCCCTGGAGGTTATTCAAATCACCCTGGCACGCATTACATTCCCCTGGGATTGTCAATATTCAGTCACTGAACAGGTAGGCACTGAGTGTCTGCCCTACCCGAATGTGGTAAACTATGTTGTGTCTTTCCAATACTCTCCCTTTCCAGGAACTGATCCTGTGCTTAGCTTTATCTGCATTGATTAGTTCAGAGTAAACTGACCCGAAGTAGCTGCCAAAGAGCCTTGACTCAGATCTCTAAACTAGAGGCCCCAAAGTGCAGTCTCTTCCTCCATGGCAAAGGCAAGCAGACTGCAGCATTCTCCAAACTACTTCATCAAATGTATGAATAAGTTATTATATATATATATATATTTTTTTTTTGTGGGTACCGGGGGTCGACCTCAGGACCTCGCACGCCAGCAGGCGCCCATGCCGCTGAGCGATGTCACCGGCCCTTTTTTCATATGTGGGTTCCGGGAGTCGAACTTGGGCCCTCGTGCTTGCCAGGCAGGCGCTAAAGCCACTGAGCCATCTCACCGGCCCAGTTATTATATTTTTATCTAGTACGCTCATTAAGAATGCTTCAAGTCAGACAGCTGTAGGAACCCTCTGGGCCAGACTGTCGATGTCAGGAGCTGAGTTCTGTTTTTGCTCTAGAGCCTGGGGTCTAGAAGGGTCTCCAAGGCCCCTGAAAAGCGAGCTGCTCAGCCTGTCTGTGCTGTTGAGATGATTCACCGCCAGGGGGCAGCAAAACACCTCACGCTACCTTTTCTTCAGGTCCGTTCACAAATCATCTAGTTAAATGGGGGTTGGTTTGTTTTTGCTTTGTCTTGTTTTTTCTGTTTATATCTTGTCATTGTCACATTAATAAAAATACGTTCCTTAAAGCTGAAAATATGAGGTATTACAACATTTATTGCTGATTTTTCTAAAGGAAATATTTTCCAGTACATTTCCAACTTCCTATTTATGAGTCATGTTCCTGTTTGTTCATTCTGCTTGGGATCTATATATTAATGGAAGATAAAAGATTATGACTTTCACTTTTAACCAAACAGCCTGTTAAATTAATTTCAGTGGTTTTGGCACAGAGATCCCAAGATCGATGTTATATTATGTGAGTCTGAAAAGCAAGACAAAGAATTGCTGGAGCCTCTGAAGTCCTATCCAAGTCCTACATGAAAGGGAAGAAAACACGTTCTTTAGTCTAATTTGTAATCCTCTGCATGTATAGAGCCATTACAAACTGACAAACAGTAAACTACAAAATATGATATGCACACACCATCACTAAATAATAATTTTATTTGTACTACAAATGATCACCTAAATGGAAAAAACTACTGATTATCCTAATAAAAATGATAGTGGTGGTGTAACTCTGATCTTTGTCATAGGATTTAAAGTCATCCTCATGGAACTGTAAATCCTTAGAGACACAATGGTGATGAGAACACAGATGCAGACAGTAGAGACTAAGAAAAGCAACAGGAAGAAACGGGAGGCTCCAGTGACCCATCAAGACTCCCACAGCAGGGGCACCCAGCCCAGGTGGGGCCCCATAGTCACCCACCAAGGCTCCGGCAACGTGGGCACACACACTTGGCTGGACCAGCCCAGGTGGGAGCTCCCAGTGATCCACCAAGGACCCAGTGGGGGCACACACACCAGCAGGTGGTAAGTTAGGTGAACCGACATGTGAAATAGAAGTGGGCAGGTGGGGCTGCCTTTTTTTTTTAACAAAGGGCTCTGGGGGAACTCCAGCAATAGAACACCAATCCCAGGCCCCACATCCAGAAGCCAAGATCCGCCCTATACCCAGCACAAATCCCACTGCAAACTTGGCTGGAGTACACAGCACATTTCTGGGACCTGACTTGAACCTACCACAGAACTGTGGACACCAGAGGAATTTTACTATGTTTATTTTTCTATGTTTATTTGTTTTCTTTTTCCTGTCCAGTTGGGGTCTTTTTTTGTTTAGTTTAGTTTTATTTTGTATGGTTATTTTTGTTTTCTGGGTTTTTCTCTCTTTTTTCTCTCTTTCTCTTTTCTTTTTTCTTTCATTAACATGGACTGATCAAGCCCTCAGCCTCCCAAATGAGTGTACTGCAAAGGCTTAAATAAATGAGATAAGTGGTATGATTTTAGGGCTCCAGGAGGATCAAAACCCTCTAACAGAATTCGAGATTCTCTGAGGGTTGAGACAAAGAACTTCTCTCATGGCCCATATTTATTTGGTTTACAAGCAAAGGGAAGGAATACTGAGGAAAATGGGGGAAACTGAGCAGGACCTTGGGAGTTGGCTCAAGGACTTCTCCAAGTAATAAATTATGTTAATTTAGGATAACTATCTTATCTCCAGGTTGACATTTAATGCAAGAGTGAAATGCCTGTAGCTGCAGTCTTTTCTAGTTAGTTGGGGTTAGAGCCAAGTATCCTCAGCTGGAGCCTTATCTTGTCCTTTCAGGCATCATGACATCACAGGCCAATACAGGCCTCATCTGGGACCAGTGATTCATAGAAGTTCACTTACTATGAATCTGCTGCCCATCTCCAGACAAGGGGTCTAGGCCTTGGACAGGCTTACAAGTAAACATAGAAAGCCAACTGTTTCATTTTAAATCCTGCTCAGAGTCACTTCATAGTGGTCTCCATCATTTCATCACTTAAATTTATTACCTTCCTTTTTGTTTTCTTCTAATCTTCTTTCTCTTTTTCCCCAACTATCTCACTTGATTTTATGATACTTTCATGTGAGTAAACATTGTCTCTTCTCTTCCTGGTTCACTTCAATACTCCTCTGCTTTCTCTTCCATTCTTTCCCTCCTGTGTCCTCCAGTTTCCCATAACTTGGGTGATCATCTTTTGCCCTCCAGCCTTGCTCTTACTATATTGGACCTCATTCATCTCTCTATTTGGCCCCTATCGCTTTTAATCCTTCCCACATACAGCAGGGTAAAATCACTCCACTAAGGGGAAAACCATTGCATACAAGTTCCTGGTATATGCTGGATTCTGTTATATAACTGCAGAATTTGTTCCTATGGTTAAAGGAATCAAGTTAATACCACAGTTTGTCAGCAGCCAGGCTGTGTTTAAGACTACTGTTATTGCTAACTGTACTACTTTAGCCAGGATGTCATACCTGTTATAATCAGTTTTTCTCCCCTGTATGACAACACTGTGATTGTATTAGGTCATTACCATCACCATAGTCCAGTACCAAGGGACTGGGTGCTGAGCCAAATAGACAACAACTTCTCATCCTCAATACATTAGGAAGGTAGGTTCTTGTGATAGACACAAAGACCAGGAACCACCTACATCTAAAAGACATCTCTGAGGAACAGATATTTCCTAGGTAAGCCTCGACACTAGGGATAAAGCTACCTACCATAAGAAATCTACAAGCATCAACAAGAAAACAAAATAAAATAAAAAATAGAAAACATAAAATGACCAGATGAAGAAGCAAAATGCAACCCCAGACCCCCAGTCCACCAGGACAATGATAGAGGAAACCATAAGCCAATAACTGGAACTTCTTGAAAGGATAGCGATAGAAGTGAAGGAACAAATGGAAGAGGTTATAGAAAAAATAACCTCCAAGGTGCAAAAAAAAAAATGATGATCAAAATGAAATACATTAAAGCAGACACAGACAAAAATAATAGAGGAGCTCAGGAAAACAATGGAAACCATGAATGCCCAACATAGGAAACAAAAGGAATCCATAAAGCAGATCCAAACAGAAATCCAAGAGATTAAAAACTCCACTGAAAGTATATGCAACAGATTGAATGAAGGCAAGAATAGAATATCAGATTTAGAAGACAGGATTGTGGCTAGCAACCATGAAAAGAAAGATATCTTAAAATTAGCAAGAGACCAAAAAAATCAATTAAACAGCTACAAGGTGAAGCAAAGAAGAACAACACAAGATTAATTGGAGTCAGTAAGAAAGCTGGAGACAGGGCAAAAGATTAAAAAAAAAAATACCTCTTCACAGAAATAATGGCAGAAAACTTCCCAAACATGGATAAAGTATCTGAAATACAAATAAATGAAGCATATAGAACTCCAAATAGCCATGACCAAAATAAATCTACACCAAGGCATATAATAATCAAGATTGCAGAAATTTGGCATAAGAAGAGAATATTAGAAGAAGCTAGAGAGAAGAAACAAATCAATTATAAAGGAAAGAACATCAGAATCACAGCAGACTTCTCAACACAAACCCTCAAATCAAGGAGAGCTTAGAGTGATGTATTTCAAGCCTAAAAGGAAATGACCTTCAAACCACACTGATATGCCCAGCAAAACTATCTTTCAAAATAAATGGAGAAACAAGATATTTCCATCACAAAGAACAACTGAATAAATTCATGACCACCAAACCAGCTCTTCTGAATGCTCTGAAAGATATATTACAAAGAGAAAATTAAGACCAAAAGCACAAGAACACTGATAGAAAGAAGCCACCATGCAGGGCAAGTAATTAAACAAAGGGGAAAGACAAGGAACCAACAATAGGAAAACAACATGAAAAATATAAGCCAATACATATCAGTTGTAACCATCAACATTACCTGTCTCAACTCACCTATCAAAAGAAACAGACTGGCAGAATGTATCAAGAAGCAAGATCCAACAGTATGCTGCATTCAGGAAACACATTTAACTCAAAAAGAAATTCATAGACTGAAAGTCAAAGAATGGAAAACAATACTCCATGCCACGGGAACCAGAAAAAAGCAGGGGTAGCTATTCTATTGCAGACAATGGGAACTTCCAGCCAAGACTGATCAAAAGAGACAAAGTCACTACATACTTGTTAAGGGAAAACATCAAGGAGAGATAATAATCATAAATATATATGCACCAAATACCAGTGTGCCCAATTACATAAAACAAATATTAACAGAAATGAAAAATCAATCATTAACACAATTGTAATGGGGGACATTAATGCCCTACTCTCACAAATAGATAGATCAAAAAATCAACAAGGAACTATAAGAATTAAACCAAATTTGTGAACAAATGGAGTTAGTAGATATCTACAGAGTGTTCCTCCCCACATCAGAATACATATTCTTCTCAGCTGCACATGGAACATTCTCCAAAATAGACCACATATTAGCCATAAAACATGCTTAAGTATATGCAGATGAACTGAAATCATCACATGTATATTATCTTACCATAGTGCAAAGAAATTGGAAACCAACAGCAAAAGAAATAACAAAAATTGCATAAACACATGGAAATTAAAAAACACCCTCCTAAATAACCAGTGTGTCACAGAGGAAATGAAACAAGAAATTAAACAGGGGCCGGTGAGATGGCTCAGCGGCTTAAGTGCCTGCCCGGCAAGCACAAGGGCCCAAGTTCGACTCCGGAACCCACATACGAAAAAGGGGCCAGTGATATCGCTCAGGGGCAAGGGTGCCTGCTGGCATGCAAGGTCCTGAGGTCAACCCCCCGGTACCCACCAAAAAAAAGAAATTAAACAGTACAATTAAATGATAACACCAATACAACATATTGGAACTTATGGGAAGAAATGAAAGCAGTCCTATGAGGGAAATTTATAGCAATGAATTCTCACTTCAGAAAATAGAAAGAGCTCAAATAACCTAATGTTGAACCTCAAACTTCTAGGGAAAAAGAAAATCAAACCCAAGGCTCCTACAAGGGAGGAAATTATAAAGATAAGAGAAGAAATTAGTGCAATTGAGACTAAGAAAACAATATAAAGAATAAATGAATTAAAGAGTTGGTTCCTTGAAAGATTAAATAAAATTGATAAACCCTTAGCCAACCTCATCAAAAGAGAAAAGAAAAGACTCAAATTCAAGCAATTAGGGATGAAAAGGGGGGTAATAACAATGGATCCTGCAGAAATCCAGAAGATCATCAACACCTACTATGAGAACCTATACTTTAATAAGTTGAATAACACAGAAGAAATGGATAGATCCCTAGCCACAATCAAATTGCCAAAACTGGATCAAGAAGATATAAAAATTCTAAATAACCCAATATTAGTCCATGGAATTGAAAATGTGATTTAAAGCCTACTAACAATAAAAGCCCAGGTTCTGATGGATTCAATGTTGAATTCTACAAAAACAATGAGAGAAAAACTAATGTTGAATGCCACTAATGCTGAAACTCTTTCATGAAATTGAAAGGGAAGCAATACTTTCAAAACCATTCCTGGAAGCTAGTGTTACCCTGATGCCAAAACCAGAGAAGGACCCAACCAAGAAAAAAAACTACAGGCCAATCTCCCTAATGAACACAGATGCAAAAATCCTCAATAAGATACTGGCAAACAGAATACAGCAAATCATCAAGATTATACATCATGACCAAATGGGATTCATTCCAGGGATACAGGGATGGTTCAACATGTGCAAATCAATAAATATAATACACCATATTAACAGACCCAAAGATAAAAACCACATGATCATCTCAATAAATGCAGAAAAAGCATTTGACAAAGTCCGACACCGATTCATGAGAAAAACCCTACAGAAAATTGGAATAGGTGGTCTTTAGCTCAATCTGATAAAAGCCATATATGACAAACCAACAGCTACTGTGATAAAATCAGCGTTGTACAGGCAAAAAAAAAAAAAAACATGCACTAAACTAAAGTCAAAATGGATCAAAGATCCAAACATTAAAACAGAAACGCTAAATCTACTGGCAGAGAAAGTGGGTAGAAATCTTGAAGACATGGGGTAGGCAGAGACTTCATGAACAAAACCCAAACTGCATGGGAAGTACTTCAAAGAATCAACAACCAGGGTCTCATCTTATTAAAAAGCATCTGCGCATCAAAAGAAATCACCAACAGAGTGAAAAGACAACCCACAGAATGGGAAAATATTTCAGCCACTTTTCCCTCAGACAAAGGACTTATATCTAGAATATATAAAGAATTGAAAAAATCTGGCCCCCCAAATTCAAAGACCCAATCCAAAAATAGGCATCTGAGATGAATAAGCACTTCACGGATGAAGAAATACAAATGGAAAATAATTATCTGAAAAAATATTCAACATCATTGATCATTTGAGAAATGCAAATTAAAATAGCACTGAGATTCCATCTCACCCCAGAAAGAATGGCTGTCATCAAGAAATCAACCAATAACAAATGCTGGAGGGGCTATGTGTAAAAAGGAGCCCTTCTCCACTGTTGGTGGGAGTGCAGACTGGTACCACCATTGTGGAAATCCATGTGGAGACTCCTCAAAAAACTAGGATTAGAGGTCCCATTCAACCCAGCTATTCCCCTTCTGGGTATTTTCCCAGAAGAACTAAAAACATCATACCACAGCGATATATGTGCACCCATTTTTATTGGAGCAAAATTTGTAATAGCTAAATCTTGGAAACAACCCAAATGCCCATCAATTGAGGAATGGATAAAAAGATGTGTTATTTTTATATAATGGAGTTACTACTTAACTATAAAGAAGGATAAACTTGAGGCTTTTAAAGGTAAATGGATGCAACTAGAGACCATACTCATAAGTGAAATAAATCAAACTCACATGTGTAAATATCATATTGTCTCCCTAGTGTAAGAAACTGAAAAAGTGAATAAGATCCAAAATCTACAACAGATACTGTGAAAGGGAAAGAAACTCCTCAAAAGGAAAGAACAACTGGTGTGGGGGAAAGGAGAAAAGAAGGAAGGGAAAAGAAAATATATATATTATGCTGAAAATACATATATTGAATATATATATATATATATATACACACACACACACACAAGATAGCTAAGATAATTATACTACTAATTTCTTTTAGTTCATTGAAAAGAACAGTTTGTGCTTATATTGTTTGATCAATTTTTCATGCCTATATCTTGTAATCGGAGCAACTATTTTGGAGAAAACAATATTAAATATATTAACCATTGTTAATTCCCTATTATCTTGTTTTGAAATTCTGTATCATTGTTTTTGCTTTTTTCTCTTTAAAATTTAAAAACAAAATGAAAAAAGAAAGAAAAAGAAGATGCAAAATGACCACATGTTTGTTTTCCAAAAAATGGCACCAAAATGTTAACAATATTCATCTCTGGTTGGTAAGGTTTTCTAAATAAAGAACAAAAATTTGCCATGTTCCCAGCTATTCAGGAGACTGAGACAAGAGGATCACTTGAGCCCAGGAGTTCAAGGCCAGCCTGGGCAACATAGTGAGACTCTGGCTCTAAAACAAAACCAAATGAAAAGATTCAAGCATAAAAATAAAAATATCAGGGCCAGTGAGATGGCTCAGCAGTGTACGCGCCTGCCTGGCAAGCACGAGGGCCCGAGTTCGACTCCCAGAACCCACATACGAAAAAAGGGGCCGGTGATATTGCTCAGCGGCATGGGTGTCTGCTGGCGCGCGAGGTCCTGAGGTTGACCCCCAGTACCCACAAATAAAGAAAGAAAGAAAGAAAGAAAGAAAGAAAGAAAGATATCAACACAGTTATCTCTGTGTTGCAGGCTTATGAATAGTGTGTATGTGTGCATTTGTGTGGCTGTTTTGCAACATAACACAAAGGCAATCAATATCTTTTTAAAGAGTTTGAAGGTCCCATTTCTATGGAGTCTGTGCGAGGAAGCAAAACTCTGAGTGTCCAAGGTTTGCTCACAAGGACCTGAGCATTGTTTCCACACAGATGTGACCCCTTCCTTTGGCTCCCTGGCTCTCTGGCTTCCCATCAGGAACCACTTTCTTTGTCACTGAGAGGATATGATTCAGGTCTCCAGGTTAAAGGGACACAATGAGTGCTTGCCCCTGGAACCCCAGGCTCAGCCCGGCCCCAGACCCATCCACCACCTCAGGCCCCCCAGAGTTCCTTCTGAATTTACCAGAGAGAATTTACAGAACTAGAGAAATTCTAACAGTGTAAGAAGTAAAAAAATTACAGAGTATGATTTTGTTTATTATTTTTAATGTATTACAATAGTAATATCTCAGCAGAATTCACCAAAATGTCAATTATGGTTATTTTTATGTGGTGAAACTGTGAAATGTTCTTATTTTTCCCTATCTCTGTCTTCTAAGTTTTCTATAATAAATACATATTATTTTGTAATTTCAAATAAAATGAGTAAGGCTTATTTTTCAACCTAATCAAGCCAATAATTTAGGATCCCTCCTTTATAAATGGACAGCCTTGGTAAAAGAATGAATCGTTTAAAATACCCACACTATGGCTATATTTGTTCAAATACATTTCACTAAATTTATGCAAAGTAGCAATGGCCTTTGCACCCTCCCCCATCTTCTGAGGTCATGCACCCCTCCCCCCAGCCACCTCAGAGGCCCCTTTCCCTATAGCCCCTTCCCCCACCTGCTGACTTTCAGGCACATCTGTACTGATCAGCTGTTCACTCAGCCACTGTCCCGCTGCTAGGCCCCTCTACAAAGGACCTCAGTACCTAGCTTTGTTGCTATGTGAACACCTAGTTTTTTGTACCCCAGATCAGTGCATGTCTTGTATCCCAGATCACTTGGCAGGCAGCCTTTGAAAAGCACCCTGTCCCACAGGGCCCTCCAGTCCCTAGGGCTTAGTACAGTTAGGCCTTTCTCCCAACTTCTTTGAAAGTTCTCTGCCCTGGATCTCTATCAGGACCAGGCATAACCAAAGGCCAGAAGAGACTATCAGTGGCTTATAACTCCTCTGGGGCATCCTTTCTATAAACACGAATACCTGACATGTATTTTCAAGGTGCAGCCTTGAAAATATGTGTCCTACATGCCCCTGAAGTGAAAGACAAACTTCCATTCCCAAACAAATAAACAAATGCCTGGTTTTAGAGACCGAACCTCAATTTCTTGACCTTCTGAGGACTGGGTTTGGGTCTTTTTCCTGTGCCAGTGCAAGAATACAGCAGAGCCAGCCAGCCACGGAACATAACAGCACCACGTGTATGACCATTCTTATTTGAAAGGTGATAAAGAACTCAGTATCTACTGCAGTGATCCCTGCTGTAAAAGCTAGGTTGGTTTACCTTCCTTTCTCAGATATAGAAACTGAGGCTTACAGAGAGCAAGTCACTCAGCAGACATCACAGCACTAGGATACGGTAGAGTGAAATTTGACTCTAGTAGGTGGCCAGTGTCATCCCTCAGTTCATTGCTGGAGCTGTGCTGAGGTCAGTCAGCCTGTACCACCACCAGTGGCTGGTGTGGTCTCAGGAGATGAGCCACAAATAGGGACAAGCGGGACTCCTAGGAGGGGCCAACCAGGACCCAGAGTTAGATGTATACAGTATTTCTCAGTTTGGACATTTCGGGTAGGAACAGATTTTACAGGACGATTCCGCCCTAGCATGTTTCAGGAGGTTTAGCATCCCAATCCCGTCCTACCAAAACCCAGTTAGAGCCACTCCAGCAGGTCTATGCCTTCCCGAGATGAGAATCACTTTGGGAACCTAAGAACTTCTGACTTAAGTGCAACAATGCGTACATTGCTAATAGATGGCAACTCAGACCAATAATAAGACCCATGGGAAGGCAATGACAGGGACAAGGCAGATAATATGAACTAGACTGACCAGGGCAGACTCCAGATATTCAAAGGACAAATCTGATGGTTGATGTAATCAGCAAGCATCATATAGGCTGGCTGCTGAGACAAAAGCATTATAAGCCTATTGAGTGTTGTGTGGTTTTATTAGAATAGGAAAAACAAGTATCTACATCTTTGACAGAGTGTGTTTCTCCCCCAGTTGTCCCTTGAGTTGGCAATGGTTGGGCTCTTTAGGGTCCCAGACCCTCATTAATGTTAAATTCTTTCTAGTTGGCAGAGGGAGCCTGAGGTGGTACTAATGGATCCTGGCAGAAGCAGCAGGGTCAGGTGCTGTAAAGAAAACCCCAGCAGTGACCTTTCAGGAAAGAGGCAGACAAGAATTAGAAGCTCATGGTTCCCCACCTCCATGGAAACAAATAGTTTCTTTTACTGGTGCACAGTGCTTTTTCACAGATATCATCTTCAAGGGCCATTTTCTCCTGGAAGTTGTTAACAGATGAATGAGGTTTCTTATTTGACTAGGAGAGAGGATTGTGTGCTTTGGGGAGACTCTTCCCATAAACTCAACCTGTCTCTGTCCTCAGCAAGCCATGGGAGCTGCATGGGCAGCTGGTGACAGGGGCTTTGTGCTGTGTGGCTTTCCCGCCGCAGTGCTCACTCACTCTCAGACAGCTGGACTTGGGGGCCCTTTTCTCTCTCACTGGTGTTGGGTCTGCAATTGGCTTTTCCCTGAGTAATGACTGCACAGCCAGGGCAGCTCTGATCTCATTCTGCCCAAGCTGCTAGATGTTATCTTTCTCTTTAATGAGCCCAGAAAGAAAAGATTCAGAAATTTAAGCAGTCTGTGCTCACAGAGAGGGCACAGTCTCCTTCACCGTCGCACTTAAGGAGCACTTTTCAGGCTTCTACCAGAGGGACTGCATGACTTTCAAGAAACTCCTTGGATTCCACTTTCATTGCTGAACACCCTAGAAGCCTATGGGGATGTGTAAAGTCTTTCTCCCAGGAGAAGACACCAGGACCGCATAGCTCTCTCCAGAACTGTGCATCATGTTTCTTGAGGTTTCTAAGGTGGAACTGTAACTGGTAAGAAATCAAATTTATCAGGAAAAAACAATTAGAGCTCATCACAGATCTCTCTCCAATGTTCTGAAGCCTCGAAAAATCTCTAATAGCTATTTATATCTGATTCAAATGATTCACCAGAAGTAAATCATCTTATCTTCTGTACGGTTAAATTTTCTCCATGTAAAAACCTACATGAAAGATTCCTTCCTGAATTTAGAGCTTGGATTTTTTCCCTCTTTCCTAGTGGATTCTTCTAAGTTATATTCAAAGAATAGTTTAATGTAAATAATTTTCTGCCATAGCACTACTCTCACCCTTCAACTTCTTGTTGCTCAAATCTTTTTCTTTTCTTTTTTTTTTTTTTTTTGTGGGTACCAGGGATCAACCTCAGGACCTCACGCGCCATCAGGTGCCCATGCTGCTGAGCGATATCACTGGCCCTTTTTTCATATGTGGGTTCTGGGAGTAGAACTCAGGACCTCATGCTTGCGCCACTGAGCCATCTCACTGTCCCCTCAAATCTTTTTCTTTTTCTCTTGTTTTAGTGGTTTTGCTATTTTATTGCTAGGGATATTTTAATGTAAGTTGCTTCTTTTGCTTTGGCTGTAGGTAGGACATAAATATGGTGGTTAAGGTTTTTTAAATCTTAAATTATTTCCAATATATTTGGCTTACTAAAGCCTTCTGGCCACTTGAATTATATCATAAAGCTCCAGGTTCCAATGTCACAGTGAAACATTCCCTCATTCTCATATGTTCTACCTCCTAGATGGGGAGATGGTGAACTGGTCTAACATTGATCACTTTCATTGATCTGGTGGATTTGACTCTGAATCACCACATTACCAGTAACTGTCTCTTCTTTCAAACCTGTTTCTATTTCATTGCAGCCATCTCTCTTACAGAGTAGAAAGCCACCACCATAATGAGAGGATTTTAAAGTTTGCAGGAAAAATTTTAATACCTAAAAGACAAAAAAAAAACTTCTTACTGGCTTTCATTGAAAACTAAAATGTCACAATTGACTTAGAGATTTGTCTCACTTGAAAATTTAGAGGAAGCATTAATGTAAATACAGCTCTAAGTGTTTACTTTCACAAGTTACCGAGTTACAGGATTCCTTTGCTAAGATGACATTTTGATAGAAGGGAAGGGATGAAAAGGATACATACAAGAAAACCACAGTGGGAAGGAACATGGAAGTACAAAAATATTAAAAGGTGAGCGAGGATAACACAACATACAATCCCTTGATTACAGCACAGTCTTGCCAACCCTGAGCCTGTGTGACTCTGGTGTTTCTCCCAAGATGCCTATCCCTGCAAGTCGGAGAGACCACTGGATGGATATCTGGGCCGACTGTTAGCTTTGATGGCCAAAATTCTACAACAGGAAAAACTGACAAGTATCCATTTGGGCTCATCTCAGTTCTCAGAAGCTAAGAATCATGAATGAGAATGAGCTGCTCCTTTTGAAAAGAAATATGTTTTTTAAGTGTAGACACATCCCAGTGTACAACCAAGTCCTGCCAGAAAAGCAACTAGCCAGGAGGAGAATGTCATGTAAAGTCATATTTCTTTCTTCTTTTGCAAGCAGTACATCTTATGGAGCCCTGCCCTCTCTGTCAGTTTGCAAACAAAGAGAGAATTCTTCACCCCTGAGGCCATGCGGCAACAGCAATTAGGTTGATGGGATTTGGTTTGAACTCCAGAATGACACCACTCACAGGACAAATGTGTGTTTCTTCCAGATGAGTGTTTCCACAGTTCCAGGAGTGGAAAATTGTTTCATGGAGAAAAAAAAAAGCACCCACTTCTAGCAACAGCTGAAGCAGTCACTTGTAAGATGGTTTCATTCCCACCAGGCCAGTTCATGTACTTAGTGGGAGAACTGGTCAATTATTTTTAAAAATGTCACTTTTAAGGGTTAGGAGTTCTCCTTTAAAAAACACACCTGGGGCCGGTGAGATGGCTCAGCAGCTTAAGCGCCTGCCTGGCAAGCGCGAGGGCCCGAGTTCGACTCCCAGAACCCACATACGAAAAAGGGGCTGGTGATATCGCCCAGCAGCACGGGCACCTGCTGGTGCGTGAAGTCCTGAGGTCCACCCCCCGGTACCCACAAAAAAAAAAAAACACACCTGTATAAACTTTAATTCACTTAACAAAAATAAAATCTCCTCAAAATTATACTTGGATTAGAAGTATAAAATTTCAAGAATATGCATCTTAGCTTTCTGTCACTGTGGTAAAACACCTGAGAAAACCAACTTAAATGAAAAAAAGCTATGGTTTCAGTCTTCAATCTATGGTGAGCTCTGGACAAAGTGTCCCATTCAAAGTCACATCCCCGGTGACCCACCTCTTCCAAGTAGGCTCCACGTCCTCAGGGGTCTACCAGCTGCCAGTAATGCCTTTAGTTGGAAACCAAGCCTTAAGCACATGGTCTTGAGGGACACTTCAGACCCAAACTATAACAATAAATGAAGAGTACAATCTTACAAATAAATGCAAAATTTAATGGCACATCAGAAACAAAAAAATGTAGTAGCTTTTCCTTGTTTTTTCTTCCCCCCTCCCAGAGCCTTGCTCTGTTCCTCAGGATTATATTGAATGCCTGGGATCAAACCCCCTCCCACCTCAGCCTCCTGAGTAGCTGGGGCTACAGGTGCTTGTCACCAAGCCCAGCCAGCTAGCTTTTACATTTTATTTAAAATCAACTTTAAAATATTTAAAGCTAATTGAAAATGCCATCATTCTTTGATTACTATATCTATGGGATATACGGAAACAGTCTCCTTCTTCCTCCCTGGTAGAATCGTGATAGTTTGTGTGTTAACACACTTCCCATGTGACTAAGGAGCAAACTCTAACTGGTCTAAACCCACAATGGGCAATGTGTTCCCCTTACCAGTAATTAATTTAGGAATGGCACACGGTCCAGATCTGACCAATGAGACATGAGAGGAAGTCCAGGGCGGGGGGGGGCCCTGTCTTCTCAAAAAAGAGAAATTTTTAAAAATTACATTCTTTTACTTCTTTGTGCCTGCAAAAGACGTTTTGAGACAATGTGGGAAGAAGCTCCATCCTTGCCAGGAGGCTGAAAATGACAGAACAGGAAGATCACTCTTGGTCACGCCAGTGAAGTAATCCGATATGGAACACCTACTTCTGAAGAGTGTGTTAAACACGAGGGCCCCGAATATCCAGACACATGTATCACGTGGACCCATAAATATTTGGGTGATTGCTTTAGTGAAGCAACTATGCAATGCAGTCCAGTGTTTATAATTTGTGCTCAACACTTCTAATCCACAGTTCCACAAGAA
Source organism: Erethizon dorsatum (assembly GCA_028451465.1). NCBI lineage: Eukaryota > Metazoa > Chordata > Mammalia > Rodentia > Erethizontidae > Erethizon > Erethizon dorsatum. The sequence goes on from CM051834.1 coordinate 69,407,005, forward strand.
TCTCTTGAGGACTAAACAATTCCTCAAGAATCTCTCTTGACTAAAAGTGGAGAGGAAGGATTTGCAGAATATTTCTACTTTTGTACTTACTCATTTGTTGATCTATAGTGGATGATTAATGGACCAGACAAAAATAAAAATTTAAATTTCTACATCTATACACAGTAAAGTTATATTCTTAAGGTAGATGGATAAAGAATTGAAATTGTACATTTTAATATCAACTGTTCGATGGATGATGAAATACACAGACTTGAGTACTGCAGTGGAAAAAACCTAAATGCTAATTGACTTGATTTATCTATAGCTGAAAGGAAATCTTGTTTAGGAGCGGAGAGTGAACAAACAGAATAGTGACAGTTTTGCTATTTGATTAAAATTCCTTTTGGTTACTGTTGGTCCTTACTTCACAATCTCTTCTCCACCCTCCCAGTAAAATTCATATGCACTTCCCTTTGTTTCAGAATTATCTGCTTTCAGCTGCCAGGGAAAGTTGTTTATGTTTCTTGGGAATTAAACTTCAAGGTCACTTCCTACCATTAATCCCATGTCAGGAAGTGTTACTTGGGACATTTCCTGTTCCTACGCTCAATAGTGCTGAGGAGGAGAAATTGTCAGTGGTCTCTAATTTTTAATCCTCTCAGTAGTCTTCAAATATGTGCTGTACACAGTTCATTTCATTTAACTGGCTGTTTGGGTAGAAAAATTTCAGCATACTTTCTCCAGGATGAATCAAAGATGTTGCCTGCTGACACTGTAGAATGGGCAGCACTGCTTTTTTCTTTCCATCTTTGGAAATGAGCTCAGTTGAGTAAGGATTGCTTGGTAATCAATGCAAGTAAACACTAAATATGAAGCCAGTGTATCTACTATGAGCTGAATATTATAAAACAATTGCTTTGGCTATTTTTATTAACTAAAGTCAACACATACTTTGCAATTGAAAACATTCAATTAAGTAAAAAAAAAGTTTTAAATCATTGGTAGTTTTGTAGAGAAGGAACAATCCATTAGTAGAATGATCATTTTTACTTTCTGATTGGATATTCCAGGATTAAAAAGTGAAAAGTTATTGAAATTTTTTTAGTAAACATATGTTAAATTATAGAGAGCTTTAAATACCTGATCAGTATGACATTTCTGCTAAAAAGGAAAATCTTTTAAAACATGGTATTTTTCAGTTAGAAATCTGCTCTTCTCTAAAAGTGCTAAGCATGTCTTAAGAGTACATGAGTGACTTGTGGAACGAGAAATCATTAGCTATTGTGTTTTACTTTCATCCAAATCTTATTTTTTAAAACACCAAATCAAGCTAATTTTTCGATCTACTTATGTGAAGACTCATATGAAGGAGACTACATAATATCAAGGAGTAATAAAAAAATGACTAACAAATGGACAGAAAATATTGTTTCTGAGAGGGAATTTTTCCAAACAAAATTTGACAAAATTTTGTCAAATTGATTTTTTAAATTAACAAAAAAACACTAAACTGCCACAAACACCTAGGCAAATACCAAAAAAATAGTAAAAAGAAGGCATTCTTACCCTAACATTCAATGAAGACATACTAAAGAGTTATAATAGGTCAAGCAGCATGGTAATATGCAACAAAAAGACTTAAGTCAATTCAAAGCAGAAGCAAGTACTCTATAAATGCAGGAACATTCATAAACCACCCTGCACACCACATGGCAAAAGAAACGCAAGATGTGGGAGGCTGGGTGTGCAACGTTGCACTAAGCCTGTGTGAGAACCACTGAAAAGTATCTCACACGGGAGCTTAGGCTCTTCTCTGGGCATAAAAGCAGAAGAATACATAAATAAAAAAATCTGATGTGTGTGATGGCATAAAAATATAAATCTCCCTATTTCAAAAGAATTCTGAACAAAATATGAAGAAAAATAACTGTAAAACTTTTATCTCTATAAGATAAATGGAGTTAATGTATTTAACAAGAGACCTTTCGAACAAATCAGTATGAACTCAATGTCCCCCTTCACCTAGCAATGAAGAAAGACATTTAGGGCCATAAATGCACAAAATTTTCTCAACTTCAATAATATCCAAATAAATACAAATTTAAACAACCACAATATATGTTCATATAACCCATCTGATATTCAGAGTTGAGTGTACAGCTGTGAAATGCAGTCATATTCAGCTACTAAAACTTGTTTCTCTTGAATTAAAAATGAGAAATACTGGTGATATATTTTAATTGCAACAGTATATTACAAAACTGTTTATGTTGCATGTTCATTAATTATTCAAAAATATATGCTTATATGCAAACATACACATAGAAAAAGATGTGGGATATCTCCAGGTCATGAGATATTAAGCTCTTTTCAATTTTTTATGCTTTCCTGTATTTGTCTTTTATTTTATTAATCAAAAACCAGAAGCAATCAATGTCCCACACGTGCCTTCTGACTCTTTCCTGTCTGCGTGCACTGTCCCAGCAGCAGCCACCTGAGGACGCTCTGGCCATTGGCTCCCGGTTTGCATGATCCAGGCTGATCTGAGAACATGGCTGTTTCCAAACTTCTCCCTGGCTTCCGCCTCTACTGGCTTCATGTCCCTCCCTGAGCACATACAGTGAGAGCTAATCAGAGCTTTTTTTTTTATGTGAGATTTGTCAAATGTATGAAACTAGGCAGCTGAATATAGGGAGTGCCAACCTGCAGTTACAGCATCCTGGGTCCCTCAGCCGAGGGCGCTGCACATGATTAACACAGAACTTTACCCAGTGGCTGGTACCATCCCTGCATTTTAAAAATGCTTTTGCTTGACCTTTTCGAAATAAACCGTACAAATGGTTTTATGTGCTTATATGGCAAAGCTGCTCCCTGTGACCCAGTCACAAGGTTAAAGCATAAAATCTAGTTAAGGGCTCTTGCCAAAACATGAATCGGTTGCAGCATAATATTCTGAACTCTGTTGTTTTTTTTCCATTCTCTAATATTTTTTCACATCATAGCCAAAACATTTACTCAAAATTAAGTGGAGTGGAAGACCAGGCCCTTCCAGGAAATGCACTTGGCAAGCACCCCAAAGCTCTTCATTGTCTTCCATGCAGAACAATTACATCAGTTCCTTCCATTTCCAGAGAAAGATTTTGCTGAGAAAGAGATGAAAAAAAAAAAAGGAAGAAAGCAGCTAATTTACATATTCCTAATCAGGTGAATGTTTAATCTTTTTTATGGGAAAAGGAACTGTCTTGAAGAATTGAGTGGTCATTTTTAAAACCTGCTTTTACTGCCTCTGGGGTCCGTACCTCACACTGACCACAGTCTCCTTTCACAGGTTACTTATGTCTGCTGAAAAGCCTCCAGTTCCCCATGGAAATCAGCCAGTATGCGTGATGTATTCCAGAGTCTGGAAGCTTCAAGAGAACTGAAATGCCATCCATGTTGCTCTTTGCAAGGTTAAAGTTGTATCATCACTCCTATTTGACATTTTCTATTTACTCGGTAGATTCATTCCAAATCCTAATGCAGAGAGATTTAGAGTCTAAATTTGTACATGGACGCTGGGTAAAATAAGAGATGTCTTATGAGTTGTTTGTTCTCAGCTGATCTGAATGACAAAGGATCATAACCAAATCAACTACATCTATCAAGTACATCTAATCAACTACATCTATCCATCAGGCCAGTGCTCTATCAGCTTAAGGACAGACCAGCAGAGTCAGGTGCTCAACCAACCTCAGGGGCTCCAGAGGTCATCCTCCACACCAGGTTCTCACCATTACCCGACCATCCCAGACGGACCTTCACTTTTCTGCTTATGTACCAGTCCTTGGGACCCTAGAACTTACCAGGGTTCCCTAGGAAAGGACAGTTTGGGTAGAGGGGCCAATTTCACAAATCCAAGAAATAGCAGAGACTTGCAGAATCTATGTTTCTGTCTCTCAGACATCAGATGGGGAACCACCATCTCAGCCAGAAAATAATAGACTCCCCCCATTCATTGCTGAATTCCTGGACTTCTCATTCTCCTGGGCTAAAATCCAGAAGAGTTCTGCACCATCAGAGAAAGGAAGACAATGGGACAAGCGGGCAGGAATACCCATTGCATATACCCAGGTGCCTTCTCCACAGAGCTGGGGTAAGGTGCCCATGAGGTAGGGAAGCCAGAGGTGCTTGGGTTCCTGGGGACGAGCCCATGATGTTCTGCTCCAGAGAAGGGGTGGGGGATGGCCCCGAGCTGCTCATTCCTCCAGACAATAAATCCTTGGGACGTGTCCCACACCAGAACATTATTTCCATGGGCCAGAAATGCATCAGCTCCTGGAGGGGAAGACCTCAGCCCCAGTCAGGTACTTATATATGGTTCCTTATACAAAACCACAAATTTTAGAGACAAATTGGACCCCTCAACCCTGCAATTGACACAAAGCATGGCCCTTGCACTCTCTTTCAGCTGAGAATTATATTCTTTGAAATCAGGGAATGTGGGCAAGCCTGACAACAGTCTAGAGAATCTGATCTGAGGGAGCATTTACCCAAACCAAGACAGAGGCTGGCCACCCTCTCAGGCTGGTGAGGGACATGGCTGTTCTCCCCCACTGCACAGGGCTTCTCCATGTGCCAACATTCATTGAGTACTCAGAAAGGTCTAGCAGAGAGGACTCGGGAAAATGCCCCAGTAAAGAAGCAAGGACATGATTTCAATGCTAATAATGAAAGAAGCGCCATATAAGGCAGGAGTCTCTTGTTTACAACTGACGGACACTCAACTCAATAGGGAGTTTGTAACTTAAGCCAAAAGGGAAATTTATCAGCTGACATAAATAGGCCAGCGTTTAGGAAAAAAAAAAAAAAAAAAGGCTCAGGCACATCTAGATTCTGAGGCTCCCATAACATCTCCGGGTCGCCTTGTGGCTCTTCTTTCCTTCTCTCTGTTGGCTTAATTCTGCAGACCAGCTGTCCCAGGGACAAGGGAGATGGCTGCTGTAAGGGGGCTGCTCTTGCTTTTGTTCTGTAGCATCTGGAACTCCTCTCTCTGTCGAAGGAATTTCCCACCTCGTAAGTCTTGGGGGAGCATGTGCCCTCGCAGGAGAGAAGCTGAGTATGTCAGATGCTTGACTTTTCAAACATCTTCGCAGCTAAGGATAAAGCGTATGACACAGCCTTTCTAAATCTGAAATTACAAAGAAGCAAAAAGAAGAAAAACACCGCCTTCTCCCTAGACAGCGCACCTTCCTGGAGAGGCGGCGGCAGCCGCGCCGCGGTCTCATCCAGCGCCCGTGCTCAGTGCCAGTGCCACGGGCGGCACGCGATGGCAGTGGCGGCCTCACCATCCTTCAGGACCGTATTCCCAGTTGTTACACACAGATTCTTCAGCCATCCCAGGTGTCCTGTCTATCTGCTACTCAGTAACATTTTAACACATTTATTTTCTGCTTAAATCAATGGGAGTGGGTTTCTGCAGCCCACAAATAAGAGCTTGACTAAAAATAGCTGCCCTAGATCACACTCTCCACGCTTAGCAAACCTAGTTGAAAAAGAGCCCCACTCCTCCCGTGTATATATCAATCTACCTGAGGATTCCTACTGATCTTTGGGGGTCAGCTGTTTGCTGAGTGCACCCTCACCCTCACTCCAAACATATTGCTAGAGGAATAGGACTTTATTTTTAGCCCAGACTGTGTGAACTGCCCCTTTCTGTGGCCAAGGACAGTGGAGCTCATGAAAGACTCTCTTATTGAATAGAGGAGGTGGTGTTTCCCAAAGAAAATACATGCACATGATAAGCATGTTCCTTTTCTATAGAATATTCCCCATTACTTACCACTCTTTTGAAGCCTACAAATTCCACACTGCAAATGGAAAGGATAAGTCTTGTCTGTTGGTTTCACTTCCCCAGTAGAATTAAATAGGATATATTAAAGTGAAGAGACCAGGAAATAAAACAGAAGGAATTGTGTTCAGTGAGATTTATATAAAATAATAATAATAAGATAAACTGTGTTTTCTTGTCCCCAAACCTTGGAAAGTGTGTAGAAGAGATTTTCAGTAATAGCTAGGAAACTACTGCTTCTAAACAAAATCCCACCTCTACTCTCTTCTAATTATTTACACATTTCTGGTCCCCTAGAACTTGGTGAGATTCTTCAGGACTCTGTGGAAAGATGATTTTCCTGCTGAGGGTTTTCCAGGAACCCAGTCTTTGTTGAAGGAAATGAGTAGTATCAACCATCACATAATGTCACCATGCCCCAGAGAGTAGAAAATCAACCCGTGCCAGAGAGAAGTCTTAAATGACCCCAGAACTCTTGGGACCTGTGGGCTCAGCCAGAAGCAGAAAACCAGTTTCCAAAAAAATAGCAGCAATCAAAGCTAAAGGAACACGATAAAAAGAATGCTGGAGACTGAGAAAGGGAACATGTATGAAACTGTATCAAGATCAGCAAAAACCTTATAAATAGCAACATCTACATACTGAATTCCTGCAGAAGGAACCTGTTACTGATAATTTTTTTTTACCCTGCAGATCCACTCCCCATGCTTCTTGAGTCTGCTGTCTGACCCCGCAGACGGCATCAATCAGCTCCAGTACTCTTGCTTCCCGCAGAGCTCAGCTAGGGAGAAACTGGTAGGAGATAAAGGGAGAAGGAAAGTGAGGCTGAGGTTGAACTTCTCTGTTTTCCTCCTGGCCAGATAGCAGCTCCTATAGCCAACATTCTCCATATTGCCCCTTTCTCCAGGTTCTGGTCACTGCCTCTTCTCTCTGCCCTTTTAGGGTAAGGATGGTGGCCACTGTCTAAGGAATGGTGCCCTTCCTCCCTGGTCTCCCTAAACCCTCTCCACACTTGTAATTAGTCACATTCCTCAGTCACATCACTTGAGCATTCCATCAGATTCCTCATGACTAATGTAAAATCAAAATATCCTCTGATAGACTTAGTGATTGACCACACGTAACTTGAGGTGGACGTGGAAGAGAGCAAAGGGCAAATTCAAAGGCGAGGAGAAAGCAGAGAGACTGAGAGTGAGGACAGAAGTGTCCCGCATTTGGCTCTGACATGCCGCAATATTGTATCCAAGTGGAGATGTTAAATATGGACGCGAGGCGGAGGGTTCGGTTTTAGAGATGGAGTCTTAGAGAACATTTACTGGTAGGAAGTAAGAAAACCATCCAGTGAGGTTGCGGAAGCAACAGTAGAGTGCGAAGACTGAATTCTCCAGAATATGAGTGTCCCATGGGTAAAAGAGGGAACAGCTACTGATAAACAGTCAAGCAGTGGGAAAAAAACTGGAATGATGTCCCTCGGGCCTTGAGGTAGAGGGTTTAAGGAGAAAGGAACTGTTTGGTTAACAGGGGCGTCCAAGAAAACCTTAAGATAAGATTAAAACTTACCCATTGACTACCTCATTTGAGGGGACTAGCATAACCTTGGACAGTGCAGTTTCCAAGAATCAGGACCGGGCGTGCCAGTTCCCTGGGGCCCCACAATGAAGACAGGCAGAAAGCAGGACAAGCTTTCAGGCATGGCTGAAAACAGAAGTAAGACGTGGCAGAAACCAGAGGGGTAGAGGGCCAAAGGGAAGATTTTTTTTTAAGGAGAGAAACGTGAAAATCTATATATGTAGAGGGAAACAAACCAGGAGAGAGGGACAAAGAGGCAGGCTCCTGCAGGTTTGGCTAGGATAGAAGGGACCTCATCCCTCAACTTTAGTGGTGGGAAATAAAGCTGAGCGCATATGTGGAAGAATCTTTGAGAGAAATCAAGGCATTTTATACTTCAAGGTCTTAAAGTATAGCAGGAGTGTGTGATGTCCACAGGCAGGAAGAAAGAATTCAATAGATGAGATGTGGAAGATTAATATAGGTAATTGTAGATAAATAGGCTAGAGCAAGACAATGCATATTCAGCACTCTTCTACGTGCTCCCCACCCTCTTCCCCTTCCAGAAATGCATATTCATAAAAGTTAAAAACTGTAAGTTTAGAAAAGGAAAAGGTAGAAAAGAAGGCTCTGCTACCCTCAAGCACCAAAATGTGATCATGTACCATTGCATAGGATCTTGACTAAAATAAAATAAACTGGATGTTAGAAGAATGTGAAACTTTGTAACTACACAAGGAGTGACAAAGTACTGCATAATTTTTTTGGTTTGCTTGTTTTTTGTGGTGCTGGGATTGAATCCAGAGCCTCATGCATGTAAGGTGAGCTCTACCACTGAGCTCATCCCCAAGTCTGCATACTTTGAATTCAATACATCTCAGTGAGATTTCTCATTCTTTTATAAAGCGGTGAAATAATCCATGACATTAATGTGTCATCACTTTTTTAAAGTTATCAGTGTATCACAAAGTTTATGAAATTATATTTTCCACACACCTCTGGCAAGTTAGTTAAAAAAGGATTAGCTCAAAGGTTAGAAGTTAGTTAAAATGAGTGAGTGGAATAAACACCTGAATCCAGGTATCACCTGCCATCTGGTCTGCAGATCTCTGCCCAAGCAGAAACAATCTCTCTCTACATCTACTCAAATAAAACCCATCTGGTAGGGAGGAGAAGAGAGATCGTGTGACTACTACTTCAAAGAGAGACAATTATACTCTCAGGTATAATGTTTCATTTTATCTTTGAAATATATATTTCAAGATGGCATGAGCCCATTGCATCAGTTACAAGCAAATGCAGGAAACCTTTCATTCTTATTTCTACAAAATTTTTCAGTAGGAATACAAGGAGTGATTAAAATATACAGTGAATGTTTAAATTTTTAAAATTTATTACTGTAAAAACACATTGCCATTACCCCTTCTCCCTCAATACACTCCCCCTCACATTGAGAACAATTATCCCATTTTTCTTGCCACTTTCTGAAGCACTTCTGAAAGTCTTTTTTGTGTCTTTATGAGGTGTGATGAAAAATACAATACCGTGAATGCTGCTGCCTAGTGCCATCCAATAGAAAAGCAGACTCCGAAACATTACAATGTCTTTACCCACCTGATTCACTAGATCTGGGACCATGCAACTACTTGCTCTTCAGCAAATTCAAAATGGCCATGAAGGGTACATGTTTTAAACTAATTCAGGACATCAAGGTAGCCACAACAGTATCACTAAGGACACTCATGAACGATGACTTCTTGAACTGCTTCTGAAAGTGGCCAGTGCAGTACAGTGGGACACATGGGTTTGAAGCAAGGGAGAGTATTTTGAGGGGATTAACGGTACTGTGTCTTCTACTGAAATGAATTTTCTAAAAATTTAAACACTCATTGTATTTTTTGATCACATTTCATATAACAGTAGCTTTGTGTCACAGAAAACCTCACCTGTATATGCTACAAAAGTTGTTTTGAGCAATCATAGAAAGTTCCCTTTAATGAAATTTAGCTGGGATCACCCCCAAATGAATGAGGACCCTCCTTCCCATGAAGTGAGGAGTATTTTGTCCTTATCAGTTGGGATGGTCCACAAGTTGTTTTTAAATGAAGCTGAAAATGACAAACTGACTCCAAATTGGAAGTCGTACTTTCAGCACCTCAGCTTGTCAAATTTCAGGTGGTGGCAGATTTTCAGGCCCTGAGAGTGGAATCTTAAACAATGGTACCATACAAAGGATTTTCTTTACCAATCCTCTTTGCCAGAAATTGGACTTTAGCAGCAGATATGAATCTATGACCTACATACAAATTATTCTCGATGACACGGATACTAAACAGTAAAAAGGGATGCTAACAAAAGCATTATTTGACAAGCATGAGATTTTACCACCAGTAGGGCATTAAGCAGGTCACACCTATCAGGGCAGGTGAACCTTACTATGTATAACCTACACAACAGTACCATTGTCTATACAGCATGCTGATGATTAATTCCACATTTATGAGTTTTAGTGCTCTAGAACTGCATTTGGAATGCTCAAGTCCTTTCTGTTTTTATCATTGTTTATTCCAAAATGCTTTGCTTTTGTGTGAAGCAAAATTGCTTGTATTATCTCTACATTCCCATAATTCTATTAGAAAAGATAGGTGGATTTGTTGTTCTTAAAGAGGACAGCATTATGAAAAAGTGGATATGGCTGGAGGTGAAATTGGGAAAAAGTTCTCCACTCTTCTCACCTTCCTTTCTCTGTCCCCCTCCCCAATTTCACAAGTTGAACATGATTGTGTTTGGAGAGAGGGTTTTTAGGAGGCAATTAAGGTGAAATGAGGTCACAGAGTGGTGCTCTAGTCTGGTAGGATAGGCCTGAGTAGCCTTAGAAGAGGAATGGAAGAGCTCTCTGTCTTCCTCTCACCCTCCACCCTCTCCCATCTCTAGACTCCTCTTTCCCTTTCTCCAAGGAAAGTCCATGTGGGCACACAGTAAAAAAGCACCGTCCACAAGCCAGGAAGATGGTCACCAGCACCCAGCCACACCGGCACCCTGATCTTGGACTTCCAGCCTCCAGAATTCTGCGAAAATAAATGTACACATATGCTATCAAACCCCCAACCCATAGTATTTTCCTATGGCCACACAAGCTAAGACATGGCCTGTCCTTAACTAAAGTATTGCATGGGGGTGAGGTGAGGAGTTGAGGAGGGGTGTATGCACTGCTGCTCCCTTAAAACACACAGCTACCAGGATCATAAACTCAACATCAGTTAGGAATTAAAGAGGTGGAGTTTAAAATAAAGGAAGATGGTTTATTTGTAAAAGGGTGAGAAAAGAGAAGACAGGTACTCTGGAAGTGTAAGGGTATCAGAAAAACAAATACTTCCGAGGCCCTGTCCCTGGCTCCTTTTATTTAGGACCTGTGATTGTTTCTCCCCATCCCCCATGTGGGCTCCTGGAAGTTGCTGCCATCTGATTGGCTCTCTGGCTGTCTTTGATCCTAGCCTGGGCACCTTTGTCTACATTCTTTCTGGCCTTCTGGTTTCTTCTTGCCCTTTTGTGATGGATAAGTGGTGGTGGGGGCTTATGGAAAGGCAGCTTAGAGTTATTGATTATGTAAAGGGGATGTGTGCATCTGACTAAAGTGAGAATATGTATATATGCACACATGTAGGTGTGTGTGTCTTTTACATATTAAGTAAGAGCCCTTGTCTCCTTTGCATTGTATCAGAGGTGAAGGGGGCTGGTTACCCTGACCTTTTATGTTCTTGGCTCCTTCTGTGCTTGGTTAACCCTTTTTGATAAATTCTTATGGTAATTGCATTGTCTGGTGCCTTCCCTGTTTGGTTTATCTTTCCTTTTTTCACCTTTGTCTTTCTAACTGCTCCTACTGCAGTCTAACTGTAGAGGCAAAAGCTACATTCAGTAAGATTCTCTGTTAATTTTTAATAAAGCTTAAATGAGACTTTTATCCTATCCTTTTCCCACCTAGGAACCCCCTTTTCCTACAAAGGGGTCCAGTGCTTCAACCATAGTGAGTCTAAATCTCCTGGCAGCCGCACATATCCGCACACTGCGCCCCACTCCTATTTCCACCATCCTCAAGTCCTAACCTTTCTTGATAACATCCTCCTCTTCCCAATTCCCAGCATCTCTCCCTTCTTGTAGAAGATAGTTTACTTACTTAGCTTATGAGTGAGGCAGCTAGATAGGAGGAAGGGCCGAGAATGAGAATTTAAATATAAACAGCAAACTAGGACTTTAGACCAGAAATGAACATTCCTCAGGCAATGTGGAATGTGGTCCCTCCCTCCTAAAAGGGAGCTTCTGAGTTCTGAGGAAATTATAATGCAAAATAACCAGATCTTTCTAAGATCCCAGTTTACTGTAAACACTGCCTAAAGGAACGTGGATTGTGAGCCTAAGTTCCAGATGGTGTTTCCTTTAACTTCACAGGGTCACCCATAGTAGGTGGCCACTAAACGATTAAGCAATTCCTGTGTCCCGCTTTACCTGTAAGTGACTCGAGATCAAATGGCCACGTGGCCACCCATGTGGGGCCCCTCCTGGAAATCCAGGAGATATGTCTCTTCTTCTTATTTCCAATAAAACTCCCTTAAGCTCCCCTTTTGATTCACAGCTTCACCTTCAGTGTTTGTGAGGACCACAAGGCCCACACTTACGGGGTCATTCCCACCACTGTTCCCTTAGATGATGGTCTTCATGGGCTGTCACGACAAGTTGCCATAGACTGGGTGGCTTAAACAACATCCATTCATTTCTCATAGTTCTGGAGGCTGGAAATCTGAGGTCAGGGTGGCAGCATGTTTGGGTTCTGGTGAGGGTCTCTCACAGCTTGCAAATAGCTGCCTTCTCCTTTGGTCCTCCCTTGATGAAAAGAGAACTAGTGAGCTTTCTAGCCTCTTCCTGTAAGGGAAGTAAATCACATTCCTGAGGGCTCCAACCTCACGACCTAATTATCTCCTGTCTTAGTTATTTCCTCATTGCTGGGACAAAATACCCAACACCCAAAAGCGAAAGGTGGAAAGGTTTATTTAGCTGACCATAGAGGATTCAGTCCATAGTCGGCTGGCTTCAAGGCAGGGCAGCATTGCAGAGGGGCATCGTGCAGGAGAAACAGCCCATGGCATGGCAGACAGGAGGCAACCAGCAGCGAGCCTTCCTCTCTCTTTTTATCTCATCCAGGCTACAAGCCTATTGATCAGTGCCACCCACACCCCATGGCCCTTCCCATTATCCACACCCAGAACCATGCTAAACCAGTCAGTGTACTAATCCAGTTATCACACACCCTTAATCCAGTATCACACACCCATGATTGAGCCACTCCCAAAAGCCATGAGCACATGAGGCTTTGGGGGGACATCTAGACACAAGCCATAACACCTCCCAAACCCACCACCTCTAAGTACCATCACACTGGAACTTAGGCTCTTAACATATGAATTTTGGGGGACTCAAAATAGTCCATGGCAAGCACAGTTTTCGGTGACTGGATGGTCAGATGACCTGCTCCATGCTCCAGGGTCGATATCTCATAATGATTTGCTATGTCACATCCATTTCTCCTCCATCTCCCAACCCAGGTAGCTGGAGGTAGAGCAGGTCCTGGAACCTGTCCGAGGTCCTCTTGCAGATTTTGGTAAGGACAGAAAAGGCCTGATAACACTGAGCTGCTTCTGGAAGTGGGCAGAGGAAGGAGCAGGAGAGTACACTTTGACGGGGGTCAGCATTGAAGTCGCACTGCCTCCTTCACAGCTGTGTCCAAAGCTGCGAGGAAAAGGCTTCATATCAACAGTCATCCAGCACACAGGGGTCTGCTTCAGTGACTTCCTGAAAATAATTTTTAAAAAGCTAGCATGTGATCACATCAGATGCTGAAGCCAGTTGCTAGAAGAGACATTTGTGAAGGTGGATATTTTAGACTCCCTCCTTCCCCCATAGCTTGATACTTTTATCTGTTTATTAATATTTAAGTGAATATGAGCCTTAGTCCACAATTAAAGGAGCAAGAAATACAGATTTAATTGTTTTCTTAGACTAAACTAAATACAACTGTTAGGACAAAAGGAGGAAAAGAAACAGAGGTGCAAGTTCAACCGGACAGGTTTATTTCAGAACAAACCTGAGAGGCACCGCTCTTGGCCCTAGCGACCAGACTGGTAGCTCTCCTACAGGATAGGAGGTCTTCGTAGGGTCCCCAGGATAAAAGAGGCAGGGGCTGCGGAAGGAAAAAGTCACAATGGTTCTTTCAACGGGGAGAGTTTAGTTTGAAGGAGTTGGGGCTCTCCACTTGGGTCAGAGCTGAAGCACAAACAGGGAGTTGCGATTTGTTTGTGGAGAACAGGGCTGAACAGCGATGTGAGCTGGGGGTGCAGCTGGGCTTACTGGGCCTCATCGACCCACCACAACAATTCTGCAGCAGGGGTACAAGCACAGGACGGGGAGGGATTTAAAGCGGCTCTGCTCAGATCAGGATGGAGTGGTCGGATTCCTTTACAACTCCTATTGCCTCCCTAGCTAATTCGTGGGGCATCCGTTCCTCCAGAATCCAAGAGGCCTGGCAAACCATGGAAACCGGAGGGAAGCTCTGGCTGGGTTGGTCTCTCTGTGGTGCCTCTGGCATCCTCACCAGCTGCGCCCTGTGTGTTCCCTCGAACGGGCATCTCTTTGCCTCTGCACTGTGAGCAGAGCACCGTGTCTTACGATAAAACCACCACTCACCCCCACTTCTCTCCCCAGATCTCTCTAGGCACACGGACCCCAACCAGGGAATCGGACATGGATTTTCCTTGTCTCCTTCACCCACTCCATACACATATACATCTTTGACCTTTTATTTTGAGAAGAAATATCTGTCCTCTATCCTCAGAAGAACTTAGCATAAACTGCCATCCTGAGGCTTTAGGAAAATAAAAGGCAGTAAAATAAATCTTTGATAACTTCTGCTTCTGACCCAATTTTTTTCTCTTTAATATTTATTAAAACTTTTTTCTTGGTATATGTGTGCAATACAGTATGAATATATTCATCCTGTGATATTGCATCTCGAGCTGCCTCCAAAAGAACAACATGTTTGCTTTCACTTGTGGAGCAGAGAAAGGGAAAATTCAGAGGGAGAGAGTAACGCAATTGTTAATTATTCCGGTCCACAAACAACAGGTCTTGCATAGAAATACAGTGGTACCTCAGTTCACGAACTTGATTGGCTCTCTGATTTTGGAAAAGATGGCCACATTTGTGTTTTTGGGAAAGATGGCTGCAATCGTGTTTGTCACCCAATGCAGAGTTTGCAAACAAAAATGAAATGTTGCCAGATGCTTCTGTTTGCATGGCAGATTATTTGCAAACAAAAGCGTTCATAAACCAAGGTACCACTGTGTCTGACACAACTACAGGGCAAATTGCATTCCTGAATATTATTTGGCAGCTGGTAAGATAAAGCACCAGCCTGGGGAGAAGACTCATGCCTAGTTTTGCTAACAATTCCTTAGAAGCTACTTCGCTTCTTTGGACTAAATTGTGTCCACTCATTCATTTAACGAGCCTCTAGCACTACTTCCTTGGGGACTTGGGAGGACTGTGGTAGAATCCTGGATGGTTTCAAAGATACCTGTTAACCATGAAGAAGTCAGTCAGCCCGTACACGGAAGGTTGCAATTACACGCTTCATCGTCGATACCGTGTGAGCTGTGGAGAGGGGCACTTCACGTGGCCTGCGTGAGCAGTCCAGATTGACTCTTGTAAGAGTTACCCTAAGTGTGCCAAGGGTGGCACGGGAGCAGTGGCCTGAGCAATAGGAATGACATGCAAGGCTCCCAGCAGAAGGACAGGATCCAAACCTCATGGCAGCCTTTATCCCGTGGTATCTCCAGTCTGTGGTATCTCCAGCAGTGAGGTAGGTTGGCACAGCTTTGGGGAGGGAGTCCTCGCATGCCTTTTGTTTTGTTCTAGCAGCTTAAACAATATCAATTTATGATCTTACAGTCGTATACATAGGTCAGAAATCTGACCTGGGTCCCAGTGGGCTTGCGTCAGGCCTGCCAGGCTGCAGGCTCGAGGGAGAACCTGTTTTCTTGCCTTTCCAGCTTCCAGAGGCAACCACAGGCCTTCATCGTGGCCCGTTCTTTCCCTCACAGCCAGCAATGGCGAGGCAAGTTGGCTCTCACTGCATCGTGCTGCCCCGCTGCCTTCAGCCATTTTTTGGACTTTTTGTAGTGGGTGAAATTCACTTAACATAAATTTAACCATTTTAAAATGGACAATTCAGTGGCTTGTATTACACTCACAATGCTGTGTAACCATTATCTACATCAAGTTCCAAGACTTCTTCATCAGCTCAAAAGAAAGCCCTGTACCATCAGACAGTTAATGTCCTTCAGCTCAATTTTCTCCCTCTGGATTTACCTCTTCTGCATATTTCATATAAATGTAATCATATAAAATGCAATACTCTCAAGGTTCATCCATGTGTAACATCTATCAGTACTTCATTCCTTTTCATGACTGAATGATATTCCACTATATAGAAATATCACATTATGTTTATCCTTTTCTTTCCTGATTAACATTGGTATTGTTTCCACATTTTGGCTTGCGTAAATAGTGCTTCTATGAGTGTTTATGTACAAGTGTTTGATTTCCTGGTTTTTGTTTTGATTTGGTTTTAAGGCCTGAGGATTAAACCCAAGAGTCTTAGTTACTTTTTTGTTGCTGAGACAAAACACCCAACACCCACAAGTTAAGGGAGGAAAGGTTTATTTAGCTCACAGTTTGCAGAGGTTTCAGTCCATAGTTGGCTGAAAGACAGAACGACATGGCAGAGGAGAAGCAGTTCATGGAAAAGCAGGTCAAGCAGAAGGTAGCAAGCCTGTCTCTCCCTTTTATCCTACCAGCCTTTTGGGTGCTGCCACCCACACCCACGGTGGGCCTTCCCATTATCCACACCCAGGACCACGCTAAACCAATCAGTGATCCAATCCACACATGCTTAATCCCAGCGTCACACTCTTAATCCATGTTCACACACTCTACATCCAGAAAACCCCACCTATGAGCACATGAGACTTTGTGGGGACATCTAGACATAAGTCATAACAGCAGAGCTTCATGTACTGACCTATATTCCCCATGTCCTCTCTCGCTTTTGTTAGTACCTAACTAGGGATGAAACAGCCAGGTCATATGGCAACTCTTTTTAAGAAACCACCAAATTGTTTTCCATAGCAGCTTCACCATTTTACCTTCCCACCAATGATGTATGAATTTTCCAGCTTCTCCGCATCCTCAACAACATTATTTATTCTGTGGTTTTTTGATCATGTTATAGTGGGCATGAAGTAGTATTTTTTAAGGTAATAGTTTGTTGTGGGTTGTTTGGTTTGGTTTTGTTTGTTTGGTTGGTTGGTTAGGGGGTTTATTTTGGCTTTTGTGTTTTGGTATAGAGAGCCCTTCCTGGTCCTCGTCACAGTCCAGGAAGTTAGCTTTGTAAACCCAAAAGGAAGTTATTGGAATTCTATCGAGTTAATTCCAATCTACCACATCCAATGCAACCCAGGGCGAGAATAAAGACACTAAGGCATATTTATAGTTGTGGGGAGCCAAGGGGTCTTAAGTCCCACCAAGATGGTGGCTACTGGGACAAAGGCCACGACCCAGGGTCGAACCAGGGTTTTATTAATTCTGAAGGAGGGGAGTGGCTCGGGGATGAGTGACTGTGAGAGTGGCGGGAAGTACGTGAGTCTCGTGAGCTGGGCTAGGCCTGAAAATCACCTTTGCAAATGCAGAGGGAAGTATATGCAAAAGGAGTAATCTGCATAACACAATTCAAGATAGTATCTAATGTTTTGGGGTTGGTGCTTCAGCTCTGATGTATAATCTTTTATGCCCTGGGAAGTCATAGCCTCTTTCTCGAGGCTCGATCCCAGCCGACAGCATGGAGCATGGCTCTCCATCCCGCCAGGCTCAACCATGTATTGGGAGCAAAGGGCGGGGAAACACAGGCCTGTCGCTTTGCTTCAAACACTACACATCAGGACCTTGGCTGGACCTACTTGCATTGCCCAAAGCCAATTAAAGAGATAAGGAAGAGTCCTAGCCAGCTCTGTACATGTCAATAGGTGGAATTAGGGCCAGGTTCAGCCAAGATGGAGATAGTTGCTCTTCTCTCAAGGACAGCCATCCAGGTGGTCCCCCACATTTTGGTTTGTTTGTTTGTAAGTCTGTTTTGAGACAGGGTCTCACTGTGTAGTCTAGATTGCCTCAAACTCGCTATGTATGTAGCCCAGGCTGGCCTTGAATTCATGATCCTTCTGCCTCAGCCCCATGAATGCTGGGATTACAGGCGTGTGCTATGCTTGGTGTCTTGTGGTTTTGGTTTCCATTTCTCTAATGACTAATGGTACTGAACATTTATTCATGATTTGCTTTTTTAAAATTTTATTTATATTAGTATGTTTGCTGTGCTTAATGATTATATTCATTGTGGGGAGGTGGTGCTTGTACACAGCACATCTAAATCCTTTTTGCTTCCGCTTCTGCCTGCCCCCATCTCTAGGTCTCCTATGATTTGCTTTTTTAATAACTGAATTCAGAAATGATGTAAAAAATAGATTTAGAAAGAAATAACAATTATGTAGGAAAACTAGTTTTCTAAATTAAATCCAAAGATCCATGTATAAACAGCAGAAGTAGGGAAAGAGAAGAAACAAATTGGAGAAATATTTTAAAAACACAAATTATAAGAATTTGGGGGCCGGTGAGATGGCTCAGTGGCATAAGCGCCTGCCTGGCAAGCGCGAGGTCCTGAGTTCGACTCCCGGTACCCACATACGAAAAAAGGGCCGGTGATATCGCTCAGCAGCACGGGCACCTGCTGGCAAGCATGAGGTCCTGAGGTAGACTCCCAGTACCCACATTAAAAAAAAAAAAAAGAATTTGGGACCAGTTAAATTCGAGGAATTGAAGGAAAGGGAGAAATTACAGCTCTCATTTATAAAATAAAAAGGTTGAGCTAGGTAAACTAACATGTTCCCTTTCACTTTTCAGAGTAACCCCACCTTGCAAATATCATACAGGTTTATCAGGCGAAATTTACTCAGGGCTCCTTAAAATTGATGCTGCTTCTAAAAGTGAACTGCTCTCATTTCAGAGACAAATGAGGCAGGACAAAAATTCATATTGAACCAAGTAAATTATTTCAAAGTTAACTGTTAATTAATTTGAAACAGTGTAACTACTAAATATTAGCCAATCTGGTTTACACGACACTTCATAAGTCAAATGCCAAGGCTGTGGCATCCTAGGTATGACTATTTCTCTATCGAGATGGGAATATATATTCTAATGGGAGTTATTTTTAAAGTCTGTACAATGAAAATAAATACATCACTGTTCTAATTCTCAACTAAAGACATATACATTTTATTTTAAAACAGTATATTTTTATATAAGAAGAGCCAAAGTTATATAAGAATTAAAACATTTTGGGATGGGTATGAGGATGTACACCTGTAAACCCAGCTACTTAGTAGGCTGAAGCATGTAGATTTCAAACTCAAGGCCAACCTGGCCAACCTAGCAAGACCCTGTCTCAAAATAAAAAAAAAATAATTAAATTAAAAGGATGGGAATGTAGCTCAGTGGATATGCACCTGAATTTCATACATGAGCCCTGGGTTCCATCTCTAGTTCTGCCAAAAAAACAAAAGTAGTAATTTTGTAACGTGTATGAATTCAAAATACAATTACAAATTTTGTCTCTTTTGTTTTTGTTGTTGTTGTTATTGTTGTTGTTCAGTGTTGGGGATTAGATACAGAACTTCGCACTTGCCAAGCAAATGCTTTACCACTGAGCTACCTTCCCAGCTCAAAATAATTACAATTTGATACTGCAGTGGTGAAATGTGTGATTACCTGCTAAACCCCCCCCAGTCACTATAAAATCCCAGTCTTTTTTGAAAGACTTATGGATTATTTGGTTTTATTTTCATTAGGTCATTTCGATGGCAAAAGAATTGGAGGATCTTGTCATTCTTAGGCCATTTTAAAACATCTTTCATTTTTCAAGTGCTTTTCTCCCATTTATTCACAATTATTCAACATTTCTTTTTCTTAGCTTAGTCAAGGTACATATTCCAATCAACCATTAAATTAAATTACCAACCTACCAAACTTCAATCTTTTTACTAGTGAAATATAAAATGTATATCTTTCAGGAACCCAACCTGGTCATGAAGTCATTTCTTCTCAGCTCATAGGAAAGCCACAATAAAGGTTATATTTCAAACTGTGAAGTTTGTGAGGAAAGGAATTGAAGAGTACACCTTCTTCTCCTGAGTTCGTCCTTCACCACTCACACTCCTGGTAGTATTAATCCACTGTGCTGTCCTCAGGCCTTCTCCTGACTTCGTCCTTCTCCACTCATGCTCCTGGTAGTATTAATCCACTGGGCTGTCTTCAGGCCTTCTCCTGACTTCATTCTTCTCCACTCATGCTCCTGGTAGTATTAATCCACTGGGCTGTCCTCAGGCATTCTCCTGACTTCGTCCCTCTCCACTCACACTCCTGGTGGTATTACTCCACAGGGCTGTCCTCAGGCCTTCTCCTGACTTCATTCCTTTCCACTCATGTTCCTGGTAGTATTACTCCACTGGGCTCTCCTCATGCCTTCTCCTGACTTCATTTTTCTCCACTCATGTTCTTGGCAGTATTACTCCACTGGGCTGTCCTCAGGCCTTCTTCCCCTGACTTTCAATTTCTCGACTCACGTTCCTGGTAGTATTGCTCCACTGGGCTGTCCTCAGGCCTTAACATGATTTCATCTTCTCCACTCATGCTTCTGGTAGTATTACTCCACTGGGCTGTACTCAGGCCTTCTTCTGCTGACTTCATTCTTCTCCACTCATGTTCCTGGCAGTTATTACTCCACTGGGCTGTCCTAAGGCATTCTTCTCCTGACTTCGTCCTTCTCCACTCAAGTTCCTGGCAGTATTACTCCACTGGGTTATCCTCAGGCCTTCTTCTTCTGACTTCATCCTTCTCCACTCACACGCATGGTAGTTTTACTCCACTGGGCTATCCTCAGGCCTTCTCCTGATTTCATCCTTCAACACTCACATTCCTGGTAGTATTACTCCACTGGGCTGTCCTCAGGCCTTCTTCTCCTGACTTCAAACTACTCCACTCACGTTGCTGGCAGTTATTACTCCACTGGGCTGTCCTCCGGACTTCTTCTCCTGAATTCATCCTTCTCCACTCATGTTCCTGGCAGTATTACTCCACTGGGCTATCTTCAGGCCTACTTATCCTGACTTCATCCTTCTCCACTCACGCTCCTGGTAGTTATTACTCCACCGGGCTGGCCTCAGGCCTTCTTCTCCTTACTTTATACTTCTCCACTCACAATCCTGGAAGTATTACTCCACTGGCCTTTCCTCAGGCCTTCTTCAAGTGACTTTGTATTTCTCCACTCACGCTCCTGGCAGTATCACTCCACTGGGATGTCCTCAGGCCTCCTGATTTCGTCCTTCTCCACTCGTGCTGCTGGCAGTATTACTCCACTAGGCTGTCCTCAGGCCTAATTCTCCTGACTTCCTCCTTCTCCACTCACACGCCTGGAAGAAGTACTCCACTGGGATGTCCTCAGGCCTTCTCCTGACTTCGTCCTTCTCCACTCACGCTCCTGGTAGTATTACTCTACTGGGCTGTCCTCAGACCTTCTCCCTACTTTGTCCTTCTCCAATCACGCTCCTGGCAGTATTACATCTTTGGGCTGTCCTCAGGTCTTCTTCTCCTGACTTCGTCCTTCTCCACTCAGGTTCCTGGCAGTTATTACTCCACTGGGCTGTCCTCAGCCTTCTTCTCCTTACTTCATTATTCTCCACTAATGCTCCTGGTAGTATTACTCCACTGGGCTGTCCTCAGGCCTTGTCATGATTTAGTCCTTCTACACTCACGTTCCTGGTAGTATTACTCCACTGGGCTTTCCACAGGCTTTCTTCTCCTGACTTCATTCTTCTCCACTCACGGTCCTGGCAGTTAGTACTCCACTGGGCTGTCCTCAGGGCTTATTCCCCTGACTTGGAATTTTTTGACTGACGCTCCTAGTAGTATTGCTCCACTGGGTTTTCCTCAGGCCTTCTCCTGAATTCGTCGCTCTCCACTCACACTCCTGGTAGTATTACTCCACCGGGCTGTACTCAGGCCTTCTTCTCCTGACTTTATTCTTTTCCACTCATATTCCTGGTAGTGTTACTCCACAGGGCTTTCCTCACGCCTTCTCCTGACTTCATTCTTCTCCACTCATCTTCTTGGCAGTATTACTCCACTAGGCTGTCCTCAGGCCTTCTACCCTTACGATGAATTGCTCCACTCACGGTCCTGGTAGTATTACTGCACTGTGCTGCCCTCAGGCCTTCTCCTGACTTCAACCCTCTCCAGTCACACTCCTGGTAATATTACTCCACTGGGCTGTCCTCAGGCCTTCTCCTGAGTTCATTCTTTTCCACTCATGTTCCTGGTAGTACTACTCCACTAGGCGCTCCTCACTCCATCTCCTGACTTCATTCTTCTTCACTCATGTTGTTGGCAGTATTACACCACTGGGATGTCCTCAAGCCTTCTTCTGACTTCGTCCTTCTCCACTCTTTCTCCCGGTAGTATTACTCCACTGGGCTGCCCTCAGGCCTTCTTTTCCTGACTTCTTCCTTCTCCTCTCACGCTCCTGGAAGCATTACTTCACTGGGCTGTCCTCAGGCTTTCTAATCCTGACTTCGTCCATCTCCATTCACACTCCTGGAAGTATTACTCCACTGGGATGTCCTCAGGCCTTCTTCTCCTTACTTCACTCTTCAACACTCACGTTCCTGGCAGTTATTACTCCACTGGGCTGTCCTCAGGCCTTCTTCTCCTGACTTCGTCCTTCTCCACTCAAGTTCCCGGTAGTATTACTCCACTGGGCTGTCCTCAGGCCTTCTCCTGACTTCATTCTTGTCCACTCATGTTCTTGGCAGTATTACTCCAATGGGCTGTCCTCAGGCCTTCTTCTCCTGACTTCGTCCTTCTCCACTCAAGTTCCCGGTAGTATTACTCCACTGGCCTGTCCTCAGGCCTTCCCCTGACTTCGTCCTACTCCACTCACGTTCCTGGTAGTATTACTTCAGTGGGCAGTCTTCAAGCCTTCTTCCCCTGATTTTGTTCTTCTCCACTCATGCTCCTGGCAGTATTACTCCACTGAGATGTCCTCAGGAATTCTTGTCCTTACTTCATCTTTCTCCACTCACACTCTTGGTAGTATTACTCAACTGGGCTGTCCTCAGGACTTCTGACTGCATCCTTCTCCAATCACGTTCCTGGTAGTATTACTCCACTGGGCTGTCCTCAGGCCTTCTTCTGCTAACTTAATTCTTCTCCACTCACTTTCCTGGTAGTATTACTCCACTGGGCTGTCCTCAGGCCTTCTTCTCCTGACTTCATCCTTCTCCACTCCTGCTCCTCGTAGTATTACTATTACTCCACTGGGCTGTCCTCATCCTTCTTCTCCTGACTTCGTCTTTATCCACTCACACTCCTGGAAATATTACTCCACTGGGTTGTCCTCAGGCCTTCTTCTCCTGACTTCTTCCTTCTCCACTCACGTCCTTGGGGTATTACTCCACTGGGCTATCCTCAGGCCTTCTCCTGACTTCGTCTTTCTCCACTCACACTCCTGTTAGTATTACTCCACTGGGCTGTCCTCAGGCCTTCTTCTCCTTACTTTATTCTTCTACACTCACGCTCCTGGTAGTATTACTCAGTGGGCTGTCCTCATCCTTCTTCTCCTGACTTCGTCGTTCTCCACTCACTCTCCTGGAATTATTACTTTACTGTGCTGTCCTCAGGCTTTCTCCTGACTTCATTCTTCTCCAGTCATGCTCCTGGTAGTATTACTTCTCTGGGCTGTCCTCAGGCCTTCTCCTGACTTCGTCCCTCTCCACTTAAACTCCTGGTGGTATTACTCCACTGGGCTGTTCTCAGGCCTTCTCCTAACTTCGTCCCTCTCCACTCACACTCCTGATAGTATTACTCCACTGGGCTGTCCTCAGGCCTTCTCGTGACTTCATTCTTTTCCACTCATGTTCTTGGTAGTATTACTACACTTGGCTCTCCTCACTCCTTCTCCTGATTTCATATTTCTCACCTCATGTTCTTGACAGTATTATACCACGGGCCTGTCCTCAGGCCTTTTTCTCCTGACTTCGTCCTTCTCCACTCATGTTCCTGGTAGTATTACTCCACTGGGCTGTCCTCAGGCCTTCTCCTGACTTCATTCTTTCCCACTCATGTTCTTGGTATTATTACTCCGCTTGGCTCTCCTCACTCCTTCTCCTGACTTCATTATTCTCCACTCATGTTCTTGGCAGTATTACACCACGGGCCTGTCCTCAGGCTTTCTTCTCCTGAATTCGTCCTTCTCCACTCACACTCTTGGTAGTATTAATCCACTGGGCTGTCCTCAGGAGTTCTACTCCAGACTGCATTATTTTCACTCATGTTCCTGGTAGTATTACTCCACTGGGCTTTCCTCACGCCTTCTCTTGACTTCATTCTTCTCCACTGATGATCTTGGCAGTATTACTCCACTGATGTTTCCTCATGCCTTCTTCCCTCACTTTGAATTGCTACACTCATGCTCCTAGTAGTATTACTCCACTGGGCTGTGCTCAGGCCTTCTTCTCCAGAAATCATTCTTCTCCAATCATGTACCTGGTAGTATTACTCCACTGGGCTGTCCTCAGGCCTTCTTCTGCTGACTTCATTCTTCTCCACTCACGGTCCTGGCAGTTACTACTCCACTGGGCTGTCCTCAGGGCTTATTCCCCTGACTGTGAATATTTTGACTGACGCTCCTGGTAGTATTGCTCCACTGGGCTGTTCTCAGGCCTTCTCCTGACTTCGTCCTTCTCCACTCACGCTCCTGGTAGTATTACTCCACTGGGCTGTCCTCAGGCCTTCTCCTGACTTCATCCCTCTCCACTCACAATCCTGGTAGTATTACTCCACTGGGCTGTACTCAGGCCTTCTTCTCCTGACTTTATTATTTTCCACTCATGTTCCTGGTAGTATTTCTCCACTGGGCTTTCCTCATGCCTTCTCCTGACTTCATTATTCTCCACTCATCTTCTTGGCAGTATTACTCCACTGCGCTGTCCTCAGGCATTCTCCTGACTTCGTCCATCTCCACTCACACTCCTGGTAGTATTACTCCACTGGGCTGTCCTCAGGCCTTCTCCTGAGTTCATTCTTTTCCACTCATGTTCCTGGTAGTACTACTCCACTGGGCGCTCCTCACTCCTTCTCCTGACTTCATTCTTCTCCACTCATGTTCTTGGCAGTATTACACCACTGGGATGTCCTCAGGCCTTCTTCTCCTGACTTCGTCCTCTCCACTCATTTTTCTGGCAGTATTACTCCACTGGGCAGTCCTCAGGCCTTCTACTCCTGACTTCATCATTCTCCACTCATGCTCCTGGTAGTATTACTCCACTGGCCTGTCCTCAGGCTTTCCCCTGACTTCGTCCTTCTCCACTCACGCTCCTGGTTCTATTACTCCACTGGGCTGTACACAGACTTTCTTCTCGTGACTTCGTACTTCTCCACTCTCATTCCTCGTAGTATTACTCCACTGGGCTGTCCTGAGGCCTTCTTCTGCTGACTTAATTCTTCTCCACTCACTTTCCTGGTAGTATTACTCCACTGGGTTGTCCTCAGGCTTTCTTCTCCTGACTTTGTCCTTCTCCACTCACTTTCCTGGTAGTATTACTTCAGTGTGCATTACTCAAGCCTTTTTCTCCTGATTTTGTCCTTCACACTCATGTTCCTGGCAGTATTACCCCACTGAGATGTCCTCAGGAATTCTTCTCCTTACTTCATCTTTCTCCACTCACGCTCTTGGTAGTATTACTCCACTGGGCTGTCCTCAGGCCTTCTTCTCCTGACTTCATCCTTCTCCACTCCTGCTCCTCGTAGTATTACTCCACTGGGCTGTCTTCAGGCCTTCTTCTCCTGACTTCATCCTCCTCCACTCACGCTCCTGTAAGTATTACTCCCCTGGGCTGTCTTCAGGCCTTCTTCTCCTGACTTTGTCCTTCTCCACTCACGTTCCTGGTAGTATTACTCCACTGGGCTGTCCTCAGGCCTTCTTCTCCTGACTTCGTCCTCCTCCACTCACGCTCCTGTAAGTATTACTCCACTGGGCTGTCCTCATCCTTCTTCTCCTGACTTCGTCTTTATCCACTCACACTCCTGGAAGTATTACTCCACTGGGTTGTCCTCAGGCCTTCTTCTCCTGACTTCTTCCTTCTCCACTCATGTTCTTGGGATATTACTCCACTGGGCTATCCTCAGGCCTTCTCCTCACTTCGTCTTTCTCCACTCACACTCCTGTTAGTATTACTCCACTGGGCTGTCCTCAGGCCTTCTTCTCCTTACTTTATTCTTCTACACTCACGCTCCTGGTAGTATTACTCCAGTGGGCTGTCCTCATCCTTCTTCTCCTGACTTCGTCGTTCTGCACTCACTCTCCTGGAATTATTACTCTACTGTGCTGTCCTCAGGCTTTCTCCTGACTTCATTCTTCTCCAGTCACGCAACTGGTAGTATCACTCCTCTGGGCTGTCCTCAGGCCTTCTCCTGATTTTGTCCATTTCCACTCACACTCCTGGTAGTATTACTCCACAGGGATGTCCTCAGGCCTTCTTCTCCTCACTTCGTCTTTCTACACTCATGCTCCTTGTAGTATTACTCCACTGGGATGTCCTCAGACATTCTCCGGACTTTGTCCTTCTTCACTCGTGTTCCTGGTAGTATTACTCCACTGGGCTGTCCTAAAGGCTTTCTTCTCTGGACTTCGTCTTTCTTCAGTCATTCTCCTGGTAGTATTACTCCACTGGGCTGCCCTCAGGCCTTCTTTTCCTGACTTCATCCTTCTCCACTCACACTCCTGGAAGTATTACTCCACTGGGCTGTACTCAGGCTTTCTACTCCTGACTTCGTCCTTCTCCATTCACGCTCCTGTTAGTAATACTCCACTGGTATGTCCTCAGGCCTTCTTCTCCTTACTTCATTCTTCTCCACCCACGTTCCTGGCTGTTATTACTCCACTGGGCTGTCCTCAGTCCTTCTTCTCCTGACTTTGTCCTTCTCCACTCATTTTCCTGGCAGTATTACTCCATTGGCCTGTCCTCAGGCCTTCTCCAGACTTAGTTCTTCTCCACTCACGTTCCTTGTAGTATTACTCCACTGGGCTGACCTGAGGCTTTCTTCTGCTGACTTCATTCTTCTCCACTCACGTTCCTGGCAGTTATTACTCCCCTGGGCTGTCCTCAGGCCTTCTTCTCCTGACTTCATCCTTCTCCACTCATGTTCCTGGCAGTATTGCTCCACTGGGTTATCCTAAGCCCTTCTTCGCCTGACTTCATCCTTCTCCACTCACGCTCCTGGTTGTATTACTCCACTGGGCTGTCCTCAGGCTTTCTCCTGACTTTGTCCTTCTGCACTCACGTTCCTCGCAGTATTACTCCACTGGGCTGTCCTCAGGCCTTTTTCTGACTTCGTCCTTCTCCACTCATGCTCCGCGAAGGATTACTCCACTGGGCTGTCCTCAGGCCTTTTACACCTGACTTCGTCCTTCTCCTTTCACGCTCCTGGAAGTATTACCCCACTGGGCTGTCTTCAGGCCTTCTTTTCCAGACTTCATTCTTTTCCACTCATGTTCCTGGTAGGATTACTCCACTGGGCTTTCCTCACACCTTCTCCTGACTTCATTCTTCTCCACTCATGTTCTTGGCAGTATTACTCCACTGGGCTGTCCTCAGGCATTCTTCCCCTGACTTTGAATTGCTCCACTCACGCTCCCGGTTGTATTACTCCACTGGGCGGTCCTCAGGCCTTCTCCTGACTTCGTCCCTCCCCACTAACACTCCTGGTGGTATTACTCCACTGGGCTGTCCTCAGGCCTTCTCCTGACTTCGTCCCTCTCCACTCACACTCCTGGTAGTATTACTCCACAGGGCTGTCCTCAGGCCTTCTCCTGACTTCATTCTTTTCCACTCATGTTCCTGGTAGTATTACTCCAATGGGCTCACCTCACGCCTACTCCTGACTACATTTTTCTCCACTGAGGTTCTTGCCATTATTATACCACTGGACTGTCCACAGGCTTTCTTCCCCTGACTTCGTACTTCTCCACACACTTTCCTGGCTGTATTACTCTACTGGGCTATCCTCAGGCCTTCTTTCCCTGACTTTGAATTTCTGGACTCATGCTCCTGGTAGTATTGCTCCACTGTGCAGTCCTCAGGCCTTCTCCTGACTTCATCTTCTCCAATCACGCTCCTGGTAGTATTACTCCACTGGGCGGTCCTCAGGCCTTCTTCTCCTTACTTCATTCTTCTCCACTCACGCTCCTGGTAGTATTACTCCATTGGGCTGTCCTCATCCTTCTTCTCCTGACTTCATCGTTCTCCACTCACTCTCCTGGAAGTATTATTCTACTAGGCTGTCCTCAGGCTTTCTGCTGACTTCATTCTTCTCCAGTCACGCTCCTGGTAGTATTAATCCACTGGGCTCTCCTCAGGCCGCCTTCTGACTTCGTCCTTCTCCACTCACACTCCTGGTAGTATTACTCCACTGGGTTGTCCTCATCCTTATTCTCCTGACATTGTCCTTCTCCACTCAAGCTCCTGGTAGTATTACTCCTCTGGGCTGTCCTCAGGCCTTCTCCTGACTGCGTCAATCTCCACTCACACTCCTGTTGGTATTACTCCACTGGGCTGTTCTCAGGCCTTATCCTTACTTCGTCGCTCTCCACTCACACTCCTGGTAGTATTACTCCACTGGGCTGTCCTCAGGCCTTCTCGTGACTTCATTCTTTTCCAATTATGTTCTTGGTAGTATTACTCCACTTGGCTCTCCTCACTCCTTCTCCTGATTTCATATTTCTCACCTCATGTTCTTGACAGTATTACACCACGGGCCTGTCCTCAGGCCTTCTTCTCCTGACTTCATCCTTCTCCACTCATGCTCCTGGTAGTATTACTCCCCTGGGCTGTCCTCAGGCCTTCTTCTCCTCACTTCGACCTTCTCCACTCATGCTCCTTATAGTTTTACTCCACTGGGCTCTCCTCAGGCATTCTCCAGACTTTGTCCTTCTACACTCGTGTTCCTGGTATTATTACTCCACTGGGCTGTCCTCAGGCCTTCTTCTCCTGACTTCATCCTTCTCCACTCATGCTCCTGGAAGTATTACTCCACTGGGCTGTCCTCAGGCCTTCTTCTCCTGGCTTCGTCGTTCTCCACTCGTGCTCCTGGTAGTATTACTCCACTGGGCTGTCCTCAGGCCTTCTTCTCCTGACTTCATTCTTTTTCACTCATATTCCTGGTAGTATTCCTCCACTGGGCTGTCCTCACACCTTCTCCTGACTTCAATCTTCTCCACTCGTGTTCTTGGCAGCAATACTCCACTAGGCTGTCCTCAGACTTTCTGCCCCTGATTTGTGTTTCTCCACCCACTCTCCTGGAAGGATTACTCTACTGGGCTATCCTCAGGCCTTCTTCCCCTGACATAGTATTTCTCCACACACTCTCCTGGTAGTATTACTTCCGGGGGCTGTCCTCAGGCCTTCTTCTCCTGACTTCGTCCTTCTCCACTCGTGCTCCTTGTAGTATTACTCCACTGGGCTGTCCTCAGGCCTTCTCCTGACTTTGTCCTTCTCCACTCGTGCTCCTTGTAGTATTAATCCACTGGGCTGTCCTCCAGCTTCTCCTGACTTTGGCCTACTCCACTCATGCTCCCAGCTTTATTACTCCACTGGGCTGTCCTTAGGCCTTCTTCTCCTGACTTCCTGCTTCTCCACTCACACTCCTGGAAGTATTACTCCACTGGGATGTCCTCAGGCATTCTTCTGTCTTCGTCCGCCTCCCCTCACGCTCCTGGTAGTATTCCTCTACTGGGCTGTCCTCAGACCTTCTCCCTACTTTGTCCTTCTCCAATCGTGCTCCTGGCAGTATTACATCTTTGGGCTGTCCTCAGGCCTTCTCCTGACTTCGTCTTACTCCTCCTTTGTCTTTCTCCTCCTGACTTTGTCGTTCTCCACTCACGTTCATGGCAGTTATTACTCCACTGGGATGTCCTCAGGCCTTCTTCTCCTTATTTCATTCTTCTCCTCTCACTCTCCTGGTAGTATTACTCCAGTGGGCTGTCCTCATCCTTCTTCTCCTGACTTCGTCTTTATCAACTCACACTCCTGGAAGTATTACTCCATTTTGTTGTCCTAAGGCCATCTTCTCCTGACTTCTTCCTTCTCTACTCACGTTCTTGGGGTATTACTCCACTGTGCTATCCTCAGGCCTTCTCCTGACTTCGTCTTTCTCCACTCACACTCCTGTTAGTATTGCTCCACTGGGCTGTCCTAAGGCCTTCTTCTCCTTACTTTATTCTTCTCCACTCACGCTCCTGGTAGTATTACTCCAGTGGGCTGTCCTCATCCTTCTCCTGACTTCATCATTCTCCACTCACTCTCCTGGAATTATTACTCTACTGTGCTGTCCTCAGGCTTTCTCCTGACTTCATTCTTCTCCAGTCACGCTCCTGGTAGTATTACTCTTCTGGGCTGGTCTCAGGACTTCTCCTGACTTCATCCCTCTCCACTTAAACTCCTGGTGGTATTACTCCACTGGGCTGTTCTCAGGCCTTTTCCTGACTTCGTCCTTCTCCAGTCACACTCCTGGTAGTATTACTCCACTGGGCTGTCCTCAGACCTTCTCCTGACTTCATTCTTTCCCACTCATGTTCTTGGCAGTATTACTCCACTTGGCTCTCCTCACTCCTTCTCCTGACTTCATTATTCTCCACTCATGTTCTTGGCAGTATTACACCACGGGCCTGTCCTCAGGCTTTCTTCTCCTGAATTCGTCCTTCTCCACTCACGCTCCTGGTAGTATTAATCCACTGGGCTGTCCTCAGGAGTTCTACTCCGGACTGCATTCTTTTCACTCATGTTCCTGGTAGTATTACTCCACTGGACTGTCCTCACGCCTTCTTCCCCTGACTTTGAATTGCTCTACTCACACTCCTGGTAGTATTACTCCACTTGTCTGTACTCAGGCCTTCTTCTCTGAAATCATTCTTTTCCAATCACGTTTCTGGTAGTATTACTCCACTGGGCTGTCCTCAGGCCTTCTTCTCCTGACTTCGTCCTTCACTCACACTCGTGGTAGTATTACGCCACTGGACCGTCCTTAGGCCTTCTCCTGACTTTGTCTTTCTACACTCACACTCCTGGAAGTATTACTCCACTGGGATGTCGTCAGACCTTCTTCTCCTGACTTCGTCATTCTCCACTCACTTTCCTGGTAGTATTACTCCTGTGGGCTGTCCTCAGGCCTTCTTCTCCTCACTTCGTCCTTCTGCATTCACACTCATGGTAGTATTACTCCACTGGGCTCTCCTCAGGCCTTCTCCAGAATTTGTCCTTCTCCACTCACACTGCTGGTAGTATTACTACACTGGACTGTCCTCAGGCTTTCTTCTCCCAACTTTGTACTTCTCCACTCACGTTCCTGGTAGTATTACTCCTGTGGGCTGTATTCAGGCCTTCTTTCTGACTTTATTCTGCTGCATTCAGGCTGCTAGTAGTATTACTCCATGGGGCTGTCCTCAGGCCTTCTTCTCCTGACTTCGTCCTTCTTCACTCACACTCCTGGTAGTATTATTCCACTGGGCTCTCCTCAGGCCTTCTTCTCCTGACTTCCTCCTTCTCCTCTCACACTCCTGGAAGTATTATTCCACTGGGCTGTCCTCAGGCCTTCTCCTGACTTTGTCTTTCTCCACTCATGCTCCTGGCTCTATTACTCCACTGGGCTGTCCTCAGGCCTTCTTCTCCTGACTTCGTACTTCTGCATTCACACTCCTGGAAGCATTGCTATACTGGGCTGTCCTCATGCCTTCTTCTCCTGACTTTGTACTTCTGCATTCACACTGCTTGTAGTATTACTCCAGAGGGCTGTCCTCAGGCCTTCTTCTCCTGACTTCGTCTTTCTGCATTCCCACACCTAGAAGTATTACTCCACTGGGCTGTCCTCAGGCCTGGTTCTCCTGACTTTGTCATTCTTCATTCACACTCCTGGAAGTATTACTCCACTGGGCTGTCCTCAAGCCTTCTTCTCCTGACTTCGTAATCTGCATTCACACTCCTGGAGGTATTACTCCACTGGGCGGTCCTCAGGCCTTCTTCTCCTCACTATGCACTTCTCCATTCACATCCTGGAAGTGTTACTCCCCTGGGCTGTACTCAGACCTTGTTCTCCTGACTTTGTCATTCTAAATTCACACTCCTGGTAGTATTACTCCAGAGGGCTGCTCAGGCCTTCTTCTCTTGACTTCGTCCTTCTGCATTCACACTCCTGGTAGTATTACTCCACTGGGTTGTCCTCAGGCCTTCTTCTCCTGATTTCGTCCTTCTCCATTCACACTCCGGGATGTATTACTCCACTGGGCTGTCCTCAGGCCTTCTCCTGACTTCGTCCTTCTGCATTCACATTCCTGGAAGCATTACTCCACTGGGCTGTCCTCAGGCCTGCTTCTCCAGACTTTGTCCTTCTGCATTCACACTCCCAGATATATTACTCAATTGGGCTGTCCTCTGGCCTTCTTCTCCTGACTTCGTACTTCTCTATCCACACTCCTGGAAGTATTACTCCACTGGGCTGTCCTCAGGCCTTGTTCTCCTGACTTTGTACTTCTCCACTCACACTCCTGTTAGTATTACTCCAGAAGCTTGTACTCAGGCCTTCTTCTCCTGACATCGTCCTTCTGCATTTACACTCCTGGTAGTATTACTCCACTGGGCTGTCCTCAGGCCTTCTCCTGACTTGGTCCTTCTGCACTCACTCTCCTGTAAGTATTACTCCACTGGGCTGTCCTCAGGCATTCTTCTCCTGACTTCGTCCTTCTGCTTTCACACCCCTGGATGTATTACTCCACTGGGCTGTTCTCAGGCTTTTTTCTCCTGACTTTGAACTTCTCCACTCACACTCCTAGTACTATTACTCAAGAGGGCTGTCCTCATGCCTTCTTCTCCTGACCTTCTTCTTCTTCACTCACACTCCTGGTAGTATTGCTCCACTATGATGTCTTCAGGCCTTCTTCTCCTGACTTCATCTTTCTCCACTCACACTCCTGGTGGTTTACACCACTGGGCTGTCCTCAGGGCTTCTTCTCCTGCTTTTGTCCTTCTCCACTCACGTTCCTGGTACTATTGCTCCAGAGCACTGTCCTCAGGCCTT
The DNA here is from genome assembly GCA_028451465.1 of Erethizon dorsatum. Classification (NCBI taxonomy): domain Eukaryota; kingdom Metazoa; phylum Chordata; class Mammalia; order Rodentia; family Erethizontidae; genus Erethizon; species Erethizon dorsatum. The sequence goes on from CM051834.1 coordinate 69,439,697, forward strand.
CTTCTCCTGACTTCATTCTTCTCCACTCACACCCCTGGTAGTATTACTCCACTGGGCTGTCCTCAGACCTTCTTCTCCTGACTTCGTGCTTCTCCACTCACACTCCTTGAATTATTACTCCACTGGGATGTCATCAGACCTTTTTCTCATGAATTTGTCCTTCTCCACTCACCCTCTTGGTGGTATTACTCCACTGGGCTATCCTCAGGTCTTCTCCTGACTTTGTTCTTCTCCACTCATGTCCTGGCAGTATTACTCCACTGGGCTGTCCTCCGAACTTCTTCACCTCACTTCGTCCTTCTCCACTCACGCTCCTGCTACTATTACTCCACTGGGCTGTCCTCACACCTTCTCCTGACTTCATTCTTCTCCACTCCTGTTCTTGGCAGTATTACTCCACTTCGCTGTCCTCAGGCCTTTTTCTCCTGACTTCATTCTTCTCCACTCATGTTCTTGGCAGTATTACTCCAGTGGGCTGTCCTCTGGTCTTCTCCTGAATTCGTCCTTCTCCACTCACATTCCTGGCAGAATTACTCCACTGGGCTGTCCTCAGGCCTTCTTCTCCTGACTTCGTCTTTCTGCATTCACAAACCTAGAACTATATCTCCACTGGGCAGTCCTCAGGCCTTCTCCTGACTTCGTCCCTCTGCATTCACTCTCCTGGAAGCATTACTCCACTGGGCTGTCTTCATCCCTTCTTCTCCTGTCTTCCTACTTCTCTATTCACACTCCTGGAGGTATTACTCCACTAGGCTGTCCTCAGGCATTCTTCTTCTGACTTCGTCCTGCATTCACACCCCTGGATGTATTACTCCACTGGGCTGTTCTCAGGCCTTCTTCTCCTGACTTTGTACTTCTCCACTCATACTCCTGGTGGTATTACTCAAGAGGGCTGTCCTCAGGCCTTCTTCTCCTGACTTCGTCTTTCTACATTCACACACCTATAAGTGTTACTCCACTGGACTGTCCTCAGGCCTTCTCCTGACTTTGTCCTTCTCCACTCACACTCCTGGTAGTATTACTCCACTATGATGTCTTCAGGCCTTCTTCTTCTGACTTCATCTTTCTCCACTCACACTCCTGGTGGTTTACACCACTGGGCTGTCCTCAGGCCTTCTTCTCCTGACTTCGTCTTTCTGCATTCACACACCTAGAAGTACTAATCCACTGGACTGTCTTCAGGCGTTCTCCTGACTTTGTCCTTCTCCACTCACACTCCTGGTAGTATTACTCCACTATGATGTCTTCAGGCATTCTTCTCCTGACTTCATCTTTCTCCACTCACACTCCTGGTGGTTTACACCATTGGGCGTTCCTCAGGCCTTCTTTTCCTGCTTTTGTCCTTTTCTACCACGTTCCTGGTAGTATTACTCCAAAGGGCTGTCCTCAGGCCTTCTCCTTACTTCTTTCTTCTCCACTCATGCTGCTGGTAGTATTACTCCACTTTGCTGTCCTGAGGCCTTCTTCTCCTGACTTCATCCTTCTCCATTCTCACTCCTGGTAGTATTACTCCACTGGGCTGTCCTCAGGCCTTCTTCTCCTGACTTCCTTCTTCTCCACTAATGTTCTTGGCAGTATTACTCCACTTGGCTCTACTCAGGGCTTCTCTTGACTTCGTCCTTCATCACTCACACTCCTGGAATTATTACTCCACTGGGCTATCCTCAGGCCTTCTTCTCCTGACTTCGTCCTTCTCCACTCACGCTCCTGGTAGTATTAATCCACTGGGTGGTCCTCAGGGCTTCTTCTCCTTACTTTGTCCTGCTCCACTCAAGTGCCTGTTAGTATTACTCCACTGGGCTGTCCTCAGGCATTCTTCTCATGACTTCATTCTTCTCCAATCATGTTCCTCGTAGTATTACTCCACTGGGCTGTCCTCATTCCTTTTTCTCCTGACTACATTCTTCTCCTCTCATTTTCTTGGCTGTATTACTCCACTGGGCTGTCCTCAGGCCTTCTCCTGACTTTGTCCTTCTCCACTCACATTCCTGGTAGTATTACTCCACTATCATGTCTTCAGGCCTTCTTCTCCGTACTTCATCTTTCTCCACTTGCACTCCTGGTGGTTTACACAACTGGGCTGTTCTCAGGCCTTCTTCTCCGGCTTTTGTCCTTCTCCACTCACGTTCCTGGTAGTATTACTCCAGAGGGCTGTCCTCAGGCCTTCTTCTCCTGACTTCATTCTTCTCCACTCATGCTGCTGGTAGTATTACTCCACTTTGCTGTCCTGAGGCCTTCTTCTCCTGATTTTGTCCTTCTCCACTGACACCCCTGGTAGTATTACTCCACTGGGCTGTCCTCAGACCTTCTTCTCCTGACTTCGTGTTTCTCCACTCACACTCCTTGAATTATTACTACACTGCGATGTCATCAGACCTTCTTCTCCTGACTTCATCCTCCTCCACTCACCCTCTTGTTGGTATTACTCCACTGGGCTGTCCTCAGGCCTTCTCCTGACTTTGTCCTTCTCCACTCACGCTCCTGGTACTATTACTCCACTGGGCTGTCCTCACACCTTCTCCTGACTTCATGCTTCTCCACTCATGTTCTTGGCAGTATTACTCCAGTGGGCTGTCCTCCGGTCTTCTCCTGACTTCATCCTTCACTCACACTCCTGGTAGTATTATGCCACTGGGCTGTCCTTAGGCCTTCTCCTGACTTTGTCTTTCTGCACTCACACTCCTGGAAGTATTATTCCACTGGGATATCGTCAGGCCTTCTTCTCCTGAATTCGTACTTCTCCACTCACGTTCCTGGTAGTATTACTCCTGTGGGCTGTCCTCAGGCCTTCTTCTTCTGACTTTATTCTTTGCATTCAGGCTGCTAGTAGTATTACTCCATTGGGCTGTCCTCAGGCCTTCTTCTCCTGACTTCGTCCTTCTTCACTCACACTCCTGGTAGTATTATTCCACTGGGCTCTCCTCAGGCCTTCTTCTCCTGACTTCGTCCTTCTCCTCTCACACTCCTGGAAGTATTACTCCACTGCGCTGTCCTCAGGCCTTCTTCTCCTGACTTTGTCCTTCTCCACTCACGTTCTTGGTGGTATTACTCCACTGGGCTGTCCTCAGACCTTCTACTGACTTTGTCTTTCTCCACTCATGCTCCTGGCTCTATTACTCCACTGGGCTGTCCTCAGGCCTTCTCCTGACTTCATCCTTCTGCATTCACACTCCTGGAAGCATTACTGTACTGTGCTGTCCTCATGCATTCTTCTCCTGACATTCTCCCTCTGCATTCACACTCCTGGTAGTATTACTCCAGAGGGCTGTCCTCAGGCCTTCTTCTCTTGACTTCGTCTTTCTGCATTGACACACCTAGAAGTATTACTCCACTGGGCAGTCCTAAGGCCTTCTTCTCCTGACTTCATAATCTGCATTCACACTCCTGGAAATATTACTCCACTGGGCTGTCCTCAAGCCTTCTTCTCCTGACTTCGCACTTCTCCATTCACATCCTGGGAGTCTTACTCCCCTGGGCTGTACTCAGAACTTGTTCTCCTGACTTCGTCATTCTCCATTCACACTCCTGGAAGTATTACTCCACTGGGCTGTCCTCAGGCCTTGTTCTCCTGACTTTGTACTTCTCCACTCACACACCTGGTAGTATTACTCCAGAGGGCTGTCCTCAGGCCTTCTTCTCCTGACTTCGTCCTTCTGCATTCACACTCCTGTTAGTATTACTCCAGAAGCTTGTCCTCAGGCCTTCTTCTCCTGACATCGTCCTTCTGCATTTACACTCCTGGTAGTATTACTCCACTGGGCTCTCCTCAGGCCTTCTCCTGACTTCGTCCTTCTGCATTCACTATCCTGGAAGCATTACTCCACTGGGCTGTCTTCAGGCCTTCTTCTCCTGTCTTCGTACATCTCTATTCACACTCCTGGAAGTATTACTCCACTGGGCTGTCCTCAGGCCTTCTTCTCCTGACTTTGTACTTCTCCACTCACACACCTGGTAGTATTACTCCAGAGGGCTGTCCTCAGGCCTTCTTCTCCTGACTTCGTCCTTCTGCATTCACACTCCTGTTAGTATTACTCCAGAAGCTTGTCCTCAGGCCTTCTTCTCCTGACATCGTCCTTCTGCATTTACACTCCTGGTAGTATTACTCCACTGGGCTCTCCTCAGGCCTTCTCCTGACTTCATCCTTCTGCATTCACTCTCCTGGAAGCATTACTCCACTGGGCTGTCTTCAGGCCTTCTTCTCCTGTCTTCGTACTTCTCTATTCACACTCCTGGAAGTATTACTCCACTGGGCTGTCCTCAGGCATTCTTCTCCTGACTTCGTCCTTCTGCATGCACACCCCTGGATGTATTACTCCACTGGGCTGTTCTCAGGCCTTGTTCTCCTGATTTTGTTCTTCTCCACTCACACTCCTGGTAGTATTACTCAAGAGGGCTGTCCTCAGGCCTTCTTCTCCTGACTTCATCTTTCTGCATTCACACACCTAGAAGTATTAATCTACTGGACTGTCCTCAGGCCTTCTCCTGACTTTGTCCTTCTCCACTCCCACTCCTGGTAGTATTACTCCACTATGATGTCTTCAGGCATTCTTCTCCTGACTTCATCTTTCTCCACTCACACTCCTGGTGGTTTACACCATTGGGCGTTCCTCAGGCCTTCTTTTCCTGCTTTTGTCCTTCTCTACCACGTTCCTGGTAGTATTACTCCAAAGGGCTGTCCTCAGGCCTTCTTCTCCTGACTTCTTTCTTCTCCACTCATGCTGCTGGTTGTATTACTCCACTTTGCTGTCCTGAGGCCTTCTTTTCCTGACTTTGTCCTTCTCCACTCACACTCCTGGTAGTATTACTCCACTATGATGTCTTCAGGCATTCTTCTCCTGACTTCATCTTTCTCCACTCACACTCCCGGTGGTTTACACCATTGGGCGTTCCTCAGGCCTTCTTCTCCTGCTTTTGTCCTTCTCTACCACGTTTCTGGTAGTATTACTCCAGAGGGCTGTCCTCAGGCCTTCTTCTCCTGACTTCTTTCTTCTCCACTCATGCTGCTGGTAGTATTACTCCACTTTGGTGTCCTGAGGCATTCTTTTCCTGACTTTGTCCTTCTCCACTCACTCTCCTGATAGTATTACACCACTGGGCTGCCCTCAGACCTTCTCCTGACTTCGTGCTTCTCCACTCACACTCCTTGAATTATTATTCCACTGGGATGTCGCCAAACCTTCTTCTCCTGACTTCGTCCTTCTCCACTCACCTTCTTGGTGGTATTACTCCACTGGGCTCTCCTCAGGCGTTCTCCTGACTTTGTCTTTCTCCACTCATTCTCCTGGCTCTATTACTCCACTAGGCTGTCCTCAGGCCTTCTTCTCCTGACTTCGTGCTTCTCCACTCACACTCCTTGAATTATTATTCCACTGGGATGTCATCAAACATTCTTCTCCTGACTTCGTCATTCACTACTCACCTTCTTGGTGGTATTACTCCACTGGTCTGTCCTCACGCCTTCTCCTGACTTTGTCCTTCTCCACTCATGCTCTTGGCAGTATTACTCCACTGTGCTGTCCTCAGGCTTTCTTCTCACTTCGTCCTTGTCCACTCGCTCTCCTGGAAGTATTACTCCACTCGGCTGTAATAATAAGAACTCAGGCCTTCTTCTCTTCAGTTCGTCCTTCTCCACTCACGCTCCTGGAAGTATTACTCCACTGAGCTGTACTCAGGCCTTCTTCTCCTTACTTCGTACTTCTACATTCACAGTCCTGGTAGTATTACTCCACTGGGATGTCCTCAGGCTTTCTCCTGACTTTGTATTTCTCCACTCATGCTCCTGGCTCTATTACTCCACTGGGCTGTCCTCAGGCCTTCTTCTCCTGACTTTGTCCTTCTGCATTCACACTCCTGGTAGTATTACTCCAGAGGGCTGTCCTCAGGCCTTCTTCTCCTGACTTCGTCTTTCTGCTTTCACACACCTGAAAGTATTACTACACTGGGCTGTCCTCAGGCCTTGTTCTCCTGAATTTGTAATCTGCATTCACACTCGTGGATGTATTACTCCACTGGGCTGTCCTCAGGCCTTCTTCTCCTGACTTCGCACTTCTCCATTCACATCCTGGAAGTGTTACTCCCCTGGGCTGTACTCAGACCTTGTTCTCCTGACTTCGTCACTCTCCATTCACACTCCTGGTAGTATTACTACAGAGGGCTACTCAGGCCTTCTTCTCCTGAATTCGTCCTTCTGCATTCACCCTCCTGGTAGTATTACTCCACTGGGTTGTCCTCAGGCCTTCTCCTGACTTCGTCCTTCTCCAATCACACTCCTGGTTGTATTATTCCACTGGGCTTTCCTCACTCCTTCTTCTCCTGATATCGTCCTTCTGCGTTTACACTCCTATTAGTACTACTCCACTGGGCTGTCCTCATGCCTTCTTCTCCTGACTTCGAACTTCTCTATTCACACTCCTGGAAGTATTACTCCATTGGACTGTCCTCAGACCTTGTTCTCCTGACTTTGTACTTCTCCAGTCACACTCCTTGTAGTATTACTCCAGAGGGCTGTCCTCAGGCCTTCTGCTTTTCTCCTTCTCCACTCACATTCCTGGTAGTATTACTCCAGAGGGCTGTCCTCAGGCCTTCTTCTCCTGACTTCATTCTTCTCCACTCATGCTGCTGGTAGTATTACTCCACTTTGCTGTCCTGAGGCCTTCTTCTCCTGACTTCGTCCTTTTCCACTCACACTCCTGGTAGTATTACTCCACCGGGCTGTCCTCAGACCTTCTTCTCCTGACTTCGTGCTTCTCCACTCACACTCCTTGAATTATTACTCCAATGGGATATCGTCAGACCTTCTTTTCCTGACTTGGTCATTCTCCACTCACCTTCTTTGTGGTATTACACCACTGGGCTCTCCTCAGGCCTTCTCCTGACTTTGTCTTTCTCCACTCATGCTCCTGGCTCTATTACTCCACTGGGCTGTCCTCAGGCCTTCTTGTCCTGACTTTGTCCTTCTGCATTCACACTCCTGGTAGTATTACTCCAGAGGGCTGTCCTCAGGCTTTCTTCTCCTGACTTCTTCTTTCTGCTTTCACACACCTAAAAGTATTACTCCACTGCGCTGTCCTCAGGCCTTCTTCTCCTGACTTTGTAATCTGCATTCGTACTTCTCCATTCACATCCTGCAAGTATTACTCCACTGGGCTGTCCTCAGGCCTTCTTCTCCTGACTTCGTTCTTCTCCACTCACGTTCCTGGTAGTATTACTCCAGAGGGCTGTCCTCACGCCTTCTTCTCCTGACTTTGTCCTTCTGCCTTCAAACTCCATTCACATCCTGCAAGTATTACTCCACTGGGACGTCCTCAGGCCTTGTTCTCCTGACTTAGTCCTTCTCCACTCACGTTCCTCATTGCATTACTCTAGAGGGCTGTCCTCACGTCTTCCTCTCCTTACTTCCTCCTTCTGCATTCACACTCCTGGATGTATTACTCCACTGGGCTGTACTCAGGCATTCTTCTCCTGACTTCATCCTTCTGCATTCACATTCCTGGTAGTATTACTCCACTGGGCTGTCCTAATGCATTCTTCTCCTGACTTCGTACTTCTCCTTTCACACTCCTGGTAGTATTACTCCCCTGGGCTGTACTCAGGCCTCCTTCTCCTGAGTTTGTCATTCTCCATTCTCACTCCTGGTAGTATTACTCCACAGGGCTGTCCTCAGGCCTTCTTCTCCTGACTTCCTCCTTCTGCATTCACACTCCTGGCTAGTATTACTCCACTGGGCTGTCCTCAGGCCTTCTTCTCCTGCCTTCATACTTCTCCATTCACACTCCTGGTAGTATTGCTCCAAGGGCTGTCCTCAGGCCTTCTTCTCCTGACTTCTTCCTTCTGCATTCACACTCCTGGAAGTAATACTCCACTCGGCGGTACTCACACCTTCTTCTCCTGACTTCGTCCTTCTCCACAAACTCTCCTGGTAGTATTACTCCACTGGGCTGTCCTCACACCTTATACTCCTGATTTCATTCTTCTCCACTCATGTTCTTGAGAGTATTATTCCACTGGGCTGTACTCAGGCCTTGTTCTCCTGACTTCGTCCTTCTCCACTCAGGTTCCTTGTAGTATTACTCCAGAGTGCTGTCCACAAGCCTTCTTCTCCTGACTTCGACCTTCTGTATTCACACTCCTGGAAGTATTACTCCACTGGGCTGTCCTCAGGCCTTGTTCTCCTGAATTCGTCCTTCTGCATTCACTCTCCTGGTTGTATTGCTCCACTGGGCTGTCCTCACACCTTCTTCTCCTGATTTCATTCTTCTCCACTCATGTTCTTTGGAGTATTAGTGCACTAGGCTGTACTCAGGCCTTCTCCTGACTTGGTCCTTCTCCATTCACACTCCTGGTAGTATTACTCCACTGGGCTGTCCTCAGGCCTTCTCCTGATTTCCTTTTTCTCCACTAATATTGTTGGCAGTATTACTCCACTGGGCTCTCCTCAGGCCTTCTCTTGATTTTGTCCTTCATCACTCACACTCCTGGAATTATTACTCCACTGGGCTATCCTCACGCCTTCTTCTCCTGACTTTGTCCTTCTCCACTCATGCTCCTGTTAGTATTAATCCACTGGGCTGTCCTCAGGGCTTCTTCTCCTTACTTCGTACTTCTCCACTCGCCTTCCTCTTATTATTACTCCACCAGGCTGTCCTCAGGCATTCTTCTCCTGACTACATTCTTCTTCACTCATTTTCTTGGCTGTATTACTCCAATGGGCTGTCCTCATGCCTTCTCCTGACTTTGTCCTTCTCCACTCACACTCCTGGTAGTATTACTCCACTATGATATCTTCAGGCCTTCTCTCTTCTCCACTCACACTCCTGGAAGTGTTACTCCACTGGGGTGTCCTCAGGCTTTCTTCTCCTGACTTTGTCCTTCTCCACTCTCACTTCTGGAAGTATTACTCCACTGGGCTGTCCTCAGGCCTTCTTCTCCTGACTTCGTCTTTCTCCATTCACATTCGTGGTGATATTACTCCACTGGGCTGTCCTCAGGCCTTCTCCTGACTTCGTCCTTCTCCACTCATGCTCCTGGTAGTATTTCTCCAGTGGGCTGTCCTCAGGCCTTCTTCTCCTGACTTCATTCTTCTCCACTCATGTTCTTGGCAGTATTACTCCACAAAGGTTATTCTTACTTTCCCAGGCCACATTGGAATCAATTTGAAAGCAAGCATACTGTTGCCCTGGGTTCAAGGAAGGATCTAGAGCTGGAGGAGCTGCTGCCTAAGAAAGATTCTAATAACTAAGCAACACTGAACTTTCAGGAGTGTGAGGCTGTTGAAATCACTGAGTTCTACAATGCAATTTTCAGATGTCTGTATGGGACATGGCAATTTTGCATGTATTCCTAGGCTGCACAGTGGTCCACATAAAAGCTGCAGTTGCCTGTGCATTTCCCTAAGAAGAACACTTGGTGAGAAGCATAAAGCACCTTCCAGTATGGTTCTGCTGTATGGAGAGCAGGGTGGAAACAAAGATAATCTTTCTTTCCCAGGCCCCAAAGATCTCAATTATAAAGCAAACATATTGTTGCCCTGGTTAAGAGGAAGGAGCTAGAGCTGGGGGAGCTGCTGCCAAAGTAAGGTTCCAATAACTAAGCAACACTGAACTTTCAGGAGTGTGACGCTGTGCAAATCACAGCATTTTACAATGAAATTATCAGATGTCTGTATGGGCAATGGCAATTTTCCATGTATAGCTAGGCTGTCCTTGGCGCACATAGAAGCTGCAGTTGCCTGCGCATTTCCTTAAGAGGAACTCTAGGTGAGAAGCATAAAGTACCTTCCAGGATGGTTCTGCTGTATAGAGATAAGTGTGGCAACAAAGATTATCCTTACTTTCCCAGGCCACATTGGAATCAATTGGAAAGCAAGCCTACTGTTGCCCTGGGTGTGAGCTAGGATCTAGAGCTGGGGGAGCTGCTGCCTAAGAAAGGTTCTAATAACTAAGTAACACTGAACTTTCAGGAGTGTGAGGCTGTTGAAATCACTGAGTTCCACAATGAAATTTTCAGATGTCTGTATGGGCTAAAGCAATTCTGCATGTATTCCTAGGCTGCACAGTGGTGCACATAGAAGCTACAGTTGCCTGTGCATTTCCCTAAAAAGAACTCTAGGTGAGAAGCATAAAGCAGCTTGCAGGATGATTCTGCTGTATGGAGAGTAGGGTGGAAACAAAGATATTCTTGCTTTCCTGGGCCCCTTTGTAATAAATGGGAAAGCAAGCATACTGTTGTCCTGGTTACGAGGAAGGAGCTAGGGCTGCAGGAGCTGTTGCCGCAGTAAGGTTCCAATAACTAAGCAACACTGAACTTTCAGCAGTTTGAGGCGGTTGAAATCACTGAGCTCTACAATGCAATTTTCAGATGTCTGTGCGCACAATGGCAATTTTCCATGTATTCCTAGTCTGCCCTGTGGCGCACATAGAAGCTGCAGTTGCCTGCGCATTTCCCTAAGAAGAACTCTAGGTGAGAAGCATAAAGCACCTTCCAGGATTGTTCTGCTCTATGGACAATAGTGTGGAAACAAAGATAATCTTTCTTTACCAGGCCCCACTGTAATGAATGGGAAAGAAAGCATACTGCTGCCCTGGGTGCGAGAAAGGTGCTAGAGCTTGGGGAGCTGGTGCATAAGTAAAATTTGAAGAAGTAAGCAAACCTGAACTTTCAGGAGTGTTAGGCTATTGAAATCACTGAGTTCTACCATGAAATTTTCAGATGTCTCTATGGGCAATGGTAATTTTCCATGTATTTCTAGGCTTCCCTGTTGTGCCCATAGAAGCTGCAGTTGTCTGTGCCTTTCCCTAAGAGGACCACTAGGTGAGATGCATACAGCACCTTCCAGGGTGGTTCTGCTGTGTGGAGTGTAGAGTGGAAACAAAGATATTCTTTCATTTCCAGGCCCCTTTGGAAAGAACAGTAAAGAAAGCAAACTGTTGCCCTGGGTGCTAGGAAGGAGCTAGAGATTCAGGAGCTGGTGCTTCAGTAAAGTTCCAAGAACTAAGCCACCCTGAAGTTTCAGGAGTGTGATGCTGTTGAAATCACTGAGTTCTACAATGAATTTTTCAGATGTCTCTATGGGCAATGGCAATTTTCCATGTATTCCTAGGCTGCCCTGTGGCATTCATAGAAGCTGCAGTTGCCTGAGCATTTCCCTAAGAAGAATTCTAGGTGAGAAACAGAAAGCGCCCTCCAGGATGGTTCTGTTGTATGGAGACAAGTGTGGACACAAAGATATTCTTTATTTTACAGGCCCCATTTTAATCAAAGGGAAACAAAGCATACTGTTGCCCTGGGTGCGAGGAAGGTGCTAGACCTGGGGCATTTGGTTCATGAGTAAAATCCAAAGAACTAAGCAACCAGGCCAGTGAGACAGCTCAGTGGTGTAATCTCACTCTGATGTTCTAATCACAAAAATAAGCCTTTGGAACATCTCTAGCATCTTTGAGACACATATTCTTACAATATAAGTCTATCTAAAATCATATCCAGGGCCGGTGAGATGGCTCAGTGGCATAAGCACCTGCCTTGCAAGCGCAAGGGCCTGAGTTCGACTCCCGGATCCCACATACAAAAAAGGGGCTGGTGATATCGCTCAGTGGCACGAGTGCCTGTTGGTGCGTGAGGTCCTGAGGTCAACCCCCGGTACCCACAAAAAAAAAAAAGAACTAAGCAACCCTGAACTTTAGGGAGTGCAACATTGTTGAAATCACTGAGTTCTACAAGGAAATTTTCAGATATCTCTATGAGTCATGGCAATTTTCCATGTATTACTAGACTGTTTTGTGGGGCACATAGGAGCCGCAGTTGCCTATGAGTTTCCTTAAGAAGGACTCTATGTGAGAAGCATACGGCACCTTCCATTATAGTTCTGCTGTATGGAGAGAATTGTGGAAACAAATATATTCTTTCATTCCTAAGCCTCATTAGCATCAATGGGAAAGAAAGCATAATGGGTGCAAGGAAGGGGATAGAACTGCGGGAGCTGGTACATAAGTAAAGTCCAAATGACTAAGCAACCCTAAACTTTCAGGGGTGTGAGACTGTTTGAATCACTGAGTTCTAATATGAAATTTTCAGATGTCTCTAGGTGCAATGGCAATTTTCCATATATAACTAGGCTGCCCTGTTGCATACATGCAAGCTGTTGTTGCCTGCACATTTATCTAAGAAGAACTCTGGGTGAGAAGCACAAAGCACCTTCCAGGATGTTTCTTTTATATGGAGAGAAGTCTGGAATTAAAGATATTCTTTTTTTCCTATGCTCCTTTGGAATCAAATGAAGGAAATCATACAGTTGACCTTGGTGCTAGGAAGGAGCTATAGGTAGGGGAGCAGGTGCATAAGTGAAGTCTGAGGATATAAGCAACCTCAAACTTTCAGGAGTGTGGGGCTGTGGAAATCAATGAGTTCTACAAAGTAATTTTCAGATATCTCTATGGGGACTGGCAATTTTCCATGCATTACTAGACTGCCTTGTTGCACACATAGAATCTACAGTGGGCTGCACGTTTCCTTAAGAAAACTCTATGTAAGAAGAATAAAGCACATTCCAGGATGGTTCTGCTGTGTGGAGAGAAGTGTGGAAACTAATATATTCTTTCTTTCCCAGCCCTACTTAGAATCAATGTGAAAGAAAGCATAATGTTGCCCTGGGTGCTACAAAGGAGCTAGAGCTGGGGTAGTTGGTGCATAAGTTAATTTTAAAGAACTAGGCAACCCTGAACTTTTAGGTGTGTGGGGCTCTTGAAATCACTGAGTTCTATAATGAATTTTTCAGATGTCTCCATGGGGAATGGCAATTTTCCATGAATTACTAGGCTGCCTGTGGCACACATAGAACCTGTAGTTGTCTGTGCTTTTCCCTAAGAAGAACTCTAGCTGAGAATCATAAATCACCTTCCAGGATGGTTCTGATGTAAGGAGACAAGTGTAGAAACAAAGATATTCTTTCTTTCCCAGGCCCCACTGCAATCAGTGGCAAAGTAAGCATACAGTTTCCCTGAGTGCAAGGAAGGAGCTAGAGCTGGGGGACCTGGTGCATAAGTAAAGTCCAATTAACTATGCAAGCCTTAAATTTCAGGAGTGTGTGGCTGTGGAAATCACTGAGTTCTACAATGAAATTTTCAGATATCTCTGTGGGAATGGCAATTATCCATGTATTCCTAGACTATCCTTTCTGCACATATAAGCTGCAGTTTCCTGCTGGTTTCCCTATGAAGAACTGTAGTTGAGAAGCATAAAGCACCTTCCAGGATGGTTCTGCTGTTTAGAGAGAAGTGTGGAAACAAAGATATTCTTTCTTTCCGTGTCCCCATTGTAATCAATGGGAAAGAAAGCATACTGTTGCCCTGGGTGTGAAGAAGGAGCTAGAGCTCTGAGAGCTGTTGCATAAGTAAAAGCAAAGGAATAAACAACCCTGAACTTTCAGGAGTGTAAGGCTGTGTTAATCGCTCAGTTCTACAATGAAATTTTCAGATATCTCTGTGGGAATGGCAATTATCCATGTATTCCTAGGCTGCCCTGTGGCGCACAGAGAAGCTGCAGTTGCCTGCGCATTTTCCAAAGAAGAGCTCTAGGAGAGAATCACAAAGAACCTTCCAGTATGGTTCTGCTGAATATAGGGAAGTGTGGAAACAAAGATATTCTTTCTTTCCCAGGCCACTTTGGAATCAATGGGAAAGCAAGCATACTGTTGCCCTGGGTGCGAGTTAGGAGCTAGAACCATTGAAGCTGGTTCATAATTCCAAGGAATTAAGCAACCCTGAACTTTCAGGAGTGTGGGGTTGTTTAGGTCATTGAGTTCTACAATTGAATTTTCAGATGTCTCCCTGGACAATGGAAATTTTCCATACATTACTAGGCTGCTCTGCAGTGCACATAGAAGCTGCAGTTGCCTGTGCGTTTCCCTAAGAAGAACTCTAGGTGAGAAGTGTAAAGCACCTTTCAGAATGGTTTTGCTGTATGGAGAGAAGTGTGGAAACAAAGGTATTCTTTCTTTCCCAGGCCCCCTTTGGATTCAATGGGAAAGGAAGCATACTGTTGCCCTGGATGCGAGGAAGGAGCTAGAGCTGGGGGAGCTGGTGCATCAGTAAAGACCAAAGAACTAAGCAAACCTGAACTTTCAAGAGTATTGAAATAACTGTGTTCTACAATTAAACTTTCAAATGTCACTACGGGGAATGGCAATTTTCCATGTATTACTAGGCTACCTTGTGGCTCACATAGAAGCTGCAGTTACCTGCTTATTTCCCTAAGAAGAACTCTTGGTAAAAAGCATAAAGCACCTTAAAGGATGGTTCTGCTCTATGGAGAGAAGTGTGGAAAAAAAGATATTTTTTCTTACAAAAAATTACAAAGTAATTTTCAGATATCTCTATGTGGAATGGCATTTGACCATGTACTACTAAGCTGCCCTGTGGCCTATGTAGATCCTGGAATTTCCTGACAGTTTCCATAATAAGAACTCCAGGTCAGTAGCATAAAGCACCTACCAGGATGGTTCTGCTATATTTACAGAAGGATAGAGACTAATGTAATATATGCTTCCCATTCTGCACTGCAATGAATGGGAAGAAAACCATACTGCTGTCCTGTGTGCTAGGAAGATGCAAGAGCTGGACTAAATTCTGGATAAGTTCAGTCAAAGGAAATAGGCACCTCTGAACTTTCAGGAGTGTGGGGCTGTGGAAATAAATGAGTTCTGCTGTGAAATTTTCAGATGTCTCTATGGGGAATAGTAAATGCCCATTTATTACTAGGCTGCCCTGGGGCCTCATAGAACCTGGAATTGCCAGAGTGTTTCCCTACAAATAAGTCCTAGCCAGAAGCATAAAGCACCTTCCAGAATGGTTCCTCTGTATTTACACAAGTGTACAAACTAATGTTCTTTGCTTTCCAGGCTCCTTTGGAACCAATGTGTAGAAAATCACCCTGCTGCCCTCTGTGCTAGGAAGCAGCTAGAGCTGGACTAGCTTCTGGCTAAGTTCAGTCCAAGCAAATAAGCAACTCTGAACTTTCAGGAGAGTGGGGCTGTGGAAATCACTGAGTTCTACAATGAAATTTTCAGATGTCTCTAAAGGAAATAGCTATTACCCATGTATTCCTAGGGTGCCCTGTGGCCCACATGGAACCTGGAGTTGCCTGAGTGTTTCCCTAATAAGAACTCCAGGTAAGAATAATAAAGCAATTTCCTGAATTGTTCCACTGTACTGAGAAGTGCACAAACTACTGTATTTTTTTATTCCCAGGCCCCATTGGAATAATGGGAAGAAAAGCATACAGCTTCCCTCTGTGCTAGGAAGCAGCTAGAGATGGACTAGCTTCTAGATAAGTTCAATCCAAGGAAATAAGCAGCCCTGAACTTTCAGGAATGTGGAGGCTATAGAAATAACTGAGTTCTACATTGAAATTTTCTGATATCCCTACAGGGAATGACAATTGCCCCTGTATTCCTAGGTGGCCCTGTGGCCCAGATAGAAAGTGGGGTTGCTGGAGTGTTTCCCTAATAAGAACTCTATGTAGGAAGTATAAAGCAGTTGCCAGATAAATTCTGCTGTATTTACAGGAGTGCAGAAACTAAGCTGTTCTATGCTGGCTCTGCAACAATGGGATGAATGGGTGGAAGAGTATAGTGCTGTAATCTTTGCTTGTAAGCTGGTAGAGGGTTACCAGCTTCAGCATAAGTTCAGTCCCAGGAAATAAGCAAGCCTGAACTTTTGGGAGTGTGTGGTTCTGGAAATAACTATGTTCTACAGTGAAATTTGCATGGGCCTCTATGGGGAATGGCAGTAGTCCAGGTATTACTAGGCAGTCCTTTTGCCTCCATAGAACCTGGGTTTGCTTGAGTGTTTCCCTTATAAGAACTCTATGTAAGAAGCATAAAACATTTGCCAGGTAGGTCCTACTGTATTTTACAGGAGTGTGGAAACTAAGGTGTTGTTTGCATTATGGTGCCCAGTACAGATGCATGGGTGGAAAAGTATAGTGCTGAAGTATCTCCTTGCAGGAATAGACAGTGACCAGCTTATGGATCAGTTTAGTTCAAGGAAATGATGAACCCTGAACTTTCAGGAGTGTGGGGCTGTGGAAATTACTGAGTTCTGCAGTGAATTTTTCAAATGACTTTATGGGGAAAGGTAATTGCCCATGTATTACTAGGCTGCTCTGTGGCCCACATGGAACCTGGAGTTGCCTGAGTGTTTCCCTATAAGAACTCCAGTTCAGAAGCATAAAAGCACCTTCCAGGATGGTTCTGCTGTATTTCTGCAGTGTAGAAACTAATGTATTCTTTGCTTCCCAGGCCCCATTGGAATGAATGGGGAGAAAAGCATCATGCTGCCCTCTGTGCTAGGAAGCAGCTAGAGTTGGACTAGCTTCTAGATAAGTTCAATCCAAGGAAATAAGCAATCCTGAACTTTCAGGAGTGTGGGGCTCTGGAAATAACTGAGTTCTGCAGTGAAATTTTCAGATGTTTCTATGGGGAATGAAATTGCCCCTGTATTCCTAGGCTGCCCTATAGCCCCCATAGAACCTGGAGTTGCCTGAGTGTTTCCTTAATAAGAACTCAATGCAGGAAGTACAAAGCATTTGCCAGGAAGATTCTGCTGTATTTACAAGAGTGCGGAAACTAAGGTGTTTTATGCCAGCTGGTGCAACATAAGGATGAATTGGTGGAAAATTATAGTGCTGTAATCTCTGCTTGTAAGCAGGTGGAGGGTGACCAACTTCAGGATAAGTTCAGTCAAAGTAAATAAGCAAGCCTGAACTTTCTGGAGTGTGTGGCTCCGGAAATAAGTAGGTTCTACAGTGCAATTTGCAGAGGTCTCTAAGAGGAATGGCAGTTGTCCAGGTATTACTAGACTGCCCTTTTGCCTACATAGAACCTGGGGTTGCTTGAGTGTTTCCCTAACAAGAACTCTATGCAAGAAGCATAAAGCATTTGCCAGGTAGGTTCTAATGTATTTACAGGGGTATGGAAACTAAGGTGTTTTTTGCAGGCTGGTGCCCAATATGGATGCATTGGTGCAAAAGTATAGTCCTGAAGTCTCTGTTCACAGGAGGTAGAGGGTGACCAGCTTATGATCACTTTAGTCCAAGGAAATAAGCAACCCTGAACTTTCAGGAGTGTGTGGCTGTGGAAATCACTAAGTTCTGCAGTGAAATGTTCAGATGTTTCTATGGGGAGTGGCAATTGCCCACGTATTACTAGGCTGATCTGTGGCCCACATGGAACCTAGAGTTCCCTGAGTGTTTCCCTATAAGAACTCCAGGTCAGAAGCATAAAGCACCTTCCAGGATGGTTCTGCTGTATTTCTGCAGTGTAGAAACTAATGTATTCTTTGCTTCCCAGGCCCCATTGGAATGAATGGGGAGAAAAGCATCATGCTGCCCTCTGTGCTAGGAAGCAGCTAGAGATGGACTAGCTTGTAGATAAGTTCACTCCAAAGACGTAAGCAACCCTGAACTTTAAGGAGTGTGGGGCCATGGAAATAACTAGGTACTACAGTGAAATTTGCAGAAGCTTCTATGGGGAATGGCCATTGTCCCAGTATTACTAGGCTTCCGTTTTGCCTACATAGACCCTGGGGTGGCCTGAATGTTTCCCAAATAAGAACTCTATGTAAGAAGCATAAAGCATTTGCCAGGTTGGTTCTACTATATTTACAAGAGTGTGGAAACTAAGGTGTTATTTGAGGGATGGTGCCCTATAGGAATGAATGGGTGGAAATGTATAATGTTGAATTCTCTGCTTGCCAGAAGAGGAGGGTGACCAGCTTCTGAGTAAGTTCACTCCAAGGAAATAAGTAAGCCTGAACTTTTGGGAGTATGTGGCTCTCTAAATAACTGAGTCCTTCTGTGAAACTTGCATAGGCCTCTATGGGGAAATGCAGTTGCCCATGATTTACTAGGCTGCCCTGTGACCTACATAGAACCTGGTGTTGCTCGACTGTTTCCCTAATAAGAACTCTCTGTAAGAAGAATAAAGCAATTGCTAGGAAGGTTGTGCTGAATTTACAGGAGTGTGGAAACTAAGGTGTTCTGGGCTGGCTGGTGTCACAAAGGGATGAATGGGTGGAAAAGTACAGTGTTGCAGTCTCTGCTTGCACGCAGGTAGCAGGTGACCAGCTTATAGATCAGTTTAGTCCAAGGAAATAAGCAAGCCTGAACTCTCAGGAGTGTGTGGCTCCGGAAATAACTGAGTTCTACAGTGATATCTGCATGGGCCTCTATGGGGAATGGCAGTTGCCCATGTATTACTAGGTTGCCCTGTGACCCACATAGAAGCTGGGGTTGCCTGAGTATTTCCCTAATAAGAAATCTATGTAAGAAGCATAAAGCATTTGCCAGGAACATTCTGCTGTATTTACAGGGGTGTGGAAACTAAGGTATTCTTTGCTGGCTGGTTCCCTATAGGGATGAGTGGGTAGAAAAGCATAGAGCTGAAGTCTCTTCTACAGGCAGGTAGAGGTTGACCCACTTCTGCATAAGTTCAGTCCAAGGAAATAAGCAAGTCTGAACTTTCTGGAGTGTGTGGCTCTGGAAATAACTGAATTCTACAGTGAAATTTGCAGAGGCCTCTAAGGGAATGATTCTTGCCCATGTATTACTAGGCTGCCCTGTGGCCCACACAGAACCTGGAGTTGCCTGAGTGTTTCCCTAATAAGAACCTTGTGAGCTAAATAAACCTTTCCTTCCTTAATTTTGGGTGTCAGGTATTTTGTCTCAGCAATGAGAGAAATGTAACCAAGACACTGGGACTGGGGAGCTGCCTCTGACCTGAAGTGCACTTCACCACTGGGTGAAGGGCAGTGGTTACCCCATCCCATGCCATAGCAGTGGGCAGCCCTGGGCCTTCCTGCACCCCTGTCTGCTGGCCTGACTGCTCCCTGCACCCACATCCTTTTGAATCCACCCACTCTTACATCATCAAATTGGGACAGCACCAGTGGCCAGGTGTGGAAATGTGTAGCAGTAATAACCTGCTCTGTAGTCATAACAACTCAGGAGACAGACACAGACTCCCCATTCACCAGCAGCAGAAATTATCTTACTTCATCTGACTTTTAAGAAAATAGATAAAAATTATGATCCATCCCTTGGGGTGGGTGTTGAGGTGCCAGGTGCATGTGGAGCCAGCAGGCAGGGCACAGCCCTGGCCAAAGATGGAGAAAGCCTCTCAATCAGATTTTAATCTTCTTAAATTTTTTATTTCAATGGTCAAAAGAATGCAGCCAATAAAGTCTATAATGATTGAAATCAGGCATACACCTCTACATAATATTGCTGTTAGTTTCTGACTGGTATAAATCATTATAATTTTTTAGATACATCCTTGCTGTGTTAAGTCTTACAGAGAGAGATCCCACAAGTGCTGGGCTCTTAAAAGAAAAAGAAGGTCTGAGTAAGTAAAAAGAAATGTAAAGAGGGACTGGGACAGAAGCTAAATAAATGAAAGGTCACAAAATTGCCAAAATTCTTAAGACAAAATAAAATACAGGAAAATATAATGATTATAATTAAACGGCATTTATTCCTTCTAATTCTTATAAGAGATCTCTGTCAATTGACTTTAAAAGTTCTGACTAGTCTATTTGTAATTTAAAACTTAAAAATTGTAAAAGAGTTATTACAATTCAGTTGGGCTAAAAACATCTGTGTGGACTCTGATTTTATAATCAAATCATCTTATGTGTGTTTGTCTGTCCAATCTGTAAACAGCTCTTTTGTTTGAGCTTAATAATTTTTTCTTCTTTCTGCTGTTTTGGACTTTTGATACATTTGTCTATAACATAATCTGGTTTATATATGTCATTAGAATTAAAGACATGCTTCCACCCAGGTTTCCAGCTGATCAAAATGACTGGTTTTATAAATATAATACATATTGCTGTCTGTGTACAATAATTTGAGTCTTTCATTCATCAAAATAATATTAATTATTGTGATCTGGTTCTCATAGGTCATCAAAATTTATCTAGATGATCAAATAGAGACCCCTTAGGCTTGGAGAAATGGTTAGACAGGACTCCCCTTGATGAATAAGGATGCAGCTATCTGGAAATATTTCTCCAGTCCTTGTTCACTAAGGGGCACTGGCAATTTCCATAGCCTTATGGAAGACACACCCCAATATTGTGATATATTTACATTGGTCTTTGTCAAAAGGTTAAGTTTTCTATAAATAAAACAATAAGGTTTTCTCATTAAAAGATGTTCTTGGTACAAAACTAAATTAAGAAACAAAGGTTTCATATAGCTATAACATTCATTACTGCTAATCTCATGGTGCATTAAATGTATTTGTGCATTCCAGGTGTACAAACCTTCCAAGATACAAAATTGATATTGTTTACGGTGGTAACTTTTTCTTTTAGACTGAAATATCTGCCCTTCTCTTGTACTCGATATTTGTGATAAGAGGTATATGTCAAACCAACATGAGGTCAGCTGTCAAAATATATTTTTAAAAAGATTTTCATAATGCACATTTTATATATGTGTCACTACACTTAAGGATGCTTAGACACTGAACAGGCCAGACAATGCTGCAAATGAGGTCAATGAGGACCCAGGACATGAGGTAACTTTTTCTGCAAGATACTACAACCTTGGTGAGTCACCCAACCTCCTGAGTAGGGATATTGTTGGAGATTATTGGATCAGAGAGGATGGGAATCGACAGTGTATAGTGTGCCTAAGCAGGGTTGTTAGAGGAAAAAATCTCGCAAACTTTCACGTTAAGCAACATGGTCAAGCAAGGCTGTGAACTATCCTGGTGGCTGACACTGGCAGAGGAGCTGAGAGACTCTGTACATGGTTCCAAAATAATGCTTGAGGAGACTTAACTGACCTTGATAGACAGAAGGAGGTTAATTTTAATTAACACAGGTCTCACTTTAACTTGGTCTTGAACATCCAGCAGAAAAGTATAACCAAAAGATGTATAAAAACAATGTCATAATAACAAGCTAGAAATAAAAGAAGTCTAAGAGCCAGTGTGTTATAATCACTTCTGGTTTGACAAGAACATTTTCTAGACTCGGCTCTTTCCCCAACCTGCCTTTCCATTCTAGTGCTCGTGCTTTGATTACACATGCTCTAATTTCTCAAGAAAATTGTTTATTCTTGCCTAGAGGCTGCCAAACTCCAAGTGATCATGCAAATGAAATCAATGATAAATGATTTCTTCTAGATTTCTTCTAACAAGGTCCACCAGATCACCTCATAAAGAGAGTTCATAACTGCTAAACTATAAAACTTCTGAGGCCCATTAAATTAGCTCTCTGGAGAAGGCCCCTGACTGTGGTCTCCCCTACATAGATCCTTCTCAGCTTGAAGGAATTAGATGGAAACTATGCCCATGCTCCCCTCACTGCAATTAGGGATAGCTCTTCAGAGGAGGAAATATTGTAAACAGCTAAGTTGGTCATAAATATTACAGGCAGTTAAACAGGGCTGGGTCCTCAGCACAAAAGACAATTATGGCCAAAGACACATTCACTAAAGGCCAGGCTTTAAGAAAAAATAATCTATCTCTTGAAACTCAATTAAATAAATAAAACTGGGGAGTACATTTGCTCCTCACAAACATAATTAAACCTTGGTACTTTTACTTTAAAATTTTCTTTAAATCCACTTGCAAACAATAAATGCACCCCATCAGAACTTCATTGGCAAAAAGAAAAATGAACAGGCAAAGCTCAAATCCTGTAAAAGGACATCCAAAAAGGAAAATAGGATGGCCCAGTGCAGTTAATAACATGGGAATGAAGGTGTGCTTGTGTATTAATAGGTCATGAAACACCACTGTGGGTGGCATCCCAGAATGTGTGGCTGTAGAGAGGGGAGATCTCCAAACCTGTGGTGAAGTCTACTACCACCAGACCCATTTTGGATTCTACACTGAATTGATTATATTGACATGCTTGTGTCTTTTATTTATGTTCCTAGCCTGCTACAGGGGCACCAAACCAGACAATGCCTAGACTTATCCAACCTCATGCTTGCCAGGCAGGCACTTATGCTGCTAAGCCATCTCACTGGCCCCAGAGATTCTTTTGAATATCCACATTTCCATCTCTGCAGATTCTTACCTATGGAAATTCTGCAAGTTTCCATTCAAAGGACAGTTGTATTACATGATTTTATCATGGAGTTCTGAAGACCCAGAGAGTGAAACAACTGGTCTTCCCAAACACAGTGACCTCTGCTATTTGAGCATGTGTTGGCCTGAGGTGTGTTTCCCAATGTGTTTTTCACAGGGCTGCTAAGGTCATAGTGAGATGTGCAGCATACTCAGGTGGATCCCTAAGGACATCTAGGTAGCGTGTGCTTGGGATGAGGCCACCAATGAGGTCCCACCACCTCAACGTGCATGGGTAAGTGATGAAGGTGCGCCTCAGTGATCTCAGTCCCCTTTTTGATTTGAAGGTGCTCACAGAATGGAGTCCTCAGGCGTGCTGCTGCTGTGAGGGGACACGGTATGGGCGAGGTCAGATGGAGGCCAGACCAGTGAAATTGAAGAAGTGATTCTGTCTGGGTTTCTGTGTTTGCAGGAGAGCATCTCTGGCTGGAGAACAGTAAGCATGGGAGAGGTTGCAGGTGTCCACGTAGGAGAGGATTGACTCCAGGGAAAGGACCATTTCCCTGGTTTTCATCCCTGCATTCAGATAGCTTTCCAGTGTTACTCAGTGGTTTTCTTGGGTGCCAAATTGCACATTCACACTACACTGAGACCTTCTATGTTTTCTCCAATTTCCCTTCAGGAGAAAGTACAGGGACGCTGAGAAGGCTGTGTCTGGAACCTTATGTGAATGTCAGGTAAGAATCAGGATGCAGAGTCAGGTGTGGTGGTGCAAGCTTGTAACCCCAGCACTCAGGATGCTGAGGCATGAGGATTGCCATGTGTTTGTGTTCAGCCTGAGCTATATATTGCATTCAAGATCAGCCTAAGACCCTGTCTCAAAAAAAGTAAAAACACTAGGAGTGAAGGTACCTTGTTGGGACCACATAATCTTCTATGTCCAGGTAGATGTCAGGAGCTTGTGCATAATGGGACGTTCTCATACTTCCTGGGCTTATATCTTCTGAATGTCTTAGGTAGTGTAGGGTCCAGAGCTGATGCCACGTTCAACCTCAGAGCCTTTTTTTCTGATATAGATTCAACTATTCATGATGAACCTCTGATATTTCCCCCTTTGTTTGGACAAGATCATCACATTACAGATCTGCCAGTAGATCTCATGCATTCCATAATGTGCCCAGGAGGGAAACAGGTGGGGCAACTGATCTCTGTCATAGGATGGGTCCCTGATAAAGGGATTGCACCCATTTTACAGGTATGTCCTCAGCTTGTCCATTTACTGATGCATGACTGGTTCATGAGCTTGTTGCAGGAGCCTGGTAGTGGCAATGGATCCTGAATAATAACATGACTTAGAGATGGTACCTGTGAGCACAAAAAAGGGGACTGATAAATGATAGGTTCTCTTGGATGTATTCTCCAATGAGGGATGCAGAACTAATGGTGTTCCACAAGGGAGAATTATGTTGAATATTTCCACCATACAGGTAAGGGCAGGTGAGGACTTTTCTTGCAGCATCAGTTGATCTCCATAGTCTTCTGTAAGTGATGGGGGTACCTTGTGGGATGGGTGGCTGTTCTTTGGGTACAGGTACCCAGGAAGGCAATGGATATGGAACTGATCCTCTCCAGTGACCTTGAGTTTGCCCTTGTGTGGTGTAGGAAAATGTTGAGGGTCTGTTTATGCTGGGATTGCCTGTATTCTGGTTTAATGACATTGTGGTGAACCAGCCTACAGAGTCAAGAGGACAGTAACTTTGGAGATGACTGGTTGATGAGGATTAGTTTCTCAGGATGAGAGTTTTCTGCTCAGATTGGTTTGCTATCTGGGGGAAGTGAAAGCCTTTTGTGCCAGCGATGATGGCCAAAGTAAAGGCCAAGTGTTCTTGCAGGCCAAATTACATGCTGAACTATGTGGTTTAACATGGTGTGGCAGGCCTTCCTTCAGGTATATGCACCAATGAAAAGTTTATTGATGCAGTGTTGTAGGGTTTTCCTAATGTGGATGTAACTTTGTAGGAACACTTGTTCATTACAGAGGTTAAAAACGATCCTTTTGACCTTCTACTATCCCGGGAGTTGCAGCACCGCAGAGGCTCAATTCTACGGACACACGGTGGCAGCTGGCGCCCAGGGAGCCCCCATGGAGGATCCTGAGACAGCGGTGGGGCAGGGGAGCGGCGGAGAACGGCGCTGACCGGCGGTGAGTGTCTCTCAGCCACAGCTGCCCCGCGCCAGAGAGCGACCGGCTGGGCGCCATTGTGGGGGGTGTGGCGAAACTCAGAGCGGCTCGGAAACTGCTCTGGGAACTTGTGCTCTGGACAGGACAGCACGGGGCCTCTCAGGCCCACGAAAGTGTGCTGAGGTCAGCAGGCGAACGAGACTGGACTCTCAGCCACACCTGTCCCAGCGCCATTGTGGGGGGCGTGGCGAAAAACCAGAGCGGCGGGAACCAGTGCAGGGAACCCGCGCTCCGGACAGCGCGCTGAGCCTCTCAGGCCCAGGGATCGTGAAAGGGCGCTGAGAGCGGAGGCGAGCTAGACTGGTCTCTGCCTGAAAGTACGCGCCTCTGCTCACCGCCCGCCAGAGGGCGCTCCTGGCTTACTGGGACGGACCTGCACAGAACAGGACTCTGTCACAAGGTACCTGCCTACAACAGAGTCAACACCTGGAACTGATTCTTTTTATTTTTTTTTATTTTTATTTTTATTTTTTTTTTCTCACTGATTTGTTTTTTGTTCTGGCGAAGGGTTTTTTTGTTTTTGTTTTGTTTTGTTTTTTGGTGGGGTTTTATTTTTGATCTGTCTGTTTTATTGTTTTTATCTTCGTTTTTGTTTCTGTATGTGTATTTGCTCTTTCCTTCATTATTCTCTCTGGTTTTTTATATGAGTGTAAACAGCGCCTCTAAGTTCTTTGTGATTGTGGTTGTGATCTGTTCTTTCTTTTATCCCTTCCTTCTCTTTTTACCACCTGTCCTCTGCACTAGTGTCCCAATTTTAGTGGGATCCCTCTTGGTCCTCTAACCTTACATCTAATTCCTTCCTCTTCTCCCAATACTCTATTTCCTCCTTAACTCATTTTAAATTTAAACTCCTCAAGGAAAAATTGACATACATAGGACTTGTATACTGCATATAATTTTTCTGGTGTGTTTTAGATTTTGTTATATAACCGCAACTCTATACAGCTAAAAGTGGTAAATAACTGGTTAGCTCAGTCTGTCATTTTTTAGGCTGTGTTTGATGCTTTAGTTAACATTATAGCCAAATGTGAAATAATTGTTCTAAACATCTTTCCTTCCTGATATTTCATGATTGAGATTGACTAAGGGACACAGAAAATACAGTGGCACAGTACCAAAGAATCAAGGACTGGGCCAAACAGGTAGCAACTTCGCATACCCAACGAATTGAAGAGGTAGGATCTGGCAGAAAGCTCAAAACCTAAAAGCAAGCTCCACTTGGAAGATACTGCAGAGAAGTAGTCATCTTCTAAAGATCTTAAACACTAGCAATAAAGTAACCTACTATAGGTAATTTGCAAACATCACCCCAGGAATTAAAGAAAGAAAAAATGAGACGACACTTAAACAAGATGCAACCACACACATCCAATTCACCAAAGGCAAACCTAGGGAGCAACGAGGTGGGACAATCCGAAAGCCACCCACCTGGCCTATCTGAAGTGGTAACAACAAAGCAACTGAATGAGGTTCTGGAAAAAAATTAAAACAGAAATAATCTCACAGATAACTGCAGAGATAATGTCTACAATGAAGACCATGCTTAAGGACACTATAGCTGATACAGACAAAAAAATAGATGAACTTAAGAAAACTATAGAAACCATGAATGCTCAGCATAGGAAAGAAATGGAATCCATAAGGCAGATTCAAGCAGATATCCAAGAGATAAAAAATTCCATTGAAAGTATTTGTAGCAGAATAAGCCAATGCGAGGACAGGATCTCAGATATAGAAGACAGGCTTGCAATTAGTGATCATGAAATGGAAAAATTCTTAAAAATAGCAAGGGACCATGAAAAATCAATTCAGCAGCTGCTAGATGACTCAAAGATAAACAACTTAAGAATAATTGGAATAAATGAAAAAGCAGGAGATAGCATCAACGACATTAAAACCTTGTTCAAAGACATAATCAGGGAGAACTTTCCTGGAAGAGAAAAGGAATTTGACACCCCTATAAGTGAAGCTTTTAGAACACCAACTAGACATGATCAAAAAAAAACTTCAGCCAGACATATTATAGTCAAGATCCCAGAAATTCAACAGAAGGGCAGAATCTTAAAAGCTGTTAGGGAGAAGAGACAAATCACCTATGAAGGAAAACCCATCAGAATCACAGCTGACTTTTCAGCACAAACCCTCAATTCAAGAAGAGCTTGGAATGATGTATTTCAAGCTCTAAAGGAAAATAATTTTCAGGCCAGATTGATGTACCCTGCAAAACTATCTTTCAAAATTGATGGAGAAATAAAATACTTTCATGACAAAGAACATCTGAGAAAATTTATGACCACCAAACCAGCACTCCAAAACGTTCTGAAGGACATTCTAGAAAGAGATAGGAACCCCAACAGAAGGAATCCACCAGGCAGGGCAAATAATTAAATAGCTGGAAAGCAGAAAAACAAAGAGTGGGAACCAACAACAGGAAAATATCATGACAAGTCAATACATATCAGTTTTAACCATCAATGTTAACGGTCTCAATTCACCAATCAAAAGGCACAGACTGGCGAAATGGATCAAGAAGCAAGATCCAACAATATGCTGTATACAAGAAACACATTTAATTCAGAAAGAAATTCATAGACTGAAAGTCAAAGGATGGAAAACAATACTCCATGCCACAGGAACCCAGAAAAAAGCAGGGGTAGCTATTCTTTTTGCAGACAAAGTGAACTTCAAGCCAAGAAGGATTCAGAGAGATAAAGACGGTCATTACATCCTTGTAAAGGGAACAATCCAAGAGGAAGAGATAACGATCATAAATATATATGCGTCAAATACCAATGCTCCCAGCTATATAAAACAAGTACTAAAGGACATGAAAAATCAAATAAGCACTAATACAATTATATTGGGAGATCTCAATACTCCACTGTCACAAAAAGATAGATCAACTGGACAGAAAATCAATAATGAAATAGTAGAACTGAACCAAACTTTTGAACAAATGGACTTAGTAGATGTCTACAGAGTGTTCCATCCCACAACATCAGAATACACATTTTTCTCAGCTGCACATGGGACGTTCTCCAAAATAGACCACATACTAGCTCATAAAACCTGCTTAAGTAAATGCAAAGGAATTGAAATTATCCCATGCATATTATCAGACCATAGTGCAATGAAATTGGAAATCAATGGCAAAAGATCCCACAAAAACTCCCTAAACACATGGAAATTAAACAGCATCCTCCTGAACAACCAATGGGTCACAGATGAAATTAAAGAAGAAATTAGTCACTTTCTACAACTGAATGATAATGACAGTACAACATACCGGAACTTATGGGATACAATGAAAGCAGTCCTAAGAGGGAAATTTATAGCATTAAACACTTATATCAGGAAAATAGAGCAAGCGCAAATAAACAACTTAAGGGTGAACCTCGAGCTTCTAGAAAAAGAAGAGCAGGTTAAGCCAAAAGCCCTATACAAGGGAGGAAATTATAAAGATCAGAGCAGAAATTAACGTATTGGAGAATAAAAAAACAATACAAAGAATCAATGAAGCAAAAAGTTGGTTCTTTGAAAGAATAAATAAGATTGACAAACCCTTATCCAACCTTATTAAAAAAAGAAAAGAAAAGACTCAAATCCATGCAATTGAAAATGAAAAGGGTGATATCACGACGGACCCTGCAGAAATCCAGAAGATCATCTATACCTATTTTGAAAATTTATATTCTACTAAGATGGAAAATGCAGAAGAAATGGACAGATTCCTAGATTCGTATGAATTACCAAAGCTGAATCAAGAAGATTTAAAAATCCTAAATAAACCAATATCAGCCAATGAAATTGAAGATGTAATTAAAAACCTCCCAACAAAGAAAAGCCCAGGCCCTGATGGATTCACTGCCGAATTCTACAAGAAATTTAGAGAAGACCTAACGCCCCTACTTCTCAAACTTTTCAATGAAATTGAAAGGGAAGCAATACTCCCAAATTCATTCCTGGAAATAAGCATTACCCTGATACCAAAACCAGAGAAGGACCCAACTAAGAAAGAGAACTACAGGCCAATCTCCCTAATGAACATAGATGCAAAAATCCTTAATAAGATACTGGCAAACAGAATCCAACAAATCATCAAGAAGATTATACACCATGACCAAGTTGGATTCATCCCAGGGATGCAGGGATGGTTCAACATACGTGAATCAATAAATGTAATACAGCATATTAACAGAACCAAAGACAAAAATCACATGATCATCTCAATAGATGCAGAAAAAGCTTTTGACAAAGTCCAGCACCTTTTCATGATAAAAACCCTACAGAAAATTGGAATAGAGGGTCTTTATCTCAATCTGGTAAAAGCTATCTATGACAAACCAACAGCCAATATTATACTAAATGGACAAAAACTGAAAGCCTTCCCTCTAAAATCAGGAACAAGACAAGGATGTCCACTGTCCCCACTCTTATTCAACATAGTTCTGGAAACTTTAGCCAGAGCGATTAGACAAGAGAAAGAAATAAAAGGAATAATGATTGGAAAGGAAGAAGTTAAATTATCATTATTTGCAGATGACATGATACTCTACACAGAAGACCCCAAAAACTCCACTAAAAAACTGCTAGATTTAATAAGCAAATTCAGTAGTGTAGCTGGATACAAAGTCAATACTCAAAAGTCAATAGCCTTCCTGTACACAAATAACAAACTTACTGAAAGAGAAATTAGGGAAACAATACCTTTCACAATAACATCCAAAAAAATGAAATACCTAGGAATCAACCTCACGAAGGATGTAAAAGACCTCTATACTGAAAACTACAGTACTCTGAAAAAGGAGATTGAAGAGGATATCAGAAAATGGAAAGATATCCCTTGCTCCTGGATAGGAAGAACCAATATAGTGAAAATGGCCATACTTCCAAAATTGTTATACAGATTTAATGCAATTCCAATCAAAATTCCAACAGCATATCTCACAGAATTAGAGAAAACAATCCTAAAATTCATTTGGAATCAGAAGAGACCTAGAATAGCAAAGGCAATTCTGGGCAACAAAGGCAAGGCAGGGGGCATCACAATCCCCGACTTGAAATTATACTATAAAGCTACTGTGCTAAAAACAGTGTGGTACTGGCAAAAAAACAGACCTGAAGATCAATGGAACAGATTAGAAGATGCTGAAACAACCCCAGACATACTAAGCCACCTTATCTTTGACAAAGGTGCCAAACACATTCGCTGGAAGAAAGATAGCCTCTTTAATAAATGGTGCTGGAAAAACTGGCTCTACACATGCCGAAGATTAAAACTAGATCCATATCTTTCACCATGCACTAAACTAAATTCAAAATGGATCAGAGATCTAAATATTAAAACAGAAACATTAAATCTGCTGGAAGGTAGGATAGGTAAAACCCTTGGAGACATTGGTGTAGGCAAAGACTTTATGAATAAAAACTCAACCGCACGGGAACTATCCCAAAGAATCAATAACTGGGATCTCATCTTATTAAAAAGCTTTTGCACAGCAAGAGAAACCACCAACAGAGTGAAGAGACAACCCACAATGTGGGAAAAAATGTTTTCCAGCTGTTCCTCAGACAAAGAATTACTATCGAGAACATATAAAGAACTCAAAAAAATCAGACCTCCCAAATTTAAAGACCCACTCCAAAAATGGGCATCTGAGATGAATACACATTTCTCAGATGAAGAAATACTAATGGCAAACAAATATACAAAAAAATGTGCAACATCACTAGTCATTCGAGAGATGCAAATTAAAACAACACTGAGATACCATCTCACCCCAGAAAGAATGGCTACTATTAAGAAATCAACTAATAACAAATGCTGGAGGGGCTGTGGGGAAAAAGGAACCCTTCTTCACTGTTGGTGGGAGTGTCGACTGGTACAGCCACTGTGGAAGTCAGTGTGGAGATTCCTCAGAAAACTAGGGTTGGAGGTCCCATTTGACCCAGCTATTCCCCTTCTGGGCATCTTCCCAGAAGAATTAAAAACATCGTACCACAGCGATATATGCGCACCCATGTTTATAGCAGCACAATTTGTAATAGCCAGATCTTGGAAACAACCCAAATGCCCATCAACTGAGGAATGGATAAGAAAGATGTGGTATTTTTATACAATGGAGTATTATTCAGCCATAAAGAAGGATAAACTGGAGACTTTTATAGGTAAATGGATGCAACTCGAGAAAATACTCATAAGTGAAATAAACCAGAAGCACATGTGTAAGCATCGTATTATCTCTCTAGTATGAGAAACTGAAAGAGTAAATAAGATCCAAAATGTACAATAGACATGGTGAATCAAAAAGAAACTGGTCAAAAGGAAAGAGAGACTGGAATAGGGAAAAGAAAGAAGGGAAAGGGAAAAAAATTGTATATATATATATATAAGATGGTTAAGATAGATACACTACCATTTTTACTTAGTTCATTGAAGAGTAAGGTTTGTGCCAATAATGTTTGGACAATTGAATGCTAATGTCAGGTGTCCTGAATAACTAACTTAAAGATAGTAATACGTAATGTATTAACCATTGTTACCCTCCTATTATGTTGGTTTGAAAATTTGTTCTTCTTTTGATTTGTTTTGTTTTTTCTTCTCTTTAAAATAAAAAAAATTTAAAAAAAAGAAAAAAGAAAAAAAAAACGATCCTTTGCCTAATGTAATGTTGCCATGTCTCTTCCCAGGCATCCTGCTAGTGATCAGCTAGTGATCAGGTCCTCTGAGATATGGAACTGCCACCTTCAGCCATGGGACACCTTTTTAGCTCTATATGGGGGGAAGGCAGTTGGGCACCCTTATCTTTCCCTGCTGTGTGACACATGTCAACAATGGTAAAATATGGGACTCCTCTCGATGGCTATGGATAAGCATCCCCTTTTCATGTAGGATGGCTGGCCCATAATGTGTCTCTCATGCTCACATTGTAGATTGTGAAGCAGGGATTCTTCTCATATCCAGGTTCCCACCACTGCAGATATTGACCTTGGAACTTCTGCATGTTTCCTTTGAAGTGACAAGGAATTCTCTTACCAGACTTACTCCATGGAGTTCCAAGAGGACCCAGTAGGTGAAGGCTGTAGGCTTCTCAATCAGTGATGTCTGCAGTTTCCACATGTGCTGGTGGAAAGAGAAGTGCACTAAATCAGTGTTCCCTGATTTGTTTTTAAAAGGGCTTTTGAAATCAAAGTGAGCTGCACCACTCACTTAGATCCCTACAGACATCCAGGTAAGGGTGGGCTCCAGTGCACGCTGCTAAAGAATTCCTGCATCTACCACATGCATGGGCAAGTGATGAAGGTGTCTCTCGGCCTTCTTGCCCCTTTTTTGATCTATGGGTGATCAGTCAGAAAGGATCATATCCTCCACTGTGCCATTGTCTGTAAGGGAACACTTGTCATGGGTGAAGTGAAATGGAGGCTGAACTGGTGAGACTTTTTTTTTTGTGGGTACCGGGGGGTCGACCTCAGGACCTCGCGCACCAGGAGGCGCTCATGCCACTGAGCGATATCACTGGCCCCTTTTTCGTATGTGGGTTCCGGGAGTCGAACTCGGGCCCTTGCGCTTGCCGGGCAGGTGCTTAAGCCGCTGAGCCATCTCACCATCCCTGAACTGGTGAGATTGAAGGTGTGATTCAGTCCAGGTACTTTTTTCTTGTTGTGGCCCTGCCCAGGGATAGTAATCATAGGAGAGTTTGCAGTCCACCGAGGAGGGCTGGGCACTGGGGATGGGACTGGTTCCCTGGGAATCATCCAAGCAGGCAGGTAAGTTTCCTGTGTTACTCTGGTGTCCATGTTCCCTGAAATACACATTGGCTCAGTACTGACACCTTCTTCTCTATGCTTTGTCCAGGTCCCTTCAAGGGAAGATAGTGATGGCCACAAGACTGTGGTCCAAATCTCATGCAAACAGTAGGCAGGAATTATGGTGCTCGTGTCTCCTTGGAGACCATTGGTTCTTCTGTGTCTGGGTGACTGTCTGGAGCATGTGCATAATGAGTTTTCCTCATGTTCCTGGACATGCATTGTGTGAAGGTCTTGACTGGTGTAGGGTTCAGTGGTGAACCCAGTTTCAACATCAGAGCCACTGTTTTGGTACTGCTTTGACTATTGATGGCACCACACCTCCAATGTTTCCCCTTTTATTTGGCAAATGTGGTGTTCAGTGCCATCTTGCTGTCGTGGGGGAGCATCAGGTGCTCTTGTATGCCTGCCAGCAGACCTCATGTGTTTCAATCTCGTGCCAGTAGGGGAGCATGAGGTAAGAGTCGACTTTCAGAGGGTGGATCTCTGAGATATATGGATTGGGGCAGTGGGGCAGGTATCTGCACAAGAGTGTCCATTTACTGTTGCTCCCCTAGGCCATGGGCCTGTTGGGGGAGCCTGGTATTGGCTATAAAACCTGAGTGAGAGGATGACAAGGAGAGGGTACAGTTGGACAGGGGGAAGTGGACAAGGAAAGGATGTGATCTCTTGGGCATCTGTCAGTGAGGGCCCGGTACTCATGGTAAGTCGTAAGATACAGGATCCAGGTCATTGCAGGTGTGGGCTTGTTTCCCCACCAGACAAGCTCACCATGGGCTTTGGTAAGTTAGGTGGGGCCCCTGTGGGTTGTCATCACTGTGCTTTGGTGCAGTTGCCCAGGGAAGCAGTGAAGGGGAAGTGACCCAGTCCACTGACAATGAATTTGCCGTTGGTGTCTGGTGAGGGAAAATGAGTATTGAGGTTCTAAATGTCCTGGGATGGTTTCTTTCCTGGTCAGTGACCTATTAGGGTGGACTGATCTACCAAGCAGGAGACACAGGAATGCATGCAGGTGAGGAACTGATGAGGATTAGTTTCTCAGGATGACAGTGTTCCCCTTGGACTGGTTCTTCTTCTGGGTGGATGACTCCTTTTTGTGCCAATAGTGATGGCCATCGGCAGGGCCAAGTGTTCTTGTAGAGCAAATGTTATGCTGTGTTACATGGTTTTAGCATAATGTTGTTGCCTTCCCTTCAGTTATTCACAGAGGTGTATAGAAGTTTTTTAAGCTGAGACTGCAGATGGTCACTTAAGTCCTAACATAGACACAGCCCCATTCATGGGGCCTGTTCTTCCTTAGCAAGGTTGAAAAGGGGCCAGAGTCTAATCTGGTGATGCTGTGTTTTGTCACCAAGAATCCTGCTGGGGGCCCAGCCAGGGATCAGATCTTGTGAGATGCTGCCCTCTTCCACTGTGGGACACTGACTTTTCAGATGAATGTTGGGAGGTGACACATGAGCATCTTTGTCTTTTTCCCACTGTTGTACATCTGTACTTCTGAAAGTAATAAAAATGTTTTCCCAATGACTATGGGTAAGCATTACCATTTTCACTTAGGATGGCTGACATATAATACAATTTTTGTAGTTGCCTAGGTTGATGGAGAGGCATAGATTTTTGTTGATATAAAAGCTTCCACCACCAGATACTCACTATTGCAATTACTCAGGTTTTTGTTCAAGTGAGAAAAAAATTCTCTTACCAGGCATCATCCCTGGTAAATAGGCATGCTGTGGAGGAAGCACAGGACTCTTTTTAGCTGATGATTCAAAATGGGTTAGTGTTTCAGGATGATAATGGTATCTTCAGTTTGGCTTGGTATCCAGATAAAGTGAAATCTTTTTGTGCCTGTGGAATTAGCCATTGGGAAGACAAGGTGTTCTTGCAGAGTAAAACATATGCTGAATGGTGAGGTTTTAGTATGGTGTGGTTGGCCTTCCCTTCGAGTATATGCAGTGATCAAGAAAAGTTTGGGAGGTGAGATTGCAGATGGTTAGTCAAGTCCTGTCATGGACATAGCCCATTTCACCAGGTCTGATGTTCCTTAGGGAGGATAAAAAGGAGCCTCTGCTTCAGGTGGTTATGCAGTGTTTTGTCACCAAGCATGAAGCTAAGGCCCTCTTCAAGATCAGGTTTTTGTGATATTGTCACCTTCAGCCATAGGACAACTTATTCTCTCTGATTTACATTGGAAGAGGGCACCTGAGGACTCTACTTTTTCCCCAATGCTTGACATGTGTGTCAGTGAAGGTAAAATAAGACTCTTCCCAGTGGCTGTAGTTAGGCATACATTACCATGTAGGATACCTGACATATAATGTTTTCATTGTCACCACTATAGATGGAGAGACAGGGATTTTTGTTTACATCCAGGTTTCTACTGCTATGGATAGGGACCCTTGAAACAACTGCAGTTTTCCCTGTAAGGGAGAAAGAAATCTCTTTCCAGCCTTTGTTCTTTGAGTTCTGAAAGGACCCAAGAAGTGAAGCAAGTGGACTCTGCCGACCAACACTGTTGTACATGAACACTCTTCTCCATGTTTTCTCCAGGTTCCCTTCAAGGGAGGATAGTGAAGCCTAGATGACTGTGGCAGGAGCTCTATGCAAATTTCAGATAAGAATCTGGTCCTTGTACCGGAATGGGGACCACATGATTGTCTTGATTCTTGTGGATGTCAGGAGGGTGAGCATATGAGATGTTCTCATGTTTCATGGGTACAAATCCTCTGAAGATTTTGGCTAGTGTAGGGTTTAGACCTGATGCCACATTTAATAATGGAGCCTGTCTTAGTTACTTTTTGTGTTGGTGAGAGAAAATACCCAACACCCCAAAGTATAAAAGAGGAAAGGTTTGTTTTAAGTCATAGTCTATAGAGGTTTCAATTTATAGTCAGCTGGCTCTAGGGCAGGGTTGCATCACAGGGAGATCACAGAGGAGAAACAGTCCATTGCAACAAATAGCAAGTCTCACTTTCCATTTTATCCCAATGTAGTCCACACAGGCTACAAGCCTATTGATTGGTGCCACCCACACCCAGGGTATGACTTGCATTATTCATAATGCACCAGAATTATGCTAAATGATTTTAATTATCACACATCCTTAATCCCAGTATCACACACCATGATCCAGCCACCTCCCAAAAGCCCCCTCATGAACACATGAGGCTTTCAAGGGGATCTCTAGATATTAGCCATAACAGAGCCTTTTTTCTGGCATAGAGCAACCTCCCCATTATTTCCCCCCTTTTTTGACAAAGCATGGTGTTCAGTGCCTTCTCATAGTTGTGGGAGAGTACCAGGAACTGTTACTGCCACCAGACATTGTGCATCTTTTACTAGTCCCAGAAGAGGAATGGGAATGAAGTGATTTTCATAGGGTGGGTAACTGACATAGGGATTGAAATCACTTGGCAAGTGTCTCCTGAAAATGTTCATTTACTGTTGCTTGCCTAGTCTGTGGGCATATAAGAGAAGTCTGGTTAAGCAGTGGGCCCTGAGCAACAGAATGATGTGAGGATTGGGCAGGTGGACACTGCAAAGAGGATCAGTAAAGGAGAGGTTCTCTTGGTATCTTTCCCAGTTGGTGGTCCTGAACTTACAGTGAGCCATGAGAGGCCATCCCATTCAATATGACCAGGAACCAGTGAGGAGCAGGTCAGGGCCTCCATTGCAGCACTAGACAGGGAATCTCCATGGACTTCAGTAAGTGCTGATGGAGCCATTATGGGTTTTTGTGGCTGTGCTTTTGGTACAGGTGCCCGGAGATGCAGTGAATGTGGAACTGAACCATTGCAGTGACCATGCATTTGCCTTTGGTGTACAAAACAGAAAAATGAATGTTTAGGAACTGTGTGTCCTGGGATGGCTGTGACCCTGGTCCAGTGACATTTTGGTGTACCAGCCTGCAGAATAGGAAGGAGAATAAGCTTTACAGGTGGCAACTTGATGAGCATTTGTGTCTCTGAATAATAGTGCTCCCCTCAAACTTGTTCTTGTATCCAGGTGGAGTGAAAGCCTTTTGTGTCAGTGGTGATGGCCATAGAAAAGGCCATGTGTTCTTGCAGAGCAATCTGTATGCTGAATTACATGGTTATATATATATATATATATATATATATATATATTTTTTTTTTTTTTTTTTTTTGGGGGGGTACCGGGGGTCAAACTCAGGACCTCGTGTGCCAGCAGGCATCTGTGCCGCTGAGCGATATCACCAGCCCTTTATTCATATGCGGGTTCCGGGAGTCAAACTCAGGACCTCACACTTGCCAGGCAGGCGCTTATGCTGCTGAGCTATCTCACTGGCCCTTACATGGTTTTAGCATGGTGTGTAGCCTCCCCATGAGGTATATGCAGAGTTGAAGAAAATGTGATATTGCAGATGGTCAGGAAAGACCTAATATGAACATGGCAGTCTTCACAGCACAGCTTGAAACCAGCCTCTGCTGTGTCACCACATCTTCTGTTTAGGGCCTGCCTGGTGATCAGGCCTTACAAGATGCTGCTAACTTCAGCCATGAGATGCCTGCCTCTTTTTGCATATACACTGGAGGACACTTAAGTACCCTTATTTTTTTCTTATTTGACATGTGTTCCAGTGAAGGTTAAACAGGAGACTCTTCCCAATTGCTACAATTAGGCATCCCATTTTCATGTACACTGGCTTTCCCATAATGTGGTTTTTAGAAGCCAGGCATTCTTGTTAATATCCAGGTTTTCACCACTACAGATGTTGACCCTTGGAACTTCTGCATATTTCCATTCAACTGAGAAAGCATTCTCTTACCAGCCTTTTTCTTTGGAGTTCTGCAAATGTGAATGGTGTAGGCTCAGCAGTCAAACACAGGGACTTCCACAGATCTCATATGTGCTCATGCAAAGAGAAGTGGACTAAGTCAATATTCCCCAATGTGTTTTCCACATGGCTTCTGATGTCAGAGTGAGTAACACAGTACATGCACTTGAACCCCAACAAACACCTCAGTGAGTGTGGGATGGGCCTGCTCTACCAATGAAGTCCCATGACCTCCACTTGCATTGGTCAGTGAGGAAGGTATCCCCTCAGCATTACATATCCCTTCTTGATTCACAGGTTCTCGGGTAACCAGGAATGGAGTCCTCGGTCATGCTGTTGTGAGTGGACACTTGACATGGTATAAGCTGATGCCAAATAGGTGAGTACTGAAGGAGTGATTCTTTACAGGTTTTTGTGCTTGTTGTGGACCATCGTAGGGAGTAATATGCATAGGAGGGTTTGCACTTCTCCATGTACGTGAGGTTGGGCTCTGGGGACAGGATAGTTTTCCTGACAAATACCAACATCCTTGCAGGTATCCTGTGTCACTCAGTGGTTTTCTTGTGCACTAAAATGCTGACCAGCTCTACAGCACCATCCTCTTCTTTGTGTTTTCTCAGGGTTCCCTTTAAGAGGTGGTAGTGATGCCCAGAACCTGTGGCTGACATCACAGGCTGATATCAGGAAAGAATCAGGCTATTCTGGTGACCCTAGGGTCTTCCCTATGCAGGTAGGTGTTGGGAGGGTGTACATAATTGAGATGTTTTCATGTTTTCTCACTCAAATACTTGAAGATCTTTGCCAGTGTATGGTTCAGAGGTGATGCTATCTTAACAATGGAACCTTTTTTCTGGTGTAGATTCCAGTACTGATGGTTAATTTCTATTGTTTCCACTTTTATTTTACAGTTCTGTTCAGTGTCTTCTTGCTACAGTGAGGGGTCATCAGTTCTCTTACTTCCCATCAGCATATCTTGTGCATTTCATACTAGTCTCAATAGGGGAATAATGGGAAAAAGTGATTGCCATAGGGTGAAATCCTGTGATAGGGACTTGAGTTTGGCACATATCTCTTCTGTAGTGTACATTTACTGTTTCTTTGCTAATCCATGGGCACAAAGAAGGAGCCCATACTGGTGATGGTCCCTGAGTTTTTGGGTGACATAGTGATTGTGCAGGTGGACACATAAAAGGGGAGCTACAAAGGTCATGTTCTCTTGGGCATCTCTTCAACCGAGGGGGTCCCAAGATCAGATTGAGATTTAATCGGCCATTCCAGTAACATTGCCATGATTGAGGTAATTGTAGGTGTTGGCTTCTGTTGCAGCACAGGACAGGGGATCTCTGTGCTCTTACATAAGTGATTGTGGGACCGTATGGGTTGTTGTGGCCATGCTTTGGGTGCAGGTGCCCAGGCAAGCAACAAAGGGGGATCCATCCAATCCACTGACCATGAATTTGTTCATGGTGCACGGTGCAGGAAAATGAATGTTGAGAGTCTCTGTGTCCTGGGATTGCTTTCACCCTGGCTCAGTCACATGACAGTAGACCAAATTGCCAAAAAGGAAGCAGAAGAATTGTTGGAGGTGACCAGTTGATGAAGATTAGTGTCTTGCCATGTTAGTGTTCCCCTTAGAGTTGTTTTGGTCTCCAGGTGGAGTGGAAGCCTTTTGTACCTGTTGCGATGGCCAATGCAAAGGCCAGAAGTCCTTGCAGAGCAAATTGCATGTTGAATTACCTGGCTTTAGCGTTTTGGGCCTTCCCTTCAGGCATATGCAGCAGTGAAGAAGAGTTTGCTGAGGTGACAGTGCAGATTATGAGGTAGGTCCTCATGTGGACACAGCTGTGTTCACAGAACTTGATGTTCCTTAGCGAGGCCAAAGGGAGTCTCTGCCTCACCTGGTGTTGCCACGCTTCATCTCCAGGCATCCTGCTAAGGACCCAGCTGGTGATCGTGTCTTGTGATGTTGCATCTTCAGCCATGGGAGACTTTGTCTCTTTGGATGTACTTAGGAGGTATCAGGGACCCCGGCAAAGACCCCAATCACCTGTTTGGTGCTACGATGTAAGGCTTCAGAGAAAAACTCAGACAAAGTAAAAGTGAAATGGAACTGGGATGGTCAGTGCTTGAGAAAGCAAAGACCCTGAAACAGCCAGATCCATGGTATTTATTGGTCATATAATCTATAGAATGGGGTGAGGAGGCCATGTGTGGTTGCTGGGGATAAGTTGCTGATCCAGGCAGGACTTGTAAAGGAGGGAACAAAATATTCTTGCATCAAGAACAGAAGAGACCAGGAATAAGTCATAGTTAATGAGTAACTCATTTTTCAAATAAAATAAACTACAATTCTGGGAAAGAATTTGGGAAGAGTCACTTGTATCAGTTGCTGTGTTATCTCATATCAGAGCCCCACGGTTTTACAGATTATATCTCTGGTCTCTACTGTGGTGTTGCGGGGTCCTATGAGTCATGTAAGCTTTGGCCTGACTCACTTCTTAAAACAAACTAATTGTGGGGTTAACTCTTTACAGCCCACACTGCTTACAGCCTACCCTGGGCATAACCAACAGGGCAGTCTCCCACAAGGAGGAGGGTGCTAAGTCACCATCGTCTCATTTTTGACATATGTGCTAATGAAGGTAAAACAAGTGACACTTCCCAGTGGTCATATATAATGGCTGGCCCATAATGTGTTTTTCACACTTTCCGCCATAGATCAAGAGGCAGGGATTCTTGTTAACATCCAGGTTCCCACCACTATGGTTATTGACCCTTGGAACTTCTGTAGGTTTCTGTTCAAGGGAGGAAGAATCCACTTACCAGATGTCATCTATGGCGCTCCTCAGGGAACCAGCTCATGAGTCACGTGGGCTTGGTAAACAAACTCCATGGTCTTCACACTTCTCACGTGTGGTGGTAAAAAGATTGTGACAAAGTGTTCTCCAATGTGTTTTTCTAAGAATTTCTGATAACAGAGTGAGCCATACAACATGCTCAGGCAGATCCCTACAGATATTCAGGTAAGTGTGTGTTTGGGTTCAGGTCAGCAGTGAGGTTCTGCTACGTCCATGTGCACAGGAAGTGACTAGGGAGGCCCTTGGCATTCAGAGCCCCTTTCTTGATTTCCTGGTGCCCAGCTCAGAAGGGGTGGTGTCAGGGCCGGTGAGATGGCTCAGCAGCATAAGTGCCTGCCTGGCAAGTGCGAGGTCCTGAGTTCAACTCCTGGTACCCACATAAAGGAAAAAAAGGACCAGTAATATCGCTCAGCAACCCAAGCACTTGCTGGCAAGCATGAGGTCCTGAGTTCGACTCCTGGTACCCACATTTAAAAAAAAAAGAAAAGGTGGTGTCCTCAGCCATGCCTGTGGTTGTGGGTGAGAGTGTGCATGGGCAGGGTCAAATGGATGTGGAACTGGTGGGCAATGAAGGTGCGATTCTGTCGAGGTTATTGTGCTTGTGACCCTGCCTGGGCAGCAGTAAGCACAGGAGTTTGTGGATGTCCACTTAGGACACATCAGACTCAGGGGACAGGACTGTTTCCCTTGCAATCATCGCAGCATCCAGGTAGGTTTCCAGTGTCACCCAGTGGTTTTCGTGGCACTGGAATGCACATCAGCTCTATAACATCACCTTCTTCTCTGTGTTTCTCTAGGTTTCTGTCAAGAGCAGATGGCGACTCCCAGAAATGCATGGCTGGAACTTCATGCAAATGTCAGGTAGGAATGTGGGTGCTGGTCTGTCCAGGGTGATGTCAGGTGGGTGTGCATAATGAGATATTCTCACATTTCCCAGATGTGCATTCTCTGAAGGTCTCAGTCAGTGTAGGATTCAGAGCTGATGCTGTTTTGAACATCAGAGCCTTTTTATGTATAGATTTGAGTATTGATGTTGAACCTCTGATATTTCCCTTTTTAAATTGCATATATAGTGTTCAGCGCTTCCTTCATGTTGTGATGAACCATCAGGTCCTATTGCATCTTTACTGGCAGATCTGCAATTTACAATAGTCCAGTAGGGGGATAAGCAGGGCAGAAAGTCATTATCATAGCGTGAGTCCTCAAGGTAAGGATTGGAGTGATTAAGTAGGTGTCACCTCGAGTGTCCATTTACTGTATCCAGCTAGTCTGCATCAGGTAGGAGAAGCCTGGTGGTGGAGATGGACTCCGAATGATAGGGTGGATGATATAGTGACTGCACAGGTGGACATGGAAGAGAAACATTAACAGATAGCTTTACTTGGGCTTCTTTCCCTGTGAGGGGTGAGGAACTCACTGTGATCCATCACAGGCCAATCTGTTGAACATCTCCAGAATCCTGGTTAGTACAGGTGTGGCCCTCTGTCACAGCACAGGGCAGAGGGTCCCCATGGAGTTTGTTAAGTGATAGTGGAGACCCTGTGGATTCTTGCGGTCATGTCTTCTATGCAGTTGCTCATGAAAGTAATGAATTCAGGGCCGGTGAGATGGCTCAGCGGTGTAAGCGCCTGCCTGGCAAGTGCGAGAGTCTGAGTTCAACTCCCGGAACCCACATACGATAAAAGGGCCAGTGATATCGCTCAGCGGCACGGGCACCTGCTGGCGCACGAGGTCCTGAGGTTGACCCCGGTACCCACAAAAAAAAAAAAGAAAGTAATGAATGCAAAGCTAAGCCAATTTAGTGACTATGGGTTTGGTCTTGGTGTTCAGTGCAGGCAAATTAACATGGACGTTTCGTGTGTCTTGGAATTTCTTGTTCCCTGGTCCAGTGACATTGTACCAGGAAGGCTGTCAAGCAGGAAGCAAAGGAATCTTTACACTTGACCATTTGAGGAGGATTAGTGTCTTGGGATCATAGTGCTCCCCTTGGATTTATTCTGGTATGGGGGGCAGCGAAAGCCTTTTGTGCTGATGGTGATTGGCATTGGAAGGGCCTGGTGTTCTTGCAGAGCAAAGTGTAGCCTACATTATGTGGTTTCACCATGGTGTTGCTGGTTTTTCAGGTATATGAGTGGTGAACAGAAATTCATTGAGGTAAGATTGCAGGTGGTCAGGTAAGTCCCAACATGATGATCTGCTGGACAGGGCCTGATGTATCTTACTGAGGTAGAAAACAAGCCTCTGCCTAACCCGGTATTGCCATTTTTTTTACCAGGTATCCTACTAAGGCCTGGCTGGTGATCAGGTCCTGTGAGATGTTGCCATCTTCAGCCATTAGACATCATCTTCTTTTCCAGTGTACATTGGAGGAAGGCACTTGGTCACCCTGTTCTTTTGCCACTGTTGGCCATGTGTGCCAAATGAAGGTAAAAGAAGAGACTCTTCCCAGCTGCTACAGGAAAGCACCCTGTTTTCATGTAGGATGGATGCCCCATAATACATTTTCATGCTTGCCTCCTTTGAGGGTGAGGCAGGGCTTCATTAGTATCTAGCTTTGTGCAACTACAGATATAGCCCCTTGTCACTTCTTCAGGTTTCTATTCAAGGGAGAAAGAATTACTCATACCAGGGTTTGTCCATGGAGTTCTGCAAGGACCCAGGTTGACAAGCAGATGGGCTCCACAATCAAAACACAGTGACCTCTACAGTTCTCACATGTGCTGGTGGGAGAAGACATGGACAAGATCAGTTTTTTCAATGTGTGAATTTGGACTCTAGGGAAAGGACCATTCCCTGGCAATTTTCCCAGCATCCACATAGGTTTCCAGTGTTACTCAGTGATTTTCAAGGGTACTGAAATGCTCATTAGCTCTACACCAACATCCTTTTCTCCATGTTTTATCCAGGTCCTCTTCAAGAGATGATTTGTGATGCTGAGAAGACAACATCTGAAACCTCTTGCAAATCTCTGGTAAGAATCAGTCCTTGTTGGAGACCTTGCCCTTTTTTGTATATAGATGGATGTCAGGAGCCTGAGCATAATGAGATGTTCTCATCTTTCCTGGGTGTGTATCTGCTGAAGGTCTTGGCTAGTGTGGGCTTCAGAGCTGATGTCACATTCAACATCAGAGACTTTTTCTAGTACAGATTTGACTATTAATGGTGACTCTCTGATACTTCCCTTTTTATGTCACAAGTATGATGTTCATTGCCTTCTTGGTATCATGAAGGAGCCTCAGGTGCTGCAGCACCCCTGCCAGCTGTCTCCTCCATTTCATACTCATCCCAGTAAGGGTGAGCAGGGCGACTGTTCACCATCTAGGGTGGAGCCCTGAGATGAGGATTGCAGCTGTGGGCAAGCGCATCCTCAGGAGTGTCTGTGTACTGTTGCTCGGCTAGTCTGAAGGCTCATAGCAGGGCCCTGGTAGTGGCCTCAGCCTTTGAATGAGAAGATGACTTAGAGATTGTTCAGGAGACACAGAAAAAAGACCAGTAAAGGACAGTGATCTCTGTGATCTCACACATGCTGGTGCAAGTGAGTCTTTTCCAAAGAGGGGTCCAGAACACATAGTGAGCTGTGAGAATATCGTGAGGACCAAGTAACTACAGGTGTGGACTTCTGTCACAGCACCAGACAGGGGACATCAGTGGACTTCAGTAACTGATCAGGTGGTCCCTGTGTGTTGTGTGGCTGTGCTTTAGGTGCCGGTGCCAGGGAAGCAGTGGAAGGGTAGTAGCTCATCCAGTGAT
This sequence comes from Erethizon dorsatum, assembly GCA_028451465.1. Taxonomy (NCBI): domain Eukaryota; kingdom Metazoa; phylum Chordata; class Mammalia; order Rodentia; family Erethizontidae; genus Erethizon; species Erethizon dorsatum. The sequence goes on from CM051834.1 coordinate 69,483,226, forward strand.
CATGAGTTTGCCCATGGTGTACGGGGCAGGAAAATGAATATTGAGCATCTTAAGCAAGCATCACTTGCTCCCTGGTCCAGTGAAAACGTGGTGGATCAGGCTTCCATGCGGGAAGCAAGGGAATCATTGTAGGTAACAGTCAATGAGGATTAGTGGTTAGAATGAATGTGTTTCCTTCTGACTTTTTCTACTATCCACGTGGAGTGAAAGCCTTCTGTGCCAGTGGAGATGGCCAACGGGAAGGACAAGTGTAGTTGCAGAGCAGACTGTATGCTGAATTACATTATGGCATAGTTTCATTTGGCTCCAATTTGCATATACACAGTGATGAAGAAAAGATTGTTGAGGCCAGATTTCAGGCAGCCAGGTAAGTCCTAATGTGGACATAGCCCACTTTGTGGGGCCTGATGACCCTAATCTAGACCAAAAGGGAACCCCTGTCTAACATGGTGCTGCAGTGTTTCATCACCTGGTGTCCTGCTGAGGGTCTGGTGATCAGGTCTGGTGAGATTCACCACTTTCAGCTTTTGGGCTTCCTCCCTTTTTCTGGAGGGACGTTGGAGGGAGGGTACTTGGGCTCGCCTCTCTTTGGAAGCTTCTTGACACATGTGCCAATGGAGGTGAAACAAAAGCCTTCTTAGTGCTGTGGGTGAGCATTCCATTTCATGTTGGTTGGCTGGCCCATGATGTTTTCATGCACGTGGTATGGCAGAGGCAGGCATTCTTGTCAAAAATCCAGGTTTCCTCCAATACCAGTATTGACTCTTGGAACATCTGCAGCTTGCCATTCAGGGAAGAAAGAATTCTCTTACCAGGCTTTTCCTTGGAGTTCCTCAAGAACCCAGGTAGTGAAGTAAGTGGGATCTGCAAATGAAACTTCCACATTCTCACATGTGCTGCTACAAGGACACATGAACTGAATCAGTATTCCCTGCTTTGTTTCTTTACAGGGCTCCTTATGTCAGAGTGAACAGTACAAAGTACTCAGGTGGATCCTACAGATAACACTAAATGTGGTTGGGCACAGGTCACCAACAAGGTCCAGCGAACTCCCTTTCCATGACAGTGATAAAGGTGTCACTAGGCCTTCCCAGCCCCTTCCCTGATTTGAAGGTCAGAAAGGATGGATGATTGCTCAAGCATGCATTGGTTGTGAGGTCACACTTGCTATGGTGAGGTCAAATGGATGCCCGACCAGTAAGCATTGAATGAGAAATTCCCTCCAGATTTTTGTGCTTCTTCCAGCCCTGCCTGGGGACCAATAAATATAGGAGGGTTTGTAAGTATTTCCTTAGGAAAGTTTCAACTCTGGGGGTAGGACTGTTCCTCCAACAATCATCCCAGCTTCCAGGTAGGTATCCTGTGTCACTCAGTGGTTTTTGTGGGCACCAAAATTCCCACTGGCTCTACACTGATACCCTCCTCTCCATGTTTTCTCCAGGTTTCCTTCAAGAGAGGATAGCAATGCTGGGAAGACTGGCTGGAGCATCCTAAAGTATCATGTAAGAACAGGGTGCTGGTACCTCATGGGGAGCATGCTTTCTTCCATATACTGGGTATCAGTATCATGTGCATGAGGAGATGCTCTCATGTTTCCTTGGTGTGCACTTCCTGAAGAACTTGGGCTAGTGTGTGGTTCACATCTGATGCCACATTCAATCTTGGAGCTTTTTTTACTGGTACAGGTATGACAGTTGACGGCAAACCTCTGACGTTTCCCTCTTTATTTGGCAAATTGTGATGTTCAGTGTCACCTTGTTCTGAGGGAGGCTCAGGTGGTATTGCAACCTTGCCTGCAGATCCCTTCCATTTCATTCTAGTCCCACTAGGGGAATATACCAGGCAACAGGTCATTTTGTAGCATCAGTACCTGAGGTAGGGATTGGAGCAATTCAGCCAACATTTCCTCTTGACTGCCCATTTCCTGTTACCTGCCTTGTCTGTGGACACGGAAGGGAACCCTGATGGATGTGATCAATGCTGAAGGGTAGGATGGCATAGAGATTGTGTAGGTGGATATGGAAAAGGGACAGGAGAAGAATAGGTTCTCTTGGGCATGTTTTCCAGGAAGGGGCCCAGAACTGTGAGGCATGAGCAATACTGTCAAGCATCGCCAGGGTCCAGGAAAATGTAGATGCACTTCCATCAAGCAGCGGACATGGGATCTCTATGGATTTCAGTAAGTGATTATGTGGCCCCACAGTGGTAGTCACTGTGGCTGTGTTTTGGGTACAGTTGCCCAGGGAAGCCATGAAGGGGGAACTGAGTCATCTAGAACTGAGTTTGTCCTTGGTATACAGGGCAGCCAAATGAATGTAGAGGGTTACTGAGATTCTTTTTCCCTGGTCCAGTAGGGCAGTAGGGCAGCCTGCCAAGCAGGAAGCACATTAATCTTCACAGGTGACCAGATGATGAGGATTAGTGATGCAGATGGTAATGTTCCCCTGGGATTGGCTCTGGGATCCAGGTAGTATGAAACATTTTTGGGCAGGTGGTGAAGGCCAATGGAAAGGCACAGTGTTCTTGCAGAGCAAACTGTAAGCTGAATTATGTGGTTTTACCATGGTGTTGTCACCTTCTCTCAGGAATAAGCATCAGTGAGCAAAAGTTTCTTGAGGCAAGATTGCAGATGGTCTCATAAGGTCAAACATGGACATTGCCCAAGATACTGGGCCTCTGTTCCTTAGCAAGGTTGAAAGGAGACTCTGCCTAACCTGGTGTTGCCACGTTTCATCACCAGGTATCCTGCTAAGGGCCTGACTGGTGGCCAGGGTTGTGAAATGTTGCTACCTTCGGCCATGGTACAGCTTTTCATTTTGGGTGTACATTGGAGGACTCTTGGCACCCTTCCCTTTTACAGGCCATTGGACATGTGGGCCAACAAAGGTAGAACAGGAGAATGTCCAATGGCTACTGGGAAGCATTCCGTTTTCATGTATGATTTTTCAAGCTTATTGCCCTGGATGGAGAGGCAGGGATTCTTGTTAATATCCAAATTTCCACCACTATGGATAAAGATGCTGGGAACTTGTGCAGATTTCTGTTCAAGGAAGAAAGAATTTCTTACCAGGCATTGTGTTTGGAATGATAAGTACCTGGGTCTGGAATCTAGTGGGCTTGGCAAACAAACACTGTGACCTCTGCAATTCTCACATGTGCTAATGCAAGGATTGTGAACAAAATCATTACTTACTGATGTGTTTTTCACAGGCTCCTGATATCAGAGCAAACTGCACAACATACTGAGCAGATCCCAACAGATATCCAGGTACGTATGGGCTTGAGCCTAGCCCACCAATGAGGTCCCATGACCTCCACATACATGAATAAATTTCTTGCTTTGCAGGTGCCCTGCCTTTCCATCAAGAGTGACAAGCATAAAAAATGCAGTATCTGCTAGCTCAGACAGGGTGGTGTCCTCTCTCAGGCACGCTAGTGGCTATGAGGTGACATTGTGTATGGGCAAGGTCAAAGGGATGTTGAACTGGTAAGTGTTGAAGGCAGGATTCTTGTGGTACTTGTTGCAATCCTGCCTGGGCAGCAGTAAGCATAGGAGACTTTGTAGAGGTCCACTTCAGAGAGGTTGGACTCTGGGGACAAGATTGTTTCCCTAGCAATCATCCCCGCATCCAGAAAGGTTTCTAGTGTTGCTTGGTATTTGCTGTGGGCACTGAAATGCTCATTGGCTCTACACCTGCATCTGCTGCTCCATGTTTTCTCCAGGTTCCCACATAGAGAGGCCAGGAATGCCAAGAGGGCCAAGGCCAGAACATCAGGTAAGGGGTAAGAATTGGGGTGCTGGTGTCTCATTGAGGACCACTTGATTCTCTGTATCCAGGTGGAAGTCATGAGCATGTGCATAATGAGATATTCTCATGCTTCCTGGGCACACATTATCTGAAGGTCTGGGCTAAGGTAAGGTTCACAGATGATGCTGCATGTGAACTCAGGGCTTTTGGGGGGTATAAATTTGACTATTGATGGTGCACCTTTATTAGGCAAATGTGGTGTTCATTGCCTTCTTCCTATGATAAGGGAGCATCAGGTGCTCTAGTTTCCTGCCAACAAATATCATGCATTTCTTCCCAGTTGCCATAGAAGAATAAGCAGTACAATGGGCCATTTTCACACAGTGGGTATCTGAAATAGTGATTCAATCAGTTGGGCAAGTTTCTCTTCAAGAGTGTACATTTACTGTTGCTCAGCTATTCTTGGGCATGTAGGAGGACTCTGGCAGTGGTGATGAACCCTGAATGATAGGGCGGTATGGGATTGTGCAGGTGGATACCAAAGAGGAGAACAGTAAATGATAGGTTCCCTTGGTGTACTTTCCACTGAAGGGTCTAGAACTTATTATGAGCCATGAGAGATCATCCCATTGAACATCCATAGGATCCAAGGAATTGCAGGTGTGAGCCTCTGTCATAGCACCAAACAACAGATCTCCGTGGACCCTTGATAACTGGTGTTCGGTCCCCTGTGGATTGGTGCAGGTGTGCTTTGCGGGTGTGCAGGTGCCTGGGAGAACAGCCAATCCACTGCCTATGAGTTTGCCTTTTGTGTTTGTGCAGGAAAATGATTGTTGAGGATCCATGTATCCTGGGATTGCAGTTACCTGGTCACGTGACCTTGTGGTAGACCAGCCTTCCAAAGACAAGGCACAGGAACATTTGCGGGTGCCCACTTGATGTGGATTGGCATCTCTGGATAATAGAGCTCAGCTTGGATTGGTTCTGGTGCCTGGGTGGAGTGAAAGTCTTTTGTGCCACTAATAATGGCCAGTGGAAAGGCCAGCTGTTCTTGCAAAGCAAAGTGTGTGCTGAATTAACTGATTTTATTGTGATTTTGGCCTTCCCTTCAGGTATATATAGTGACAAAGAAAAATGGGTTGAGGCAAGATTGCACATGCTCAAGTAAGTTGTAACATGGACCTAGTGCCTGATTTTTCTTAGCAGTGTCAAAGTGGAGCCTCTGCCTTACCTGGTGTTGCCATGTTTTGTCAGCAGGTATCCTACAGCACCCTACTGGTGATCAGTTCTCATGTGATGTTGCCGCCCTCAGTTATGGGACAGCTTTTCTTTTGATATGGACACTAGAGGAGGGCACTTGCACTGTTCTTTTTATCCTCTGTTGGAAGTGTGTGCCAATGAAGGTAAAACAAAGGCCTCTGCCCAATGGTGACGGGTAAACATTCCATTGTCATGTAGGGTGGCTGGCCCATAACACAGTTTTCACACTCGATCTTGTAGATGGAAAAATAGGGATACCACCACTATGGATATTAACTCTTGGAACATCTGCAGATTTCCATTCAAGAGAGAATGAACTCTCTTACCCGGTTTTGTCCTTGAAGTTCTGCAGTGACCCAGGTCCTTAAGCAAACGTGCTCCACAATGAAACACAGCAACCTTTGCAATTCTCACATGTGCTGGTTCAAGGAGATGTAGACTAAATCAATATTCCATTATGTGTTTATACAGGGATCCTGATGTCATAGAAAGCCACAAGCATACCTCAGGTGGATCCCTACGGATCCTGTGTATGTGTGGGCTTGGGCCCATGCCATCATCCAAGTCCCATGAACTTCATCTGCATGGGGAGGTGATGTATGTGTCCCTCAGCTTTCCCGGCCCTCTCTTGATTGGAAGGTGCTCAACTGAGAAAGGATGAAGTCCTCAGCCACACTGATGGCTGTGAGGGAACACCTGGATGAGTGAAGTCAAATGGTTGCCAAACCAGAGAACATTGAAGGCATGATCCTGTCCTGTTTGTATGCCTGTGGTGACCCTGCCTGGGGAGGAGAAAGCCTAGCTGGGTTTGCAGGTGTCCACTCTGGAGATGTTGGACTCTGGGGACAGGACAATTAACTGGCAATCATCCCCAGAATGCAGGTAGGTTTTAGCTGTGACACAAGGTTTTCATGAGCACCACAATGGTCATCAGCTCTACGCTAACACTCTCTGCTCCATGTTTTCTTCAGACTCCCTTTAAGAGAGGATAATAAATCCTAGAAGAGTGTGGCAAGAACTCCATGCAAAGCTCAGGTAAGAATCATGGTCCTTGTGTTATGGCAAAATCACAAAATTCACTCACAGGAAGATGAGAATCTAGAGACAAGTGAGTTCTTTTATTAAAAGAAGCCAGCCTGGACAGCAGAAGCCCAACCTGCTGACCCTGAGCCTTTGTGTCACATTTTTTAAATACACATTCAAGTCCTTGAATGCCATAGAAACTGTATTTACTACATCATTTCTTTTGAATTTCACAAGGTCCTTCTCATTTTCCTTTATGGTTTTATGACTGCAAGACTGTGATAAAACCGTTTGTGATGACACCATTTTTTTCTTTTTATAGTTTTATGACTACAGAAAAGGGAGTGGAACTAAAGTTTATCTAAGAGTTTTACCTATTGGTTAAATTTAGAGGTTAAAAAAACAAAATGGAGATACTCTTGCCCGAATGCTTGTACCTAATTGGGGATCACATGATCTTCCAGATCCAGGTGGGTGTCAGGAGGGTGTTCACATTGAGATGTTCTCATTTTTCCTGGGCATGCATACTCTGAAGGACTTGGCTAGTGTGGTTCAGAGCAGATGCCACATTCAGCCTCAGAGCTTGTTTTTCTCCTACAGATTTGACTACTGATGGCAAACCTCTGATATTTCCTTCTTTATTTGGCAAGTGTGATTTCATTGCCTTATTGTTATAAGAGAGCATCAAGTGCTCTTATATCCCTGCAGGCAGATCTCATGCATATATACTAGTTGCTATAGGGGAACAAGTGGTGTAACAGGCCATTGTCATAGGGTGGGTCCCCGAGATAAGAATTAGAGCAATTTGCCACGTATATCCTCAGGAGTGTCCATCTACTCTTCCATGGCTAGTCTGTGGGTTGGAGGAGGAGTGTGGTATAGGCAATGGACCCGAAATGATAGGATAACCTGGAGATTGATCAGGAAGACAAGGAAATGGGGACTGGTAAAAGATAATTTCTCTTGAGTGTCCTTTCCTTTGAGGGGTCCAGTATCCATGTGAACCATGAAAGGCCATCCTGTTGAAGATTGCCAGGATCCAGGTAAGTCCTGCTGCAGGCCTTTGATGAAATATTAAGCAGAGAATATCCACAGACTAGTAAACGATGGTGGTGGGGTCTCTTGGTTGTTGTGGCTACACCCACTGAGCCCATCCAGGAGCCATGAGTTTGCTGTTGGTGTCCAGTGCAGGAAAATGAACACTGAGAGGTAAGTGTGTCCTGAGATTGCTTGTTCTGTGGTCTTGTGACATTGTGGTGGACCCCCCTTTGGAGGAGGAAGCACAGGAATCTTTGCATGAGCCACTTAATAAGGATTATCAAGACCTCAATATGGCGGATGAGTAAGAAGCAGGCAGCAAAACTCTCTCTAAAAGTTACCATTGGAACACGGGAATATAGCGACCCAGAAAGCGCAGGAGGGGGGGAGATGCCTCCCCGAAACCCAGAAAAGTTCTGAAGCGCAATCTGGGACCCCCGGCACCAGTGACGGGTGACTTCCAACAAAGAAGAAGGAAAGAAGGAGCAGACCGCGCACGTGCACTTTCTAATATCCCGGGAGTTGGAGCGCCGGCGGAGGCTCAATTCTACGGACACACGGTGACAGCTGGCACCCAGGGAGCCCCCACGGAGGATCCTGAGACAGCGGCAGGGCAGGGGAGCGGCGGAGAACGGCGCTGACCGGCGGTGAGTGTCTCTCAGCCACAGCTGCCCCGCGCCAGAGAGCGACCGGCCGGGCGCCATTGTGGGGGGTGTGGCGAAACTCAGAGCGGCTCGGAAACTGCTCTGGGAACTTGTGCTCCGGACAGGGCAGCACAGGGCCTCTCAATTGAGCCCACGAAAGTGTGCTGAGGTCAGCAGGCGAACGAGACTGGACTCTCAGCCGCACCTGTCCCGCGCCAGAGAGCGACTGGCCCGGCGCCATTGTGGGGGGCGTGGCGAAAAACCAGAGCGGCAGGAACCAGTGCAGGGAACCCGCGCTCCGGACAGCACGCTGAGCCTCTCAGGCCCAGGGATCGTGAAAGGGCTGCGAGAGCGGAGGCGAGCTAGACTGGTCTCTACCTGAAAGTACGCGCCTCTGCTCACCACCCGCCAGAGGGCACTCCTGGCTTACTGGGACGGACCTGCACAGAACAGGACTTTGTCACAAGGTACCTGCCTACAACAGAGTCAACACCTGGAACTGATTCTTTTTATATTTTTTATTTTTATTTTTATTTTTTATTTTTATTTTTATTTATTTTTTTTTTCTCACTGATTTGTTTTTTTGTTCTGGCGAAGGGTTTTTTTTGTTTTTGTTTTGTTTTGTTTTGTTTTTTGGTGGGGTTTTATTTTTGATCTGTCTGTTTTATTGTTTTTATCTTTGTTTTTGTTTCTGTATGTGTATTTGCTCTTTCCTTCATTATTCTCTCTGGTTTTTTATATGAGTGTAAACAGCGCCTCTAACTTCTTTGTGATTGTGGTTGTGATCTGTTCTTCCTTTTATCCCTTCCTTCTCTTTTTACCACCTGTCCTCTGCACTAGTGTCCCAATTTTAGTGGGATCCCTCTTGGTCCTCTAACCTTACATCTAATTCCTTCCTCTTCTCCCAATACTCTATTTCCTCCTTAACTCATCTTAAATTTAAACTCCTCAAGGAAAAATTGACATACATAGGACTTGTATACTGCATATAATTTTTCTGGTGTGTTTTAGATTTTGTTATATAACTGCAACTCTATACAGCTAAAAGTGGTAAATAACTGGTTAGCTCAGTCTGTCATTTTTTAGGCTGTGTTTGATGCTTTAGTTAACATTATACCCAAATGTGAAATAATTGTTCTAAACATCTTTCCTTCCTGATATTTCATGATTGAGATTGACTAAGGGACACAGAAAATACAGTGGCACAGTACCAAAGAATCAAGGACTGGGCCAAACAGGTAGCAACTTCGCATACCCAACGAATTGAAGAGGTAGGATCTGGCAGAAAGCTCAAAACCTAAAAGCAAGCTCCACTTGGAAGATACTGCAGAGAAGTAGTCATCTTCTAAAGATCTTAAACACTAGCAATAAAGTAACCTACTATAGGTAATTTGCAAACATCACCCCAGGAATTAAAGAAAGAAAAAATGAGACGACACTTAAACAAGATGCAACCACACACATCCAATTCACCAAAGGCAAACCTAGGGAGCAACGAGGTGGGACAATCCGAAAGCCACCCACCTGGCCTATCTGAAGTGGTAACAACAAAGCAACTGAATGAGGTTCTGGAAAAAATTAAAACAGAAATAATCTCACAGATAACTGCAGAGATAATGTCTACAATGAAGACCATGCTTAAGGACACTATAGCTGATACAGACAAAAAAATAGATGAACTTAAGAAAACTATAGAAACCATGAATGCTCAGCATAGGAAAGAAATGGAATCTATAAGGCAGATTCAAGCAGATATCCAAGAGATAAAAAATTCCATTGAAAGTATTTGTAGCAGAATAAGCCAATGCGAGGACAGGATCTCAGATATAGAAGACAGGCTTGCAATTAGTGATCATGAAATAGAAAAATTCTTAAAAATAGCAAGGGACCATGAAAAATCAATTCAGCAGCTGCTAGATGACTCAAAGATAAACAACTTAAGAATAATTGGAATAAATGAAAAAGCAGGAGATAGCATCAACGACATTAAAACCTTGTTCAAAGACATAATCAGGGAGAACTTTCCTGGAAGAGAAAAGGAATTTGACACCCCTATAAGTGAAGCTTTTAGAACACCAACTAGACATGATCAAAAAAAAACTTCAGCCAGACATATTATAGTCAAGATCCCAGAAATTCAACAGAAGGGCAGAATCTTAAAAGCTGTTAGGGAGAAGAGACAAATCACCTATGAAGGAAAACCCATCAGAATCACAGCTGACTTTTCAGCACAAACCCTCAATTCAAGAAGAGCTTGGAATGATGTATTGCAAGCTCTAAAGGAAAATAATTTTCAGCCCAGATTGATGTACCCTGCAAAACTATCTTTCAAAATTGATGGAGAAATAAAATACTTTCATGACAAAGAACATCTGAGAAAATTTATGACCACCAAACCAGCACTCCAAAACGTTCTGAAGGACATTCTAGAAAGAGATAGGAACCCCAACAGAAGGAATCCACCAGGCAGGGCAAATAATTAAATAGCCGGAAAGCGGAAAAACAAAGAGTGGGAACCAACAACAGGAAAATATCATGACAAGTCAATACATATCAGTTTTAACCATCAATGTTAACGGTCTCAATTCACCAATCAAAAGGCACAGACTGGCGAAATGGATCAAGAAGCAAGATCCAACAATATGCTGTATACAAGAAACACATTTAATTCAGAAAGAAATTCATAGACTGAAAGTCAAAGGATGGAAAACAATACTCCATGCCACAGGAACCCAGAAAAAAGCAGGGGTAGCTATTCTTTTTGCAGACAAAGTGAACTTCAAGCCAAGAAGGATTCAGAGAGATAAAGACGGTCATTACATCCTTGTAAAGGGAACAATCCAAGAGGAAGAGATAACGATCATAAATATATATGCGTCAAATACCAATGCTCCCAGCTATATAAAACAAGTACTAAAGGACATGAAAAATCAAATAAGCACTAATACAATTATATTGGGAGATCTCAATACTCCACTGTCACAAAAAGATAGATCAACTGGACAGAAAATCAATAATGAAATAGTAGAACTGAACCAAACTTTTGAACAAATGGACTTAGTAGATGTCTACAGAGTGTTCCATCCCACAACATCAGAATACACATTTTTCTCAGCTGCACATGGGACGTTCTCCAAAATAGACCACATACTAGCTCATAAAACCTGTTTAAGTAAATGCAAAGGAATTGAAATTATCCCATGCATATTATCAGACCATAGTGCAATGAAATTGGAAATCAATGGCAAAAGATCCCACAAAAACTCCCTAAACACATGGAAATTAAACAGCATCCTCCTGAACAACCAATGGGTCACAGATGAAATTAAAGAAGAAATTAGTCACTTTCTACAACTGAATGATAATGACAGTACAACATACCGGAACTTATGGGATACAATGAAAGCAGTCCTAAGAGGGAAATTTATAGCATTAAACACTTATATCAGGAAAATAGAGCAAGCGCAAATAAACAACTTAAGGGTGAACCTCGAGCTTCTAGAAAAAGAAGAGCAGGTTAAGCCAAAAGCCCGTACAAGGGAGGAAATTATGAAGATCAGAGCAGAAATTAACGTATTGGAGAATAAAAAAACAATACAAAGAATCAATGAAGCAAAAAGTTGGTTCTTTGAAAGAATAAATAAGATTGACAAACCCTTATCCAACCTTATTAAAAAAAGAAAAGAAAAGACTCAAATCCATGCAATTGAAAATGAAAAGGGTGATATCACGACGGACCCTGCAGAAATCCAGAAGATCATCTATACCTATTTTGAAAATTTATATTCTACTAAGATGGAAAATGCAGAAGAAATGGACAGATTCCTAGATTCGTATGAATTACCAAAGCTGAATCAAGAAGATTTAAAAATCCTAAATAAACCAATATCAGCCAATGAAATTGAAGATGTAATTAAAAACCTCCCAACAAAGAAAAGCCCAGGCCCTGATGGATTCACTGCCGAATTCTACAAGAAATTTAGAGAAGACCTAATGCCCCTACTTCTCAAACTTTTCAATGAAATTGAAAGGGAAGCAATACTCCCAAATTCATTCCTGGAAGCAAGCATTACCCTGATACCAAAACCAGAGAAGGACCCAACTAAGAAAGAGAACTACAGGCCAATCTCCCTAATGAACATAGATGCAAAAATCCTTAATAAGATACTGGCAAACAGAATCCAACAAATCATCAAGAAGATTATACACCATGACCAAGTTGGATTCATCCCAGGGATGCAGGGATGGTTCAACATACGTAAATCAATAAATGTAATACAGCATATTAACAGAACCAAAGACAAAAATCACATGATCATCTCAATAGATGCAGAAAAAGCTTTTGACAAAGTCCAGCACCTTTTCATGATAAAAACCCTACAGAAAATTGGAATAGAGGGTCTTTATCTCAATCTGGTAAAAGCTATCTATGACAAACCAACAGCCAATATTATACTAAATGGCCAAAAACTGAAAGCCTTCCCTCTAAAATCAGGAACAAGACAAGGATGTCCACTGTCCCCACTCTTATTCAACATAGTTCTGGAAACTTTAGCCAGAGCGATTAGACAAGAGAAAGAAATAAAAGGAATAATGATTGGAAAGGAAGAAGTTAAATTATCATTATTTGCAGATGACATGATACTCTACACAGAAGACCCCAAAAACTCCACTAAAAAACTGCTAGATTTAATAAGCAAATTCAGTAGTGTAGCTGGATACAAAGTCAATACTCAAAAGTCAATAGCCTTCCTGTACACAAATAACAAACTTACTGAAAGAGAAATTAGGGAAACAATACCTTTCACAATAACATCCAAAAAAATGAAATACCTAGGAATCAACCTCACGAAGGATGTAAAAGACCTCTATACTGAAAACTACAGTACTCTGAAAAAGGAGATTGAAGAGGATATCAGAAAATGGAAAGATATCCCTTGCTCCTGGATAGGAAGAACCAATATAGTGAAAATGGCCATACTTCCAAAATTGTTATACAGATTTAATGCAATTCCAATCAAAATTCCAACAGCATATCTCACAGAATTAGAGAAAACAATCCTAAAATTCATTTGGAATCAGAAGAGACCTAGAATAGCAAAGGCAATTCTGGGCAACAAAGGCAAGGCAGGGGGCATCACTATCCCCGACTTGAAATTATACTATAAAGCTACTGTGATAAAAACAGTGTGGTACTGGCAAAAAAACAGACCTGAAGATCAATGGAACAGATTAGAAGATGCTGAAACAACCCCAGACATACTAAGCCACCTTATCTTTGACAAAGGTGCCAAACACATTCGCTGGAAGAAAGATAGCCTCTTTAATAAATGGTGCTGGAAAAACTGGCTCTACACATGCCGAAGATTAAAACTAGATCCATATCTTTCACCATGCACTAAACTAAATTCAAAATGGATCAGAGATCTAAATATTAAAACAGAAACATTAAATCTGCTGGAAGGTAGGATAGGTAAAACCCTTGGAGACATTGGTGTAGGCAAAGACTTTATGAATAAAAACTCAACCGCACGGGAACTATCCCAAAGAATCAATAACTGGGATCTCATCTTATTAAAAAGCTTTTGCACAGCAAGAGAAACCACCAACAGAGTGAAGAGACAACCCACAATGTGGGAAAAAATGTTTGCCAGCTGTTCCTCAGACAAAGGATTACTATCGAGAACATATAAAGAACTCAAAAAAATCAGACCTCCCAAATTTAAAGACCCACTCCAAAAATGGGCATCTGAGATGAATACACATTTCTCAGATGAAGAAATACTAATGGCAAATAAATATACAAAAAAATGTGCAACATCACTAGTCATTCGAGAGATGCAAATTAAAACAACACTGAGATACCATCTCACCCCAGAAAGAATGGCTACTATTAAGAAATCAACTAATAACAAATGCTGGAGGGGCTGTGGGGAAAAAGGAACCCTTCTTCACTGTTGGTGGGAGTGTCGACTGGTACAGCCACTGTGGAAGTCAGTGTGGAGATTCCTCAGAAAACTAGGGTTGGAGGTCCCATTTGACCCAGCTATTCCCCTTCTGGGCATCTTCCCAGAAGAATTAAAAACATCGTACCACAGCGATATATGTGCACCCATGTTTATAGCAGCACAATTTGTAATAGCCAGATCTTGGAAACAACCCAAATGCCCATCAACTGAGGAATGGATAAGAAAGATGTGGTATTTTTATACAATGGAGTACTATTCGGCCATAAAGAAGGATAAACTGGAGACTTTTATAGGTAAATGGATGCAACTCGAGAAAATACTCATAAGTGAAATAAACCAGAAGCACATGTGTAAGCATCGTATTATCTCTCTGGTATGAGAAACTGAAAGAGTAAATAAGATCCAAAATGTACAATAGACATGGTGAATCAAAAAGAAACTGGTCAAAAGGAAAGAGAGACTGGAATAGGGAAAAGAAAGAAGGGAAAGGGAAAAAAATTGTATATATATATATATAAGATGGTTAAGATAGATACACTACCATTTTTACTTAGTTCATTGAAGAGTAAGGTTTGTGCCAATAATGTTTGGACAATTGAATGCTAATGTCTGGTGTCCTGAATAACTAACTTAAAGATAGTAATACGTAATGTATTAACCATTGTTACCCTCCTATTATGTTGGTTTGAAAATTTGTTCTTCTTTTGATTTGTTTTGTTTTTTCTTCTCTTTAAAATAAAAAAAAAAAAAAAATAAGGATTATCATCTTGGGTCTTGGGATGATAGTGTTCCCTTCAGATTGGTTTGTACCCAGGTGGAGTGAAAGCCTTTTGTGCCAGTGGTGACGGCCAATGGAATGACCAAGGGTTATTGCAAAGCAAAGTGTATGCTGAATTTTTTAATTTCAGCATGGTTCTGTTGGCTTTCCCTTCACATATATGCAATGATGAAGTAGTTTGTTAAAGAGAAATTGCTAATGTCAGGTAAATCCTAATGTGAACATAGTTGGTTCACAGGCCTGCTGTTCCTTAACAAGGTCTAACAGGGGTCTCTGCCTAACCTGGAGTTGTCATATTTTATCACCAGGTATCCTGATAAGGGCCCAGGTGGTGATCAGCTCTTGTGAGATATTGCCACCTTCAGCCATGGACCACCTTCTTCTTTTAGGGTGTACATCGGAGGAAGACAATTGGGGCCCCTGTCTTTTCCCCACTGCTTCACATGCACCAATGAAGGTAAAACAAGAGGTTCTCCCTGAAAGGCTATAGATAATCATCCCATTTGCATGTAGGATGGTTGGCCCATGATGCAGCTTTCATGCTCACCATTGTAGATGAAGAGGCAGGAATTCTTTTAATATCCAGATTTTTACCTCTATGGATACTGGCCTTTGGTACTTCTGCCAGTTTCCAGTCAAGGGAGAAAGAATTCTCTCACCAGGCTTTGTCCAAGGAGTTCTGCAGGGACCCGGGCTGCGAAGCAAGTGGGCTCCAAAAAGAAACACAGTGACCTCTGCAATTCTCACCTGTGCTGGTGCAAGCAGACGTGGATTAAACCAGTATTATCTGATGTATTTTTCACAGGGCTCTTCATGTCACAGTGAGCTGCACAACTTAGGCAGATCCCGACAGACATCCAGGTAAGTGTGAGCTGGTTCTCAGGCCACCGACAAGGTACCAACTCCACATGCACAGGTGAGTGACAACTGTGTCCCATGGCATTCTCAGCCCCCTCTTGACTTGAAGGTGCTCAGGTTAGAAATAATGGCATCCTCTGCCAGATGCTACTGGCAAGGGGAAATTTGGTGTGAGAGAGGGCAAATGGATGTCAAACTGGAAAGCATTGAAGGCATGATTCTGCCCAGGTTTTGTGCTTGATGTGGCCCTGCCCAGAGAGCATTAAGGATAAAAGTTTGTGCAGGTGTCCCTTAGGAGTGTTGGACTCTCAGAACAGGACTGTTTCCCTGTCAATCATCCCAGCATCCAAGTAGGTTTACAGAGTCACTCAGTGGTTTTTGTGGACACTGAATGCTCATTCGCTGTATACTGACATGCTCTTCTGTTGAGGTTTTCTTCAAGAGACAGTAGCGATGCTAGAAGACTTCGAGTAGAACCTCATGAGATTCAGGTTGCTGATGCCTCATTATGTACATGGCCCTTTATATCCAGGTGGAATTCAGGAGCATGTACATAAAGAAAGATTCCCATACTTCCTCCAAGCACATCCTCTGAAGGTCTTGGCTGGGGTAAGGTTAGATCTGAGGCCACATTCCACATCAGAGCCTTTTTCTGGAATAGATTTGACAGTTTATGGTGAACCTCTGATACGCCCCATTTTGTGTTGTAAGTGTGGTGTTCAGTGCCTGGTTGATATTGTGAGGAAGCATCAGGTGCTATTGCATCCCTGCTGCAGATCTTCTGCAGTGGCAGTAGGGGAATATGCAGGGCAATAAGTCATTGTCATAGATAGAATGGGTCCCTGAGATAGGGACTGGAGTTGTTTGACCAGTGTCTCCACAAGGGGGTCCATTTACTGTTGGACAGCTAGTCTGTGAGTGTGTAGAAAAAGCCTCATATAGGCAGTGGACCCTGAATGATAATATGATGTAGATATTTTGCAGGTAGACAAGGAATAAGGGACCAGCAAAAAATAGGTTTTTGAATCTTTTGGGCATCTTTTCCAGTGAGGGGTCCAGCAATCCTGAGAGGCCATCCATTTAAACATCACCAGAATCCAGTTATATGCAGGTGTGGACCTACACTGTAAAACTAAACAAGATCTCCCTTGACTTCAGTAGATGATGATGGGGTCCCTGTGTGTTGTTGTGGCTTTACTTTTGCTCAGTTATCCAGAGAAACAGGAAGTGTGGAACATAGCCACTCCAGGAACCATGAGTC
Source organism: Erethizon dorsatum (assembly GCA_028451465.1). Lineage (NCBI taxonomy): Eukaryota > Metazoa > Chordata > Mammalia > Rodentia > Erethizontidae > Erethizon > Erethizon dorsatum. The sequence continues at coordinate 69,499,806 of CM051834.1, forward strand.
CACCCTTAGTGTATGTGGCAGGAAAATGAATTTTGATATATTCTGTGCCCTGGGATTGCTTGTTGATGCTCCAGTGACATTGTGGTAAACCAGCCTTCCCAAGCAGGAAGCACAGGAATCTTTGCATGGGAGCAGTTAATATGGATTAGTGCTTTAAGATGATATCGTTTTTTCTCAATTGGTTCTGGTTTACCAGTGGAATGAAAGCCTTTTGAGCCAGTGGTGATGGTCAATGGGAAGGCCAGTCATTCTTGCAGAAGAAACTACAAGCTGAATGTGTGGTTTTAGCATGGTGATGTTGGCCTTCAGGTATATGCAGTGATGAAGAAAATTTCTGGAGGCAAGGTTGCAGATGGTAATTGCTGATGTGGACATAGTCCTATTTATGGGGCCAGATGTTTTTAGAGAATTATAAAAGAGCCTCTGTCTAACCTGGTGTTGCCATGGTTCATCACCAGGCACACTGGTAAGGGCCTGGTTTGATGATAAGGTCTTGTGTCTGCCATGGGACAACTTCTTTTAGGATGTACAGCAAAGGAGGGCACTTGGGCACCCTTGTCTTTTTCCTGCTGTTCACATGTGTGCCAGAAAAAGGTAAAACAAGGGACTCTTCTCAATGTCTATGGGGTAAGCATCCCATTTTCATGTAGGATGCTGGGCCCACAGTGTGGTTTTCATGCCCACCACCACAGAGGGAGTGGCGGAGATTCTTGTGAGTATCCATATTTCTACCTCTGTGCATACTGACCTGTGGAGTTTCTGAAGGTTTCCATTCAAGGGAGAAACAATTATCTTACTAGATTTCATCTTGGAGTTTTGAAAGGACCTAGCTAGAAAGCAGGTGGGCTCTGCAAACAAACACAGTACCCTCTGCAGTTCTCACATGTGCAGGTTTGAGGAGATGTCAGCCAGACTGATGCACCCCAATGTGTTTTTCCCAGGGCTCTTGAACATGGAGTGAGACACACAACATACTCAGATGGATCTCCACAAACACCCAGGTTGGGTGTGGGAGAGACAAGGCCATCAATGAGATCCTTCCACCTCCACATGTGTGGGTTAGTGATAAAGGTGTCTTTCAGCATTCCAAACCCACTGCTTGATTTGAAGGTGTTCAGGTTAGGTAGGATGGAATTCTCAGCCATGCTACTGGCTGTGAGGGGACACTTGGCATGAATGAGATCGAATGAAGGCCAAACTGGTGAGCACTGAAGAGGTGATTCTGCCCAGGTTTCGTGTTTGTTGCATCCCTGGCCAGGGAGCAGTAAGCATAGGAGAGATTACAGGTCCTCACTTATAAGAGTTTCAACTCTGGGGACAGAACTTTCCCTGGCAATCATACCAGCATCCCTGTTGATTTCCACTGTCACTCAGTGGTTTCTGTGGAAACTGAAATTCTCACTGGCTCTACACTGACACTCTCCTCTACATGTTTTGTCCAGGTTCCCTTCAGGAGAAGAGAGGGATGCTGAGAAGACTATGGCCAGAAACTCATACAATGGTCAGATAACTGTCAGGGTGTTGTGCATGTCAGATGCGTATGCAAACAACATGTTCTTATTTTCCCTTGGGCACACATCTTCTGAAGGACTTGGCTAGTGTAGGATTCAGAGCTGATGCCATGTTCAACCTGAGAGCCTTTTTTTTCCAGTATAGATTTGACTATTGATGGCCAACTTCCATTACCTCTTTATTTGGCAAGTGTTTTCTCAGTGCCTTTTTGGTATTGTGATGGAGCTATCTTATCCCTGCCAGCAGATCTCATGAATTTTATACTAGTCCCAGTAGAGGAAGAAGAGGGGAGCAGGTCATTGCCATAGGGTGAGCTAGTTCTTGGGTGCATAGGAGGAGCATAGTAGTTGCAGCAGACTCTGAGTTATAGGATGATGTAAATATTGTGCAGGTGGACATAGAAAAGGGGACCAGGATAGGATAGGTTCTTATGGACATCTTTTCGATTAAGGGGTTCAGTACTTTTGACAAGCCATGTGAAGCTACGCCATTGACATCATCAGGATCCAGGTAAGTAGAAGTGTGGGCCTCTGTCATATTCTTAGGCAGCGGTTCTACATGGATTTGGGTAAGTGATTGTTGTTGTAGCTGTGCCTGGAATCAGGTGCCCAGGGAAGCAATGAAACCAGAACTGAGCCAATCCAGTGACTACGCGTTGGCCCCTCATGTACAAGCAGGAAAAAGAATGCTGAATGGTCCAAGTGTCTTGGAATTGCTTGTTCCCTGCTTCAGTGACAATTGTGGTGGACCAGGTGCTGAGCAGGAAGCACAGGAATCTTGGCAGGGGACTAGTTGATGAGGATTAGAACACCAGGATGATAATTTTCCCCTTTTCCCCTCAGGTTGATCTGTTACCAGGGTGGAGTGAAAGCTTTTTGTGCCAATGTGAAATAAAGGGAAATAACAACTATTCTTGCTGAGCAGACTGTATGCTGAATTGCATGGTTTAAGTGTGGCGGTATTGCTGACCTTCCCCTCAGGTGTATACAGCAATGAAGAAAAGTTTGGTGAGGCAAGATTGCAACCAGATATTTTTAGCAAGGTCACAAAGGAGCCTCTGCCTAATCTGGTGTTGCCATGTTTGCTCAACAGGCATCCTGCTAAGGTTCACCTGGTGATCAGGTCTCACGTGATGTTGCCACTGTCCACCAGGAGACAGTTACTTTTCTGATGCACACTGAAGAAGGGCACTTGGGCATCCATCTCTTTTCCCTGCTGCTTGACGTATGTGCCAAAGAAGGTAAAACAAGGAACTCTTCCCAGTGGCCATGGATAAGCATCCCATTTTCATGTAATGTGGTTGGCCCATAATGCAGTTTTCACACCTGCTGTCATATATGGAAAGGCAGGGATTCTTGTTCATATCCAGATTTCCACCACTATGGATATTGATGTGTAGGACTTCAGCAGTTTCTGTTCAAGGGAGAAAAGAATTATCTTAACAGGCCCTGTCCTTGCAGTTCCACAAGGACCCAGGTAGTAAGTGGGGTTTGCCAACACAGCAACCTCTGCAGTTCTCACATGTGCTGGTTCTAGGAGATGTAGAGAAAATCAGTACCCTTCACTGTGTGTTCCTTGGGATCCTGATGTCAGTGAGTGGCACAATGTACTCAGGCAGATCCCTGCAGATATCTAGTTAAGTTTGGGTGTGGGCCCAGGCCACAAACATGGTCCTGCCACCTCCACATGCTTGGGTAAATGATGAAGGTGTGCCTCAGCATTCGCATCCCCCTCCTTGATTTAAGGATTCTTAGGTCAGAAAGCATGCAGTCCTCAGTCCATGCTACTGGCTGTGAGAGGATAGTGGGCATTGGTGAGGACAAATTACCACCAAAAGGTGACCATTGAAATAGTGATTCTATCCATGTTTTTGTGCTTATTGTGGCCCTCCCCAGAAAGCAAATCAGCGTGGGAGAGTTTTGAGGTATCCACTTAGGAGTGGTTGGACTCTGGGGACAGGACTCTTTCCCTGGCAATCATCCCTGCATCCAGCTAGGTTTCCTGGGCCACTCAATGCTTTTATTGTGCACCAAAATGTCCAGCTGCTCTATACTGTCACCCATTTCTCTGTGTGTTCTCCGGGTCCCCTTCAAGCAAGGATAGTGATGCCTTGAAGACTGGCCAGAACCTCATGCAAATCTCACATAAGTAGCAGAGTCCTCTTACACTACTGGGACCACATGATCTTCCAGATCCAGATGGATGTCGGGAGGATGTGTCAGATGAAATGTTCTCACTTCCTAGGTGCACAACTTCGGAAGGTCTTGGCTTGTGTAGGTTTCTGCACTGATACCACATTCAGCCACAGAGCCTTTTTTCTGGTGTAACTGACTATGATGGTGAACTCCTGATGTTTTCTTCTTTATTTCACAATGTTGTATTTGGTGCCTTCTTGTTATTGTTGAGGGAACATCAGGTACTCTTGTATACCTGCTGGCAGATCTCATCCACTTCATATATGTCCATTTGGAGAATAAGTCAGGCAAGAGGCCTCTGTCACAAGATGGCCCTCTGAGATATAGGGATTGGAGCAGCTTGGCAGGTATCTCCTGAACAGTATCCATTTCCTCTTGCATGACCAGCCCATGGGCACAAAAGAGGATCCTGGCAGTGGCAGTGGACTCGAGTGATAGGATGACATGGAGATTGTGAAGGTGGTCATGGAAAGAGGGATCGGTAAAGGATAGTTTCTTTAGCCTCCTTTTCCAGTGAGTGATCCAGAACTGACACTGAAACATGACAGGCCATCCTGTTAAATATTGCCAGGAACTGGGTAAGTGCAGATGTGGGTCTCCATTGTAGCACTGAACAGGGGATCTTTTTGGACTTTATTAAGTGATGTTGGGGTTCTTGTGGGTTGATGTGGCTGTGCTTTGGGTCCAGGTGCCCAAGGATGCAAGGATAGGAACTGATTCAGTACAATATCCATGAGTTTGTCCTTGATGTACGATGTTGTAAAATGAACTTTGCAGGATTTGTGTCCTGGGATTGCTTGTTCCCTAGCCCAGTGGCACTGGAGTAGACCACCCTTCAGAGCAGGAAGCATAGGAATCTCTCCAGGTGACCAGTTGATGAAGGTTAGTGTCTTGGGATGAGCATTGCCCTCTCACTGTTCTGGTATCTGGGTACAGTGAAAGACTTTTGTGCCTGTGGTGATGGCCAGTGGAAAGGCCAAGTCTTTTTGCAGAGCAAAATATATGCTGTATCACACAGTTTTTATCATGGTAGGGTTGGCCTTCCCTTCAGGTATACACAGCAATGAAGAAAGTGTTCTGAGGCAGGATTGCAGAGGGTTAGATTAGTACTAATGTGGACATAGCCTGGTTCACAGGGCCTCATGTTCCTTAGCTCTGCCTAATCTGTGTTGCCACATTTTGTTACCATGTGTTCTCCTACAGGTCCAGCTAATGGTAAGGTCTTGTGAGATGTTGACACCTTCAGCTATGGGTCACCTTCTTTGTGGATGTACATTGGTGGGCACTTGGGGTACCTTTTCTTTTGTCTGCTGTTTCACATGTGTGCTCACAAAGGTAAGCACATGTGTGCTCCCTGTGGCTATGGGTAGCATCCATTTTCATATAGGATGGCCGGCCCATAATGCGGGTTTCATGCTTGCTGTCATATGGAAAGGAAGAGATTCTTGTTAATAACTGAATTCCTCCACTAATCATATTGACCTTTGGAAGTTCTGCAGGTTTCACTGAAGAGAGACAATTCTCTTACCAGGCTGTGTCCTTAGAGATCTGTGGGGACCCAGGTAGAGAAGCAAATGGACTCTGCAAAGGAAGGCAGTGACCTCTGCATTTCTCACATGTGCACGGGCAAGGAGACACTGGGTAAATCAGTACTCCCCAAGTATTTCCACAGGGCTCCTGATGGTCAGAGTGAGCTGCACAGCGTACTCAGGCAGATTGCTGCAGACATCTAGGTAAGCATGGGATTAGCCTAGGCCTCTGCCAAGGTCCCGCCAACTCCACCCACATGGGTAAGTGACAAAGGTTTCCCTCAACATTTCTGGCCCTCTCCTTGACTTACAGGTGCTCAAGTAAGAAAAGAATGATTTCTTGTCCGTGCTACTAGGAGGGGACACTGGACATGGGTGAGGTCAAATGGATGCCAAACTGGAGAGCATTGAAGGAGTCATTCTGTTCCAGTTTTTGTGCTTGTTGTGGACTTGGCTGGGGAGCAGTAAACCCAGGGTAGTTTGCAGGTGTGTAAAGAGGAGAGGGTCTACTCGGAACAGGACTGTGTGCCTGGCAGTCATCCCGGTGTTCCAGTGTCACTCCGTGGTTTTCATGGGCACCGAATTGCACATTCACTCTACACTGAGACCCCCTTCTCCATGTTTCCTGCAGTTCCCCTTCAAGAGAGGGCAGGGATCCCAGTAAGGCTGTGGTCAGAATCTTATGCTAATGTCAGGTAAGAATCAAGAGTGTAGAGCCAGGCTTCATGGTGCATGCCTGTATTCCCAGCACTTGGGAGGCTGAGGCAGGAGGATTTCCATGAGTTCAAATCCAACCAGATCTACATAGTGAGTTCAAGACCAGCCTGAGTTACATAGCAAGAACCTGTCTCAAAAAAGAAACCAAAGAAAAAATTAGAATCAGGACACAAGTACTGTACTTCATTGGTACCACATGATCTTCCATATCCAGGTGGATGTCAGGGGCTTATACATAATGAGATGTTCTCATATTTCCTGGGCACACATCCTCTGAAAGTCTTGGCTAGTGTAGAGTTCAGAGTTCATACCACATTCAACATCAGAGCCTTTTCTCTAGTATAGGTTACTACTGATGCTGAACCTCTGATGTTTTCCCCTTTATTTGGCAAATGTGGTGCTCTGTGCCGTCTTGATGTTGTGAGGAATCATCAGGTGCTATTGCATCTCCTGCAGTTCATAGAGTCCCAGTAGGGAAATAGGTGGGCAAAACACCATTGTCATAGATGTGCTCTTGACATAGGGATTAAAGCAGTTGGCAGGTATCTCCTGAGGAGTGTTCATTTCCTCTTGCTCAGCTAGTCCTTGAGCCCATAGGAGAAGCCTGGTAGTGGTGATGAACCCTGAATGATATGATGACATGGGACTTGTGCAGGTAGCCACAGAGAAGGGAAAAGGTAAAGGTTAGGTTCTCTAGAGTGTCTTTTACAGTGATGGGTTCTTAAATCATGGTGAGCCATGAGAGGCCATCTGGTTGAACATCACAGGATTCAGGTAAGTGGGAACGTGCACCTCCACTGCAGCACTGAACAGCAGATGTCAGAGCCTTCAGTAAGTGATGGTGGGGCCCTGTGGGTTGCTGTGGCTAGATGGCTTTGGTTTCAGGAGCCCAGGGAAGTCATGGAGGGTGAACTGCATCGAGCCAGGGACATTGAGTTTGAACTTGGTGTAAAGTGCAGGAAATGAGTGTGGAGGCATTATATGTCCTGGGACTGCTTACTCCCTACTCTAATGAGAATGTGGCAGACCAGTCTGCTATAGAGGAAGCACAGGAATCTTTGCAGATGATAATTTGATATGAGTTAGTGGCTTGGTAGGGTAGTGATCTCTTTGGTTTAGTTTTTATTTCCAGATAGAGTGAAAGCCTCTGTGCCAGTGGTGATGGTCATTGATAAAACAAGGTGTTCTTTATGCTGAATTATGAGGTTTTAGTATGGTGTGGTTGGCCTTCCCTTCAGGTATATTCAGTGATGAAGAAAAGTTTCGGAGGTGAGATTGCAGATGAACATAGCCCGTTTCACCAGGCCTCATGTTCCTTAGGGAGGACAGAAAGTAGTCTCTGTTTTACTTGATCTTTGCTATATTTTGTCACCATGCAGGCTGCTAAGCCCCCAGCTCATGATTATATCTTGTGAGTTGTTGCCACCTTCAGCCATTGGACTTCTTTCTGATATACATTGGAGGAGGGCATTTGAGCACCCATCTTTTTTCCTCAACTTTTGCATGTGTGCCAATGAAGGTAAACCAAGATACTTTTCCAATTGGCTATGGGTAAGCATCCCATTGTCATGTAGAATGCTTCACCAACAGTATATTTTCATTGTTACCCCTGAAAATGGAGAGCAGGGATTCTTGTTAACATCCATGTTTCTACCACTTTGGGTATTGACCCTTGGAATATCTGACCCTTGGATTTCCCTTTAAGGAAAGAAGAATTCTCTTACCAGCCTTTGTTCTTGGAGTTCCAGAAGAACCCAGATAGTGAAGCAAGTGGACTCCTCAAACCAACACAATGACACCGCAACTCTCAGATGTGCTGGCTGAAGGAGATGTGGAATATTCTCCAATATGTTTTTCACAGGGCTCCTGGTGTCAGAGTAAGCAACGCAAAATATTGACAGATCTCTGGCTTCTTCCTTGTTATGCATGTACTCAGGTCACAAGGGATGGAGACATTGGCCATGCTAGTGGTGATTAGGAGACAGTGAACATCCATAGGTCAAATGGAATCCAAACTGGTGAGCATTGAAGGTGTGGTTCTGTCTAGGTTTTTATGCTGGTGTGCTCCTGCGTGGGGAGTAGTAAGCATAGGAGGGATTGCAGTGTCCATGTAGGCGAGTTTGGATCATGGGGCAGGACTGCTTCCCTGGCAGTCATCCCAGTTTCCAGGTAGGTTTCAAGTGTCTCTCAGTGGTTTATTTATGCACCAAAATGCTCATCAGCTCTACACTAACACTCTCTATTCTATGTTTTCTCCAGAATCCCTTCAGTAGAGAATAGTGATACCTAGAAGTGTACAACAGAAAACCCATGTAAAAGTCATGTAAGAATCAGGTCCTTGTACCTCACTGGGAACTGCATTCTTTTCTTGAATCCAGGTGAATGTCAGGACAGCGAGCATTTCAAGATGTTCTCATGTTTCATCGGTGCGTATCCTCTGAAGTTCTTAGCTACTGTAAGATTTCCACCAGATGCCACATTCAACATTAAAGACTTTTTTGCAGCACAGATTTGAAAATCGATAGCAGATCTCCAGTGCATCTACCTTTTTGTCAAGTGTGGTATTCAGTGCCTTCTTGCTGTTGTGAGGGAACATCAGGAGTTGCATCCCTGCTGGCAGATATTGTGCATTTGCTACTAGTCCCAGTAGAGGAATAAGGATGAAAGAAGTGACTGTCATAGGGTGAGTAACCGAGATAGGAACTGAAGTGGTTTGGCAAGTATCCCTTGAAAAATGTCCATTTACTTTTGCTTGGCTACACAGTGGGCATGTAGGAGAAGCCTGGCAGAGCAGTGGATCCTGAGCAATAAGATGACGTGAAGATTGTGTGTGTGAACTTGTAAAATGAGAAGTAAAGGAGAGTTCTCTTGGTGTCTGTCCCAGTGAATGTTCCTGAGTTTACAGTGAGCCACGAGAGGCCATTCTGTTGAATATGGCCAGGATCCAGCACCAGGCGGGGAATCTCCATGAACTTTGGTAAGTGATGGTGGGGCCACTGTGGGTTTTTCTGGCCATGCTCATGGCACAGGTGCCTGGAGATGCAATAAATGTGGAACTGAGTCACTCCAATGGCCATGAGTTTGCCCTTGGTGTGTGGTGCATGAAAATGAATATTTAGGGACTGTTTGTGGTGGGATGGCCTAGACCCTGGTGCAATGACATTTTGGTGTACCAGTCTGCAGAACAACGAGGAGAGGAGTCTTTACAGCTGATCAGTTGATGAGAATTAGTTTCTTACAATGATGGTATTGTCCTCAAATTTGTTCTGGTATCCAGGTGGAGCAAAAATCATTTGTGCCAGTGGTGATAGCCAATGAAAAGACCAGGTGTTCTTGCAGAGCACGTTGTATGCTGAATTATTTGGTTTTAGCATGATGTGTGACAGACCCTTCAGATAGATGCAGAGATAATGAAAAGTTTCTTCAGGAGAGGTTGAACATATCATGCAAGACCTAACGTGGACATAGCGAGCTTCACAGGGACACACAGTTCATTAGGGAGGTCAAAACCGGACTCTGTCCTGTTACTGCCATGGTGTTGTTGTTGTTGTTTGCTTTTATTTTATTGGTATATTTTAGATGTACATAGTAATAACATTCATCATATGGAATTTGTACCTCTACCTGATCTATCTTACTGCTGCTTTTTTCCCATTCCCCTCCCCTCCCTTCAACCCCACTTCCCCTCCTTATTTACAAAAGATTTGTTTCCATTTTTTCTTTCTTTGTCCCTTCTTCCCTACCTCCCCTTTCTTGTTCCCCTTCTCATTTGAACATTTTCTTCCCATTTCCCAATATCTATTATGCATTTTGGTCCTTACTTACACTTTTGGTTTCTCACACCAGAGACCCATGCAATATTTACACATGTGTGTCCTATTACTTTCACTTAAGAGTATGGTCTCAAGGTGCATCCATTTATCTAGAAATGTCTCAAGCTTATCATTCTTTATGGCAGAGTAGTACTCCATGGTATAAAAAAATCACATCTTCTTAATTCATCAGTTGATGGGCACTTGGGCTGTTTCCAAGATTTAGTGATTACAAACTGTGCTACTATAAATGTGGGAGTGCATATATCACTGTGGTGTGATGTTTTTAATTCTTTTGGGAAGATACCAAGAAAGGGAATAGCTGGGTCAAATGTAACCTCATTTTAATTTTTTGAGGAATCTCCACAATTATTTCCACAGCGGTTGTGCCAGTCCACACTCCCACCAACAGTGGAGAAGTGTTCATTTTCCCCCACAGCCCATCAGCATTTGTTATTGGTTGATTTCTTGATAATTGCTATTCTATCTGGGGTGAGATGGAATCTAAGCATTGTTTTAATTTGCTTCTCTTGAATGACCAGTGATGTCGAACATTTTTTCATATATTTCTTTTTTTTTTTTGTGGGTACCAGGGGGTCGACCTCAGGACCTCGTGCGCCAGCAGGCACCCATGCCACTGAGTAATATCACCGGCCCCTTTTTGGTATGTGGGTTCCGGGAGTCGAACTCAGGCCCTCACGCTTGCCGGGCAGGCGCTTAAGCCACTGAGTCATCTCACCAGCCCTCATATATTTCTTGATTCAGTTTCTGCTTCTTTATCTGAAAAGTATCTCCATTTCAGATGCCCATTTTTGGATTGGGTGTTTAAATTTGGGGGATCTGATTTTTCTGAGTTCTTTCTCTATTCTAGGTTATAGTCCTAGTCTGAGGAACAGCTGACAGAATTTTTCCAACACTGTGTTGTCTCTTCACTCTGTTGGTGGTTCCTCTTGCTGTGCAAAAGCTTTTTAATAAGATGAGATCCCAGTTGTTGATTCTTTGTGATAGTTTCTGTGTGAGTTTTGTTCATGAAGTCTTTGCCTACACCGGTGTCCTCAAGAGTTCTACATATCCTGTCTACCAGTAGATTTACAGTTTCCATTTTCATATTTAGATCTTTGATCCACTTCAATTTTAGTTTAGTGCGTGGTGAAAGATACAGGTTTAGTTTTAATCTTCGGCATGTGTAGAGCCAGTTTTTCCAGCACCATTTATTGAAGAGGCTATCTTTCTTCCAGTGAACATGTTTGTCCTCTCTGTGAAAGATAAGGCAGCTGAGTATGTCTGGAGTTGTTTCTGCATCTTCTAATCTGTTCCATTGATCCTTCGGTCTGTGGTTTTTTGGGGGGTTTGTTTTGTTTTGTTTTGTTTGTTTTGTTTTGTTGGTTTTTTGGGGTTTTTTGTTTTTTGTTTTTTTGCCAGCATCATGCTGTTTTTATCACAGTAGCTTTGTATATAATTTGAAGTCAGGGATTGTGATGCCCCTGCCCTGCCTTTGTTGCCCAGAATTGCCTTTGCTATTCTACATCTCTTCTGGTTCCAAATGAATTTTAGGATTGTTTTCTCTAATTCGGTGAGATACGCCCTTGGAAGTTTGATTGGGATTGCATTAAGTCTATATGGTAATTTATAATCTTCTTGATGATTTGCTCCATTCTGTTTGCCAGTATCTTATTGAGGATTTCTGCATCTATGGTCATTAGGGAGATTGGCCTGTACTTTTCTTTTTTGGTTGGGTCCTTCTCTGCTTTTGGTATCAGGGTAATGCCTGTTTCCAGGAATGATTTTGGGAGTATTGATTCCCTTTCAATTTCATTAAAGAGTTTAAGGAGTAATGGTATTAGATCTCTAAATTTCTTGTAGAATTGAATAATGAAATCATCAGGACCAAGACTTTTATTTATGGGTAGGTTTTTAATTACATCTTCAATTTTATTGACTGATACTGAGTTATTTAGCATTTTTGTATCTTCTTGATTCAGCTTTGGTAATTCATATGTATATAGGAATCTGTCCATTTCTTCTGTGTTTTCCATCTTATTAGAATACAGGTCCCTGGGCCAGTGAGATGGCTCTTATTCAACATAGCTCTGGAAACTTTAGCCAGAGCAATTAGACAAGACAAAGAAATAAAGGGAATAATGATTGGAAAGGAAGAAGTTAAATTATCACTATTTGCAGATGACATGATACTCTACACAGAAGACCCCAAAAACTCCACTAAAAAAACTGCTAGATTTAATAAGCAAATTCAGTAGTGTAGCTGGATACAAAGTCAATACTCAAAAGTCAATAGCCTTCCTGTACACAAATAACAAACTTACTGAAAGAGAAATTAGGGAAACAATATCTTTCACAATAACATCCAAAAAAATGAAATACCTAGGAATTGACCTCACAAAGGATGTAAAAGATCTCTACACTGAAAACTACAGTACTCTGAAAAAGGAGATTGAAGAGGATATCAGAAAATGGAAAGATAACCCTTGCTCCTGGATAGGAAGAACCAATATAGTGAAAATGGCCATACTTCCAAAATTGTTATACAGATTTAATGCAATTCCAATCAAAATTCCAACAGCATATCTCACAGAATTAGAGAAAAAAATCCTTAAGTTCATTTGGAATCAGAAGAGACCTAGAATAGCAAAGGCAATTCTGGGCAACAAAGGCAAGGCAGGGGGCATCACAATCCCCAACTTGAAATTATACTATAAAGCTACTGTGATAAAAACAGTGTGGTACTGGCAAAAAAACAGACCTGAAGATCAATGGAACAGATTAGAAGATGCTGAAACAACCCCAGACATACTAAGCCACCTTATCTTTGACAAAGGTGCCAAACACATTCGCTGGAAGAAAGATAGCCTCTTTAATAAATGGTGCTGGAAAAACTGGCTCTACACATGCTGAAGATTAAAACTAGACCCATATCTTTCACCATGCACTAAACTCAATTCAAAATGGATCAGAGATCTAAATATTAAAACAGAAACATTAAATCTGCTGGAAGGTAGGATAGGTAAAAACCTTGAAGACATTGGTGTAGGCAAAGACTTTATGAATAAAACCTCAACCGCATGGGAACTATCCCAAAGAATCAATAACTGGGATCTCATCTTATTAAAAAGCTTTTGCACAGCAAGAGAAACCACCAACAGAGTTGAAAGACAGCCCACAACGTGGCAGCTGTTCCTCAGACAAAGGATTACTATCGAGAACATATAAAGAACTCAAAAAAATCAGACCTCCCAAATTTAAAGACCCACTCCAAAAATGGGCATCTGAGATGAATACACATTTCTCAGATGAAGAAATACTAATGGGAAATAAATATACAAAAAAATGCGCAACATCACTAGTCATTTGAGAGATGCAAATTAAAACAACACTGAGATACCATCTCACTCCAGAAAGAAAGGCTACTATAAAGAAATCAACTAATAACAAATGCTGGAGGGGCTGTGGGGAAAAAGGAACCCTTCTTCACTGTTGGTGGGAGTGTCGACTGGTACAGCCACTGTGGAAGTCAGTGTGGAGATTCCTCAAAAAACTAGGGTTGGAGGTCCCATTTGACCCAGCTATTCCCCTTCGGGGCATCTTCCCAGAAGAATTAAAAACATCGTACCACAGCGATATATGTGCACCCATGTTTATAGCAGCACAATTTGTAATAGCCAGACCTTGGAAACAACCTGAATGCCCATCAGCTGAGGAATGGATAAGAAAGATGTGGTATTTTTATACAATGGAGTACTATTCAGCCATAAAGAAAGATAAACTGGAGACTTTTATAGGTAAATGGATGCAACTCGAGAAAATACTCATAAGTGAAATAAACCGAACGCACCTGTGTAAGCATCGTATTGTCTCTCTAGTATGAGAGACTGAAAGAGTAAATAAGATCCAAAATGTACAATAGACACGTTGAATCAAAAAGAAACTGGTCGATAGGAAAGAGAGACTGGAATAGGGAAAAGAAAGAAGGGAAAGGGAAAAAAATTGTATATATATATAAGATGGTTAAGATAGATACACTACCAATTTTACTTAGTTCATTGAAGAGTAAGGTTTGAGCCAATAATGTTTGGACAATTGAATGCTAATGTCTGGTATCCTGAATAACTAACTTAAAGATAATAATACGTAATGCATTAACCATTGTTACCCTCATATTATGTTGTTTTGAAAATTTGTTCTTTTTTTATTTGTTTTGTATTTTCTTCTCTAAAATAAAAATAAAATAAAAAAATAAAAAATAAAAAAAGCAAGAGAGAGAGCAAAAAACAGTCCACTTCCAGGTTTGTCTCTGCTGTCACTGGTAGACAATGTGTGGAGACAGAGTCCAGATCCATATTGATTTATACCAGCAGGCCAGGAGAAGCTTTATGGTGGGATAGTCAATAATCTCAGTAAGCCTGCTCCTTTATTTCCCTTAAAATTCAGGCTGTATTCTGGCCATGGGGGCTGAGACCAGACTCTTTTGGCCTGCAGCTATCAGCATACCTTCTGCAGGCCTGAGCCCAGCTGGGAGCCACTAGATGGAGCCAGCAGCTGCTCTGAGTTCTAAGCTCAGCCAGCCCCTCTCCAAGATGGCTCCCAGCCAATCACTTTCTCCCACAGGACAACAGAGCCCTCAGCACTCACCCCCAGCCAGTGCAGTCCTTCATGTCCACTGCTCCCCTCCACTGCTTCATCTCTCTCTGAAGGCCTCTGGGGTTGCCAGCAGTCACTGTGTGTCCGCAGGTTTAAACCACTCCTCCCACACACAGTAAGTCCTGACTCAGGGAGAAGGCTCCACCAGCTACCTCCTTCTTCGCTGAAATTTCTCTCTTCACTCTCTCCGTGGGCTTCATTTCTCACTTCAGACTCTTCCTGGGTCCAGGGGACCCACTTCTCTCCTTCTTGTCTTCCTTGTGTTGCTATACTCCAGCATCCTGATGGCAACTCTCAGAAAGGCTCTTTCTCTGCTGCTTATCACTCTGCCATCTTGGTGCTCCTCCTGGAGTCTTCTGAAAGCTAAAACTAGAAATTCCATTTGACTTAGCTATTTCTTCTGCATATTTTCCCAAAAGATTTAAAGATGTCGTGTTACAGTGATCCATGCATACCTATGTCTATAGCAGCACAATTCATAATAGCTAACTCTTGGAAACAGCCTATATGCCTATCCACAGATGAATGGATAAAGAAAATGTTGTATTTAGACAGAATGGAGTACTACTCTTCCATAAAGAAGGATAAACTTGATCCATTCATAGGTAAATGGATGCACCTTAAGGCCATAATATTAAGTGGAATAAACCATGGTGTCTCTTATATGAGAAATCCAAAATATAAATAAAGAGTAAACTAAAAGATAGATAATAGGAACTAGGGAGATCTTTTTCAAAGGGTAAAGGCATCAAGAGATAGAGGGAGGGAGAATGGAGAAAAGGGAAAGAGATGAAAAAATAATTGTGATCTGTTATATGCAAGTACCAGCTCCCCACAGCAAACGTAACCATAATGTAATGCAACCATGTACTAATAAAAAAATAAAAACTGGAAAAGAGAAAAAAGAATAAGGGGTAAAAGTCTCCAGGAAGGGCCGGTGAGATGGCTCAGCGGCGTAAGCACCTGCCTTGCAAGCGTGAGGGCCTGAGTTCGACTCCCGGAACCCACATACGAAAAAAGGGCCGGTGATATTGCTCAGCGGCATGGGCGCCTGCTGGCGCACGAGGTCCTGAGGTCGACCCCCCGGTACCCACAAAAAAAAAAAAGTCTCCAGGAAAGAAGCGAGGTAGGATAGAAAAAAGGAATATCAGTAAAAAGGAGACAAGCAAATCAAGATTTTGTACTTTAAAAAACACTGTAGCTTTAGGACACAAAAGTTACTTACATCTTTTTCCCTTCCAGGAAATTCAGTAAAAAAAAAAAATTCTCAAGGTCTTACTCACACAAGAAGCCTGTAAACTGGGGTCTGCACCTGGGCTTTTTGCCTGTAAATTGTGCTTCCTCCCACAGACCTCCGTTCTCAAGAAAGCAAGAATTTTTAGTGGGCAGAAGACCTCATCTTCACACACAGCTAAGTGGTTTGCACTCTCTGTCTAACGTGGTAGTAGGAATGCACATCCCAGATTGCCCAGCTTAATGACACCATCAAGATCCCGTAAAGACACCTAGCTCCAGCTCACCCAGCTCCTCTCTTGAGGGCCTGAACTGTAGTTCTTTGAGTGTGTACTTTAAATATCTGCCTAAAAATTCCTTTATGCCTCTTATTGATGCATCCTGAAAATTGTTTTTCTGTGATGGGAGTCAGTGACCCTGCAACTTAATTCTATGGGTAGTGTAAGTCTAGGTCAGTGGTGGTGAACCTAGGGCGTGTGTGCCAAAGCAGGAACACAAAGCCCTCTCTGTTGGCATGCAAGCCAAGTTGCCACAGCAGCCATGCACTGGATATTCAGTTTTAATTGGTGCTGGCACTTTGTGGTAGATAAGGGGTTTTGGGGTTGCTGTTTTGACACTTGTCTCTAAAGGTTCACCATCACTGGTCTAGGTTCTTTATCTCAGAGGAAATCGCCTTGGACTCTCTTGGGTGACAGTTCCTTTAAAGTAGTAATCAGAAAATTACAACAATTCCAATATTATCCTCAGGCTTAAAATATTTTCAGAACTGTGTTCTCAGAGCCACTAAAAAAAAATGAGTCTAATAATGTTACACCTAGATTTCCTATGAGGAATCAAATAGAATTCTCTAGCTTTGTGCACTAACTTTGTTAGTCTTGTTTCTGAATGACATTTTGCCCAAAAGATACCTGTAGAAGGCCAAAATTGACCCATTATGGACATCTGATTGTCGTACACTTTGAAAGCTCATCTGAAGTGAGAATCTTCTAAAGGTGTTTCATCATGGGAGGCATTTGGCATATGGGTCATAGGACACACCATTATTTTATGAATATACTTATTTAGAAAAAATAACTTCTTTGTTATATTATGATGTCATTTAGTTATCTTAAGAAGCTAATTGCTTTTAAACCCTGTCACTGCTACAACCATCCCCCACTGTTACAACCAAACCAAAGTTAAATATCTCTGCACATTCATATTAATATAATCATTCTAGTATTAGTAGTTTCCCAACTGCTTGCCTATGAACTTCTTTACATTAACAAGATATTTACAAGTGCTAGGTAAAAACAGTATAATGATAGCTGGACTAGGGAGTGAAGCTATGAGGAACATCACAAAAAATCCATTTTAAGCATTCGTGTAAATATGCAGTATAGAATCTATTTGAGAATTTGGTATCTAGAAGTCAGGCTAGGATTCAAATCCTGACTGTGCCACTACTACGGTGTCAACTTTCCCAATCACTAAACCTCTGTAAGTATCAACTTCCTCTTCTGTGCAGTGTAGGTAACAATAGTGCTACCCATCTTGTGCTGTGAATATTATATGACATAATGCATGTGAAGTCCTGGCATCATTCTGCACACTTGAATGCTCAGGAAATAATACCTCTTTGCATTAGTCACTTTCTCCTTGCTGGGAAAGAATAGCTGACACCCACAGTTTAAGGGAGGAGAGGTTTGTTTTGGCTCATGGTTTCACTCCGTGGTTAGCTGGCTCCAAACATCACGGTGGAAGGGCCAATTCAGAGGACAAGTGCTCATCCCATGGAACCCATGAAGCAGAGAGAAAAGGGAAGAACCAGAAACAAGAATACCCCTGTCCTGGGCCGGTGAGATGGCTCAGTGGCGTAAGCGCCTGCCTTGCAAGCGCGAGGGCCCAAGTTCGACTCCTGGATCCCACATATGAAAAAGGGGCCGGTGATATCGCTCAGTGGCACGGGTGCCTGTTGGCGCGCGAGGTCCTGAGGTCGACCCCCCGGTACCCACAAAAAAAAAAAAAGAATACCCCTGTCCTGGCCACACCCACAGCAATCCACCTCCCATGGGCCTCACCTTCTTACAGCATATTCAGCTACAGAACTCATCACGGGTTCCGTGATGAGTCTCCATCCGTGATGAGTCTCCATCCATGATGAGTGTATCACCCCATGATCCAACACTTCCTGCACATGAGAATTTGGGGCCATTTTAAATCTAAACTATAACACTGTTTTTCTAATGGTTCCTTTTAAGCTGAAATTCTGGGTGGAACATTCTGGTAGATCACTGCCCTCTTGCCTGTTCTACAGTAAGCTAAGTCATAAAATGATCACTCAAGAAATTTGAAAGGAATTAACTTTTGCTGAAGACTCAATCTATCCTTTCCTCCTAGAAATACCTCCTCAACTAACTAAAGTACCAACACACAAAATGGCATGTACTAGGTACACACTGCATTCTGTTTTTCCATATCCAGTAAATCCAACTATCAGTCAGTTTGGAGCATGGACTTGTCTGATATCTGAAAATGAAGCCACATCTTCTAATTAATCATAAAAGAATAGAAACAGCATCACCTAAATCAGTGCTGACTGCCTAGACATTGCAGAATCAAGTAACACTGAGAGAACACAATGACAAAATCTATTTGTATTGAAATTAACACAGGGCTACACGTGGAGTATGAGTTGCAAGATAAAAGCAAAAAGAACACTATCTTTCCTTTAGCAAAAAGAATAACCATAGTTTCAAACCATTTTAAACTTCAGATGTGTTTGAGTTGTAGTAAGTTTTGCTGCTGTAAGAGAAATATCAAAGCCAACTGTGGTTTTAAAGTCCACTAGGTTGTTTCTCTCTCACATAACAATCTAGATAGTGACCCAGGTCTGGTATGGAGACTGCATAATCACCACAAGTCCAAGTTACTCTTTGTGTTCTGCGAGCCTCAGAACTCAGTTTCCCTCTCATAGTTTAAATTGGTGCTCCATCATGTCTGCATTTTAGCTTGCAGAAAAGAGAATGAGGACAACAAGGTCATGCCTTTGCATCTCAAAGGAAAGATCAGGAGGTCCAAAACTGAGTCATACACCTTACTTCTGTTTGTAAGCATTGGCCTGTATGGTCACTGGCCACACAGGCAGGAGGACTGGTACTCAAGAAGTAATCATAGTAGTATGTAAGAAGGAGAGAATAGATGTTAAGAGATAACCAGATTTCTCTGTCATATCTGAGTATATTTTTTTAGTTCAGGTTGGTTGAAAATTGACCAGTCGTTAATGATACTGTTACAGCAAATGCTACAGCTCACAGCAAGTTTGCAGCAGACCGAGACCAAAAACTGAGTGGCACCTGGGGTTTGGACGTAAGTGTACAGCCTTGTTTACGCTGGGAGGCCTGACTGGGATTGCTCACCAAAGAGTGAGCACTTTCTCAGTGAGCAGGGTTTTTATAGCGTTTACAAGCAAGCAGGAAATACAGAGGCAGAGTGCTCACCGTTAGTTGATTGGACAGAAAGTTACACTGCGTTTCACCTTCTTTGCATATGACGGGGACAAACTGGAGGTACATGATTGGTCAAGGGGTTACATTCCAGTTTCACCTGTTTTACATATGGTGAGGACAAACTGGAGGTACATGATTGGTTAAGAGATTACATTCTGATTTCACCTATTTTACATACAGCAGGAAGAGGGTTACATCATTCTGGGGAAACAGAAACATCAGGGCAGGGGGAAACAGAAACTTATCAGGGCTTACTGAAGGGTGGGGGCTCTCAACTGGGAGCAAATATTTCTTTTATACTTCAATACCAATAATAAGTCCTATGTAGAAAAGTAATGGGCATGGCTGTTTTTGTGCACTCTGTAATTTACTAAGTAGATATTAAACTGGAAGTCATCTCTTCTTCTAGAATAGGCTATGTGTTGCATAACCAGGTTGTCTCTGCACTTTTAGATCTCTCTCTCTCTCCCCTTCTCTCCCCAAGTACTTCAACCACAGCTTAATTTTCTCTGTCCTCTAAGTACCAGCTGTTTCCCGGGACCATCACAGACATGCCCTCTTTTGTCAGTGTGTGACCATGGCTGCATAGAATATGAATAATTACTGGGAGATGAATAATTACTCAATCCCTGAGAGCCCAGAGGGGCCACCTCAACCAAGAGCAGGCTCCAAGAGAAGCCCCAGATCTGAGAACTCTCCAGCTTTTATTTAGAATATCAACAGAAGTGCAAAACGCAGAAGAAAAGCAGTTTGGGTATAGAGCTGTCTCAAGACTGGACAGTTTTCTTGGGAAAGAGGAAAGACAATGACCAGACACATGTGCCTCCCCAAGCTAAACTTCTTGTCATTTAACCATTCACTGTGCTTGGCTCTGCAGTTTAACCATTCATTGCTCAGCCAAGTCCTCCACATTTCCCCCTTTTTTTGTTTTATGGGATCAGGGATGGAGAGGAAGAGATAAATATAGTGTAAGCAGGTATGGGGCTTGATGCAGGAAGGTCATCATGGCCCCAGCATGGAGTATCCCCTGGAACAGCACACAAAGGGCCTTGAGGACTGTAAGAAAAAACAATAAAAAGGTAATTCCAATAGTAATAAGAATCTAAATGTGAAGCTTGAGGCCAGAAAAACAATTTTGGAGGTTCAGCCAGTAGGCAGTGTAATTAAGATGATTTCAGGTGATACTATGAGATTCCGTTTGTAATTTATGAAGTTGGCTTACAGTCAGCCCTGAAGATTAGTATTATCTCCACCCAAATTTGTGTGAAAGGCACCATGGAGAAGGTGTTAGACTTTCTCTTAGGACTCTGAATGGTTAAATGGGGTAGATGTGATACACGTAGAATGGTAACTGGCGTCACAACTCAGTTGACTGTGTGTCCAAAGAGCTTGTTGGTGTTTTATGAGCCAGCCGACTATTGCCTTAAGGGCATCAAGTTACTGTAAGGCTTTTTTTAATCAATGTTGGTCTGAGTCAGTTCAGAGGTAATGTTTTAGAAATAGCTATTCATAGTTTGAGCAGTGTGAATGAAATGAGTTAAGGCAACCACAGTAGTTGTCGCTGTAGTTGCCACATAATAGCTGCAATCAGAATGTCCAGAAAACATTTTTGTCTGATAAGTTTAAGTGTTGAGGTAATTTGTTCAAGGGTTGAAATTTTTTTTCTTGAGACAGAGTCTCGCTATGTAGTTCAGGCTGGCCTTGAACTCACTCTCTTTGGCTGGGACAGCCTCTTTAACACATCTTCATGTTTTATGGCTACCACTGGGTTCTCCACAAATGTATCTTCGTCATAGAATCATCCAAACACAGGTATACTTCAACCTTTATAATCAATAAAGAAATAAATCAATTTGGCTAACAGGAACAGAATGTTATAACAACCTCACATGGAGTTGAGCACTCAATCTATAAAAAAAAAAAAAAAGAAAGAAAGATATATTCTGCCTTTGTTATTAAAGCCCCTTACCTTTTAAAATCTTGGCACCATTACCCTCAAACTGTGCTGCAGCTACCCTGGCAAAGCCCTCATGTGAAACCCACTTGCATTTTTTTATCTCTTTTGCCATACAATAACATCATGGCTCTGCTTTGCCCTATTTTCTATTTAATTTACTGCCCCATCAATGGTTCCTCTTCAGAGATTGGAAATCACTGGCCTTGAGTTTGGAAAGAGGGGAGGTTTGTCTCTGCAAGCCAAGTTCTTCTAGTGTCTGGGAGGGACTCATTTGCTCCCAAATGCAGTAGGCTTTGAAGTCCCACCAAGCTGAAAATGGACAATGCAGCTGAAGCACTATGACCTGTTCTTTCTGAGCAGGAAAAGCTGAAATAGTTTCAATAATCTTTCTCGGGCCGGTGAGATGGCTCAGTGGCATAAGCGCCTGCCTTGCAAGCGTGAGGGCCCGAGTTCGACTCCCGGATCCCACATACGGAAAAGGGGCCGGTGATATCGCTCAGCGGCACAGGTGCCTGTTGGCACGCGAGGTCCTGAGGTCGACCCCCCGGTACCCACAAAAAAAAAAAAAAAAATCTTTCTCTTTGCCAATCTCTTTTAATATGAGATTCAAATCTAAATAGCAGAAATAAGAGTCCAAGGGCTTCGTAAGGGGTATAGGGCTGGGGCAAGAGGCTGCACAGGGGATAGAGCCTTGAAGTGGGCAGCTTAAAATAGGGTATGACTGCCTTTCTTATAATTCTTTAGATAGGGTTGGTTTCAAATAAGATAAAACATTTTCAGGGAGGGTTGAGCCCACGTTGATCTCCATTTTTTATACCCTTTGCTTACATGTTGATCATCCCAGGAAATCCAGAGCTCACATAGCTTCAGCAGAGTCCTTGCATTTGTATCAAGTTGATGAAAGTAGCAGAAGCTGTAATGTGGCTGACACTACGCTCCTGTGGAGTTGCAGAAGAGGAAGGGAGGAGTGTCACAAAAGCCCAAGTGCTCACACTCCAATAGGGCACAGAAAAAATTCATAAACTTGCCCATATTTGAACCATGTTTATGCCAATTACATTGTCCTGCAAGAGGAGGTGGGAGATGTGACAAAAGATTTTTACCCTCTTCCAAAAGCTCCCCCTACCCTAGATTTTTCACTGGCATGTGGGAATGTGTCTACATGCCTCTGTGTGTCTACATTTAAGCTGTGTCAGGGACAAACATGGCTAACCACTGATCACAGGAAAAGAAGTCTCTTTCCTCTTGGCCATGTCTCTCCCAGCTCTCCTCCAGACCTTTGTCCTTTTCTCCCCTTTCCTCCTCACATTCAGATCTTGCTTCCTATGAGTCCTTCAGCTCAGTGATCTCCCTGCTCAATCCTGGCAAGTGAAAGAGGAACAAAGGAAGGGAGACTTCACAGTGGTCAGCCCTCCGAGAAAGATATGTGCCACATAGTGGCATTTTCCACACTTCCAAGTGACAAGAGATCCTTTAGGCATTTAGAGTATCTCTGTCACTGGTATGATTATTACTAGTGTTACTGCTGCTGTTAATGTTGCTACTACTGCCCACTGCCATTCCAGTGCACTTTACCTTCTGTCCTGGTCACTGCAGCAGTTACTGAACTTATATGAGTTCCTTTAAATCTCACAAACACCTGGAAAGTAGTTCCTGTTCTTATTCCCATTAGTCATATGTGGATCTAAATGTTTGGATAGTGTAACTAACTTACGTAGTCACACAGCTGATAAAGGACAGAGTTGAATAAGTCCGTGGCTTCCTAATGCCTTGAAGGAATAGATGCTAATTAAGTTTGGACTCTACAGAGAAGATGCGTGCAATGGTTTTGTCATGGTTAGTGGAAGGGTGGCCAGTTTTCCCTGCTCAAAACTCCTCCTTGCCTCCCCAGTGTCCTCCAGTGACATCCGCACTCCTTAATTATGCTTGCAAAGGCCTTTAGATGTGGCCCCTGCATGCTTCTCCACCTCATTTCTCTCCACTGCATGCCCTGTCCTATAGCTATATTTAGCTATAGCTAAATTTGGGCAAAATCTTCACAGAAATCCACTCAGTGAAGAAACTCAGCAAGCTGTTTGCTCTGCAGTTCTGCAGGTGTTTGGTGTAATTTTCAGCTTTTTCATCAGACAGGTCAGAAACATTTAAAGGCAAAGAATGTGGCTTCACTCCATGAACTACGGGCCCCATGTGGTGAAGTGCTCGGCCCTCGCTGGGGAATGCTGTGACACTGTCTGCCACAGAGAAAATGACAATTGCTGTTAGCTTTCTGTTGCTGTGACAAAATACCTAAGACAAACAACTTAAAGGAGGAGAGAGTTATCTTGGCTCACAGTTTCAGAGCTTTAGCCCATGGTAACTTGGCTCCCTTGTTTCTGGGTCCATGGGGAAGCAGAGCACCATGCCAGGGACCTTGTGGAGAGCCAAGTGGCTCACCTGATAGCAGACAGGAGGCAAAAAGAAGAGAGCCAGAGGAAAAGGGCAGGGCACAAGCCGTACTCTCTTAATAGGCCCATTCAGCTAATGAACTCATCAGTGAATGTCTACTTGATGAAGTTAGAGCCCCCATGAGCCAATCAGTTTCCAAAGCTCATATGATGGCAACCAAGCCTTCAACATAGAGTCTTTGAAGGACATTTTGGATACCAACCACAACAGTAGCTAAGAGGGGCATCTAACCTGCCTTGGAAGACCCAGGAGGGCCTCCATGGAGGAAGAATGACTCAGCCAAGACTTGAAGGGTGCAGTAGAGTTGGTCAAGTAACAGTGGGCAAAGATCAGAAACCTGGGCGGGGGTAGCTCCAGGCTGAGGAAATAGCATGCAGCAAAACTGGAGGCCAGCATGAGCTTGGCTGGCTGCAGAAATGGAAGTCCCATGAGGCTGGAAGGGCCAGGTGAGCCCAGTGGAGTGTGGGGTGATGAAGCTAGAAAGGCAGGAGGGGGCAGAGCATTGAAGTTGTTCTTCAGTCAGAGTGTGGACTTCAGCCGAGAAGCAGGGCCCACTTTTAATAAGCAAATGCCTCAGGCAGAGGAGAAACAGGAGCAGATCAGCATTTGAACAATCATCATGTTCTCCACTTATTTCGTATTTTCCTGCATACTATTAAACATTATTCGTGGTATAAGGATTGAAGGACACAGGTGCTTAGGCTAGGCTAGATTTCTCAAGCAAGGCTAAATGTGGCATTGTCTGTTTTGCCTCAGCTCTAAATGGAGGCCAGGAATTTGCATTGGTGCCTACAGAAGAAATTCCTTGCAAGAGCCAGGAAAGGGCACCAGGAGGCACCATGCTAACTGCCCTAAGGGTGCCATATTGCCCTGGAGGTGAAAACAGGTGAAACCTTTGTGCTTAGATTTCAACAAGAAAGATACAGGGGCCTGGGGAGAGCCCTGAGGATGCTGGCTTCAAGAGCCCAGAAGAATGGCTGTATTGTAAGAGACCCTTAACCACCCTTCTAAGGAATAGGTTCAGGGGTAAGGATGGGGTAGGGAGAGCTCAGGGTTTCTAAGTGGGGTATATGTTAATGAAGTCGACACACATACCCTTTATTATGTTCTAGGCATTGTTCTAAGGACTTGCTAAATTTATCAGTTCCTTTAATTCTAACACAAACCCTGTGACAGAGCAAGTGTCATTAACTGCATTCTCCAGATAAAGAAACCAATATGCAAGGAGGCTAAATGACTTGCCCAGGGCACCGAGCTGATAAGCAGCAGTGCTGGAATTCAAACCTGGTAGCTCCAGAGCCAACTTGCCCTTCTGCTCCCAGCCCAGCTTGCAGCCTGGGCAGCAGCTGTAAGGGGATTGAAGACTTTGTCACCTCTTTCATCCTCATCATCCCCATCTCAGACTCAACCCTCCCAGCCCAGTCCCAACTTTGAGCCTGGTCTCACCACTTGGTGGCAGTAGATGCTGCTCTGATCTCTCTGTGATTTGGGAACTGGAGCCTGGGTCCCACACTCTGGGGACAAAACACACAGTACAAGCCAAGCGGAAGGAAGAGGCAGACACTCCTGGTTTTACTGGCTCACATGGCTTGTTCCCTCCTTTACTCCAGGTTCACTGTTCAAACGTTGGCTCCTTATGGAAGGCTTAACTGTTCATCTAAAATACATACACCACATCATTCCCTGATTCTGCTTTGTTTTTCTACACAATACTAATCACTAACTACAATTAAACAGTCTCTTTTCTTACTTGGTTATTGTCTGTCTCCATTACTGGGATATAATACATATTATATGAAGTATTATATAAATCCCTTCTTGGCAGGGCCTTGGTCTTTCACTGCTGTAGTGCTAGCTAGCTCCTAGGACACTGGCCACAAAAAAGCACCACTCAAGAAAGATCTTTCCAGGGTCGGTGAGATGGCTCAGTGGCTTAAGCGCCTGCCCTGCAAGCGTGAGGTCCTGAGTTCGACTCCCGGATCCCACATACGAAAAAGGGGCCGGTGATATCGCTCAACAGCACAGGCGCCTGCTGGCGCGCGAGGTCCTGAGGTCGACCCCTGGTACCCACCAAAAAAAAAAAGAAATATCTTTCCAATTAATTAAGAAATTAAAGGGCAAGTAAAATTATTGTTGACCAACTACCCAGCCCCCACCTCCACTAGGCCTGCTTGTGTCTAAGGAAACTCAAGTTGTCTCCATTTCACTTCTTTTTCTCCCACCTCTAATACAAGCCCTATCCTGCAAAAGAGAACCAAGACCCTGTCTGGAGTTCTTGCTTCCCCTCTATGCTCTGAATCTGCCCTGGCTTACTCAGATTTGCTTCTCTCTGTGGAAGGGCAAGAGAGCTGTGTGTGTGTCAATTTCGGCCTGGACCGATTCTCAGTGATGTCATGTACAACTGAGTGAAACCTTCACCGATTTCCCTCCCTCACAAAAGTGTGCCATGTCATTCTGCAGCACAGCACGTGTCAGTGAGCTCTTTCACTTGGAGTTCTGTCCATC
This sequence comes from Erethizon dorsatum, assembly GCA_028451465.1. NCBI lineage: Eukaryota > Metazoa > Chordata > Mammalia > Rodentia > Erethizontidae > Erethizon > Erethizon dorsatum. The sequence goes on from CM051834.1 coordinate 69,525,855, forward strand.
TGTAGTTGGAAGTTTGTCTAAAGATTAAGCAGAGGGCTGGTGAGATGGCTCAGCGGCATAAGCGCCTGCCTGGCAAGCGCGAGGGCCTGAGTTTGACTCCTGGAACCCACATATGAAAAAAGGGCCGGTGATATCGCTCAGCAGCACAGGCGCCTGCTGGCGTGCAAGGTCCTGAGGTCGACCCCCGGTACCCACAAAAAAAAAAAATAAAGATTAAGCAGAAAGATGAGGAGGAGACACAAGAGTCTAAACCCAAAGGGAAAAGAAACAAAACAAATCTGTGTGGGATTTGCCAGTGGCCAGCCTCCCTTTCCTGAGGTGAGAGAATGGGGACTCTGCCATGCTTTGCCCTGTGACTGACTTAAAATCCAGCTCTTTGTCAACTGTCTTCCTGGTGCCTTCATCCCAAACAAAATCACAGAAGGCAGAGCAGGGTGAGAAATGTTGGCCAGCTGGAATTTGGCCATATAAGGAAATCCTGTACAACAAGTTCTAAAGTAAGGAAGGTATGCTTTTCAGTTTGTCATTCTGAGCTCTCCTACAACAAATTTTGCACACTTAAAATGAAATTACAGCAAGGAATTACTTTCATGTAAAGATTGCAGTTAGATGCACCCTAGATGAATACTAATGGAAGAAACCAACTTGAAGATGTTTCTTCAAAAACACTGAACACGGAGGCATTCAGAAAACATAGTCAATATTCAACACCAAATCTAGATAATTATCAAGAGCACATGCTTTTACTAGGTTTATGTGAATCACTAAACATTTTACATAGATAAATTTTAATGAGCATAGTTTACTTCTATTTGGAATATTTTGGGCAAGAAATAGTTATGTGCTCAAATCATCACTTTAAATTCTTGTAGGGCCGGTGAGATGGCTCAGCGGCATAAGCACCTGCCTGGCAAGCTTGAGGTCCTGAGTTCGACTCCTGGTACCCACATACAAAAAAAGGGCCAGTGATATCGCTCAGCAGCATGGGCACCTGCTGGCACACAAGGTCCTGAGGTCGACCCCTGGTATCCACAAAAAAAAAATTCTTGTATACTTGAAGAAAATATTTTGTCCTATTAAGATGCAACATTTATATGTACCAGTTCACCATGATGAATGTAATTATTATGTATTACAAACAATTGCTTTACAATTTTGTCTTCATCTACAAAATTCCCTTTTTCTCCATAATAAATTTTCATTACCAACAAAGATATTTACTGAGCAGCATGCTAAATACTTTCATCTTGGACCCCAAACTGTTCCAATCAGCATGCTGTGGAAGTCTCAATTATTACAAAAGTCTCCTTACACATTGGGTTCTCATAATTTACATCTCAAAACATTTTATTTCACTTCATTTTATTACATGTCTTTGAAACACTGGACTGTCCCCCAAAGTTTCATTACTCTAGTCTAATTCTAAACTGTAGTCTGAATTCCTTTTCCCATTTCAACAGCTTTTCAAAATAATGGAATGGAGACTACACGAAGAAATACTTAAATCATCAACACCCTTTAAAAAGTATGACCTCAAAATGGAGTACATAGCTTACCCTTTTGTACAATTAATTTTTCTTTTGCTCCATAATACTCATACCCACTTTATCTCGCTGTTCAGTGGATCTATGCGCCTCCCCTTGGGTTCATCATAGTAATTAGAACAGAACCTTTCACTCCAGTGGCAGAATCAGAAGACACCACAAAGACATGGTGCATGTGTTACCAGGTTAATAAAAAAACCTAAGTGTGTGTGTGTGTGTGTGTGTGTGTGTGTATGCGGTGCTGAGGATGTGAATGGGCCTTGCACATACTAGGCAAGTGCTCTACCACTAAGCTGTACCCCCCAGCACATTTTCATTCTGAGACAGGATCTCAAGTTGCCTGGACTAGCCACAAACTTGTCCTGCTTCAGCCTCCCAAGTAGCTGGGATTACAGGTGTGCACCACCATGTAAGCAATAATTACAACTTTTTAAAATCAAACAAATATCTTAATTGTCCTATTCAGGGGTTCAAAAACAATGCATGTCATAAATGGTCTATGACAGAGCTGATGCACCACAGGCCAGCACCGCCTGGAGTGTGAGGTCCAAGTCTTTCACCAGAAACCTGCCTTGGGGCAGCTCGGATGACCCAGCCCAGCTGGGAGCAGCAGCAACTCTGGGGCCAGGCCCAACTCCCTGGGCTCCTGGGTGGCCGTCCTGGTTTGAGGTGATGGTGAGCATTGCTGCCACCGCTCCAGCCCCCACTGCCTCTTCCTCCTCTTGGGTGGTGGATCTCTTCCCCCTGCCACCGCCTCCTCTTTCAGTGCACTTCTAGAAGGCTTTCACCAGTGCAGGCTACAGAAAGACTTGCTCGGCCATTGCTGTAGCCCATGCAGTATATACGTGCTGTGGAGCTTGTGCTGCACGTGCTTCTGAACAAGTGATCCACCCGTTACCCAGAGAACCTTCCTCCTCGGGCCTCCTCCTCCTCAGGCGCCCCTCTCTCCCTATGCACCATCCAGTGTGGGTAAGTATAGGACACCTGTGGGTGACCCTCATATTGACCAAGAGACGGACAGAGGGCTGTGGAGGACAGGCCTGTCTGAACGTGTCTCTGCAGACACACGAAGATGCACCAGCAGCGACAGCACTTGCATGCGCAGCTACAGCGTGGAAAGCCATGAGGATGAGTGTACGTTGTTCCTGCACTGGTTGGAGCTCTGCGGGAGTCAGAAAAACAAGAATTTGGAAAACTCCTCAGTAAATATCTGCCTGGTCCAAGTCATGTCTTTGTGGTGTCTTCTGATTCTGCCACTGGAGTCAAAGGTTCCGTTCTAATTACTATGATGAAGCCAAGGGGAGGTGCATAGATCCGCTGAACAGCGAGATAAAGTGGGTATGAGTATTATAGAGCAATTAATACTTCAGCAGTCACTGAAGAAATACTGTAAGATATCCCATTGGGGCGTTATTAAATGCTATTACTGAGCTCCAGAAGAACGGAACGAATACAAGCTTTTCTTTTTTGAATTATGCCCAATCAAGCCAGCCTGGCAGGAGTTATGCAGCTGGAGCACTCTGGCCCACTGAAGCCCGGAGTCCTCAGGGATGCCACCTGGGACTTTCTTCTTTTCTATAGGTATAGTCCTTCTTGATTTCAACTCATTAAAAAATGCTTTAGGGTTTTGGGCTGTGGAAGGAAGGCTGGCATCAAAAATATTTTGATTAAGGCCGGTGATATAGCTCGGCGGCATAAGCACCTGCCTGGCAAGCACAAGGTCCTGAGTTCGACTCCCGGTACCCGCATATAAAAAAAAATTGTTTTTTGATTAAAAAAGATGATAATGTAAAGTCCCAGTTGTGGCAGGCAGTTTTTTTTTTTTAAGTAACTTGTAATGCATTTACCATATTCTAAATTTGCACTCTTCGCAGATTTGTGGACATATACAGTATTTCACTGTCAGTTTTGTAAATTGTACACACACACATACACAAAAAGGTGGAAGCTTTTTAATAAAGAAATTGCATTTATAAAAAAAAAAGTCCCTTGGACACCTGACTCCTTCTCCACAAGGCCCCACCCTCAGCCTTCCAGCCCTGAAGCCCCATCTGCATCTTGCTCTCAGCTGTCAACTAATCCTGGCTAAGGGGGGCTCGATTTTGAAATACATAGACCCATGTTTAAAGCAACAGTTAACTCTAGCACCCTCTTTAAGTAGATACAATGAGAGGTGTGTGGGCAGAGGCTGCTCTTGCCTCCTCCTGTGTGAATCAGAGGCGATGCAAAGGGAGTGAGGGAACTCATGTTTGTCAAAGTGCAACCGGGCGATCAATGGAGTCCCCATCTGTGATTGCTCACAGTCAACAACATGCTACGGCAGGTATATTATTAGAAGTTGAGGCTTTCAAAAACATTGAGGCCAGGCCCCCATCCTAAAAGCAGCTCCTAGTACAGGAGGTAGGCACCGTAACAAATAATGGCCATTCCAAGTGACAAATGGCTAAGACAGCGGCATGTCAAAATGCCACTGAATCTCAGTAGAAAGAGATTGACCCTTGAGCATCTCAAATAAGAAAGTGTCTGGCAGCACTATGGAAGACTAGAGTCCAGGAGAACAGGGAGGGCACTCTGAGAGCAGTCCAGACCAGAGTGGATGAAGGTGGGAGGTGAGGCTGGGCAGGGAAGCAGGCCGTCCTCCAGAGGAATAATCAGCACGTTCAAATGACGTGGGTGAGGGGTGAGAAAGAGAATGCAGCCCCAGAGCTGTAGTGCGTGCGTGTGGTGTGGTGTTCATCTCCCTTCTAAAAGATGATTCTGCTGACAGTGCTGTTCATCTTCATGTGTGCTACTGAGACTGAAAAAAGTTCTTTTTATACAGCCTTATATCTGAAATCTGCGCCCGAGTCTGTGGCCATAAACATGCCATAGCATTGGCTCCTTACCTGCCCACAGGGGTGTGGAATATACATTGCTTATCTGCCAATAAGCCTTTGTAGTTACTATTGATGAAGCTCTTCAGTAATGCAGCTACTGTAACTTTAGAAAGCTCAACGTTCAGTCGCAAAGAAACTTAGTTAATATCTCCATCCTGTAAAATGCTTTTTGTGTGTCCATACTTATGCTTATCAGTCTCCAAGTGCAAACAGGTCATTTGTAATCAATACATCTTCTAATGATTTACTTTAGATCTTACTTTTCCAAGGATACTGTGAACTGAATTTAAGCAACAAAGACAATTGAAGTGATTATTTTTTAAAAATATATAGGGCCGGTGAGATGGCTCAGCGGCGTAAGCGCCTGCCTTGCAAGCGTGAGGGCCCAAGTTCGACTCCTGGATCCTACATACGAAAAAGGGGCTGGTGATATCGCTCAGTGGCATGGGTGCCTGTTGGCGCACGAGGTCCTGAGGTCAACCCCCCGGTACCCACAAAAAAAAATAAATAAATAAATAAAAATATATAATAAGCAATGACTGAAATAATGCTCCTTCCCCCCAAAAAAATTTACATATGAAAAATTTGCCATAAAAAGCAAGAAAGATGCTGCTATTAACACAGACTTCTCTACATAACCAAACTCAGTTCTGTAGAGGAAGTCTGTAGTTCATGGTCATTATTATTCCCTAAATACCAACCCCAGGTGTAGAAACGAATAGAGAATCCCCATTCTATTTATGTTTTCAGCAACAATTTGAAATCATGTAGGTATTTAGACATGGAAATGCCAGGTTCCATTCTCAGCTTAACATCTTTATATCAGATTAAACCTTAAGTCTCCTATTTTCTCCTTTATGGTTCATTCAATTTGTTACATCCATTGTCAATTATCCATTCAGAATTTAAAGAGAAAAAGGGATAAACAAGAAATTAAGTTTCAGCCCAGTGTGGTGGCGAACACCGTATCCTTGGGAGGCTGAGACAGGAAGTTAGCTGTAAGTTTGAGCCTGGAATACAGAGTGAGTTCAAGGGCAGCCTGGAATATATAGCAAGACCTTGTCTCAGAAAGAAAGAAATTAAATTTCAACAGCAATACAGACCTCAGTTGTTCACCAAGGCTGAATTTTAAAGACAAAAAATGATGTGAGAAAATGCCCTATCACTTACTTTTCTCTGGGGGTATTTTTGGAGCAATAAGCTTCCACTTTATTTGTTCTGCCTTCTAACTTAGCCAAATATCCTGGAAACATGGAGGGATATCTTGTTTATTTTTTATTAATTAAAGAGAATAATAAAAGAGAAATTTTCAGTTTCCTACACTCCAACCCTGAATACCTGGATAAAAAGAAAAGAAAAAGTAGATGATCAATTGGAGAAACCAGGAACCTGTCAGATCCAAAGTACATGGGAAGTTGTTTTTGGCTCAGAAATTATTATTTTTGTGCAGTAAATGTTTCAATCTGAAGACTCACTCCAATATTAGCATCAAATATAGGTAAAGAGAGAAGTAAAAAATCACGCAAAACTGGGAATGTTACCTCTGAGTGTTTGAAATATGAACTTTGTGCTGGTAGAGGAGCCAAAGTCCTTAACAGAAAAAGGTCCTGAAAGGATTTTGTGCTGCCAAGTTATGGGACAGGAAAAAATTGAACATAAATCTCATCAATATATGACACCAATTTTCAGAACATGTTAATGTAGGACATAATCAGCAAAATCCAGACTGTAAAAAACTCTATAGGGCAAACCATCCAAGCTTTTCGACAAATAGAGGCCAAGGGGAAAAGAGAGAGATGGGAAAGGGAACACATGGATTAAGATACAGTATTTAGTTAAGAGACATATCAACAATTGCAATGTATGAATCTTATTTTGGGTTGCACATCAAACCAGCCAACCAGAGAGTCAGTTGTGAAACTTTGAATCCTGACTGAATCCTTATGTTGTAAGGATGACTATGAGGAACAAGCACCCTACACCTTTGATCATGTGCGGTGGACAGGGATAGTGCGGTGAAAGTGAGGTTTTATTTCTCCATCTTGCAAGAGCAGATGCCAGCCTAACTGCAGGTGCACCTGGGGGTTACAGTGAGCAATTTAACTCTAGCATGCAGGTCCCTTCCTCCAGTTTATCAGCACCTGAATACTATGGGATGTACAATCTTTCCCGTCACTGCCTAGACCCTTGGCCTGCCTCCCTCTGCAAACATTTTGTCAGTTTAAAGACAAATGATTAAGTTATAGGTGGTAACTTCTTAACCAGTACTTTTCCAGTTGGCATAGTGAAGCCATACTTTATTGACTACCTCTAACCCCTTTGTTGTAGTGGCCCTTTCAGATGCCTGATCCCAGTCATGTCTGCAGGAATGAAGGCAATTTTGTCTAGTAGTATTTTCCACTCAGAGTTGAAGACTTTATCTTGAAAATAGACCACTTTAAGTTTCTATTTCTTACAATGGCTGCTGGTTGTTTTTAATCTTATGATTTGTAGTTATGTTTAAAGGAAAGAGTATTTATCTTTTAAAGCAATATCCCAGAATGACAAGACTTGCTTCAATTAATCAGGAGGAGGAGGAGTGTGCAGGTTAGCACAGGTAGCACAGTGGGGGCTGGGATACCACTCCCTTCCACCCACTTGAGTTTGGGTAGCACCCCAGGGCCAACCCTCCTTCTATTGTTCTGTGAGAGGCAAAAAATAAAATAGCAAAGACCCAAGAAATCCCCAAAGCCTCAGGCCCTTTGATTCTATTCATCAGGAGAAAAATGAGAACCCCTCTGCCTTCTTAGATCATTTACAGGAGGCATTGATGAAACAAACCTCTCCGTCCTGATGGGATAGAAGGACAGGTTATTCTTAAAGATTATCACCCAATCAGCCTCAGATATTAGGAAAAAGCTACAAAAGATGGCTTTTGCTCCAGATAGCTCACTTTATACTTTAGTGAGAATCTCCTCCTCAGTATTTTGTAATTGGGACCAGGAGGAGGCCAAGAGGAGAAAACAAAGAGACCAAGAGAAAATAGCTGCCTTGCTTGAGGCCTTCAAAGGAGTAGACTCTAAATCTGATTCCCAGGGCTCCAAGAAGAGCTCAATGACTCAACTCACCTGCTACCACTTCGGAAAGCCAGGCCACCTTAAGAGGGGCCACAATAAGAGGCCCCCTGAGCGATTCCCTGGCTGCGAGGTGAACACTGGAAGTCAGACTGCCCTCTGAGGTGGAGGCCCCAGAGCTCAGACCCACCTTACCGGGTGGGCCAATAAGACTGAGGGGCCCTGGCACACTCTCCACTTCTCCCTCTGCTGGACTGTCATCTCCATGGAGGACTCCTGAGAGTCTCACGACTCATGACTGTAGGAAAAAAAAAAAACAGCCTATTGCTGGACACTGGCACATGTCTCTCTATCCTTCTTTTCAACCCTGGCCTTCCTTCATACCTCAGGGAAAGGAGTCGCTGGAGAGGAGGTAACTTGCTATTTCTCACAACCCTTAGGCTGAATGTGGGGCAGCTTTCTTTTACACATTCCTTTAATTATGCCTAAAAGTCCAGTTCCCCTCCTGGGGGTAGATCTCTCATCTTGTTTGAATACTGTAATATATATGCACTCAGGTCAGGTACGCTGCCTCCCCCTTGTGGAAACAGAAATAAATCCTGAAGTATGGGCAACTAAATGTAGAATAGGTAAAGCAATGTTATGGTTTGTGTCTAGATGTCCCCCCAAAGCCTCATGGGGTCATACAGTTTTTTTCAGAGGTGGCTGAATCTAGAGTGTGTGATTGATTCACAGCACAATGCTGGGATTAAGGGTGGGTGATTGCTAGAGCCCAGGAGACTGGATATGATATAAGGGACAGAAAAAGGCTTGCCTCTCTCTCTCTCTCTCTCTCTCTCTCTCTCTCTCTCGTGTGCACACACCTCTGTTACTCTTGCTGTCTTCTGCAGCTATGAACTGTTGCCCCTCTGTCATGTGCCACCCTGCCTTGGAGCAAGGCAATTATGGATTGAAACCTCTACAAACTGTGAGCTAAATAAACATTTCCTCCCTAAACTTTGGGTGTCAGATATTTTGCCCCAGCCATAAAAGAAAAGTAACTAAGACAGAATTTGGTACCAGAGAAGTGGGCTCATTGCTGGTACTATACCCAACCATGTAGTTCAGGAGCCTTTGGGAATGGCTTTTGGGAAGAGTTCGGAATGATTTGGAGATGCCAGCTGAAAAAGTGGAGGTGGAATGCTGCTATGGTTTGTGTCTAGATGTCCCCCCAAAGCCTCATGCAGTCATGGAGGTGGGCTTCTAGAGTTTATGACTGATTCATGGTCTAATGCTGGGATTATGGGCGTGAGTGCTATACCCACCCTGGGGCGGGTAGCCTGCATGTAATATAAGGGAGGGAAAGAGGCTTGCTCTCTCTCTCTCTTGTGTTTGCACTCCTCCCTTTTGCTCTTGCTTGTTTTTGCTGCCTTCCGCCGCCATGAACTGTTGCCCTCTGCCATGTGCCACTCTGCCTTGGAGCCAGCTGAGTATGGACTGAAAACTCTACAAACTGTGAGCCAAATAAACCTTTCCTTCCTTAATTTTGGGCATCAGGTATTTTGTCTCAGCAATGAGAGAAAAGTAACCAAGTCAGAATTTGGTACCAGGAGTGGGGTCGTTGCTGTGACTCTACCTGACCATGTGGTTCAAAAGCCTTTGGGAATGGCTTGTGGGAAGAGTTTGGAAAGGTTCAGAGATGTCACCTGAAAGAGCAGAGCTGGAATGCCTTAGGCTGTTCTATATGGGAGATTCTGGTCAGAGCTCGGGTGACCAGAAGGCTGATAGAAACCCTGCCGGTAAAAATCAGGCTTGGGAGGTTTCTGCTGGGAAGAAAGATTGCATTGGCTGCTGGACTCCAGAACATGTGTGTTATGACTTGGCAAAAAGTTTGTCTGCATTTTGCTCATGTCCAGAGACTTTGCCTGAGACTAATATTAATGGCAGCGGACTAACTAAACTAGCAGAAAAGATTTTAAGGCAGTCGAATGTTGAGGCGGTGGCATGGCTACTGTTGGGGGCTTTTAGCCAGATTTATGTTGAGAATCAAGAGCAAGGAGCCCAGAAGAATGATTTAAAATGTGAGTTTGGCCAGAAAGGAAGCTCCAGTAAAGCTGTGGACTGCAAAGATAGAGCTGAGAAGATCTCAATTGTTGAGAAGGAACAGGAGAATATAGAAGATGGCCTGAGGACATCACAAGAAGCAGCAAGTCTCCACACTTTGCAGCCTCAAAACTGCAAAAGTGAAAGACCCTGCTCTGAGGAGAAAGCTTCAGAGCACCATGTTCCAGAATGGTGGCACCCACACTATGTCCCAGAATGGTGGCAGCCACACCAGGTTCCAAAATGGTGGCAGCCGCACCAGGTTCCAAAATGGTGGCAGCATAGAGAATTAGTTCCTCAGAATCAGATTCAGCATGCTCAGCGATCCAGGCACTCAACCCCTACAGCCAAGAGAGAAAGCCTGGCTACTGTTCCAGCTGACAGTGGACCTTGGTATCATCCACGTGGCACTAGTTTTAGGCCCATGCAGAATGCAAGAGTTCTGAGGTTAAGAAAGCATCCACCTAGATTCCAGAAGAAGGCCTGGGAGGCCAGGCAGGGTGCCCCTGAGAGGGCACTGTGTGAAGCTGGGAGTGTGAAGCCAAAGATGCAGTGGAGACCCCAGAAGTTTGCAGAAGCCAGGAACGTGTATTGTCTGAGGAAACCTGCAAAGAGGGAGCTGAGCAGGCCTAAGAAAGAAGCCATGGGCGCTACAACCACCAGAAGTGCCATAGGGGCGGAGCCACACAAGCCCTTTGGTGCTCACAACTTACCACAGATTGCTTCGGATGTTCCATGTGGAACTACAGGACTTAATATTTGCCCTGCCGGATTTTGGACTTGCTTTGGTCCCATTCCTTTGTATTCCCGTTTGTACTTTTTGGAATGGTAATGTCTATCTTGTGCCATTGAATGTTGGAAGTGTTTAAGTTTCTTTTCATTTGCAGAGTGGCTCACAGCTAAAAGTTTGCCTTAGATCTTGGAGGAGACTTGGGACTTGGACTTTTGAGCAATGCTTAAACTGTTAGGACTTTGGCAATTCTTAGAGATGGACCAAAATGCCTTTTACATAAAGGGATGTGCGTGAGTCTTTGGGGGGCCAGGGGTGGAATGTTATGGTTTGTGTCTAGATGTCCCCCCAAAACCTCATGCAGTCATAGAGGTGGGCTTCTAGAGTTTATGACTGATTCATGGTCTAAGGCTGGGATTATGGGCGTGAGTGCTACACCCACCCTGGGGTGGGCAGCCTGCATGTAATATAAGAGAGGGAAAGAGGCTTGCTCTCTCTCGTGTTTGCACTCCTCCCTTTTGCTCTTGCTTGTTTTTGCTGCCTTCCGCCACCATGAACTGTTGCCCTCTGCCATGTGCCACTCTGCCTTGGAGCCAGCTGAGTATGGACTGAAACCTCTACAAATTGTAAGCCAAATAAACCTTTCCTTCCTTAATTTTGGGCATCAGGTATTTTGTCTCAGCAACGAGAGAAAAGTAACCAAGACAAATGCCTTGCTGTACTTGATGGGAGATTCTGGTCAGAGCTCACAAGACCAGAAGGCTGATAGAAACCCTGCCAGTAAAGTCCATGCTCGGGAGGTTTCTCCTGGGAAGAAGGACTGCATTGGCTATTGGACTCCAGATGATGTGTGTTATGCCTTGGCAAAAAGTTTGTCTGCATTTTGCTCAAGTCCAGAGATTTTGCCCAAGACAGATTAAGGGCAGTGGACTAATTAATCTGACAGAAGAAATTTCAAGGCAGCCTAATGTTGAGGTGGTGGTATGGCCACTGTTGCAGGGTTTTAGCCAGGTTTATTTTGAGAATCAAGAGCAAAGAGCCCAGCAGAATGATTTAAAACATTGTGAGTTTGGCCAGAAAGGAAGCTCCAATAAAGCTGTGGACTGCAAAGAGCAGAGGTCTTGATTGCTGAGAAAGAATAGGAGAATAGAAAAGATGGCCTGAGGGCATCACAAGCAGCAGCAGGATTCCACCCTTTGCAGCCTCAAAATTCCAAAAGTGAAAGGCTTTGCTTTGATAAGAAAGCCACAGAGCACCATGTTCCAGAATGGTGGCGTCCTAGAGAATTTTTTCCTTGGAATTGGATTCAGAGTGCTCAGAGATCCAGGCACTTGACCCCTACAGCAAAGAGAGAGGGAAGCCTGGCTACTGCTCCAGCTGGTATGAGACCTTGGCATCATCCACATGGCACTGGTTTTAGATGTGTGTAGAATGGAAGAGTTGTGGGCTCGGGCATGGCTTTGGGAATGCTCATGCAAGATCAAGGACCTGAGCAACAGCCTGTAGTGTATCTGAGTCATGAATTAGACATTGTAGTAAGGGATGGCCTGTGTCACTTAGAGCTATGGCAGCTGTAGCTCTCTTAGTGCCAGAGGCATCCAAGCTGACTTTGGGTAAACTTTCACTGTATATGCAGCTCACAACGTGGCAGGACTACTTTCTTCCAAATGGAGCCTATGCTATCAGACAACTGACTTAAGTACAAGACTCTACTTCTGGAAGGACCAACCACCAAATAAACCTTAAACCCTGCCACCTTTTTACCAGAAAAGGAGGAAATTCAGATTGAAAGACATGACTGCGAACAGGTAATTCTCCATACTTACACAGCCAGAGAAGACTTGTAAGACACCCCTTCCTGACCCTGACCCTGACCCTGATTTGATCCTCTTCTGTGATGGCAGCTCCTTCATGGAAAATGGGACAAGAAAGGCAGGGTATGCAGCAGTGACTCTACATCAGACACGTGAGAGTTCCTCCCTTGTTCCTGGGACTAGTGCCCAGCTAGCAGAACATGGCTCTGATCAGGGCTTTACAATGTCCTTCCTTACAGTGAAGGACAAAAGTCAGTATTTATACTGGCGATGATTTATATGGGTAACCCTTAGTATAGGACACCTTCATAGGCCTCCTTATGTTGGGAACAGAGAAATCGCTCCTATTCTCACGGGCCTAACTACTAAATGCACGGCACAGACATCCCTGGAGCAGTGTACTCACCGTAACTTCACAGGTCAGAGACTGGTTTCCAACCGACTGGCTTAATCACCTTGGAGTTAGATGGGAAGCTCCCAGTGGCATTCGTTGGTCCCGTGGAACCAATTCATGGCCTTGGCTGCCCCTGGGATGGATAGGAGTTGCACGCTGGGATTTGTGTGGTTAAAAGGCCGGAGCATTAAAAGTATTGACAAACCTTCAAACTTACCCCACCTATGACATCGATAGTCTAGAAGTGTGTTTCACTGATATGATCATTTGGCTTCTATGGTTATCCCTTCCCTAGGATTATAGAAGGTCATGCAACACACTGAGTCCTTGACTGACTACACTAAACAGGCCATAAACAACACCCCCCCTGGTCTCTTTCTCCTAAATTAAGTAGTAAAATTAATGAGGCAAGCCATGCTCCAAAACTGGATGGCATTAGACATTCTAACAGCAGCACAAGGGGGTACTTGTGCAATTGTAAAAGCTGAATGTTGTGTGTACATTCCTGATCCTTCTGCTAACAGCTTGATGGCTGTTCAGGGTATTAAATGACAGGTTAATGCCATGTCAGATTCTAAAATTCCCTAGACCTTCTCCTTACCCTCTTTGTGAGAGGCTATTACTGGCTCTTCCTGGTAAAAACATTTGTTGGTTATATCATTATAGTCTTGTTGATCTTATTATTTGGGCCATGTATATGTAACTGTTTCTTTGGCATTGTCTCCTCCAGACTTAAAGCTATACGCCGACCCAAGACAACACCTGGTTCCTACCAAGAGCCTTTAGACAGAACCTCTGTAGAGTATCTCTGACTGCCAATCACAGCTACAACTCCCTTCAGCCTTAGGTAGCCAGAATGGTCATCACCCCTTGCTCCTCATGGCAGTTAGGGGTACCACAGAGGGGGAGTATTATAGGTAGCTAATTAGGTAAAAAGATAGGGAGTCAGACAGGTCTAGGCCCTCAAAGAAGTTGGTGCAGAAGATAAGAACACATTACAACTGTGGCTGGAGGCGCATTCATTGAAGGCCAGGCCTCAAGATAAAGATGGAATGAGTACACCTACATACCTCCCAGAGGGATAAACAATAATGATCAATATTCTAAATAGGCATCAGTTACCTGGGTGGGGGACCAAAACTTCCTGACCTATCCCTCACACTTACTATGGGACTTTCTTCCCCATTGGATCAATATTACCTAAGAGATTATACTTGTAATGTTGGTTGATCATAATTTTGTCCCACCTTGTACTCACTTCATGATTTTGCACCCACCTCACGATTTTGCTGTATAAAACTTGCTTTGAGAAGTGGGCTCATGGGCAACCCACTTTCCAGGTCCCCTCTATCTCTCTTAGGCAAGATCTGTCTTTTCCTCAATAAAATTTCCTACGTTTAACCTCTGTTGTTCCTTAGAATTCTTTCTTCAAAATTGGGGAACGTGAACTCAGCATATTGTACATCTAACAGCTTGGGAGTTACACTATTTCCCTTGTATCATGGGGAGGTCCTATATTATTCCTATGTCATTCTCACCATGCAGTAATAAGAACAAGAATATATAATTCAAGATTGGCCATGAATTGATAATTGTTAAAATTCAGTGATGGGAACTGTGGAAGTTGTCAGAATCAAAATGAAGTCAGTTTTTCAAGCCCTTAGAAATTAAAGCCGGATTATAAAGAAGGAGACTCAGACACTCATCCTTGAGATGAAGAACTATTTCAAGAAACTCTGCCAAAACCACAATAACCTTAAGGAAAATACTGCTGCATGGATGTCTGCCCAACAACTGTCTTTGTTTTTGAAATGACATCACCCTCTTTATTGAGCTTTGCAGCCAATATTATTGTTTTATATTTTATATAATCCTCTTCATTTTGCCTTTCAAAACATCCCCCTCGCCTTAGTCTCCTTGAATATGCACATCGGTTACCATGGCACACTGATTCCCATTACAAAGGCCACTCCTCCAAACACATTCATCTTTGGAGAAGCTCTATTTCTATTTAGTTTTATGGAACATAAAGGTCATTATTTTAATCTTTCTCTTTTTGTTTATATTTGAAATTTTCAGTAAGAAAAAGTTTTTTTTTAAGGTGGGAGAATGACCAATTGGAGCTCTCATACACAGCAGGTAAGAGTAGGAACTGTTACCACTACTTTGAAGAGCTGTATAGCACTTAGAAGGAAAGCAGAATATGTGTATTCTTATGAGCGTACTATTCCACCTGTAGGTTTTTAGAAAACTGAAGTTTTGAGAAGCTGAATTACCATCTAAATGGCTTTTTAGAGTCCCTGTCTACTGCCTACCATTTTTTAAAACATTGACTCCTATAACACATAAGAGAAACCACATTTAATTAAAGAATATGAAGATAAACTGGTTGTAATGACTGGTTTTGTTGTTGATATGAAATATTTAAGGCTCATAAATTATGTAGGCTCATAGGGGTCTCTCACACACAAACAAGAATATGAGCTCTATGTTATAGTGGAAAATAAACATGCATCAAACGAAGAATTTAAGCAAAGCTTGAAATATTTGCCCAGTGGAACACAGCCATCCCTCCATATCTATAAATGCAACCAACCTCGGCTTTGAAAAAAAAAATATATATATATATACACACACATATATGCAGGCGCTTATGCCGCTGAACCATATCACCAGCCGAAAAATATTTTTTTGAGTCTATACTGAACATAGTGACTTTTTTTCTTGCCATCTTCCCCAAACAATGTAGAATAATAACCATTTACATTGTATTAAGTATTTATGAGCAATCTAGTGATGATTTAAAGTAGAAATGTGCATAAATTCTATACAAAGACTCTGCCACTTTTTATGGGGGACTTGGCCTGTACAGATTCTGGTGTCTGAAGTCCGTGAGGGTCCTGGAACTAACCTCCCATGGATAACAAGGGACAACCATATTGTGCAAATGTAAAAATGAATAAACTAGGTGTCAACATGAATAATTTCCTAAAACATAATGTTGAATAAAAGAAGAAGTTGTAAAAGAAAAAATTCAGTATAAAAGATAATAAAGGGCCGGTGAGATAGCTCAGCAGCATAAGTGCCTGCTTGGCAGGCACGAGATCCTGAGTTCAACTCCTGGTACCAACATAAAGGAAAAAAAGGGCCAGTGATATCGCTCAGCGGCACAAGCGCCTGCTGGCAAGCATGAGGTCCTGAGTTCAACTCCCAGTACCCACATAAAAAAAATATATATATAATAAAGACACAAATGAAAAAGTGTACTTTATTGAAGAAAGGGGTCAGTGAATATAAGTGAGACCAACACATAGGCTATTAAAGTGTCCACCTTCTTTTTTTCTTGAGTGGTAGGTGTGTGTGTGTGTGTGTGTGTGTGCTGTTATTTTCCATCCTACTTTGTATATACTTATAGTAAAATAAAAGATGAAATGGACAAGCTGGCGCCTGCTGTCCAGCAACAAGAATGACCTGGGAATGACAAGAAAGATGCTGCTTCCAGCCAGCCCACCACACATTAACTCACCAAGTAGAGTTTATTTTTATAGTATCCATGATTACTTTTAAATAGAGTTTTCTGGATGTAAAATTTCAATTTTAAGAGTAACACACCTCTCTAGACTTTAGTGTTTAATGTATAAAAAATGGAGGATTATGGCAGGAATTACTGACCCATTTAAAGTAGAAGGCCTACCAGGCATGGTGGCACATGCTTGTAATCTCAGCACCTGGGAGGCTGAGGCAGGAGGACTGCCAGAAATTCAAGGTCAGCTTGGGCTACATAGTGAGTTCAAGACCAGCCTGGACTACATAGCAAGACCCTGTCTCAAAGAAAGAAAGAAAGAAAAGAGAAAGAAAGAAAAAGAAAGAAAGAAAGAAAGAAAGAAAGAAAGAAAGAAAGAAAGAAAGAAAGAAAGAAAGAAAGAGAAAGAAAGAAATTAGAAGGCCTGGAGAGAGTGTATTTGCAGAATACCTTCAGATTCTCAGATGAGAGAGATTAAATATATCTGATGTTACACTTTGCAGTATCTTTCTTGATGAAAATTTTGTTAAAGGTGGTGTATATTGGTACAGATTGCAAAGCTCTGTATTTCAAAATTTACCAATAAATACTGAATGTTTTAAAAGCAAGGCTGTCAACATAAAAATAAATAAATAGTAAAGATAAATGAACATTACTGTGCTTTCAAGATGTCTGTATTTACTTCCCTAGAGAAGTTTAGAGTAGGAAAAAAATGAGACAGAATCCTAGTTGTAATCTGCCTAGAACTAGGCAGATTAAGTGAACTGAGTTTTTCTCCCCCAAACTTGTACTAAAATAAGCAACAACTCTGAAATTTGACCAAAAAAGACAGCACCATCTACTGAGCCCTGGGTAATTCTACACAGAAATTTGGGTGTCTTTTTTTGTTTGGTTTGGTTTGGTTTGCTTTGATTTGGTTTGGTTTTTCTGAGACATGATCTTGTTGTATAGTTCAAGCTGGCCTGGAACTCATTATGCAGCCCAAGGCAGCCTCAAACTCACAGCAATCCTCCCGCTTAGCCTCCTGAGTGCCGGGATCATAGGCATGTGCTGCTACACCTGTCTAGAAATTTGGTTTTTAAAAAAATTTTCCTTAGTATGTGTTTTCACTACATAATGAATACATTCATCATGGGAAATAGACAAACATATCACATCTTGATCCTTTTTATTCTCCTCCCAGTCCTGTCTCCCCCTATTCCTGAATTCCCCCTCATCTCCACCAAATCTGGCTCCTGGGCTGGGGGTATAGGTGAGTGGTAAAGTACTTGCCTACTACGTGCAAGGCCCTGGGTTCAATTCCTAGCACCAAACACAAAGTCTATGTCCCTGTTTCCTATAAATTTAAAAATTAATGTGTGTAACCCTAGTTTCAATCCCCGGGGGAGGAGAAATAGTTCAGCATGGTGGCGCTCATCTGTAATTCCAGTATTCTGGGAAGCTGAGGCAGGAGGATCACAAGTTCAAGTCAGTCTGGGCAACTTAGCAATTGTTAAAACTCTGTCTCAAAAAATAAAGGCTGGGAGTGAAGGCCCTGGGTTCAATCCATAGTATCTGTGTGTGTGTGTGTGTGTGTGTGTGTGTGTGTAGAAAATGCCTCAGAACCTTTATAATTGAATGTATGTATGTATGTATGAATGTATGTTACAGTGCTGGGGATTGAACCCAGGGCCCTACTTATTTATTTTATTCAATAGTAAATTACTAAAGTTGGTAAAAAAATAAATTATTAAAGTGGAATATTTAACAGCAACTATTATAAAAGTTGTATTTCAATCCATGAGACAATTTGTGGTTATTTTAAAAAATAAACTACTATAAACTACTGCACCACTCTAATGCTACTCACAGAGAGACACGCACAGTATCTTTTCCTTTTGCCTCATGCTGTGGCGCTGACATCTGAGGTTGTAGACAGGGGCTTCCAGAAACTGCGTGATGAGTTTTCCTGGAGAAGGGGCCCTGGTTTGTTGCGTTTGCCTCTTTCGTGGTTAAATGATCCCACAACTCGATGGTCAGTTTCAGTAAAAACTAGATGCACACTAGGAGGAAAGCTGGAACTGGGTGGGACCTGACTTCTCTGATGGAGAGGCAGCAGCAACCTCACACAGTCCGTGTCTTTATACACAGTAAAATGGGGGGAAGCACGAGACGGAGTCAGAAGTGCAAGATCTCAGTGTTTTGCTGAGAACACTGAAAGCAAAACATTCTCAGAGCTATCAGTGCTGTGGTTAACAGGGAGGACACCAAGGCCAGACACCTGCTGGACTGGCCTTCCTCCAGTCCCAACAACTTGGCTCACCTCCGGCTCAGCTGCGGCTCTGCCGCTCCCCACAGAAAGAGGGGCCTGGGAAAGAAGGGGAGCACAGCAGCGACTGTATGGGGCAAATCTGCCTGACTCTGTCGTACACTGCTGTAACAGAAGGAGGACCAGGCTGGGCGCAGGCTTGTCCTGAACTCCAGAGAAAGACATCAGCCGCTGCTCTCGGAGGCTGAGGGCGGAACCCTTGGAAGTGTGATCTGAAGGCCTTCGATGCAATTCTGGTATGTGGCCACTTTGAGACCTCAGTCTACTTGTCTGTCCTATTTTTTATGATTATTTACTAGTGTGGAGTTTGGAGTTACTACAAATAATTTGCTGTAAACATTCCCCCCTGTCTTATGTTGCCTGCAATACGCGTTTTCACTGGGCCTTTATGCAGGAGTTGAGCGGCTGAGCCACAGATAACACAATCATATTTTAGTCATCCAAACTGGGACACTTTTGAGAGTAAAGGGTAATATTAAAAACAATCTTTATTTATTGACCATCAAATTGATTTAATAACTGGGTAGGCCAAAAGATTTTGATTTAAAACTGATTTTTAAAAATAAAATCCTGGGGGCCGGTGAGATAGCTCAGCGGCGTAAGCACCTGCCTAGCAAGCGCGAGGGCCTGAGTTCGACTCCCAGACCCCACATACGAAAAAAGGGCCGGTGATATCGCTCAGCAGCACAGGCACCTGCTGGTGCGCGAAGTCCTGAGGTCGACTCCCGGTACCCACACACACAAAAAAAAATTAAAATATCATATATCCATGCACATTAAAGTCAATACTTTAAAAATATTTATATTGAAGTTATGAGTTTTTTGAAAAAGCAGAATTACTTCTTGGGTAGTATTGACATACATGAATTAGTTTTCTAGCCACATCTTGTATTTTTTTCTGAAGACTGTATATTTTCATGTGATCTTAATATTTTTTGTAAAATTGCTAACAAAATGTTATCAAAGTTGCATTTTATCTTAATTTGGTTGTTGACACATTTGACATCTTTTCTTCTTAGAAGATATTTTTAATTCAGGAAATGCTCTCTCAATAGGTACCTAGTAAACTCAGAACAAAGTTTGCTAAATGATGGACAATCTCAATTCTCATTTTCATCATAAAAAAATGGATAACTACAGTACTTATGCCTAACATTCTCCACAAATAGTGTCTTTATGTCTCTATTCAGAATACTTTTCTTCAACAACTTATTATTAGTAAAACTTAAAAAATAAACTTTCCATAATGCCTTTGTTTTTTTCTACATATATTTGCAGCAAAAGTCTAGGCCTTCTCAATTCCATTAGTTTCTGATATAAAATATAAATATACCCAATTAAAAATGAGCACTCTATCAAACATGTCATACAGTTCCATGCACAACTGCAAAATCTCAAAATCAAATCTTGTGCAGCATCCAAGTTCTCAGTTTAACTTGCTGGATCATCCCTCCCAACACACCCTCAACTCCGCTGTTTTTATAGGGATAAAATTCAATGCCTTTCTGAGTACAAGCTTGATTTTCATTAATTGCAGTTTGCTAAATTTCAAAAGCTGCTTAACTTTTGAAATTTTTTAAAAGATTTCCAATAGATTTTGAACAAATTCAACCAAACTTTAGAGGACTTTTTCTTCCAAAATGTCTAATACTGTTGCAGGAATTAGGTTTATTAACAAAATAAATATTCAAATGTTCAAACATTTTAAAAACATGGTTAATGATGAGCAGCAAATGTGTGGGGGAGGTGGGGTGTGCATAACATTTTTACAAATAGGGCTTCTATTTAGATTGGTAGAGTAGCACATTTTACTGTAGCAAAATGTACCATTTCAATCATGTAGTTCAGTTGCATTAAGTGCATTCACAATGTTCTATAACTATTACCCATTTCTATTTCCAGAACTTTTTCATCATCCTAAAGAGAAACTCTACACCCATTCAATAATAACCCCCACCTCCCCTTTACCCAGTGCCTGATAACTGCCGCCACCCGCGCAGCTCTCAAAGTTCCCAGGGGGATGCACAGGCGAGAGGATTAAAAAATAATAATAAAAAAAAAAGAGACAAAAGCTGAGGTCAGGTGGAGCTCTCTCTCCTGATGGGAGGAAAGGAACTGCTCAAGCAAAGCCCTGCATTTATACATTTAGCAAGTTGGTGTCACGTGACACCCCTTTTCCTAGCAACAGGTTGCTCCCATTGCCTTGGGGCTAGGTGTTGTCCAGGTTGGAACTTCTTGTTTACATAGCCCACCTCCGCTGCTCTGTTGCTTCTTTGTTGCTCTTCATTTTCTGGCTGGCCTTGCCTGCCCCCCAGATGTGATCAATTTCCAGCTTCAGCTGCTTCCCACAGATAACCTCTATTCTGTTTTTGGTCTCTGTAAATTTGCTTATTATAGATACTTTATATAAATGGTCATTTGATATTTGTCCTTTTTATCAGGCTTTTTCATTTAGCATATTTTCAAGATTCACCAATGTTGTAGTATGTATCAGAATTTCATTCCTTTTTTGTCCATTATTTTTATTTTATTGTATTAGTGCATGTTTGCTGTATATGGAGTTTACATTCATCTTGGAGAATAAGTACATGAACATGACACAGCTTGTTTCTTTTTTTAATCCCCTTCTTCCCACCCACCTCCCTCTCCATCTCTACATCCTCTTTTCTCACTTTTATTGTTGTTATTCTTAGCTCATATTTATGACACATAAAATTTACATTTATTGCAGTTATTAAGTTCCTGTACATGGCATATCTTAATTTACTTCAATGTCATTCCTTTTTAAGGCTGAATAATGTTCCATTGTATTTTATACACAAATATACCACATTTTGTTTATATATATATATATATATATTTTTTTTTTTTTTTGGTGGGTACCAGGGGTCAACCTCTGGACCTCGCACGCCAGCAGGCGCCCGTGCCGCTGAGCGATATCACCGGCCCCTTTTTCGTATGTGGGTTCTGGGAGTCGAACTCGGGCCCTCGCACTTGCCAGGCAGGCGCTTAAGCCGCTGAGCCATCTCACCGGCCCTTGTTTATATATTTTAAACAAAATATACCACATTTTGTTTCTCCATCTGTTGTTGGACATTTGGTTTGCTTCCATATTTTGGCTATTGTTAGTAATACTGCTGTTAATTGTTGTAACCTGACAAGGCCATTGCCGCCATTTCAAAACCAGGATCGCCATTTCAAAATAGTTAAGTTTCTGTTCTTTGTGGTTAAGTTTCTGTTTCCCCACCTCAGGGTAAATTCCTGTAAAGCATGTGGTTCTGACTATTGCTCAAGGTTCCTTTGTTAACCCTCTCCAAACTGATTGGTTGCCCATTTGCTGAACTCCTCTGCCCATAGGTTCCCCAAAGTAACCAATAAACAAACTAGATACCCATTAACTCCCTGCAATTGGCTTCTGTAAACTTTGCTTGCTTATCCCTCATTACCATACCCAACCCTATAAAACTTGCTTCTTGTCTTCGCCCGGGGCTCCTCTTTGTTCTGGCATAGAGGACGCCGCTGGGTACCAGCTAAAATAAAGAGCTCAATTTTTATTTTTTGGACATCCTCCCTTTGTAGTCTCATTCACTGAGTACAACATTTGGGGGCTCGTCCAGGATCCCTTCTTTTTGGCCTCTTTTTCTCCGCGGCAATCTCAACGGTAAGTCCCTTTGCATTTTATCAGGTGGTGCACACCAGCTGGGGCAACGGGAACACGTTTCCCCGAGCCGGCGGAGTGGGACGCCCTCCGTTTATTTGCCTTAGGAATTTTGGACTTCGGTTGTTTGTATTTGAGCTTTTAGGCTTTGTTGACTTCGGTCATTTGTATTTGAGCCTTTAAGCTTTGTTTTCCTAGGGATTTGATTTGATTTGATTTGATTTGATTTGATTTGATTTGATTCTAGGTAATTTGGACCGCCGCATATTTCTGTTTTTTGTACTTTCGTTTTGTCTGTGTACTTTCCTTTGTCTGTCATTTTGTATGTTAGTTCATTTTTTATCTCCTCAACACAGTGCCTCCTTGCCTGGCAGCTAACCCTTGGGGGGCCAAGGTGCCAAAAAGCTGATCTTCAGCTGGCCCCCCAGATCGGCTGCAAGGCAGGATGCAAGGCTCTAAACTTGAGGTCGGGAGCAGTGTGGCTATTATTCCCGGGATTGTCTGTTTTTGTCTGTGTGTGCATGTTCCTCCCCTGTGTTGCATCTATGTTATCCCCCCTGCGCCTGCACTTCCAAGTCACTGTTACCAGAGGAATTCAACCTGCCAGCAGGAGACCATTTGTTAGTCTCAAATTTTGTTTACATTTCAAAATGAGTGGGGAAGACAGAACTTGCTTAGATAAATTGTAACTATGGGTTCCTATATTGTCCAAGTCATTGACATAATGGGTTGTGCCGGCAGTAAGTCAACTGTTTTAAAATATATGCTTAACAATTTTGATGAATTCAATGTGGGATGATTAGCTAAAGGGTCGCTCCACCCCCAGGTAATCAATGGAGTATGAAATATTGTCACCGGAAAGCCTGAGCACCCAAATTAGTTTCCATATATAAACTCCTGGTTGTATGCGGTGCGAATGCTGCCCCAATGGCCAGCCTGGCTGTCACCAGCCTGGTGCTGCCTGCAAGCATCTAGGAAAGTTTTACAGGAGAAATGCCTGCTTTGTCAAAACATCGAGTAAGCTGAGTAAGCCACAGTGGGAGGCACAAGCTGAGTGCCCTGGCTCAAAACACCTGGGACAAAAACCTTATCCTGAAGCGTGTTTTTCTCTTTCTCTACGTACAAAGAGGGTCTCTGCTGTTAAATCACAAATGGCTGCAGCATTTCCAGCTAGCGGGAAACTGGGCGTAATTGTAACAACCCAGGAACAAGGGGTCAAAATAAGTCTTGACAAAGATATATCAAAGGAAATTTATATAAATGATATTCTTACAGAGAGAATGCTAAGAGAGTAAAAAGGAAAGTTTGAGTATGTGACAGAGGGTATGGAGATGACTGAGCTGGAAGCTACATAAAAGGAAAACATGAAAGTTGTCAGTATTTTTATAAAGGAATTTATTTTTTGTTTCTTCCAAATTCTTGTAAGAGATCTCTGCTATTGACCTACAAATAATTCTGACTAGTCTATTTGTAATTTCAAACTTCTAAAATTATAAGAGTTACTATAATTTAATTTGGCCAATATATCTATGAGTGCACTCTGATTTTTTAAATTTGTCTGTATGTTTTGTTTTTCTGTGTGCCCAACCTGTAAACAGCTGTTTTATTTGAGCTCAACAAATTTTCTTTTTGCATTTTTGGATTTTTGAAACGTTTGTCTGGTATGCTTCCACCAAAAGTTGCTAGTTGGCCAAAATAATGTTAAAATTAGTTTTATAACTATAGTACATGTTCTGTTCTTGTCTATTGTTATATTATAATATGAGAGTTTCTTATTTGTTCACAATAACATATTGAGTGATCCAGTTTTCATAGGTCAGCCAGACAATGAAAATTTTGGTTTAGAGACACTCCTTAACAACAGGGTTGACACACGCCTGGTCAAGCCCATTCAGGCACTTTATCACCAGTTGGAGTTGGCGAATCAACAAACTTTCCACAAGTGGCCCATATGATAATAGAGACCAATTGCCCTGAGACATCGGACAGGCAGCCAGAGACGGGCAACTAGGACACATATGTTATGCCATCGGCTGCCTAAGACAGGCATGGGACCAATTGCTGTCCTGTATGCCCATGACGGGTAAGGCATGATTGGATTCATATGAAAAGTCCTTGACCTAAGACAGGCGCTGTCCATATAGGGCCTACCAGAACAATGAGATTCTTTACGGACTTCTTCCCCCCCGTCCATACTAGGTTAAAGACTGGGTATGACTGGCCCCCTCCTCTGCAGAACTTACTAACCAGGACCTTATTAAGTCCCTCCAGACACTGCAACCTGTGCTCTCCTCCATCCATCGGGTATTCCATCAAAAACACCCACCACTTAACCCGCCGACCACAGAACCCGCGCAAGTGGTGGAACCAGGTACTCAGGTACTCCTCAGGCGATTTCACCAAGCCGGACTCGAACCCAGATGGGAAGGACCCTACACTGTGGTTCTCAGCACCCCAACTGCTATCAAAGTTGCTGGAAAGACTGCTTGGATTCACCACAGCCATTTCAAAGTGCTGCCAACCTCGGACTCTCTACCTGCAGAACCAGATAAGTGGACAATAAAAAAAAGGAACTGACCCTCTAAAGGTTAAGCTAAAAAAATGTTCTGCTTGACTGTATACACTTCAATGATATTGATATTATTAGTACTGTCGCCCCTACCTGTAATGAGTGGCCTAGGGGCCCCAATGAGTAGACAGCAACTTCTTAGAGCTGTATATGGTAATCCTTATGATTGTGGGGAGGCAATTTTAAAGGGAAAAAATCATCTTGTCTTATACAACATTGATTGTGGGGACAAATTGGCAAAATTAGTTAAAAGTGAACTACATACAGGACCGCCAGCTGAATGGGAGTGCCTAAAAAAGCCCACACTTAGGCTCGATACAGGCTCAATCCCATCCTGCCCCTCTGAGTGCACCACCTATTATTCCTCTATGCATTCCTCATGTTATTCCGAGGTGCATGAATGTAAAGGGGTAAACAACCGCACCTATTTTACTGCCATCCTACTGCGAACACAGAACGCCTATTCCACTGGGGACTGGGGTCTCATTCCCCAAGTAATAGGAACCTCTAAATACCTCCAAGCTCCTTGCTATAGAAGCATTGGAAAATCAGTTTGTTGGAAAAAGACTGCTCCTATTCATGTATCAGATGGAGGAGGTCCGCAAGACCAAATTAGACAAAAATATGTACAAGAGAAAATACAAAAAATTTGGGAACGAATAGTCCCCAAGATAAATTACTATCCATTAGTACTTCCTAAAACACGAGGGGTTAATTTGGACACTCAAACCTTAGACATACTAAAGGCTACCCATCTAACTCTCAATGTAACAAATCCAGACCTGGCTGGAGATTGCTGGTTGTGCTTAATCCTTGGTACCCCCATACCACTGGCGGTACCCTCTAATGTAACCCCAATCGCTTTTAATCCCCATAACTCAAGCTGCTTTCATACCCCCTCCTTTAGAGTACAACCCATAACTTTTAACAATGTCTCTTGTGTGCCAGGCCTACTTCAAAACAATAGCTATGATATTGATGCTGGTTTTGCTGCCTTTGCTTCATGTAGCCATATACAGAATTATTCTAACCCTCTTTGCCCCCCCAGAGGTCACATATTCATTTGTGGGGAAAATCTGGCTTTCACTTTTCTCCCTATGAACTGGACTGGATTATGTGTTTTAGCTTCCCTCCTACCTGACTTGGACATTATACCAGGAGATGAGCCTGTACCTATTCCTAGCTTTGATTACATAGCTGGACGACCTAAGAGAGCAATTCAATTCATTCCTCTATTGGTAGGACTAGGCGTCACAGGAGCCATGGTCACCGGCTCCACAGGCCTAGGAGTTGCCATAAATTCTTATACCAAGCTCTCCAATCAGTTGCTTGAAGATGTTCAGTCCTTATCTAAATCCTTGCAAGACATCCAGGATCAAATAGACTCCCTAGCAGAGGTAGTCCTCCAAAATAGAAGAGGATTAGACTTATTGACAGCCGAACAAGGAGAAATCTGTGTAGCTCTACAAGAACGCTGTTGTTTTTACGCCAATAAGTCAGAAATTGTAAGAGATAGAATCAAAAACCTATAAGAAAGTCTAGCACAAAGACGAAAAGAGCTTAGCAGTAACCCTTTTTGGGGAGCATGGGATGGGATACTCCCCTATCTGTTACCCTTGGCTGGGCCTCTGATAATGTTACTAATCCTCCTTACCATAGGGCCCTGTATAATCAACTGTCTAATTAGATAATGTTAATTCCAGAGTACAGTCCATCAAACTCATGGTACTCACATCCCAAGGATGGGAACAACTCCCCATGTCAGATCAACAATATGAGTCAAAGATTTAACTCATGCACCTAAAGTCAGTGGGGAATGTTGTAACCTGACAAGGCCATTGCCGCCATTTCAAAACCAGGATCGCCATTTCAAAATAGTTAAGTTTCTGTTCTTTGTGGTTAAGTTTCTGTTTCCCCTCCTCAGGGTAAATTCCTGTAAAGCATGTGGTTCTGACTATTGCTCAAGGCTCCTTTGTTAACCCTCTCCAAACTGATTGGTTGCCCATTTGCTGAACTCCTCTGCCCATAGGTTCCCCGAAGTAACCAATAAACAAACTAGATACCCATTAACTCCCTGCGATTGGCTTCTGTAAACTTTGCTTGCTTATCCCTCATTACCATACCCAACCCTATAAAACTTGCTTCTTGTCTTCGCCCGGGGCTCCTCTTTGTTCTGGCATAGAGGACGCCACTGGGTACCAGCTAAAATAAAGAGCTCAATTTTTATTTTTTGGACATCCTCCCTTTGTAGTCTCATTCATTGAGTACAACATTAATATTCATATACAGAATCTATTTGATTTCCTGCTTTCAGCTGTTTTGGATATAGACTTAGAGGTAGAATTTCTAGATCCTATGTTACTTCTATGTTGAACTTTATGAGGAACTGACATACTGTTTCCCATAGCAGTTGTACCATTTTACATTCCCACAGAGTATATGAGGATTCTAATTTTTCCATTCTTGCTAACACTTATTCATTCCCTTTTCCCTTTAATAATGCAAGATGTGATAAAAAACATATTGAATGTTTAAATTTTTAAAAATTATACAGTAAAAGACACATTGTCGTTAATTCCCTTTAAAATGCGCCTCCTCCCTTCAAACACATCCCAGGGTTCTCACCACTTCCTGAAGCAGCTCTGGAAGTCCTCTTTTGTGAGTGCCTTTAGTTTCACAGTTGTGGCTGCTTTGATGTTCTGAAACAATTCAAAACATTTACCTTCCATAATCATCTTGGCTTTGGGGAAGACCCAGAAGTCACACAGTGACTGAGCCATGAAAATGTGAATGAGGACACACTATCATGTTTTTATTTGATAGAAATTGTCATAAATGTTTGATCAGTGAGAGGTATGCAAAAATACAACGATTTTAAATTTTATTACCATAAAAGACACACGGCCATTAATCCCCTCAGAATACTCACCTTCACTTCATACACACTAATTCTGCCATTATTGGCAATGTCTCTTACTGTAATAATTTTTTTGCAAATGTAAACATTCATTGGTATCTTTCATCACCCCTTGTAGCCATCTCAGCAGAAGTTAAACATATCTTGTGACTTTTGTTTGTATTTGTACATAAATTCACCTTCCTAAAATACCTACTGCTATTTGAAGATACTTCTTCAGTCCATTTATGTCTTCTGGTTTTCATATGTTCAGATGTACCACTGTGCCCAGGGTGGCCAGCTGATGCCCACATTTTTTTTGTGAAGATAGTATATTTACCATCACCTTCCTTAAGAATATGGAACATGCTACTAGTTTTTTTTGTTGAATGTGCACTTACACCCATTCTGGTTCATTGCTCCCAAGAGAATTTATTGTGAAATAAAAATTACTAAATATTTGCATAAATAAATGAACAGTTATAGATTTATACCACCAATACCACCATAGCAAGGACATTTAAATTATTCTTGATTCGTTCTTTAACAAGACATCTCCATCTATATCTTCTGCTCGTATTTCAAGTACACCTAACCTCAACTTCATACTGATTACACCATCTGGTAGGCTTCACGCTCCCTGCTGGCCACTGCAGAGGTTGTGGTACAATTTGCTGCTATTCTACCAAATGGCCAATGGGGGCAGCAGTGTCAAAAACTTGTTTCACTACAATCTCAGAATAAAAGAAAGCTATCCTGGGTGTGTGTGTGTGTGTGTGTGTGTGTGTGTGTGTGTGTGTGTAAGCTATCCTAGGGTGTGTGTGTGTGTGTGTGTGTTTGTGTGTGTGTGAAAGCTATCCTAGGGTGTGTGTGTGTGTGTGTGAAAGCTATCCTGGGTGTGTGTGTGTGTGTGTGTGTATGTGTGTGAAAGCTATCCTAGGGTGTGTGTGTGTGTGTGTAATCAGAGAGCGCTCTCCATACTCTCCATAGGAGAAATTTTAGTTATGTGACAATTACTGAGAGAGTTGGGGAAAGAAAAGAACATTATTTTTTATTGCCCTGAAGAATTAACAATGGTTTAAAGTATTGACTCTTGGGGCCGGTGAGATGGCTCAGCGGCTTAAGCGCCTGCCTGGCAAGAGCGAGGGCCCGAGTTTGACTCCCGGTACCCACATATGAAAAAGGGGCCGGTGATATCGCTCAGCGGCATGGGCACCTGCTGGCACACGAGGTCCCGAGGTCGAACCCCCGGTACCCACAAAAAAAAAGTATTGACTATTTATTTATTTATTTATTTTTGTGGGTACCGGGGGTCGACCTCAGGACCTCCCGCGCCAGCAGGCACCTGTGCTGCTGAGCGATATCACCGGCCCTTTTTTTGTATGTGGGTTCCGGGAGTTGAACACGGGCCTTCGCGCTTGCCGGGCAGGCGCTCACGCCGCTGAGCCATCTCACTGGCCTGGTATTGACTCTTTAAATTGCACATGTGTTCCACACTGATAGACAAGACTGTGACAATATCTAAATGTTGAACACCTCCGAACCTTTCCTGGCTAATTTTCATGCAAGTATAATTGACAAAATTTTATTTAAAACTGAGAAGGTCTAGGATAAATGCTAAACAGATGAGCATTCCAAGAAAGTATGTGTCTTGGTTACTTTCTCATTGCTCAGACAAAATACCCAACACCCAGAAGTTAAAGAAAGAAAGGTTTATTTTGGCTCATAATTTGTAGAGGTTTCAGTCCATAGTTAGCTGCCTCCAAGGCAGGGTGGCACGGCAGAGGGGGCATCGCAGAGGAGAAACAGTCTATGGCTGAGCAGGCAGGAGGCAACAAGCAGCAAGCAGCAGCAGCCTGCCTTCCATCTTCCCCTTTATATACTGTATCCAGTCTACAAAACTATTGCTTGGTGCCAACCACTCAACCCTAGGATGGGCCTTCCATTATCCACACCCAGAACTATGCTAAACCAGTTTAGTTATCACACACTCTAGATCCAGTCACCTCCAAAATGCTCCACCTATGTGTGTATGAGGCTTTGGGGAATATCTAGATGTAAGCCATAACAGTATGCATAAACCAAAGCTGTGCAGGAAAAACTAGCACACAGTCACATGGTCATAGGAAATGTACCTGCTCTATGTGAGAGGATGCTGTTTCCTGAAGTGACTTTTGGGTTTCCCTCTCCATCAATGGTGCACGAGATGCAGTTTCTCAGCTTGCTCACCTACATTTCATCTCGTTTGTCTTAATTTTTACTATCCTGGGTAAGTACAATGGGAATTCATTGTAGTTTTCATTTTACTTGTTTAATAATGAGATGAACACATGTTGATATATTTATTGATTATTAGATGTACTCTTTTTTTGAACTACCCGCTCTTGCCTATTTTTCTATTGGGAGTGAATGTGCATATTTTTATTATTGATTTATAGGAGTTCTTTATATACTTGATAAATAAGACACTTGCTAGTTATACATGTTATAAATATCTTGGACTGCTCTTGGGCTGCCTTATTGCCCTCCAAATGGTTTCTTTTGGTGAACAAAAGTTCTTAATTTCAATGTAGTCCAGTTCCTGTTTAGGAATTCTTCTAAGATCATGAAGATATTATCCTATATTATAGTTTTAAGGCCTTTCACATACAATCTACCTAGAATTAATTTGGGGACGTGCTGGAGACCGGGCCATACAGGGTTAAGTTGCTAAACACAGGGACCTCTGGCTGTGTTGGAAAAGGACATATGCATGGTGCTCTAAAGTCAAAATAACCACAGCTAGCTGATGATACCTGGCTCCAACCCCAATTAACTAGAGACCGGAACTGCAGGTGTCTCACCCCTGCAGTAAATGTCAACCTGGAGATAAGGTAGTTCTCCCAAATTAACATAATTTAGTACTTGGGGAAGTCTTTGAACTATTCCCAAGTTCTTGCTTAGGTTCCCGCATTTACCTCAGTATCTCCTCTCATTGTTTGTAAACCAAATATGGGCCACCCAGAGAAGTTCTTGGTTTCAACCTCCAGAGACTCTTGAATTCTGCTAGAAGATTTTGATCCTTTTGGAGTCCTAAAATCATACCACTTGTCTCATTTATTTAAGCCTTCACCATCCACTTATTTAGGAGATTGGGGCTAGGACAAGACCCTGATAGGGACAGAGAGATAAGAATATAGTATAGAAGATGCTAGATGCACCTGGTGGCACATGCCTATAATCTCAGCAATCAGAAGGCTGAGGCAGGAGGATTGCCCTGAAGTTCAAGGCCAGCCTGGACTACATACTAAGACCCCATCTCAAAAAAAATAAATAAATAAAAATAAATTTGAAAAAAGAATGTGCCCCCCCATACTACTATTCTCCTTAACAAGCAGCATTTTTTGGTCAAAAGTTGTCCTTATCCACTGAGCCTCAGTGGAGGTCCATGTATTAGGTAACTGCATATGTTTCAATCTATCTCTGGACATTATGTTTCAGTAATTGGTTTGACTCTCTCTCTCATCTCTGTCCCTCCCATTTTTTAAACAAGTCTTGCCACAGAGATTTTTTTCATATTCTTCTTTTACTGCATGTGTCCTGGTAATAAATTATCCAAAAATGACCTTTATTTCATAATAACTTAAATGAGTTTTTTGCCAATACTGGTAATCAAACCTAAGACCTCATATGTGCTAGGGAAGAATTGTACCACTCAGCTATACCCCAGACCCTTGAAATGACATTTTTACTTGGTGCAGAATTCTAGGTTTTCAGTTATTTCATCATTAGGATGCCACTGAATTGAACTGCAACTTCCATAGTCTCTGTTTTGAGGTCAGCTGTCCACCTTATTGATGGTTCTTTGATGGTATTATGTTTTATCATCCTCTGGCTGCTATTAGTTTTTTTGTTTAGTTTTTCTTCTGGCTTTTTTTAAAGAGAAAAAATGTAAAACAAAATTTCAAAACAAGATAATAGGAGAGTAACAATAGTTAATACACATTGCATATTGTTATCTTCGAAGTAGTTACTCAGAATACAAGATATACGGCATGAAAAATTGTCCAAGCAAAATTAGCACAAAACTTTCTTTTCAATGAACTAAGAGAAACTAGTAGTATAACTGTCTTGTGTATATATATATTTTTCCTTTTCCCTTCCTCTTCTCCTTTCAGTCTTACTACGCTGTTCCTAGGTGTACTTTCATTTGTATCTACCCTGACAGGGTAGTAAGAGACCTTTTGAGCCTGATGTCTTTTTTCAACAGAACCAAAGAAATTTGTTTTGTTTTCTGTTAAATTGTTCTCACTTTTTTTCTTTTGTGGGTACCGGGGGGGGTCAACCTCAGGACCTCGCGCTCCAGCAGGCACCCATGCCGCTGAGCGATATCACTGGCCCTTTTTCGTATGTGGGTTCTGGGAGTCGAACTCGGGCCCTCGTGCTTGCCGGGCAGGCGCTTAAGCCGCTGAGCCATCTCACTGGCCCCAAATTGTTCTCACTTTAATAGTGATATATAACATTTTCCCACGTACGAGTTCAGGTAAAAATTAAGAATGCATGTAGTACTTAGGGAAATGAAAATCAAAATAATAACTTTATTCCTGATAAGGCTGGGTTTGGAAAAACGCCAATCTCATGTTACAGTTTTCTAATATTCCACCAGAAGTCCAGACATTGGGACAATTTTCCCAAGGGAGGATTTTCACCTGCAGACTAGGCACTGTAGAAAGAGCTTAAACTAAACACTGAACAACAACAATGAAACTAAAGCACCATTACATTTTGTAATCAAATTATTTAATGAGATAAATTGAGTAAGCTATTGCTTTAAGAGGAAAACCCATGCTTTACATTAGGAAATAACAGGGAGTTCTTGCAATGAAAATAGTGTTTAGAGTAGCACATTGAATTCCTATGCATCAGTGGGAACGTTCAATGATTTACAGTTTTTCAGACATGAGCTCACAATTTTAGTGTGGCCCTGTACTCTTTCTAGATGCCAAAAGAGAAGACGAGTGGCAGCTGCCAACCGGATTAAGAAATTAGTCTAAATATTAACTCGTAATTTTGCTTATGATAGACTTTCCAATGAAAATAAAGATGGCTTACCCACGCAAAGCAATCAAAACAAATGCATCCCTTCAAGGGACAGCAGCAGCTACTGAAACTATCAGCCAATTCCAAGAGAAAACATAAACAATATTTTCCACTTCAGAGAAATACTTTATCTCAATGACTGTTCATCAAGACACAAAGCCAATCAATTGTTTATTTTGTTTTTGTTTTTGTGGGTACTGGGGGTCGACCTCAGGACCTCGCGCGCCAGCAGGCGCCCGTGCCGCTGAGTGATATCACCGGCCCTTTTTTCGTATGTGGGTTCCGGGAGTCGAACTCGGGCCCTCGCGCTTGCCAGGCAGGCATGTACACCACTGAGCCATCTCACCGACCCCAAATCAATTGTTAAATATCCCATTTTATAGATGACCATACAAGGAGGATTCCAGTTAGAAAATCAGCCAAAAGACCAGTAAGAAATACCCGGTCCTAGGTGTTAAATATGTTAAGCCAACATAGGACCAACTTGGGATAATAAAAAGGAATCTTATGCACTCTGAAGATACCAAGTAAAACCTGGAAAACTTAATGACCATGTCTACTTGCCAGTTACCAGTGGAGCGCAGCTTGGATGGGTGCACAGGCAAAACCAGACTCACAACAGCAGCTCTCAGGGACGCCATGCTACTCATCCTTTTCTCCCACTTGACATCAAGTCCCTTGAGGAAGGGAGTCTGCTATATGCCTTCCTTCTCCAAGGCTGACCTAGTAAGACTCCAGTTACTACTCTTTAAATGAATGAATGAGCTGGGTGTGTTGGCTCAACCTGCAATCCCAGCACTCAGGAGGCTGAGGCAGGAGGATCACAAGTTCAAGACCAGTCTGGGCTACATTGTGTTCAAGGCCAGCCTGAACTACATAGCAAGACACTGTCTCAAAAAAACAAAATAAATAATAAATGAATGAATGAATGATTTTCAAACTCCTCTTTTATTAGAAAGTATAGCTCTCTACTTCTGCAGAGAATCTGGTTAAAGAGATTGTGACTCAGGAACACTGAGAAACAAAGCCTAAAACAGGAGATAGAATAACAACAATAAATGCACAAAGTATACTGAATATACATGTCTTGTATATTGGAGTTTAAAACATAAAACTGATGTTCTAGGATCAATGAAAATGTAAAGGACAAAGAAAATATCGATAGTTAACAAAGGATGTGTATCAACATAGGTCCCAAGCCTCATGAGTCTTAGTATCAGGAGGTGTCATAAACCAGATTAGAGAGAGCAGTTTAACTTTTGAGTGCAGAGCAAATGCCAAGAACAAGCAATGACAAAGGGGACATATAATCAGAGTGATGATAATCTTCCATCCAACTTCTGCCTACTCCCACTAACTGATTTTCATCGTCTCCTGACTTTCCATCAAGTTAAGAAAAATAACATGAAACCCTTTTATTTTTTAATTCATAGCATTTATTTATTTATTTACTTAAGTTTTAGTTCACAGTGCAGGAGAGCAGAACCCCCCAACCATTTCCACGCCCAGGAGAGCACACCCTGAGATTTTATTTTAAAAGCAGGTTAACTCACTGGAACCTGAAAAGGGGATTCTCTTAACCCCATTTTATCAAGAAGTAAGTTAGCTAAGGAATAGAGTGACTTGAACCCACATCTGTCTAGCTGTAAAGTCCATATTTAATCACCACTGTAGGTTCCCCGGTAGCCAGAGCTGTTTGTTGACATCTCGAGTCCAATGTAGCCAATCTTACAGAAAAAATGAAGCACTAAAAGAGATTAGTCTATCATTGGGCACTAATCTGTCACCTGTCATTACCACGTATAAGGAAATAAGATGCTAACAATAGTCCTTCTACACCAAATAGTTGTGAGATAAAAATGAAATAATGTGTGTATTTCCAACAGCCTGGTGCTGACAAATACTAGTATCCTACTACCATGGTGCACACAACATGAAGGTTGGAAATATAAACATTGGCTCCTAACTTTAAGAAGCTTTCACTGTAGCTAAGGAGGGCAGAAAGAGAGGACATCACATGAATAATTGCTAATCAGTTTGACACAGCCTGCAAAGGCTATGCCCTTCCACTAAAGACCACAGCTTACAGCTTATCCTCAGCAACTAGAACAAGTCCAGGCATGTAACCAAGCCTCCACACATACTTATTTAATTAATTAATTAATAATAATAATGAATTACTAGATTCAGACTTGAGGTAATGCACTTTGGAAGGCAAGATGTTATTAAAATGCATTTTTAGAATCTAAAATAGGCTATTTCTACTATATTTGATGTCATTTCCTATATGTATTTCTATATGTATAAATTATACAGGTGGAAAATCTCCTGCACACAAAAAAACCTGTATCCACCTTTTGTCTTTTCCATATCTAAGCACAGAATCAGAAAATTAAAGTTTGAAGGGACCCCAAGGATACTTTGGTTAACCTTCATCTGACATATGGGAAAACCATGGTCCCAAGAGATCAGGCAACTTGCCAAAGGACTCCCTGGTGACAGAGCCAAAGCTCGTCTTGATGTCCATGTCAGTGTGTTTCTCAGGTCCCTGCCGAGACAGCCTCCTGCATCTCCCCCTACAGTGGCTTCATCAGGTATCTCATCTTGAGGTCACCCTGGTCCTCTGCCTCCTGAGAAGGGATGCCATTTCACCAGGCCATTTCTATAGCCTAGTTGCTGCCCTTTATAGGACACTGACAACTGCCAGGGGGCTCTCTTCTGAGCTTGACATCCACTGTCTGGTCTCTTTCTATGACATCTACATGGTCACCTACATCATATGCACACAGGTAAATGCATATGTGCACACACATGCACACACACACACAACCGTGCCTTCTACCTGGCTACCCCAACCACCTAGTAATGCTAGACTCCAATTCAAAGCCAACTTGCTTATGTCCCCAGTTTCTAGGTCAGCATGCTCACAAATCCATCATGATAATCATCAGAGTTTTTTTTTTTTGTTAATGTGGGTACTCAGGACCTTGTGCTTGCCAGTAGGCGCTTGTGCCACTGAGCTATCTCACTGGCCCTTTTTTTTCATTTATGTGGGTACCAGGAGTCGAACTCAGGACCTCGTGCCTGCCAGGCAGGCACTTATGCCGCTGAGCCATATCACCGGCCCTATTTTTTTTTTTAACCCAAGGAATAGGACTTTGGTTTCTAGAAATATAGTGTAGATGAGATAGCCTAAAACTTTCAGGCTGACAATGCTAGAACAAATATATAAACCACCCTTTAACATGCGTAAATGCATAGAAAACTCAAGTCATGACATGAGTGTGCAAGCTTGTAAGGCACTGAGGTAAACTTCCCCAGGCAAAAATGTAAGTCTACATCAGGTGAGACTGAAGCCACCTGTTACCTTGGGGCACCTAAGGGTGCCAGGTGACTAGAATAGAAGAGAGAAGTGACAAAGCCAGGAATTTATGCAGGTAGAACATCAGATCACAATCCTCCTTGCCCCTATTCGTAGGCTACATGATCCTGTACTTTCACAGAAAGCATCAAGGAGAAAGGCCATTATACACACAAACCCATGTTTATAGCAGCACAGTTTACAATAGCTGGATCTTGGAAACAGCGTGTTCATCAACAGATGAATGGATACAGAAAATGTGGTATTTACACACAAAAATACTAGGCTGCCATAAAGAAAGATAAATTTGAGGCATTCTTACGTAAATGCAACTTGAGAACACAATGTTAAGTGAAATAAGTCAGACACACAAGCTCAAATATGGCATGGTTTCTCTTACATGAGAAACACAAATAAAAAACAAAACAGACTTCTGGGAAGATGACAGAGTGGTAAGCATCCGAGGAAGAGCGTCTCTGAGCGTTGCCATCCAGACACTGGAATACAGTGTCCAGACAAGGAGGGAAGCGGGTCCCTGGACCCAGGCAGGATCTGAAGTGACAGTTGAAGCCCACGGGGAGCGTGAAGAGAGAAACTTCAATGAGGAAGGAGGAGGTGGCCGGTGCAGCCTTCTCCCTGAGTCGGGACTCGCTGCATGGGCGGAGCGCTTCAAACCTGTGGGCACACGGTGACTGCTGGCAACCCCAGAGGCCTCCATGGAGAGATGCAGCAGTGGAAGGGAGCAGTGGACACAAAGGACTGTTCTGGCTGGGGGCTCTGTTGCCCCACTCAAGAGAGCGATGGGCTGGGCACCATCTTGGAGAAGGGCCGGCTGAGCTCAGAACTCAGAGCAGCTGCGGCTCCATCCAGCGGCTCCCAGCTGAGTTCAAGCCCGCAGAAGGTGCCCTGATGGCTGCAGGCTGAACGGGTCTGGTCTCAGCCTCACAGCCAGAATCCACCCTGAACTTCAGGGGAAATAAAGGTGCAGGCTCACTGAGGTTACCCACTACCCCACCGTAAAGCTATTGTTGACTTGCTGGGATAAATCACCATGGATCTGGACTCTTGTCTCCACACGTTGTCTACCAGTGACAGTGAAAGGGAAAACTGTACAAGGAAAAACTGTTCTTTTTAAACTTTGTTCTCTTTAAGGCTGCCTAGCTCTGTAACTGTTTCATGGCTCTGTCATTGCTTTCTTGACCCCTGTAATCACGAGTGTAACCAAACACACAGGATGCCCGATTGTACCCAGCTTTGTGGTCATTAATCTAGTCTTGTAACTGACGGACATTAATCTAGCCCTGTAACCGATGATCTCACCCTGCTAGCTAGTCAGAGGAACTGCCAGGCTGTCCTGTCCACCTTTGTAACCCCTACTTGTGCCTCATATGAAAATGCTGGCTCACTCGCTGCCTGGCTTTTGTTGGAAGTTACTCCAGCCAGGACACCAGTGTAAAATAATGCTGTTCACTGCCTCCTCACTTCCTCCGGTGTCATTCCTTTCCCAGACTCAGTTTGGCTGCAACAACAGCAGAGACAAACCTAGAAGTGGACTTTTTGTATTTATTTATTTTTATTTTATTTATTTATTTATTTTTTTGGTAGTGAGAATCAAACTCAGGGCCTTGCACTGGCCAGGCAGGGACTGTGCCACTGAGCTACATCCCCAGCTCTATTTTTTAAAATTTTTTTAAATTTAATTTTATTTTTTCCTTTTCTCTTGTTTTTTGTTGTTATTTGTTTTTCTCCTTCATTGTTTGATCTCGTTTTTTTTTTTTTTTTTTTTTTTGTGGGTACCGGGGGTCAACCTCAGGACCTCACATGCCAGCAGGCGCCTGTGCCGCTGAGTGATATCACCGGCCCTTTCTTCATATGTGGGTTCCAGGAGTCGAACTCAGGCCCTCGCGCTTGCCATGCAGGCACTTATGCCGCTGAGCCATCTCACCGGCCCCCTTGATCTTGTTTTTATGACTGTAAACATGGTTTCTAGCTTCTTTGTGATTGTTGTTCTGTTCCATTCTTCCTTTTATTTCTTCCTCCCCTCTTTCCCTCCTGTCTCCTGTACCAGTTTCCCAAAACCCCTTTGTCCTCCAGCCTTGCTTCTAGGCTCTTCCTCTTCTTCAACTTATTTTTTCCTAACCCCTTTTAAATTTTCTCCCCTGAGGGTAAAATTGACATATTGAGGACTTATTCACTGCATGTAATTTTCTGGTTCGTTTTAGATTTTGTTATATAACCACAAATCTCATTCATATGGTTAACGGTGGCAAATTAATGGTTACCTCAGTTTGTCACTTTCTAGGCTGTGTTTGATGCTCTTGTTATTGCTGATTGTACTTTATCCAAAGTGACATAATTGCTCTAACCAGCTGTTCTTCCTGGTATCCCAAGACTGAGAGTGACTAGGGACATAGAAAATACTGTGGCACAGTGCCGAAGAACCAGGGGCTGGGCCAAACAGGCAACAACTTCTCATCCCCAACAAACTGAAGAGGTAGGATCTTGCAACAGACTCAAAATCCAAAAATCAGCTCCATCTGATAGACAACTCTGAGAAGTAATCATTTCCTAAGGGTTCTAAATACTAGCAATAACGCAACTCACCATAGGTAATTTACAAGAAGCAACCCAGGAATAAAACTTAAAAAAAAAAATTAGAAGAGAGATAAATTAGGAAATAGGCAGAAGTTCAAATACTTCCCCAAATTACAAACTGTTTTAAAAATATTTATATATACATGCTAATTGGTTTCATTTATATTACTAGTTCGCTGAAAAGAAAGATTTGTATTATTATCTGTTTCTTTTTTGTAAGAATCCTTTTGGTTTATGTCTTATACTCTGAGTAACTACTTTGAAGATAATGATACAAGATGTAATAATTGTTATTCTCTTATTACTTGATTATGAAATTTTATTTTTTCATAAAATAAAAAAGGTTTTAAAAAGAAACTTGACAGAGGGTACGGATAGAGGACAGCTCCCCGCACGTGTCCACGGGACGCCCTGGGGTTCAAGTTCACTCTCTCTGCTGTCTGAAAAACCTTAAGCCAGAAATTCTTCCAAAGGAACCACCGGCGGCAGTGCATCTCCTCTGAGGAGAGCTGCACCCTCAACCCATTTCCACACCCAGGAGAGCACAACCTGCAATTTTATTTTAAAAGCAGGTTAACTCACTAGAAAAGATGAAGTCTTCCAAGGCGGACCACGGCAGACTATACTGGGCCACAACTGACCACCCTCGGCCTCCTAGAAAAAATACGCTCCAGAGGCAACCAAACCCCAAGCTAGAGTAGTTAACCACTGCGGTACCAAACATCCTGGGCTGGTCTGATTTTTTTTTCTGGGGATGAATTTATAAAAGAAAGAATTAAACTTCCGTTAAAGCACTGATACATGTTGCCAAGCCTTATCTCTGTCATCTATCTATCATCTATTATCTATCATCTATCTATCATCTATCATCTATTTGTCTATCTC
Source organism: Erethizon dorsatum (assembly GCA_028451465.1). Classification (NCBI taxonomy): domain Eukaryota; kingdom Metazoa; phylum Chordata; class Mammalia; order Rodentia; family Erethizontidae; genus Erethizon; species Erethizon dorsatum. Next base: position 69,565,222 of record CM051834.1, read on the forward strand.
TATCATCTATCATCTATCTATCATCTATCATCTATCAATCATCTATCATCTAATCATGTCTATCTACCTATCTATCTACCTGTCATCTATCTAGCCAGCTAGCTAGTTATTACAGGTTTCCACCATCCAGTGGCTTCACAGTACTGTATTCCACTGTATAAGAATATTATCATTTATTTAGTTAATACTTCAGTATTGACAACTTGTTTTCTTCACTATTACAAGCAATGCTGTAAAAACATCCTGGATCTGAATGATTATTTTTACAGGGAGAATTAAACCACACACACACACACACACACACACACACACACACACACACACCTTTTTTGTGGTGCTGGGGACCTAGGACCTCACATATGCTACACAAGCATTTATTCTACCACTGATTTACACCTCCAGCCTTTTACATGACATTTTTAAGATCCTTGAAATGCTTCAACTTACTCTCCCTTTGAAGGTATCTGGCCATTTGCAAATCCTGACCTTTCCAGCTTCACGGAATGTTCTCTCTGGTAGCACCAGCTCCTCGGGCAGCCCTGCACTCTGCTTTCTTAAGGATCATCAGGAAAGGCAAGAGTTTCTTCCACCACCTCTGCCTGAGATCATAGCAGTGCTCTAGAGTTAGCAACAGGCATTAAGGTGGAAGCCAGCAGCTTCTTTCTAGAAAATAACCTTCAGAAAACAGCCTCAGAAGTGTTCGTATTGGTTTCTGTTCTGCTGTTACTTCGGTTTATTATGTTTTCATTTTTAGCTTGGGACGAGCCAGGATGAGACTGTCGCATTATACACTGCCTAATGACACAAGATTGGAGATATTATTTCTGGCCAAGTTACTCCCAGAGTATTCATTGCTTATTTTTGCTTCTCTTTAATAGGGAAGCCATCAGGGGCAGCATATCCAGCACAGAGCCTCCAGAGTTGTCATAAAATCATAATGCCTTCCTGTTATCCAGAAATGCGTGGCCAACTGCTACAAGTCACATCATTCCCTTGCAGAAACTAATGCTGTATTGTTGACTTTTATTTTAAATTTCGAAACATGCTTCCCTGTATTTCCTTTGCTTTCACGCAGAGCCAACATGAGAGAAATGAGGTCACTAGCCTTGCTTGGGTCAAAGGTGTTAGAAGGGTGGAGATGGTAGAGAGTCCAGCGGTAGTAGCTGCATTGGAGCCATTACCCAGGGGAAAAAGAACTGGTACTCAGATGCCACCAGGCTAGTAAGTCACATTAACATTGATTAACTGAAGAATCTCATTTCATCCTCTCAAAATCTCTTCCCGTTATCTCCTTTTTTTAATGAACACATACAGGAATCACAGGTGACTCAGGGGCTTTTTTTTCCCTTTTCATAAATTAAAAAATTTTAACAAAAATCATATACCATAAAAGTTACCATCTGAACTATTTTCAAGTGTACAATTAGTGGCATTTACATCATTACATGATCACCACCACCATTCATCCCCAGAATTCTTTTGATCATGTAAAACCAAAGCGCTGTACCCATTAAACAATAACTTCCCACCTGGAACTGTGATTGGTGGGGTTGGAATCTGAGCATCTGGAGGGACAGGGGTCCCACTGCCCTGCTCCTGTACTTATCACCGCCACTCTGTCCTGGGGGATATCCCTTTTTGGCTTAACCACATTGTCTTTCAATGCTCGTATTAACCTTGTGTTACAATTGTTGGGAGGGGACAGGCATCATGATTCACCTGTGACAGCCACCTGGAGACTACCCACAGTGGTTTGCTCCATTTCAGAATGCCCCTGAGGCCTACTCCATGGTGCCAGTGCTTCTCACCCCAGTGGCCAATTCTTAGCATCATATAAAGAAAGCACCTAATCCCTAAATTTACTTAGAAGTCATGGCCCCAGGAAGATAAAGGAAATGCAAAACATTAAGGAGTTCACTGTTATCACTGGCTTTTGTTTACAGCTTCAGGTTGCAAGATGCTTTCGTATACATAGTTAGATGTTGTTGGCAACGCTGTAAAGTCATTATTGTCTTCCTATTTTTTAGAAAGAAGGAAACTGAGTCTGACAGAGAAAGGCACTTGGCAAAAGTCATGCAAATGGTCAAGTCCTGGTCTCCAGTTCCCCCACGGGAACTTCTTGGCATCGTAGGAATCTCAGTGCAGCGCGGTAATCGCATCCACGGGGAATAATTCGGAGTGGACTAACCAGCTCAGCTTTGGCTTCTATTTTGATTTGGTTGGACAAGGTTCAAACCTGAATATTCCATTTTGATTTTATTTGGTTATTTGAATTGCTACAGTCCTAAAACTTGCTTAAATATTGTTTCTTCTTCTTTATTTTAATCCTCTGATCAATATGTATCTTCACCTTCATTCCTTTGCATAGGGTAGCTGCTTGCTGGTCGGCCACAGAACCCTGGCTGTTCCTTCTAAATGGTCCCTGCTCCTCTCAGGTCCTCCCCAGCTTACCTGCGTCTTTCTGCACTTGCAGCCACCAATGAATAAACAGGCATGTACCACAGCGGTAAAATGTCCTTCTGTGCTTTTTCCTCTTCAGATTTTCCTTCGGCCCCCTTCACTTTACAATGACCTTCTTTTCAGCTCTCAGGATCTTGATAGACATGGTTACTTTAATTTTTTTTTTTTTTTGTGGGTACCGGGGGGTCGACTTCAGGACCTCGCGCACCAGCAGGCGCCCATGCCGCTGAGCGATATCACCAGCCCCTTTTTCATATGTGGGTTCCGGGAGTCGAACTCGGGCCCTCGCGCTTGCCGGGCAGGCGCTTACGCCGCTGAGCCATCTCACCAGCCCCCACATGGTTACTTTAGAAAGACAGGTTTTAATATTATAGAAAGATTTTGTTATTATCCCAGTGTTAGCTTTTTGTCACTGGGACATGACATACACAGTTTAAAGGAGAAAAAGTGCATTTTGGCTCCCTGTTTCCGAGGTCTCAGTCCATGGTCAGCTGGCTCCAAGGCAGAAACAGCTGTTCACTTCATGGCAGCTAGAAAGCAGAGAGAACTGGAAAGAGTCAGAGAGTTGAAGGGGTTAGAGACAAAAGATACTCTTCAGAGGCGCACCCCCCAGGGACTACTTCGTCTGCCTGTGCTCTACCTCCTAACAGCCCATTCAGCTATGAACTCATCCATGGTTAATCCATGAATGAGGTCAGCACCCAAACTACATACGTTTTTAGAGGACACTTCATATTTAAACCACAACATCCCATGTCTTCCTGTTAGCCCTATGGTTTCAACATTGGCCAGCTCAGCATGAGTTTTTCCAGGCTCTACTCCCCCAAGCTGTCCCTGGAGTATGTGGGCACTCTGTGTGAGCCAGTTCCTCAGCCTCGCCACCTCACTTCTCCTTGGCAGGGACAGATGGCACACTCAGTGGGGGAGTTATTGAGCAGATGTGAGAAGCTATCTTCAGGTTGTGGGGGAGAGGCATAAGGCCTGTCCTCCCAGAAAACATCAGATGACCCATTTCTATCCCAGATCCTTGCATTTAGCAGAGGGCACTCTTGTTCTTACCACAGCCGCATTTCAGATGTCACGTGGCGCGTGCCGTTCTACAGAGGCGTGGACAGCGCGGGGCTTCCCTCTGTCTTACGCCTGTCTCACCTACATCGACTTTGTCAGATGCTGTGCTTAGAAAAGGGCACTGGAGCTTGGCGAAATCACAGAGAACTCTTCTGACTTTTATACTGAGTCATTTCGAGTTATTTTGAGCCTCAGTATTTTCTGAAATCTTTGAAGTGGAACGCATTTTCTTTTTGGTTTCTTATGAGCTATCTTAATTCCCTGTACTGAATAATAGGAAGACTCCTGTTCCTAATCCTTCTTCCCATTCTCTTTCTCTCCCTGTGGTCTTTTCCTTCGCTATATAATACCCCTCCCCATGGTTCTTTCAGTCTTCAAAGCTCTTTGCAATGTATCAATCTGGTCGCCAAAAGCCACGTGGAAATACCCACGCACGAACCCCAGGGTACCCTGCCCGGAAACCACGCGGCCTGGTAAACCCCGCAGGTAGCTTATCCACACTCACACTGTTATCTGTCCCCCACCCCCTGCCCCGGCACGCAGTAAGCTGTGACTCTGCTTTTCTTGCCTGCCACCCGGTCCCTGCTACCAAGCCTCCCATTCTTCTTGCGTTCCTGGTTCTTTGTGGATTAGCCCTTCCTTCCTCTGGAATAGAAGCCTCGGATACAGGAAAAATAGCAGCTTCCTGTTCTGCTTGTTTATTATGTTTAATTAACTCCTCTATGGCAATTCTGTTTATTGGCCAGGATAATATTTATATTTTAAAACTTAGTTTGCAACTACGGTAGATTCGGAATACTTACCATATTAGTTCTAGATTTTGTGATTTATCCCACACATGAGAAAAAGACTTCCTTCTCTCCTCAAAAGCAACTCACATGTGGTAGTGGGTTGTGACTTCTCGGGGATGAAGGACAGTGACGTTCCCACCACAGAAGTGAAAGGGTAGATATGTCACTGTGTGTGTCTGTGACCCTTATGTATGACAAGCAAACAGAGAAAAGTATAGTGGGTAGATTAGGTTTCCAAGTCTAATAAAAACAGGGACAGTGATATACCAAGAATCCCGCGCTTTAGCTACGGGATTATAAACTAGGATTGAAGCAGTGACTGGCGGGCACATCCGGAGATGCTGGTTCTGCCGCTGTGTGTCTGTCACGTGCTCATCTACACGGCACAGTATTAGAAGGGCCTCATCAAGAGAGTCTAGTCTATCAGAAGAAGCTTCTTTGCTGTGAAAACCATCAGGATCAAGGGTATCCAGAAGTTAGACAGATGCCACCTCATCCTGAAAGCAGCATCCAGAACCACCAAACTGTGGGTACCTACTACTTCTGTTTTCCGATTGTACTGGGCAAATTCTTTTGACTTTTTAAGTAGAGAAAGCCCAATTCAAAATGGCTTTAGGGTGGTAAAAAGAGTTTATCAGAGCAACGTGTGAAAATGAAAGGAAGACCTCGCTTTAGGTACTGGCTAGATTCAGAGGCTTAGCTCCCTCTCCCCATCTCTTAGTTCTGCTTTCCTCTGTTGGGGTCCATTATTATGTTCTTACCTCATGGAAGCAAGACGGTTGCCAGCAGTTGCCTGCCTTTATCATCTCTTCTCATTAATACCAGTTGGAAAGATTTGTTTCTTTCAAGAGTTAAAAAAACAAAGGAAGTTCTGGACTTGCGTCTGACTCTCCCTGACTGAAGCACGCTGCCATCCCTGGGTGGGGGCTGCAGACGGGTGTACATGCTGATTCGCCAGACCTGGATGCCATCGCTATACCTCGAGCCAACCCTAAACCATGTGGGCTGAGGGGAGAATGAGGGTAGATCTTTTAGGAAAACGTGACTTCTGTTATCAAATGAAGGAGGACTGGACGCCCATGCAAGCAAAACAACAAATGTGCACTGTGCCCAACTCAAATCTCTGTTGCTGCCTCTGTGGAGAGTTCAACAGTTTTATCTGACATATGCAGATTTGTTCTAGAACTTCTGAGGCAGATATGAAATTCTTACCCTGTTAAGGTGTCCCCACCCTCTCCTGGGTGGGTGAGCCCACTTCTGCTTGTTGGTAACTCATGTGTAATTTCTCCCCTCCTAGTACTATTCATGTCATGTTGAGTGGGATTGGTGCCTCACCCAGGCTTTTAATTTTTCTTTATAACTATGCAAGCATTAAAAAAAAAAAAGCTGGGCCATAATTGTTTTTGAAACATGGTGTGTTTGGGGGTATGGGGCAAAGATCGATGGAAATTATGTGGAAGTTCAAGGTTAGATACACTGTAGGACCACATTCAAGTTCCTATGTCTGAAAGTACCTGCCCTAGACTTCAGGTCTTAGCCAAGACTTTACAAAACTTTCAAGGACAACAAGAAAATTAAATCCATTTCTTCCTCCCCTGTATTCCAGCTTTAATCTTTAAAATACTTTTGGTAGTGATATTTGTTTTGTTTTGTTTTGTTTTGTTTTGTTTTGAGACAGGGTCTCACTATCTAGTTCAGACTGGTCTTGAACTCACTATGTAGCCTAGGCTGGCCTGGAACTTGCAACAATCCTCCTGCTTCAGCCTCCTGAGTGCTGCGATTATGGGTGTGCACCACCACACCCGGCCTTGGTAGTGATATTTATGAAAAACTTATTCCAGATTATGTTTCATTCTTTGTGGCCTTGTGAAAAGGAAAATCATCCTCATATTTTGACAACATATCTACTTTGAAAAAAAGGGATTCTGTAGATAAATTAACATTAAAAATTCCAGATTGTGCTGCAAATGTGTCCATCCCTCCTGACTTTCCCCAGTAGCTCTCTGCCTGTCCCTGGCATTCTTTCAGCCCCATTGTGCCTCACTGGGGCTCTTTCTACTCCTGACAAGGTATGACCAGTTCACAGGCTGCTCTAAAAGAATACCACAGACTGGGTAATTTTATAAACAATAGAAACTTATCTCCCAGTTCTGGAGGCTGGGAAGTCCAATCTCAAGGTGAAGGAGATTCCTGTTGCATCATTCTGGGGTGCAAGACAGAAAGGCAAGAGAGTGAAAACAGCAAGAGAGAGCTAAGCTCATATTTTATCAGGCATCTACTCCTGCAGTAACAAACCCATTATCCATGCATGAGCCCAGAGCCCTCATTACCCACTCACCTCTAAAAGGCTCAGCTCTGGGCCGGTGAGATGGCTCAGTGGCTTAAGCGCCTGCCCGGCAAGCGCGAGGGCCCGAGTTCGACTCCCGGAACCCACATACAAAAAAGGGGCCGGTGATATCGCTCAGCATCACGGGCGCCTGCTGGTGCGCGAGGTCCTGAGGTCGACCCCCCGGTACCCACAAAAAAAATAAATAAATAAATAAAAAATAATAATAAAAGGCTCAGCTCTGTGTCACTGGGGAGTAATTTTTCAACACATGAACTTAGGGGGACACACATAACACAGGCCGAAGAAAGGAGCCCAGGGATTACTGCTTTCCACACTCCTGGGGTCAAGGAAGCTTCAGTTTCCTTCATCCCTGGAATCCAGAAGTTCCAGGAATAATAGACAAGAACCTTATCTTTCTATGGCACTATTTACTGCTTCTCACTGGGGATTTTACCACCACCTGACAGGAAGAACCTGTGCTCGTCTGTGTTGCCTGTGTACCATTCCCTTCCCTTTTAAACACTGCTATCTCAGAACTAAATTAAATCCTCCTCTCCCATCATCCATCGCCAGGACCAAGCATCCTCCTCAGGGAAATATGCCTAGGGCCCCGCCCGACACCCTCACCCCAGGGAAGGTCAGACTCTTGGAAGGAGGTATTAGGCAGATGGAGTCAGAAGGCAATGCCTGAGTCTTGCAGGGTAGTGACTCAAAAAATATTTATTTGTAAAAATATCTTTAGACAAAAACGTTGCTATTATATAACTTCCTTCTCTAAATATAGTTGAAAGAATAACTCGTAAGATCATATGTGAACCAAAATCTAGCCTTCTGCATGACAATTTATATTCAAACTGAATTCTTTCTTATCAATCAAATCTATTTGTATCAATCAAATAGGTAAGTCAATGGCAGGGCAGCTCTAGGGAGGGCATGGCTGAGATCTCAAGGGAGTTACAAAGAGGTAGAGGAGAAGATCCCTTCATGCGCTTGGCAGTTGGAAAGAAGAGGACAAGGTATATGCTCAGATTTTCAGACACACTATTTGCAGTTTAATTGACTGGAGGATGCCTTCTTTTAAAAAGATTCTGGAGCACTGTTGCATATATAAATGTTTTCCCTAAATATTGACATAAGAATTCAAGAAAACTATATGTTCAGAGGTCAAAAGTTTATACAAACAGTCCCAGATAGCAGTGCCAGAGGGTGTGGTGCTGAGCGCGGGAGACGAGCTGCGTGCGCCGCAGGACTGTGGATCTGAACTCCGTCTAGAATCTGGCGATGCATCTTCTCTCTACATGAGCTCACCCGTATGTACAAAGCAGCTATTTCCAACATATGGCAGCACGTAATTATAACCACTAAAGTAGCGAGTGAGGAGTGAAATGGGCCTTACCTTCCAGAGAACTTGGAAGTCACCGCACAGGTGACGGCTGAAGGTCAGACAGAATGCAGAAGCCAGGCCAGAAAGAGGGTCCGCCTCAGCCAAGGTCCGGAGGTGGAAGGATCAAGGCCAGCCTCGCACTCAGGAGGGGTCTCTCTGAAAAGTCATCACAAGGTGGAAGTTCAGAATGGTGGAGTGGGTTCAACCTGGAGGGGGACTTAAGTTACGGGGGTGAGAACTCAGTAAGTACCTTTGGATTTATGCATTAATCCAAGGTAACAGGGGTACAGTTAGACTAACTGGAAAGAAATCTCTGTGAGGTAAGACATCATTTTCCACTCTGACTGACAGTTACTGAGCATCTACTTTGGGTCAAACAGTTTTTCTTGGTGCTGGGCACATAAGAGTGAGGTAGACAAAAGCCCTGATCTCGGGGAGTTTATATTTTAATGCAAGTGGGAGGAACGGACTGGAGGAAGCTCAGTAAATACAAGGATAATTAAGATCATCTCAGAAAGCAACAGGTCAGGAAGACCATGGAATGACAGAGAATAACCTGGAAGGGAGGGAGGGTTACTCTGGATAGGGTGGTCAGAAGGATCGTACAGAAGGTCCAAGGTGCCCCATCAGTACCAAACTGCACCTTTACTGCCAGGCCTAGAGGTATCTTCTCTGGGGCAGAAGCTAATTCTACAAAGATATCCCATATCACCCAGACCAGCTGGCTGGCTTTAACCTGGCCCATCACCCTGCTATAACTATCTGCTTTCTTATCTGTAAAAGAGTGAGAATGGACCAGTTCTTTCCAGTTCCTCTGAGTTCTAGCATTCTATGATTCCTACCATTGCATTTCATGTTCAGAAATGCAGAAAAGTTACCAGAACCACTGTAGAGGGGCCACTCAGTACTTGTAACTTTCCTCGAGCTTAGAACTGGGATGACAGGCAAGATGTAGCATGCGGCCACTAGGCTCAGGCTCTGCGGTGGTAGAGAGTGCTGACGCTCAGCAGCTCGCCTCTTTCTGTGTGCTATCTCATGTTCCAGAAACTGGAGGTTTTCTTTCTTTTCCTAATGATATTTCCAGGCTTCTGTGCAGCTAAGCTTCTGAAAGGGAGTTAGATTCTGTAAAACAGACACTCTCGGTAGAGATCTGGAAGGCAACAAAAGGCAGGACCGTCTCCTTGCTGCAGGCTAACATCTGGCCAGGCAAGCTGGGTCCTTCTGCAAGAGCTGCTTCCCTGTGGCAAAGAGGAGGGTAGGGAGTGCAGCTTCCAGATCCCTGGGCTCAGCAGGAGCACAGGTTCTTAACTGCAGCCTCTGCAGCACAGTGCAGCTTCCTCATTTTCCTGGCTGAAGAGGGGGCATCTGTCCAGGAGCAGAGCTGCTCTGGAAGGCTTTTCTTGAGCCCCTCAGGCCCTTTGCATCTTTGATATTATTTGCCCCCCAAACATCTCTTCATCCCATTTCCACATTTATGGATCCTCTACTGGAGAGAAACCTTTGTTTCATAATTAAATAGGGCTAAGGGCATTAAGAGCGAGGTTTCCATGACAGGTAGCTTTGGGTTGTAAGCCTCTCTCTGCAGAATGTCTGCTTCAGAAGCTAGGGACAAGTGTCTTTCTACCACAGGAGCCCTTCCTAATGGAGGCTCTAACTTGGGTTCCAAAAAGAAGCTCTTTCCAACCTTGGCTATTAAAGCTTTATATATGTTACTTATGCCTTTACTGGCAGATCAGCTGAAGACCCACAGTTCCCAAGAACCACAGTTCCCTACATTAAGGACCTCTCTCCCTTTGCACACCCTCTGACTCTCAGGAACCCCTGTCTGCAACCAAAAGTACCACAGGGTTCAGATACAGTCAGATGGGAGCTGTTAGCTCTGCATTGAGATGCGCTACTGGAGAGATGGGTTAGTAACCAGAATTCATCTGTAACAAAAATGAGGAATGCCACTGCCTTACAGATAAACACTGGAGACATAAAACACATTTGCAAAATCTATATATACATAACAACTAGACCTTTCAAGGATTATGAAGGAATTTTTCTCTTTTTCTCTTTCTTTTTCAGGGAAAACTATTGGTTTTCACCTAGCATGTCTCCAAAGGGAGTTTTAGCTGATTTGTTTGTTTATTTTGATAGTCTCTATGTTGGCTTCTTTTCTGAAGATTTTAGGAAAAAAAATACAGCTATAAAATAGTGACTAAGATTTCAAGAAACTTTAAAATATGTGCCAATGAAGTTTCTCTCATCCGCTGAAGTCTCAGTCTAAAGAGAGATAATGGAAGATAAAACCAAGCCATCCTGGCTAGAGGCCTACACCACAGTGCAGCCCATCCAAGCACTTCACTGCGCACAGGAAACGAGCTCTAAAGGTATTTACATTCAAAGGAAATGCGTCTAAACCTCCGATATTATTTGCCCCCAAAGCATGTCTTCATCCCATTTCCACACTTATGGATCCTCTACTGGAGAGGAACCTTTGCCTCATAATTAAATAGGGCTAAGGGCATTAACAGTGAGGTTTCCATGACAGGTAACTTTGGGTCAAAAGCCTCAAAATTAAACAGCAGATGAAGAGGAAGGAAAAGAAAACAGGAAGAAAATGTCACTCAATGAATGAATCTAAAAAATTGGCTGGGGATTGGGGGACCTTAGGTCCTTTAGCACAGCAAGGCTTTATTCCTGGATTTGAGTAGAAAATCAGTCACAAAAAAAGAGTTCAATTAACATGAATTACCATCTTCATTTCCCCTATTATCTTTCTCTCTTTTCTCCAATTCTGTAGTTTTTTATAAAACTGAAGAACAAAACTTCTTACTGCCTGCCTGTTTGGGGTCCCTTCTGCCCCTGAAGGCAGATCCAGAACCTCAGAAGACATCTTCCGGCCGGAAGGGGGACACGCACTGTTTCACTTCCCTTGCGCGCTCCTCGTCCAGGGGACACAATCCGACGGTCACCTAAGAATAGAGCTGGGACCTGCCCCTGCTCTGATGGACCAGGCTCACCAAAAAAGAGCACTGACCTGAAAATGGGTGCTGAGCTGAGTCACTCTCTATCGGCACGCGACTCTGAATCTCTTTCAGCAGACAAATCTATTGATCGAGTGCCAGGGACTTCCTCCACCTCCTTTCAGGCACTAGTGGACACACGCAGCAGAAAAGGAGAACACTGAGAGGGGCGTCTGCAGTGACATGGGCAGTCACCTCTGCAGGCTCACAGGCAGCTGCGACTTCCCACATAAAGCTGCACCAGACATTCATTCACGGAATTACTTTCCAGGCAGAATTCCTGCCCTGGCTGGGAACCTACGGGAGAGAAGAGGTCACAGCAAGAAACGAAGGGTGCCCTGGGAAGAACGATCTCACTGGAAAGCCACAGGGATGGTTTACAGGTCCTAAGCCACCTACAGAGGAGAAGGTGGGAAAGTTAGGGTTCACTTAAATACATCAGTCCCTTGGCAGCGATTTCCATACTTGAAAAAAAAATTTTAAATGGATGGCAAATGAATTCAGGAAAAGTGCTGAGCCCTTAAAATTTCTAACTATGGCTACATTTTCTCTAACTTTACTAAAAGCGCCAGCAAATAAAAGTAGGCACATCCATGACACATTTCCTGACCTGTACAATCCTCATAATAAGTTATTTACTGGCAGCCTGTGACCCCGGGGCGCACAGGCGGGGCTGGGACGGGAAAGGGGAGAGACAATGCCTCCTGTAAACTCCACCGCACAGCACCGGCGTCAGGAAAGACTGCAATAGAACAAATAATCTTGCGCTAAGAAACCTTGACATACTGCCTCTGAAATCAAGGTCTCTGGAAATTTCAGACAGGAAATGTTCTGCATTTGGTGCGACTTCTTTTGGCACAGGGCTTGAAAATTGAAATCGAATGCGGCACAGTCAGGCGACTTCTAAGTAATTTCAAACAAGTACAGTCATAATTCACCTCTAGTCAAACAATGTGAGATTTTAAAAAGAGCGACAGGAAAAGTTCTAGAAGGAAAACGCGCTCCTAACTTCCATTGTTCTGCCAACACTCCCTCGCAAGGAATTTTTTTCTCTCCCAGTTGCAGAGTGGGTGTCTGATGATCAGAACATGAGAAAAGGTAAACCGTATTCTTTCTTCCCAGCAAAGGTGCAATTATTTAGTTTTTACATAATTCTGGATACACGATATGCAAATGTGTGATGGCGTGCAATGCAGCAGATCTGCACTTGCTCAGCCTCTCACCCAAGTAAAGTACCTGGAAAACATCCATAAAGTGAGGGCGTGCTCCTCTGGGCCCGGCCTCCTGGCTTTGACACTGGCTTGCCAAATACACTGTGCAAATTATTTAACCTCTTTCTGTCTTCCACAGGCATCTGCAAAATGGGCTGGAGGCGGTGGCTCAGAAACTCTTTATGGGTGCCTGAGAAACTGTATGAGGCTCAGCGTTGCTACGAAGGTACATAAACTTTTCCCAAAGGGCTCTGCTGTCCACAAAATTTTGTGCATACGAAATATGATAACAACCACCATCAAACCCAAAGCCATCCTCTGCCCAGCCATCTACTGGTCTGGACTTTCTGTCCCCGTGGGCTAGCACCAAAGCTGAAGGTGGGAGTACAACTGGCCTACTGTCCCATTCATTCCTTCCCCAGGCTGCAAAATGAACCCTGGAATGACATCGATCAGGCAGTCCGGGACTGCGAGGTTTCCTCCCGCCTTTCTGACTACCTGCCTCCTGGGGCAGGTGTGCAATTTGCACAAATTGTAGCACTGGCCCTGAGGGTGACTATAAAACCCACATAGGATTCTCCATCTCCTAGTTTTTATTGTGTATCACAATAATTTGTCTATTGTAAGCCAGCTAGGCAAGTGCTACCCTTCATTTTCTTTTTGGTACAGTGCCTGCCGTCGCCTTAACACTCAATTAATAAAATTGCTGTATTACCCTCCTTCTGGCCCAGTGTTTTAGAAGCAGGGCTGGGCAGATAAGTGCGGAGTGTTTCCTCAGAACACAGGTCCCCGGCAGGGGCCGGAGGTCACTGCAGTGCTGGCTGAGGGGTGGGGTAGAGACACTGACCCGGGGCCTGAGGGTTTTACGAAGGGACACTTGCAGACAGGAGTGGGTTGAGCGAAAGGAAAGCTGTGGTAGGGATGAGGCATCTCTAGGCCTAAAGGGAAATCTGCAGGTTTTTGTGAAGAGCTTCAAATTTGAGGTTAGAATGACTTTTATTAGAATCTTGGCTCTGGCACTGACCATCTGTGCTTCGGGACAAATTCCTTATTACTCCATAGTCTCGATATTCTCATCTGTGAAGGGGGATAATGATCACTAAATCTTAGATATTGTGAAGACTGATAAAGATTCTAAACGTTAGGCCTGAATCTTCTCCTGGGCCCATCTGTGCCTTTCTTGTAAAATTTAGTTTTAACAAACCCACCCCATCTCGGGTGTCTGATCACCTTTGATGTCTAATCAGGTCCCTCCTCCTCCACCATCCCCAGGACCTCTGACCACCCCAGGCCTGTCCTCAGCAGGAGACCTTTTAGGTAACTGGAGCCAGAGCCAGCCCACCGCGTGTCTCCTCTTACTAATTCTCCACCCACAGCACGGCCCAAGGTCCTTGGTATCAATTCCCACCCGCTCATGCTGTTTTTGGGTTCAGCCCAATCTCTACCCACTCCTGCAAGATCCGTGTATCTATACCTAGCACAATAAAGTCTTCTTACTGTGCCTTATCAAATGCCATTGGATATATTTTTTCTTTAACAAAATAAAATAAAACAAAGACAGGGGAAAAAAAACACCCAGGGCCCCAACAAATGAAAATTTCCTCCCTACCCTAACCTTCTACTGATAGCCAAGCACAATTCAACCTGAAACTGTTCCCCTCCCCGTACCTGCGCTCGGAGGGCCTCCTGCAGTCCACGCAGGGTTAGGGATTCCGACTTTCAGACCCACCTCGGGGGACACAGGATGGCGACAGCATCCCTGCAGGACGGAGGTGTACTGAGGCGCTGAGGGAGGTCACACCCTCGACAGGACTGCTTCTCGCAGGCCGCAGACCCGCAGGGGCCCGGGCGTGACGCGAAGGCCCGGGCCGCCACCTCTCGGGGCGCCGCGGCGTCCTGCGCTCTCGGGCGGGCGAGGGGCGCGGGCGTGGGGCGCGCGGGCGCGAGGGGCGTGGCGGGTCCCGGGCTCGGCGGCCGCCAGGTGGCACCAGGGGCCGCCCCGCGCCGTCGTGGGCGGGCGCAGGGCAGGAAGGGGTTAAGCCGCCGCGAGCCCCGCGCTCCTCGGGGAAGCCTGGCCGGGCGCGGAGGAGGGCGGCGGGCCCGCGGAGAGCGCCATGCGGGGAGGCGCGGCGCCCGGCCGCCCGTGAGCCGCCCGAGCAGCCGCCCGCGGCCGGGCGCGGAGATGAGCAGGTCCGCGGCGCTGCTGCTCTGCTTGCTGGGCTGCCACGTCTGGAAGGCGGTGACCAAGACGCTGCGGGAGCCGGGGCCCGGAGGCGCCCAAGGTCGGTGGGCGGCGGCGGCGGGAGCTTTGTGTCGCGGGGCCTGCGCAGCCCCGGCCTGCAGCCCGCGGCGCTCCGAGCGGGCCGGCGAGCTCGGGGACGGGGGGCGCGGCGGGGGGCGCCGAGGTCCTGGCCTCTGCGCCGCGGCGCCGCGCGCGGCTCGGGCTCCAGGGCTCCCGCGCCCCGCGCCGGCCCGGCCGGTCCCTGCCCCGCGCCCGGCGGCGCGCGGCTCTTTTGTTGTGGCGGGGACCGGGCGGCCGCCGCCCCGGTGCCTCCTGCGACCCGAGACCTGGAGTCGGTGGCTGCCGCCCTCCACCCGCCTGCCGCAGTTTAGGAAAGTTTCGGGGTCCTCCCGCCCCGTCCCTCTCCGATGTCTTTTCCAGACCCCTAGGGATTTGCTCAGCGGCCTAGGAATCAGGGTGAGAGGAGAAAGAATTGGAACCGAGAGGCCCAGATCACTCAGAAAAAATCATTTCCATGCCTGTGCGTCGCCAGCTCGTGCCTTTTGTCTAATCTTTGGCCTCTGCACATCAGCTTTCCAGGCGTGGAAGAGCGTGGTCGCCTCTGAGAATGGCCACAAGCCTGTCTTTTGTTTTGTTTTTACATCAGAATTTATTTGGGGGAACCCTGGGGCTTTCTTGGCATGCTTTTGTGAGGATAAAACCGAATGTTTCTGCGTTGCTGGCCTTCTCAAACCGGGGCTGCGGCCCGCACACGAGCATCCGCATCCACCCAGGGCGCCACTTCCCTGGGTCCTTTGGGCCTAGCGGGCGGGTCAGCCCAGAGGCCGCCCCTGCAGCCACGTGCACCCCGGATTCCTGGCAGGAAGGTGCGCGTCCTGCAAAGTTGCCCCGCACAATGAATGGAGGAGGAGCGCGCCATCCCGCACCTCCTATGGGGACCCTGCCTTAGGCTTTTCCTCTGCTGGCCTGTCCAGGGACCAGAGGCTTCCGGACAGCCACACCGAGCCACACCGAGCCACAGCGATGTTCTGACAGGGAGGGAGAGGAGGCTCTGCCCACAGTCTGGGTTTAGTTTATCATCTGCATGTTGAGCGAAAGGTTTTCATATCCAGCACTTGGTGAATTGCGTAGATGCATGGCTTCTTCCATAGCTAGGGTAGACTATGACCAATGTGAATTGTGTACACATTTAATAAGGTATGTATGGAAGGGGGTATTGACAAGGCACAAAAAGACCCATGTGTCTCCTCACGTAGGAAATGGAAGTCCACGACATTAGATCATCAGGGTTGAATTGTAGCCGCCTTAGTTTATACCCTACTGCCTTTTTAATGTGTTTTTAATGAATATATTTGTGTCTCGGTGAAGTCATTATTTTCAAAGAGCAGGTTGAATTTTTTGTGTTGTGCTTGAAATAGCAATATATGGAAACACCCAGTGGATGCACTTATAAAATAGGGAAAAGCATGGCTTCAATTTAAAAAAAATCATAAGGAAAACCTATGAGGTTAAAACTAGATTGTATCGGGCTCTTGCTGCTCAAACCGCAGAAATAGAATAGCCTGTAAAATGGTAGAGAAATGATTGACCTATCGCATATTTATGCTATAGCTAGGAGTATTTTAGTATGTAGTATGGTTTGGGTGAAAGAGCAAGTATAGTGGAATATTGCTCCCCTTGGATTGCATACTTGGTTTGTTATTTAGACTAAGGATGGCTTTTAAGGTGTTAAGCCCAGGAGCTGTATCCAAAATCTGGGTCTTACTACCTGGCATCTGGATTCCGAGCTAATTTTGTTGCTAAGGAAACAATTTCTATGTTGACATTCAAGGTTATCTTTAACCCAGTGAGTTTGGCAAAGCATCTTGACTTACCACGGTCTTCTAGTTTTTTAATTTGTATCTTTTCTGTGCTCCTGGATCTTTATACCAAGGAGTCAAATGTTGTATCTGATTTCATGTTGCATTTTCCGTAGCTGATTGTTTTGCACATAGTTGGGGCTCAGATAATGCTGAATGGGTGACAGTGCAACCTGAGGTCATGAATATTGCATGCATTTTTAAGAAGAAAAGTTCAAGCTGGCTGTAATGGCATACATCTGTAATCCCAGCACTCTGGAAGGCTGAGTAAGGAGAATCTCAAGTTTAAGCCCAGTGTGGGCAACTTAGTGAGATGTCTCAAAATAAACAATTAAAAAAAGGCTGGAGATATAGATCAGGGCAGAGGCCCTGGTTTAATCCCCAGCGCTACAAAAAATAAAATAAAAATAAATAAAAAAAATTCAATGTTTATTTACTTCATCCAAAACGTAATTTAAGAGTTTTATTTTTATTGTAGAAAAAAATTGAAACATACTTGTGAACAAACATTACACACACATTGTACGCTAACAGGGTTTGGAAATTACTGAGGAAAAACTGCTTAGAGACCTCAGGCCTACAGAAGTCATACTCTCTAGTGTTCATCTAGATTTGTGGGACTCGATCCTCCTCCGTTAAATGAATCTGTATTATACCATCTAGGGAGACTAACATCTGCAAGATTTCTTGGCATGACTTTGCTATTTATATATTCAAGGTAAAATTTAAGGTTTGGCTTCAGCTTCTTTTACCGTAGCTGCTCTGATTTGGCAAAGCGATTTCCAGTGCCGTGGTTAGTCGTTTGCCGCGTCATCGGTCTGAAACGTGAACTAGCGCGGGAAGAGATGGGGTGTTTTTATTACCTGTTTCATCCGAGTTGCTCTGAAGTATTTAGTATCTAATTTTTTGTGAGAATTTTAAAGGAAGCATTATTCAAAACTATTGAATAACTGCCTTTCTGTGCCTCTTACCAAACTGCACGAGGCCGCTTGATGAAAGGGGGCTCTCCTGGAGGAGCAGGCGGCTGTGCAGATGTGCTCTGGAGGGATGTGTTTTCGAAGCCCAACGTTCTGTTTGTGTGCCAGAAGAAAGGTCAGTGCTAGGTGAAGGACTTCCTGCTCAGAATTCTATTGTGTGATCTTTATTTTGTTGCTGTTATCTAAAGTAAGGTGTTTTGCAATGATGTACTCACTTTTTGTGCATCTCAGAAAAGCTACAATCTGTCATTTGAGTGAATGGCTTGGCTGCCTCTCTTCTCTCCAAAAGGTCTGCTCTTCGCCAAACTCAAACTTCAGTTATTAGAACTCTGTGATCATCTGAAAGACTGAAGAAGTGGATGGAGGGGTTTGGGGAGGGACAGCCAACAAGCATGGTGTCTGCTTATATTATATTAAAAGCATAACTTCTACAACTCACGGGCTCGTATCCTGGAGGGGTTAGACTTCAGGAGACCACTGGGCTTCATTGCAAGCCAAGTGTGACAGCTATGCGGAAGCAACAGTTTCTAGGGGATTTCTGCAGTCTTCGAAATGACATCATTTGTATCTTTGTGAGATGAGGTCTCACAATGTTACCCATACTGACCTTGAACTCCTGAGCTCAAGTAATCTTCTGGCCTCAGCCTCTTGAGTAGCTGGGACCACAGGGGTGGGGCTCCATGCCCAGTTCATAATTATATTTGTATCCTACTTGTTCTGTAATACTTTGTAACTGATAGGTTATTGGCTTAAAATCCTAACCAAAAGAAGGAAAATTTTACATAGATTTCTAAACTTGAAAATAAAGGTGCTTTCTCAGTTGCAGTATTCATTTTGAACATATGACGTATCTCTCTAAATCAAATTGTGCAATTTTATCATTGTTGGTAAATAGATAATTTTAGTAAATATTAATTTAGTAAGACACATGTGAAATTAAGTTGAACAACATGTACAATACTGTATATTGAAGGAAAATTTGAAAAAAATTTCAGAGATTTATATAGAAGAGTTTGTCTTATGTACTTTTGGTGAAACATGTTTAATGAAAATTATTATACCTATTAATGCTGTTATAGTTTGATCAGGTTATAGAGAAATACTGAAAACAAATCACTTGATTTTACCAACTACTTCAGGACTTTTAAAGACAACAGTTCTAGCTAAATTATCTTGTTTCAGCAAACATGTAACTGAATATATTTTAAAATTAAGCTTCAGGAATCTGAATAGACCAGTTAATTATATGAAATAACTTTTTAAAAAGAAATTCTACAACATGAACCAATATATACCCTAAATTAATAAAACCACTACATTTATAAAGTCAGACTTGTAAATAGGAAATAATTAAGGCACTTAACCACTTTAGAAAGGGTTTCCTCCTGAGTGTTTTTAAAATAAACAATTCAGTCAACATATTTAAGTTGATTCCCAAAAAAAAAAAAAAAAAGATGATCCCACCTTCCTCTGACCAAGCAGGTTTCTTTTTTTTTTTTTTTTTTTTTTGTGGGTACCGGACGTCGACCTCAGGACCTGGCACGCCAGCAGGCGCCCATGCCGCTGAGCGATATCACCGGCCCTTTTTCATATATGGTTTCTGGGAGTCGAACTGGGGCCCTCACGCTTGCCAGGCAGGCGCTTACGCCGCTGAGCCATCTCACCGGCCCCCAAGCAGGTTTCATTTGTGAACTTTTCTTCCTTCCTTCAAGTCAGTCTGCAAAAATGTGTTCTTTTTTCTTTCACTTAACCATTGCAGAATTTATTACTTCTTACAGTAATTGGCTCTTCTGTGTGGACGACTTACTGTTAGCTGGTGTCTTAGCTCTTCATCTTCCATCCTTCTTCTCCAACCAACGTATCTTAACTCCAAGTTTAGGTGTCTCCTTGGTAGATCCTTTTCCCCCCTTGCAATCCGTATATCAATACTGGGGATTGAACCCAGGGCCTTTACACTGAGCTACATCCCCACACTCTTTTTATTTTTAAATTTTGAGACAGGGTCTCACTAAGTTGGTAAGTTGCCTGGACTGGGTCAAAGTTACAGTCCTCCTGCCTCAGCCTCACAGAGTAATAAGCAGTAATTTTACAGATGCATTTATATAGTGTATTTTAGTGCCAGAAGGATTTCTTAGGGATCGAGTTTATTTTATTTGTTCTAAAGACAAGGAAACCTAGGCCAAGAGAAATAAACTGAGTGGAGGTAATGCACTGTGCAGATACAGACCCCGCAAGAGGTAGCAAGATGGCTCCAAAGATGTCTGTGTCCTAATCCCCAGAACCTGGGCACATGGTATTTTCCATGGCGAAAGGACTTTGTGGAGGTGAATCACTTAAGGATCTTGAGATGGGAAGATTACTTGTGATTGCTTGGGTGGGCCCAATATAATCACAGGGACCCTTGTAACAGGAAAGCTGGAGGATGGAGTCAATCCTCTGGAACAGCGAGGGCGGAAAGTCCAAGGCAGTGACGGAAGATACTCCACTGGCTGCCCGAGGGCAGGGTGAAGTGTCCCGACCTGAGGGATGCGTCCTCCTCTATAGGCTGGGAATGCAGGCAATGATTCTCCCTTACAACCACAGAAGAGAGGCAGCTCTGCCAGCGTCTTACATCTATCTAGTCTAGCACCACTGATTTTGGTTTTCTGGACTCCAGAACGTAAGATAATATATCCATGTTGTTTTAGGGCACTGAGCTGCGCTAATTGTTCTTGCAGCAACAGGGTGCTAATACAGACCCTCAGTCTTACGAACTGTGGAAAGAAACACACTGCGTAGTCAGGGTGATGGTACAACACGGCTCATTTTTTTGGAACCAAGCTACTGAAGATGAACATTTGGAGAAATGCTTGGGGTTCTTGAATCTGGTTGCCAGAATTCTTCCAAAATGGAGCCATGGCTGAGTCCTCAGGGAATCCATCCAGGACACATCTCCCCATCACCAAAATAACTATTTTTCTTCCAGGTAGGATCAGTGGGTTGCTGCTTCTCCTTTGTTCATAGCAAGGTAAATTAACTCTGCTGTGTTCCTTCCAGAGTTGAAATTCATCCTTGCAGGGAGAAGGTGGTAGCCTTTGAAAGTCTTGCCAAAAGCCATTTTTAGAAATCTTGCTTGTCTTCAAGCTTAACTCCAATTTTTTGTTGAAACATTGTGTTAGTTAGCTTTCCATTGCCCTGACAAAATGCTAGCAATAATTGACTTACAGGGAGGAAAGCTTGATTTGGGTCCCTGGGTTTGGAGGTTTCAGTGCACGACTGCTTGGCTGCGTTGCTCGGGATCTAGTAGGGAGCTTGGGGCAGAGCACAGCTGCTCACCTCATACCTCATGGCTGCGAGGAAGCAGAGAGAAAACTCACCTTTATGACAGAATCCCTCACCCCAAACCATTCAGCTGTGATCCATCCATGGTTAATCCATGGATGAAGTCAGAATCGTCGTGGTCCACTCACCTCCCAAAGGTGCCATCTCTGGACACTGCTGCTTTGGGGACCAAACCTTTAACACATTAGCTTTTGGGGGACCATTCAGATTGAAACCATAATCGACATAACTATTAGTAACTAAGTGAGGTAGGAGGAAGTTGCGATCATGGCACCGTGGGCTCTCAGTGCCTTGAACTGTTAAACAGGAATGGCGACCTGGATTTCTTAGAGACTCCTCACACCCTGTGTGATATTTTGCCACTTGTGTTAGGTAAACGAGCCCCTCCAGCTCCAAGGCTGGACCATCTGAGCGCTAGAAGAAGTCCTCCTGCTGGCCGGGCAGGACTGGTGTGGAACAAGCCTCAACCCCGCACCTGTTGGACAGTATGAGAAGAGCGCCCTTACTTGGCCTCCTGCAGTTCCCCTCTTGGTGGGAGCTCGGTGTAACCCAGAGAGGGGAGCCAGGTGACAATGGGGAGGGTCCAAGAATGGCAGCTAAAGGGGTCACTGGCGATCTGGCGGAGTAGCATGGGATTCAGACCTCACGTCCTGGAGGAGAAAGATGAGGATGTGGCTTGGCATGAGTCTCCCCAGGAACCGACCTTTAGGACAGAGAGAAGCTTGGAGCTTCCCCATTTCTGGACTTCGGCAAAAAAAAAAAAAAAAAAAAAAAAGTGAATTAGTAGTGGGAAAAGGAGAGAATCACGTAGTTGTGGTACTTTAAGGCTTGATATCCTGCACATTAAACTATTACATCGTATCCCCGAAATATTGTTCACTCATTACTCTCAATTTCTTCTACCTTAGACCTTGGTCCTGGTAGAGAGCTTGCGGAAGCTGGAATGTCTTTGTCTCTCTTTGTTCCATTCTGTTCTTTTGGTGCAGGCTCACTTCCACATTATCTCTGTTTAAAACCATTTTATTCATATTGCTCTCCTGCAGAAAAAATGTTTAGTATTTCCCGTGCGCCCAAAGTGTGAGATCTAGTGTACTAAGCATGGCCTTCCCGGACTCCTGCTTTCCTCAGGCGCCTGCCTATCCCAGCTTTACCTCCTGTTCTTCTCCAGCACAACGTTCTTCTACCGTCCCCCGCATGGTCACTGCACTTCCTCGCTTCTCTTCTCCTACAGCTTTTCTCTTTTCTGCTCTTGAAATCGAGCTCCCATTCCGTATTTGCTGTGTGAAGGCAGGATGACAAGTGCTTATTAGACGGAAAGGCAGTGTGCGTGGGAGGCGCAACGTGCTTCTGTGCGAGGTGATTATTTAGAAGTCCTTACCCCTAATACTTTACAATCCAGCTGGAAAACAAATTGAAAAATAAATGGGTGGAGAAGGACATCACAGAAGTCCTTTCTATGTAATCTGGCAAAACCCATGAGTAAGATAAAACCCACTGATGCCTGTGTGACCAAAAGTCCCACCATCAGTTGTCTGTAACATTTCAAGGATTTACCGACAGGGACATAGGGAATTTTGCTTCTGAGAGCGTAAGCATGCACCACATCACTGCGTGCTCCTCCAGGGGGAAAGGTGAACAGCAGAGGTGTTTTTTGGAAATCAGATGTTTAAGGCGATACTGGAGCTACAGCCATTTGAAGCTCTCATTGATAACAAGGGAGACAAGTAAAGCTTTCTCATAGTATATAATCTGAGTAGGAAGATTATCAAATATAAAGTCAACATTCATTAAATATTTTGAACCTTAATTTTATATAAAGTATAAAAAAGACTTGCACAAATATGAAAACTGGCAAGATCTTTTTTTTTTTTTTTTTTTGTGGGTACCAGGGGGTCGACCTCAGGACCTCATGCGCCAACAGGCACCCGTGCCGCTGAGCGATATCACCGGCCCCTTTTTCGTATGTGGGATCCGGGAGTCGAACTCGGGCCCTCGCGCTTGCAAGGCAGGCGCTTACGCCGCTGAGCCATCTCACCGGCCCTTTTGAAATTGTGGAAAGTAGCAAATAGTATAGGAAAAGATGGCTAGGAAAGGTTACTTTGCAAGTGAGCATTGAGTTTATAAAAACTTACTTTGTTTTGTTATTTCGCGTCTCGTTTTAAGCTGTATTCCACAGGAATAGAGAAGTATAGGTTTAAAGAGGAAAAATCCAACTATTTTCAAGTCAAATTAATATTTTCATTTTGTAGACTAAATCTTTTGAGCTCCGAATTAAAATAGAAAATGGCTGAATTCATAGTGGGGAATTTTTTTTTTTTTTTTTTTTTGTCTTTTTGAGACAGGGTTTAACTCTGCAGTTCAGGCTGGCCTTGAGCTCACTTTGTAGCCCAGGCTGGCCTCAAACTCGCAGCAATCCTCCTGCCTCAGCCTCCGAGTGCAGGGATGACAGGCGTGCGCCACTAGGGGGAAGATTTTTAATGGCATTTGGCAGAGCTGAGTGAAACACACTGAGCATGTTGATTAAAGCATCCTCAATCAGTATGATGATTCGTATCAGGGCGGCCTCTGATTGGCGGCTCAGCCTCGGTGTGGGAAGCCCTCCCTCCGCCTCTACAGTTGATTAGGGTTAGGGTGTGGCTGCGGTTTGGTTCACTTGGTCCATAAACACAGTTTACATCATTCCTCTTGGAAAGAACACTCTTGGTCGACAAGAGTGTTTCCTGGTGGAAATTTATTTTAACAAAACACATGCATTAATAACATTATTAATTTATTTTAACAATTATTATTAAAACATTGTATTAATAATTTAGACAAGAACTTCTCTAGGCCATTGATTAAACTTTCTTGTGAAATAAAAGTAAAGAGAGGGCTTGCAAAATTTAGATCCAAATTTAAGTCCAAATAAATAAAAAATTCTTTATGGGCAGTAATTAGGGCAGTAACGAAGCTACAAAATGAAACAGACTCACTTTTTTAAATCAGTGGGCAGAAGACAGATCTTTTAGGTCAACTAAAACATTCATCAAATAAAGAACAAGTAGAAGCCAGGGATGGTGATGCACACCTATAATCCTAGCATTCTGGGAGGCTGAGGCAGGAGGGTTCCAAGTTCAGGCTCAGCTGGGACAATTTAGTATTAGACTTAGCAATATCCTTCTCAAAATAAAAAATAAAAGAAGGGCTGGGGATATAGATCAGTGAGAAGACCCTGGGTTTAACCCCCAATACTGGAAAAAAGAAAAATTAATGAGTGGGAAGTATGACTTGGTTAACCAAACTGCTGTCTTTGGCTGTCTTGATGAAGGCATGGGTTCTAGGAAGTGGATTAGGACACAATCCTGCTGTCGTGAGCTGGCCTGGCCACCCCTGGAGGATTATCTTTGGCCTAAGGGGCTGGATTCAAGGTTGCTGTGGACTCCCTTGGACACATTTGCAGGAGAGCGTGACATGAGGTCCTCGGCCGCGTGCTGTGTTACCCGTCACACTGCTCGGCACCTGTGCTTTCCGGTGGTGCAGGGCTGGCCTGGCAGCCCCACACAGCCCCAGACAAGAACCTCATTGTCTCCAGGAGAGCTGGACTGAGTCCACAGGTAGAGGACTCCAGGAAACCTTTGCTTTAATGGTGGCAGCTAATTGGTAGCTTGGAAGTCCTGTTTGTGAAAGGTGATCTCAGAGATACTGGTCTAGAGGAAAAACACCCAGAGAAGCATGTAGAGAGCTTTAGATACTCCAAGAGCCGTAGCGTTATTTTTCCAGAAGGGCCTTAACAAGTGATCACACATTTAGTTAGGACACCTTACTGTGTCACGGCTTTCATGGGACACAAGTTTAGGTACTGTATGGCCCCGCTGAGGCTTTGCTTGGGGCTCCGTCAGGCCAGCATCAAAGCACCAGCTGGGCCTTGCGCCCTCTGGAAGGCCCTGGGGAAGAATCCCCTTGCAGAGCCAGTCAAGAGGTCAGCATCCAGTTCCTTGTAGATGCAAGGCTGAGGTGCCTCTTGCTTTGCTGTCAGCCAGGAGCCATTGTTGGCTCCATGAAGCCACTTGCAATCTTTGTCACCTTGTGCCTTCTAATGCCAAACCAGCGACAGCACATGAAGCCCCCTCCCCCATCAGCTCGCTCTGATTTCCTCATCAGCTGCATCTCTGGCCACGCCCAGAGAAAACACCTGGCTTTAAGGCTCCTGTGCTAAGACTGGGTCTACCAGATAATCCAGGACAATCTCCCTGCTAGCTTGATTACTTCTGTGGTCCCTTTAGCCATATTCACAGGTTTCGGGAGTCAGGGCCTGGACACTCCGCCAGAAGCAGCCACAATGTAGAAGATGCATTGTGCCCACTGCAGCTGTGCCCTCCACAGGGACCTGGAGGAGGAGGGCAGAGACTCCTGAGGGTGCTCTTGGCAATTCTCAAGGAAGGTTTCAGGCCGGCAACTTTTTGTCACTACCTACCCTGAGAATTTAGAACCTGGCATGGGCACATATTAGAAAAAAATAAGGGAGCTCGTGTGATACCAAAGGCTGTGTGTAAAGTGCTATTCATAAAATTGAAGTTTTGTACTTTGATTCTGAAAACCTGGGAGTGAAGTTTACTTAGGTAACTGATTTATTAAATTTTTCCAATGGTAAATATTTATATTTCTATTACATTTAATATTGCATTAGTATCTTATCTAAGAGAATAGCTTGTACTTCACGTGAATCCTTTGAGGTATAAATACTGCTCTCATTTTATGGAAGAGGAATGTTGGCCACAGAGAAGGGTCATGACTTTCCCAAAGTCACACAGTGATGGACAGGGCTCCTGTGTTACAGTGGCTTTGTCCCCGGCTGGGGGATTTCACATCGCTTTGGTCATTATGGCATTTTATCAGTATAAATAAGGGTCTTGTAATCATTCTGGTCATTTTCATGAAGAAAGGCAAACATACCCCTTGTGTGGTCCCTATTTGTCTCTGACCCGTGGAGAGTGACCTTGAACAGCTATTTGCTGAGCATATCCTAGAAGCAAAGCCTGGTACTTGGAGCTGTGTGGGATCCAGATGTGTGGAAGGAACAAGAAGTGCACACAGATAATTCTGATGAGCTCCTAGGGAGGTTGGACAGAGCAGGGCAGGATTTGGGGTTACACCCTGCGGGCTTGGGTTCAGAGCCCATTAGTGTTTACAAACTCTTTACACAAGAAAAACCTTTTCGAAGCTAGCAGTTGATGAGGTGGGGTTGGGAGAGATGCGTCTTCATTCCCTGTGCAGCAAATCTTTGCCCCTGTTCAGGGGCAACCACGGTGCTGACTTTTTCTATCATAGGTGAGTTTTTGTTGTTGGTTGCAGAACTTCATATAAATGGGATCAGGTGGTTTGTGCCTTCATCATAACATTTTTTGAGCCCCAACCTTTTGTGGGTTTTATCAGTGAGGTAGTTTGTCTCTTTAATGCTGAATAATGTTTTACAGTATGAATATTGCAGGTTGTATCTGTTCTATTCATTCACATCGCTTCGGTCATTATGGTAGAATTGTTTCTAGTTTTGGCTATTTGTAAATATAGTTTCTATGAATATTATATACAATTCTTCTGGGCACAGACATTCCATTTTTTCTTGAGAAAATACCTAGTAGTAGAATTGCTGGGTGACAGGGTAGGTAAATGTTTCGTTTCATCAGACGCTGCTAGAACTTTTTCCAAAGTGGTTGTATCTTTTTTTTTTTTTTTTTTTTGTGGGTACCGGGGGGTCGACCTCAGGACCTCGTGCGCCAACAGGCACCCGTGCCTCTGAGCAATATCACCGGCTCCTTTTTCGTATGTGGGTTCCGGGAGTCGAACTCGGGCCCTCGCGCTTGCAAGGCAGGCACTTACGCCGCTGAGCCATCTCACCGGCCCCAAAGTGGTTGTATCTTTCTATATTCCCACCAAAATGTACAAGATTTTCTCTTGCTCCATTTTCTCATCAGCATTTGGTGTTGCCTTTCTAATTTTAGCCATTTTGAGGACAGATTTATTTATACATATATTTGATAAAAATATATAGTGCATGTATTCTGCTTTCCAGGCATAAATGTCCTGAGTTCTTAAAGAGTGTTGAAGCATTTTTAGAAACTAAAATTGAACTTTCACTACATGCTAATGTTTATTTTCAATATCTTACTGCAAATCGCTTTTATTTTATTAGTTCTGTCACATCAAATTACCATAGTTACTATCCCATTTAATCACATACCTACCAGATAATCTATCATACAGATGTGCGTGTGCACATGAGTGTTTACACATTTATGCATGCATGTGTTTGCACCTGTGCGTGCGTGCATCTGAGATAGGAAAGGAGTGGAAGAGGAAAGAGAGAATAGCCCTTCTAGAGTCTCATTTGCATAGTGCATGTACAAAGCTTGAGGAGACATGGGACTTTTTTCTTTATATTAAAGAGAAAAAAATGAAAGGGGCCGGTGATATCGCTCAGCGGCACGGGCGCCTGCTGGCGCACGAGGTCCTGAGGTCGACCCCCCGGTACCCACAAAAAAAAAAAAAAAAAAAAGAGAAAAAAATGATAAAAACGATACAAAATTTCAAAACAAGATAGTAGAGTAACAGTGGTTAGTACATTACTTATTGTTACCTTCAAAGTGGTTGCTCAGATTATAAGACATAGGCATGAAAAATTGATCACACAATATAAACACAAACCTTTCTTTTCAATGAACTAACAGAAATTAGTAGTATAGCTATCTTAACTATCTTGTATATATACTTTTCCTTTTCCCTTCCTTCTTTTCTCCTTTCCCTATCCCAGTTTCTCTTTCCTTTTGAACAGTTTCTTCCCATTTAATATCTATTGTACATTTTGGATCTTATTTACTCTTTCAGCTTCTTACACTAGGGAGTCAATACAGTGTTTACACATGCAAGACTGATTTATTTCACTTATGAGTATGGTCTGAGGTTGCATCCATTTACCTATAAAAGTCTCCAGTTTATCCTTCTTTATGGCTGAGTATTATCCATTTTATTAAAAAACCACATCTTTTTTATCCATTCCTCGGTTGATGGGCATTGGATTGTTTCCAAGATTTAGCTATTACAAATTGTGCTGCTATAAACATAGGTGCACATATATCACTGTGGTATGATGTTTTTAATTCTTCTGGGAAAACACCCAGAAGGGGAATAGCGGGGTCAACCAATAGTGGAGAAAGGTTCCTTTTTCCCCACAGCCCCACCGGCATTTGTTATTGGTTGATTTCTTGATGACAGCCATTCTTTCTGGGGTGACATGGAATCTCAGTGTTGTTTTAATTTGCATCTCTTGAATGACCAATGATGTTGAACATTTTTTCATATATTTATTTGCTATCTGTATTTCTTCACCTGAGAAGTGCATATTTGTCTCAAATGCCCATTTTTGGATAGTGTTTTTGAATTGGGGGGGGGCTGATTTTTTTCAATTCTTTGTATGTTCTATATATAAGTCCTTTGTCTGAGGGACAATTGGCCGATGTTTTTTTCCCACTCTGTGGGTTGTCTTTTCACTCTGTTGGTGATTTCTTTTGATGTGCAAAAGCTTTTTTTTTTTTTTTTTTGTGGGTACCGGGGGGTCGACCTCAGGACCTCGCGCGCCAGCAGGCGCCTGTGCCGCTGAGCGATATCACCGGCCCCTTTTTCGTATGTGGGTTCCAGGAGTCGAACTCGGGCCCTCGCGCTTGCCAGGCAGGCGCTTAAGCCGCTGAGCCAGCTCACCGGCCCTGCAAAAGCTTTTTAATAAGATGAGATCCCAGTTGTTGATTCTTTGGAGTATTTCCTGTGCAGTTTGGGTTTTGTTTGTGCAGTCTCTGCCTACACCTGTGTCTTCAAGATTTCTACCTACTTTCTCTTCCAGTAGATTTAGTGTTTCTATTTTGATATTTAGATCTTGATCCATTTTGACTTTAGTTTAGTGCATGGTGATAGACATCAGTCTAGGTTTAATCTTCAGCATGTGGAAAGCCAGTTTTTCCAGCACCATTTATTAAAGAAACTATCTTTCTTCCAGTGAACGTGTTTGGCCCCTTTGTCAAAGATAAGGTGGCTGAGTGTGTTTGTAGTTGTGTCTGCATCTTCTAATCTGTTCCATTGATCCTCAGGTCTGCTTTTTGCCAGTACCATGCTGATTTTATCACAGTAGCTTTGTAGTATGATTTCAAGTCAGGGATTGTGATGCCTCCTGCCTTGCCTTTGTTGCCCAGAATTGCCTTTGCTATTCTAAGTCTCTTCTGGTTCTGAATGAGTTTTAGGAATGTTTTCTCTAGTTCCGAGATTTATGCTAATTTTGATCAGGATTGCATTAAATCTGTACAACAATTTTGGGAGTATGGCCATTTTCACTATGTTGGTTCTTCCTATCCATGAGCAAGGGATATCTTTCCATTTTCTGATATCCTCTTCGATCACTTTTTTCAGAGTACTGTAATTTTCAATGTATAGATCTTTTACTTCCTTTGTTAGAGTGATTCATAAGTATTTCATTTTTTTGGATGCTATTGTGAAGGGTGTGGTTTCCCTAGTTTGTTTCTCTGTGAGTTTGTTGTTTGTGTACAGGAATGCTATTGATTTTTGAGTGTTAACTTTGTATCCAGCTATGCTACTGAATTTGCTTATTAAACCTAGAAGTCTTTTGGTGAAGTTTTTGGGGTCTTCTATGTACAGTATCATGTCATCTGTGAATAATGATAATTTAACTTCTTCCTTTCCTATCCTCATTCCTTTTATTTCTCTCTCTTGTCTAATTGTTCTGGCTAATGTTTCCAGAACTATATTGAATAGGAGTGGTGATAGTGGATATCCGTGTCTTGTTCTTGATTTTAGAGTGAAAGCTTTCTGGTTTTGTCCATTTAGTATGATGTTGGCTGTTGGTTTGTCATAGATGGCTTTTATCAGATTGAGATAAAGACCATCTATTCCGATTTTCTGTAGGGTTTTTATCATGAATGAGTGTTGGATTTTCTCAAAAGCTTTTTCTGCATCTATTGAGATGATCATGTGGTTTTGTCTTTGGTTTTGTTAATATGGTGTATTATGTTTATTGATTTGCATATGTGGAACCATCCCTGCATTCCTGGGGTGAATCCCACTTGGTCATGGTGTATAATCTTCTTGATGATTCACTGCATTCTGTTTGCTAGTATCTTATTGAGGATTTTTGCATTTATGTTCTTTAGGGAGATTGGCCTGAAGTTCTCTTTTTCGGTTGGGTCTTTCTCTGCCTCCAGGAATGAGTTAGGGAGTATTGCTTGACATGGGATTCTCTTGATGCCAGCTCCCTGCTTTAAAGGAAACCCTAGTACTCGTGCCAGTTGGAAGGTACAGGTACTGATATGTTCAAAAAAGCCAGGATCTCCTAATGCCTTAGCAGCTTCTAGAAGTTACTTTGGACACTTTGTTAACCCTGTGAGTCATCACTGTATTGAATCAATTCCTGAAAATATTCTAATGGCATTGAAATAATAAAGTTCTAAACATATCCACCATAGAAGTCAGAAAATCTAAGTTAGTATTGAATGTACCAGGAGATGGTCTACAGTAAACAGTGAAATACCTTGAGATTTTTTTTTTTGTGGGTACCGGGGGTCGACCTCAGGACCTCGCGCGCCAGCAGGCACCCGTGCTGCTGAGCGATATCACCGGCCCTTTTTCCGTATGTGGGTTCCGGGAGTCGAACTTGGGCCCTCGCGCTTGCCAGGCAGGCGCTTACGCCGCTGAGCCATCTCACCGGCCCACCTTGAGATTTAAATAGCTGTTTCCAACAAAACTAGACAGGGTGTGACTGTTGCCTTATTTCCCCCAGCAGCAGCACCTTTTGTGGAACAAGTGTGTGGTACCAGAGGAATCCTGACCTGCTGCGTTGTAGCAGCAGGAGCTGCAGCCCACTCTTTTTATGTCACGTGCTTTTCGGGAAAGAACTACACATCAGACTGGGGGTTTCCCTGGGCCTCTCTCCCAGGCCTCTTCCCAAGACTGCATTGCCCCAAGAGTACCGCTGGCCTCTACCTCTGAGCGCCCAGTGGGACGCGGGGAGGGACCCCGCACAGGTGTGGCAGTGATTTGTCCACTGAGGTTTATGGTGACAGCGTGTGGGTGAGAGGGCCCTTGTTGCCAGATGTAACCCCACTCTTGATCACTTGCTCAGCGGGCACACACGTGGGCTGTCCAGTGTCAATAGCGTTAACTCTGAGTCACTATGACCAGGGTGAACTAGGGATACGCTTGGCCTTTCAGATGAATACACTTGGCCATGTGTGAATTTAATGGAAATGAGCTATTTCAGCTGTCTGCATTTGGGATTAAGGAAGCAAGGTTAAGATATAGTGTCACATGGTTTCTGTTATATGAGAAACCCAAATTATAAATAAAGAGCACAGTAAAAGATAGAAGTAGGGAAGTGATCTTTCTCAAATGGAAATGGGATCAAGAGATGAAAGGAGGGAAGGGAAACGGCATGGAAAAAGGAATTAGGAGGTGTTATGTCCGTGTACCAACTCCACACGAGGAAAGTAAACATCATGTACTGAAAGCATGAACTAATATAAAATAAATGAAATTTTTGAAAGAGGAAGAAGTAGTGTTGGAGTGAGGTCCCTGTGTTTGCAGTTCTATTTCTTTTCTCTTGCGCCCTTTCCTAGGTTCTGTTTCAGAACTGCCTGGTTTTTCCCATGTGTACATTTTAGTGCCCTTTTAGCGGAGATGTGTTCTCCACACCCTTTTCTGGCTTTTTTGAATTCTGCATAGGCAAATGGAATTAGTGGCGTAAACAACCCTTCTGTTGTGTATGTTAAAATAGATACTTTATAAAAGGAGAGGGATTTTTTCATATTTAGGACATGTTCTTGCTTTGACGGTCCTGAGACATATTCTTCAGTCACACTCCTTGTAGAGCCCCACATTTCTGTGGGGTTTAATGGAACAGGAGAAAGTGGTACTCTGGGATCATTGTGGGATTGGTGAGCGAATTGTGTCAGTATTTCTGATATTAAGAAAATCTTGGGCCGGTGAGATGGCTCAGCGGCGTAAGCGCCTGCCCGGCAAGCACAAGGGCCCGAGTTCGACTCCCGAAATCCACATACAAAAAAGGGGCCGGTGATATCGCTCAGCAGCACGGGCGCCTGCTGGCGCGCAAGGTCCTGAGGTCGACCCCCCCGGTACCCACAAAAAAAAAAAAAGAAAATCTGTGGCTATTCCCAGTTAGGAAAAGAAAACATAATTAGATAAATGCAAGTCTTTTATTCTGAGTATTGTCATTCAGAAGAGCAGGATCTGCTCCTTAAAGGTGGCATGAAGAAATTACTTGTGTTGCATGGCCCTGGATTTTAAAACATTCCCATCGAATCAGAGATTGGAGGTGATGGGGGTGTCGACGGCACTTTCGAAATCGGGTCTTTCCCTTGAGCTCGGCAGAGCGCCTCTCATCACTTCCCATCTGTTCTCCGCGTTTCTGCTTGTATGTCGAGGCATATGGTTAAAGCATTGAAAAATCAGCGCATGCAACTGGTGAGGGTGGAGGACATGGGTCTGCAGTCTGGTCAAGTTTGCAGTCCATCTGCCGCACACAGAGCCCTTTTCAGAAGCAGCGCTGCTCCAGCCTTGCATCCACCTTTTGTCCAAATAGCACTGGAATGGCCATAGCAAAATTAGGTCCCCCCTCTCTGAACGGCTTTGATGAGCACACAGTATGGGTACTCCAGCATAGTTCTATGGATACATTTTTTCTTTTATTGTAAACTGAAAAACTGCCTAGTGAAAATTAAACTCGGAGCAGTCCTTTCAGTTCGTTTGTCTCTTGGCAGACAGAGCAAACTATATGAGGGGCTTTTAGTACACATTTCTGATTTTCTTTAGAATTGATTTTTATATAGAAATTAGGTTTTTAGCTGGATTTAATATTGATAAAAAACTTCTCATTGTGTATTTTGTCAACTGTTTTTTTGGAACGCTTTTTTCCTCCAGCTTTTGAATCTCATTTGTCTTTTGAAATTTAAAAATAAAATCACTGCTTGCATTGTTAGGGTGATTCTTTCAGTGTCTTGATGGAAATGTATTAGATACGGCATTAAATATTAAAGTTAGGCATTCTGAATCAGTCCATGTTGAAGTACTTCATAGATGCTAAGTAAACACAAGAGAGGGGTTACAGGCTTTTGGACCAGGGTTTTGGTTATGTGCAACCGTTAGATGAAATGTTCATTGATGGGGCTTATTCCTGCTCAAATCCTGCCCTTTCTAAACTCAGACTTCTTAGACTCCACATGAGAGAAGGGCTGGCAAGACTCGAAGTTAGATCCTTCTTAATTTTACTCTGCTAGCTTCTTCAAGGCAGATGAGCTCTCTTTATCCATCTGTCCATCCATTCAAGAAAGTCTCCGCTTTCCTTATTTTTCACCACTGAGAGGTTGATACCATTGTTATGAATGTGCGTGATCTTTCATAGATTTTCAAGTGCTTTCAGATGCATTTTCTGTTTTTCTCCTCATAATCCTGAGAAGTCTGTGGGAGAGAGATGATTCCTTTTCATAGATGAAAACCATGTGACTGGAAGCGGCTGGCACAGCTCGCAGGCGGTGATCTGTGCACGCGCCTCGCTCTTGGGCCCTTCGCAGCCGGCCCGGGCTCACGGTGATTCCCGCTCGCAGCTCTGGTCTGAGCGGCCAGTCCGAGCAGCAGTTCCCGCGGCTCCCAGCACGGCTCACATATCCGTGAGGAAGTGAGCGCCGGCGACGGCCCGGCCCTGGGGATACCAGCAGCCGAGACCTGGGCCCTGCTTTCCAGGAACCGAGGCTCCCGGGGGAGGCAGAGTGAACAAGAACGAATGAGTGTGGGAGCCGAGCGCTGCGGGTGAGAGCGCCCCCTGCAGGGAGGGCGAGGAGGGGGCTGAGGAAGGGGGCTCTTGTGCCGGGTGGGAAGGCGAAGACTCCTGTGGAGGAGGAGACCAGACGTAGGCCGCGCTGCGGAGTGTGGGACTGTAGCGGGGGAACAGAGAGCCACGACATCACCTACAACCAAGACGCCTGGGTTTATAGAGTATCTGAAAAAAGAGCATCTGTTTATTTATTTATTCGTTATTTTTTTCTGCGTGTGTGTGCGCGCGCACACTGTCAATTGCTGAGCGGCTGATGAACTCTTGTCTCAAGCCGTGGGAGGGCATAATGAGTAGTGGGTGTTATTCTAGGCCTGTGAACTGGCTGCTGTGTCTGATCTTCCTCTCTCAAATTATTATAAATTCTCTTTCCCCTTTCCATTATTCTGCTTGGTTAATCTTCAACCAGATATTCCAACATCAAAGGGTCTGGCCTTCCCAGCCCGACTTTCTCCAACCCCGGCCTCCTCTACTAATCTCATGTAATTTATTTAGAATGCAGGTAGTTGTCTTTGTGACTGACCTGTTTTGCTTTCTTTCCTCGATCTTGTTCTTGCTTTTTCAGTCGAGTTAACTGGAAAGTGCCCACATCACAGCAAGCAAAGGGGTATAAATGTTCAACCCTTTAAAGCCAGTCTCGGCAGAGGAAGAAAGAAACTGTTGACGAAGCCACTTGTGCTCTGATCTTAGTTTCTGTAAGGGTTATCGAATGTGCAGTGTTTATTTCCCCGAGCCCTAGAGGCATTCAAGACAAGGGACCTGAGGTTCAGTTTCTTAGTGATGGGGTGGGAGTGACTTAGTTCCCAGTGGAACAGGTCCCCGCGGTGGTTTTCATGGGCGTCTCCAAAGTGCGGGCCTCTCTTGGCCATCAGGAGTGCATTGGAGGCACTTTTAATTCTTTTGCTGAGGAAAGAATTGAAAGGAAGGGTGTTGCAAAGAGAACCTGCGTTTAAATGCTGTTCATTCATTCGTTCATGGGTATTTATCAAGCTCTCCTATTTGTCAGTATAAAAGAGACACATGATTCCTGCCTTTTGAGTTTGCAATTTATTGCATGAGGTTAACCATTCACTTTGCAGGATTGCTCTTCCAGATGGAAAACTGTGTGCTCAGACCTGTGGAAGAACACCTGTCCACAGGTGCGACTGTGCGTCCTTCTAATTATGTGTCGCTTTTCTTGATAATCGTGTAAGCAACTTCCTAGCCATTGCAAAAACCCGGGTTTGCTAACAAGTCAGTTAACACCTATCATGGAAATAGAAAAAGTTACACACTCATATCTAATGTTGAATGTGGAAAATATTTTGTTTTTCCTCCCACAGTGTTATGTAAGTAAATAATTTAAAGCCGACGCAGCTAGACATGGTAACGTGAAGCCAGCTACTTTTAAGAATTAAGGCTTATACGGGCTGGTGAGATAGCTCAGCGGCATAAGCACCTGCCTGGCAAGTACAAGGTCCTGAGTTTGACTCCCGGTACCCACATTAAAAAAAAAAAAAATTAAGGCTTATGGATAAAAGGAAAACAGCTCTGTTGCTCTAGAGAAAAGGTACATAAACCAGAAGAATGTTAGAAATTGAAAGACAGTATGGTGAAAGTAGTATTGTAAGACCGCCCTCAAACCTTGCTTGTTCTCACATTGCCTTTGCACTGGGGTGACCATACGGACAGCTGATCTCACTCTTCCACCCACTGTTTCTCCAGCTCCCGTGGGCTGTGAGTCACCTGGTGATCTTGGAAAATGAAGGTTCAGGTTGAGCAAGTCTGGTGTGGCCCCCTGAGATGCTGCTGCTCTTAGCAAGTTCCCACGTGGACCACACTTGAGAGGGCTCCCTCCTGTGCTGTGGAGGTAGCAGAGAGAGACCGGGACAGATACAGGAAGTGCCCCCTAGGCTCTGGCTTCCCTCATGTGTCCTTAGGTTGCTGCTGCTCCTACCAGCAGGCCAGCGCGCCACTCCTTTTGCCTTAGACTTTTTCTTTATTTTTTATTTTATTTTACTTTATTGTACTGGGAATTGAACCCAGGGCCTGCTCCAGGTCTTCTTTGTCGCGAATGGAAGGTGATCGGGCATTGCGGAGGCAGCAGAATTCCCCAGTGACCTTTTAGAAATTCATCTCCCAGGAAATGCTTCGCTACCTGCAGAGCGCCACAGGACTTCCGTGGGGCCTTTAAAACAGTCACCTCTGTAAGCGCCTGTCTTCGGTGCATGTTTTTAAGTGACGAAGTGGAGTCAAGTCCTTTCGTCCTGTCCTGTGTGGCACTCCCACCTCTACACCTTCCAGAGAAGAGCCGGGTGAAAGCCAGGGTGCTCGGAAGTGGGCTCTACACCAGCTGCACTGTGGCTTCTTCCTGCTCTAGGGCACCTGGGTCTCAGGGAAGGACGTGGGGTCTTCGGGAAGGGCCTGGGATCTCGGGGAAGGGCCTGGGGTCCCAAGGAGAGGTCGCGGAGAAAAGTCACGGGTGAGTGCTTGCCCCTAGCATTGGAACTGTCCTCCATTCAGCAGCTGCGCGATCAACATCTCCCCTCTCCCCGGGGTTCCTTCCTTTTTATACAGATCCTGAGGCCTCACCCCTCCCTCCGAAACAGCCCCCTCGGACCCATGGTGCCTCGCTTACAAATGCTTTTCATCCCCTTACCGCTGAAGCTGCCGTCCACACTTAGTCTTCCCACTGGCTCACCCCTAGATCCGTGCCTTAACCCCGTGCTATTGGTCCCCTGCGCCAGCGCTCCCTTTCCACCAAATCCAGTGGACAGTTCATGGCTTGTACTCCTCCCCTGGGCACTCTGTTCCGCTGTCCTCCTTTCAGCGCTGCCTTGCTTAATCTTCTTTGGCTCCTTCCGTCCTCAGCCTCCTAACCGTTAGAGGAGGAAGCGGCCCAGGTTCCATCCCTGGCTCGCAGGGCATCCTCTCTCCACTGGACTGGTGTGTCTGTCCCTCGTCCAGACCTGTGCCTCGGGTGTCTTGCCTGTGTGGGTCGAGCACTCTATGTCCTGCCCCTCTTCCTTCCTGGGGTGTTTTTGGGTGATGGAACCATTCTCCTCTTAAAGCATCAGGAGTCATCCCCTTCAGGAAGCCATCTGTGGTCCTCCCATCCAAGGTCTGGGTTCTTTCTTCGCTGTTTATTCTGGGTCTTGTTCTAGGTGCTGAGGGTACAGCAGAATCTCCCACGGGACACTTCCTGCCCTGCTTTGCCATTGTTTGCACATCTTAATGCATCATCTGTTCTCCCCAGAACCAGAGCTGCCTCTCACCCATCTGGTCCTCAGCAGTGTTTGTTAAAAGCAAATACGATCATGCCCATTTCTTTCCTTTTCTTCTGTCCCTTTTCTGTTGTGTCTTCTCTCCACCTCTCCCAGGAGCAAAACATAGGAAATAGAAGTTCATAATTACAAGAGTAAATTAGATTGATCGAATTTCATCATCAGTTCTGTTCTCTGTGTAGAGTTTGTTTAAGTGTTTGGTGTGATTGTGATGCAAGGGGTGGGTTGAATGCTTCCTTTGTTTGATGTGCTCAGCTGTGGCCAGCAACAAAATTTTCCTTTCTGCTGTGTCTTTTGTTAAGGGTTGGAAAACTCAGTTCCTTGAAAAGTCACAATGAAAGAGGAATATTCTGCTTATTAGATGGTGCCTATGAATATAAAGCATTTTATTGGGTAACAAACACAAGATTTGCAAATGTTTTTGTCTTGTAACATTGTCATCCCATTTCCTGAAATAAAGTGACAGTCTCTGAAAGCACAAGACCACAAAGTTAGACTATATCTTTTGTAGTTTGGGTTGCCAGTTACAATATAGGACACTCAGTGACATTTGCGTTTCAGGTATGCAATGAATAAAAACGTTGGTACTGGAGATACATGCACTTTCCCCTTGAGCTACTCCCCCAAGTTCAAATTTTTAGTGTATGTCCCAAATATTGTACAAGATTGTTTTTACTGCACTAACATATTAGTTGTCATTTATCTGAAAGTCAAATGTAACAGGGCATCCTGTATTTTATTCCCTAAATCTAGACACCCTGGTTACTGGCTGAAGGCAGTTGCTATGAGTTACGGTTTTTAGCTCTGGATTTGTGGTCACAGTGGTATTTCAGAGGGAGAGGCCAGTGTTCAAACAAGCTGCTACCTCAGCCATAAGTAGCTCTACCCTAGACTGGCGGAGCTTTGAGAAGGTTCCCTCTTTCATTGCACCTGTTCCGAGATGCAGGTCTGACATTAATTGTTGTAAAGTTGCACAGCAGGAAAGATGAAATTGCAAATGGCAGCCCAGTCTTCATCCCCGAGGTTTCTTTCACATGCACAGAATTGAATGTTTTTGATGTGTAGATATATCCAACTGAGTTCAGCAATAGTTTATCGATTTTTCTACTTGATAAGCAGAATGAGGGAAACACTGCCTGATTTCAAGACTTTCAATCTTAGGAATAAACTCTTTCCCGGTGGGGCTCAAGGCCAAGGACGTTGTCATTAGCTGGGGAGCATTGTAAACAACACTCTCAGGACCCACCTGAGATTCGGAATCATTTGGTTGGGGGGGGCCCACATTCAGGTGATTTTTCCACAGCACCCCAAGATTCTAGTATGCAGCCCCGGTGGAGGCCCTCTGAGTTGCAGTATTAAACACTGTCTTATTCTCTGAGTGACAGTGTAGAAATTAGATACTTCATTTGCCTGGGGTGTGAATGGTAAGTGACAGAACCTTTGCTCAGGAATTAAACACATGGCAGGCTAAATTCCAGCCTTCCAGGTTCTTTCAGTAGTGGCCCAAATGATCAGCAGTCTGTATGTGTGTGCTGGGCCCATGTTTAAAATTACCGATAAGTGCAGCTCAAGACACGCTGGCG
The DNA here is from genome assembly GCA_028451465.1 of Erethizon dorsatum. Lineage (NCBI taxonomy): Eukaryota > Metazoa > Chordata > Mammalia > Rodentia > Erethizontidae > Erethizon > Erethizon dorsatum. Next base: position 69,603,598 of record CM051834.1, read on the forward strand.
TGCCTGCGCTTCATGTTAAAGTGTTGCGGACGCTCATCCGTTTCGCCTTCCCGTTTTGTCAGTGGTCCTCTACACTGTGCAGTTTGCTGCTGTAATTTCAGTCATGTTAACCCAGGGAAGTGAAAATGATGAACGTGTGTGACCGAGTGTAATTAAGTGTGAGCACTGACTGATACATGCTGTGATGTATCAAGCATCACAGTGACACAAGTGACATCATCGGGCTGCTGATTAGACCCCTTCTCATCCAGGGCCCCAGTCTCATGAGGGGAGCAAATCTGTCCTGTTGCTGAGAGTCCTGAAGGTGACTCCCAGGGTGGCAGGACCTGTTTTGAGGGTTTGTGGCCCCAGGTTGAAGAGGACCCCCTGCGTCCCAGGCCTGGGTTGCTAGTTAAAGGCACAGATTCCTGGATCCCTGGAATCTGACCTCAGAGCTGTCTGATCAGGGTCTCTGGCTTCCAGGATTCATCCCTGGGACTGCGATGCTGGGGCCAGGGGCTTGGTTTGGGCAGCACTGTGGCAAGGGCTGCCTGCTGTGCTAGCGCTGTTTGCTCCCAGCCAGATGGGGGCCTTCATGAGCAGATGAGTCCGGCCCTCCCTTTCTGTGGGGCGCGGGATCCGACCTCTTGCCCTTTTTGCACAGAGGTCTCTTCCCCTGGGGTAGGTCTGGGAGTAGTGCAGGCACCCTCAGAAGTCCGCGTTCCTCTGTGGGACTGACGAGCTGATAACTGGGGTACAGCTGGCCTGGTCCCAGTAGTGGGATGGTGTCACTTTTCCCTCTTCCTTACTTTCTTGCTGTTGCTCTGAAGGAAGATTTGTTTTTTACCTTGAACAGAATCTTTCACACTCAACTAATAAGGACAGATTGCCTCTGACTTACAATGGTTCGACTTCAAAATTTCCCAACTTTATGATAGTGTAGAAGCTATATACACTTAGTAGATATTGTACTTTGAATTTTGAATTTTGATCTTTTTCCAGGTGAGCAAGATGCAGGACTATAATTCTCAGTACCTAACAGTAAGCTGATGTAAGCGTGCTGAGCACGTCTAAGCTATGATGTCTGGTAGTTAGGTGTCCTAAATGCATTTTCCATTTACGGCGTGTTCCACTTATGGTGATTTTGTCTGGACATAATCCCATTGTAAATTACGGAGCATCTATAATTTCATATATCTTATCAGAAATCCTCATTGCATGGTAGAGCTAAGTACACAATGACCGTTGCCAGCAATTGAAAAGAACATGAGGAGACTCTTGCATAACATTTTGAAATTCATATTATGAACTCCTTTTATACTTTGCTTGCTTGGATTTTGTAGTATACAAACAGTGGCCCCTAAAGTGTATTCTACAATGGATTAAAACAGGATTTTTGGACAAATTAGTAGCATAGACCAAAAGTTTTAAAAGAGGACTTTTTGTAAGTTATGCAGAAATGTTTTGATACCAAAAATGGAATATTTGGGGAACTTTCCCCAGTTTGTACTAGAAAATCTCATACCTTAAAACTTTTCCTCTTATGGTTTTCTAGTCCATGCTGTTTGACTCTACTGGAAACTTTTATAAGATGAATTCTAACCAACCCCGAACTGCAAACTTTTTAAAAGTTTGATATACCCAGGTACCAATGCAAAGTTCAGTGTCACTTCCAGATATCCTGCCACCTAAGAAGTTAAAGATCTACTGGCATAAAGAAGATTGTAAATGTAAGGCATTAGGCTATCTGTCTGTTTATTTGCAGTACTGGAGATTGAACCCAGGGCCATTTCACTGAGTTACATCCCCTACCCTTTTTAAATTCTTTCGAGACAGAGTTTTGCTAAATTGTCTAGGCTGGGCTTGAACTCAGTCCTTCTGCCTCCACCTCTTGGAGTGCTGGGATTACATAGACTTTATTTTTGAAGGGCTTTGTTTACACTGAAAATGTTGATATAGCTATGAATCAGAATCCATTCTGCCCCCTTTCATCCCACTCTTTCTTGTTATTGTAGACTGGTCACCTCTGAGTGACATTGTCTCTCTAGCACCCTGTGTGGCCTTTGTGTGTCACCTGGTGAGAGCCCGCTCCGCTCAGCTCTCAGTATCTAAACGTACTCAGTATCAAGACTTGCAGAATCGTTTACCCTAAATTCACTGTCTAGACTGAAATTCATTTACCGAATGGACCCACGGTCATGGAGAAAAAGAAGAATTGTCCCGAGTCCTGGCCGCCCCACAGTGATTAAATATCCCACATGGATGGTTTGCCCTTGCTGTGCTGTGAGGGTGGACGGTGCCAGTGAGGGTGCCCCTGGCACTGCAGCATGGTGGGTTTGGCCCAGAACACAAGGCTCTATAGGACTTTATCATTTATTGAGGCAGAAATTTCAATGCTACGGCACATGAGATGAGGGTGTGAAAGAGACCTCAGCAATACAAGTGAGGCCTGCTGCCCCCCTGCATCCACATCACGGGGCCTCTGTCCTCTATGGCCTTTGTGTAGACACAAAGCAACCCCCAAATCCCACATCCCATTTCCTAACACTTCACTCTGGGCATCCATGAATCCATACTGATACAAATAAATGATTGTGTGAGTGACAAATCTATACGGAAGTAACTGCTGTTCGTGCCGTGCCCTCGGGAGGGAAGCGGAGCTCCCCACTGCTCAGGTGTGAGCGGGGAGGGTGCTTTCCTCCCGGGGAGCACGGCAGGGGAAGGGGTAGCTTCACGGTGGAGAAACCTGACGGACGTAACCCCAGGCAGGTGACTAACCAAGGCCACATCCAGAGGGGGACTGAGGTAATAGAATGTACCCTTGATGCAGTGGCCTGTGGATAGCACGTCACAGCACATAGCCCTGGTCTAATCACCAAAACTTGTCAGAAAAGCCCAAATGAAGGGACATGCTCTGAAATACCTGGCCAGTACTCTTCAGAACTGTCAGGGTCATCAAAAGCAAGGAAACTCTCACAGCCAAGAGGAGGCTAAGGAGACGTGATTATCAAGGTAATACGGTATCTTGAATGGATCCAAGAACAGAAGGAAATTAGGGGGAAATAAGGAACTCTGAATAAATAATAATATCAGTTAGTTTTGGTGCATTAATTGCAACAACCATGTGAGAGATATCCTGGAACTCTCTGGATTATCTCTGCAATTCTCTTACAAATCAAAAACTGTTCCAAAATGAAATCATTAAAACAAAATAATCCCAAGGAAGCTAACTGTTGGTACTGGGGAGGGAAGAGAAGAGGTTTTAGGTGGTGATGGCCGTTAGATAAAAAGAAAAGCTTTACAGGATAAAATATGTTATATCTGAATTTGGGGACATTTTTCTTTTTAGTATTTCCAGCTCCCTAAACTTAAAAAAAAAAATTCTTTTATAAACAGAATTCCTAGTATCATGAAAATATATTCTTTGCAACTGTCATTGGTCTTTTCTATTTTGATTTCAGGTAAAATGTATATAAAATATTGGGTTTCTGTTGTGACTTTATTCACAGGTATTAACAAGTATAATAAAAGCAAAAGATGTCAAAACAGATCATTAGACCTGATAGTAGAAGCAAATGGAATAACTTAATTAATGACTTTGCTAATTGTTGTTTCCTTTATTAATTAGCATTCATTTTTAGTTTGACATGCATATAATATGTACTTTTTTTTATACCTGTGGTAAAAGAGCATATGAAATAGTGACTTTTCTCAACTGTTGCAGATCTGAATTAGAACAAGATGACATTCTGCTAGTTTTGACAACCTTAAGGATGTAGAAATATTGAGATTTCCCATATATTAAACTTATTTATTGATGATACAAAAATCCAGGTGAGAACTTTGTTTGTATAGCTCTAAAATTTTGATTAACAGATCATATCCTCTGAATCAGACCTCAAGATTAATTCCAAAGTTATTGGGTATTTCAATAAAGACATTTAATTGGTCTGTGTGTGTAGTATGATGAATAAAAAGAATGTTTTGTTTTTAAATAGAAGTTTATTTATAATTGTGTTAAGCAAGCTATAACAGTCTTTAGAGCAGGTATTTTTCTCTCCTACTACTAATTAAAGTGCTGGGTTTTTTTTTTTTTTTTTTTTTTTCCTATTTTCCAAAGGCCTTTGATGTATTTAAACTAAAGATACCCTTGGTGAAATCTGTTCAGTTTAAGCTACCAGAAAAGGAAGTGATAGGACGAACTCTAGTTTAGGAATACCAGGACAATTTAAGGTCCTAGTATTAAGCCATAGATAGAATACTATTTGCTTTTTTTTTTTTTTCCTCTGGAATTCCTCCTCCAATTATTCCTGCCTCTGATTCTTGTAACAGACCTGAATTAATTGGTATGAAGGGCATGTTAAATAATCTCATTAAAGAAAACATAATTTGCAAATAACTTCGGGTTCCAGTAAAAAATGAAAATTAATTTCATGAATAATATTGTGTTAAGCGTACTAAACACTAGTTTTTACTTTTAAGTGCTCATGAAAGCCTGTGTGCACTCTGCTTCTTTCGTTGCTGACAGAACCCCACTTGTGCTCAGGTGCTGTGGGTGGATACAGCCTCAGGGCTAGGGTCACCCTGGCCCAGCAGGGCTGTTCTGAGCCTGCTGGGGCTTCTGGACGGATCCTGCTTCCTGTAGGAGAGGCTGCTGAACTCCCCACCACATCCCTTCCTTTCCACCCGCAGACCGCTGGTGATTCCTGCGCTCTAGTTGACACTTCAGACTAGGAAGCAGCAAAAAGCCACCGTGCTGCACATGGTTCTGCGAACCTCTGGAAAGGAAGAACCTGATTTTTCTGTTAATGACATTCAGCTGGTGAAGCTGGCCAGCCTCCAGACTCCTACTTCCTTAATGAAAAATAAACCCCAACTCATTTAAAGAACTGACCAACAGGTTTTCTACTCCTTTCGGCCAGAAGCCTGCTCAGTGGATGCTGCTCTCTGACCCCAGTGCTGTGTATGAGAATAGGAAGGCGCTCGGAGGCGGAGGAGCTCTGCTGGGAGACAGGGCTGAGACCACACACAGCTCTGACCTGTGCTCTTCACACTCAATCTCTCGTAAATACCTTTCTCAAATATAGGTATACCTGGAAGAAATCTGGTAGAAGCATAGCTGTTTGCAGAATGCTTGTATTGAACTCTGTTCTCCAAGTAGAGGCTTTAGTACATCATTTGGAGGACGTACTTCTGTCCATAGTTACAGCCATAAGGTGACCCGGGGAAACAAAGCTGCAATTCCGGCTGACCCAGTGCTGGCAGGGTGTCCCCAAGCTTAATGCTTTGGAGCCCCGCTGTGGCCCTAGAGCCCAGACTGGGACCTGTTAAGAGCAGCTCAGCCCTGTATGGAGCATCCCTCCTTAGGCTGCTGATTTGTGGAACCCAGGATTTCAACTCTCAGGGTAGGCAGCGCGTGCCTGCTACAGTTCCCTAAATAAATGTGTATTTGAGGGAATTCCCTTCTCCCTTAAAATGTAGCATTGTCAACCATCATATAATCAAAGATTTCACAGTTGTTGCTCATAGAGATCTCTGATATCACATACTGCATTAAATTCCTGATTGTTGGGTAAGAATCCCAGGGCAATTTTGGAGATTAAAAGAATTCTTTCACCAGTCAAGGTAAATAATGAAAACTTAACCAAGTCAGAAACTTTGAGTCTAGATAGAAGATCAAAATGAACCCAATTTTGATTAAACTCTTTTAAGAACTTAATCTTCTGGGGGGAAAAAAAAACCCTGAAGAAAACAGGTAGAAGAACCATACCTGAATATGATAAAGTCTATCTATGACAACCCAATAGCCAGCATCATACTGAATGGGGAAAAACTAAAATCATTCCCCCTAAAATCAGGAACAAGACAAGGATGTCCGCTCTCACCTCTTCTATTCAACATAGTACTTGAAATATTAGCCAGAGCAATTAGGCAAGAGAAAGAAATAAAAGGGATACATGTAGGAAAGGAAGAACTCAAATTATCATTATTTGCAGATGACATGAAGACCCAAAAAACTCCACCCAAAAACTCTTAGAATTAATAATGAACTTCAGAAATGTAGCAAAATACAAGATCATCACACAAAAAATCATTAGTATTTGTGTACAACAACAATGAATGGGATGAAAAGGAAATTATGAAAATAATGCCATTCACAGTAGCTTCAAGAAAAATGAAATACCTAGGAATTAACCTAATCAAGGAAGTGAAAGAACTCTACAAAGAAAACTGTAGTACTCTGAAAAAGTAGATTAAGCTGGGTGTGGTGGCACACGCCTGCAATCCCAGCACTCATGGACTACAAAGCGAGTTGAAGGCCAGCCTGAACTGCATAGCAAGACCCTATCTCAAAAAGACAAAAAAAAGAAAAAGTAGATTGAAGAGAACATCAGAAAATGGAAAGATGTCCCCTGCCCCTGGATAGGCAGAATCAATATTGTCAAAATGACCATACTCCTAAAATTATTATAAAGATTCAATGCAGTCTAAATCAAAATACCAACAGCATACTTTACAGAACTAGAGAAACCAACCCTGAGATTCGTATGGAGCCAGAAGAGACCCAGAATAGCAAAAGCAGTTTGGGGCAACAAGAGCAAAGCAGGAGGCTTTGACTTGAAGCTACACTATACTACAAATCTATACTACAAAGCAATAGTGATAAAAATGGCATGGTACTAGAACAAAAACATACATGGATCAATGAAACAGAATTGAGGATACAGAAACTTCCCTGGACACATTCAGCTGTTTGATCTTTGACAAAGGGGCCAAAAGGGTGTGTTGGAGGAAAGATAGCCTGTTCAAGTGGTGCTGGGAAATCAGGTTTCCTGTTTGCAGCAGATTGAAACTGGACCCTTATCTCTCGCCATATACCAAATCAAAATCAAAATGGATCAGAGATCTAAACATTAAAAGAGAATCATTAAACCTACTGGAAGATAAAATAGGTAAAATACTTGAAGACATAGATGTAGGAAAGGATTTCCTAAACAGAGCCTCAGTTGTACAAGAAATAACAGCAAGAATCAACACATGGGATTATATCAGACTAAAAAGCTTCTGCACATCAAAAGAATCAATCAGAGTGAAGAGACAACCTACAGAATAGGAAAATATTTTGCCAGCTACTCCTCAGACAGAGGACTAATACCTAGACTATACAGAGAATTCAAAAAAAATAGAAGATCCAGTCAAGAAGTGGGCAAGAGAAATGGACACTTCACAGAGAAAGAAATACAAATGGTCAACAAATATATGAAAAAACGCTCAACATTTCTGCCCATTATAGAAATGCAAATCAAAACAATGCTAAGATTCTATCTGATTCTGGAAAGAATGGCAATCATTAAGAAAGCAAACAATAACAAATGCTGGCAAGGCTGTGGTGAAAAAGGAAGCCTCCTTCATTGTTAGTGGGAATGTGAACTAGTACAACCATTATGGAAGTCGGTATGGTGACTTCTCAAAGAACTGAAATTAAAATTTCATATGGCCCAGCGATCTCACTGTTAAATATCTTCCCCAAAGAGCTTAAGACATCAAACTACAGCGATACATGCATACCAATGTTTATAGCAGCACAATTCATAATAGCTAAGTCCTGGAAACAGCCTGTGTACCCATCAACAGCTTATTGGATGAAGAAAATGTGGTATCTGGGCTGGTGAGATGGCTCAGTGGCATAAGCGCCTGCTGGCACACGAGGTCCTGAGATTGACCCCCCGGTACCCACAAAAAAAAAAATGTGGTATCTGTATATGAAGGAATACTACTCTGTTATAAAGAATGACAGATTTGAGACAATTGTAGGAAAATGGAGGCATCTGGAAAATATAATGTTGAGTGAAATAACCCAGACATACAAGCTTGAATACCATATGGTATCTCTCATTTGAGTGAGGCAAAGTACAAACAAAGAGATTTATAAAGGTTGGACAGAAGGGGAAAAGGAGATGGAGCTCTTGCAATAGCAAAGTGGTCCAAGGGAACAAGCACCAGGGATGAGGAGGGGAAGGGAAATACGTAGAATAAAGATTCTCCATGTACAGGAACCTAATAACCTCAGTGAATGTAAACATTATATGCTATAACATGAGCTAAGATTAATAATATCAACGGGAATGAAAAATGGGACAGGAGAATTGGAGGAGAAGGGAAGGAGGGGGAGGGAAAGTTATTAAAAAAGAAACAAGCTGTGGTACATACATGTGCCCACTCCCCAAGATGACTGTAAACTGCCCTTAACTGCAAACATGTACTAATAAAATTTAAAAAAAAAGAACTTAATGTTTCTCCTTCAGTTTTTTTTTCGGGGGATGGGAGAGTTGAACTTGGCTCTACCACTGAGCCACACCCTCAGGCCTCCTTCATTTTTCAATCTGTATTAGAGAAAAGCAGTATATCAATAGACGTACATTTGCTCCACTTTAATGGAAACAAAGATAAAGTACATTTGTAAACAAAGGTAAAGCATGGTTGTGCAAGCCATTTGCTTTTGTTGAGAAGTTAATCTAACAGAGAATGTGTTCTGGAGTCCAGCATGAATTTAAAAAGGCTGAAATCTCATCAGTTTCCATCAAACAAGTTTCACATTTTGTTTTCAGCTCTCAACATAATTGCTCAATAGAAATACATCTTCTGTAAAATGTTTAATTGCTACTTAAAATTTAATATTCTCCCTTGGCCCACACTTTGTTTTCCTTTTATTTGAAAATTCTGATGAGGACTCTAGCACTGTGGGGTTTTATTTATATTTTAGAGGAAAGCTTATCTTTTTGCTCAGACTTACTGAAGGGATCAATTTTAAAGCAGCATTTTTAATGTAAATTTATTAGTTCAGATTTATATTCTTTAAAGTTAAATTATTTTCTTAAAAGATAAATGAGAACACTTCAAATGAGGTGACTCGCTCGAGCGTGCCTATGGATTTCTTGTCACAGTGTAAAGGGTTGAATCTGTTGTTGTCCACTTCTTGAATCAGGATCTGTAGAATTGCTTCTGTAACTTCGAAATCTTGTTCCTGAGTGAGCAGTGCATTTTGTACTCACGTAATCTTTTAGGAACAGTTCCGTAGCATAAAGCATGTCCAACCATTTCACGAAGGTGGGCAGACTTTTGCAGACTCCAGATGGTATGGTTTCACCTTTCACAGTAGCCTCGGGGAGGCTCTAAAAGACGCCACCTTTAAGGAAATGACTTTTGTTTCATCCAGAGTTCTCCCAGAACTTGAGTCCCCCTTCCCACAACCCCAACAGCTATTTAATGCCCAATAATGTAATAGGGAAACACCATTTTGAAGATTTGAATTTTTTTGAATGTTCTGTAAATGCACTGTTGCACTGGGTTAATTTTGGTTAACTATTCCTGCAGATTGTAAACAAAAGCAAGGTTAATAACATTAGGGGTTAACCACTAAGTGTTTCATTTTTCATTCATTGAAGATTTTTAAATCAGTTACCCTTGCATCTCCTGATGCCCAGAGCAGCACTGACGCTGGAGTATTTACCAGCCAGTGAATGGCTTGCAAGGAGATGATGATGGCTTCCCTTTCATCACAGAATCAAGTTTGAAAACCCAAGGTTTGAGAATGATTTTCATTTTCCTATTATTCATTAAAAGGGGAAGGAAGGTACAGAAAAGCCTGTTGCAGTTAAGCTACTTGTTAAAGGGATGTGTGACGAGAAATCCTAGCCTCCCTGAGCCTTAACAGTGACGTCCAGGTGAGTTTAATTGTAGGCTGTGTCTAGGGCTGAGGACAGGACGACTAGAAAGTCAGGAGCTGCAGGTCCAGGAGGAGGCATCACTCAGAGGGAAGAGCTTTGGACATGCAGGAGGGAGAGCTGAAAGCCTGGGCTGGAGGCTATGGGGTTCATTGGTTGAGTACTTGCCTGTCCTGTCCAAAGCCTTGGCTTCAATTCCCAGCACTGCCGAAAAAGTCTGGGGCAAGAACCCCAGACTCAGGGGTGTAGTGACCAGGGTGGGCAGAGAAGCCGTGTGAGGAGCCAGGCAGAGTTTTAAAAGCGTGAACAGCGCCAGGCCAAAAGTCCAGAAAGGTGTTGGTGGGCAGCATTGAGCAGGCAGCATTTCCGGGGAGCTGGTCCAGGTCAGGGACGGAAGGAGAGAGCTGTGGATGCCAAGAAGGGACTGGAAGGGTGAGCTGTGCTGCTCACCTCGTGGGATGGCTGAGGTGACAGCATGAAAAGGTTGTAGGCACTCTGTGCGTGTGCGCCTTGCTGGCTCTGTTTTGATGTCATGGCCCCTGCCTCTCCCTCCCCATACTCAGACAGATGAACTGAAATTCTTTGCTCTCAACCTGTTTGTTAGATCTGCATTGGAAAAGACCCAGGAGGAGAGCAAAAAACAGAGGCAGACCCCTGAGAATAACTGCGGAGCTGTGGGTGTGCTGAAGACCCTCTTCACATCAGTGCAGGATCCCTGTAACTTGATTGGTGCTAGACATGCCGCAACTACGAATTAGGCAAGGGCATTAGTTATTTCAGGTTGGTAAGTTCTATCTGTCCTGGGGAAACGTCCAGTTTGTGTCATCCTTTGCAGGTGTGATGAGCTTGGAAACATGTATCTATTTTACGAAAGACAGGTCCTCTGTGCAAGTCCCATTTCGACTGGGACTTACAGCCAGCCTTGAGAAATATAAAAATTCATTGGCTGAAAAGAGTAAGAAAACCACTGGTCATGACTGAGCTGGAGGAAATCCCAGGTGAACCAAATATTCGTCTCATTTCCTAATCAGGAAGTACTGGATTGTTGCTTGGTTAAGTCTCTAAAAAGTTTTGCATAAAACACAAATGCCTCAAAATACTAGTTAAGGATTTTGGGTACTCTAGATGATACTCTTGAGTATTAATTGTATTTAAAATGTATGTTTCTGTCCTGGAATTAGCCTATATTTGACTTCAGGGTGGGATATTCTGAATACACACGGAAGCCTTGTGCTCTTGGGGTAAGGAGTGGTGGTGGAGCAGGAGTAGGAGGAAGGAGTGTTTCTAGAACATCAAGTTCAGATGTCGGTGGGTCTGTTGTTAGATTGTCTAGAATGCCAGTTTCTTAGTCTTGGCAACTATACGGCCTCTGAGGAGCGCTCCTTGGTGTCCAGCAGGCCTGCCTAGTTGTCTGCCTTCATGTGCAGGACCCCTTCTTCGACTGGGAGCAGCCAGAAGGTAGTCTTTTGGACTTGCGCTAGAAGACCAGGGTCCTCCAAGTTTTGCTCCTCTAACTTTTTAGCTTGGTGAACTCATGGCAAGTACTCAACATTTTCAGACCCCAGATTCTTCATTTTCAGTTGTTTTGTGTCATGGTTTAAACACGAGTGTACATCTGAGCCATGTGCTGAGGGCTCGGTTCCCAGTGCAGCCACGGTCGGAGACCAGCGTTCCCCGCATGTGAAGGCCGCACCTGGGGTTTCAGAAACCGCGCGGCAGTGATCGATGCTTCTCAGGCAATGGCAGAGCAGACTCACAGGACCACCTGTGGGCGGTATCTACGTTTGGGCTGGAAAGAGTGAACTGAAAAGCTTTTCATTGCTTCTGTACCTCTCTCGTTTTATTATTAGGGTGATCTTACTAATAATGATCGAAAGATGTCGTAGACGAATCTGGAATCTGAAAACGTCAGAGCTCTTCCCTTGACTACCATGTAGAAGCTTTTCTGTTTTCTCTTTTGCTTCCGTTTGTCTGTTGCATGGCTCCCAAAGAAAAAACCATGGGCTAGGCAAGTGGAATGAAAAAGAAAAAAATTATTAGGGGATCATGATCATGACAACATAGTAATTCAGTGTGGAGGAATGAAGCTTATCTTTCATATCGGGGAAATGTTTACCAAGCAAATCGAGCTCACGGACAGTGACATCCAGCCAGCTGTAGTGGGCTTCAATGCAGTAAGGAAAGTGCTTGTTTTAAGTGCATCCTACAGCAGGACTCTCTAAGTTAGTAAGAGACATAATGCAAAACTAGCCTGAACAGTAAAGGTGTAATATTGGTTTATGAGACTGCACATCCAGAGGCACAGTGCTGGCTCAGGTGAAGCTGGTAGGGTTGGTTAGACAGAGCCATTAAGTGTCCTGGCTCCTGTCTCTCTGTCTGCCTCTCCCTTGAATGTTGTCGACCTCATTCTGATGTTGGCTCCCCTTGTGATCCTAAATGGCTTTCAGCAGATCATAGGGCTACATGCATCCCTACTCCAGTGGTCCCTGAAGAAGCCACAACATTTGTCCTTACTGCTTTGGCTCATCGTTACTACCTGATGTCACCGCGGGAGCCAAACAGAGGGGGGCCCGGAGAGTCAACAGCAAGCATCCCGCTGCACTTTCCGCCTGTTCAGGATGGCTGGGGGGTCACAAGTCCAGTTTGTAAACACTTAGATTTCAGTTCAAGTTAGTATATGTGTTTTAAATTATGAGCGAATATCTTTCTTAAAATCGAATACTTTTCCTTCCCCTCGCACTGTGATTCTCGGCTTTTTTTAACATCACTCCACCTGAGGTCTTCCTTCCTGGGCGGGGAACCTGGGATCGCTCCAAGGCGGTGACGGCTGCGGGGCTTTGCCCGCGCTGCCTGTTTGCTGCAGACCAAGGGTGAACTGCTCAACCTCCGGGCCACAGGTTGCTGACGTAACTCACCCTCCTCAGGAGGTTGCTGGGAAAGTTTCCTGGGATGACGTAGCTGTCAAACAAGCCCGATGACAGACTTGTGGTTTCTGATCCCAACTGGAAGTCAGAGGCAGGAGTGTAGGGTGCCCTGGGGATACCTGTATTTACCAGATACTAAAACCTGGAGTAGAGATGCTTGCCAAGGCCCGAGCCATTTGAAAACCAGGTTGCCAAGTCCCAGCGGCTAGACAGAGATCAGAGGCCGAATAGGTGAAGAAACCAAGGGAGCCAAGGAAGAAAGAGTAACGACATCAACCAAGCAGAAGCGGCCAGGCTCCTGCGCGCCTGCAGCTCAGGAAAACCTGTGACCGGGCTAATTCTGTTTCATGAGAAGCACAAATTACACACAGGTGCATCCAACGTGCAACTTCAGCAGTTCTCACGGGCATCAGCGTTGCTGTCCTTCGAAGATTAAACCCCAAGGGACCTGCCTACTCACGTGCAGCGTGGCTCAGTTCCTGATGAAAACTAAGAATTTAACATTTATTTTAAATGTTTTTTGATGGTACTGGGCATTTAATCTAGGGCCTTTGCACTGAATTACATCCCCAAACCCTTCCCCACTTTTTAAAAAATTTTTGAGACATTGTCTCATTGAGTCACTAAGTTGCCCAGCCTGGACTTAAACTTGCATTCCTCCTGCCTCAGCCTCCCAGAATGATCTTTCCTAAAGGCTGCAAAAGTATCTGATGGATTTAAGCAACAAATACATTTTTCTCTCTCTAGGCTCCTTTGAACTAGGGCCCTTACTGAGACAGAGTGATAGTTTCATAAAAATCCTGGTAGTCACTGGCACCTGGTGTGCTCTGCGCACATGCCAGGCTCTCACCAAAGCACTGACTTGCTTCCTCCTCTCACGGCATGTGAGGTAAGGTGGCCAGAGAGGATTAGCAAGTTGCCCAGGTTGTACAGCTGAGAAGGGACAGAGCTGGGATTTGAACCCAGGCCGTTGGGCTCTGGAGATACTGACCACCATACCATGCACTCCTCATGATTTGGTTGTGGCTGATTTTTTTTTATTTATTTTTTTTTTTGTGGGTACCAGGGGTCAACCTCAGGACCTTGCGCGCCAGCAGGTGCCCATGCCGCTGAGCAATATCACCGGCCCTTTTTTCTTATGTGGGTTCCGGGAGTCGAACTCAGGCCCTCGCGCTTGCCAGGCAGGCGCTTACACCGCTGAGCCATCTCACCAGCCCGTGGCTGATTTTTTTTTTTTTTTTTTTGATAGATAGTGCTTGATTTAAAACTTAGAGCTTATATTATAATTTTTGATGAGGACTTGAGAGAGAGAGAGATGGCCAATCATCCATATCCATTTGCTGCCATATTTTGGGGTGAAAACCCACCATGTGCGACTGTGTCCTCCTGACCACAAAAAAAAGAAGAAGAAAAATACTAGGAAGCCCTTGCTCCCATTGGAGGCAGCCATTTGAAAATATAAGTCTGTCCTCAGGTAACTCTTAAGAGTTATTAATACAACATTAAACAAAAGAATCTAAACTTTCCCAACAGATAAATTAGAAGGTAATTAGGTGCAATGGAAAATGATTCTTTTGCTAAACAGTTCGTCATCGATTTCTTAATCCTGAGCATCCTAATGGTATTTATTTACAGTGGAGCCAACATAGATGTGTTTAATCTGTCCCAGGCTGAAGTCAGAAATGTGGTTAGGAGTGCCGGTTGGCCGTGGTTCATAAGCAAACGTGAGACAGAATGATGGGAGAGCAGGTCTCTCTCCTTCCGACTCATCTCACCAAGGTCAGAAGGAAGCAGCGCTTCCTGCGGCATTCACAGTCACCATCACCCTGGCCAGATGTCAAGGGTTAGGGTGAAGTGTGAGGTGGAGATTTGAGAAAGAAATGGGGTTCTGGTGTGGTGATCACATTTGTAATCCCAGCACCCTGGGAGGCTGAGGTGGGAGGATTTTAAATTTGACCCAGCCTGGACAATGTAGCGAGACCCTGTCTTAAAAAATAAAAAAAAATTTAAAATGGGCTGGAGGTGTAGCTCAGTGTGAAGGCCCGGGGTTCAATCCCCAGGACTGCAAAAATTAATTAATTAAAAAATAAATGGGATGCACGTCTCAGGATTTATGCGGTGTCAAAGCTGAATCCTACCCAGTGCGGTTTTGTGAGTCCCTCAGCTCCAGCGCAGTCTGAAGCAGTCCGGCATAGGCCGGGAGGGTGGGGGCGGCAGCGACGGGCGCACGGACGGCTGGAAAGGAGGCAGGCACTGAAAGGCGGTGGAGCTGAGACCCACAGCAGAAATGCTTGGTGAGAGCCGGGGCAGGCACAGCTGTGGGGACAGCCAGGAGAGCTTGGGTGGAGGCAGGGAGGGGAGCTTCTCAGGCTGCTGGGAGCCCAGGCGGGCTGGAGGGGAGAGGCCACTGAAGGAAGCAGGTCAGACAACACAGAAGCCAGGCACCTGCTGTGAGACCCGAGCAAAAAAGCTGCTTTTGGGCTGGTGAGATGGCTCAGCGGCTTAAGCGCCTGCCCGGCAAGCGCAAGGGCCCGAGTTTGACTCCCGGAACCCACATACGAAAAAGGGGCCGGTGATATCGCTCAGCGGCACGGGCGCCTGCTGGCGCACGAGGTCCTGAGGTCGACCCCCATCCCCTGGTACCCACCAAAAAAAAAGCTGCTTTTGCGGAACCTCTTTAAAAAGGTTATAATGCGGACAATCAACCTTACTCCCACCAGTGACCCCACCGCGTTGGGATTGGTGCCCACAGCCAGATGGATGCCCCCCAGCAGACTCCCAGGTCCCGGAGTCCCTGAGCAGTACTTCCCTGGAGGAGGGCTGCATTCAGGGAGGCAATTTTGTTCTTCAGTTGTTATCTCCATTTAAACCTGGTGCTAATTAGCTATTTTAATTAAATATTACATATACCATATTATTGGGAAAAGCAGATCATCTTTTTGTGAAGAATAAATTGAAGTCTTGGAAAGATTCCGTAAAGGTCAGCCCCTGAGAAAAATTTGGGTGTCACACTATGATAAAAAATGGAAGTAGGACAGTTGTGAAAAGGATCCGACATCAGGCTGCTTTGCCAGTGTCTTTCAGACTTTCTCTGTCCACTCGGGAAAGAGCAACGGGAAACTGCAGACAGTGGTTTCTAGGTACAGTACAGAGTTTATGAGACAGATGACATGGAACAGCCGTGGTGGTGCACGCCTGTAACACCAGCACTCTGGAGGCTGAGGTAGGAGGGTCACTGTGAGTTCAAGGCCAGCCTGGGCTATGTAGCAAGACCTTGCCTCAAAAAACCAAAAATAAGGGCCAGTGAGATGGCTCAGCGGCGTAAGTGCCTGCCTGGCAAGCGCGAGGGCCCGAGTTCAACTCCCGGATCCCACATACGAAAAAGGGGCCAGTGATATCGCTCAGCGGCACGGGCGCCTGCTGGCACATGAGGTCCTGAGTCGACCACCGGTACCCACACACACACAAAAAAAAAATAAAATAA
Organism: Erethizon dorsatum; assembly: GCA_028451465.1. Classification (NCBI taxonomy): domain Eukaryota; kingdom Metazoa; phylum Chordata; class Mammalia; order Rodentia; family Erethizontidae; genus Erethizon; species Erethizon dorsatum. The sequence goes on from CM051834.1 coordinate 69,619,710, forward strand.
AATAAAATAAAATAGATAACAATGACATGGAACCACGCCTGTTGTTATGGAAGAGGAGGAGGAAAGGGGATTTCATCAAATTCATTCAGCTCTAACCAGCTCATTCTTACTGGTTGTATTACTCAGCAGCTGTGTTGTGTGATGTCCTCTGCTTTGCTGAAGTCTCGTCACTGGCTTTGCTGTTTTCTGTTTTGTTCCAAGTCCTCAGATGCAGGCTGTGAATGCTGGATGCAAGGAGTAGTACAGCTGTTTTTACTTAGAAAGTGATTAAAAGTGTAAAGACCTTTATCTAGGACAGGTCCATCTGCCTGTGATTTGTTATTAAATCCGTGATTAAGTTGTGGCTCCTGTCAATGACAGCAAGGGTATCAATGAGCTGGTTTGGCGTTTGGTTTGTGTGTGTGTGCCCGTGCAGACGAGCACGCTCTTTTTATCCCTCTCACTCTCACGTTGAAGGCTTTTTAATAGGAAACCTCGTGACATGCTTTGGGTGGATGTGTGTAACATGACTAAAACCCCCACTGAAAACAAACAGTAAATTCCAGTTGGGGGTGCGCGGCAGCCAAGTGTGCAGGAGTGTAGAGGCTGGGTGGAGTTAATGCCACCAGAAGTGCGCTCGTGCTGTCTGGAGAGTGCAACTGCCAGCAGAATATGATTAAAATTTGGACTCTTCCCATTATACTGTGCGAGGGGAATAAAATGTTTGGTTCCAGAATGATTTCCCGAAAGAAGTTGGGTGGACCCCTTCAGAGTGCTGTTTGAGGGTAGGAAAAGGACCTGCACGGCGCATGGCTAGTCCATCACTTTCACCCCACTTAGAGTGGACTCCTCCACTTGCATAGTGTCATCTTCCTGAGGAAAAGGTGGAGAAGAGGAGGACACTGGGTCTCAGCAGGCCTGAGACAAGTGGATGCCTTGGTGTTCAGCTCCCGGTGGATTGGAATCTGGCGTTGTGCGTGCTCATTTCCATCACGATCTTCCACGTGTCGGGGTGGAGGTTAAGACTCGATTTATTGGGCTGGTGAGATGGCTCAGCGGCGTAAGTGCCTGCCTGGCAAGCGCGAGGGCCCGAGTTCGACTCCCGGAACCCACATACGAAAAAAGGGCTGGTGATATTGCTCAGCGGCACGGGCACCTGCTGGCGCGCAAGGTCCTGAGGTCGACCCCCGGTACCCACACAAAAAAAAAAAAAAGACTCGATTTATTTTGCAGTGCTTCACTCTCCTTGCCATCTACTGATGAATTTCAGGAGTTATAACTAAGAGTCATGTGGCATCTTGCAAATCAGCTACCCACCGTTCTTTCCATTCTCGATGCTCCATTTTGAAATGGCTTGTGCTCTGTGTGGACTTCGTCACTGTTAAATTCTTAGTAGCACTGAAAATGGAAGCTTTTCCTGCCAGGTGGAAGGCTTTTTTAAACTGCACTGTGTTTGAAGATATTTTTTAATTTTTGGAAGTGGTTTATACACCACATAACACTGGAATCCTGATACTACATTCTTTTCTTCCAAATACATCACTTCCCACTTAAGTAAAATCATAACACAGAGGTTAAAAGAGATCACAGTCCCTTTTACAAAACTACTCTGATTATGGAGGTACTATATTTTCATTGGATTAGTTTAGCCTGACACCATTAAAATGCTTTTGAATCCTGTTTTTTCTAATTCTATATGCATGCCACGTAAGTTTCCCATTATAAGTTGGCTTCTTGGTTAGCTGTGTTCCGAGAGAGCGCATACTACTCAGCTGATAAGAGTATTGCCATCTTAGGTGTGTCTTTCTTTACAAATGCAGAGTTCAGTATTTTGTGTTTAATCCATCAGTCTTTGACAGTCTCACAACAGTAAGACCGCCTTGCAGGCAAGGTCTTCGTAAGGTTGGAAAGCGGACCCAGACACTGTGTAGAATTTACCAGAATGACCACGCTCAGGGAGGCCAATTGGTGGACAGTTTCCTTTCTACGTCTGGAAGAGTCTTGGCATTTTTCATGCTTGCTGTTTGAAACATTAATCATAACTCTTAAATGGTTTGGGTTATAGTGACCTCGATTGTGCCATCTGGGGGTGGCTGTATCGAGTGAACATAATATCCTTGTGAAGATAATCGGCCCTGTCTCCACCTTCATCCAGCTAAAGTTTAGGTGAGTACAATAGAAGAACCTTAAGGCTATCTCCTTTAAATCCACGGACTATTTTATCTAATATGAATAGAGCGTGATGGAAAATAATTACAATGAAATCATCTTTTTAAATATGCTTCAGATAAATAAGACTAGTTTGAGTGTTGGAAAGCATTCTGGAAAAAGAAAACCTGGTGGTGAACCAGATAGCAGTCCCTTGGCGGCTGACTCTCCTCCAGCTGTATTCAGTTATTGAGCAGCTGTCATTAGACAAAGCATTATTTGTCTATTTAGAACTATTTCAGAAAGCTGTTTTTAACCCCCGGTGGTATTTTTCTGCAGCCTTCTAATCTCTGCAAAGGTTTTAAAAGATATATAATAACTCCTGTTTGTATGAGGCCAGAGGTTGCCACCAGAGCATTATGAAACACAGTGTTCATGGAAAAGGAATTAGAACCATTAGAATTTTATTTCCTGCAGAATTTTGCACCATGGTACATAATCATATATAGCTGATTTGTCTCGTAGTCGGCAATAATATCTGTTTGTTTCCCCAGTGCATGAAAAATGCAGGATAAAAAAGGTGCTGTATGTAATCTTTGCATAACTAAGGAGTGGAAAACAGCTATCAGCTGAATTTCTGTCCTAAACATTTTATCTTATAGAGAGGCTGAGTCTGTGTAGTTTTATGACCTTGTAATGATATGAAATACAGTTAACATGGTCTTTCTCTTTTGACTTGAGGCACAAACCATTTTGGTTTTGAAGCCTCTGGTGTTTTTGTTTTGTTTTGTGTTGTTTTTCCATTTTCATTAAAGGATTTCAGTTTCTGACTGGGGGTGCTAATATTTGCACGTGTGCAGGTTTTAGACTTAGAGAAATTCAGAAAGTGTGTTTTGGCTTTTCTTTGTGGTCAGTTGGCCAAAAAAAGTTTTTATTTTAGTGAAAGTGACACAAAATTATAAATTTGTTTAACTGTGGAACCAGGTCATAGTTTTTAAAAAGTCCATTTGGTGGCACTGAGGTCTGAAGTGAAACTGGATTCTTACTGCTGGGTGTTTGTGAGAAGCAGCTCTGAGTAGTGTCCTCTTCGAGGCCGGCAAGAGGACAGACAGCCCACCTGGGAGAAGAACTTGTTTCCTAAGACCCCGGCACAGGTAGAGTTTACGTGTTTTCAGTAAATCGGGGCCTGGGTTCCACTGGAGGTTTTGCTTACCCTCATTTACCTAACCAGAAATTCTCCTACAGGGTAATCATATGAGCTGCCTTATCTCTTAATTAAAATTTTAATATTTGTATCTTCAATATTGTAAAGAGTATATCTCATTTCAATTACCTTTCTCAAGTAGCAAACTTGAACATAAAAGGAATTTCTTTTACATGGGAGCCTGCTTGAGTCAGACAACAAAACGGTCAAAAACGAAATAAACCCATGTGAATGCGGCAGTGAATGCCAAGGTCGACGCAAAATCTGCCCACGTGACATTCCCATTAAACTCTTCAAGTACAGTTTCTCGTCTTGGTTTGACTTAGTCAAAATTAAACTTGTCTGAGTTACTTTCTTTCATACTTTTCATTGATAATTTTCAGTGTGTCGTTATATAATATTGGTATAACTATTTTGGTAGAACTAGAAGGACGTTATTGTGCGCACTTGGAGCATGATCAAAAATGCTTGATCTAATTTTTTAAATTTTACATTACTTATAAGTATTTTACCTGCTCTTCTCACTCCTATAATTCAAAAGACTTAATGATGGAGAAGAATTTTACTAAAAAAGATGTATGCTCTGTACCTTCCTTGGGTTCTTGGATTGAGGGATTGTTTCTTGTTAGTTCCCCACCTCACACCATTTTGCGAAATCTTCTCCATGTGTGTTCAGAGTCCTCGGCCCTGATTCACTTTGTAATGAAGAGGGGAGTCGACGTCCCTTCTTCTGGGGTAAAGGTGGGCTTCTGCTGGTGTGAACAAGGGTCGGGCGGAGAGGCAGCGGTGCAATGCAGAGCAGAGTTGCAGAAGGGGGCACATGCATTGCGCTTACGCCCGTCTCTCCTCTGTCTTTGGGAGTCTAGGTCCGTCTCTAAGGAGATGTTACTTGTGTTTCAGTGTTTTGGTTATTCCCTGATCTCCGTGTCCTTCCGTAGATGTCACTCCCATGACTGATTCTCCTGGAAGTTCCCATTTGCTTCCCTCACAAGTCTTTATAAACCTCTTGGAGCCAAAGGTGACCTCTGGGATTTTTCTTTCGTGGCTGTGTTTAGGGAACAATGACAAGAGAAAAAGTCTGTGTGTGTTCAGTACAGACACGGATTTTTAAAATATTTTTAATCCACAATTGAGGGCCAACTGTATTGATCCATTACAACAGATGTGCCTATGGCTGTATAAAATTTTAGTGCCATCAAACATCATTTTCAGACATGAAGCCTCACTTTAGTAACCACTTGCATGAGGGTAGATGGAGCCCTCTCCATGGCGTTCAGTCCCCGCCGCTGCCTGCGCCGCTTCCCTCTGGTCACGCCTTCCTGGTCCTGCCCTCCTGCAGCCTCCCTGCCCCGCCGACACCTGTCTTTCTGCCCCTCCTCTGGCTCCCTTGAGTGGGAAATGCCTGTTTCTTCCTGACCCAACTGGAGCCACCTAGTGACTGTTCTTCCATCCCCCGAAGAAATTCGTCTGGACATCTCTTCCTGGACATGGTATCTGGTGGACAGGAGCAGTTAGCAGCTCACATGTTGTCGAATATTTAGTCCTTACATCATCCCGGCCTGCTTCCGGACCCTGGGTGTGCAGAACATCTTTCCTTACACTGTGCCAGAAAATGTTTGCGTTTATGGAAAATGTGTTTCTAAAGTATAATTCCTTGTCAAATCATGTATGCATTTGGGACTCAGGTGGTGGGTTTTGGCAAAATTGCCCCAAGACAGGTTATTCTAATCTGTATTCCCACTGGGAGTGAATGCTAGATTCTCATTTTGCGACCATCATGCCAGCACTAAGTATCATCAGACATTTGCATTTTTGCCAGTCTGATAAGAAATGGTTGTCTCACAGGTAGCCTTTTAAATCAGAACCAGCATGCTTCCTCTTGCTGGAAGTTGAAGAGAAAGCGATTGAGTGGAGGTGTCCATCCAGCCAGGCACTGGGCCAGCATCTGGAAGGCTGATCCTAGGAAGCACCTGTGCTCGTGCCCCCAGAGAGACACTGTCCCCTAGAGCGGGGCTGGCAGACATCCTCCTCCCCACGGGTACGACTGCTCAGTACGGAGTGACACCGAGCGCAGACGCACGAGAGTGACGAAGGAAACCAAACGCTGCCCTTCCCGGGCTGGTGTCCGTGCGTCTCAGAGCAGCCCGGCCTCTACACTGAGGGCCCAGCTTTCTCAGGAAACCCAAGAAATACGTGTGTCCATCAGCTCAGATAGACCTTTACGCACAAGTGTGTTCACCAGAGAACTGGAAATAATTCACAAGTCCAAAGTGGAGAAGAGGCGGATAACATATTCTTAAGATGGAATAACATGAGGTTAAGATGGTTTAACATGAGGTTTAGTGATAAGAGAAAACATTTGTACACAAAATTGAAGTTAAAAATGTAAAAGCCAGCCATGGTGGCGCACACCTATAATCCCAGCACTCGGGAGGCTGAGGCAGGAGGATTGCCATGAGTTGGAGGCCAACCTGGGCTACATAGTGAGTTCAAGGCCAGCCTTTACTACATAGCAAGACCCTGTCTCAAAAAACCAAAAAACAAAACAAAACAAAAAAAGAGTATCTATCATATAACCTTCCTGTTATATTAAAAAAAAAAGAAAAATACATGAACAAATAAACTTAGGGAAAATAAGCTAAAATGTTATATTTAGCTGCCTCTGGATAATAGATCGGTATATGTGGGATTTTTTTTCTTTCTTTCTTCATGCTTTATCTGTACTGATTTTCTATTTTACATTGATGATAAGGAGGGAAAAGGTAAAATCTCCCCCCTCCATTCCCTCCTTGTTTCCTCGGTAAAGGACATGGGGGCTCGCTGAGGCCTGAGCTGGGATGAGGGGACACGGGGTGAGTCTCAGGCAGGTGTGGAGATGGCTGGTGGTGTGATCGGGGTCTCGGCAGTCTTGATTACTTAGTCTGTAGTAAGTCCTGTGGAGTAAGTAGGGCATTTCCTGAAGCCGCTGTGTGAGTCAGTGTTCCGTAGGTATTAGGCTGTGTTGGGCAGCTTTGCATTACTGTAACAAGTACCTAAGGTAACTTATAAAGAGTAAAGGTTTATGAGGGGGTCACGATTCTAGAGGTTTTAGGCCATGATCCATTGGCTTCATTGCTTTGGGGCTGGTGGTGGCAGAGCAGAAGTGCTCCTTGTGGTCAGGAATAGTAAGAGACAAGAGGAGGCCAGGTTCCAAAGTTGCCTTGAAGGGCAACCTCCAGTGACCTCCAGACCTCCACTAGGCCCTGGCTCTCAGGATTTCCACCACCTCCCAGTAGTGCCAGGCCGGAGACCAAGTCTTTTACACAGAGGCCTCAGGGAGGCGCTTAAGACGCAGGCTGTACCATAGTTCATTAGCATAGTGGGATAATATGGCATTTAAAGGTGATTTCTACAGGATGTTGTTGCACAGGCATCCTCCACAGTAGAAATAAAAGCAATCAGAGAGAAGAAAGTACAGTCATTTCATATAACGGTGTTAACAGCTGACACGGAAGGCTAGCAATGTGCTGTGCACAAATCTAAATGTTCTGTACATATCTGACCGTCTCATTCATACATAAATATGTTTGTTTTATTTTTGCAGTGCTGGGGATTGAAACGAGGGCTTTTCTACTAAGCCACATCCCTAACCCCCACCGCTTTTATTTTGAGGCAGGGTCTTGCTAAGTTGCTAAATTGCCTGGGCTGGGCTTATACTTGTGATCCTCCTGCCTCAGCCTCCCAGTGCTGATGTTTGCCACCATGCCTGGCTACAAAGCAAAATGTTTTAAAAGTTATTACAGATCCCACTTTGAGGATGTAGAAACAGAAAGATCAGATAACTTGATCCTGTCACACAGCTAGTAAATGGCAGAGCGGCATGGCTCCCCAGTGGAAATCATTCTACCTTTCGGCATGAGGCAGAGCTAATGCATGGATCAGAATGGGCTGGAGGACTAGAAGGTTCGGGAGGGGATGGGAAAGTTCTCTGGCTTTGTTCACTGTGGTGGTGGCTACATGGGTCTGTACCTCTGTCCGAACTCATTGCACTGAATTCTTTTTTTTTTTTTTTTTTCCTGTGGATACCTCAGGACCTCGCGCGCCAGTAGGCGCCCATGCTGCTGAGCGATATCACCGGCCCTTTTTTCGTATGTGGGTTCCGGGAGTCGAACTCGGGACCTTGTGCCTGCTAGGCAGGCATTTATGCCGCTGAACCATCTCACCGGCCCAGCACTGAATTCTTAAGATGGACTTTATGAAAGCTATTTCTATCAGTAAAATTGGTTAAAAATAATAAAAGGCCTGAGGGTAACCTAATTTTCCAATCTGAGGTCTGAAAATTTGCCATCCTGATATAAGGACAGGCAAGGCCAATCTGGAGCTCACCCACTCATCCCTGAAGAACAGGAAGGAGACAAGGCCCAAATCGAGCGAGGCCACTCTTTCCAGGGGCTGTAGGCCAGGCCACAGCAGTGGGAGCTGCTGGCACACAGGGTGCTCTGGGCCATCTTCCTAGGCTCCCCAGGAGAGAAGCATTGTGCTGGCTGTGCCCTGACCTTTCCCACAGGTGCATGGGAATGTGGGCAATTTAGGGGGCCCTCTTCTCAGTCTTTGTAGTTGAAATAAGGTGCTTTCACCTGCCCCAGGGATAAAGAAGGGTGCCAGGGCCCTTGACTCTTTCCCCAGAAATAACTTGTTACCCACAGGGATTTTACCACTGTTAAGCTGGTGCTGTTGGTCAGATGGAGACAGGAATTATCCTTCTTACACGGTAAGCATGATTTATGCCCCAGACAAATTACCATTTTCCTTCCCCTTAGTACCAGCCTTAAAAAGGTATGGAAATAAGCAAACCTGCAAAAGTTAAAATCTCCAGCTGCGTGGTCTGGGAAGGCCTTTCTGAGGAGGTATATTAATCACATTTTGTTGTGGGACCCAATACCTGACTCCCACAACTGAAAGGAGGAGGGGTTTATTTTGGCTCATGGTTTTGGTCCACATTCAGCTGGCTCCCAGGCAGAAACAGGATGGCACAGGGGCGTGGTGGAGAGAAAGGCGCACAACCCCTGGCAGCCAGGAAGCAGACAGAGAGAGGGGAGGAGCCCAGGACAAGAGCACGCCCTTCCAGGCCACGCCCGCAGGGACCCCTCAGCCAGGCCCCACTTCCAACAGCAGGTCAGTGGCAGTGCCCCCGGGATCCAGTCACCTTCCAAACACAGGGAACTTTTGGAGGACATTTTAGATCTAAGCCATAGCAGGAGGTGTCCTTTGCACTCAGGCCCGAAGAAGCCAAAGCTAGCTAGGAGGAGGTGCGGACGGAGCTGCAGAGGTCCTGAAGTAAGAACATTAGCTTGAACTGGATGGTAGAGCTCAGTCCTTCTAGACAGGACTGGTTCTGACCGTGCATCTGCCCCCAGCACCGTCCCCAAGGGAGTCACCACCACATGTGGCCATAGAGATTTAAGTATAAATGAACTAAAATTAACAAGTGAAGTCCTATTCACATGAGGCACATGTTGGGTGCTGCGCACCTGCACATGGCTGGTGGCTGCCATACTGCACAGGACAGATAGAAAATATCCATCATGGGAGAGTTTCATTAGCTAAATAAAGGGATTTTATAGTGCACCAAGTGGATTTTTTCCTTTTTTTTTTTTCTTTTTATTTGGTCTTTTTGAGACAGGGTTTCACTATGCAGTTCAGGCTGGCCTTGAACTCACTTTGTAGCCCATGCTGGCCTCCAACTCGCAGTGATCCTCCTGCCTCAGCCTCCCAAGTGCTAGGATTACAGGCGTGCACCATCACGCCTGCCCTTTTTTTTTTTTTTAATGTCAAGATGGATAGTAATAGCAGTGACATGTATGCAGGGCCATTTTTATAAGGCTGTGTGTGGCTTAAAAGGTTGTACACGGCCCCCTGTGTCAAAACCCTTTCCCAGCTGTGTAGGTGGCGGAGCGGTCCTGTCGTACAGGCCTGAGCACACTCTTGCAGGCTGCTCCTTCGCAGCACCGCGTTTGGGGCATGGCAGCAGCCTTTCTGGGTTGGGTCAGAGAAGCACCATATCAACAGGAAATACCTGCCACAGAGATGGAGAGGACTTCAGGAAAGATAACAGGAGGCAAGGCCAGGTTTTACATGTGTGTTTAACTCTGTGGACTGAGGAAATAGGACAGGAGTAGTTCCCACTTGCGCAGTGTGGGCTCAGAGTTCTGTTCCATTCTGGCAGGAAGCAAATCATCCTCGGTAGGGAACCTGAAGGCTGGCATCGTCCTGATCACACGCTCCTGCGAACTGTGGAGTGGTGGCCACAGCACACTTTATCTCATTAAGAATAACAGTGGGACCAGTGAGTGAAGCTGTCCCCCGTGGAGGCCTGTGTTTTTCTTCACCTTTACGTTTATGGAGGCACCATGATTTCCTTTCAGGTTTGGATGCACTTTATTACAAAAGGCTTAGAAATCTGCAAAAACACGGAAATTAAAATTTACAAGTCTCCTACATTTAAAAAGTAGTCAGTTCCTTTATCAGAAGGGAGTTGACTGTTGCAGTATACCTTCTAAGTGTAAAGGCAGTCTGTGCCTTATGTATTTTCATCTTCAAATGCTTGCCTGGTTTCTAGGAGAGAGGTAGCCATTAATCTTGGACTATTCAAGGCCAGAGTTAGGACAGTGAGAGAGAGAAGTTACAGAAGGGCAAATTTAGGTCAGGAAAAGGATTTTCTAATATCCAGAGCTGTCCAGTCACAGAATCAGCCAGCTGGCGGGCAGGGACACAAGTAACGGGCGCCGGGGCATTTCAGCCAGCAGTGCTGGAATCCTCCCAACCGAGGCTCCCAGTTCCCTTGCTCCAGCTGCTGGGTGCTGGGATGGAGGAGGGAGAGGAGGTTTCTGCTCCGGGGTAGCGTGGCGGAGAGTGCTCCTGCCGGACTGGGGAGGAGGAGGAACTGTTCAATCAAGAGCTGCTGGACCTAGAACTCCTGGAGCTGGTTCTTGGACCAGGTCTTTGTTCCTGGCGCGCAGGGAGAGGCACAGCTCAGGCCACAGTGGAAATTGGAGGTCTGTTTGCTTCATCAAGAACATCTTGCTCAGAAGTAAAAAGTGAAAAGTGCCAAGCTCAGCCTAGTAGTTGATATACGCTCTGGTGCCAAGTTAAAAAAGAAAAAAAAAAAAAAGGAAGAGTCCAGCTGGCAGGCAGGGGTTCCTGTGACTCCAGCCTGAGCCGCACAGGCGGGAGGTGGAGGGACACATGGGGTCTCAGAGAAAGCGGGGCCGCAGGCCCTGTCTTCTCCCCAAGCCTCACCCACTGGCCACAGCGGAGCACTCTATCTTAAAGAAAGGGCGCAAAGGCTAAAAAAGATTAAAACCTCCTCACTGAGCAGCAGGCTTGTTCCAGAGTCCAGCAGTAAAGCGGCCATGAGGGCTTTGGCGTGGAGACGAGGTGTCAGCACAGACCCACTCCCTTTCTGACGTTCTGTGTTTGGCACCAGGAGCGTATTTTCTCTCCTGTTCTTCTTTCATGCCAACTTTTATCGGCATGGGGCTTTTCATCTTTTTTGGCAGTTTTCTGAACCGATCAGATTTGGAAGCTGGTGCCCGCATCAGCTGTGGTGTAGCAGAGAGTGCGCTAGATTTAGGGGCGTAAGCTTGAATCTCAGCTCTGCTGTTTAGCAGCTCTGTGCCCTGGGCAGTTTGCTTAACTTCTCTTGAGTTGATTTCCATATCTGTAGAAATGGGTCTCATCTCACATACCTCATATATGTGGATGTGCTTTGTAAGCCATAAAGCAAAGCTCACATGTGGGGTGATGCCCCTGAGTTTGCTAGGAATGTCGGTTCTTTCCTTGGTTAGGTTGAGGTGTTGCTCCACATTTACTGCGGTGGGGAGAGAGGGTTGGCAGAAACCCACTGTCCTGTGTACGGAAGAGGCTTTGTGTAATGCCTGTCCTTTCTTCCCTGGCCCCCCGTTACCCCTGTTCTTCAATGGGGGAGACATGGAGCCTCTTCCCCTTGGACCTTGAGGGCAGCGGCCTCCCCTTCTACTCCCTGCAGTTGGGCTGGGGCAGTTTACTGGGTGCAGTAGGAGAGAGAGAAATCAGCACCTAGATTTATTTCAGTCTATGCCAAAATAACTTATTTAGGGAGAGTCCCAGGAGGCTCAGGGATGAATCCGTATGTACTATTCACTTTTCATGGGAGGGAGAAGCAAAGGCATTAGGGAAAGCCATTCCCTACTTCTGCAGCGAGTGGTCAAAAATTACCAAAAAGGAATATAGGTTTAATTTCCCTCCATCTTCTCTCTCCACTCCAATTCACTGAAATGTTAAATGCAAATGGAAATTTTGTAAGAATATACTTGTGCTGGCAGAAAGTGTGTGTGTGTGTGTGTGTGTGTGTGTGTGTTTAATTCATTTTGTGCTTATAAAAGTGCAGAAGCCTGCTAGGCTCAGTCTCTTTGGAGAGAAATGCTTAGTCTGGGTGTAAAGTAAGTGGCCTGTGTTTTAAAAGGAAGGCAACAACTAAAGGGGTCCTGTTTGGGGGGACTGAGGAGCAGCGTGCGGGCAGGCCCACCAGGCTGTAACTGTGGGGCAAGGCTCCGACTGAAGTGTGCCCTGCAGCCCTTCCTTCCCAGGTCCCCTGCTGGCCGCTCTCTGCCCCTCCTCCAGGACTGGCTTCCCCTCCTGGGCTCCATCCCATCGCAGAGTAGCCTTCTGGGTCAGGGCAGGTGGCAGGGAAGGAGGAGCACCCGCGGCTCCATGCTTAACCCCTCATAGATTTCTGTACTAGGAGCGTTTCTGTTTTAAAGCCCCACCAGCGGGAAGGAGCATTAGTGCAGGGCTGTGGAACGGGGGTTGAGGGAGAGCGGTGACCGGGCAGCCTCCTGCTCTGCAGAACCCGGGCCGGCAGTCACGGTCTCTGCAGTCCTGCTGGGGCCTGCAGTGTCACAGGCCAGGCCAGTGTGCAGCGTGGCTCAGCCATGTTTAACCTTTTTCAGGTCATTCTTTCCTTTTCCTATAAACCAAGAACATTATCTGCTCTGCCTACATCAGGAGATTACTATTAAGATCAAGTAAGAGAACTTGGGTGATAATTATTTAGAACCTATAATATCCTAGACTTAGGTAAGATGTTATTTTTTGGGCTGGTGAGATGGCTCAGCGGCGTAAGCACCTGCCTGGCAAGCGCGAGGGCCCGAGTTCAACTCCCGGAACCCACATATGAAAAAAGGGCCGGTGATATCGCTCAGCGGCACGGGCGCCTGCTGGCACGCGAGGTCCTGAGGTCGACCCCTGGTACCCACAAAAAAAAAAAAAAAAGATGTTATTTTTTAAAATCAATTTTATTTTCCTTTTACCCATGGATTTCCTCCCTTACCAAAGCCTTTCCTCCAGTCTGCACCCACACCCCTGCAGGTGGAGCAGCAAAAACTGGAAACCAGTCATTATTTTACATATTTGTTCTTTCAAGGCTGGAGAGAAAAACTTAATTGTCAAGTATCATTGGCCAGTTAAGCCCAGTTCTCTTCTGCTGTCTGGCTGGTCTGTCTGTGACCCAGAGACCTGTGAAAGTCAAGCAAACATACCTTTTTTTCCTTTATTTGGGTACCGGGAACCGAACTCAGGACCTCACGCTTGCCAGGCAGGCACTTATGCCGCTGAGCTATCTCACTGGCCCAAGCAAACATACTTTTTGTGTTCTTCTTTCTTCTTCATTGAAGATTTGCCTGATCATTAAGCAAAAATGATTTAATGATCACTGAAAGTTTCCTCATTAAAATATTAGCAGCACTTCACCTGTATTTTTAATGAATAATTTGTTTTTCACATTTGTGAATTAGGTGTGATTAAATTCTTCACCTCCAAATAGTTTGTTTTCATTGTGGACTTACACTCATATACTATCAATTATCTCATTTTAAATTTAGAGAAGTCCCAGTCAAAACTATGAATATTGTGCTTTTCTGGTGGCTCTTAAATTGTGAACATAAGCAAAAGTTCAGCTTATGTACATTACTCTATGTATTAGAAAATGTTAAATTTGACTTGTTTTTCCTTCTAATTTGTATTTTATTCCTGTTAAAGTTACATATGACCACTAATTTATTGCTCATACATTACAAAATAATAGGGAATGAGCAAGAAAACTAAATATTCGAAGTATGAAGTAGGACCAGGTTTGCAACAAGGTATGAGCTGTTTGTTTAAGGTTATATTTATTTTCCAAACCTGAAAAGCTAGCAGTTACTCATGGAAACCCTGATCAAAATAGACTTTGTCAAGATAACATATCTGAGCTGTCCTATATGTTTAAAAACATTCAGTTTTTAAGAACTAAATGTTAGCAGATGTTTGCCTATTTACAAGGCTTTCTCTTGAGAACCTCCTGCTAGCATTTATTAATTTCCATAATGACGGAGCAGTTTGGCTTTTTGGCATTAGCATTCATGGCTCTCATCAGTGAATCTCGTGGACTCTGTCTACTTGGAAGTAGAATGAAATGCATTGCATGAGTGTGGTGTGCGTGACCGTCACTGATTTTTGAAAGATTAGTGTGTGAATATGGACAGCTTGAGAATGACAAAATGTGTGATATTTTCTAATCATTAAGGGTGAAAGTCTTCATTTCCCCACATGGGCTCTGTGGTCCTAAATAAGCTCTAAATATTTATTAGTTGGTTGATTGGAAAGGATCATAGTACTGGCAGGATATACATATTTTTGTGGTAGTAAATATTGTTGTTTGGGGGTCTGCCTTAAGTCCCTTCCTATTTTAACATGAATTTTTCATTACTCTTTTTAAATTTTATTTTAAAGAGAAAAAAAATAAAATTTCAAAACAAGGAGAGTAACAATAGCTAACACATTGCATAATGTTATCTTTAAATGACTCAGAGTACAAGATATAGGCATTTAATTGTCCAAAAACTATTAGCACAAACCTTTCTTTTCAATGAGCTAAGAAATTAATAGTATAACTATTTTAACTATCTTGTGTGTGTATATATATATTTTTTTTTTTTTTTTTGCTTTTCCCTTCCTTCTTTTCTCCTCTTCCCCCATCCCAGTTTCTCTGTCCTTGTGAAGAATTTTTCATTATTTAATCTTGTGTATAGCACATTAGCTCACTAATTAGATCCTTTATGTTTTAGACCAGGTCACGGGTTCAGCCCCACACGGCCATGTATACAGCACCCAGTGACATTGTGCAAGCAAGAGGGAAGTTTTAGGGTTTGCTGATTCACAGTTCCCTAAAAAACAAGTCAAAGAATTTGTCCTCTCGAGGACGGACTGGGGTGCAGTCCTTGTGCTTCCAGACCAGCACGTGGAAGCAGGAAATGAGGTCACCGCAAGCAGCGTTTTGGCGGCACACCTAAGTTAACTTCCATGTCACAGAGTGTGATCAGCCTAAGCCCCGGAGAGGGTCCCAAGCTCACTGCAGAGTCACTGAGTGTTTTGAAAGGGCATGAGGCGTGATAGAAAGCCTTGCTCCGGGAAGCTTCCTCCGGCAGGAGCCCTAGCCAAGATGGATGTTTTCCAAATTTAGTTGTAGCAGGAAGATGGATGTGACCTAATGCAGTGGAAGAAAGGGAATCCGGGAGTAATCCCTGGTTGTCTGCATGCAGATCGTTGTATTTAAGATGCAGTTTTCTCCTCTGCCCTCATTTCTATTTTGGACTCTTCACCCTGAATCTTGACAGTCAACCTGCAAAGAATGTCTAGTCCTAAAAATGTGAAATAAATTACTCTAAATTGGCTGATATTGATGACAGGGCAATTTAAAGATTTTCTTCTGCACATGTTTAATATTTTAATGCGACTAAAAAAAAAAAATCCCAAACACCATCCATATCATAGTCTCAGTGAAACATGTGCATTTAAATTCATAACTTAAAATCTTCCCAATCAAGTTATTCTGAGCTAGGAGCCAGCCCTGGCTAGAAAGGTACAGTTGAGATGCACACTGAAATAATGACCTGTGTAATAAATTGATCATCTTGTACATGGACTTTGCTTGGCTTGGGTTGTTTCCTGTGAATGTCTGTGCTATCAGCCCTTCCTTGGTGATAACGTAGTAGCCTTTTACTAAGAGCCTCTGCCGAGTCCTCTCCTCCCTGTGTTGAGAGGGGACAGAGGGCCGAGTTTACGTTTCTCCTGTTTCTGCTCCACCTTCACGTGTGGGCGCCTGTGCCCTGAGGGCCTCTCTCGATGATCCTGGGCAGGACTTCAACATTCGTCTCCTCGCTGCCCTTCCCTGCTCAAAAATCTTCACTTATCCACTGCTGTTCAAGTATAAAGCTTTTCATTCACTGCCCTGATAACTTTGGTCATCGTGCAGACATCGGGGGTTTGGAAGGTGCCTCGGAATCCGTTAGGTCTGATGCTGTCCTCTATTGTGCCTCCCTGACCAGACGCTTTCTCCTTTCACTACTTAAATATTTTCTGCTATATAAAATGTATTGTTTATTCTTACAGCCAACACTTTTAGAAAGTTCTTCCTCATGACAAGTACACATGTAACTAGTTCTGTGCCAGCAGTTTGTCCGCAGACTATCCTCTGCCAGGAAAATCTTGAGTCAACTACTTTTTAAAAATAGAAGTTTTATTACTGTTCATGGAAGGGGAGGCTGACAGATCCGGAGACCAGTGTCACTAAACAGGTAGTACATTAAGAGGAAGGGCATGTCACAGCGCATGGGAAGCACCAGGGCCCGTTGGGAGGCAGTGGAAGTAAGGGAAAACATGAGCAGGAACCGTGTGTGTGTGTGTGTGTGTGTGTGTGTGTGTGTGTGTGTGTGGAAGGGTGAGGCAGGTAAGGAGGCTGGACTGGTTTAGGATTGGTTAATTTGAATAATTTCAGCAAGTTCTAGGCATAGCAATGCCCCAGTTGCCTGGTACCTGGAGGAGTGACTGGGGCAGGGGACCAATGGCCTGTCGTGTAAGAGCCCCTCAGAGAAGTGGTTAGGGGCGTGGGCTCTGGATCTGTCAGTTGCATAATAAAATCATATTCACTGAGCTGATTGAAAGTGACAGTTTGCTGTCTCTAGGGACTAGCCAGTCCTGGGAGAACTGGTCCAGCCCCTCCAGGGGTACCAGAACTCCAGGGTGTCAAAGCATCAAAACTAGAGAGTAGGGCCAGTGAGATAGCTCAGCGGCACAAGTGCCTTTCTGGCAAGCACAAGTCCTGAGTTTGACTCAGGTACCCACATACGAAAAAAAGGGCCGGTGATATCGCTCAGAGGCACGGCGCCTGCTGGCAAGTGCGAGGTCCTGAGGTCGACTTCTGGTACCCACATTAAAAAAAAAAAAAAACTAGAGAGTAAAAAGCATACTTCATGCACCTACTCATCCGACAGTCCCAGCCCCCCAACAGCCTTGCAACCTTGAATGAAACCTCAAGTTCCTCGTGTGTGGAAGGAAGGGTTTGACAGCTGCCCAAAAGCCTGCCCTCTCTTCCCCGAGAGGATGCCGCCTCTGACGCTTGCCATGACTTCCTCCCTTTCCCCGGTTCTCTGGATTCATGGTCCACTGGGAAGGTCACCCCAGGAACTGACCCTGGGGCCTGTGGAGTGGATGACTCTTCTCTGTGTGGCTTCTGCTCAAGGAGGCCTGGTCACCAGCTGGCCACCCCATGACTTCATTTTAATCTCTTTCAAACGTGGGCTTTTTACCCGTGCATGGACTCCTAACTTCTTTGGCTAGTGGGCTTTCTTGGGGACATCATCATTGGCCCTGAAACTCATGAGTTTTGAGTTCTTGGCCTGAGCCAATGATTAAGTGTAGAGAATATGGCTTTAACCCATTTGACAGGTGACATTTAATATCGCCTTTGTGAAGAACTAAAAATAGCATCCGTTTGCAAGTCTAAGACAAAATATGGCAGATCTGTGCTGCCACTTGAAAAAATAAATCTCATTTATATGGTGGAATTAGTAATTGAGGTAGCAGTGAAGGAGTGTGTGGAACTCTTACTTTTCAAGGCAAGAGAGGAAAATAAAACTCCTTTGTTGATGTTGCTGCCATGGCATGAGCTGTGGCCCTGAGGTTAGAAGGCAAAAGGTTAATGTATTTGGCATGAACTAAGAACCATTCTATACACTTTAACTGTGTGGAAAATACTGTACACTGATGTTCACTATGGAAAAAAATAATCAGAAACAGTACTTGCTGCTTATAATAGTCAGATTTTTTCCCCATGTACAAAGCTGGAAACTTCAGCTGTGTTGTGAAAAGTTTTAAATTTCTTAGAAAACTCCTATAACTTGGATCTCACAAATACTTGTGTTAATCGGGACATTATAAAGCTTTGTAACTTGCAGAAATGAGCATAGTTTACAGTGCTATCGCATTAATACAGAATTTATTCAGACAGCTGTAAAATGCAGAAATTCTTTTTAGCCAAACAAATGTACATTTTTGAGTGTCAAACAAATAGCAACTGGCAACCTAATTAGCATGTCATTTTAATTCTGCTCTCTGGTTACTGTTCTCTGTTACCTAAACATGGCTTTGCAGCTATGGTTGAAAAGAGAATTAAAACAATCAGTGCTTAAAAGACAAAACACCCTCTAAAGCTTGGGGTGGGAACCATGGGGCTCTGCTTCTCCCTGTTGTCCGTGTGGAAGGCTGACCATATGGAACATTCCAGAACACCCTACAGGGGAGGGCCAGCCGAGTGCCTGGTGGGAGGAAGTGTGAGAGGGGGCATGGTTAGAATTTGCCAAGAGAAAGGAAACGTTTGGCCATCTCTGACAGAAGGTTATTTAAGAATTTGAAAATCCACTGTTAGAACTTCAGCAGGGTGTGGCGGCGCTTGCCTGTAATCCCAGCACCAGGAAGGCTGAGGCAGGAGGATCGCTGTGAGTTGGAGGCCCACCTGGGCTATATAGTGAGTTAAAGTCCAGCCTGTAATACATATCAAGACCCTGTCTCAAACAAACGAAAATACAGATGAAGCTTCTCCTTCCGACCCACCACTTACTTCCTGCTGTGTGGCCCTGATCCTAACAGTCTGCATGGTGCATGGTTCATGGCCCAGGGGTCAGGGACCCCTGGTTAGAGTCTGTGGTTCTGCTCTTCTTAGAAGCTCACATGCTCGCCTGGCGTGATTTTATAGATGCTGGTAGAAGACACGCTACTGGGTCAGAGCTGGAGGACCATGTAGTGCTCACAGCAGCAGTAGTACCCAAGGGCCAGCCTTCCTGCACTGGTTCCTTGAGCCTGAGACTCCACAAGGACAGCGCAAAGAGGGCTGGACGATACCTGTACGCACAGTAGCTTCCTTCACAGAGAGAAGCCCTGAGCCTCCTGGGAAGCCAAGTCTTTCCTAACGGACGGTAAACACACCTGTCCTTTGCTGTGCAGGGAGATACCGGCGCTCTCCTGCATGACCATCACTCAGCACTCATCCTTGAAAAGGTAACTCAGGACACGGGCAGTCAGTGCCTCACTCACAGCTGTGCCGGGCACAAGAAACGCAAGGCGAGTGCTCTCCTCATGATGGCTTCTGTTGGTTCCCCGTCTCTGTGTGTCCTTGGTAATTGTGACTGAGAGAAAGAAGAATTCCATAGGGCCAGTGATATGGCTCAGCAACATAAGTGCCTGCCCAGCAAACGCGAGGTCCTGAGTTCGACTCTGGGTACCCACATAAAGAAAAAAAAGAAGAATTCCATGAACTACAGCCAGGAGTAGTCAGCTCTTCCCAGGAATCTTTTCAGATCTTTTGTAAATTTTTTATAGACCCTGGATGTTCCTCATTAAAGAGTCAAATATTGAGAGTAATGAGCTAATTATAAAAACGGCTAACAGTATTAAGCCCTCACTGTGTGCTGTTCTGCACGGGAGGCACCTTACACCTCTTATCTCACTGTAGCTCTCTTCAGAGGTCACCATGGGCAGGGGCCTTAACCCCACTTCTTATAGAGGAGAAAGTTCTGGTTTGGAACATTAGCTCTAAGTGGCAGAGATGGCACTCAAACACAGGCTGTAAGAGTCCAAAGCCTTGTGCCCTGAAGAGCCATAGTATCTTCCCTCTTTGTTTTCTTTCATTGAGAAGCTTTTGGAGGGAGGTGGTGGTGGTGGTGATGGTGATTTTGAGGTTTTGTTTCACCAAGTAATTAGTAGAATGCTTGCAAGTAGACATGACCGGGAATACCCTAGCAGATACCTTAAAAACATCATCACTAGTCAGTCCTCCAGTAAATCCTGTAATCTTTTCAACAGAATTGGTATTCCTATTTTAGGGACAAAGACATGGTGGCTCAAGAAGGGTATAAACTTGCCCGGGGCATACAATTAAGTTAGGAAGCCAGCCCCCATGTGGGCATGAAGTGTGCTTTCTGTACACGTGCCCCTGAAATGCCCAGTAGGAACGATCGTAAGTAGACCCTAAAGTGCCCTAAAATATTTTTGCTTCATCTAAAACAGAAAAGAACATTTTAACAACAGATTACCAGTATCTCATTAAATATCTCCATTCTTTTGAAAGCACATATGTGTGACTTCATCACTACATTGATTCAACTTCAGCTGCATGGGGAGAGGCTTATCTTTCTTTCATAGTATTTCAAGTGCCAGGGAGTTTCACACACTTGGGCCATTCACAGCCTTCCAGCAGCCTCTTCATCTTGCCTTTTTCCCTTTTTTTTTTTTTTTTCTTTTTTTTATTTTAGAAGTAATGAATGAGGCAGTTTCCTTACTACTAGCTCCCATGTAGCACTTTCTAACTTGTTCCTTCCCAGGGAGAAAAATTACTCAAAACAATCATCATCAAATCTTAAGGCTGCTTAATTCCAAAATAAATACTATGTAATTTTGCTCTTGTCCTAACCTTAGGCAACATAAATGGTTACAGATACATATCTATAGACGTGGTAGATCTGGAAACACACAGAATTTTTCCCCCACTAGGTTGCCTTGGCAACCACTCCACCAGCATCTTCCACCAGATGTTTGAAGTTTGGCTAAGGTGTGCACACTAACTTTGTAGACATGCCTAATGTTGCTCATTAATTTAGCAGTTCCCAGGTTCTTCTAAATCCTCACTATGCTGTCATGAACATTTTAAAATACCAACAGAACAGAAGCATTCTAAAGTGATTCCTCCAGTGATTTCCTTATAAATCCTCGTGGATCCTCTGGCTGCCACCACATTCATCATCGTAACTCTTTTATTCAGTATTTCATGGTGCTCTGTGAGGCTTAACACACATCCACCGTGTTTACATTTCCATATTGTCATTATATATTTTACCATATGTGGCAAAAATAAAGCTATCATTAGGTTTGTGGCGTGGATTCGCATTGACTTTTTTTTTTCTTTTGAGACAAGGTCTTGCTATGTAGTTCAGACTGGCCTTGAACTCACAGCCCAGGCTGTCCTCGTACTCGTGATTCTCACCTCAGCCTCCTGAGTGCTGGGATTACAGGTGTGCATCACCATGCCCAGCCACATTAGCTTTTTCTTAAAAAAAATAAAAAAAATAAAAAATAAAAAAATAAAAACAATGATACAGAATTTCAAAACAGGATAATAGGGGATTAACAATGGTTAATATATTGAGTATTGTTATCATCAAAGTAGTTGCTCAGATTACAACATAATAGGCATGAAAAATCGATCAAACAATGTAAGTATAAACCATTCTTTTCAATGAACTAATAGAGATTAGTAGTATAATTATCGTATCTATCTTGTGTATATACATATACATATATACATTCTTTTCCTTTCTTTCTTTTTTCCTTTACCCCATCCCAGTCGTTCTTGCCTTTTGAGCCGTTTCTTCCCCTTTCACTTTCACATTATCTATTGTACATTTTGGATCTTACTTACTCTTTCATTTTTTTACACTAGGGAGACAGTATGATGTTTACACATGCGAGTCTGATTTCTTTCACTTATGAGTATGGTCTCAAGTTGCATCCATTTACCTATAAAAGCTTCAAGTTTAGTCTTCTTTATAGCTGAGTAGTACTCCATTATATAAAAATACCAAATCCTTTTCATCCATTCCTTGGTTGATGGGCATTTGGGTTGTTTCCAAGATTCAGCTATTACAAATTCTGCTGCTATAAACATGGGTGCACATATATCTCTGCGGTATGATGTTTTCAGTTCTTCTGGGAAGATACCCAGAAGGGGAATAGCTGGGTCGAATGGGACCTCCAATCCTAGTTTTTTGAGGAATCTCCATACTGATTTCCACAGTAGTTGTACCAGTCTACACTCCCACCAACAGTCGAGCCACATTAACTTTTACAGAGAAGTTCTTAAACATTGGAGCCATGATTTTTTATATTTTTTAGCTGTATTTGCATCATTTTGGTGTTCAGTAACTGCTTTAATTCTTACTTTTTTTGAACAGTCACATTCTTTTCCTTTAGAAGTTCCTGCCAAGATAACTAAACATACTTTGATGTAATACTTTGAAGCTCTAAGTAATTACTGATACCACATATAGAAAGTTGGGATTATGTCAGTTTAATTTGCTGTCTGATAATGTTTTAGAGATCATGGGAACATTCTGTCATTACTTGTACTTGCGAATTATATGTGAGCTGTATATGTAAATTGTACAGTTAGGGGAAGTCAACAATAGTTTCCAAATTACACTGGGATGTTTACCTAAATACCCCTTGATTAGATTGTAGTAATGCATCTACTTTATATTTGCTCTTATAGCATAATAGAATATGAGAAAAGGCTCAGAAAACCTCATGTTGTACCATCAATAACAAAAGAATATGAATCTGCTATTTAATTTATCAGTGGTTGGATAGACTTGACAGGATTCTTAGGCAAAAAGATCTAGGAGGTTGCTGGTGTTTTCCTTTTCCATTATAAAGTGTTTCAAGTAAGGGAAAGAGAGCCAGGCGCAGTGGCACATACCAGTAATCCCAGCCTGGGCTTCCTGGGTAGTGAACTCAAACCTGGCCTGAACTCTACGTATCAAGGTCCGTCTAAAAAATACAAAAAACAAAAACAAGAAACTAGAGGAAGAAAGGTGTCCTATCACTTGAAAAAGATGGAAAGCCTGTGTGTGTGTGTGTGTGTGTGTGTGTGCGATTTCTTTAACTGCTATACTTTTAGTGTTTATTATTGTGTTGTCTTAGTCACTTTCTTGTTGTCTTAGTCACTTTTTTGTCACTGGAACAAAATACTCAACACTCACAATTTAAAAGAAGAAAGGTTTACTTTGGCTCATGATTTCATTCACCTGGCTCTGAGGCAAAAACGACATGGTAGAGGAGCATGGCAGGGGAAAACATGCTCAGCCCGTGGCAGCCAGGAAGCAGGGAGAAGGAGGGCGCCTCAGAGGGAGATGGGCCCTGCAGGTCACGTTCCCAGTGACTACCTCTGCTGTCCAGCCCCTGCCTCCTAGCAGCACATCCAGCTATGAACCGGTCGGAAGATTAATCCAATGATGAGTTACAGCCCTCATGATCCAATTTGCTTCCAAAAGCCTCACTTCTGAATTCGGGAGAATTTGGGGGAGTGTTTTAGATCTAAGCTATAATGTGTACTTCGACATTCCTGGCAACCTTAGTGATGTTGGTTACAAAGCGTTGTTCATAGAATGATCATCGTTTTGAGCCTCACATAACTTCCTTACGGTGGGAGGGCAGGGAGAGGAATCCACTGGCTTGCTGCCCAAAATAGAAGTTTATGCATTGGAGGGACAGAGATGAAAAAGGGTGTACTGTGTGCAGATCTTGTTGTGACTACGACGGGAAGAAAACCTCTAGGCACATGTCAGTGGTGCTCATTGCCTGCCTACATAGATCTCCTGTCTTCTCTTCCCAGTTGATCTGGAACCATCGAGTCTACCGCATAGCTATCATTTCGCGAGGCTCAGAGTATGAGTCAGAGTAGAGATGGAAATCACCAAAAAGCACAAAATGGAATTCTGAGTTCCCAGGGGCTGCAGGAGCAGATTTAGCTCATACATGGCTTTTCCAGTGGATATTCTAGAGATCACAATCCTCCACTAAAAATTAAGGACTGCATTTAAAAGGAAAACCCAGCATAGATGGGAATTCTGTTATCAGACATTGTGACCTCAGATCAATAGAGGGGTTTAGGGCAGCTCTTGGTACCATCAAGAGCAAAAGGAGTCCATGGAGAACGGTAGCAGAGGGCAGTCAGGAAACCAGGAGGTTCTAGTGCCCAGCAATTGACCTCTGAAAAGTGTCTGCATTATTCTTCCTCTTTTGGAGATAGAACAGAAGTTTCTTGTTTGTGAAAAATCATCAAAGTGCATATTGCTTTTGGAATTAAACACATACAAGGATTGTGAAATGCTTCAGTAAAGCTAAGAATTTGGATGTAAAGGAGTCCTGGGATATACAAGTTGTAGCAGATTTTTACAGAGGTGTATTATATATTAATAAATGTATTCATAGGGGGCCGGTGAGATAGCTCAGCGGCATAAGCACCTGCGTGGCAAGCGCAAGGTCCTGAGTTCGACTACCAGAACCCACATACAAAAAAAGGGCCGGTGATATCGCTCAGCGGCACAAGCGCTTGCTGGCAAGCGCGAGGTCCTGAG
The DNA here is from genome assembly GCA_028451465.1 of Erethizon dorsatum. Taxonomy (NCBI): domain Eukaryota; kingdom Metazoa; phylum Chordata; class Mammalia; order Rodentia; family Erethizontidae; genus Erethizon; species Erethizon dorsatum. The sequence goes on from CM051834.1 coordinate 69,643,563, forward strand.
GTCGACTCCCAATACCCGCATAAAAATAAATAAATAAATAAATGTACTCATAAATGTATTCATGAATCTAATATGTAACATAATAATCCTTTGCAGAATATATAATGTTACATAGTATATCATACATAGGTCTTTTCAAATACACATGTAATTTGCTTGGAAGACATACGTAACTCACTAATGTTTGAAAATACTAAATTTTCTTTATATGTTTGTTTGTTTACTGTGGCATTGGGAACTGAATCCAGAGCCTTATCGCTGAGCTACATCCCCAGCACTTTTTAATTTTTGAGACAAGTTCTCATTAAGTCACTACAGTGCCCAGCCTGGGCTCAAACTTGTGATCATCCTACCTCAGCCTCCCAGAGTGCTGAGATTACAGGCGTGTACCACCACACCCAGCAAAATACACCCTCAAATTTTAAAAATAAAATCAAACAATAGAAGGTATGTGTACACTACATGAGACTGGAGAAAATAAATTACAGGTATAATGTAGTATAACAAAGTATACCCTAATTTTATCAGATCACAAAATGGAATAAACCTCTTACCTTTATAAAAGAAATGAGTGGATAGAAAGTTGCCCCTCCATACATCAGACATCTTAGAGTATGCTCGTATTTGCTCTGTAAAGATGTGCAAATTCCACGCACATGCTGCTGTTATAAAATTATAAGAACACAGGAAAAATCTCTTACAGCAAAGGTCTGGTAGCATTTTAAAAACAACCTCTCATTTGGAAAACATTTTTTAAGCTATCAAATGATCTTTTATTGTTTCATTTAAAAGATGAAAAGCTATTGTAAGTTCCCTAAATTGAGGTTAAATATAGCTAATCATAGTGCTGGAGGCCACGTCCAGTGACACCGTCCCCTGGTGTTGGCAGCCCAGAGGCTTCAGTGACGTGGCAGAGAGCCCCTGCTCGGCTGCCTGGTGAAGTGAGCTTTCCTTCTGCCGTGCCCCGTGGCCAACCCAGAAAATACCGGGTTCCCACTAAGCTGGGCTGCTGTGCAAACCAACAGCTCTAAAACCCAAAAGGAAAGGAAAAATTAACATCCCACAACAGCGGCCAATTTGAGGAAATAGAAAGGGAATGAAAAAGCGTTCAGAGAAAGCCAAAAACTTCACAGCAACAACAGATAAACAAACAAACAAACAAAAATCGAGTCCGCAGACTTCGCTTTCCCTTCCAGATAGACCTAGAGTTTGTTAGAATCAATGCGTGAGCCGAGAAGTGTACGGTGTTTGGAGAGCAGGCGAATGTCACTCTCCTAGCTCTGTTCCCATGGAAAGCACGAAGGACATCATGTTCCGCAGTGTTCTGTGTTAGCACATGATTTTGAGAGGGAGATAGAGGATATTTGTTTTGGAGTTTGGATGAGAAGTCACAAAATAAACATTCTGTCATGTGTAGAAGAATAAGGTATTCAAATGTGTGTTGTTGTTGGAAGGTGGGGGCGGAGGACCAGGCAGCCTTATCCTCGGCCTTTCCGCATCCTCAGACGCTTCGCCCAGGCCTCCCCTGGGCTCTCCCGTGCGCCTGTGGCTATGCACCGTGATTCCGTCCTCTCACCCCTGCAATCACGTTTGCCCCCAACTTGCCACTTACAGGTGCCTCCTCCCAAGCCAACAACTTGAAAGACTTGTTGCAGTTAGTTCCGAATCGGTGGCAGTTAGGAAGGAAATGACTAAAAGATGCTGCTGGACTCCAAGGTAGTGTTTCGCTTTCTACCCGCAGAGCACATGCTCTTTGTGTGACTCCAGAGGGACTCGTTGGTGCCCACAGAGCCGAGCTCCTCACATCCACCAGGCGCCACGGAGCGCTGAGTCCTGGGGTTGGAGGGATTCCTGAGTGCTTCTGCTGCTGCTTCCTTCTTGGCTCTGCCACTGGCAGGTGAAAACCGAGACCCCTCTTAAGGCAAAGGCCAAGTTCCTAGTGGCGAACTGCTTCTCTGAGGAGGAGTGTGCAGCGCGAAGCCTCAAGGGTACAGGGAAGAGGCAGGCGGAAGGAGAGCTGGGAGGTGGGGTTGTAGGATGCTGTCCTCACCATGTCATGCCAGAAGGGACGGGACCCACGGGGCACAAAATGCGCTGCCCACGCTGGCCAGTGTGACACTAGCTGGTGTGATGGGAAGAGGTGTGTATGAAGCTTCTGGGCAGATTGCAGAACTCCGGGAGGGCAGGGTGCAAAGGCAGAGTGATGCCCGAGCTCTGCGGTGGACTCTTCCCCGTGGCCCGCTGCCGTCCCCAAATAGATGCCTCCTCTGTGGCCCCTGTGGTCAGAAAGAGCACCTGCTTCTCCATGCTGCTATTTTTCGGAATAGCAGTCAGAATCCAACATAGGACCTCGGGCTCACAGAGCTGAGGTCCATTCTTCCTCCCTCTTGGCTGCAAGGGAGGTGGGGAAAACAGGCTCTGGAACTGGTGGGGTCACCTGCCAGCGGAGGGAGGCTGCTTGAAAGATGCCTGGTTCTCCATCAAGGCCCATCGGCCCGTGCAGTCCACCGCTCCGGTCTCAGCCTCACGGTGTCTCTTCTAGGAAACGTTCCCCACCCCGACGCCTAGACCAGTGGTGGCGAACCTACTACGGCATGTGTGTTACTTGTTTTCCTTTTAAGACAAGAGGTGTTAATGTATGAGTTGATTTTCTAAACTAAAACCTCAGTGTTAAGTTTTAATTGCAGCATTGGCACTTGGTGATAAGTAAGTGGGTTTCGGTCTCTAGGAGGTTTGCCGTCGCTGCAGAGAGTCATGAGCAGGGCCCTGTCTGCTCCAGGCCAGCAGTGGTCTTGCCACACCCCTTGTAAGTCTTGTCATCCATTCGGTCCCTCCATGCATGCTTTCAGGTCATTTTTTGTTTCTTTTTGGTTTGGTTTATAAACTCTAAAGCTCACTAACCTCTTCCTTGCTGTATTTCTTACACTCTCCTACCCAGTTTTGTCTTTTTTGCACTCTAGCACGTGGGTTGGTTTTCCCTCTTCCCTCTTCAAAAACTGTAAACTCTTTAAAAACAGGAACCATAAACTGGGCATGGTGGCACACAACCATAATCCCAGCTACTGAGGAGGCTGAGGCAGGAGGGTCACAAATTCAAGGCCAGCCTGAGAAATTTAGTGAGACTCTATCTCAAAAATTGAAAAGGGCTAGGGATGTAGCTCAGTGGTAGAGCACTTTCCTAGTGTGGGCAAGGCCTACTCTGGGTTCATTCCTTAGTTTTGGAAAAAAATAAAAATGGGATCCATATTTTTTCATCTTTTCTTTTAATCTCCCATTGTACCTAGTATCATCCTAAGCAGAAAGTAGCTGATTAATAAATATTTTCTAATTTAACTACAGTTAATTGTTATCTGAATTAATGCTTCTTTCAAAGGGATTTTGATAGGATTTATTTTACAAACAGTGAATAAGAAATAAAAGGGAGGGCCAGTGAGATAGCTCAGTGGCATAAGCGCCTGTGTGGCAAGCGCGAGGTCCTGAGTTCGACTTCCGGAACCCACATACGAAGAAAGGGCTGGTGATATCGCTCAGCAGCACAAGTGCTTGCTGGCAAGTGTGAGGACCTGAGGTCGACTCCCTGTACCCACATTAAAAAAAAAAAAAATGAAAGAAAGAAATAAAAGGGAGACCTAGGAATACTTAGGCTATGTTCTAATAAATCTTTATGGACTCTGAAATGAGAATTACAGGTTTTTTTGTTTGTTTGTTTTTAATATGCAGGTACCGGGAGTCGAACTCGGGACCTCATGCTTGCCAGGCAGGCGCTTACACTGCTGAGCTATATCACCAGCCCTATTTTATAATTTTTTTACACATTATTTTAATATGACACAAAATATTATTTTGACTTTTTTTACAGTCACTTAAAAGTGTAAAAATCATCCTTTGCTTATGGACCATTCACAGACAAGCAATGTTTCTGAACATGTGTCCCAGGGTCGGAGTGCGGTTGCTGACCCTGCTACAGGTGTCGGGGGACGAGGGTCCACGGTCAGCTCAGTGTGTAGATAGCGCCTTCGGCTTCCACGGGGCTTCAAGGCCAAGGTCTGAAGGTGAGGGCAGCTTTCGTTACAAGGCCGAGCAGCAGTCTACTGATAGATCACGAGGGCCTGAAACAGAGCAGTGTTAACAGGGGTGCAGAACAAAGGCCGGCTGTGAGAGGCGTGTTTCGGAATCAGCCCCGTACAACTCGTGAAGGGTGAGGAGTGAAAGAATGGTGTCCCAGCTTCTGTTTAGTAAACAAGTGCCCCACTCCATGGCATCCTAAATCTCTCACAGACCACCAAGAAATACAGTGCCTCTTACTGGGCCACTTACAGGGTCTTCCTTTTATCCAAAAAAGGAAAGTAGTGTTAGTAAACAGTGTCTCACCTGGTCAGGAGATTTCTCCTCTAGCTGTCAGTAGGAATAGTTTTGTTTACTGTTGAGTGTGTCATTCTATAAAAATGACACCCCAGGGGTCTGCAATAATTACCCAGCCATAGTGACATTTTTTCCTGGCCTGTCCCACCAAAAGCAGTGATATCAAGTCATCGGTGTAGCCCTACGAAGCCCTTCCCACCTGCCCTCTTCCAGAGGGTTTTGCCATGTGGATATTAATGAAAACTGAGTCACTTATGTTATGGTTCCGCATATGAGTTGGGGACAAGGAAGACCACATTAAATAAGACACTTTCCTATACATCCCTTAAGTCTGCATGAAGGTAACACTGATGAGATTGGAGAACAGGCTAAATGTAATGCATAATATCATGTCCGTGATTCTCATGATGTGGATTTTTATCCTTCTAATTTTTTGTGTTTTCTTCTATCATACAAAGTAATAAGTTCTACTTCTGTAGCATATTTTTCTGTCTAAAAGGTTTTGAGGGATTTATTTGGTGTACATTAATAGTACCCAGGCCCAGGATTCTTCAGCTATTATCTGAGGTCACTTATTGAAAAATTTATTATATCACTATGTGAAAAAAAAAAAAAAACAGTGAAGAAATGATTGACTATCTGAAATGTGCAGCATTGAAAAAGTTGTTTTCATATGAGACAAATGGTTAGCAAGTTACCATTCTACTGTATGCAGTTACACCAGTTTAGAACAGAAGATTTTCATTCACTCATTCATTCATTCACTCATTCATCCATCTTTGGTGCTCGAGATCGAATCCAGTGCCTCCTGTTCATGAACATGTGCTGTACTGCGGAGCTACATTCCCAGCCCCGTAACCTCAGGTAGAAAGATGCTAGTGCTCCCTGAGGAAAACTTTTCATCACTCCTGGTTGTTTACACCTCCTGCTTTCCACCTTCCCTCTGTGAGCTCTGTCTTGGCACCCTGCAGCACCGTGACCGAGTGTGTGTGGGCAGAGTGATCGGGACAGTGTGACAGCCATGACTGGCCCTGATGTTTCTTCTGCCAAGCGCTGTGCTTACGGTCTCCACCTGTAAACGGAGATGTCCTTTGTTAGCATTCCCACTTCACAGGTGGGGAGACGGGGACTTGGATAACATAAGTACCTCGTCCGGTGCTGCGTGGCTAGTCCTTGGTGGAGCTGAGCCGCACAGCTAGAGCGCCGATCGCAGTGGGCCACCAGGAGTGTGCCGCTGGGTGCCTGTACACCAGCCTGGCACCTGCCCCTCGCCCTGGGCCCTTGCCCATTTCCCATCCCAGGTCATAGTCAGGATCACGGGTAGCGCCACATGTACTACAGGGAGCGCCTGTGGGTGGGTGGCTGTGTTAGTGTGGCCCTCACCATCTACGCCCTGTCTACCCAAGCAGAAAGGGTCATTGGAGCAGGAGACACGTCTGACTTGTCGCCATCTAGTTCTGGAATTACCCTCCTTTCGTTGATACCCTTGGTGAGGCTGCCTGGGCCACTGTCATCTCTTTCCTGGCTCGTCACGGAGGCCTCTGACCCGAACGTTCAGTCTCTAGACTTGCCTGTTCTCCAACCTGTCCAATTAGAATTCACTCCATCTCTCTTTTGAAATGTTTACTTTGTATTGTTATTTTTCTTCTCACTTTCTCTTATCCCCATCTTTGGGTCTTTTTTTTTAAACTCTTGAGCAGTACAGGAGATTGAATTCAGGGCCTTTGTACTGGGCTACATCCTCTACCCATTAAAAAAAAATTTTTTTTTTTAATTTTTGATTTAGCTGAGTTGCTAAAATGCATAGGCTGGGCTTGAACTTTCAGTCTTTCTGCCTCAGCCTCCCAGAATGCTGAGATTATAGGCCTGTACCACCACACCAGTCCTAAAAGATATTTTTTAATGTAAATGAATATAGCCACTGTAGAAATCAGTACAGAGGTTCCTCGAAACTCTAAACGTAGAATTACTGCGTGACCTAGCTATACCACTCCTGATATATGCCAGAGGAATTAAGTCAGCGTACTGTTAGGGTAGCTGCATGCCCATATTTGTTGCAGCACAGTTCACAACTGGGATACAAAACCAGCCAAGGTATCAACAGACGAATGGGTAAAGAAAATGCCGTACTGTATGTATACACAAGAGTATTTTTCAGCCATAAAGAAGAACAAAATTATGTCATTTACAGGAAAATGGGACTGGAGATCATCATCTGCAACTAAGTGTCACCTGTTTTCCCTAATATGTGGAATCTTAAAAAATGGCATAAAAGTAGAAGGGAGACTGCTAAATCCAAGAGGAAGGGAACTGGGGAGGGGTGGGCCATGGGGGACACTGTGGCATCTGCAGGTATGAAAATGCCACATTGACATTTTGTAAGATTAATATAACTCAAAAAAGTGTTAATAAAAGATACGTTTTACTGCTGTTCAGTCCAGTCTTCACGATGCCCAGCACACGTCCTGATTGCTTCTGTCCGTGGCTTATAGGATGGGCGCACAGTGTGGCTGTGAATCCGTGGCCATCCGTGTCTGCTGCCGTGGTCGAGCCAGGTCTGAGCTGTTGGCCAGCAGCTGAGAGGAGGAAGAATGTGGCATTTGTTGCCTGGTGTGTTCAAGGGACAGCATTTGTCCCTCAGTTATTTGTTGGAATGAGTGGGAAGGGGTAAAGAACGCAGTTTGGGATGGGCAGTGGTTCTGGGGTGTGAGGTAAGAAGGGACCTTTAAGAAGAAAATGCCCCATCGCAATCGCCCGTACTGACAATGCAGACATAGATATTCTTAGCGTGTCCGCCTTCGGCCTCCTGTCAGAGAAGACCGCAGAATGCCGTTGCTGCTTGCCGACTGACACACTGTCCTCTCTGCAGAGGTGACTCTGAAGGTGCACGTCAGCGACGCCAGCACCCACCAGCCCATCCCGGATGCGCTCATCGAGGTCTTCGCCAGGCAGGTCTCCATCGCATCGGGGACGTCGGGGGCAGATGGCATCGCCTTCATCAAGTTCAAGTACAAGCTGGGCAGTCAGCTGATCGTCACCACCGCAAAGCACGCTTATGTGCCAAACTCTGTGCCGTGGAAGCCCATCCGATTACCCGGTAAGGCCTTCTTTACTTTATTTCACTGTTTTCGTGTACGTTTTATGTGTGATAAACACATTCACCGTGGGGACCTGGCACATATACATAAGGCGTCTCAATCCTTCACACTTTCCTCCTCCTGCCTCCCATCTCCATGCTGTCTCCACCAAGCTTCCTATTATCTAGCTTTTCTTTTCTTTTTTATTTATATTTTGGACTTCCCGTATAAGAAAAATCATGAGACATCTAACCTGCCACGTCTAATATATTTCACTTGCAATCTTAGTCTTTCTCTCAAGCAGACATCGTGGCGTTGGGTAGTGCGGTGGGGGAGGCACACACAGTAATGACCTTGAAGGCGTGTGTCGTGCAGTCAGGAAGAGCTGTGCGTGCATTCTCTGCTTTGCCCTTGGCCCCATCACGTGCGAGGCAGGTGGGGTCAACGTGCAAAGCTGCCTGGGCTCTGCCTATTTGTAAACATGGGGAATCGAAAGCTTTCGAGTGTCTGCTCGTCTCTCCAGCACTCCGCTTTCCACCTCGTGCATGGCCACTGGTAGCGTGGGGTTCGGCAGTACATCAGCGTGCGCCGTCCTCATCTGCCTCCAGGGTCCTCTTCCTCAGCTGTCACCCAGAGGCCCAGCACACCCAGAGGGGCGGGAAGGCAGCAAGAGATTGTTTCTCCCCTCCCTGCCAGTCACCGCTTCAGAGCAGCGTGTCCACCACAAGGAGCGAGGAGGGCAGTGGACAAGATCAGCTTGAAATGGGGCGGGTGAGCAGCAGCAGCTGTGGTCCCCCTGTCCTGGCTCCTCGGGCTGCATCTTATGCCCAGATCACACAATCTGTTGGCACCAAAATGAGTGAGGGGCAAGGCTGGGCTGAGAGTTGGGGGATTCGCTGCCAGGGTCATGGCGGAAACGGGCGATGGCAAGTGGCTGATGGGCTCCAGCCCCGCTCTGTGACCAGGCCCCTCCAGCGTCCACGGATATCTCTATAAAACGAGCTAAGACTCCCTGGTAGAGCAGTGATTAAACATTAGTTACACGGTCAGACTGCTTCACAGCAGCCACTGCACAGTACGTGGTCGGTGAGCGTAGCTTGGAAGGTGTTGCCTGGCTGGATGCCAACATTAGTGCTCAGCACCGACCTGCAGCACTGCTGGACACGGCCCTGCCACCGAGACCTGGGACCAGCCATACCGGGGATACTGTCTTGGAACGCCCCAGAGTCTCCTCAAACTCATGAGATTCTTTTTTTAAATTTCAGTTTCCTTTTTTCTTTTTTTTTCCCAGTGCTGGGGATTGAACCCTGAACTATATCCCCAGCCCTTTTTATTTTGAGATAGGGTCTCACTAATTTGACAGCGCTTATGATCCTCCTGCCTCAGCCTGCCTGACTGCTGGGATCACAGGGGTATGCCACCACGCCTGGCTTTAGTTATCTACCTTCTACGCACTGGGCACTGTCTTGAGTACCAGACACAGACCTGGCCCTGGAAAGTTTCCAGTTTGTTTGTGAAATCAGCCCCGAGAGTGGTTTCCGTCACACAGGTGTCTTAGTCAGGATGCTCCAGAGAGAACCTATAGGCCATACAGAGAGGTGAAAGGGGGTGTGTCGTGGAGGTGTCTCGCTGGATTGCGGAGACCTTGAAGTCCCACAATAGGCTGTCTCAAGCTGGAGAACCAGGAAACCAAGAACATGGCTTGGTCCACGTCTAAAGGCCCCGTGCCCAGCACTCCAGTGCAGTAACTCTCAGCCTGAGATGAAGGTCTGAGGACCCAGGGGCCGCTGGTGCGAGTCCCAGGGTCCACAAGCTAGAGAACCTGGAGCTCTGAATCCAAGCGCCGGAGAAGACGGGTGTCCTGCCCCAGAGGACAGCGAGCAAGAACTTGCCCTTCACCGTTTTGTTCTGTCTGGGTCCCCTGCCAAGTAGGTGGTGCCCCCCACACTGACAGCAGATTTTCCCCACTCCGTCCACCCACCCTCAGGCCGGCTGTTTCCTACAGCATCCCCCAGACCCACTGGGCAGTCAGCCAGTCATCCTAACCACATGCTAAACCACTGGGGTTCCCTCGTAGCAAAAGAAGGATGGGGCTGGTACCTACTGAAGCTTTGCAAATAAATAATGCAAAGATTTAGAACAAACAGTGCTTTACCGGCTGTCTAGACATCCTTCACTCCAGTCTCGCTGACACATGACGTCAGCTGTCATGTGGGCGGGTGCCCTGGTAAACATGAAGATGTGAGTCTGGGATGCTGGGGAGGACGGTTTCACCAGCGCGGGCGAGTGAACGAGATTCTGCAGAGGACAAGTGGGTATGGAGTCCTGAGGTCGACAGATACCAGGATCAGAAGATGTTTGTAAAAAGGTACAGATTCCAGCATGCAGCCACTCAGTCCGGGGAGCTGGGCTCAGGAATCTGTGTGTTAACAAGCAGCCATGTGCCCCCCTCACGAGGAACTTCTGGATAAAAATGTTCACTGAAGTTTCAGCACCTTGCTCTGTGAGCAGTGGAAAGTGGATTTGATGTTGGATGTATGCAACTGGGGCGATCATTAGGAAGATTATAGAGAAAAAGGGATGGGCCTGAGAAATGTGCAGGAGGCAGTATCCCGAGGGCCTTGAATAGAAGGAAAAGAATTCAGGGAGAGGATGGAGTAGAAGAAGCAAGAGTTGAACCCCAGGTTTCTGGCTGGCAGAAGAGTGATGGGACGTTCAGGGGTAGGCGCTGGGCTCGGGGGACCTGGCATACCATGGTTCCCCAGAGTGATTCACATTTGTGCCGAGGGTAAAGAGGAGCTAAAACGGAACCAGGGAGGGCCAGCAAGAAGAGAGGACATCTTTATTAGGTTTCACCAGAAGGAAGCCTTTGACACACACCCCCTTTTTCCACAGCAAGCATCACCGAGATGATGCAGGGGAAGCGGAGGTGGAGCCTGCCTGTAGCAGGAGGGAGCCACGTGAGGACAGCCCATGCACGCTGTCCTAGGCGTTAGGGTCTGTGAGGTTCCCTTGTGCTTGGAGTTAGATACTGAGCTGCTACTGCAAAGGAGATGCAAGGGAAGTACCAGAGGGCCCCTGCTCACGTTTTCATCAAGTGCTCAGCATCACTGTGTTTCGTGCGTTTCTATTTAAAGGTACCTTGTTTAATATACATTGTTGACCCACTGATATTGTACTCGTGGCCTGTAGCCCTGTCACTCATCCCTGACTGAAGCTTCTCCGTCACATTTTTCTGGAAGATGTTCATCAGCCTTCTCACACTAAAGATCACCAGACGGCACTGCAGTACTGTGCTCTAGGGGCTGTGTGAAGTAGAGAAATCGCCAGCAGAAAGCACAGAAGTGTGAAAGGCTTGGCAGCTGAATAACCAGAGGAAAGGAAGGGCTCCAGCAGAATGAGGTCACCGTGCGTAGCCCCTGCAGCCTGGAGTGTGTGCATCAGAATACTCAACTGGGGACCACTGAGTGTGTGAACTGGGGACCACTGAGTGTGTGAACACCAATGGTGTTGATTTCGGAGTCACAAACCCTGCCATGCAGGCACATCTGCAAATACGATGGGCTGGGTGAATGGTGAAGATGGGCTGTTCGAAATACTTTCATTTTGACTCTCTTAATGTGATCAATTGAGGAAAAGAAACCATTTCTGTAATACCTGTTTTCTTTTCTTCTTTTTCTTTTTTTTTTTTTCTTTCTTTTTTTTTTTTTTTTTTTTGTGGGTACTGGGGATCGACCTCAGGACCTCATGCGCCAGCAGGCGCCCGTGCTGCTGAGCGATATCACCGGCCCCTTTTTCGTATGTGGGTTCCGGAAGTCGAACTCGGGCCCTCGCGCTTGCCAGGCAGGCACATACGCCGCTGAGCCATCTCACCAGCCCAATACCTGTTTTCTGAAACAGCACAGTTTCATGGAAAGACTTCTGGATGAGGGTCCCAGGCCTGCCCATGACGCCGGCCCCACACATGGCCTGTCAGGGCAGTCAGGCCTGGGTTCCTTGGTTCTACAGTGAAGCCATTCGCCTGAATAATTTCCAAGGCCCTGCCTTTTCAGTGTAATAAAGATATCCTTGATTGGAATCTAACAAGAAGCAAGACCTAAATTTGCACCGGTCTCTTGTAAAAAGCAAATCATTGTTTTTGCACATAATTTTTGGATATCATTTCTAACATTTTTGGTATCCCAGAAAATTTAGCAAAGAAGAGAAACAAGTTGGCACTCTTCTAAAGGACCTCTTCTAAAAGACCATGAAAAATTGAAACTAAAAAAAAAAAATGCTTTCTTTACTACATGTGTACAGTGTTTCAATTTGCATGAGGTTTGGTTTGGTTTGGTTTGGCTTTTGTGGTACTGGAGATGGAACTCAGGGCCTTCACACTGAGCTGCATCCCCACCCCATTTTTTATTTTTAGACGGGGTCTCACTAAGTTGCCTAGTTCAGGCTTGAACTTGTGATGCTTTGCTGCAGCCTCCCAGAGTGCTGGGGTTACAGGCATGCGCCGCTAGGCCTGGCTTGCCTGAGAGTTCTTAGATCTTGGAATGAATTTCTTTTTTCATCCCTATCAATATTTCCTAGAGGATGTGTTGGGCTTTTTCCCCTTTCACAGAAGGGGCTGTAGATTGGGGTAGGGAGAGCCCAGCATAAAAGGAGCACCCTTCACCTTTGGCAAACAGGTAAGCACAAATTTAGCTATATAAAATGCAGTCCATTCCCTAAAGAATATTGTTCTGTAGCATAATTATTTCCATCTCTGCAGCTGTTGGCCCAGCCTTTTGCCATGGCTTGAAACTGTCCCAGCAGCCTCTGACCTGCCCCCTTAGACCACCACATTGCTGAGCACTGTGTCCTAAAATACACGTGTCCAGTTGTTATACATCAGCCTAGAATCCTTCCATTATCTCTTGGACGTAAAGATGACCCAGGGAGCCCCTTCCCCTGGCCATGTCCCCTCGCCTGTCTCTTGGGCAGGCCATGCTGGGCAGTGCAGTGTTCTTCGAAGGAGTCAAAGTTCTTTTCACCTCCGTGTGGGAGCCTTTGCTTCTTTACCATCATTCATCTGGCCAGCTTGTCTTCTGTCCCATGAAGCCCAGCCAGCTGAGCAGCGTCCTGCTCCAAGAAGTCTTCCAGCCATCCCAGGTGGAATCAGCTGTTCCTTTCGGCAGGGTTGAAGCTCTGGGGCAGAGCACTTACCTAGCAGGGGCAAGGCCCTGCGTTCCGTCCCCAGCACCACAGAACAGCATCTCCTTGGTGTGGAGAGGACCTCTGGGCCTCCGTTAGCACTGATCCAAGATGGGTAAAAACACCATCTACCTGAGACTCAGGACCGCTGCCACCTCTCACCCCTGGTTACTTGGTGAGTTTGGGTCCACAGTCCCTGCCCTCTTCTAGGAAGCAGTTTGCTGGAACAGCTGCCCTATGTATGGGAGCTCCAAGTGCTTTCCGTGAGAGAAGTTTTCAGTACACACCACAATAATCCTGTAGCTCTTGAAGGATGATCATAGGTAGTTCCCGAGCTCGGAGACCCCCACAGTCATTGTGCGTGGGTGCAGGGCCTAGAACACGCTCCAGGCTCAGGGCGAGCTCAGGGATGGAGTGTGGCACCTCCTGCATTGGAGGTGAGCCGCTTCCTGCAGGCAGTGCCCATCACAACATCCTGCCCTTTCCTCCTGGCCACCAGGTGCCCAGTCTTACTGTTAGAGGTTACAGTAACCTTCGGGGGGCCGTGGAGGATTTACCCATGGTAGAGTTTCTCCTTCTAGTCCTGGCTCACCTGTGGTAACATCCATGGCCAGGCAGGTGGGAAGAGGCAGGAGCTGCTGACAGCCTTTGCTGTAACGGCTTCTTATGATCTCTCAAAGACACTTATTCTGAACTAGGAGGTGTGATCAAAAAATAAGGCGATTGTTTGAAATTGAAAATGTATTACAGTACAAGATACATTGCCACCGGGCCGGTGAGGTGGCTCAGTGGCTTAAGCGCCTGCCCGGCAAGCGCGAGGGCCTGAGTTCGACTCCCGGAACCCACATATGAAAAAGGGGCCAGTGATATCGCTCAGCGGCATGGGCGCCTGCTGGCGCCAAGGTCCTGAGGTCGACCCCCGGTACCCACACACACACAAAAAAAAAAAGATACATTGCCACCAATCTCCCTCAAAATCCTACCCTTCACTTGGAACACACTTAGCCCATCATTCTTGCCACTTTCTGGACCTGTTCTAGGTGTGCTCTTTCATGGGTATCTTTAGTTGCACTGTTTTGGCTGCCTCAGTGTCCTTAATTGATTCAAAATTTTTATCTTTTGTGGTCACTTTGACTTGGGAAAGAGCCAGAAGTTGCACAGTGTCAGATCCAGGGAATTAGGTGGATGAAGACACTCTTTTTACGAGCCTGGCTTTCTGTTGGATGGCACTTGGCAGCAGCAGTCACTGTGTTTTTTATCACACCTTGTAAAGACACTCATGAAAGGGGACTTCCAGAGCTGCTTCAGAGCATGACAAAAATGATGGGACCAGTGTTTTCCAAGGAAGGGGGAGTGTATCGAAGGGGATTTTAACTGTAATAAATTTTTAAAATTGAAATACTCACTGTATATTTTGATCATCCCTTGTATGTCTCTCATCTTTTGAGGTAGATTAGTTTTAAATTTTTTGTTCATTTTTGTATTTGGAATATAACTCATATACTCTAAAACACATCACTTTGAAGAAGTGTACACTTCACAAATTTGTAGAACTACCGCATACATCACTACTGTCTAACTCCAGCATACTTCACTGCCTCCTAAAATGCTTTAGTGCTGACTTGCTATTTCCTGCCCCTTCCGGCACCTGGTGACCTCCAGCTTACTTCCCATCTCTCCAGATTTGCCTCTTCTGGACGTTGTGTGTAAATGGGCTCAGATAGTCTGTGGCCTTCAGTGTCTGGGATCTTTCACTCAGCACTGTTTTCAGGCCCATCTGTGTTGTGACACGTGTCAGTACTCCACTCCTCTTCGTGGGTGTATACTGCTCCCGTGTGTGTACACCACACCTTTCCACTCCTATGTTGACAGACATTTATTTCAGTGGTTTCTATTTTTTGTTATCATGAACAGTGCTGTTTGAGCATTCATGTACAAGTTTCTGTGTGAATATGTTTGAGTTCTTCTGGGCTTATGCCTAGGAGAGGAATTGCTGGTCACATGGTCGCTCTATGTTTAATATTTGAGGAGTGGCCACTGCTTTCCACAGCACCAAGGTATGTTCTTACCTTTGTCCTGGCATCTCACACATTCTGCTTGTCATTAGCTGTTTTCTGTCAGTCTTGGTCCCCTTCAAATGCATAATCTTTGAAGGACAAGCTGCCTCGCATGTTATCATCCCACCCAGGATCTAGCACTGGGCTTGCACAGAGTGGCCACTAAGTAAATTCAGTATGTGAGGGTGAGTGAAGAGAGCATCTCGCAGGGCCACCGCGTTGGTCCCCAGGGCCACGAGTGAGAACCAGCACTGCGAAGCCATTGCTGTTCTCAGCCCTTGATCCTTCTAGGTCCTGATGTTTTCACAGAAAGTCACAGTGCCTCCCAGCCTCCCTTTCCTCCTCTGTCAACTTAGAGAGGGGCCTGGGTGAAGCCCAGGGGGCTGTTGAGGTGGAGTCCACGTAGCACAGTGGCTGAGGACTGACGCCAGAGTTCAAATCCCGGGCCCAGTGTCTGTCAGCTGAGGGTGTCAGACAAGCTGTTTCCTCACATATTACCCTGTTCCTTTACCTGTAAAATGGGCGCAGTAATAACACCCACTTCATAGAGTTTTTGATATTCACATAAGTTATTAAAAATCAAAGTACGTAGGATAATGTCTGGCATATTAGTAAGGACTCGGGCATGTTAATGATTATTATTATTCTATAATGCAGTTATTTGTTTTTCTTAATTTGTATGTTCTGCTTGTAGGTAAAATTAAAGACTTTGTGAAATTTTTATTGGAAATCTAAGTACTTAGGCAGTACTTTTTAAAATAGCACAAGTTCTATATGTTCGTTCCCAGGATAGGAGGGAATATTCTTTTACCACGAGGCAAACACGAACCTTAACATGTACTTTTAAAGTCTTCTTTATGCAGGGACATTCATTGTATAAAGAATCAAGTCAGTCAACAAATTATCCTTCTGTTATACCCTTAAAACTAATCTCGGAGAAACAGAAACTTACTTAGTACATTTACCTGACAAGGTGGATATCCGTGTTAAGTCTGATTGATGTAAAGTTGTTACAAAAATTTATAAATCTTAAAGGAGAGGTGATAAAGTGTTTATCTTTATTTTTTTCCTCCTGAATGCTTACATCTTAACAAGTGACGACCATGGTGGTTTAAAAGCCTAATTGTTGGTAAATGATTGAGGCACAGATAAAAATAGTAATATCTACTTTTTACTACTGTATTAAATGCAAGCGATCATGTACACTAACTTGCTTAGAGATGTCTTTGACAAAAAAGCAGTGTGTCATATGTAAATTTTCTTGTTTTAAAGAAAGCAGTTAAGCTCCATAGATATAAATTATGTAATATAAATAGCTTATGTAAAATAAGTTATTTTGTACCATTAAAAGGTCTTTCTTCATGTTGATAAGTAATATTATATTCTATATTTATAAAATATATATTAGAGCATTAATGTATTCCTAATGTGAAGAGGCTCAGCTTACTAAAGATTTGTAACAGTTTTCTTTTTTTTTTTTTTTGTGGGTACCAGGGGTCGACCTCAGGACCTTGTGCGCCAGCAGGCGCCTGTGCCGCTGAGCAATATCACCGGCCCTTTTTTCGTATGTGGGTTCTGGGAGTTGAACTTGGGCCCTCGCGCTTGCCAGGCAGGCGTGTACGCTGCTGAGCCATCTCACCAGCCCCGTAACAGTTTTCTTAATTTGACTATTTCTAGGGCAAGGAGTTAAGTGATGGCAGTTTTTTTTGCAGCATTGTGGAGGTCTTTTGTTAATCATATTGTAAATCAACATTACTGATTGATTTGAAGTCAGCGCACTCAAGAACTCAGAGTACCCAGAAAACTGTAGTGGGCCTTTGGATTTGACTGTCGGAATTCCCTGATGTCCATTTTTGTTCCTGCAGTATTTTCTTCGCTGAGCCTCGGCCTGCTTCCAGAACGATCTGCTACTCTAATGGTCTATGAAGACATTGTCCAAATAGTATCAGGATTCCAAGGTATGTTTAACATTTAAAAAGAGAACGACAGTCACTCCGGGGCCAACTACTAAAGCCTTGTCATCGTCAGCTGGTGAAGGCAGTGGGGTTATCCACAGCCGGGGTGCAGCATTTGCTGCTGTCCCTGGGAGGTGACAACATATCTGAATTTCAGTTAAACTGTCATTTGCCTGTAACCTTATTTCTTTCAGGCTCATTGTGTAAGTGTATGTATAAGCATGTGAGGGAAAAGAAAGCCCTGCTCTGCTTAGCCCATACACACACACACACACACACACACACGCGCACACACGCACGCGCGCCGCACTGTCTCCCTGTCCGTTGTCAGTCTGGGTCAGTCCCAGGTCAGGCCAAGCCTGGGCTGCATTTGCTAGTGGCCAGAGGCTAATAAGTGTGTGAGTGTGGCTTTTTGCCTTCCTCGTGTCCCTTGCTTTTTGATCTGTCTCACACGTGGTTCTCACCCCCAGCTCCCGACCCCGCATCCCAGCTCCTGTGGCCCCTGCGGAGGAGAAGCTGACCTGGAAGGTTCTGGGGACTTGCGTTCTTGGTGGTGTGGGCATAAAACGTATTTCTGTCTTAAGAATAGCATCTTATTTCATCTAAATCATGGACTTAAGGACTGTATTTCCTGGCATTGGGTATTCTTTATCAGATCATGAATGCCCATTCATCGGATAAATCCTTTAATTACATCCGGCCGTCCATGTCTGCAGATTCCACAGCCGCAGGTTCTACGCCTGCGGATTTGACCAACCTTCGATAGAACCTGCTAAACAAGAGAATCGTGTTACTAGGGAATACGGAAAGTCTTTTGTCTAAACAGTAATCTAACATCTCTTCATGTAGCACTAGCATTGCGTTAGGTGTTATAAATAGTCTAGAGATGATTTGAAGTACACCAGAGGAAGGAAGTTGGCCACTGTGGATGCCACAGGGGATCCTATTCTCCATCAAACCAAATGTGTGCCATCTGCGGATGGCGTGGCTCGTTTCTCCCTGCATTATTAGGAGCTGTGGGGAAGAAAGAACTTGACTTGCAGCTGTTTCTCTTCCGGGATGCATTTGCAGAGAAAGGACACCTCTGGTAGCGTGCGTGACTCGAGTTTGGGAGACAAAGCAAATAGAGATACAAATTTTGGTGTCATCTGCACAGCGAAACTCCACAAAGCAGTCTTTCTTTTTCCGAGAGAGAACGACGATGGCCTGAGTCTCCCACACTCTTTTATGTTAGAGCCACACTGCGGCCTTACGCCCGCGGCTTTGGCACCGTCCAGTTTTGCTTTCATGAGCTTTGCTATGGTGGGAGTTACTCGCCATCTCCGTTCCCAGCCCCGGGGACATTTCCTGTCCACCCCGCTGCATCTCCTCCACGTGCAGCGGAGAATGACGTCATCCTGCCTTGAGGCCCTCCCTTCCTGTCGCCTGGTCTCTTCTTCTTGGGAGACCCCAGTGCCTTGCCTGGGCCCACGCTTCTTTCCGTGCCTTTCCCCGGATGGTCTCTTCTGGACCCCTGGATTCCAGTGTCCCCTGGATGCTGATTACCCCCACGGCCCTCTTCCAGAGGGGCTCAGCCCCCCTGAGAGGGAGGCTTGGAGGCAGCTGCTCATTTGCCGTCTCCACTTGGCTGTTTAGTGGGTGTCTCTAGCTTGACACATGAGATCCTCATTACTTTTTGCCTTCTATTTCAATAAATGATATAAACATATACTGAAGCTGGCCTGGTGGGCGCTTCAGGAATTACCCTTGACTCTCCTCTCCTTGTGTCTCATTCTCTGCTGAGCCTCTCCTCCCCATCCCTGTTGCTGCCTCAGGAATCCAGGACACCTCCAGGTCCCCTCAGAGCACTTCCGAAGGTTTTTTACTGTTTATGCCATTCCCACTCTTGCCACAGGTGATCAAGTCAGCTTGCTTCTGTTCTTAAGTGGTTGTCTCACTGCACTTGGAATAAAATCCAAACTCTCCACCCTTGGGGCTCCAGGTCCTACCCTGAGCCTCTGGTGCTGCCAGTTTTCCAGAGGTGACTGTTGGTGAAGGAGGGACAAGGTCGCTGCACTGAGTCACACAGAGTTCCCCGGAGTGGGTTTTCCTCACCTCTTCCTCCTCTGCACAAAGCTTGGAGGCCCCACGTGGCCATTGTTGGCCTTTTTCTTCTCCTCCACAGCCACCTCTGTACCCACTTTTCCCTTCATTATGGTACTAAGGAGAGAACATGCGATCCTTTCCTGCTACTTCTGTCTCTTGGAGCAGTTTTGTCCTTAGTGGGGTACTGCATTTGTGACAGGGCTCCACCTGTAGGGTCCCGAGCGATGGCTATACATGTGGCTATCTGATCTTGTCACTACTGGCTCAACTCCGCACTGTCACCTGCAGCCCAGACACCTAGCTGTCTCCTGTTATGGCTTAGAGGGGAGCTGTGAGGGACCCCAGAGTCTGTGTCATATATCATCATCTCCCCATATAGCAGCTGTGCATGACCTTCATCTTCTCTTCTTACATCTTCGTGAGTCAAATGTAATTATGGAGGGCATGGCCTTACAGCCCGAGTCACTGATGGTCACGGTTCCCCTGCCTACATTCACTTAGTTCCTTTCTGTTGCCCACGTGTTGCCCATTTGCACCACCACGGCCCAGGCACGGACTGAGGCCTGGGGAGTCCCTGCAGGTGCCCCATGCTGCTGGGCAGGTCTTGTCTCTGCGTTAGGATGGAGCTGGACTCCAGCAGGTCACAGCAGGCTCCCTGCCTGTGTCTCCTTCCCAGGGCCTCGGGCAAGACAGCCAGTCTGGTCTTCCTGAGGCAAGTTCCAGCCTTTCTCCCCGCTCCTGGCCCCCCTCTGCCTATGGGATAGAATCACCTCCTTGCTGAACGCTAGCAGTCTCTCTGACCTGGCCTCAGTCTCCCTGCTAAGAATTCTGCTCCTTCGTTGCTGCGTTCTAGCCTAACTGAATCTCTTTTTCTGTTTTCCATCTGGGATGTCCCACCCCATCTTCCATCTCGTCATACCATCCTGGACAGGAAAGGCCCCTTAAATGCCACCTTTTCCAGGTCCTTCCCATACCTCCACTGGAGGTGGGAGTCGTGCCGCCCGACCCCATCCCTGCAGGCCATGGCTGGAGTGGACATGCGGTGCAGGGGACCCAGCTCACTGAGTGGTTAGGAGTTGAGGCCTGGCTGAAGCTAGCAGCTCTGGTCTCACTTTCTTTTACTCAGATTGAACCAAGCATCCAGGAGTGGCGAGAATTGCAGCTGAATGGTCATTAGATACAGGCCGGGCCCAGGCCCTGACCAGGCCACCTGTAAGCCAGTTGGAAGGCGCAGAAAGAAAGGGAAGCAGAAGAAGCCTTTTGGTAGCAGGTTGGAAGCAAGTAGCGTGGGGTCAGTGGCCTAGTGTTCGAGTGGGTGAACCCCATGCTCAACCTAGAGCTCACCCCACCCCACTCACCCCAGAGCTGCCCGAGCCCAGCACCAGCAGTGCCAGCGCCTGTGCTTTCATGCTGTCTGGCTCCTGTCCTGGGTGCCCACGGCCCCCATCTCCCTGTTGCCCCTCAGGTCCTTACAAATAGGCACTGCCTAGAACTCTGGGTCTTTTTATGATGCCCCTTCTCTGCCGTATTGGTAGTTTACCTGTCCTCCTCCACTAGACTTAAAAGCCTGACAGAGGAGGCCTGTGTCATCACCATCTGTGACAGTTACCCAGTGAGGCAGCCACTGAAGGAACGAGTAAACGCACACAAAAGCAAGTCCAGCTGCTCGTTATTTTTCCTATACACTACTTACACTGTGGTCAGTTATTTCTTTACTGTGAATGCTAAAAAAGAGTACAGTTCACACACACACACACACACACACAGTGCTTGAGTAACTCTTTTTCTCTCTGGAACAAGAATTATTCTACCATAAATCAGCCCAAAGCAGTGAGTCAGGTAGTTTCTGATACAATTAATTTGGTCTGTTATATCCCTGCCTCCTGTAGCTAACCAGAAACTAGCTGAGAGCCATTTCTTCCTTTCAGTAACCTCATTTCCACACCACTTCTTAAAATTGCAAGCATTTTGGGGCCGGTGAGATGGCTCAGCGGCGTAAGTGCCTGCCTTGCAAGCGCGAGGGCCCGAGTTCGACTCCCGGAACCCACATACGAAAAAGGGGCCGGTGATATCGCTCAGTGGCACGGGTGCCTGTTGGCGCGCGAGGTCCTGAGGTCGTCCCCCTGGTACCCACAAAAAAAAAAAAAAAAAAAAAAAAAATTGCAAGCATTTTGTTAATTTTTTTAACTTACTTCACATCATGAGTTTCACAATGTTTAGTTGTAGTATTCCTTATCTCAGTAAAGTTGAGGCATTAGCAGTGATATGGATGATGGATACTTTTATTTGTTTCAAGGTTTCTTACCTTTGAAAGGAAACCTATATGTAGTTAATTAAGAAAAGGGGGGAATCTTTGCCACCATTTACATACTGCAGTCCCGTTCTATGAAACCAATATTATACTGAATCTATGAATGATACATTCTTTTTATTTGCAATCAGGTCACATTTAGTCACCTTTATTATTTTTCAATGAGTACAAAGGAGGGAAACAATACATTCTTCCCTGCTTAGAAATGTGAGTACTGAGCACCAGCTGACTTTGCGGGTGTTGCTGGGACAGCGTGGTGTGGCAGACAGCCCTGGCAAAGGGTCAGGAGCACCGATGACAGCACTGTCACAAAGCCTCATGTGGAGGTGATGCCTTGGTGTTCCATGTGACCCCAGAGGAAAAGCTTTGGAAGATCGAAGTGCGCCGTGGGAGAGATGGGGGCAAGGGAAGAGAAAGGCAAAGGCCATTGTTCTCATCAGGTGGACCCTCAATGCATCAGTTGAGGCTTTTGCTTTAAAATGTTTACAACCAAATAAAACAGAGCATAAACACATGGGAATGAGAGTTTTTCTATAAAAACTAAAAGACTGTCCACTTACTTTCTTCTTGATAGATGGACTATTTGGTATTTATGCAAATTCTGACCTGCACGCCAATAACACCCTTCCGCATCCAGCTGGGCAGTGTCCCGCAGCAGCCTGCCAGCGTGAGCTGCCGGGTAATGCACGGCACCCGTGGGACCGACTCTGGTAGTCGGCAGCCCTTGATTTTGAAAGTGAAGAAGTGATTGTGCTGTTAGGGTCTGCCCCGTTTATAAAGAAAGCCGGAACAGACTTGTAACGGTGAGGAGAAGGGCAGAGCCCAGTCGAGTAACTGGTGAGCTGGAGGAATTCCCCCAGGAGGCTGCATCTGCAGATGTGCTCACTGCAGCAAAATGCTGGTAAATTCCTTCCAGGGTTGTCATTGAGATAAGAAGATGGAAAGAGAGAGCGCTCATGAATTATGAGAATCTTTCGGAGACACTGTTTTGTGCTGTGCTGAAGAGCACTTCTAGTTGAAATCTTGCGAGGAGTGTTCGGCGGTAAATCCTGGAGTTAACCCCAGCGTGACTGGTGCTGCGGGACGAAGGGGTGCTGAGGGATGAAGGGGTGCTGTGGTTGTCCAGTGCCGTAGATGAGACTACACAGCCGGCCTGCAGCTCTGCCTCCCAGAGCCCTCTGCTGACTCCAGAGAGATGCTCTGAACACAGTGATGGTAGAGAGCAAGATACTGGGAGGACACTCCTGGCTGCTCCTGCCTCCCACCTGCAAGCTGCCTGCCCCACCCACATCAGTGGTCTCATCCTCTTCAGGGGCTCTTGCTGTTCCCTGCACAGCTTTTTTCTATTCCCAGGGCACCTCCCGGAAGCCTCTCTCACCCCACTTTCATGCCTCTCCTCCTAGCAGTGACCTTGCTGCTTGTCTCAGAGAGAAAACAGAACCCCTCAAGGACCAGTGTCCTCAGCTGCCTTCCTTCTGCTCCCTCTGCTATGGGGACTCCTCCCTGCAGGGCTCGGCCCCTGCCCTGAGCCCTTTCACCTCCCCACTGGGTCCCATTCCGTCCCCACGCTGTGCACCATCTTTCATGTCCCTCTCTTGTCCTATCTTAGCTCTCGGAATTGCTTAAAGTTTTGCCATTCAAAAAGAAACCTTCCTTACACCCTACTTCTTCAGATTGCGTCTTCCTATCTCCTCGCCCTCTCTAACTTTGGAGATATCTCCTCTTGCCCTGCACATGGCTTTAAGCCCTCCTATGTGGCCTCACACTATTGCTTAGAAATTCTCTCGCTGAGTTTGGCAGAGTTGGAGTTGCCAGATGCAGCCACCCATTCCAGCCCTCATGCTGCCTAACTTGTCCCTGGCCCATTCCTTCCTTCTTGAATCCTGTTTCTCCTTCACCTGCTGCCTCTGCCCAGCACTTCATTCTTTTCTTCTCAGCCTCCTTCATGAGTTCTTACTTCCCTGCCCACCTCTTATCCCAGCAATGGCCTTCAACTCTTCTGTGAGCTCCAGTGCCACTGTCTTTACATGGAACTTTATCATTTCTCACTTGAACCATTTCGTAGTAGCTTCCGCATTAGACTCTCCACCTACCACCAGTTCCCATCTGCTGTCAGAATTGGGTAAAAACAAACACTCTCAGGCCAACCCAAGTCCAAGCCTGGGGAAGCGTGCCCTGTGTCCTTGACCTCACCCTCCACTCAGCTCACACACTGCCCTGGGGCCAGGCCGTCTCCCACCCCACAGCTTCACGTGTGCTGTGTCTCCTCATCTGCCTCTTCTCGGCCTTCGCAGGTCCACTTACAGATGTTCCAGGAAACTGCTTTCCTCCTGGGCTGTCAGTTGCTCACTGTTGAAGTTTCTCTTTTATCCCAGGACTTAGGATACCTTAGTGTCAAGTCATTTTTTGTCTGCCTTCTCCACTCTTGAGCTCCAGGAATGCAAAGGTTTTTCCTACTCTCTGTGTCCCTTGTGCTGCAGACCCTCATTATACATCGTCCGGACTGTGGGCAGGGTGTTGAGAATGTAGCGAGCAGTTCTCCGTTGTGATTTTGCTCCAGACATTTAGCAGCGTCTGGAGTTTCTTGGGAGCTACGACTGGCATCTGTGGGTAGAGGCTACAGACGCTGCTAAATACTGCTGCAGTCCACAGGGCAGCCTTCGTCCAGCAGAGAATGACCTGGCCTCAGCTGTGAGTGGTCCTAATCTAGTAAGAGTCAAGACAGAGCATTACTGGAGCGCAGCAAGTTGCCAGGTGTATGTCGTCTTCTCTTTCAGTTCTGTAAGTATGGCTAGGCCCCAGGTGGAGACGGGGCTGGTGCAGTGCATTTTGCAGAATAGCTACGCTTGATATCTTCAGTCTGAAAGGGAAGAGGTGGGGGAGTAACCCTTATCCTACCCTGATGTGCACCAGGAAGCACTGTGAGCCCTGTTACGTGTACTTTCCGAACAGATGTCACAACGGCTGCGTGACAAGACAGGCGTGCTTCGTACCCATTTTAACAGAAATAGCTGGAAGCCCCAAACTACTCACCTAGAAAGTGGTAGAGAAAGGGTTTAAACTGGAGTTCAGTGACTCCACCGTTCTTCTCTCGCAATGCCTCCGAGAGGGAGATGTGCAGGGCACAGTGAGGCCAAGACTGTAAGAGGGACAAACAGAGCTTAGAGCTCGGGGTGAGATAAGAAAGGCTACAAAGAGGTGGGGTTTGAGATGCATTTTATATGATGTATAGAATATGCAGATGGGCAATATGAAAAAGTCTCAGACATGGAAAGGGGGAGGAGTACATATATAGAAACAGAGCTATGCGGTCCTTCCGGCCAGATGGTGGGGGCCGACGTTAATAACCAGAGCATCTGTTTTGAGGTAGATATGGTGTAATAGGAAGGGATACAGACATTTGAATTAAATGATTCCTGCCTCTTACATGCAGAACGACTTTGGCCAAGTTAGTTAACCTTTTTGGGCTTAAGTTTCCTCAAAAAGCCAGGAGAGAATTTCTCCTTCACAGGGTTGTTTTATGGAGCTTACGAATACTGAAGCACATCTCAGGTGTGAGAGATGTGAAGTAGTAGTTTAGGTCTGTATCTATCTACTGATTTTTGTTGTTTTGTCACCATTGTTAATTTGGAAAGTGGTAGAGATACACTGATGGTTTTGAGCAGGGAGAAGACATAACCAGAGTGGAATCTTAAAGCAGTCAGTGCGTCCCTAGGTGAAATGGAAAAGAGGGTCAGACCGAAGCAGGGGGGCTGGTTAGGAGACTTCCCCAGTAGTTGAGACAAAGGGCATGGAAGGTAGCATAAGGTAGAAGCAGAAAGGAAGGAAAAGATGAAGAAATGAAGAAATGTTGGTGAAGACTGGCCCATCTTGTGGCTCCACAAGATATTCAGAAGGAACAGTGATGACCTGGATTCCAAATTGGATGTTGGGGACAACATGTGGTCATTAAGTGAGAGAAGACGTAGGTGATGATTTTGGGGTGCTAGAGGGGCATCCAGAAGCAACTCGAAGGCAGAGGAGGTGCAAATGTGGGATTTCGAAAAGAGGCCAAGGCTGGACGAGACAGTGACAGCCCCGGTGGCAGTGGTAGAAGGGAATCACTAAGGGGAGGGGAGAGAAACAGCAGACACAATGGATGGAAGCCGTTGAGGGACTATTTCATCTGGAGGCAGGAAGAGAAAAAAACAACTTGCAAGGGAAAAAGCAGACAGACTGTGGAGAGAACCAGAGCACAGACTGAACCCCAAGACGGAGGCATTCGCGGGCGAGGGTGGCTAACAGTGTTGAATGTCGTGAAGAGGCCACGGAGGACACAGGCTCAGAATTGGTCATGGGTTTGCAGTCCCCATTTCTGGCGTGTGCTGTGGGCAAAACCACGTCACAGAGCTTGGGCAGAAGAGAAGGCAGTCGTTTATGGGGATAGCGGAGCTGAAGTAGTGTTTGATGATGATTTTTCAAGGTGGGGGAGCAGTGAGTGTATTTGTTGAGGCGGGACTCAGCCTGTGGACAGAGAGATTGTTGACCAAGGTGGTGGAGATGCGTCTTGCAATGAACAACTAAACAAAGTTAGGAGAAGGGCTTGGGTTCGCTTTGGAGGAGAACAAGAGGAGCAGAAAGAAATAGATTTGATGTGCCGAGGGGGAAGTGGAGGCCCCAGCGTCTTCATCAGGTGGGGTCT
The DNA here is from genome assembly GCA_028451465.1 of Erethizon dorsatum. NCBI lineage: Eukaryota > Metazoa > Chordata > Mammalia > Rodentia > Erethizontidae > Erethizon > Erethizon dorsatum. The sequence continues at coordinate 69,669,269 of CM051834.1, forward strand.
AAGCGTGCTGGGAATGGGGTGGAGCCCTGTGTTGAGGACGTGGGTGTGAAGGGGGGCCGGTCCTCTCTCCAGCCTCTGTTCCCACCCAGTCCTGCATGAAGACGGACTGCAAACACAGCCACTCCCGCAGCCCCGCACCCGCCCACCTCAGTTCAGTTTGTGCTGTGGCTCCGGATAACCCACATCCGTAGACTCCTCCGCTGTCTGTTCATTTCACCAGGCAGAGCTGTTTGCCTGCGTGCTGCCTACCCGGTCCCTCGGTGTTGTGCCCGTCACCGCGCGCATCAGACCTGCTGGAGTGGCCACTCCCGTTCTCATCAGCCTGCCCAAGCATCGCCCCCTGTGCACCCCAGTCCCAGCCACAGCAGCCACAGCAGACAGACCCTGGAGGTCGGACCAGCAACCAGATTCTCCCACGGGGATGGGGGGGACCGAGAGACAGAGAGAGGATGAGAACGAAGGTGCATGTATCCCCCCCATTCTGGGGTGACCTGGGTTCTGCCTCCTCCCTTGACCCTAAGGAGACCCAGCTGCCCCTCTGCCTCGCCTCCCTTAGCCGTGCCGTTCTTTCCTTCACATTAGCGGGATTCTTTGCTCTTCCACTGTGTGAGACCCGGGTCTGCACAGCTGAATAACACCAGCAGCGTTGTTGAGGCGGAAAACCGCAGAGAAAGTACATTTTCCTCTCATTGAAAACAGTTAGCACTGGAAGCTTGGGTGTTACTCCCTAGGTGGGGTGAGGAGATGGAAAGGGAGAGGCTGACTTGGACTTTGCACCTCCGAAGATGGGGCGGAAGGAGGAGGAGAGAAGCGGGCAGAGTGTGTGGTCCAGTGGGAGAAAAGGGTGAGGAGCACACTGCTTCCAGCCAGACGCGAGGAGCTCGGAGTCCGTGCGGACACAGGAGGAGGGAGACATCGGTATTCTGTACGTCAGGGGAAAAGAAGACCGGACGAAGAAGAGGAAAAGAGGTCAAAAGATGCAGACCCACGGAGGCGGCGCATCGCCGTGCGTTTGTTTTGGGGATGAAGGCGGCACGCGTGGCCCGGAACGGGGCTGGAGGATATGTGCAGTGAGTGTCAGTGGAGGTGACCAGCATCAGATAGGACTGCCATGCTCTAGCCACCTGGCCCGTGGGCTCTGCACCTGGGCCTGCGTTTCAGAGTGGACATTCAGCCAGTGAAGGGGCCTGAGCAGTGATGTTGAGGAGGAAGAGGAAGCGTGTGACTCTACTGCCACCCAGGTCATAGCAGCCAGGGCGGCCTGCCCTGCATGGAAGATGTAAGTCCTTTGGGCTTCTGTGGCCTCACCTGTAGGGAAAAAGCTTTGGGTTTGTTGATCCTTTGAGCTCTGAAGCTCTTATTTCACAACACTTCCAGATAGGCTGCTACTTGCAAGGGTAAGTTCTCTGCCCCAGGGCTAACGGGACCCTGGGGTCGCTGTGAACAGATAGGGCTCATGTACCGGGACCGCTGCAGGCTGGGGAGAAGGAGGCCTTGGCCAAGCACAGGGACACAGTCAACCTCAAGCCGGAGAAGGATACAAGGTTTTCGTGTTAATATTTTCGCCAGGGTTGTGCAAAATTGCTTAGCACCTTCACTCTGGTGACTGTCACCACCATATTAGGTAAAAACAGGTTCAGGCTTTGTTTGCAGTCACTACAGCATCTGGAGAGGGTGAACTGCAGGTGACACAAAGGAGCGGGCCAGGGCTTGATGGGGGAGTGACACTTTACATCATCTCCAGATCTCCTTGTAAATTCTTTGACATAATTCGTCACATGTAGGAAGCGCCCCTGAGGAACAGGCGAGACACCCGAGGGCAGCTTCCACGGGAGGGGAGGGGTTCACACCGCGGGCTTCTTGTTTCCATTCTCCCCAAGGCTGCATGTTCCGTTCGTTTGCTCTGCCGCATTCCATTCGTTTGCTCTGCTGCAGTTGGCTCTGTGCAGTTAAACCAGATTTTACTGGGGAGATGAAGGACAGGTTAGGAGCAGTATCCAAGAGTATATTGCATTGTTTGTGTAAAGAGATTAATTGTCATCTACGACGTTTCATTTACTCTTGAACTTTCTCAAAATATTACCCAATCCACAGGCAAACGTTGTGCAGTGAAAAGACTGCTCACAAACAGAACTTAGAAAAAGCTTTTTGTTAAAAACCTAAATAACATCTTGTGTCAAAACAAATATGACAATGGGCTATTATTTCTCGTCCCATAATAGCATGTTGTCACATCTTTGTGTCCTGCATGAATGAGGGATGGGAGGCAGTGTGGGAAGGGGCCGGCAGGGGAGGCGTGTTGAAACCCCAGGAAGCACTGCTTGGTTTTGTGTTTTCTGAAGCAGGCAGCGGCTCCTCAGGAAGGTAACTCAGGGTAATCCCCACAGGTGCCCGGCCACAGCCTCGCGTTCATTTCCAAAGAAGGGCTCTGCGGTTGCCCGAGAACACCAGCTACAGCGACCTCACCGCATTCCTCACAGCCGCCAGCTCTCCCTCGGAGGTGGACAGCTTTCCTTACTTGCGAGGGTTAGACGGAAATGGAACAGGTAATTGGAGTTTCTTCTCATTTGAGGTGGGGATCCTGTGTTCTAGTCTCCAGACGTGGCTGTGGACATGTCTGCAAGGTTTGGCAGCAAGTGGGAGGAGGGCCACACGTTGCAGGAGGAGAGCACAGGTCGCCGGCACCTTGGTTCACCCTGGACCACGCAGGATTTCATTTTAGCCAGTTGTTCTCCTTGAGCCTTTCTGTAGCTACCAGCTGCCAGAAGCACCTTCACTGGGCTTTTCTCTGGTGGACTAAGTGTGTTTAATTCAGAGAGTAATTTATAACTGAGTCATAAATTGTAGTTTATGTTTAAATATGAGATAGAGGATTTCTGCCCCTCTGACCAGCCACACTGTAGGAGAGGCACAGCCCTGCCACCCACTGCCTCATGCCCGCTGGAGGGGAAGGGCAGCACACCTCTCACCGGGCACCAGGCAGGCATGTTCCACTCCCCACCCACCAGCACATGGGACCCTTAGGAGCTGGAGCCTCTGTCCTTACGTCTTTCCTCTCTGTCCTCGCTTTCCCTGTTTGTCTTTCCTTTCAAAGAGTATCGGAATGGAAAGGGTTCTGAAGGGGTTTGCTTGGAGAGTCAGAGAGTGGCCAGGCTTTGAAGTTGATCTGGAATCTTCCGCCAGCAGATCCCTGAGTCAGCTCCATCACTATCACTGTTCTAGCATGACACATAACAGCTCCAAGATCAGAGAAAACAAAAGCACCGGCAGAAAAGAGGTGATAGCGTCTTATCAGAGCACGACTGCAGACGTGTGCCCCCACCTCCACCCGCACCCACACGGACTCGCTGAGCACTCGCTAGCCGGCCGCCCAGCCGTCCTCTGGGGCAGGAGAGGGCCAGGGTCTGGGGGTCCTGAGGTGGTTTCTTGTCTGTTCTCCCTTTCATCCCCCGTGTTTTAGAATAGCCACTGCATGAAATCAAAAACCAGAGGCTTTTCTGGGTTAAATCCTACTAGGTGAGTAAGTTACTGCACATCCCAGGGATGGTTTTATTGAATTTCACTTAATTTTCCAGTACTTTGCATGAACTGATAATTCTTGGCAGGGCTGGGGGGTGGGTTACATCTGAATCATCTGATCCATTTTACAGCATGTTAATAAATTTGTGGTTAGAGATTAAGGTGACCTGGTGATTTATTCTTTACTTTTCTACCCTCTGTGGTATGTATTTTAGAAATTTTTCTTCCTTTAACTCTTCTGATGAGGCAATTTATATGTCAGTCCCTTGCCATCAGACAGATGTATAGTAGTCAACTTCAGTAAACATTCTTGGGAAAAAATACTGACTTACACTTTTTTTTTTTAATGCGGGTACCGGGGGTCGAACTCAGGACCTCGTGCTTGCCAGGCAGGCGCTTATGCCACTGAGCCATCTCGCCAGCCCATGACTTTTACTTTAAATATGCAAAAGAAAAGCATTATTTCAGGGAACCTGGTGACATCCAGTTTGAGACCATCCTAACTTCCATCCAGCTCCATGACAAAATGGAACGTAGTTCAGAAAACCCCAACTGCAAGGGACAGCCTCATTCCTCAGAGCTCATTAGTTTTTCTGTGTCCCACTTCCAATAATTCTTGAATAAACTATGAAATCTGAGAAGACTGGAGGAAGAAGAACTCAAAGACAAAGGACTATTGATTCTGTAGAGTTTTATTTGAAAATCATTATTGCAGAGAGAAGACAGCAGGTCTTGAGAAGGTAGCATTAAATTTCTTTTCCACCAAGATAACTGATAAGTTGACCTGGAGAGGATCAGACCTTCCCTGAGCCCTGCCAGCAAAGGCGCGCAGCCCATGGTGTGTTCACAGGTGCCGGGAGATACGCTGGAGCTCAGGCTCTGCAGAGCACAAGACTGCAGCCATCAGCCCAGCACCAGCCCCCAGGCCCAGTTCGAACACAGCTTCCCTCCTGCCCCACGAGGACGTCCCTCCAGTTTTACAAATGGCTCTAAGACATTTCAGCCAAGAGGGAGAGCTGGGACCGGAGGTGTCTTTGTAAGATGACAGGCTGTGTCTAGAGGTCAACAAAGATGGGTAGAACCAGAGGAGACTACAGAGCAGATCGGCAGAGGGTGTCCTCGGAGTGTCACAAAGACAGCTGTGTCCATTTAGAGGAAGCTCTAGAGTTCGAAGTAGAGAAATGCAGCCAAGTGGAAATTTCGGCCACTTCCCCACTTCTCTTTGCCGTCTGTCTGCTCCTTTAGCGTCCCGGCAGCATAGAGGGCACCCACTGTAGTACGGGCTTTTGCACATACACTGTGATATGTAAAAGGGCTCCAGTGTGTATTATTGACCCCTTCGTCAAAACTCAAATGACTGAAGGTGCCTGGAGTTATTTCTGCATCCTCTGTTCTGTTCCACTGGCCAAGAGGTCTGTCTTTGTGCTAGTGCACAGTGGAGTATTCAGCCATGAAGAAAAATGGAAAGTGGAGGGATCCTGAGACCCTAATACTAAAGTGAAATAAGTCAGAAGCAGGCTTACTATTGCATAGTTTCTCTAATGTGAGAGGACCATAATATAAGTAATTTAAAAAGCAAAATAAAAGAGAGATGATAAGAAACAGGGAAGAAGGCTCTGGAGGTGGGAAGGAGGGAGAGGGGAGCACGTCACTTCCTGTCGAAGAACTCATTTCTGCAGTGTTGCTTACCCTGAGAGCTTACCACTGAGCTCTCTCTCTCCATGTGCTCGCAAAGCCATGTAGTCCTCCCTGCTTAGTTAAGAAGATAAGAAAAACAGCCTTAGAGGAGTGGAGTAACTTGCTGGGGGCTGCATGGGTAGTTAGTACCAGACCTGATACAGGAGCCCCATCCGCCCAGGCCAGGGTTGTGTAGGATCATGGGAAAGGAGAATCGAGAGGTGGTGAGACAGAAGAGGGGAGATGCTCTCTCTCTCTCCTCTCTCTCTCTCTCTCTCTCTCCCCCCTTCTCATTCTTTCTGTGATAGATAAGACAGAAGAAGGGAATGCATTTCTTCCTTCATTTTCTCTCTTTCCTTTCTTTTTGCCATGGTGGACGTTGAACCCGGGGCCTCACACATGCTAGGCATCTGCTCTGCCCCTGAGTTACACCTCCAGCCCAGGACACCCGTTCCTGCTGCTTCCTTTCCCACCCGCCTACCTCCCCATGCAGACAGCCTGCACAGCGGTCGATGGAGGAAAATAGCTCTTCCTAAAGGAAAACTAAGTTGTTTATACAGAGTCAACTAAACCACTAAATGTCTTTGTAGTTTTAAGTTGAGCTGTACACTGTAGACCTGGGTTTGTTATCGTGTCAATAACAATGGTTAAATGGTTCGCCCCTACAAGGTATTTTAACTAGAAATATACTGAATTCTGGGTTCTGGTTTTCCTTGTCTTAAAATGAAATGGCAAGACTAAAAGATTTATAAATTTGATTCCAGTGCAGACCTTTTGATGAAATTTCTCTCCTAAGCCTCCCCCTTCTTTGAAAGATAGGAGTGGGTGTAAAGGATGCGAGTTATGCTGTCGTTAGCTGTTTAGAAACTCCTCCGTGAAGGGTTCGGCCTGAGTCATTGATATTGTGCAGTTCATTAGGTTTGCTTTAAGTGTTTAAATTTAGTCCAAATTGGAGAAGACATTAGCTTAGGCAGGTAGGTAGATAAGTACTGTATATGAATAACTAAATAAGAAATCTTCCAGATTGTATTCTAGCATAACCTAAAGTTTTTATCACTGTGTGTCATTCTGTTCAAGGAAAGATGTAAAATTATGACAGTGTGTTTTACATGGTATTATATTTCACTAGAGAAAAATCTAAAATGGGTTGCTTAAGTGTGTAAATACCCTCTCATAAGTATTCTCTGATTTATCTGTGGATGGTCATTAAAGCACTGGCTTTGATAAAAGGCTTCTAGTGGACAGAAATTGGGATATTAAATTCCTTTTAAACATACCAAAATACAGTGGCAACTAAAATAACTCATAAATACTTCAAGCCCAAGTTTTAATAGTGTACTTTTTCAGAGGTATGTTAGTATTTGGCAGCAATCCTTAAAGAAATTTACTATTTAAAACAAAAACAACCGGGCATGGTGGCACATGCCTGTAATCTCAGTACTCAGGAGGCTGAGGCAGGACGATTGCAGTGAGTTCAAAGCCAGCCTGGGATACATAGTGAGTTCAAGGACAGCCTGAAGTACATAACAAGACCCTGTCTCAAAAATACTACAAAAGCAAAAAACAGTCTCTAATCTAAAACATTTCATTATGATGCTCTTATAAATGTATATGTTACTAACATACACTTTGGGACTAACTTCAGGTAGAAGTTCTTTTCAGTGATTTCCATATAAACCTTCGTCTCACATTACAGAAGAGTCCTTTTCTTTCGGGGCCCTCTTTGGAATCAGCACAGTCATCAGAAGTGGTAAGGCTGAGCTTGGACCCCAGTTTAGTGTACTCCCTTAGCAGGCGTAAGATTACTGCTCTTTCTGGGCCTGTTTCTTTCTAAAATGGCAATTTCACTTGCTTTGTAGTATCGTAGTGAGGATTGTACATATAAAATGTTTACTGCAAGCTGAGAATGGTGGTTCGTGTCTGTAATCCCAGCACTCTGTGAGGCTCAAGCAGGAAGATTGCAAGTTCAAGCCCAGCCTGGGCAATTTAGTGACTTAGCAAGACCCTGTCTCAAAATAACAAATATTAAAAGACTGGAGATGTAGCTCAGTGCCAGCCCCTGGGTTCAATCCCCCGTACTAACAAAAAAAAAAAAAAAAAAGTGCTTACTACAGTCCCTGGCATAGTAAAAGTTCTCTTCACTAAATGGTAGCCATGACTATTTCTCTGCCAGGAGTTTCCGTGGCCCAGGTACTCCGTATGTGTGACAAAGAATACCTCTTCCTTCCAGGAAACAGTACCAGGTATGACCTGACCCCTGTCACAGCTGTCAGCGTCCACTTGCTGAGCAGTAATGGAACCCCGGTGCTGGTGGATGGTCCCATCTACGTCACCGTGCCCCTAGCCACACAGAGCAGCCTCGGGCACAATGCCTATGTTGCGGCGTGGCGGTTTGACCAGAAGCTGGGTAAGTGAGGATTCCGCATTATGGTGGCCAGCAGGCGACTTCCATTCTGCTGGCTGTCCTGCTGGGGACCACGTGGAAGTCCCCCTTCCTTGCAAGCACTGGACACTGCTGCTCACAGTGTGCTGTATGCTTTCTCGTGGGAAAATTTACTCCACCACGCCATTCAGGCACTCGCTTTGTTGTTGTTGTTGTTATTTTCTAATTTCTGTACATTTAAGCAAATTAACTTGGGAAGACTCTAAGGATTATGAAAGCTAAAATTCTTTATTCTTTATTCTTCAGAGGATCATATGATTTCTCTTGATCATCTTGGCTTCTGAAAAAGGGAAAACAATTGCCAACATTGTACAAAATGAAGTAAAAATTTCCCATGATCCTACCACCTAGAGGAAATCATGAATATAGTTTGAATTTTATCCTAGTCATTTCACTGTGCACATATGTATTGGTTATGAATGGCTGCCTAAGAAATTATCCTAAAATTTAGCAGCTTAAGATAACAATAAGCATGTACTGGCTTCCAGTTTCTGGGGGTTAGGAATTCAGGCCCTACTGAGCAGAAGGGCTCAGTTCAGAGTCTAGAAAGGTGATAGTCAGGCCGTCAGCCAGACTGTGGTCAGCTCGTACAAAGTTCAGCTCGCACTAGGGCTAGCAAGCATGCTTTAGGACTCACTCGCATTATAGGCAGGCCTTCCTTCCTCACCAGCTGTTGGGAAAGGCTTCATTTTCTTGCCATATGGGCCCTTCTGTATAACTACTTATAGCATGGCAGTTTGCTCTCCTCTCAGTGCATGATCCAAAAGAAAGGGAAAAATAAAAAGTTAAAGCCACAGGTGCCCAAAACAGAAGTCATCCTAAAGGTTGTCTTCCATGGGCATTTTAACAGAAATGACATTATATACTAGACTCTAGTCTATAATTTGTCTTTTTTTTTTTTTTTTTGGTGGGTACTGGGGGTCGAATTCAGGACCTTGAGCTTGCCAGGCAGGCGCTTATGCCGCTGAGCTATCTCACCGGTCCTATAATTTGTCTTTAAAAGTCATTAGAACAGCATAAATATTTTTATAACATTATTATTCTGAAACATCAATTTTAGTGAGTGCATAGTATTCCATTATATGGCTGTATCATAATTCAGTTCATCAACCCCTTGAAACTAGAAAAAAGTTACTATTCTAATGCTGTAAGAAATATCTTCATAGCTAAATCTTTGTGCACAGCTATGATTATTTTGGGGGGGTTTCTGTGTGCCTTTGGTTACCTGTTCCATGAAAGTCAAATTGGAAATACAAGTTTTTAAATAATCCAATTCAGAATCTAGAACTGTTAGATAAAGGTTAACATAAAGGTTAATGGGACACTTTTTTATATCAAGTATATTTTGTTTTGGTTTGGTTTTTTTTTTTGGTACTGGAAATCGAACTCAGGACCTTGCACTTGCCAGGCAGGCGCTGTGCCACTAAGCTATATAGTATATTTTCTAAGATACTTAATCCTTAGAATCAATCCTAAAATTAAGAAAATAAGTGCCTACTAAATTTTTTTGGTTTGGTTTGGTTTTACTTTCCAATTAATACCAGATACTATAATTATTTTAGAATTACATTATTTTATAAGACACGTTAAGCTTGACATTTTTGGAAGGATTGTGACACCACAGTAACATAGCCTATCTAGATATTGCTTGGTTGTGTCTTTCATGAATTAATAAGCATGGAGAGCATCATGGTCATAGTCATGCCAGGCCTACCTGACAGACAACTTACAAAACTTTAAGTCCCACCTTGGACCATCACTCAAAAGTTTTTTCTCATTTGTGAGAAGCATGCATTTTCAGAGACTCATTTTTATAGTTCAGATCTCAAATGTCCCCAAAGTCTCATGTGTTCAGAGGTGGGGCTTTTGGAAGGTGATTGGGTCATTTGAGGCACTATGGTCATCATTGGCTTAATCCATTGATAAGTTCATAGCCGAATATGCTGTTAGGAGGTGGGGCCTGGTTAGAGGAGGGGGGTCACCGGGGACATGACCTGGAAGTGTGTATTCTTATCTCTGGTGCCTCTCCTCTCTCCCTTCTCCCTCCCTTCCCCCACCCCCTCTGCATCACCCTCCCTCTTCCTCCTTCTGTCTCTCTCCCTCTCCCCTTCCATTCCTGGCTGCCATAGGTTGAGCAGCTTTCCTCTACCGGGCCCTTCTGCCATGCCATTTCCACCTCAAAGCCAGCTGGCCATAGACTGAGCCCTCTGAAATCATTAGCCAAAATAAACTTCTCCCTTTAAAGTGCAATGTCAGGTATTTTGTTCCAGCAGGAAAATCACTAATACAGAAAATTGGAACCAGGAATGGAGCCGTTGCTGTGACTGTATCTAACCATGTGGTTCAGAAGCCTTTGGAACTGGTTTGCAAGAAAAGTTTGGGGAAGTTTGGAGATGCATGCTAGAGAAGCCCTAGAATGCTATAAGCAGAGCTTACTGGAATGTGGACAGTAAAGGCCAGGCTCATGAGGGTTCAGATGGGAACAAGGACTCTATTGGAAATTGGACAAAGGGGCCATTCATGTTACATTCTGACAAAGTACTTGTCTTCATCTTGCCCAAGTCCTAAGACTGTGTGAAGCTGAATTTAAATGTGGCAGATTAATTCATCTGGCAGAGGAAATTTCAAGGCAACCCAGCATGAATACTGTTGGCTGCTTTCAGCCAGATCTACACTGAGAATCCAGAGCAAAAAGCAGAGCTGAGAGATGTGAAAATTTTGCAGATTGACCAGAAAGGCAGCACATGCAAAGTTGGTGCCAAGGAGAGCATGGTTACTGAAAACATGAGCATTAAACTGTAATTCCAACACTTGAGAGGCTGAGGCAGGAGGATCACCATGAGTTCAAGACCAGCCTGGGCTACATGGTGAGTTCAACACCAGCCTGAACCTATATAGCAAGACCCTGTCTCAAAAAAACAAACAAACAAAAAAATGGCCTTAAAAAGAAGTGAAGTACTTTGCACCAGGACGAAGGAAAGATATATTGAGGGCATCTCAGGAAATGGCCAGACCCCATCCATCACATGCTCAAAAGTATGAAAGGGTAAATCCCATGAAAGATTTTGCTTTGAGAAGAGTCTCTGGGATACCTGCTCAAGAGGGACCTCCTAGGGAGTTGATTCCCAGGATTCATTTCACTGTGCTCAGCCATCCTGGGATTCAGAGGCCACTGTCGCCATGGTCCAGAGGGTCCTGGCTACTTCTCAAGCTGACAGCCAACCTTGGTGTCATCTATGTGACGCTGGTTTTACCAGCATGCAGAATGCAAGTGTTGTGAGGTCAGGGAGGTTTCCACCTAGATTTCAGAGGAAGGCCTGGGATGCCAGCAAGGAGCCCGTGAAAGAGAAACGCATGAAGCCGTGAGAGTGAAGGCAAAGATAGAGCAGAAACCCCAGGAAGTTGGAATGCCAGGAATATGGAACGTATGGTGAGAAAAACAGCAGGCAGCAAGTAGAGCCAGCCCAAGAGAGGGGCAGTGTGGGTTGTGACCAGAAATACCATTGCAGCAGAGCCACCTAAGCCCTTTGGAACTCACTTCTTGCCATAACCTGGCTGGGTGCTGGACAGGGAGCTACTCCACCGTGTTTGTCCTGCTAGTTTTGGGTCCTGTTTTGATGTAATTATTTTCTACTCCCCTTTTTCTTCCTTTTGGAATGGAAACATTTACCCTGCTCCTTGATGAGTTGGGTGTATTTAACTTTCTTTTATTTATTTATTTATTTATTATTATTTTTTTTTATTTTATTTTAAAGAGAATTAACTTTCTTTTAGATTTCAGTAGTGGCTCACAGCTAAGAGTCTGCCTTGAGAGACGGAATACATGATTTTGCATCAGGAGATGGACATAGCCTTTTGGGGACTTGGGGTAGAATATTATGCTTTAGATCTAAATTGGTCCCCCCCACTGAAGTTTCATGTGTTCAGAGATGGGGCTTTTGGAAGGTGATCGGATCATGGAGAACACTGTGCTCATTAGTGGATTAATCCGCAGGTGAGATCATAGCTGAATGTGCAGTCAGAAGGCGGGGCCTGGTCAGAAGTGGGTCACTGGGGCTGTGACCTGGAAGGATATGTTCTTGTCCCAGTTCCTTCCTTTTCTCTCTGCTTCCTGGCCACCATGACTTAAGCTGCTTTCCTCCACTAGGCTTTTCTTCCATGCCATTTTTGCTGCAGAGTCAGCTGACCATAGGCTGAACTCTCTCAAACCATGAACCAAATTAAACCTCTCCTCCTTTCAATTGTAGGTACAGGGTATTTTGTCCCAGTGACAGGGAAGTGACTAATACACTCATCCTCTCACATATTCCGCCTTCTTTGTTAGCCCTCCCAGTGGACTCAAACACATTTGGTTCCATGGTCTGAAAAGGCAGCAGAGAATATAGTTAAGTGCAGGGACTCTTTGCACACAGGGGACTGGAATTCTAGCTCCACCAACCTTGGTTGTGTGGCACTGGCCAGGTTAACCTTTCTGTGTCAGTTTCCTCAGCTATGAAGTAGGAATATGAACAATATCTGCTATGGCTCTGAGGAGCATAGTCATAGTAGGGTTCTGCAGAGAAACAGAGCCAACAAGATGTGAGAGTAGGGATCTACAGCTATGTCTATATAGATACATATGGGGAGATTGATGATTGATTGATTTCAAGGAATTGATTCACACAGTTAAGGAGGATGGCAAGTCACACAGTGCTTCCACCCCTCAGCCCATGTGCTGCCCCATAACCTCCCACTGTCCTGAAATGAATGTCACTGAGCCACTGGCAGCTGCCCAGCTGCAGAATCAGACACCCTCCTCATCCTCTCCTGTGTTCCTGCAGCTATGGTGGCTTCCTTTCCTCTGCGACCCTCTGACTCAGTGTCCCCTGGGTTCTCCTCATGCCTGCCCCCGGGGTCTGCCCTGTGCCCAGCCCTTGACTTACTTTCAGTTCCATTGGCAGGGCATCCAGCTGCTTCCCCCACTCCCGTGCCCACCTGTTTGCCCATCTGTCAGCCGTGTGCTTCTGGCTGTCCTGCGGGAAACTCAGGTTCAGCTCTGAAAGCAGCTGCCCAGCTCCCCTCTCTCATCACTGCACCTGCTCGTTCTGTGTCTCCTCTCCTGGCTAAGGGCATCATCCACCAGATCATCAAAGCAGGAGCCTCAGAGTTAGCCGGTCTACTATTCTACCTCTGTGTCCTGCTCCATGCGCAGCTGTGCCTGGTCCCTCCCACTCACATCGACGTCAGATCAGTGTCCCTGAAACTTCCCACCTCCCTGCCCTCTCTGGGTTGCCTCTGCAGCAGCTGGGACTCCCTCTTCCCATTCCAGCTGTGGTCTGGCTGCCTTCCATCTCGCCTGCTCTCCACTGGGCCTTGTGTACTGCTGCTTGGGTTGTCTTCAAAACCGCAGACAGCTTTCCTATCTGGGGCTGTCTGAGCGCAGCTCCCTAGGAGGAAGCCCAGATTCCGTAGCATGGCACACGGGTGCCTTCCAAGACAGCCCCTGCCTGTCTCCTCTTCCCAGCATGGGCCCAGGCTGGCGCTCTGTCCCAGCACAGTTCACCTTCCCTGAACTTGCTGAAGTCGCCCTCAGAGGTTGTCGCCTTGAGTGAGCAGAACCTGCCCTTTAAAAATGGCCTGAGTCTAACCGAGCCCTTCCCAGGCACGCGTGCACGGCGCAGGGGTCCTAGCGGTGTGGAGGGGCTCGGCGGAGCGTCAGTCCTCTCTGGTGCCCTACTGGAGTCTTCCTGGTCTTTGAATCCTTGTGATCAAGAACAGCTGGCAGCACACGTTGGGTCCCAGTTAAAGTATTTGTTAAATGGTCACATAAGGATGATGTAGATATTTTAAAAAGTCAAGTGCTTAAGATATTACAATATGGGCCGGTGAGATGGCTCAGCGGCTTAAGCGCCTGCCTGGCAAGCGCGAGGGCCCGAGTTCGACTCCCGGATCCCACATACGAAAAAGGGGCTGGTGATATCGCTCAGAGGCACGGGTGCCTGCTGGCACGCGAGGTCCTGAGGTCGACCCCCCGGTACCCACAAAAAAAAAAAAAAAAAAAAAGATATTACAATATAACTTACAATATAACTTTGTACATAAGATGATTTTATATTATTTATGTACGGGGGGGGCCGGGCAGCCAGGGTCCCCGCGTACCCTCGTCTGGCCCCAGAGGTCTGCAGGGGGCAGACGCTCAACAATCCTAACCCTTTAGGTCTCAGGACCTCAGCCCAAGCAACGTGGAGACCAGAACTCTTTTGGTGATAAACTACAACTCCCATAACCTCTGGGTGTTGTCCTCCTCCGGGGTCCGTAGAGACCCTCCCCTGCAGGCTGCCCTGAATCTAGGCAGCTGGGAAAACAGGTGTGGGATGAGGAAAGGAGCTCTGGATGCCAACTCCACCCTCCTCAGGGGTGCGGAACGCTGGGGGAGGGGAGGAAGGCGTCAGGTGGGAGCAGCCGGCCTAGGGACCTGGGGGTCCCTAGGGCCAGTCGGTCTCCAGGGCTGGGCTCAAGGGAGGTGAGTAGGGAGGGTCCCACAGGTCCATGCCCTCTGCAGCGCCCTCCAGTTTCCCTGCCTGCCTTCTCACCCTGCCAGCTGCCTGTGGCCCCTTCTTGTCACTGGCACCCAGGTGGCTTCACTTGCGACCCTTTTTCAGGGAGAGCTGGTGGCCGGCAGCCTTGACAGGAGGGTGGTCCTGGTCCCCCAGCTCTTCGAGGAGTCATAGCCAGGGAGTACAAGTGACCACTGGACTCTGAAAGCTGCAAGGACAGGGATTTTCTAAATTTGTGGCGATTTGTTCCAGCAGCAGTAGTAAGCTAATACAATGTAGAAATGAGAGAAGGCAAAGAAATGCACATTGTTATGAAGCCTCTAAAATATGTTGTCTAATCCCTTATTTTCTCTCTGGAAATAATCTCCATGGCGTTGAGCCTTTGTTCATTGGGATTCTTCATTGTGTGATGGATCTATTTTCATTGAAATGGTCTTTTTAACTTACCATCTATTATGAAAAATGCAACTGCCAAGTTCCTGGCTGTAACAGATTACATGTGCACAAAGAAACACCCACATTTGAATTGTCATTCAAAAATAATCAAATGAATTGAAATGTTCTCTCAGGGGCCGGTGAGATGGCTCAGCGGCTTAAGTGCCTGCCTGGCAAGCGCGAGGGCCCGAGTTCGACTCCCGGAACCCACATACGAAAAAGGGGCCGGTGATATCGCTCAGTGGCACGGGCGCCTGCTGGTGCGCGAGGTCCTGAGGTCGACCCCCCGGTACCCACAAAAAAAAAAAAAAAAAAAGAAATGTTTTCTCAAAACTTTAAGACTGGGTGGACATTTCAAAGAAACTGTCTGCTTCATAACTTACTAAACTCACTATATCTCATAAGATTTTCACTACTATGTTTAATTGGTAATGTCATTATCTACATTGAAATTAAAAGATTTCAGTTAAAAATTCCAAGGACAGCATTATCAGATTAGAAAAAACTTAGTAACACATCAACATATTTTAAGCATATAATACAACTTACTCTCAGCTGGTATTTGTCACTACAATAATTGCTACAAATCATTTGATACTTTAAATTATCATTTTGGAGATAAAGCAAAATACTTGCCAGTTCCAAATTGTTTTATAGCCAGAAATAGCAACTTGTGAATCCATTAAGAATTTTTCTCCTAAATCAGGGTTGGACAGCTGTGGCCTAAAAGCTAAGAATGCTGTTTACATTTTTAAATGATTGAAGAGAGAATTTTTTTTAAAGAGGAGGAAGGAGCAGTGGGAAGTGTTGGTCAGAGGGCACAGAGTGCCCTTCTGCAGGGTGAGTGGGTTCTGGGGGCACAGCAGAGCAGTGGGAATATAACTAGTGACGTACTGGGTACTCGAGCCGCACTAAGTCTTCGGTGTTCTTAGCATAAAGGAAAAAAGAGAAAATGGTACTGGAGAGTATATCGTTTATCTTGATACAGACATTAAAACATCACGTCACGCACTTTAAGTATATACAATTTTTGTCAATTATACCTCAGTAAAAATAGAGAAAGAAAAGGAATGACAAGAAGAATATCTTGTGACACGTGAAAATTATGATACTCGTACCTAACCGTTCCTAAATAAAGTTTTATTGGAACACGGCCACGCCATGCCGTCCCCGAGTGCTGAGTACACTGTAACAGAAACCCCAACCCAGCAAGGCGCACTTCTGGCCTTTTCCAGGACGGCGCGGGAGCCCCGAGCTGAGCGCCTCCCCAGGGGATGTTCTTTCCCTCCTGGTGTCGCAGTGCCTGCCCAGTCCACGCTGCAGGGTGAGCCGGTCTGGAGCAAGCGCACCTCCCGTTTCCTGCCTTTGGCCAGGAGCGACAGTGACGTTCAGATGGTGACCTTCATTGTAGGGCAGGCCTTCAGAGGACCCCGAAATTGTTCTGTAGAGTCCAGCGGGGCTTCTGTTTGAGTGGTAACACCACGTTCTGAAACTGGGGTTTGCACTGCGCCGTGACTCCTAGAAGTTAAGACTGCAGGTAACCGAAAGCTCACTGAGAAGGGGCGCTGTGGTCATTGGAGGGTCAGATTTGATGATCCCCTTATCACAGTCTTTTTTTTTTTTTAATGGCAACAGTTGTTATCATTTTTTCTTCAGCAAAAGGCAAAGAACTTCCCATTATAGAAATTGGTATCTCCACATTTCAACCTAGTCCTTCATCGGAGGGTGACTTAATTAACATTTTCTTAGAATACAAACAACATTGGCTTTTCTTTAGTGTTATAGCAGTATCAGTTGGCTGCTTGCTACTTATACCCTCAACTGCTTCGTTGGAAGCAGCAGTTGGCCTGTCTAGATTGAAACTTGTCTTCATGTCTGTGCTTTAGGGCAGCTGATGTGTTAAAACGCCACTCTATTCAGGGAGAAAGGAGGGGTCTGCCGAGTGGATGACCGTCTTTTCCTAGGAGGAAGTAGCAGGATTCTTTAACTTCTGATCTCCTGGTTGTGCTCTCTTTCTCTGTGTCCTGGGTGTGGGGTGACACAGGAGCGGGGACAGGATAAAGGGAAGGTACAAACACATAGCGTTAGTCCACGTGCAGGGACCAGTTTGATCTTTGAATGGAGCAGTTTCTTTCCTAGGTCCAGCAAAGGAAGTCAGTCATGGCGAACACATTGTAGCCGGGCAAAAGAAACAAGTGTGTCAGCTCGCTGTCAGGGGCACTTCCTCTTTCTTTAGCATGTAACTGGGGCGGCAGATGGCTGTCTAGGGGACAAGGTTGTCAGCCTGGGATCTGACTGTTGCCCTGGGGAATGGTCACTTCTAACAAGCAGACCGGGTCAGTGGTTGAATTGAAAGTGACTGACAGCTGGTGGCAAAGAAATAGAGATTTAAAATTTCGCATTTAAGTTTCTATTGTTTTAATAGTAACTCACTGAATTTGGACACTCTCATTCTAAGGAGATGACAGAAATAAAAGCATAGTGTAAGAGTGGAGCTACAGTGCAAAATCCAGTTTTAACTGCCTTCCCCAACGGGGCAGGCAGCGTGCGGGGGTTGCCATAGAAACGGTTGCCTCCCCGGCCGCTCATCGCCCGCACGCGTGATTGGCGTGTGGTAGGTCTGCGTCCACGTGAATCGGGAGCTGGGTGCTGATGCTGGGCTCATTTAATCAGCCCTTCTGGGTTCGTCATAAATCTGGGTAAGCTCGCTCGTGAAGGCGGAGCTTACTCAAAATACAGAGCTAAGATTTTTTTCCATTTCATTAGTTTCTGGGTGCTGGGGGTGGGCGGGCAATGGGAGTTCTTAAAGCACTAATTATGTTTCCAACGGAAAGAGAATAATATCCTGAACTCATCAGCCATGGGCCTGGGGTGATAACGAGGGGTCGGGTAGGCTCGCCAGGGAGCAGCAGCCGATCTGGTGAGAGCTACAGCCGGCGGCTGTGCCTGCTTCTCTGCTCTTTCTGTTTTGCCGTGAACCTAAATTTTTTTTTAAATGAACTAATTAATAAAATATTACTAGCTTATCTTTTTCTCTGTATATCATAAGCCACATATCTAGATGGAAGAACTCAAATTGGAATACCAAGGAGTCATGATTAAAATGATAAGGATGAACTATATTACATTGTATGGGCAAAAGTTAGACAAAAAAGGCGTTTACTTCTCTAGAAATTATAAATGTATTTATATGTGTGATTATAATTCTAGAATCATATGCATCACGTTTTTTTCTCAAAAGAACAGGTGCAGTAGTTAAAGGTGTTAAAGGAAGAAGCCAACTTACCCAAGTATAATATCAATATCTCCTTAAGAAAGATGTTGCCAGGTGTGGTGCTGCAGGCCTGTAATCCCAGTACTTGGGAGGCTGAGGCAGGAGGATCGCTATGAGTTCCAGGCCAGCCTGGTCTACAGAGTGAGTTCAAGGATGGCCTGAACTACATAGTGAAGTCCTGTCTCAAGAAGAGAGGGGCCAGTGAGATAGCTCAGCGGCAAAAGCACCTGCCCAGCAAGCATGAGGTCCTGAGGTCGACTCCTGGTACCCACATTAAAAAAAAAAGACAGAGAGGGCAGGTGATATAGCTCAGCAGCATAAGCACCTGCCTGGTAAGCACAAGGTCCTGAGTTTGGTTCTCAATACCCACATAAACAAAAAAAAAAAAAAAAAAAAAAAAAAAGTCAGAGAGAGAGAAGGAAAGAAAGGAAAGAAAAGAAAAAGAAAGATGTTATCAGAAATAGGTCATTTTACAGTGAAGTAGTCTTGCTTAGAAATAAATAATTGTCGAGAAAAGAGATTTGCTTTCTCAGATATGAAAATTACCCTTAGAAATTAATTGGGCTTCAATGAGATATGTAGGTGTCAAATAAGTAATTTAACTGCAAAGAAGGCTGGTTGGTGCAGAGAGCAGAGAACGCCCAGGACTTGGCCTTACTTTGGGCCAATGATGGCAGCCCAGTGAGAGCTCTGCCTTGCCGGAGATTGCGACAGCCAGGCGGTCAACTGTGACTCGCTGTTTGAGATGCAGCTGGGGTCTTTTTGCCACTGTGGGACTCCTAGCATCCCATGTGTAGGGCTGCGCTCCTGCAAAGTGGAGCGAGACCCGTAATACGCTGCCCCTGGGGCTGACCTCGGAATAGGAAGCGTTGTTTCTCAGTGTTGCCTAGCAACTCAAAAAACAATCTTGTAAATCACTCCATTTCTAGGAATCGTTAAGTCTTTTGTGTTGGTAACCTCCCCAAATTGAGAATTTTCAGAAAATGATACCATCCCATTATCTGTGGAGTAGCTGTGGTCCAGAGTGCCTTTGTTTTAAAGCCTATACTTACGGATTTCGTTTTCTTTACATCTCATTGTATGTAGAACTAGGATTTTCCATGCTTGGGTTTAACCAAAATCATTTTGACAGGCTTGGCAAATGACTGTTGCCTGCTTCTGAGGTCTTAGAGTTTACTGATCAATATGTTCCTCCTCAAAGAAAAGCTGTCGTCTTTCACAGTCACCTCTCAGTCGCCATTTATGGAGTCAGCACTTTGTGGATCTCCCGTGGCAGATTCATCTCCTGCTGCTGGCTTTCCCCGCCGCTGGACCTCCGGGCCCCTCGCTGTCGGGCCTGGGTTTGAAGTGTGGATCCAACATACTCATTCTAATCCAAGTCTGGATAAAAAGTAACTAGGAAGCTAATGCTGTCATAATTTATTTCACAAGCAGATGTTTCTTAAATGTGTTCTTTCTCCAATCCTCTCCACTTGGATGAGTAATTGAAAAGTAAAATTATTTTTGTTAGATTTTAATATTGCAGTGGATAATACACAGCTTCTGGCATTGGGGAAAATAAGCAGCTGGCAACCCAGCAGCTGAGACAACTTGGGCTTGAATACCTGCTGCTCGTCAGGTATTACCGTACAAGTTATGCAAGCTGAACTCTTTAACCTTGCTGGGCCTCACTCTTCTCAGCTATCAAATGGGAATACATGCTAGTACTGCCATCTCTGCCTGTAGAATTGTTGTGAATCGAGAGCAGTTACGACCATGCGTGACACTTGGTGAAAGGCTTTGCAGGTGTTAGCGTTGTTATTATCACTGTTGACACTAGTGTTACTTAGCACATACAGCTTTGGTAAATTTTTCGGTGAAGCATTAAATGAAGGACAGTAACTACTATAGAGCCATAACGTCCTTAAACACTGCATCCCAGTCTCCCTGGGCTGATGCTTAGCTGGGATGCTGGCCATTTGGAATTGAACTTCTCAGTAACCCTATGGTTAGCATAGGCCACCTGTAGTTTGAGTGAGAGGGATAGACGTCTTCTATTGTGCGGGGCGGGCGTCTCACCAGTGAGGAGCCCAGCAGCTGTGCAGCTCTGCTCCTGTCTCCCAGCTGAGCGCCCGTGGCCGGTGGCTCTCAGGGAGCCTCAGCAAGGGCCCGGGGCACCGGTACTGGGGGCACCTGAAGACCCAGAAGTCCGCGGTTTCCTGAACAAGATGCAGTCACTGGGGCTTAAAGATCCCCAGGGCTGGGCCAGTGAGATAGCTCAGCAGCATAAGAACCTGCCTGGCAAGCGCGAGGTCCTGAGTTCAACTCCCGGAACCCACAGAAAGGAAAAAAAGGGCTGGTGATATCGCTCAGCAGCACAAGTGCTTGCTAGCAAGCGCAAGGTCCTGAGGTGGACTCCAAGGAACCCACATTAAAAAAAAAAAAGATCCCCAGGGTTTCTTTGGGGTCTGAGATTTGTCCGCAAGGGTTTTCAAATTGGGATTTAGGTTTTATCATTATTTTTTCAAATTTAACAGGAAAATATCCTGTGTCATCTGGATTCAATACAGAATTTTAAATTATCAGGTATGGCATGCCTTTGAGTGCATTTTGGATTCTGTTTTACAGAATAGGATGAATAAGAACTTAATAGGAGTGGACATAATATATAAATGATACGGCCTCCACATATCAAGGACCAGAAATTCAGAGTATGTTACAAAAGAGTTTTACAGTGAAAGTTTTACAGTTCAGCTTGAGAAAAGTGATTGAAGAATTAAATCACAGACATACTGAGCTCAGGGACGGCCCACACTGCCTTCTATGTCCCGTTCATACCGCGAGTCAGAGGTTCAACTGGGTAACATGTCCTCAGGTTCTGTATTAAAATGATTTTTAAAGTAAGGTCAACATTTTGGGAATTTCCCTTTTTAAAGTGGTTTGTGCTTTAATTAAGTCTGAAAATTTACAGGTTGTACACGTTAGGGGTGGGCCCGTCCTTGGGCACATTCCCCGCTTCTCTGCACCTGGTGTCCCTAGCCTCAAAATAAGGTCTGTGACGCCTACCCCGCCCAGCTGGATAACGCACTGAAGCACCTCGCACGTAATCAGCCGTGTGTTATCTTCCTCTCGGCGTGGTTGCTTGTGCCACTCACCATCTCGTGGATCACCCCTCAAAAATCATTCGTGTGCACACATCCACGGGCACACACCCGAAGCAACCCAGACTGCTGCATCGGATGTTTCCACAGAAGCGCACCCGACACTGCAGAGACGCGGCTGCGCGCAGCGACTGACCCAGCCACCTCACAGATCGCAATTCAGAGCTTTGGGAAAGAAGTTTTTAGTCTCTTCAGGCTTAGCCGAGCTTATTCATTAGGAAAACAGGTATTACTCTAAGCCAGCGTTTTTCATCGTTATTCTCAGAACAGCCTCTTTCTTTAGCAGGAGGAAGCACGTGGGCGCCCCGTGCACGTGTGGGACACCCCTGGAGTGGAGCAGGGACATGCTGAACTGGGTCTCCTTCAACTGCAAATCCCCTTCCTTTTCCAGAATCGCAGATTTTTGTGCATTTCTGCTTCTGTGCCAAGACTTCATGCGGCTGAATGGAATAATGAACTGGATCCGGGGATGTACAGTGAAAGCTTTTCCCCAGTGTGTCTCGTTTGGCCCCTCAGTTGGCTTGGGGATATTTGTTTATTGTGTTTGGATTTATGGCCAACATTTAAAATTGGGAAGATTTCCCGTGGAATTCTAATCCTGGCTGCTCTTTTTTTAAAAAAAAAAATGAACAATTCATTTGTTCAACAAATATTTATTGAACATCTTCTCCATGCCTGGTGTCTGTCACAGGCTTGGGGGAAAGCATGACAAAACAAGTCACGGACGGGCCTTATAATTATGAGGGTTTTGTTCTAGCAGAAGGGGCCGATGCGGCGGTGTATTTAGGTGTCTGCTTGCTGCCAAAGGGGGAAGCAGAATGACGTAGGCTGACTGGCTGGTCAGAGCCAGTGGAGACATGGATATGCTGTTCAAGCTCAGATCCGAAAGACGCCCATGAGCCTATTCTGGGACAGTGTTGGGGCCAATCGTCCTGGGCAGAGAGGATAGTCTACGTGGAAGTCTTGATTTGGAACCAGTTTGGCCACACTCACAGCGCCCAGGCTGCTCGCGGACTTCCCCTCCCGCAGCGACGCGCCGGCACCTGTAGGAATTTGAGTCTGTGACCCCGGGCCTGCTCTGCCAAGTGACTGGATTCCTTCTTGAACCAATCGAACCGTTTCTAAAGTTGCTTTGAGCTCGCGCTGTCCAGCCAATAACATGTCAGCCACCTTGTGGAAAAGGGCATCAGGGTTTGCAGAAAAGAGTGCCACCCCTACCAGTTAAAAGCTTTGCCGCTGAGCGTGTGGCCTGCAGACGAGAGGCACCTTCCTCACCTAGGAGCTGGGCGGAACGGCAGCCTCAGGCTTCCCGACCACCAGGTAGACCCCCGCTTAGGCAGTCTCTGTTTTAATGAGCTCATAGCAAGCGAAGCGCCGGTGGAGAGCATCTTGTCACTCCTCTCCAGACGTTCGCACGTTCCCTGTTGGACTCCCCTTCATTCTGACAGTTCTCCTAAGTCTGGGTTCTCTTACCTGTGCCACCCACTGTCCTTGTCTGCTTCCCCCGCCCGGGCTTCTGGCTTGGACCTGAATGATGGGGGCTGGACTCTGCAACGAACGGTCTCTCTAGATGCGGCTAATCCACTTATACTGATACTACTTTCTATAATATATAGTTATATTTATAATGTATACTGTACGTTTAAATTCTCATGAAATTTTATTAATGCTACTGCGTATCCCGGTACTTCTGGCCATCTCTTTAAGGAATAAGCTCTGCCAGAATCTTTATAGTTTCCCGTTATGGCTGCTTTCCTAAAATTTCTTTCTGTGATAGCTCAACAGTAAGTTCTGTGATAGGTCAACAAAAACATAGAAAAAAATCAATTGCTTAGGTGAATTTATTTAAGAATCTCTTTCCGAGCATGTGTTAGGCCCTGGGTTTGATCCCCAGCATTAGAGGAAAATCTCTGTGTCAGAAATGGCCCTAAAATACCCAGGGACCATTTTGCAACTGAACACAGGCTCACTTCATGTTTTAATTTCTAATAGTCAACATCTGTGATTTTATGCTTCAGAAAAAAGGTCATTGGTTATAGTGAGCTGTCCTTAATTTTATTCTTGTTTAAACCAGTCCTGCAATGTATTTGCCTAAAGCTATGTGAATCCAGCCATCTGCACATAACTTTCACTTGTCAGTTTGACTGCTGTCAACCAGAATTATTAGATAATTGACCACTAGGCAAATATTTTGCTGTGTAGTTAACAAGAAATGTTTATCACCAGTTTCATAGAAGAATAATAGAGAAGGCAATCTAGCTGATCAAAGCCATAGACTTTATTTTTCTATTAGTGCCTGTGTGCGGTACATAATGTTTACACTCCTTGTGTGGAGTTAGCACGTGTGTATAACACATCCTCTCATCCCCCTTCCCTCCCATTCCTTCCCCCTCCACCCACTTCTTGATTCCCTTCCCCTCCGAGAAAGATCTATCTTCCTACTTCCTATCACTGGTCTTTTATTTTGCTCTTTATACTTTGGGTTTCTCATATATAACTATGTAATATTTAAGCGTGCGTGTCTGATTTATTTCACTTAACATTATGGTCTCAAGGTGCATCCATTTTCCTACAAATGGCTCAAGTTTATCTTTCTTTACAGTGGAGTGGTACTTCATTATGTGTAAATACCACACTTTCTTTGCCCATTCATCCAAGATTCAGCTGTTACAAGTTGTGCTGCTATAAACATGGGTATGCATGTATCACTATAATATAACTTTAACTCTTGTGAGAATGTCGTATCCGGGAGACAAGCACTGCTGCTCTGCTCCGGGATCATAACTCAGCCCTAATGATAAATTAGAGGGACAGAGTTTAATGAAAGGAAGACACTTTATTTGTAAAGAGGAAAAGGAGGGAGAAAAGAGAAGATAGATAGGTGCCGGGATAAGAAAGAATGAGGGGAGGTGGCTCCAGAAAGACACAGGACCCGTGGGCCCTTTGTTCTCAGCTGTTTGTAGCGGGGGGATGACTCCCCTCCACCTGGAACTTGCCATAACTGGATTAGCTTCCAGGCACCTCTGCCTAACGTCACTTCTTTTGGTGGTCTTTCTGCAGCTTCTTTCTGTCTGTCTGTTCACTTGTCCTTGATGTACCTTTTAAGGCCTTATCTTAAGGGGGCATGTGGATATCTATTGTACTCTATAGTGACCCTCGAGTGAATAATACAGTGAGTCTAGAGTGAACACACGTGTGTAAGTGTATATGTTAGTATGGGCCGGTGAGATAGCTCAATGGCACAAGCGCCTGCCTGGCAAGCGTGAGGTCCTGAGTTCGACTCCTGGAACCCACATACGAAAAAAGGACCGGTGATATCGCTCAGCGGCACGGGCACCTGCTGGCGCGCGAGCTCCTGAGGTCGACCCCCAATACCCACAAAAAAAAAAAAGTGTATATGTTAGTGCATAGGTGTGAGTACATACTGCTTTTAGTTTTTGGAGGACTTTGCATACAGATTCCCAAAGCGATTGTACTGGTCCACACTCCCACCAACAGTGGAGAAGGTTCCTTTTCCTCCGCAGCCCCGCCAGCGTTTCTCGTTACTTGTCTCTTCACGGCCGCTCTTTCCTGGCTGAGGTGGATCTCAGCGCTGTTTGGATTTGCAGTGTCGGCCAGTGGTGTGGAGCATTTCTTCACGCCGTTGGCGCGTCTTCCGGGAAGTGACTGTTCATGTCACTTGCCCATTTTTTGATTGGGTCCTTTGTTTGGAGGGGTCTAATTTTTTTGAGTTCTTTATATATTCTAGATAACAGTCTTTATCTGAGGAATAGCTGACTGACATTTTTCCCATTCTGCATGTTGTCTTTTCATTCCATTGATTGTTTCTTTTGCGGTGCAGAAGCTTTTTAATTTGATGTGGTCCCATTTGTTGATTCTCGTACTGTTTACTGTGCAGTCAGGGTTCTGTTCAGGAAGTCTTTGTCTATGCCTTTGACTTCAAGAGTTTTACCTATTTTGTCTTCCAGCAGGTTGTTTTAACAATTATTTCTTCTATCCATTTTGATTTTAGTTTAGCACAAGTGAAAAATGTAGGTCCAGATTCAATCTTCTGCATGTGGGTAGCCAGTTTTCCTATCACCATTTATTACAGAGGCTGTCTTTCCTCCAGTGTATGTTTTTGGCCCCTTTGTCAAAGATCAAATAGTAGAATGAGCCTGAGGTTGTTTCTATTTCCTCTATTCTATTGCACTGATCCTCGTATCTGCTTTTGCGTCAGTACCATGCTGTTTTTTTTTTATCACAGTAGCTTTGTAGTATAATTTAAAGTCCAGTATTGTGATCCGTCTTGTTACCCTGGATTGCTTTTGCTATTCTGGTCCCTTCTGGATTGTTTTCTCCAGTTCTGTGAAGAATGCTGTAGGAATTTTATTGGGATTGTATTAAGTCTGTATATCAATTTTAGAAGTGTGGCCATTTTGACTGTATTTGTTCTGCCAGTCCAGGAACAGGGCATAGCTTTCATTTTCTGATGTTCTCTTCTATTTCCTTTTTCAGAGTGCTATAATTTTCATTGTAGAGGTCTTTCATTCACTTCCTTAGTTAGGTTAATTCCTAAGTATTTAATTTTTCTTGGTGCTATTGTGAATGATATTTTTTCCTACTTTCTTTCTCAGTGGGTTCATTATTAGTGTACAGGGAAGCTATTGATTTTTGTGTGTTGATTTTGTGTCCTGCTACATTACTGAATTTAGTTATTAACTCTAAGAGTTCAAAGCCATAGACTTTAATTTGGAAAAAGGAAGGCCACTGTGCAATATTATAGAAATGTAGAAATTGTCACTGTTTCTGCCACACTGCTGAATGTGGCTTTAAGGGCTGATAAATTTGTATATTTTGATTTTACTGAGTGGTCCTGTGCCAGGTTTGTGAAAGCATGCAGTCAAATAGACCTTGATACTTCTGTGTGTACAGTTAGTAGAAAATTACAAACAGGATTATAGCCTAAGGTAACGCAAAGGAAAGCCCTGAAAAGTAAGTCGCCTGGCTCCTAAGGAAATCCAGCACATTTCAGGGTTTGAAATGACAGTGGCGATGATGTCAGGATGGGCAGCTTGCTTTGCACCTGGGAGAGGCAGCTTCCTAAGAGAGCATTCTTCCA
The DNA here is from genome assembly GCA_028451465.1 of Erethizon dorsatum. NCBI lineage: Eukaryota > Metazoa > Chordata > Mammalia > Rodentia > Erethizontidae > Erethizon > Erethizon dorsatum. The sequence continues at coordinate 69,695,394 of CM051834.1, forward strand.
AGGAGCTCACGCTCACTCCGTGCTGGCTGCTTGGCCAGAGCCACACCACAGCCCTGTGTGGAGACAGCCATTGGCCAGAGCCATAGCTGCGAGGCAGGACATCAAGCATGGCTCCTAATTCATGTCTGTGTCAGTGCGAGTGACCCCAGCTTTCATCGTGAATGTTCCCAAATATTTCACAATGAGAATTTGGGTATAAGTGTAGAAATAGCTGTGTTTCATAGTGCAAATAATCACTGTTTTTTGTATCGCTGGCGATGTAACCCAGGGTATCACACATGTTCAGCAAGTGCTCTACCCCTGAGCTAAACCCCCAGACCCAGTAATCACCTTTTAATTGATAGACTCTTTTGAGATGAGCTTTCTGAATGACTGCGATTTCTTCCTGAGTCCCAGCTTATAGACCTAAAAGTCACTCCGGCCTCATTCAAGAAAAACCCATCATGGGGGGCACGTTAACTGCGAGAAGTATGATGCCCAACTGCAAGTGCTTAAATGCTGAGGTTGTTTACGATCACGTAGGAGACTGGTGGCACTGGGATTTCTCCAGTGGCTCCGTGACATGATGAAGGACATTCTGCACCTCTTCTGTGCCATCTGTGGTGTGTTCTCAGGTCACACAGCTAGAAAGTGGCAAAGGCACTTGGGACTGTCTGATGCCATGGACGTCATCCATGCAGTCCTTGGGTCCTTCATAGTGCTGGGCATTTCTCTGCTCAGGGCTCTGAGGTCTGATATGTCACCATGAGAGCAGTGGTGTGTGTTCCCGCGTGTTGCCTGATATGCCAGGTGTCAGCCTCAGTGCGCCTGCTGAGTAAGGTGTAGGTTTCCACTCCCAGTTTCCTTTTCAGACTCCAAAGTGCCAGAAAGACAGCTCTTTCTGCTTGTTACCAGGTGCTTGTTGAGATGAGATATTTTGGCTGTTCCCAGGACTTCGAAGCAGAATAAATGTGCAAGACAGGAGAAACAAGGTAAATCTGAACCCCTCAGACTGTATTCACATCAGGCATTGTATTTTGGGTAAGCCCTTTTTCACATTGTAGAGTTATTTTGCCTTTTGATAGCCATCTGTTCATTTTTTTATCTGACTTTTCTTTATATGTTCAAATAAAAGTGGACTTCATCACTGCTTGGTAGCCAGTGGGAAAGCACTTCCCTTGGTGACCGCTAGGAGCTGCCATCCCCTCTCACAGACAAGCGTCAGGTGTCTTCCCCTCCCTGTCTACCCCGTGTGACACTCACTCTAGTTAAATGTCACTTCCATATTACAGACTCCTGGTGCTTCATACACAATGGACACTGCCTGCTGAATACATAACTAACTCATTTCTAAACAGTGAGGGTGATATTTTAACACATTATTTGTTGAAAATATCTCCTGGCTGGATGTGGTAGCGCATACCCATGAGCCCAGCTACTCAGGAGACTGAAGCAGGAGGCAAGTTTGAGTCCAGCCCAGGCAACTTAGAATCTGTCTCAAACTAAAATTTTAAAAGGGCTGACTCAGTGGTGGAACACTGCCTAGCATACACAAAGCCGTGGATTCCATCTGCAGTATCAAAAAACAAATCTCTCTGTCCATGGTGTAAGATTTAATTCTCAAGAATGATAAAAAAAAAAAAAAAAACTGCAACTGGATTCAGAGCACCGCTATTGAATAGCAGTTTTGTTCTCCTGTCCCTGACACTACCTGTAGTATATTATTCCAGAGAGTTTTAGAAGGTGCATAGTGCCCCATGTGGGAAATTGGGGGCTCGTGGTAGTGAAGGAGCAAAGCTTGATAACAACACAGGAAGGCAGAAGAAGAAAAGGAAGCTAAACAGAAGGGTTACTAGGACTGTTAACCATCAGAGCAAACATCACTGTAATACTCAACTCAGTGTTAGAACCTAGCACACTAGTTGATCATAAATACAACACTGAGCCATCATGAAAAATCAAAGTTGTATTTTCTTTTCTAAGACAGGAGCAAAGTGTAACTTTTAGAATTAGTGATAAAACTGCCTTCATTGGCAAATGCAGAACAGCAGCTTCTAGACCATGTTTCAGAGGTGTCCTGGGGGTTGCCGTGGGAGGGTGACTTCTCCCCACTTTCATGCAGGGAACTTTACCAAACGGGTAAAAAGCTGCTTTCTATCTGTTCATTACTGCTTAAGATTCCACTGGAGAGAGTTCAGGTGCCCTAAAGGCTATTTGAATCTGATGATGTAGCCGCTTCAGTCTTGCAGAATTTCATTCCTTGATACTGCCTGGGGGACCAGCACGCGACCCTCACACACAGTCTCAGCCTGGTCAGAGTGAAGAACGTGTCACCAGCTGACTCCCGAGACACCTGCGCATAGACCCGTGGGTGCAACTGCAGCTGTGGGACCCTTGGGGTCTGAGGCCTGGCACCCCAGCTGGGGCTACGGGGCATGAGGAAGTGCAGGGTCTTGCCTGCCTCATCAAATAACCCCACAACTGCCCCAGCTGCCTGCTGCTGAGGACTCACAGAGGAGAGTATTAAGCTGCACTGGTCAGCTTCTTGTTGCTGAGACACAATACCCAACACCCACAACTTAAGAGAGGAGGGGTTTAATTTGCTCATGGTTTCAGTCCATGTCAGCTGCCTCTCAGGCAGGAAAATCATGTCAGCAAGGCCAGGGGGAGCAACTCTTTAGTTCAGGACACCAGGAAACAGCAGGAGAGCAGTGCCAGGGTGGATGGGCCAGGGACCAAACACAGAGCCAAGGCCAAACCTCCACGGTCCCCCAAAAGTGTGCTTCACCCATCCCCAGGTGATCCCAAAATCAGCCAAGTGGAAACTCCACCCTGACTGCCACAGAGCCCTGGAAAGGGAGCAGAGAGGGAAGGGAGCAGCTAGGAAGGAGCAGGCTGGGGAAGGAGAGAAAGAAGCCCAGAGGAAGTGAGCCCGAGCAGGCGGCACTGCCAGGCACTGGTATGACATGAGAGGCTGCTCTGCGTGTGGACCACAGGGTGGGAAGCTGCCCAGGACCGCCTGGTGGGCATACGCATCCAGGCATCCAGAGGCCGCCACACGCCATGGCAGGTGGGCCGACGGGAACAGCAGAGGCTGTGCCCCTGCCGCTTGCAGTTGTGTGTAGAGCAGCAGCAGCCTGGGCCTGCGGAGTTCCATTGAGCAGTGCCTGCCACCCCCACGCATGCAAATGCCATCCCCTGTTAGCATCCTGGTCACAGTTCCCAGATAGCACAGAGCCTTAGACAGAAGAGGCTTCAGGAGGCTTGTTTGCTCTGCCAGCGTTGTCACCTGTAAAGAACCCCGGCCTCGTTTCCCAGGCTGGAGTGCAAAGATCGTACGTGTGCCCGTTGCCCAGGCAGGGAAGCAGGCTTCATCCTGCAGCAGCATCAGGGTGCCAGTAACAAGAAGCACGTGCTTGCGGAGCACAATTCATTATTTTCTGTATTCCCTGTAGCTCACTTCCTCCCACAAAATACAGAAAACTTGGAAAATGTTTTTGCCAGTAACAGCATGATTGTTGAATCCCAAAACAGTGTCACACTGTTGTCACTGGCTGTGTGCATTTTACAGAAAATGTGTGCCAAAGTAAATGACTCTGGCCCCAGCTGGCTTTGTTCCCTTGAGTTTGGAAGAGGAGCACCCCCACTGAAGTCACACTTCTACGGGGACGTCTTCCCTGCCTGCCACACCGGGCTGTCCACAGATGAGCTACCTGATGTTATTTTTTGGATTGTGCCTCTAGCCGTCACTCACTGTGGAGTACTGTTGAGTGCCTGCCCTGTGGGTATTTCTAGGAGCTAAGAAGACAAGAACAGAGGCACAGGCCACACTCTCAGAGCTTGCAGTGTAACGGAGGAGATAAAACCTGGAACCATAGTTAGCAACACATGTTTTGGGGAAATTGAAATACGGTAGCACGTGCCCTAGGAGTGCCAGGCGCAGAAGACCTAGATGTAATAGAAGGGCTCTGAAACAACCCATGGCTTGCTTTGGATCTTGGACTTTTGGAAAAGAGACAAACTGCACAAGGTTAGGGCCACAGCAGCAGGCAAAGCTGCAGCCCTGGGCGCCTTGTTGGACTGGCAAGAACTCAGGAGGGCTGTGGTAGGCGGCAGGTGGCAGTGGCGGAAACCCACCATGCTGCACCTTTGTTTGCAGGTTCCAAGTGGCCTCCTGTGGCGAGTGGCATTTGAAGCCTTACCCAGGTGGATGCTAAACTCCTTCCCAGCGCACAGCTGCTTCCCTCCCTCCCCATCCTTGGCCATCTCGTGTGCCCACTGTTTCTGCCTTCGTGTCTGCTGTTCTCATTCCCAGAATGCCCTCTTCCTTGTCCCAGTTCCCTCCCAGCCCTCCCCTGCCCTCCCTCTGCTGACAAAGCCTGTTTGCTCTTCAAAGCTAAATCCACCCTGACACTTGTCCACCGCCCCAGGCAGCGCTGTCCCTCAGTGTGCTCCCAAAGCAGCTGTGTCCTCTGTAGCCAATGGCCTTTCTGGCTTCCATCAGCTCCACCACTACCACTGCCACCCGTCTGTCTTCCAGGTGGGACCTGGGGACTGTCAGCCGGGGGGGCGTGTGTTGGTCTGTCCACCCCCCTGCCTGGCTTGCTCCAAATGTAACTTGGAGAATTTTTTACTAATGGAGACAGGGCCTTGCTCTGTATTCTAGGCTGGCCTTGGCTCCCTGTCTAGTCTAAGCTGGCCTCAAATTCACAATCCTCCCGCCTCAAGCTCCAGAATGCGGGCTTGCAGCGTGTGCCACCACGACTTGGGGAAATCTTAAGTAGTCTGCGTCATTTAATTTTCCTGTGTGGTAGAAGGCAAAAGCAATCGGGGATAAAGGTAGAAGTTTTATTCATGAATGAGCAGGAGCGAGGACTCAGCGTCCAGCTCTCACCCTCAGTTCCTGTTTAGCCTAACCCAGCAACTGCCCCACTCGCAGAGCAGTGACTCGAGTCTAATCTGAGGGACGCGCAAGCCCATCAGTGCGCGGCGCTTCCTGGCTGACCCAGAGCTGGCAGAGTTGTTGCTGGGGGCGCACACGGGAGTGGGGTGCGGTGCGCGCGCAGGTCAGGACGAGCTGCGGAAATGACGCGTTCATTCTCTACGTCCGGGGAAACTTCCTTACCCCGGCTTGTTTCATAGCTTTGGGAGCCGGGCGGAAGGAGTGAGTCTGAGTTGCTGAACGGTCTCTGGGTTGACGTATTTTGGGACATGAATCGGAATGGGGCAAGTGTGTTCTCATATCGTCTTGGAAACCTTTTGGCTTATATTCTGCTCTAATTTGAATGGCGCCCACATGGGAAGGCTGGGGAATGCAAGGCACTTCCCTTAGGGCTACTCCCACCTTCCCCCTTTGTGCAGCTGCCAGCTGAGCAGAGGGGGCTGTGAGATTGGAGGCACCTTCCCACCCACTCTATTTTAATGTTGCTATGGCAACTGATAGGGCCTAGAAGCAGCACAAGCATTATTTCTTCAGGGAGAAAAAATACCCACCATTGCCTCAGCGATGTGTGCACCTGGGAATGCAAGGATTTAGATCCATTAGGAATGAATATGTGGCGCACTCAGTCTGTTGCCTGCAGTACCACAGGGTCACCCTCATCGGGCCACCTCTAGTAGCACATGATTGTAGGAGCGAGGTGGGCTGTGTAGCAGTCTTGAGTATGCAGCCCATGTTGGGTAGATTAACTGAGGGTCAGCTTGTAACACCCAGCTGAACTGTTCAGCATGATGCTGGGTGTGGAGGGCCCCCTGAGGATAGTTGCCAACAGCATAAAAGCAGAACTGGAGGGGAAGATGGTGCGCTGTTGATTCTGCTGGAGAAGCTTGTCATGCTGGTTTTCCTAATGTGAACTCAGCTGTTTTCATCGTCAGAGGAGCTCGGGTCCTTGCCGTCACTGAGGATGGCTGCGGTTCTCTTCAAGGGAGCTCTGGTCCTTACCTTGAGCTTCCTGGCTCCAGTGCGGATCCCTCAGCCTGCTGGCACAGATCCTTCATCCCGCTGGCGCAGACTTTCTGGCTTCCACCACTGACCTTTGGGCCTTCCCAGCGCAGGTCCTTGATACAGACTTGCATGAGACATTGCTGTGGGCTCTGGGCCTCCAGCTGGACTCGTGGTGGACATTGCCATGGGATCCAGGCCCTCAGCTGGATTCTTTGTGTCTCTAGTGTATGGCCAGATCTCCTGCACTCTTCTGTATTTGACTTTCTGGGTGAATATTATAAACTAACCCTATAAATTATGTGTCCTGTATTAAATCTGTTCCCCTTACTGCAACGTCACATCTCCATGCTAGTGGGTCAGGGTGGGTGTCCATGAGCCAGGGGAGGGCTCAGCCACCTCCCCTTTGTCTTCTGCCCACCACAGTATTACAGACCTCCCCGAGGTGCTCTGCAGGGGAGCCCAGGGTTGCCATTTGGACTGGGAAAGAGCCCAACGACCCTGGGCAGATTAATCTCCCTCAGTGGGTCTGCTTACAAATCGACAAAGTGACCAGTAACAGAGTAGCTCAATTCTGGGAAGGTGTGTAGGAACACGTCATGACAGAGCAGAAGGAATAACTGCAGCCAGGCACAGTGGTATGCCTGTAATTCCAGTACTCCTGGAGGCTGAGGCAGGAGGATCGCAGGATCAAGCCCAGCTTGGGCAACTTAGTGACTTAGCCAAGACCCTCTTTCAAAAATAAATAAATAAATAAATAGGGCTGGGGATGTAGCTCACTGCAAGAGCCCTGAGTCCAATCCACAATACCACAAAAAAGAAAAAAGAAATGGCCTCAGCTTGAGGTCAGACGGGCGTAGGTCCCGTTATGCTCTGTTCTGCAGTACTGAGAGGCCGTGGAAAAACTTTGAAACTCACCAGTCCTCAGTGTCCTCATCCGAAAGGGGAAACTAGACCCTGCCACATAGGGCTGTTGGGAGAAGCACAGAGGCTGCGTGTGAGATGCAGATACTGCTGCTAGCCAGGGCTCGCCCAGTGTTCGTTGGTGGTAAATGCAAGTTAAAGTAATAGCCACAGATCGAGCGCAGGCCTCTGGTTTATTCGGTATTTCCTGACATCAGAACCGACGGAAAGCTTTTCAGAACATTCACCCAAGCCAGCTGTACTGAGTCAGAATTTGCAAAGATGGAGTCGAGAAGTCTATGTTTCTTACACTTTCCTGAGTAATTCTCACATAGCCCATGGGTGCTCAGGTGTAGGAAATTCGCTCACTTGCTTGAGGGTGGAGATGACAGCACTAACTTCTTCCCCTTTTCTGCTTCCAGCAATTCCTAGGACACTGCTCTTACCCTATTTCTGGAACCCAAATATTTCTGCCAAAATTATCTGTTCGGAGAGAGGGATGTGGGACAAAGTGGCTGAAATTAATTTGATTGGGAAGGCAGAGAAAGCCAAAATTGTTCTCCTTTTTCCCTGAAGGGAAGTTGCAAGGAATTTTTACAGAAAGCTGTATGCAGTCCCTGGATGATAATTTGACTATCTGAGCAATAGAACAAGCTATAAATACGACATTTAAGGTGACTTTTACAAGCGCTCAGCCTTGAATAGGAATTTAGCGTACATATCGCTGAAGTTCTGTTCTGAACCCCACAGGAACGTGGCTGAAGAGTGGTCTGGGCCTCGTGCACCAGGAGGGTGGCCAGCTCACGTGGACCTACATCGCCCCCCAGCTGGGCTACTGGGTGGCAGCCATGTCTCCTCCTGTCCCAGGTAACGTGAAGCGCGTCCTGTGACGATGGGGAGCATTTCCTTTGAGGGCTCGGACTAAGTGTGCCTTTGAAAATAACAATAGAGACGGCACCTCCCATTCAAAAGTGCTTAGAAGTTTGAAAGTGAAATGATGTAAAAAGGTATTGGAGGGGGGATTCTGGTTAGAACTTTGCCATCTAGAATGAGAAAAATGCATGGAAATAGTCCTGTCTCCTTGCCCTGTTTGCTCAGACAGCTTCCGTAGGAAATTCTTAATCAGAAGCCTGCAGAGGCAGTGAGGCTTCCTGTAACTCCGGAAACAGCTGTGGCCTGGAGTCCACAAGCGTGACTGGAAGCGCACACCACAGAGACCATAGAAAATCACCACTGCGGGCTCCCTGGGGGACACGTTTGAGCTGGCATTTCCAAAAGACGTACAAACGAATGCTTTCATGGCCAAAAGAAGAATCTCCACTCCGGATATGTGAATTGACTCAGATTTTTCAGAAACTGACTCAAAGTGTGTTTAAGCTTATATATTATCCCAGTGAATGGTCCAGAATTGTCTTTTCAAGATGGGCATCTCAGAATTATTTTTGGCGAGGGTTTCCATAGCTGCACTTCTCATTAGAGTCTGTATCACCTGGACCACCTACCTTAGTGATCTTGTCCTTAGTGGCAAATCTTTATTTTTTAACACATGCAAAAATTACGCACACCCAAATCTGGTGAATAAAGTAGGTGATCGAGTGAGGCCAAAATGTGCGATGGTTAAAAGCTGTCTTGCAAATGAACCCTGAAGGCAGCTCCTAAGTGGAAGTTTCAGAGTATTTAGCAGTGGGATGACCACTGAAATGAACACGGAGACTCCCAGAGTCACTGATGTGGGGGAGAATTCCCAGGTAGATGCAAAGAAGCTGGTCCCATGGACTGTACTCCCGCACCAAGAGCCTCACACCTCCCGAGTGCCTTCCTTGATTATTCGCACTCACGGCTGTATAAGCATGAACCAGATACAGAAATGCCCCACTTCTCCAACTTGAACATCAAAGTATATGACTAAGGAGAAAAGGGAAAGAAATTCCTTAGGTACCAAAATAGAGGCCATGAAGCCCATGCATTAATGTGAACTTTTATTTTACATGTATTTCAAAAAACTAGCTGTCATTTTTCCATCATAAGACAGATTAATACATGCTTTTGTAAAGAGAAAAATCCTAGGCGCTTCCCGACAGAGAAGGATGAGATCCAAAGCTATGAAAAGCATACAGAGCAGCCAGCGCAGTACAGCACACCTGTAATCCCAGCTACTTGGGAGGCTGAGGCAGAAGGACCGAAAGTTCAAGGCCAGCCTCAGCAATTTAAAAAGATCGTGTCCCAGAATACAAAGTGAAATGTCTGGGGATGCAGTTTAGAAGTGTGAGCCCTGGGCCGGTGAGATGGCTCAGCGGCGTAAGCGCCTGCCTTGCAAGCGCGAGGGCCCGAGTTCAACTCCTGGATCCCACATACGGAAAAGGGGCCGGTGATATCGCTCAGCGGCACGGGTGCCTGTTGGTGCGCGAGGTCCTGAGGTCGACCCCCCGGTACCCACAAAAAAAAAAAAAAAAGAGGGAAGATTTATTTGGGCCGGTGAGACGGCTCAGCGGCTTAAGCGCCTGCCTTGCAAGCGCGAAGGCCCGAGTTCGACTCCCGGAACCCACATACGAAAAAGGGGCCGGTGATATCGCTCAGTGGCACGGGCGCCTGCTGGCGCGCGAGGTCCTGAGGTCGTCCCCCCGGTACCCACAAAAAAAAAAAAAAAAAAAAAAAAAAAAAAAGAAGTGTGAGCCCTGGGTTCAACCTCCAGTACCGCAAACAAACAAACGAAAAGCAGCACACACAGCACAGCCTGACGTATTTGCTGCGCGGACACCTGTGTTGGAAACTTCCCCCAGTCGCTTTCACTGGAAACAGATACAGTGGTGCTGCGCTTCCATGAACTCAAAACCCACAGGAAAGTGATTGGAGTTTTGTTCTTTAATTTCTCGTTTAAAAAGGAAAGAAAGTATAGTTGTGAATTTTATGCCGTTTTCCATGGGCAGACGTTAAAATAATTTACACTGTGAGTACTTGAGAGACTAAGTTTCAGTTATCTGGACATGATTTTTATATGTACCCAAGAAGTCTTGCTTGCTCTGTGTGTGTGCGCGCGCGCGTGTGTGTGCACGCATGTGTGACGCTAAGGGTCAAACCTGGGTTCCAAGGTTTCATTGTGGCTCCTAACAAGGCTTTATCTACAGTTATTTTTCTAACTTTATAAACATCAACCCCAGCCTCCCACCCCACTGAAACGAATTCTGTTTGGGGAGAAAATGGCATTATTGGTTGGGTTTAGGAAATGTTACTTTTTTTCAAAAACTAGTAAACCTCTATGGGTTTACCAGCACTTAAATTAGGAAATTTGGTTCCTTTAAGAGATTTCCAAAGAAATATGTCTTTTAGAATCTCAAAACCAGGTGTGGTAGCACATGCCTGTGATCCCAGAAATCTGGGAGGCTGAGGCAGGAGGATCACAAGTTTGAGCCCAGCCTGGGCAATTTAGTGACTTAGCGAAACCCTTAGTGACTTAGTGAAACCCTGTCTCAAAATAAATTTTAAAAAGGGGCTGGGAATTCAGCTCAGTGCAAAGGCCCTGGGTTCAATCCCCAATACTGGGGAAAAAAATCAAAAAACTAAGCAATGGCTGATGTTTTTTAGTAATCATAACCAGGCTGCCCTGAAAAAATGTGAAACCAGTTTGTTCCGTCCCCTGTACTGGCCCACTGCCAGGATATTGGACAATAATAAATGCCCAAAAATCTCAGTTTGCAGAGGGTTTTTTTGTTGTCAATCTGTTACCAGGAACATTGAGAAAGATTTGTACTATTCTTGCACATGAAGCATATGTACAGAACACCCGCCCCTTAGGATTTTTTACAGTGTAAATTTAGAAAGAAAATACTTTTATCTCATCTATAATTTTTTTTTTTTTTTTTTTTTTTTTTTTTTTTTTTGTGGGTACCGGGGGGACGACCTCAGGACCTCGCGCGCCAACAGGCACCCGTGCCACTGAGCGATATCACCGGCCCCTTTTTCGTATGTGGGCTCCGGGAGTCGAACTCCGGCCCTCGCGCTTGCAAAGCAGGCGCCTACGCCACTGAGCCATCTCACCGGCCCTCATCTATAATTTTTAAAAGGGTCTGTAGCCATGTAAGGTTAGTCTTTTAAAAGCTACATTATAGAGAAATTCTTTTTTTTTTGAGGGGGGGTACCAGGGGTCGACCTCAGGACCTCGCACACCAGCAGGCACCCGTGCCACTGAGCGATATCACCGGCCCCCTTTTTTGTATGTGGGTTCCGGGAGTTGAACTCGGGCCCTCGCGCTTGCCAGGCAGGCACTTATGCCGCTGAGCCATCTCACCGGCCCTCTTATTTTTTTAAATGGAAAGCATTTTGATCATATTTGACACTTAGTTCTTGACTTCTTAATAAGTTCGTGTCATATACTTAAACCTGATTCATGTAGACAAGGAACAGTCTACACATAATAATTGCCCTGGAAAAGCGGGAATAACATCATGGGTTTTCTTTTCTACCTGCCATATAAAATCACCAGATACCCAGGCTCTCTCTTGACCATAAGGGTCCATTCTTTATGTTATCCCACATCGTTTTATTTTATTAAAAGAGCCTGTCATTAGAATGCTGAGCGCGCCTCCCAGCAAGGCCCACCTCTCAGCTCAGGAAGGCCCCGGCGACCGCCTTTCAGTCTTCATGGAGCCCACAGAAGCCTCCATGAGTGCTAATCACGGAATGAAATGATCATCTAAAGGGTGTCTTCATCTGGCCTCTGCTCTGTGCCCCAGCCAAGAAGAGTAAGAAAAAGACATTGCAAGGAGAGATCAGGATATATAGTGAATGTTTAAATTTTTAAAAATTTATTGCAGTAAAAGAAACGTAGCCATTAATCCTCCCCCAAAATACTCCTCCTCCTTCGAACACACTTTTCTAATCATTCCTGCCCCCTTTCTTTTTTTTTTGTGGGTACCAGGGCTCGAACTCAGGACCTTGTGCTTGCCAGGCAGGCGCTTATGCTGCTGAGCCATCTCACCGGCCTCCTGCCCCTTTCTGAATCAGTTCTGGAAGTCCTCTTTCATGAGTGTCCTTATGAGATATGATCAAAAATATAGTGAATGCTGCTGCTGCTGAAAGCGTCCAGTGGCAATCCAGGCTCACAGAAGCCTTGCAGAGTGTCCTCGTCCACCTTATTCACAGGAGCCAGCACTGTGGGACTATCCCAAGCCAAAATGAGTATGAAAGGTAAACATTTGGGATCAATTTAGGACATAGAGGCAGCCATAGCAACACAACTAAAGACACTTATGAAAGAGCACTTCCAGAACTGCTCCAGAAAGTGGCCACAATGATGGGATGAGTGTGTTCAAAGTGGGTGGGGGGTATTTTGAGAGGGATTCATGGCAACGTGTCTTTTACTGTAATAAATTTTTTAAAATTTAAACATGCACCATATTTGTTGATCATGCTGTGTATGTTCTCAACTAATTATCCCTTTTTTTTTTTTTAATGCGGGTACCGGGAGTCGAACTCAGGACCTCGCACTTGCCAGGCAGGTGCTTATGCTGCTGAGCCATTTCACTGGGCCCCTCTTTTTATTTTAAAGTATTAAAAAATCTAAAATACCATTTTCTGACCTTCCAGGTCCGGTCGTAGCACAGGACATTACCACGTACCACACTGTGTTTCTTCTGGCCATTTTAGGAGGGATGGCTTTCATACTTCTGGTCTTGCTGTGTCTCCTCTTATATTATTGCAGGTACGGTGATGCCATCTTTTAATGTAGACTCATTTGTATGCTTCAGTATTTGGAAGCTTCGATGTGGAGGTCTTTCTGTTTTCTTTTTCTAAATTGAGGTTCTTTTTGTTCTCTTTTTTAAAAAATTCGGGAATTCAAATATGTGATCTGAACCAACAAGATGTGTACGCCAGGCATGTGTCATTGCTTAGGAGGGGAATTATGAAAAAGTATTTGACAATACTCTGAATAGATCACGACTACGAGAGAATGTATGAGAATCCTCATGTAGATGATTCATTCAGAATATTCCTATTGCTGTTTGAGAAACGATACTCTCAAGATCAAAGCAGAATTGTTCTTACTTTGATGCCATGTCTGTTCAGTTAGTGAGGGTGTTTATTCCTGACTCTTGGGTAACCACTTTCGAATTAATTACTTGGCATTCTTCTAAGAGGCTGAGGATGAAATCTCCAGATTGCTCAGGTTGTCATAAGGTCGTGGGTGTGGAATGAGAAGGCTTCTGGCCACTGATGAGTTGCTTTGGTTTGTTTTTCCTTGAGGAAGTTGAGGATTAGGTTCTTACCTGAAACTCTAAAACACTTACCCACCGTGAGAACCTCTAACCTGTGGTTTGCACTGTGTCTTTGGTCACAGGAGGAAATGCTTGAAACCCCGTCAGCACCACAGAAAGCTGCAGCTTCCCACAGCCCTGGAGAGTTCCAGAAGGGACCAGTCCACTTCCATGTCACACATCAACTTGCTATTTTCTCGTCGGGCATCAGAATTCCCTGGCCCACTGTCTGTCGCCAGCCACAGCCGCCCAGAGGCCCCAGGGACGAAAGAACTGATGAGTGGGGTCCATTTAGAAATGATGTCCCCCAGCGGAGAGGGGGACCTGCACATGCCCATGCTGAAGCTCTCCTACAGCACCCCCCGAGAGTTCAGCTCCCGAGAGGAGCTGCTGTCCCACAAGGAGGAAGACAAAAGCCAAGCGTCCTTTGACAGTCTGACCCCGAGTGGGACGCTGGGGAAGGACTACCATAAGTCCGTGGAAATTTTTCCCTTGAAGGCCAGAAAACCTATAGAAAGAGAAGGCTACGAGTCACCAGGCAACGATGACTACAGGGGTAGTTACAACACTGTGTTCTCCCAGCCTTTATTTGAAAAGCAGGACCGAGAAGGGCCGGCATCCACAGGAAGCAAACTCACCATTCAGGAACACATGTACCCCGCACCTCCATCTCCGGAGAAAGAACAACTGCTGGAGCGCAGGCCCACCGAGTGTATGATGTCGCGATCAGTCGATCACCTGGAGAGACCTACGTCCTTCCCGCAGCCAGGCCAGCTGATCTGCTGTGGCTCGGTGGACCAGGTCAGTGACAGTGTGTACAGAAAAGTGCTGCCCGCCCTGGTCATTCCCGCTCACTACATGAAACTCCCGGGGGACCATTCCTATGTCAGCCAGCCTCTGGTCGTCCCAGCAGACCAGCAGCTGGAAATCGGGAGGCTGCAGGCCGAGCTCTCCAACCCTCACGCAGGGATCTTCCCACACCCATCCGCGCAGATGCAAGGCCAGCCTCTGTCCTCCCAGGCCGTCTCGCAGCAGCACCTGCAGGAGGCGGGCACCCGGGAGTGGAGCCCTCAGAACGCGTCCATGTCCGAGTCTCTGTCCATCCCCGCGTCCCTGAATGATGCGGCTCTGGCTCAAATGAACAGCGAGGTGCAGCTTCTGACCGAGAAGGCGCTGATGGAACTCGGGGGTGGGAAGCCACTTCCACATCCCCGGGCCTGGTTCGTCTCCCTGGACGGGAGGTCCAATGCTCACGTTAGACATTCGTACATTGATCTCCAAAGAGCTGGGAGGAATGGAAGTAATGATGCCAGTTTGGACTCTGGTGTGGATATGAATGAACCAAAATCTGCCCGGAAGGGAAGGGGAGACCCTTTGTGTCTCCAGCAGAGCCACCCAGCTGTCCAGGAGCACCAGCAGAAAGAGCCCAGAGCCCCGGACAGCGCCGCCTACACGCAGCTCGTGTACCTGGATGACATGGAGCAGAGCAGCAGCGAGTGCGGGACCACCGTGTGCACCCCCGAGGACAGCGCGCTGCGGTGCCTGCTGGAAGGCTCGAGTCGGAGGAGTGGGGGGCAGCTGCCCAGCCTGCAGGAGGAGACCACCAGACGAACATCAGATGCACCCCCGGAGCCGTTAGCCAGTCCCCACCAGAGAAGCTCTGCTCACGAGGACGAGGAAGAGGACGACGACGATGACGACCAAGGAGAAGACAAGAAGAGCCCCTGGCAGAGACGGGAGGAGAGGCCCCTCATGGCATTTAACATTAAATGAGCCATCACAGAGCCACCCAACTGTGGAACAGAAATTTGCCAAATATCCTGTCTTACCTGTTTGTGGGGAGGTTCACCAGTGACAGCTACGGAAGTGGACACTGGCTGCGTTGATACTGCAGTGTCGATGGCAGAAAGAAATTAAAGCTGTTGCTCAGAATAAAGGACAACTGTGACCCATGCTGCCCCCCAGGGTGGTGGCTGGAAGAAGTATCTAAATGTCGTTCTGGGACTTGACGAGCCCGCCATAGCCAGGGACACCGAAAAACTGCACGTGACGTTCTATGCTCCAAGGATCACCTCAGTTCTCCCTCAGATTCTGGGAACAGAAGAAATTCTTTTTGCATTGCTTGAATCCATTTTGTCTTGGTAATGCCACCGTGAAGTTATTGCTGAGACCTGAGGGTGGCACTTAGTGTCCCAAGGTAGGCATTATCTCAAGGGAAAGCTACGCATCGCTGCTTCGTCGTCTTTCTTTGCTTAGGTTTTGTCTTGGTTAGGTCTTGTTTTGAGATTTTCTTCTTCTTTAAAAAAAATGCAATTTGGTTGTAAAAATTTTATTCCCTCATTTTAATCTAGTCTCCTTCTCAGTGGTTTATTTCAGTGACTCCCTTCAGGAACTCCGAGTGTCACCTCTTAACATCCAAGCCTTTTAATGAAATCGTACTGAAATTTTTATCAGCTAAGAGTCTTTCAATTCTGGTCCCATTAACTCCAAGTGCCTTTTTTACAGTGAAAACAGACAGTCCTTCATTGTTTTGGTTTCTCTTAACCCCTTTAATTGAACTGCCTGGATTTTATATAAAACTATAAATGATGCCCCTTTTATTTAAACTGCATGCTGCCAAGTGCCATTTGTGCTGAGCATTCTCTTTCCAACGCAGTGTACTCTAGTTATCATGTGTAACGTGGGTTCTGTTTAGCTAAGATAGACTAGAGGACACATTAGAGATGCCCTTCGCTCCTTCTTCCCTTTGGCCGCTGGCCGCCGTTATGGTTTTCCTGGCTGTTTGTATATACGATTGCATATTATCTCTGGAATCTTATGGGCTTATCCTGCTCACCAGACATGAGTATGGACTGAGTGAGGGGACTGAATGTGACTATTAAAAAAAAATCTTATTGTACTATCCAAAAGTGCCAGAATGACTCTTCTGCGCATTCTCCTTAAAGAGCTGCTTGGTTATCCAAAAATGAAAAATTCAAAATAAACTCAGAAGAAAAATAAAACTATTTCGTGGTCACTTTAATTCATTCTGAGCCAGTATCTGTCGCAAAATTGTTCATAAGACTCCGTTATCCCTTTGACAGCCTTCAGTGTGATTGTTGGACTTACAAACACAAAGACACTTAGAAATTTCCACAAAGGCTGAACACTTGTCCTTGGTCCGGTTTAAGAATACAGAGCAACATTCTGTTGCGTTTCAGGTAAGGAGAGGTGTGTGAACGTCACAAGAAACTATGTCTTATGTTCAGTACTGATCCCTCTTGGAACAGCTTCAAGAAGATTTCATTAAAATGGCCAGAATCCTACCACATGTGTCATACTGTTCCTCAAAATCATTAACGGAGACGGCGTGGGAACTTCGGCAGACAGGAATTAAGCCAGCTGTGTTCACAGCCGGCCGCTTCCTTACAGAATCCTCGTTCATGAGGTCCTTGCAGGCAGAGGACCACTGGAGCTGGTTTTGTTGTTTTAATTCTCCATTGGTGATGCTTGGTACTTGGCTTCTAAAAGGACAGTGACGGAGACGCTCGGCAGCTGCACGGCCGGACGGCGGGGGCAGGAGAGCAGCACAGCCGCTTCTGGAACGTTCCCACCGGCAGGTGGCGGGCGAAGCCTTGCAGGCCTCGCGGGAACGGAGTCATTCGCCATCTCCGCTCTCCGAGAGCACCCAGGGCCGGCCGCCGGGCACGGAGCGGGAGGAAGGGCCCCGGGAGACCCCGCTGCCCTGGCGGCGCTGCCTCGGGGGTCCCCCGTCGAGTCACCATGCAGCGGGGAGAAGCAGGCGCGCGTGGCCGGCGGCGCTACCCGAGCGGCTCCGGCTCCCTCCCGCGGCGGGGTCGGGCGCACCGGACCGAGGGCAGCGCCGCGCCCCGAAGACGGCCGGCGGCCAGCGGGCGGCTCCGCGGTTAACGCTTTTCCTCGGGGCCAACCCCGATCGCCGCACGAGCATTCGCTGCACAGAGCGCCGCGACTGCGGGCTGCAAACGTTTCATTATCGTCTCGCCGGCCGGGGAGGGCCGCGGGGGTGAACCGCGTCGGGATTTCCCGTCAGCGGTGCCGTCTGAAGGGCCAAAGGCGTCTTGCTTGCGCCACCTAGCGGCAAGTTGTCACCTGCGGATGAAGGATGCGTCCCTGGGAGAGAGGGGCGGGTGTGCCCAGGGACGAGTGAGCCCCTGGCTCGGTGTCCGGGCGGGCGAGGTGGCGAGGGGAGGAGACGCGTCAGCGACATTCCTGCCTGGAGCAAAGTATCAGGAACAGTGACGCGTCCAGCTCGCGGAATCTTACGAGGAAGGCAAATACACATCTTCGCTTTATACCTAACTAAATGGAGCCTCGGTGGTTAAGTAATTGGGTACTAATATGCCGCTTAAACACTCAGCTCTCTGGAAATAAACGCATTTAAGCTGTAAATATTCCTAATAAAGACTATGTAGGCCACGACTCAAAATGCATAATACTCCATTATAAATTCCCTTTAACAACTAATTCTCACAGTGCTTTTGATGATTATCGTCATAGCCAACCCATTATTGCAATCAACAGGAGTGTGGTTCTGACACGAATATTGTTACATTGCAATCGGGATGAGATTGGAACAGTGGAGATCTATGTCCGAGCGTCCCTTGTTCATCAGTCATGAATGACTTCGCTGAACCAGATAGTTTTTGAATTCTGGAAGTTTTGTGCTATTCAAAATGTAGTGTCTCCAGACATTACACTCTTTTGAATTTAATTTGCATTAATAAATTTTCTCCATCGTGTATTAAGTCCTAAACAATCAAACCGGGCCACAAGTCGTGGTATTTGCCAATTACCGTTGTGTAAATGCTCTCAGTGTGGCTGCTTTCAGAAGAGTGTGACCACTGCACACCAGCTGGGAAGAGAGGTTCACAAAAGCACACAACTAGATCATATTCTGCTACACATGAGGTGCATAGTAAAATACACGGTACATCCACACCATCCAAGGATGCCAGATTCGTGTCGTTGCCTACTTGTTAAAATGTATTCACAAATCTAAAGTCAGTACTTTGCTTTTGAGGTCATTCATGGATTTGCACAATGTGACTCAAAATGAGCTGTCCACACACGTTCCCGCTGAGACCGAACAAGGAAACGTTCTAACTTCTTCGTTTGGTTCTCCTACCATAAACAAGTGTCCCTTAGCACACCGTGGCCCCTGCCACGCTTTCTGCACTTTGGAGCTTTTTGTTGATGAATTTGCCCTTAAAATTGGCCACACACACAGTGCCGAAGTGCCATGCAGTGTTCTGTGCTCATGAAGGCCATGATGAGCCTTACAGAGAGAATCCTGTTAGAGGCTTCATTTGGGTGGGCGTGAGTTACAATGCCAGCGGTGTTAATAAGCCAGTAACGTATATAAAATAATGTGCCTTCAAACAGAAACACGTTAGCAAAGTTATGCAGCCAAAAGGTGAGCAAAAGCTCCCAGGACTCCTGCCTTCTGTGTCCCCCAGGAGCGATGTTTCCGGTGCTGTGCTCGCTAACTCGGTGTTCCGAAGACCTTAGAGAACGTAACTACTGCAGATAACAAGGGTCAACGGCAGTAAACAACTAGGAAGTGATGAGTTTTAAGTAATAATTACCTTTGTTTCAATATAACTATTTAATTTCAGACTTGTAGAGCTCATTTTTAATACTTGCTGTGGCTGCCAGCTGACCTCCAAAGCCTGCAGTTTCAGGTCAGCCCGCAGAATCCACTCCACATAAACAGCTCGCGAACGAAGGCTGACCTGACTCCAAATCCTGGCCTCGGGCTTATAGTTTTCAAACCATTTTGTACTGAAATCTTTAGAGGTACACACAAGTGACAAAAATAACAGAGTTTTTGTACCCTTCACTTTCTATAATATATCATCTTACAGAACCACGGGACATCCGCCAAGACTTAGCAATCAACATCAGCACCACACCAAGAACTAAACTACAAACTTTATTCCATTTCTCCAAGTTTTTTCCATTAATGTCCAAAAGGTAGACATTTTGGTTTTATAATGCCTACAAATTAGTACAAATACAAAAAGAAAAAAAATTAGAGCCACCAAGAACTATGCCAGAGACAACTCCGTCTGACATTCTGTTGCTTCTCCTGCAGTGCTTTACCCATGTGAACATACATTCCCGCAAAAGATACTCACCGGGCCCAGCTCTTACAAAACACTGTACTATAAACGGCCTTCTGTGTTAGCATCACAGCTCCGGATGGTAATTTTTATTTCATTAATTTTTTATTCTAACTTTTTGATCCTTCAGGTGGAAACGTCTAATTAGGACAGAAAAAAAATCTAAGCGAAATTACTATCCAGACTTTAGTGGTAACTCGGGGCACAAGATAGGCAGTGTCCACTGGAGGAGAATCAGGTACGCTGTCTTGCAGGCCCAGCTGTAGGACATGGGGGAAATCCATTAGAGTATGCCCTAAACCATCCCAGCTCATAGCCAGCATCCACTTAAGTGACAGAGACCCTGTGCATTTGGAATTCCACTCAGTATTAAGTTAGCACAGATAAATGCAAAAACAGTGTATTAGTCAGATTTCCCAATCCTGGGACAAAATACCTGACACCTGCACCTTAATGGCATGAGGGTTTATTTTTGGCTCATGGTTTCAGAGGGTTTAGGCCATGGCCTACTGGTTTGAAACTGAGAGTAGAATGGCAGAGGAAAGCAATTTATCTCATGGTGGTCAGAAGCAGAAAGCAGGAAGAGCCAGGGAGAGAGCTGTACCCTTCAAAGTCGCACGCCCAGCGACCACCTCCAACTGGGCCTCATCTAACAGCATACACAGCTATGAACTCACCCACGGATGAGTCCACTGATGAATCTTGTGTCCCCATGATCCAGTCTCCTCCCAAAAGTCCAGCCTCGGAACACATGAGACTTGGCATTTTAGACCTAAAAGATAACAAACAGACAAAGCACTCAAGAAAACGAGGCCAGAAAAAAAAAAAAAGACCATAAAGCCTGGTAGTAATTAGTATGACAAGCTGTATGGTTTCTTGTGTCCTCTTGTACATGACATATTTTAGACCTCCAGTATTGGAGGACTAGGGGATACAAGTGAGTGAAGTTACAGATAGAAATGTGTGGTGACTTTCCAACCATTCTGAAATTCTCTGACTTCTCATTATTTGCTTTTCACCCGAGAAAGCATATTTAAAGCAAGCACAGTTGTGTTTTGAGACTTTTATAGAACCCTTGACGTGAGAAGACCTTTGAAGTGGACACGAGGTTGTCGTGGCCCATGGAATGGGAGGGGCGGTGGGCAGTGGAAGAAGAGGGCAGTCACCCTAGTAGACGGAGAGAACCAACTGAACTTACTAGGTGAAGTGGAAATTGTAAGACTTTCTCTCACCCTGTAAAAGCTATTTTCAAAGTCGTGAGTGTAAATATAGATCACACCTGGCAAAGGTGTGGAGGCTGCTTTGCAGTGCTTGTGACTGGTCCCATGCTGGTGTCTGTTACCAAGCATGGCTGATCATCTTAGTGAGACCATTCATTCCCGAACAGGATGAAGAGGAACTGGAGACCCTGAGAATGCAGAAAACAGAAGGACCGCGATGACCACACGGAGGAGCAGACTGAAGCCTGGAACCGCAGGCATTGAGACGACTCCCCACACAGACAGTGGGTGACCTCACGGGGACCTGCCCGCCTCCCAGCACCGGTCCAGTGTGCAGCCGCCTCCACAGGCTGCTTCCCTGTCCTCGGCTCTCTTTTATTTTGCTTTTTATTTATAATTTCTTCACATTTTGCACACAATAGATACACAGTAATTAGAACCTGAAGCATTGGAGCTGCACTAATGTTCAATTTCTAGGGTTGTGGAAAGAACCCTGGACCTGGACTCCGAAGATCTGAGCGGCCCCGGTCTCTATGACGCATTGGAAGTGGGATGGGCATATTTGCTCTCCTCCGGTCTCTGAGAGAACTGAATTCCAGTAAGACAATGAGCATTAAAGGGCCTTCTAAACTGTAAACTGCTACACAGATACAAGTTTGTCTTACTTTCTTGTCACTGAGACACAATACCCAATGCCTGCAAATTAAAGGAGAGATTTATTTGGGCTCACAGTTTATAGTTTCAGCCCATAGTCCAGTGGCTCCAAGGTAGGGCAGCATGGCAGAGGGGCATGGCGGAGAGACAGCTCATGGCGTGGCAGGCAGGAAGCAGAGAGCAATGAAGGAGGAGGGAGGGAGACAGACCCTTCCAGGCCACACCCCGGTGACCCACCTTCCAACCAGGCTTTACCGCGCAGCATCACAGTTAGCTATAAACTCATCAGTGTATTAATCTACTGACGAGTATCACACACCCGTGATCCAGTCACCTCCCAAAGCCCCAACTAAGCGAGTCCACACTACCTATGAGCACATAAAGCTTTGGGGGGACATCCAGATACAAATTATAACAGGTGTTATTCCTCTTAGATAGGAAAAGTAAGTTAGATGAGATCAGATGTCGAGCAGTGGAAATTTTCACGTTTGCTCTCAGGAGACACAAAAAGAGGCATACAGAAGGCAAATATAAAATAACTACTTGGAAATAGATAATGGCTTTAGTTGCATTGGAAATCAATCACAGTTTTTCCTTCAAAGAGGCCAGAAAGATTCTCATTATCTTGAATGGGAGAGAGGGATACAAGGTCTTTCTCGAGGGGTTGACCTCGTTTGGCACTGGAGGGCACAGGAAAGCCGAAGAGGGCATCTTCCAAGAAGGGGCAGCCTGCAGAGATGATCTGGACCATGGAGCACTTTGATAGTCTCGTGTCAAAGACGCTGTTGCTTCGTTTTTGTTTTGGCAGTGCCGTGGCTCAAACCTGGAGCTCTGCGCTTGCTGGGAAAGCACTTTACCGCCAAGGTGCATCACCAGGCCAGTCAGTTAATTTTTAAGGGTATTGTTCTATAATACTGCAGCTCGCTCCCCTGAATCAATGTTAGAATGAGACAGAGCATCCATAAATAAATAGCCAGGAATTTAAGACTGTCATCATGAACTGCAATGGAATTTTAAATTATTCAAGCATCAGTTTTCCTTTACTATGAATTAAAACAACTGCCATTCCTTTTAGCCTATTACTAGAAGGAACACAATGCACAGTTTTAAACTTAATTTTTGTATTGAGTTAATAGAATTTTGGATCTTCAAGAAAATAATATGGTTGGAAAAACCAGATATACTTTCAGAGGCATTTATTGGAAGAATGAGATGAACTATCCAGCTAAAATTTACACCGAAGGTGAAAGCCAAAGGGAAAAAGGAAATGTTATTACTTCTAGGAGCTGAAACTTCTTCTTTCAGTCATTTTGTATCAGATTTGCACGCTGGAGTGTGTGTGTGTACGTACACATGCACGTGTGTTTGTACGTGGGTACATCAAGGAAGGAAGAGGGGCACTGTTATGACTGTGTCTAGATGTCCCCCCAAAGCCTCATGCAGTCATGGGGCTTTTTCAGAGGTGGCTGAATCTAGAGCGTGTGATGCTGGGACCAAGGGTGTGTGATTAGAAAATCAATCCACTGATTGCTTTGGCACAGTTCTGGCTAGGATTAAGGGTGTGAGTGCTATACCCGCCCTAGGGCGGGTAGCCTGCATACAATATAAGGGACAGAAAGAATCTTGTCTCTCCCTGCTTTGTTGCTTTGGTACTTTCTGCCCGCCATGGACTGTTCTCCTCTGCAAAGCCACCCTGCCTTGGAGCCAGCCAGTTATGGACTGAAACCTCTACAAACTGTGAGCTAAATAAACCTTTTCCCCCTTTAACTCTAAAACAGGCATATAAAGATAGTATGTAAAAGCTCAGTAGAAATACTAGTTAATAAGTGAATCGACAAAAATAAATTACAAAAACAAAGTTACTGAACTGTGTAGTGACTTTTTATCTTTATAAAACAAGTTATTTGGCAGATGAAAAGCCATTTTCTAACTTTTCTCAATAATCCTTTTTCTTTATATTCTTAAGCATAGTTCCAAAGTGGTATTTTTTCTCAGTGTTTAGAAAGAGATTTTCTATGCCTCTTTCTGGCTAGCAATTCCAAGAAATGATGTCCAATAAACAAAGTGCACCCCAATGGCGATGCTTTTACTATGTCACCCTCATCATAGTGATTGGTCCCAATCAATCAGAAACTTGTGTTTTTCTTTTTTAGCTAGAACTGGGAAAGGTAGAGCTAGTGGTAGAGCTACCATCTAGGAAGCACTGAAGCCATTGCTAGTCATTTCCTTTCCTTGTCCGAACTACCCCATAACTTCCCATGAAGTCCTCATTTTGCCTAAGGCAGCCAAGCATTATAAGACAGCTGCTGAAATTAGCCAAGAACAGCCCTGGCCCTGTACAGCCCTGGTTTTAGTTTCTCCTGTAGCTCAACTCTTCTACTGCCAGCCCCATAATTTTATTGTTCATCCTCTTCCTTCCATTATTTTAAACACCCCAGTAGTCTCCCAATGAGTTCCCAATCAATTGGTCATTTAGGTTTATTTGTCACTAGTATCTAACAGAGTCCAGAAATAAAACATCCTACTACCTCGATACAACCCCGTAAACTCAAGAGCCCTACCCTTGGTTAAAAACCTATGTGTGAAGCCCGGCACAGTGACGCACAGCTATAATCCCAGATTCTGAGTCAGGAGGATCACAAGTTCAAATCCCACCTGGGAAATTTAACAACTTAGTGAATATTAAGTTTTTTTTTTTTTTTAAGTTTTTTAAAAGGGGGAGAGGAGCTGGGGATTAAGGTCAGTGTGAAGGCCTCAGATCCAATCCCCAGTGCTGCACAAAAGACATCTGTGTGATTTCACAGGCCCAACCATCACCAATTATAAACGCTTGGTTTGGCAGCTTGGAAGGGAGCGGCAGCCAGGGTCTCAGCCCCCTGCTTCTGGGTATCTAAACGAATAGAGGCGATAGTTCAAGGCCTCCTGGGCAGTAGGATGACCCCACAACCGGGCCGACCCACCAGCTCCTCACCTGGCTCTGTTCCGAGAAGGAAGAGGGAGACTGGAGGAACCCGTGCACGTTCCTGTTCGGCCTCTTGCATACGCCATTGCAGTAAGTGATTAAACCCTTGACTGTGACCTCCAATCCTACTGCCCTCACTGACCACCTCAGCTCCTCCAGGCCCGTCCTCTCCAGTTCAGTTCCAGAAATGAATGAACCAGTCCATGAAAATGGGATATTTATTTGCATTAAGTTTTGCAAAATACATTACAACTTAGACATCTGGGCATATGCTTATGCTTGGAAAGGTAAATAAACCACAGTATGTACTTCTAGAAGTTTAACCTGACATTTATGGAAGTGCTTGAAAATGTTCATCTTAAGTCCTGCGTAACTTGTACTGCCCAGTTATCGTCCTCACCCATCACCAGGACAATATGACAAAGCCTCAGCTTCCTGAATTTTAGATGCCCACCTCTAAAACTGTGAGAACTAAAGAGCATTCTTTGCTTTCCTGCATTTCAATTACATATTTTCTCATGATAGATGCAGAGAAGGTACATCAAAATCCTGAATTTTGTGAAATGCAATCATAGTCATTCTCTAATTCAGTTCACACAAGAAAGAGTCTCAGCTCTTGTTATTAACAAAGGAAGGAGAACAATGATTTGCATCAAAGCTGAGATACAGAAATTGTCTGGTTGACATGCTAAGTGCTACCGGGTACAAGGCCCTGGGTTTGCATAGGCACCTGTACAGGATCCTACAGCCCAAACCGATGTAGTTTTATCATGATAACAAGCTTTGGCTAGTTTGCAAAAGGCCCTGCAGGCATTAAGTAAGCTGTAAACAGCTAACAGCTAACTGTAACTCATGGATTGTTGACTGATAGGTTGTAGTCAATCGAGTTGTTTCCTACACCTCACTTCCATTTTCCCTCAAATGCTCTGTGATCATGTTGTTGGTTGGAGCTCTCAGAACCTGCTGTTTTGTTTTGTTTTTTGGTACCAGGAATCGAATTCAGGGCCTCGCACTTGCCAGGCAGGCACTGTGCCGCTGAGCTACATCCCCAGCCCAGAACCTGTGGTTTCTAAGAGCTACCCTATTCACAAATCATTTTTGTTTTGCTCAAATAAATTATAAATTTAATTGATCTAAGGAATTTTCCTTTTAACATGTGAGCTTTTAAATTAGTGTGCATATCTTTTAAACTTCATGATCATGATCATTTAATTGTTTTCAAAGAATTTTTAAAGCTTTCTCCCTCCCTTTTTTAACCAACTCAGCTAATTTGTTTCTTTTAAGCCTTAAAGCAAAAACTTTTCATGCACTTTGCAGGTTCATGGGGCCACGTGTAAAGGAGATTGTAAATGTAAAGGGAATTTCAAAACTTTTAAAACTTGAAAGTCTGCCACTATATTCAAAGACGAGAAAAGTCAGAAGCAGCCCGTTTCCGTAATTAGAGCAGGTGGGATAAGTGTAACTCAGACGAAGTGCACCTTGTTGTGTTAGCCCGTTCCAGGGTTCAAGGAGACATCACCCAGAGACAGCTCTGCTCAGTCTAAGACAGTGATGGATTCCTCCTGCTCACCCTGGCCCTGACCTTCCTGCTATAGGATAGAAAAACCCCAACTAAACTTGCCTGAGATAAATCTGCCTAGCAATGTATGACAAGACAGTATGTAGTCAACTATAGAATATTCTGTTACCAGCCTTCTTGTATTTCCTGCTAACAACCTATATAAATGTCTGTTTAACCCCAAGACGGGGCTGATGATTTGGAACTGAGATTCCCATCAGCCTGCTGGCATAAATAAAGCTGTTTGCTTCCGGTGCTGTGTGTCTTCCATCTGGCTCGGTCCTGTTCTTTCCACAACAAACCAATAAGGTTACAAGTATAGTTGCTTGGGTAATATTGATTAAATGGTGATCAAATGGAGAAAAAGTCACATAGCAAGCGCATATGGGATAGACAAGGACTTTCCTGGAAGGGGTGTGTTAAGGTCTGGTCCTCCGCCCCAAGGTGGTTGGTGCCTACTTATCAATGTCAATCACTGCTGAATATCAATCCCTGCTGCTCATCCCTAGGGGAAGTACATGAGTGAGTAGCTCATTTTTTCCTGGAGTCTGGCCTCAGTGAACGCACCTCCAGCCACAGTTGTCTCCTGCGTTGACCTCTCGCCCTGTCTGTCTGCCTACAGTATTTGTACCTAACTTAGCTATCTATAATAATGAGACCATGGACTTGGTTTGTATGATAATAGCTGTTCCACTGTTATTTACATATGGGAGCTAGAAGCCACCTAACATGTACACTGTGACTCCTGGAGAATGTGTGGGCTAATCCACTGCAGGAGACACAGTTGCCAGTAGCCATCTCCTGTGTTCTGTGGATGGGTGGGAAGGGAGAGCAGTTTCCAGAGAGCGGGTCCTGGGCAGACAAGCCAAGGTATCCACTACACGGAAAGAAATACACATTCCTGCGCTTCTGCGGAAGGACACCTTCGCACAGCGTGTCTGTCCATCTACTCGAGTGTTTATCATTGCTGTGGACACACTTCCATAAAGACAAACAATTTTTAAATAGTTTAAATAGCATGCGCACACATACACACACACACACAAATAGTTCACATCCATTTCCTGACTGGCGATCACACATCTTATTGACCATCAGATCTTAAAGACAAATGGTTTTTTTGTAGACAGCTAAGTTAGTTATAAATACTACAGGCAGTCAGACGGGGCTGGGCCCTCAGCACAGAAGACAGCTGCGGCCAGAGGCACATTCAGTGAAGGCCAGGCTTCAAGAAAAAGAGGACCGAGTACCCCCACATACTTCCAGTGACTGATATTCTAAATAGGCCTCAATCACCTTGGGTGGGGACCAAACCTCCTTAACCCACCCCTTCCTGGAAAATCCTTGCCCGGCTCATGTATGCTTGCTATGTGACTTGCTTCCCCATTTGATCCCCACTGAATCAACATTATCTAAGCTTGTTGTAATCTTATTGGCTGACCATAGCTCTGTCCCACCTCACACTCGCCTTGTGAGTTCCCATTGGATCAATATTACCTAAGAGACTACACTTGTAACCTTATTAGTTGACTATAGTTTTGTCCCACCTTGAACCCTTTGCTCAATAAAACACCCTTGGGCTGGTGAGATGGCTCAGCGGCATAAGCGCCTGCCCGGCAAGCGCGAGGGCCTGAGTTCGACTCCCGGTACCCACATACGAAAAAGGGGCCGGTGATATCGCTCAGCGGCACAGGCGCCTGCTGGCACATGAGGTCCTGAGGTCGACCCCCGGTACCCACAAAAAAAAAACACCCTTGAGAAGCAGGGTTGGGGGGCAACCCACTTTCTGAGCCCCCTTCTGTCCCTCTTAGAAGCTTTCTTTCTCTCAATACATTCTTCCTACTCTTAACCTCCGTTATTCCTAGAATTCATTCCTCGATTTTAGAGAACATGAACTCGGCATTTTGGACATCGAGCAGGCTGGGAGTTATAATATTTCCCTTATATTATTCGGAGCACCGTGTATCATTCCCATATCATGTCCCGTATCAGTCTGTTACTGTTCTAGTGGATGTGGATCCCAGTCTACCTTGAACCCATAAGAGAAACTTCTACTTCTTCATTTTTTTTTTTAATGTGGGTACCTGGAGTCGAACTCAGGACCTTGCACGCCAGCAGGCGCTTGTGCCGCTGAGCTATCTCACCGGCCCTACTTCTTCTTTTTTTTTTTTTTTTGTGGGTACCGGGGGGTCGACCTCAGGACCTCGCGCGCCAGCAGGCGCCCGTGCCGCTGAGCGATATCACCGGCCCCTTTTTCGTATGTGGGTTCCGGGAGTCGAACTCGGGCCCTCGCTCTTGCCAGGCAGGAGCTTAAGCCGCTGAGCCATCTCACCGGCCCTACTTCTTCATTTTTAAGGGCACCTAAGTGTGGTTCTTTGACTCCATCCTGGTGGATCCGTGGGCAGTGCACTCTCAGTCATTCTAGTGATATAAGACGTAAGATGTGCCACGCGTACCATAGGTTTGCCACCACTGACTTAGACCATCCCTTTCTCAAGTTTTTATATTTGTTCCCATATTATAGCTGGCTAAGTTAGGTAGAAATATTGTAGGCAGTCAGACAGGGCTGGGCCCTCGAGAGGTCAATGCAGAAGACAGCTGTGGCTGGAGGTGCATTCACTAAAGGCCAGGCTTCAAGAAAAAGAACTACTCACCCTATACTTCCCCTAGGGGTGAACAGCAGTGATTGATATTCTAAGTAGGCGTCAATCACCTTGGGGTGGAGACCAGACCTCCTTAACCCACCCCTTCCAGGAAAGTCCTTGTCTGTCCCATGTGTGCTTGCTCCGTGACTTCTTCCCAATTTGATCCCCATTTAACCAATATTACCCTAGCGACTATACTTGCTGTGCACTTATTGGTTGACCATAGTTGGTCCCACCTCACACCCATCCTGTGATTTGCCATTGGACCAATATTACCTAAGCGGCTATACTTGTAATCTTATTGATTGATTGAAGTTCTGTCCCACCTTAAGCCTGCCTTGCCCCGTGGCTTTGCTCAATAAAACACCCTTGAGAAGCGGGGTTGGGGGGCAACCCACTTCCTGGGCCCCCTTCTGTCCCTCTTAGAAGCTGTCTCTCTTAATAAATTCTTCCTACTCTTAACCTCCGTTGTTCTTAGAATTTGTTCCTCAGTTTTAGAGAACACGAACTTAGCATTTTGGACATCTAGCAGGTTGGGAGTTTCATTCCCCTATAACACCCCCAGGGAAATTGTAAGCTCATTAGGAGAACCAAGGTGACAATCCTACTGTGTGTGGGAAAAGGCCAGCTCCTCCAGGTCTCAGCAGCTGTACTGGTGACGGGGTTGGGTCACCTTTCACAGGAGCAAGTTCTACACTTGTTGGTTCTGAGGTCAGATCAGGAGTTCCACAACCAGAAGCAAGAATGGGAGTAGGGAACAAGTTGTGTTAGCATTTTCTATTCACATCCATCCTGCACAGCTTAAAAACTTGACATTAGGGTCATTACACTTGGAATAACATGGAGTAATCACCCTGTTATCAGCAACTCAGTTATCAGCACATACTAGTTGTATGAATAACAAAAGGGCAATTGTGTGATTTTATCTGTAGATTCACATATTGAAACTATCCTGAGTGACTCTGTCAAAGGAAACAGGGGGGATACTCATCCTCGTGAATAATCTTACTGAGATTATGATGACCTCAGGCACCAATTTGTAGAGTTCTGGAATTCTGGAGTCCTTGGGCAGGTCAGTGCTGCAGGCCTCAGAGGACAGAGATGGGAGGAAAAGTACTCAGTCACACCCCAGCATTTTTCTAATTATCCAAAGGTTACTCTCAAGTGAGAAAAAAATGAAAACATCATTGTCCCTATGGCATTCTTGAAAAATAAGAAAGCTTGATTCACACAATAGATGCCATCATCAACAGCTAATGTCCCCAAGGGTAAAATTATTCATAAAATTTATGCAATTGAAATAATTAACATCCAGTTGGAAAATTCAAGATGTTATGTGGGGCTGAGTTCCACTCTACATCTTCTAGGAACATCTAGCTAGAGTCTTATACATAAAGAATAAATAGCCATATTCGCCATAAAATAGAATGCAATCCCTTCATTTGCAACAACATGGATGGAGCTGGAGATCATTAGATGAAGTGAAACAAGCCAGACGCAGAAAGACAAACACTGCATGATCTTTTTTATGTGGAGTCCAGAAACGCTGACCTCATAGAAGCTGAGAGTGGAATGTGGTCACCAGAGGCGGGGAGTGTAGAGGGCGGCGGGGCGGGGAGGAGGTGTTGAGCGCTGCATGCTAAGTTACACTTAGGAACAGGAACTCCGGTGTGCTACTGCGCAGCAGGGTGAATCTAGATAACAGTTGTGTACTGTGCATTTCGGAAAGTTAGAACAAAGGGTTTTACCATGAAGAAATGATAAATGTTTGAGGAGATAGGATGCATAACCTATTCTAAATGTTATGAAATGTATGTACCAAAACATAACGTGGTACCCATTAACATGCACAAGTTTTATGTTTCTATGTATCCATTAATGAATTAAGAAATTATTGAATAAACATCCAAAGCCAAGTGTGGTGGTGCCTGCTCATAATCCCAGCACTCAAGAGGCTGAAGCAGGAGGCTTGCTGTGAGCCTGGACTATCCCTGTTTCAAAAACAAAACAAAGCAAGCAAAACAAAACTAAACTAATCAAGAGAAATGAAAAAATATCTGAAGAATCCAACTTGGGAATTGGATGACTAAATTCTAGCAAGTAGGATTGAAAGATGTTGGTGCATGTGTATAATTCTAGCACTCAGGAGGCTAAGGCAAGAGGATTTCCATGAGTTCAAGGCCAGCCTGAACTACATAGTGAGACTGCATCAAAAAAAAAAAAAAAAGTAGATGGAAAGATGGCTTTAAGCTACACTTGGCTCCTGTTTCCTCTTCCTACTTTTCTCAGAAAACTCTTTGACTTGACTTTTTTTTTTAAGTACTAAGGATGAAGCTAGGGACATTCTACCACTGAGCTATATTCTCTAGTATCTGGAACTACAGGTCTGTGCCACCACACCCAGCTGAAGACTTTCTAAACTGAGTCGAGTCTGTTTTTCTTTTTGGAGCTAACTTAGTCCTCTAGCCAGTCCTCACCATTGTAGCCCATCTGTTCACCTGTGGATTGTGGTTAAGCCTGCTGTGTTTCAGCAGAAAAGCACCTATTTCTAAAGTGAGAGCTGTGGTTGTCATGCAAAGAAGCCTGGGTAAGATGAATTGGTTGTATGTTTACATTCTGTCCTTTGGGCTCATTTTATCAGTCTGTGATAAATCAAGATGCAATCAGAAAATCAGTGACACATTGCATGTGTTGGGGAAAAAGTGGGACCAAGCCAGATGGAAGACACTTAGCACCGAGGAACTTAGAAGGCAAACAAACTT
The DNA here is from genome assembly GCA_028451465.1 of Erethizon dorsatum. Lineage (NCBI taxonomy): Eukaryota > Metazoa > Chordata > Mammalia > Rodentia > Erethizontidae > Erethizon > Erethizon dorsatum. The sequence goes on from CM051834.1 coordinate 69,726,412, forward strand.
TATTTACGCTGGCGGGCTGGGGGACACTGAGGTCCAAATCACCAGCCTTGTCTTGGGGTTAAACAGTCACTTATATAGGTTGTTAGCAGTAAATACAAAAGGCTGATAACAGGATACTCTACAGTTGGCTACATATTGTCTCATCATATGTTGCTAGGCAGGTTTGGTTCAGGCAAGTTAACTGGGGGCTTTCTATCCTATAACAGGGAAGTCAAGGCTAGAGTGAGCAGGAGGAATCCATCACTGTCTTAGACTGAGCCAAGCTGTCTCTGGGTGATGTCTCCTTGGAACCTTGGAACGGGTTAACACAACAAGATGCACTTTGTCTGAGATACACTCACCTTATATGCTGCAGCTGGCGTTGGAATGCCCAGGCTAGCTGAGTTCTGCCACTCTCTAATTATGGGAATGGGCTGTGCCTGCCTTTCCTGTCCTTGAATATAGTGGCAGACTATAATTTTTTTTTTAAAGAGAAGAAAAAACAAAACAAATCAAAAAAGAACGAATTTTCAAAACAACATAATAGGAGGGTAACAATGGTTAATGCATTACATATTATTATCTTTAAGTTAGTTATTCAGGGTACCAGATATTAGCATTCAATTGTCCAAACATTATTGGCACAAACTTTACTCTTCAACGAACTAAGTAAAACTGGTAGTGTATCTATCTTAACCATCTTATATATATGTACATTTTTTTTCCTTTCCCTTCTTTCTTTTCCCTATTCCCCTATTCCAGTCTCTCTTTCCTTTTGACCAGTTTCTTTTTGATTTACCGTGTCTATTGTACATTTTGGATCTTATTTACTCTTTCAGTTTCTCATACTAGAGAGACAATACGATGCTTACACAGGTGCGTCCGGTTTATTTCACTTATGAATATTTTCTCAAGTTGCATCCATTTACCTATAAAAGTCTCCAGTTTATCCTTCTTTATGGCTGAATAGTACTCCATTGTATAAAAATACCACATCTTTCTTATCCATTCCTCAGTTGATGGGCATTTGGGTTGTTTCCAAGATCTGGCTATTACAAATTGTGCTGCTATAAACATGGGTGCACATATATCGCTGTGGTATGATGTTTTTAATTCTTCTGGGAAGATGCCCAGAAGGGGAATAGCTGGGTCAAATGGGACCTCCAACCCTAGTTTTTTGAGGAATCTCCACACTGATTTCCACAGTGGCTGCACCAGTCGACACTCCCACCAACAGTGGAGAAGGGTTCCTTTTTCCCCACAGCCCCTCCAGCATTTGTTATTAGTTGATTTCTTGATAATAGCCATTCTTTCTGGGGTGAGATGGAATCTCAGTGTTGTTTTAATTTGCATCTCTTGAATGACTAGTGATGGTGAACATTTTTTTGTATATTTATTTGCCATTAGTATTTCTTCATCTGAGAAATGTGTATTCATCTCAGATGCCCATTTTTGGAGTGGGTCTTTAAATTTGGGAGGTCTGATTTTTTTGAGTTCTTTATATGTTCTCGATCAGACTATAAATTTTAAAACTTCCTTTACAGGTTCATCATATTCTTATCTCACCTCACACCCACCTCGTGACTTCCCATTGGATCAATATTACCTAAGCGACTATACTTGTAATCTTATTAGTTGACCATAGTTTTGTCCAACCTTGAACCTGCCTCGCCTTGTGGTTTTGCTCAGTAAAACACCCTTGAGAAGCAATGTGGGCATGAAACCCACTTTCCGGGCCACCTTCTGTCCCTCTTAGAGAGAGGCTTTCTTTCTCTCAAATTCTTCCTTCTCTTAACCTCCATTGTTCCTAGAATTCATTCCTCAAATTTAGGGAACTCGGCATTTCAGTTGTGTAGCACGTTGGAAGTTTTTCCCCTATATTATTATAAAGCCAAAGAATGAAATCACAGGCAGAAAGGCAGTTTAAAGGGGAAGTGTTTATTGGAAATATAAGAAGAAAATTAGCTCATGGTGGGTATCCAGGAGGGATCTCCAAAAGTGGAGTTTCCTGTGCCCTCCTCCCCAGCCCAGAACTTCTTATGGATAAGCAGAGCACGGGAATTGCTTGATTTAGTGGCTGTCACACGTGGCTCTGTGGGTTTAAAAATGATCAGTTGGAACTCAGCCTTCTAAACCTGCTCCTTAGCATGTAAAGTTTAAAGGGAATCTGGATTTTAAAGAAAAACTTGTTATTCTGCATTTTAAATTTCTTAAAACTCAGGAAGTTAAGGGGCTGCAACTCTCTTAGCAGAAAGGAGCTGCGTTCCACGTTGCCTGAGGAAGCCCATTGCTGGTCAAAGTCCTAGCCCTCCGCCCATTCTTATTTTAATTCTCATCATTGTGTCTGATCACCCAACTCTTTCTCAGGCCCTTTCACCAGTCAGCTACCTCTTTGCAAGCTGAATAACTAAACTGCCTCTTACAAGAGCAGCTGCAGGGCAGGACTGACTGCAGAAGCGGCCCACATTTGCCCTCTGATGATTAACATAAATGCATCCCCTTTGCCCAGTGATTGGCTGAAGAATGACCATACAAATTAAATAGAATAATTAAACAGACTAGTCTAATAAAAATAGAATTAAAGACTTTACTTGTTTAACTACTGGAGGTGAAAGCAGAAACTGCTAGGGTCAATTTGCTACCCTGAAGGGAGGAAGAATTTGGGAGAGAGAAGAGGCAGGAGGCAAAGTCTGAAGAGTCACAAAGGAACTGGATGGGAATTCAGATCAAACCAACCCTGGAGCCTTACAGTGCCACCGGGCTTCTGGAGCGTCATCCAGAAATTCCTTGTGTTTAAGTCTTTTTGAATTGTGCTTTCTGCTACATCTCGAATGTAAATTTGGTTCCAAGAAGAAGAGAATAATAAGTAACAGATCCTGAAATGTGAAATTGGCTATGAAGTAAGTAGAATGGAAAACAGCGAGAACAGCTCTAGACTGGACCAGGAAATTGGCCTTTCATGCTATGGCCATGCAACTGGAGCTTCGAACACAGGACCTGATAACAAAAATTTGAAATGCCGGGGTATGTTGATTGCTTACTGCAGCTTTGCCACAGATTTTGTTGGAAAGAGGCAGGCTGAGGCTTCCAGAATAAGGAAATACTATTTTGCTAAAATATAATTTGGCAAATTTCCAATAGAATTTGTTATTCAGAATATCTAAAGATACAAACTAGGCATAGTGGTGCACTCTTATAATCCCCACATGCCGGGTAGCTGAGGCAGAAGGATTGCTAATTTGAGCCCAATCTGGGCAACATACAGACTTAGCAAGTGTAACGTCCGCGGAAGAGGGGTCCGAGAAGGGAGACGCTCCAAGAACCACACAGGCTCTTATGTAAAAGGCACGGGGTTTATTGAAAGGCTACACTAGCGTAGGGTCACCCAGCGAATGTGCTAAGGCGACCACGAAGGGCAGGAGCAAGGGGTTTCTATAGGGTTGGGTATGGTAATGAGGGATAGGCAAGCAAAGTTTTACAGAAGCCAATCGCAAAGAGTTAAAGGGTAATTAATACATTCATTGGTTACTTAGGGGAACCTATAGATGGGGGAGCTTAGCAAACGGGCAACCAATCAGTTTGGAGGAAAGGCTAACAAAGGAGACAAAGGAGCCCAGGCGCAGGAATGTAGCCTGCGCACGAGAATGTAGCCCGCACGCGGGCTTGGCAACCAGCCAAGTCACATGATTTCCAGGAATTTGCCCTGAGACAGAGTAACAGAAACTTAGCCTAATAGGTTAGAGCCCAATAAGTTAGAGCCCTAATGGCCATCGCATAGTTCGGCCTAACACATCAGAATTACAACTTGTATAACTTTTATATGAATCTTTCAACAAACATATGTCACATCAAACTTCACATTCCCCCCTTTTCTTAGGAGAATCTTTAATCTTAAAGATGGAAGTCTTGTTGGAGGGATTGGTATTGTTGTCTAATAACCATAAGTTTGACTGTTGATATTTGTTGTCTAATGAAGGTAGTTATTCGATTTAGCACACATGGCCTATAGTGACCAGAAGGAGTATTACTAAAAGGGGGCCCACCAGCGGTATCAAGTAAGGGAGGACGCCATCCCATAAACCTCCATGGGGTGTTCTGGTTTCCCTTTCTCTCTGTCATTGTTTTAGACGTTGGTTTAATTTGTCCATGGACTCCTTGACCACCCCTGAATTGTCAGCATAAAAACAACATTTTTCTTGTAAGGCAGCGCATAGTCCCCCTTCTTTCATAAAAAGGAGGTCTAGTCCACGTCTATTTTGTAATACCACTTCAGACAGGGAGGTTAGAGAGTCCTGGAGGGCTTTTATGGACATTTCTAATTCCTGTAGATCTTGATCAATTACTTTTTGCATTGAATCTATATATTTAGTGCCCTGAATGAGCGCTGCGGTCCCTGTACCCACACCGGTGGCGATTCCCAGGCCAGCTAGAACAGCTAAAGTTAAAGATATGGGTTCTCTCTGGTACCTGGTTGTTGCCTTATCCATGATTTTTTCAAAAGACTCGCTAGAGTAATATATGATCTGAGGAAACAATTTTACCATTACACAATAGTGAGCTGAATTGTTAAACACCTTGGTAGAGACACAGTGGGTGATTCCAGTGTTACAGGCCCAGCGGGTCGCGTCTAGGGGGAGTAAATATCCTGTTGATGTAGAGACATTACGAGTCTGTAGGCACAACTGTCTTATACTTTTTGGAGGTGTCCCTATGCAGATCCCTTTCCCTGAGACTTCAGAAAGGGTGAGGCAGTGATTGCCATTCCAATCACAGGAATCATCTGTCTGTAGGCTTTGGTAAGTGCCATTAATTGCAATGCCCTCATAGTATGGGGGTGCCGCAGATAAGCATAGCCAGCAAGATTGTGTTAGGTCACTCTGGGTATAATTTAACATCGAATAGGCTCCCAATATAAGATTATATAATCTATCTACTGTTTCAGCTGGCTGCCTGGTTGGGAGCTGGTCTGGCTGGCGTATAAAGTCGGACTCAGTCTGTGAGGATAATGCCATAGCAGAGCTGGACACATTAAATGAGGCAGTGTTCATGGGCATAGGAGTGGGGGTGGTTGTGGCCAATTTAGGGGCTCGAGTGAGTTTGGGTTGAGTCTTGGGCTTTAGGACTGGATTTGGGCCAATTGCAACCTTCGGTTTTATGTCTTCTTTTTTTTATGAGAATAAGGCTTCCCCGGTTATGCCGGTAATGGTGTTGTTTCCATAGTCTAAAGCCCCATGTTCGCCCTGTTAACCAGCCAGGGTCATTTAAACTTCGGGGCTTGAGGCAGAAGTTACAATTGAACGGGCAGGACCCAGAAGTCCCTTTTTTCCATTCCCCCTGTAGATATCGATCAGGAGATGGGGGTTTCCAGCCTGTGGCTATTGTCTCACAACCCTAATAGGGACAATAATAGGACCGTATGTCGTTGCAATAGCCCCTGCCAGGGTTAGAGGCAGGACACATGTATATATGGCTGTCGCGACAGTCAGGCTTAACTGTATAGGGGCCACGAAGGAAGTGACAAGGTGACATGCACAGATTAGGCTCTCCAGGGCCCTCCCAGGCTAGAAGGGTGTGGTGGTCTTCCCAGCTAAATATTGTCCATTTCCACGGTTGGTGTATATTATGTCCCATACAGAGGGACAGCAACCCATTTAGTATTAACCAGTACATCTTAGACAATTAAGGACACTCAATCTGGTTACAGTAATCAGGTAAGTTAGGATGAAAACAACTTTTTGGGGGAATTCCCAGTGTTGTTCATGTAAAACAGTCCAAAAGGCTATAGCAAAAATTAGAATCAGAAGAGCAAATACAATTATAAATGCCAACGGATAACAATGCATGGAGCAGTCTTACGGATTGCGGGTAAGCTTGATCTTAAGAGGGTCTTGAGTCTTTTGGAGGATCCAGGAGTCGGTCTCCGATGGGGGAGCTGTGGGCTTGAGGTGTGAAGCGTGTATCCAGGAAGCAATGCCGTCCACTTTAACAGCTGTGGGGGTTGTCAACAGCACCTGGTATGGTCCCTTCCAGCGTGGTTGGAGAGTTTCAACCTGGTGTCGATGGACAAGCACCCAGTCTCCAACCTGGTATGGATGGGGAACAAGGGTGTCTCCCGGTTGATAAGCCTGGGAGAGTTGCGTCCACAGCGTCCGTCGGACCTGGTCAAGAAGCAAGAGTCTATCAGCGAGGGGGGTAGGCAGGGCAGCATTATAAGGCCAGTTGTTGAGGTCCTGTATTGGTGGAGGTGTCCTGAACAGGATTTCAAAGGGAGTTAGGTGTGGGGATACAGAATAGGGGGTATTTCTAGCTCTAAATAGGGCAAAAGGTAGGAGCATGGTCCAATCTTTATGACCGGTATCTAGAGCCAATTTTGTTAAGGTCTCTTTAATCATCCTATTCATTCTTTCTACTTGTCCTGAACTCTGGGGTCTATATGCACAATGTAATTTCCAATTTATCCCCAGGATCTTGGCCACTCCCTGACTTACCTTGGACATGAACGCCGGCCCATTGTCTGACCCGATTACCTTAGGCAGTCCGAATCGAGGAAATATTTCTTCTATTAACTTTTTTACTACTACTTGGGCTGTTTCGGTCTTCGTAAGAAATGCTTCAGTCCATCCAGAAAAGGTGTCTACGAACACTAGTAAATATTTGAATCTACATTTTGTGAACTTAATCTCAGTGAAATCCACTTCCCAGAATTGTCCAGGTTTAGTCCCTCGTAATCTTTTTCCTCGTGTTACGGGAGAGGGGTGAGCATTAATCAGTTGGCAAGCTTTGCAGGAGGTGGCCACTTGTTTGGCCAACTCTGAGATTTTGAACAATGGGAAATGGTTGGCATATTGTTTGGCCACCAGTGTAAGTTTCTTAGCCCCCAGATGAGTTAGGCGGTGGGCCTTTTGTAGAAATTCTCTCAGGTCAGATTCTTTTATGAGTGGAAGTGGATCAGCTTTGGCCAACTCTCCCTCTGTAGAATCAGGAGTTTTTAAAAGAAGTTCAGTAGGCCCCGACAATGCGGCTTGCTTAGCCGTTTTGTCTGCAAAGTTATTTCCTCTCACCACTGGATTATCTCCCTTCTGATGGCCATTGCAATGTACAATAGCTAATTTTTGGGGTAACAGGATAGCAGACAAGAGTCTTAATATCTCCTGTTTATTTTTAATCTCTTTTCCCGCCGAAGTCAGCAACCCTCTTTGTTGGTAAATGGCTCCATGAACATGGGCAGTGGCAAAGGCATAACGGCTGTCAGTATAAATTGTCGCCTTTTTGCCCTTGGCCAGTTCTAGGGCTGTTGTGAGGGCAATCAATTCTGCCCTCTGGGCAGAGGTGTTTTCTCTGAGTCCCGAGGACCAAATGACTTTGTCCTTTGACACTACCGCCGCCCCCGCATGTCTCTTACCATTTAATATGTAGCTGCTGCCATCAGTGTACCAGGTTACCTCTGCGTCTGGAAGAGGTTGGTCCATCAAGTCGCACCGGATCCCAGATTCTTCAGCCAGAATGTCTTGGCAGGTATGGAGGATGTGGTCGGCGGAGGTAGCGGGGAGCAGGGTGGCCGGATTGAGAGCGGCTGGCGAACCAAAGGTTATTCGGTCCTTGTTTAGCAAGAGGCTTTGATAATGAGTGATCCTAGCATTAGAGAGCCATCTATCGGGTGGCTGACGAATTATGCTCTCTAATGCATGAGGGGCCACAATAGTGAGGTTTTGCCCCAGAGTCAGTTTGTCTGCATCTTTAGTTAATAGGGTGGCTACAGCTATGGCTTTTAAACAGGAGGGCCATCCGCTTGCCACTGGGTCCAGTCTTTTTGATAAGTAAGCCACTGGTCATTTACAGGGTCCCAATGTCTGAGTTAAAACCCCTCGGGCAACATTTTCTCTTTCCTCTATGTAGAGAGTGAAAGGTTTGTCTATGTTTGGTAAGGCCAAAGCCGGAGCGGACAGCAAAGCCCTTTTAATATTATCAAAAGCCAGTTGTTGTTCTTTATCCCACACAAAAGGAGTCCCTTCTTTAAGGAGTGGGTAGAGTGGCGCTGCCAGGGATGCAAATCCTGGAATCCAGAGACGGCAGAAGCCTGCCGTTCCTAGGAACTCACGTAGTTCTTTGCATCTTTTGGGGATGGGAATCTGAGCAACAGTTTGTTTTCTGGCGTCTGTAAGCCATCTCTTACCATCTTTAAGCAAATACCCCAGGAAGTGGACTTCCTTTTGACAAATTTGAGCCTTTTTTGCAGAGGCTCGATATCCCATCTTACCCAGCTCCCATAGTAGGCCCTTGGTCCCAGATAGGCAGCTCGATTTTGTCTCAGCCACCAGCAGGAGGTCATCGATATATTGAAGGAGGGTTACCTCTGGGTGTCGGGTTTGAAAACCCATCAAGTCTCTATGGAGTGCCTGGTCAAATATCGTCGGAGAGTTCTTGAAACCCTGAGGGAGGCGTGTCCAAGTGAGTTGTCCAGATGTGCCTCCGTCGGGATCAGTCCACTCAAAAGCAAATATCAATTGACTGTCTTTATGGAGAGGCAAACAGAAGAAAGCATCTTTCAAATCCAGAACAGTATACCAAGTTTTTGTGGGACTGAGCATGCTAAGCAGGTTATATGGGTTAGGCACTGTAGGGTGTAAGTCTTCTATTCTATTATTTACTTCTCTCAAATCTTGAACAGGCCGATAGTCATTTGTGCCTGGCTTTTTAACGGGCAGCAATGGGGTGTTCCAGGCGGATTTGCAGGGTCTTAAGACTCCTAAATCCAGAAATCTTTGGATATGCACCTTTATGCCTTGATGGGCTTCTTTATTAATAGGATATTGTTTGACCCGGACTGGGCTGGCAGTGGCCTTTAATGTGATTACCACCGGGGGTTGTAAGGCAGCTAGCCCTAACCCAGCCGTCTCGGCCCAGGCCTCAGGAAAGTCAGTCATCCAATTCTGGGCTAGGGCAAGCACCTGGGGTTGGTCATGAAGTCGATATTCATCCTCTAATGACAAGGTTAACATGGTTGTCAATGGCTGGTCCACCAGAGGGTTTTGAAAAACAACCTGTGGACCCGTAGGTTCGAACGTTATCTTAGCCCGGAGTTTAGTCAATAGATCTCTGCCCATTAAAGGAGCAGAACATTCAAGTATCACTAGGAAGGAGTGCTGTACAGTTCCTTTTCCTACGTTTACTGTTCTCTGAGTTGTCCATGCTCGATATCTGCTACCATTGGCCCCCTGAACTAAAGACCTCTTGGGAGAAAGAGCTCCAAGTGGTGCTTGCAAAGCAGAATATACAGCCCCTGTGTCTACTTCAAAGTTGACAGGGGTCCCCTCCACATTGAAAGTTACCCTGAGTTCGGGCAGGGGATCCGAACCCCGTCGCCCCTAATCATCTTCTTCTTCCAGGGCTAGCAAAGTGTGCTTGGAAGTTTTTGACTTTTCTCTCTCCTGTTTTCTCATTAATTTGATACATTCTCTAATGCAGTGTCCCTTTTCTTTGCAATATGCACATTGGTCAGGGTCTAAAGGAGGGCGTCGTGGTTTTTTCTTATCTTCCTGTTCCTCACTCTGAGCTGCCTTAGTAACTACAGTGGCCAAGATTTTTCCAAACTCTCTAGCTTGTCTTTTTTCTTTCTTAATTTCTTTTTCCTCTTCTGTCTCCCTTTTAAAATACACTTTTTCTGCTTCTTTAACTAAATCCTGTAGATTAAAAGTAGGTAACCCTTCAGAGCGTTGCAGCTTTTTTCTAATATCAGGGGCCGACTGCCCGATAGAAGTCATAGCCACCGTTCCTTGCATTTGCTCACTCTGAGGATCAAACGGCGAATACCTGCGATAAGCCTCCATTACTCTCTCTAGAAATGCCACAGGGGTCTCTGTAGGCCCCTGAATTACCTCTCTTACCTTAGCCAAATTAGTAGGGTGGCGAGCAGCCACCCGGAGACCCGCCATTAGAGTCCGGCGATAAATGGACAAATGCTCCCTACCTTGAGGCGAGTTAGGGTCCCAGGTCGGGCGATTCAGGGGAAAGAGATCATCAATGAGATTCTGTAGCGGCGTAGGTTGACCATCGGGTCCTGGAACGAGTTTGCGTGCCTCAACCAGGATACGTCCACGCTCTTCTGTCGTAAAAAGGGTACCTAGGAGTTGTTGACAATCGTCCCAGGTGGGCTGATGAGAAAACATCAAAGAATCCATAAGATTAGTTAACTTAGATGGATCCTCGGAGAAAGGAGGATTATTATTTTTCCAATTATAAAGGTCAGAGGTGGAGAAAGGCCAGTATTGGAGAGCTGGCATTTCTCCCCCATTACCATCATCTATAGGTGGCCCATAGGGCCGGAGGGGTAGGGTAACGGCTACGTCTCTATTGCGGGAGCGTGTTCTTCGCACCGGTCCTTCGTCATCGGAATCCAACGGTGGTGAGGCTGGAAAAGGAGGGGCTGATGGAGGCGGATCAGCCACGGGGGGTGGAGGAGCCCTCCTCGGCGGGACATAATTGGGGGGGGTCCATGTCCCAGCCAATCAAGTCACCCTGTGACTCGGGCAAAACCGCAGGGCGTGTATGGGCGGGAAGCACCTTAGGTCCTTCCGCCGGCAGGGGGGACAGAAAGGGTTTTACCCAAGTGGGTGGATTTTCACTGAGATCTTGCCAAACTAGGATGTAAGCTTGCTGGTCAGGGTGCCCCCGAGGGCCTTCTCTGAAGATAACTTCTTTAACTGCTTGGATCAGGTTTGGATTGAAGGAGCCTTCAGGTGGCCAGTCAACCTGAAAAAGAGGCCACTCGGAGCGGCAAAAAGTTATCCACTTCCCCTTATTCACTAGGAGAGATAAATTGTGAGCAGCTTGTTTGACCTCTGACCAGTGGGCCAGTGTGAGGTCTAACGGTCCGGAGACGGTTTGTCCCATTGTTCTGTGGAGAGAATGTAATGATAACGCTTGCGCCAGGGAGTGAAAGAGAGAACAAAAGAGTGAAATGACTCCGATACGAAACACACTCAGCAGTGACTGCTGAAACTAACGGGTCTGAAACCCCAAAATTACTCCACGGAGTTGGGGCCCAATTAAGGGCCACCCCAAATGAACGGAGAGAGAAGGAAAAGGAAATTCTCTCCCAAACGACACTGCAGCGTCAGGCAAATGGAGTCACGAGCGAAGTCAGAACAAAAGAACAAGGTATAGTCGAGAGGCAGAAATATAAAGAAACGGCCGTACTTACCCCAAGAGGCGCAGTGTTGGCCGTTGAAGCCTCTCCCCTGGCCCCTCTTTAATCCCGGACGAGCCCCCAAATGTAACGTCCGCGGAAGAGGGGTCCGAGAAGGGAGACGCTCCAAGAACCACACAGGCTCTTATGTAAAAGGCACGGGGTTTATTGAAAGGCTACACTAGCGTAGGGTCACCCAGCGAATGTGCTAAGGCGACCACGAAGGGCAGGAGCAAGGGGTTTCTATAGGGTTGGGTATGGTAATAAGGGATAGGCAAGCAAAGTTTTACAGAAGCCAATCGCAAGGAGTTAAAGGGTAATTAATACATTCATTGGTTACTTAGGGGAACCTATAGATAGGGGAGCTTAGCAAACGGGCAACCAATCAGTTTGGAGGAAAGGCTAACAAAGGAGACAAAGGAGCCCGGGCACGGGAATGTAGCCCGCTCGCGGGAATGTAGCCCGCACGTGGGCTTGGCAACCAGCCAAGTCACATGATTTCCAGGAATTTGCCCTGAGACAGAGTAACAGAAACTTAGTCTAATAGGTTAGAGCCCAATAAGTTAGAGACCTAATGGCCATCGCATAGTTCGGCCTAACACATCAGAATTACAACTTGTATAACTTTTATATGAATCTTTCAACAAACATAACTTTATGTCACATCAAACTTCACACAAGCCCCTGTCTCAAAATAAAAAATAAGGGTTGGGCATGTAGTTCAGTACAAAGGCCCTGGGTTCAATCCCCGTTGCTGAAAAAAATATTTAAAGATATAAAAACCTTGAGTCTTATGGATCCAAGCCACACATGCCCTCCTGACACACACCATTACATAGGGACAATGACCACAATTGTACCAAGGGTGGGGTGCAGCCTAGAAGTAAGGGACAGGACACCAATGCCTCCCCTTCCAAGAGATCATTCTCGGTTTCCCTAAGGCAGAAACCTGGAAGGAAGCACAACGATTAAACCAAGGGATCAAGAAGATAAAGCATAGCAAGCAGAAACGTAGTTCCAGGTTGAAAGGCCACGCTAGAGGCGTGGGCTGGCTTTGGTTGCAGGCCGACGGAAGAGGCTGTAACCAGAGTGTGCACACTCGAGAGCGTTCCTTTAGCCTCGGCCGCAAGCTATGATGGCGGACATTTCCTGTTCATCGTTCTTTTTCTTGGATCTCGTTCTGGTGAAGATATAGCTCTGCGTGACTCATGGTCTCTGGCTTCCTACTCCACTTTTTTTCTTTTTTTCTTTTCTTTTCTTTTTTTTGGTTAAGCCAGGTCATAAAACATCCATAAGTATGAATAGGAAAACAAAAGAACCCAAAGCGCGATCTTAGAAGTAGGTCTAAGTTGGTCCCATTAATTTTTCTCACACATTTATAATATCTGAGCAGGCAGTTGGTGTTCCCTGAATCTTATTTTCCTCTTAAATTCTATTTCTTCAGCACCCAGAGCAATTGTGGTTTTTTGTTTGTTTGTTTTGTTTGGTTTGGTACCAGAAATTGAACGCAGGACCTTCTGCTTGCCAGGCAGGCGCTTGTGCTGCTGAGCTATATCCCTGGCCCACAATTGGTTTTAAGATTATTCTGAAAGGGCCAGTGAGATGGCTCAGCGGCATAAGCACCTGCCTGGCAAGCGCGAGGTCCTGAGTTTGACTCCTGGTACCCCCCCCAAAAAAATTCTGGAACACACCAGGGTTCTGTGAAGCAGGAAGCCAAGAAGGCCAGGCAGGATCTTCCGATCTTCAGCAATTTGTGTCCTCCAAATCATGCACAATTACTGATTCAAAATCGACTGTGTGTGTGTGTGTGTGTGTGTGTGTGTGTGTGTGTATTTGAAAACCATTTTCTTAGGCAGTATAACGGGGACTTGTTCTTAGTTATTTGTGCAATTATGCTTTATAAAACAAAAAGTATCTAATAAAGAGCCCTGGCCAGAAGGAGAGAGTGGAGGATGATAGCCATACTCCTGAAGCAGAAAGCCCCGATAATGAGGCAGGAGACCAGGGCGTGGCAAAGCTGGCCGAGGAAGGAGGCACAACCTGTTAGTTACAAGACCCCAGGGCACCTGAGCAGACAGCTCCTAAAGCCCGGCAGGCGGACCTCTCACAAGAACTCCAGCAGGTTTGCCATAGGACAGCAGAACCTGACGTTAGCCTCAGGAGTGGGTGACACAAAAAGGAGGTGCTACTATGTTCCCAACCTCACACTGTAGAGTGTTTTTTCCTACCTTTTCTTAGCTGAAACTCACTCTGCTGAACCTGTTTCTTTTCCTACCTTTAATAAATAATGTAAAGCTTTGCTACTGTTTGCACTTCTCTTGGCCAATTCTTTGCTCAAGACAGAACCTAGAAACCACCTCTAGAAGGAGACCTGCAGACCCTAAACCCCATAACACTGGCACAGGAAGTATGGGCTCATGTCCAGGAGGAAGAGAGAGTTGAGGACCTGGGTGCACACAGTCTCTTCTGGGGTAACAGCAAGATTCTACATCCGCTCCGAAGGTAAAGATTAAGGAGAGCAGGTCTCCCTACAATTAAAGGATTTAAAAAGTTAACCCCAGCAGCTGCTTTCAAATCTGTAATCCAGAGAAAGAGGTGCAAATCATGCAGGGAGGGAGTGTTGTTGCTTCCAGAACAGGTCTGATGTTCAAGGTCACAGAGCACGAGTCAAAGCCCTCTGAGGTTACTTGGTCCATCCCCTCACTAGCAGATTTAAGGAAAGGCTGGACTGAGGCTGTGCTCGCCGTCCATATATAAGTGACTTTGAGGGTGGAGGGCAACACAGCCCAGCCCACCCCAAGATGAATCCTTTCAAATGGATTTTCTACTCTACAGAGAGAACTATTTTGAGGACCTTCAAAGATGATACATCAGAAGTGATGTAACGGTGAATTGTTCCCCATGATTTTGCCCTACATACAGATTCCCTGGCATCATCTACCCAAAGCACTCAATGCTAAAGATATTTGGAGGAGTGATGTCTGAAAAATATCCATACATAAGTTACAAATTGCTATTTTTAGTTTAAATTTGCATTGATGATTCCCTGTGTGTCTCTTTATTGGAGAAGGTGAGAAAATTTTGTTAAGCAATAGTTTCCTTTTGAATCAGAGTTACAGTTGGTCCATCTTTATCTTTCTAGTTTTTATATTGTTTCCTCTTGCTCATATCCAGATCATTAAAAACTGAAGTACTAAGGCAAAAGTGGTGGTATATGCCTATAATTCCAGCACTCTGGGAGGCTGAGGCAGGAGGATTGAATTCGAAGCCCTGCCTGGACGGTTTAGTGACATAGCAAGAACCTATCCCTGCTGGGGACCTGGCCAAGACCCCCAGCTGCCTGTATGAGGGGTATGGCAAAGGATGAAACAAAAGACAGAAAGAATATTAGGAATGCATAAAAGCGGGCCTGGGAGGTCAGTGCCTCAGGACAGGCAAAGACTCTCCAGGCTTGCCACTATTGATTGAGCACTACGCACAATTTCAGAGCAGGTAGTACACGCATCAGGGAATAGCAGGGGCCATTACAGTGGGCTAGTAAAAGAGGAACAAAGCTTTCTTGCAAGAATAAGGCATGGGTTAAAAGAGAACCTGTTTTTTTCCCCAAGCGAAACTTTTACTACTGCTATTGCACTGTTCTAAAGATCCTTGTCGCCCTCAGCAGGTCCTTATCTTGCCTTGGGAGCGGCAGGGAGTCATGGACCTGGAGGCCTCAGCTGTAGCCAGGAGAAAGCAGGAGTTGAATGGACCCTAGCCTCAATTTATAGTTCATGGTTCCCAACATATCCCCCACCCCAAAAAATTTTTTTTATGTGGGTACCGGGAGCGGAACTCAGGACATCGCGCTTGCCAGCAAGCGCTTGTGCCACTGAGCAATATCACCAGCCCTTTTTTTTTCCTTTTTGTGGGTACCAGGAGTCGAACTTTGTGCTTGCCAGGCAGGTGCTTATGCCGCTGAGCTATCTCCCCAGCCCCCAAAATTTTAAAAGTAAAAATAAAAAGGCCCCTGATGTAGCTCAGTGCAAAGGTCCTGGGTTCAATCACCAGTACTGCAAAAAGAAATTTAAAAAAGATTGAGGTATTAGAGGATGAAGTCTCTAATAATCGTGTATGCTCTTTTAATTTATTTAATGTCATTTGCTATTTAACAAGTATTACTCAAATATCAACTATGCAATAAACACTAAACAAAATCCTAAGCATGCAGAGCTAAATACAGCAGGGCTCTGCCCCTCCAGCTCGCCAAGGGCAGCAGTCCCAGAGATGAGTGGTTAGGTTTGTGATTATCTCCCCTTGTTAGAAGTCATGAAAGGTGAAACGGTTTTCCTGTGTGTTGGGACTTTTCATGTAAAATGTTATGGCCATGCTGGGTTCAGACAGGAAAACTTTTAAGGCATTCCAGCCAGGCACAGTGGTGTTGCCTGTAGTCCCAGCTATTCAGGAGGCTGAGGCAGGAGGATCACTTGAGCCCAAGAGTTCAAGATCAACCTGTGAAACACAGGCCCTGTCTCTTAAACAAAAAACTCGGTATTCCGAACTGTACTGATCAGTACAAGACATACAGAGAAATGTACTGAGGTCTAGTATGGATAAAGATTGCAGTCCTATGCAAAAATTGATGGGACAAGACATGAAATTCCATTTTTTTTAATCCATATGCTGTAACAGCCTTAGGGAGATGACCAGTGGGATTCTCGGAAGGTCTTGGGCTGAAAAAGGAGCCCTGTAAGGGAGTTGAAACCCCAGCCAAGACTGCAAGGCAACTCACTCCTCATTCTGATGCTACCTTGAGATCCAACTTGGCCCTTCCACTCCTCCCCAAGAATAAAAGAGCAACTGAGGGCAGAGACACAGGCCACCCAAGTCCTGGCTCAAGAAAACCATTGACATTATTGTGCCCTCCCATTGCTCGGGTTGGATCTAAAATCTCCCTCCAACAGTCTCATGTGTAGGGCTTTCTGCAGGTAATTGTATGGTGAAGGCTCTAGGTTCGTTGGCGGATAAATCCATTGATGAGCTCATAACTGGAAGGCAGGACAGCACTGGCAGGTGGTGGACACAGGAGGAGTTGAAGGGCGTGGATCGTGGGGGCAGGACCTCAGGGACTGCTCTTTTTCTGTACTTCCCCACTTTGCTTCCTGACTGTCAGGAAGTGAGCAGCTTTCTTGCGCCTTGGAACCAGCCAACCAGGGACTGAAACTGTGAGCCAAAATAAACCTCTCTCTTCTTCATGCTGTGCAGTCAGCGTTTTGTCACAGCAATGCAAAGCTGACTGACTCACCAGCCTTTCCTGAGAAGAAATGGCCAGGGTTATGAAACTAGAGTTGGCCGGCATTTTCTTCTGTGACTTTTATCTTTCCCTATTCACATACTCAGTACATTCCTTTGAATTTTCTAAATCCCTGTATTGAAGAGCGCTTCACTGGGCTCAGCCACGTGGGCGTATGACAGAGAACTGAGGCAGAATCTCTGTTAATGATTCATGTGAGTCCTGCAGCTCACCCCTGAGGCCTCGCAATCCCAGGGAATGCCATGGTGCAGGTAAAAGGTGCCGGCTAATAGCTCCCGCTGTCGCAGCTGTTAGAAAAGAAAGCGAGGTGTGATTTCAGCTATCAGACACAGGCAATTCAGCAGTGGTTGATGAGAATAAACCTTCTTTCCTCAGCTCTAATTACAAATAGCACAAAGAATTTATTCTACTAGCAGTCAGAGAGAAAAGAAAAGACTTCAAGATAAGATTTAGGACCAAAGCGCTCACAGATGCCAGAGTGAGAGCCGACCAGCCTCGCTTGGTCATCGGCAGAGGAAAAGCCATCATACAGGATGTCTGCGGGGCAGAGCCCAAACTTGTGTAACAGCAAAAGCCACCACCGGAATTTCTTGCTTACTCGTAATGACTAGCGGTGAGGACTGGCTGGACCGTTTTAATTCTTGGAAGAATCATTTAAGTTGCACAAAGGTAAGGCAAATAGCAACCACTGACCTAGGAGGTTTTTATCTTTGGCTTGGCAAAATTGTCTTCCTGGGGAGTGGTTTGATCCACATAAGGAGCTTAGGGCCCACGAGAGGGTGGAAACTCACACCTCATTCCCTTCCCTGTAACATTTCAAGTTAGAGAAGTCTCTGGAGGAAATAGCTATGAAAAGACCAAAATAATTCTGGGTGTGGGACACATACCTGTAACCCCAGCATTCTGGGAGGCTGACAGGAAGACTGCAAGCTTGAGCCCAGCCCTGGTAACTTGGCAAGACCCAGTCACATACATACACGCATACATACATACATACATGTGTACATACATACATACATACACACCAACACAGTCACATAGCAGCAGGGGCACATAAGACCCCTGAAATAAGCATTGGAAGAAATGAGCCCAGGAGCAGCCACAGCACTGAGACAGGAGGACAAAGCAGGCAGGGTGGTCCTGCCGGGCAGTGGGGTTGATGGAGACCCCAGGAGGAGGATGTCTGGGAGACCCCTAAGGGAAGCCCCCACATCAACAGCAGTATAGGAGAACAGAACACCCTCCTGGCAGCTGTGACCTGGGTCCCAGCCCTGGGAGCACAGAGCTGTCCCAGAGCCCATCCCTTGAGGTTCTGGGCCTCTCTCCCGCAACATGTCTGAGCCACCCCCCAGCACGATGGCTCCGGGCGGCCTTGCCCAGGCCCTGGGATTTCTGTCTTCAGGGGCATCACAGGCTGAGAGAAGGGCAGTTAGACTTATTCCTGTTTATCACATCATGTGCAGCAGGGGACCGATCACAGGGACACTGTGGGATTGAAGGGCAGCATTTTGCAAAGCTGAGTAAAATAAAAGACTTGAGAGACGTAGGGGTGGGAGTGTTATGCTGTCTCTAAGGGAAGCAGCAGATGGAAATTCAGAATGCCAGGAGTGGGAAGGGACAGATGCTGGCTCAAGCTCATCTCCTCTTCTCTGCACAAACATAAGGCCTGGGGCACCACAAGAGAGGAGTGTAGTGGCTCACCGCAAGCCATGCCAGTCTGGAGACAGAAAGACGCCTCTGCAGGCTGATGCCACCGGGGCGCAGTCATTCTCTGCTGCCCCCTCGACCGCTGCCCAGGCTTCCGCAGATGAAGCTGGAGTTTCCCACCCCAGTGCTCATTTGTGACCTCATACAGACTGGACCAAATACAGAAACTTGTGGGGGGACTTGCCTGGAGGAACCGAGGAGACAAAAACCTACAAGACAAATCTCATCTGCTTGGTAATGTCCAGCAGCTGGTGGTACAGAAAGCCGAGGACCCCCATACACCCTTACAGCCCAGTGAGTGCTTGCCAGCCCTGTCCTGTCACCAACAAAGGCCGAGAACACAGAGAAGCAAGGAGAAAAAAATCTAGGCTAGAGATTAGAAAGAAAAGAACCAGTATCAGGTTCTGAAATCCAGGATAGAAACCAGATGCAAGCTGCAGACACAAGTAAAATGAGAAGGGAACAGTTCAGAGCCAGGAATTAAATGACCCTAACCTAATAGTCCAGGTTCACAGTGTCAAGTCAGACCCAGGCCCGGGTTAGCAAGTACAAATGCCCAGAAAGGATGCAAGACAACTGGACTGGGAGCCCTGCGGGGGTACAGCAGAACCAGTGCTTCTCAGCTGTTTAGTAGCCTGCTCATTATTTATGTAAGAATTGAGGGTAGTGCAACCAAAAGTTTGAATGAGAGCTAGAAATTCAGCTTCCCAGAAAGACAAACCTGCCCATTCTCTGTGTGTCCACGGGCACTGGAAGCAGCAGAAGGACTCGTAAGTCCTCAGCTGCTCTTTCTCTCCTAAAGGCAGCAGCAGTCAAAGGCCTTGGACCACACAGATGAGGCTGCAGGCCAGCCAGGCACACCACTGAGCTGCACTGCGTCGACTTGGCCTTCCCTTTCTTTCATACTGCCTTCGCCCTCCAGGGGAGGTTGGCTACTGAAAAACCTCCAAAACCAGAATGCATCTGTCATCATTTCTTTTTATGTTACTCAAAGAGAAAGGCAAAAAAGCAGGAGGAGGCTTACAGGCAGAAGACTGGTAGAGCAACTCAAAGCTGAAGTGAATGAGGAGAAATGAAAGCCAAAAGGGACTTTATTTTTTTTGCAATGCTGGAGATCAAATTTAGGGCCTTGTGCATGCTAGGCAAGTACTCACCACTCAGCTACCAGCAGCCCTGCAAAAAAGGACTTGAGGTAAAATAATGGGAGTCTAGAATACTTGATTATTTTTTTAAACAGGTTCTTGCTAAGGTGCTAAATTGCCCAGACTGGGCTTGAATTTAAGATCTTCCTGCCTCAGCCTCCAAGAGTACTGGGCTTGCACCACCATGCCTAGCTCAGATCAAAAACCGATTAAATCTGATGGGGGATTTTAGCATGAGTCTTACACTCTTCATAAACTTCCCCTATCCCAGATATGCTTAAACAAAGTTAGAGATGATATGCAGTTGAATTCTTTCCAAAAAGAATAAAAGAGCAAATATACAGGCCAATCATAAAAAGGGAGAATCTTAAAATAAGGTAAAAATAAAAGAGCTGCCTCTTCCTGTGATGTGATTGAGGGCGTCGCAGACCACACATAGACACAGAGGCAGGAGCAGATGGAGAAAGGCTTTCTCGAAAGCCCACACTTCTCAGGCTCCTTTGTACTGAAATATCTATTAAAATTCTAAATGCCTCCACAGTAATTTTCAAACCTCCCTTTCCATGGGCAGACACACGGGGCAAGGTGGAGGGGTCCAACGGCACCTCAAAGACAGTGAAGGACAAGAGGGCAGTGGCCTTTAAAGTTTGAATTTCTTAACATTTAGAAAGTAGTTCATTTTATCACACTATATGAATATTTTCTTGAGAATGTTGTAGCTTGCAATAGTTTTGCTAAGGAGTTGCACATAATGGAACATTCAGCCTTATTCTTTGTTTGAAAATCTACCATTCTTGAAATTTACTTCTGATATATATATATATATATATATATATATATATATATATATATATATATATAAATTCTGGAGTCATGTTTGATCTCTAAAAGATATTTCCACTAACTTGCTTTCTCCAAACAATAAATAATCTAGGAAAACTAAGTGCAAGTTAAAACATAAAGTGTGCATAAGGCAAATTATTATGGCTTGTGTCTAGATGTCTGCCCAAATGCAGTCGTAGGTGCACTTTTCAGAGGGGGCTGGATCTAGAGTGTGTGATGCTGGGATTAAGGATGCGGGGTTACTGAATCAGTCCACTGATTGGTTTGGCACTGCCCTAATCCCAGGAACCTAGACAGAATATAAAAGGGACAAAAAGATGCTTCTAAAGTCCCTTGCTTGCTTTTCTACCTTCTGCCCGCCATGGACTGTTCTCCTCTGCGATGCCCCTCTGCCATCCCACCCTGCCTTGGACCAGCCAACTATGGACTGAAACCTCTACAAACTGTGAGCGAAATAAACCTTTCCCCCCTTACCTTTGGGTGTCAGGTATTTTGTCTCAGCAGTGATAAAAGTGACTAAGACATAAGTGATATGCAATCCAATGTACTGGTTGAAATATATATATATATATATTTCATTGTAGTGTTATGGCAAATCAGACTGATCACAGGAAGGTTTAGGAGACAACAATCTGTCTTCTGGGATGGCTCCCAAAGAGTCAGAGCCCTGCCCCGCAGAGTGTTGGGGCTTTTATGGGGAGAGCAAGCAGGAGGTACAGAAGCAGATTTGGCACTTTATGATTGGAGGGTTGGGTGACATCATAGGTTGCCGAGGGAGTTTGAACATCCCGAGTTACATTGCAAGGCCATCAGTTAAACAAGGTTGGGTTATACAAAGGAAGGAATGTTCTGTTATCGGGCTTGCCCAGTCATGTCCATTTGGTTTTGGTGGGCATTCTTGGCAGGCCTTTATCTTTAAAACTTAAATTTCTTCTTCAGTATAAAGACATCACTTAAAATTTCATCATGGTTAATGAATGCAATTCTAACTTTCTATACAACCACATTCATAATCCATAAAGTTAAAAAGTTTTTTTAAGTTATTTACCATTATCATAGCCATGAAATAAAAAATCCCTGTCACTGAGGAAAGGATTGTATTTTCTGTGAGTTTTTAAGTGGCTGGTTAAAGGTCAGAACTCTCCCGTCCTCCTCTGGTTTAGAGCCCCTCTTGCTGGGCATTGCCTCCTCCAGTTACTTCCGTAACTCCCACTCCCCATCTCTGTCAAGGCCTGCTGGTCCCTTCTCTGCACCATGCAGAATCTTGGACCTCAGTCCAAGATTTGAGATCCTGAGTTTTGCTGGCTGGAACCCACTCCCATCTCCATCTTTCTGCTCCCAAAGTCCCCAAACCAGCCACCTAGGGCCAGCTGGTGACTCCTCCCTGCTCAAACAGCTATGGGTTCAAACTCATGATAGAAAGCCAGGCAGCCAATCAAGAATTTTGATGAGCCTTTATTAAGCCGGCCAGCTGACTGACCTGTGCACTCCACGCAGGGAGATCACAGATCAGCCCCGAGTCTGCACAGCACACAGAATTTAAAGCAAACAACCACATCCTGATGGAACAGAAAGCAACTGTTTTGGCTACGGTTACATAGGTTCACCTGTTTTGGCTACGGTCACATAGTTTCAACTGTTCTAGCTGCGCTCAAGTTGACCAGAGAACAAGGAACTCGCAGAAAGGCACATAGCAATTACTGCGAGCACAGCATATTTTATCCATCTTTGATAAGTAACCTAGTTATACTTTCTCGGGGTAATTTTCTATTATCTAGGGACTTTACAATCATGGGGGCCATCACATTCCCCACTGGTTTTACCGGGGGAATCAAATCATTGTTTCCTCATCTTTTTTTTTTTTTTTTTTTTTTTTTGTGGGTACCGGGGGGTCGACCTCAGGACCTCGCGCGCCAACAGGCACCCGTGCCTCTGAGCGATATCACCAGCCCCTTTTTCGTATGTGGGTTCCGGGAGTCGAACTCGGGCCCTCGCGCTTGCAAGGCAGGCGCTTACGCCGCTGAGCCATCTCACCGGCCCTGTTTCCTCATCTTTTATCTCATCTGATAAGGGATTGTAGTGAGCCCTAAGAACCAGCAATTTTACAGCTTGGATGCGTTTTTGTATGTAACTCATAAGACAATTGATAACACAAGGTTCTATTGTTATACCTAGAAGTAATAACACCAGTGGGCCGGCAATGGCTGACAGCAAGGTGGTTAACCAAGGTGATATAGTAAATAGTCCCTCATACCAGCTTTGATCCTGTTTTCTTTGTTCTTTGTTGTCTTGTAGTCTCTTTTTGAGTTGATTTAAACTCTCTCTAATCACTCCAGCGTGATTTGTATAAAAACAGCATGTTTCTCCTAAAGCCAGACATAAACCTCCTTGTTTTAGGAATAGCAAATCTAAACCTCTCCTATTTTGTAACACCATTTCAGCTAGTGACCTTAAAGATTGCGCTAGCTTATTAACTGATTTTTCTAGAGTTGCTAAATCTTTATCTATCTGTTGGCTTAGACCTTTATAGCTTTTGTCTGTCAATATAAGGACTGATGTTCCCAAAGCAGTGGAACCTGCCAGGCTGATTCCTAAGAGGACTGGAATGAGGACAAGACTCGCCCTCTTTGCCCTGATTGAATTAGCAAATTCTAAGTGTAATGTTTCCCCCTCCCCAGAAAAATAGTACACTTGGGGAAAAATGTGGCTCAGAATACATAACTCGGGTGGACCTAACACAGCATGATGATAAAACATACAAGGTGTAATTCCATCAGTACAAGCAAACCAAGCTCCAGAAGGAGCTTCGAGGTGTAGGCTAGGAGAATAGGTTTTGTTTTCATCTTGATCACATTAGCACAGACATCAGCATAAGGGGAAGCTTGTAGGTGTACGACTCAGTTTTTATGCAAGTACCTTGTCCTTGTAGGTCTCCCAGAGTTAAGATAGGCTTCTGTCCCCACCAGCAGGATGAGTTTGTTGTGAATTGGGTGTTATTTTTGATTTGCGTGATACCAGTACCAACAGATGAGTTGGCTCCTGTTTTTACATAGTAAAGGGGTAAGGGGGCAAGGCATAGCCAGCAATCCCTCGCCATGTTTGGATTTGTTCCATTTAAGTAACTGAATGTAAAATCTAGTGGCTTTTTCCTGCAACCTTTACTGCTGTGGAGGTGTTCAGTACCACCGTGTATGGTCCATCCCAATGGGCTTCCAGGGAAGAAGAGTCTCTCTTTTTTATGTAGACTTGAGACCCTGGGGCAGCTGCAGGAGGATCGTCTGGTCTCTCAGGGACATCCTGCTGTTGTCAGGAGAGACGGTGGGTGGTCTGGAGGAGAGGCTGGGGTACCTGTAGAGACTTAATAAGGTCCCTATTAGTCAGGGAGGCCAGTTGAGCATCATGTATTTTGGGGACTAGTGGAGGAGGTTGCCCATATATAGCTTCAAAGGGGGTGATACCCAACAAGTAAGGGGTACAATGGACGTGGAGTAGGGCAAAAGGAAGGAGACTTACCCAGTTTTTGCCAGTCTCAAGAGCCATCTTGGATATTGTTTTCTTTAATGTTTGATTCATCCTTTCTATTTGACCAGAACTTTGGGGGCGGTAGGCACAGTGGAGTTTCTAATTAATCTCTAGAGCTTTGGCTAAAGTTTGAGTAACTTGGGCTGTGAAAGCCGGGCCATTGTCGGACCCTATGGATATGGGCGAACCAAATCAAGGCCACTATCTCAGCAAGGAGTTTTTTTGTAACTATGTTCTCATTTTCAAGTCAGGTAACAAAGGCTTCGGTCCATCCAGGGAAAGCATCTATGAACACTAGGAGATATTTATATCCTCCTCTTGTTAGGCCCATGTCAGTAAAATCAGCTTCCCAATGATCTCCAGGGAACATTCCTTTTTATGAGTCTGTTCTTCTGGCAGAAGTCTTTTTGGATTAACTTTAATGCATTGTGGACATTTTTGACTAACTTCCTTTATCATCTGAGTTAAGTTTGGAATGAAAAAATGGTCACAAAATAGCTCTGCCGGTTTGGTACTGCCCAGATGGGTGGCACGGTGGGTTTCCTATACAAGTTGCTGTCCCAGAACTTCAGGAATGAGAATGCGTCCATCAGGGAGCTTTTGCCAACCTTCAGGGGTGGGAACAGTGCGTAATGTATTTGCCAATTTTAAATCTGAGTCCATGTACTTAGGTTGAGTCAGAATTGGAGGAGGAAGTACAGGGACTATCTCAAAAGACCCCGCTGGTTTTAGGGCAGCTTGTCTTGCAGCCTCATTTGCCAAGGCATTTCCTTGGGACACTGGGGAGCCATCTTTTTGGTTTCCCTTACAGTGAATGATTGTCACCTTTAAGGGAAGCTGCATAGCAGCCAGAAGATCCAAGATCTCAGGCGCATTTTTGATTTTATGTCCCCCCGTGTTGAGAAGCCCCCGTTCTTGATAAATAGCAGCATGGACATGCACTGTAGCAAAAGTATAGTGGCTGTCTGTATATATGTTTACCTTTTTGTTCTTAGCCCATTTGAGGGCTTGAGTGAGGGCTATTAGTTCTGCTCTCTGAGCTGAAGTTTTTTGTCCCAAAGCCTCGGCCCATATTACCTCCATTTCCATGGTCACAGCAGCCGCAGCTACTCTGGTTCCCTCATGTAGATAGCTGCTCCCGTCAGTGAAAAGGGTGGCTTCTGGGTCGGCGATTGGGACATCAGTCAAGTCCGGTCGTAGGCAGGAAGTCCTTTCTAGGACATCTTGGCAGTCAGGGTCATCATCTGGTAACAGGGTGGCTGCTCAGGGTCATCATCTGGTAACAGGGTGGCTGGATTTAAGGCTGAAGCTGTTAAGAACTCAATGCGGTTTGGGTCCAATAAGAGCGCCTCATATTGGACAATCCTGGCATTGGAAAGCCATCAGCTGGAGGGACTTTTTTTTTTTTTTTTTGTGGGTACTGGGGTTGACCTCAGGACCTCGTGTGCCAGCGGCACCCGTGCCGCTGAGCGATATCACCGGCCCTTTTCTCGTATGTGGGTTCCGGGAGTTGAACTCGGGCCCTCGCACTTGCCAGGCAGGCACTTATGCCACTGAGCCATCTCACCGGTCCTGGGGGGACTTTTTAGAAGGGCCTCTACTGTATGGGGGGCAATAACTTGAAGCCGCTGCTCAAAAGTCAATTTTGTAGCTTTTTTGACCAATAGTGCTATAGCAGCTATGGCTCTCAAACATGTTGGCCATCCAGCAGCCATAGGTTTTAGCCGCTTAGAAAGGTAGGTCACAGGTTGCTTCCAAGGGCCCAGATATTGAGTCATTACACCCTTTGTAATCCCTTAGGTCTCAGCCCCATGTAGTTGAAAAAGCTTGGTCAGGTCAGGTAAAGCTAAGGTGGGGGCCAAGGATAGACCTCTTTTAGCTTTTGGAAAGCTTGTTCCTCTAATTCAGTCCAATTTAGTCCCTCAGTCTGATTTCCTCCTATAGAGGCATAAAGTGGCTGCACCAGCTCAGCAAAACCAAGGATCCATAGCCAGCAATATCCAATTGCTCCAAGAAATTTTTTGATTCCCTTCAAAGGAAATTTGAGCCTGTAGCTTATGGAGCAGATCACGTCCAATTAGAGGGTATGGGCATTCTGGTTAGGTCCTTTTTGGTTTTTTTCCTAAAGCAATGAGGACTTTTGCCATGTGTTTATTTAGATCTTGGAAGTCTTCTCGATTATTAAATACCTTTTGAGCAATTTTTATCAATTCAAATAGTCCCCTGAATCTCTCTAATTTTTGAAGATTTTTTTGTAATATCTGGGGCCAACCGAGAAACAAACGCAATATTTAAGGTGTGTCTGTTTTCTGGTGCCTCCGGATCAATAGGTGTACATATGTGGTAAGCCTCTCGGTGGTGCTCTAAGAAGGCTAATGGAGCCTCATCAGGACCCTGACTTACCTCACTTTGGACAAATTTGTAGGCTTACAGGTGGCAGGCTTTGAGGTGCCCAGGAGAGTCTGGCAATACTGATCAAGAGCCTCCTTACCTCTATCAACATTGGGGTCCCACAAGGGGTGAGTGCAAGGAAAAACAAGGTCAATGTAGGCTTGATCTGGAGTTGGATGGCCACCCGGTCCCAGAACAAGTTTGCGTCCTAGGACTTGGATGTGTTCACGTTCCTTCGAAGTGAACAGGGTCTGGAGCAGTTGTTGGCAGTCGTCCCAGGTGGGCTGATGAGTGAAAAATATAGACTCAAGAAGAGAAATAAACCCTTGAGGATTCTGAGAGAAAGAAAGATTCTGTTGTTTCCAGTAATAAAGGTCACTAGTTGAGAAGGGGACATACACCATGAAAGGGTATGGGTTTTCTTCTCACAATAGAGGAGGGATTGGGGTCTGAGGAGGAATCGGGCTCAGAGGATGGTGGGCAATAGGGAGGGGGCCGAGGGCAGAGTGTCAGGGAGGACAACCTGGGTTGAGGATCGACTTGATGGTCGGCATGTTTTCACCCATTTAGGTGGGTCAGAAACCAAATCAATCCAAGTCTGAATGTAGGGAATTTGATCTGGGTGGCCAGGTAACACAAAAATGACTTGACAGACCTGTTGGGGTAAAGACAGATTAAAAGAGCCTTCCGGAAGCCAGTGGACACCTTGAAATGATGGCCATTTGAGTTCACAGTAAGCTCAGAGCTTGCCAGGGTGGACAATCTCCCCGTACTCAGCAGCTCGTCTCCTGAAGTCCTGAAAATGGGTAAGAATACATTGCAAGGGCAACAGTGAAGCAAAAGCAGACTGAGCCATTACAAGAAACAAAAATAGGCAAAACAAGACAAGAAACCAGACTGACAAAACCTGATGCCACTTAACCACCGTCGCGGGTAAGGGCTGAGTCTTGAGGATAATGTTGCATCCAACTCCTCCAAAGACTCCCAAGGGGCGCCCCACTAAACAGAAGCAGTCTTACCGGTAAGAATCTTGATGGCTCAATTCCAGTGGGCGTCCAGACTAAATTTTGTTTCACTTTGAAACAATAAGTTCCTCGGGGGCGAGGAACGTCTTCTCGGAGGGTCCCCCTGAGGAAGTAGAACTTACTGTTTCAACACGATGTTGCCTCTATTGTTCCCATAAATTGGGATCTCGGTGGGACTTCCAAATGTTATGGGTTCAAACTCATAATAGAAAGCCAGGCAGCCAATCGAGAATTTTGATGAGCCTTTATTAAGCTGGCCAGCTGACTGACCTGTGCACTCCACGCAGGGAGATCACAGATCAGCCCCGAGTCTGCACAGCACACAGAATTTAAAGCAAACAACCACATCCTGATGGAACAGAAAGCAACTGTTTTGGCTACGGTTACATAGGCTCAACTGTTTTAGCTATGCTCAAGTTGACCAAAGAACAAAGAACTCACAAAAAGGTACATAGCAATTACAGCAAGCACAGCAAGTTTTGTCCATCTTTGGTAAGTAACCTAGTTATACTTTCTCGTAGTAATTTTCTATTATCTAGGGACTTTACAGTCATGGGGGCCATCACAAAACCCCTTCTATACTCCTTGGCGGCCCATTCACCATGGAATGATGCTTTGAAATAAACTTATTTCCACTGTAAATTCTTCCACCATAACAAGATTATACTTCTAGAGGGCAAAATACATCTTATTCTTTCTTGTTTCCCTCATAGGTATCCAGCTATGACATCCAGTGTTTGATTTGGAAATTAGGCATATTTTAAAATACTTCCATCTTGACCATTGTATTCAAGATTTCTGTGACCTAACATTCTCCAGGCCCTGTGGTGTGGCAGGACTGTACTCTGATGGGGGAACTACAAGCTGACTCCAGCGCGGCTGCTCCTTGTGAGG
The DNA here is from genome assembly GCA_028451465.1 of Erethizon dorsatum. Classification (NCBI taxonomy): domain Eukaryota; kingdom Metazoa; phylum Chordata; class Mammalia; order Rodentia; family Erethizontidae; genus Erethizon; species Erethizon dorsatum. The sequence goes on from CM051834.1 coordinate 69,754,390, forward strand.
TGCTGTAGATGAAACTGTGTTCCCCCTAAATTCATGGGGTGAAGCTCTAAGTTCCAGCATGGCTGTATTTGGAGATGGGATCTCTAAGGAAGTGATTCAGGTTAAATGAAGTCAAAACAGTGGGGCCCTGACCCGTTAAGATTAGTGTCTTTATAAAGAGAGACATCGGACTGGTCGTGGTGGTGCTTGTCTATAATCCCAGCACTCTAGAAGGTTGAAGACGAGGATCATAAATTCAAGCCCAGCCCAGTCAACTTAGCTATTTAGTGAGACTATGTCTTAAAATAAAAAATAAAACCCAGGGGGAAAAAAGCCAGGATTGTAGCTCAATACAGAAGGGCTTCAGGGTTCGGTACTGGGGAGGGGGTGTCACTCTTTCCTTACATGTTTACACACAGGAAAGGCTGTGTGTGTCATGAAGGTGGCTGTCTAAAAGGCATGAAGAGAGCCCTCACCAGAAACCGACCCCGGTGGCACCTTGGTCTTGACTGTGGAACATGATGTCCATTGTTGAGGCACCGCTCCGTGGTATCTGTCAGGGCAGCCTGAGCCGAGACGGGAGTTTCACTGTAGAGACAGGGCTGGGCTGGGTTGGGCTGGCTGTTTTGTTTGCAGGATGTATCTCAGCTCACATGGGGTCAGAGGGGGTGTCCTCTTCGTACCTATTGTGACAATGTAGTAAGCCTGCAACTCTTGAAAATCCAGAAGCAGCCTACTGCCAAACCTCATGCAATAGGATACTGGTATGGGTTGTTTGTTTGTTTGTTTGACAGGGTCTCACTATGCAGTCCAGGTTGGCCTTGAACTTGTGATGATCCTCCTGCCTCAGTCTCCCTAGTGGCACCACACCTGGCAACACAGGTATAGGCTGATGAGATTGAAACGGCAAATGACAGGGAAATCTGAAGCAACCCAAGAAAGTACTGATCTATTGAAAGGATTTGGCAAGGGAAGTAGCTTGGCCATGAGCAAGTTTCTAGAGTCCTGGCCTCAGCACCAGTCAAATCTCAGGGCTTCACCTAGAGCCTAAGGCCTTCAGGAAGTTCCCTAAGCAAGCCCTGCATTCCTAGGCTTTCTAACACCTAAGGAGCACAGAGAAGAGCAGACTTAACAGTATCAGCATGTGCCCAACAAGCCTTTTCCCTCCTTAGCCAGTCTCCCCAGAAACTAAAAATAAAATGAAGAGCAGATTGCCAGTGCAGTGGTACACACCCTGTATCCCAGAACTTGAGGAAACTGAGGTAGGAGGATAGCAAGTTCAAGCCCAACCTGGACAACTTAGTTACTCAGGGAGAACTTGTTGCAAAAGTTTTAATTTTTTTTAAAAATAAAGGTTGGGAGCCAAGCATGGTGGCACATGCCTGTAATCCCAGCACTCAGGAGGCTGAGGCAGGGGGATTGTTATGAGTTTGAGGCTAGCCTGGGCTATGTAGTGAGTTCAAGGGCAACCCTTGAACTACATAGCAAGACCCTCTCTCAAAAAAAAAAAAAAAAGAAAAAAGAAAAGAAAGAAAGAAAGAAAGGAAGGAAGGAAGGAAGGAAGGAAGGTTGGGGAATGTAGCTCAGTGCAAAGGCCCTGGGTTCAATCCCCAGTACACACACACACACACACACACACACACACACACAATATTGAGAATAGAGGATCATTAAACAGCAGAATTCAGCCAAAGGAGTTGCTGAGGCATTAGACCTCCTCCATATAAAAGGCTTCCAAGGTACAGGAAACGAACAAGGACAACTGAGTTATCCCATGACCTCTGACCTCTAATTACCCCAGTGGCCCTAGATAATGTAAGCTTATGGGTGGATATTCACTGCAGTGTCTGTTTTGTCTGACTCAGCTTTTCTCTAAGACTGTTTCTATCCTCTGCTCTCATATTCCCAAGAAGAGTCCAATTTGACCCTCAAGCCGGCCCTGGGGGACTGCTTTTTCGCAGGGCCACTTGCTGATGCTGCAGGCAGCCTGCCCAGCCCTTCCCGGCCACGACCTGCAGCAGGGTGGAAGGGAGAGGGTGAGGATCCCGGCATCCTGAGGCAGGCCCGCCTGGCCTGTAACAGCAGGGAGTTCTCAGCTCTATGTACCAGAATGTGGCCTGGGGGGACTCGACCCCTGGTGGTCATTCCTGGAGGTCACACATGAGAAGCCTGCAGGAGAGTGGTCTTAGAGTTCAGTGGCTCTGTGACCCATCTGAGACCTCACGTCTTTCTGCCAAGTTTCTGGACAGTAGTCACAGCAGTTTAACGAATGCGTCATATCTTGACTTCTCCGTTACCCTCAGAAGGTGTCCTTGTGTCTCAGTGACAGAAAGAGTCACAGTCCCATCTCCAGCTGCAAGAGAGGCTGGGACAGTGTCAGGTGTTAGCAATGTTGATAGGGAAAATAGATTCCAATGACAAGGTAGAGGGGACACGCCACGTCCCTGCTCTGGCCAGTGAACTGCCAAGTGCCACACAGCAGTGTATGCCACGATCTCCAGCTGAGACACTGTCTTGGACGAGTTATATAAGCTCTTTGAGGCTCATATTTCTAAAATGGAAAATGTGACTCCTAATACCTAGACCACACAGCTGTAAAGATTAGTATGCAATAATATAAAGAAAGTCCATCTCAGTTCTGGATATACATTCAATACACATCTGTCTCTTCCCATCACGTACAGAGTAAATGCACAATAAGCATTTGGTAGCTATAAACATCACTTACCTGGAGCATTATCCTCTTGAATCTTGTTGGATATTTGTAAAAGGAAAATAAAGGATCAATTTGACGTGCAAAGTAAAAGTAAACATAAGGCTGGCATGCTACGAATTAATTTAAAATGCAATCATGCCCCATTGTACTTAACAGAAAGCTCGCCAACTACATTCAGGTATCTAACACGTCCCCCCCCCCAGACCATCTGATTACCCGTTGTTACCTTCCCCAACTGGCAACTTCCAAATAGTTTTTCCTGCAACTGGCGCAACTCCAGTTCTTTCCTTTTGGCATGTTGTCTCTCTCCCTCTCCCTCTCCTCTCCCTCTCCTCTCCCCTCCTTCTCCCTCTCCCTCTCCTCTCCCTCTCCTCTCCCTCTCTCCTTCTCTCTCTCCTCTCTATCTCCCTCTCCTCTCTATCTCCCTCTTCCTCTCTCCTTCTCCCTCTCCTCTCCTTCTCCCTCTCCCTTGCCTCCGCTGTCGGGTCCATCTCATCTGCCATAAGGCACACTAACTATAGTTTTGCCTCCTTTTGCAGGTGTCTTCCTCACAAATGGTTCACAACCCTAGTTAAAACCCGTTTTTCACACCTGCATCTTTGACAACATAATCAGTGGATTCAGCTTATTCACATTTGATTTCCAGGCTCTTTATCAAATTATCCCTGATTATGTCATCTCCCAGTTCCATTTATGGATCTTTTCCCCGCCAATTATGCAAAAGACCTTTGGGTCCTTCTTTCTCTTGCAAGTTGTCATCAGAGGCTCCTGCTGCCTATCCAAGATCCAAGAATTCTTCCTAAAATTCAAAATTGAGCTCAGAGCCCACCTCTTCCAGGAACCTCATACTAGCCATGGTATGCTGACAAAGCTGGACCATCTGAATGCTCAGTCTTCAAAGAGGCTGCGAAACCATCAGACAGTGATGGGCCTCTTGCCCCGGGTGCGAGCGCTTCTGTCATTGCTATGATGCCTACACCATAAGGCTGCACACACCTGTGCAGTGTTGTAGCCATCTATAGCACATTCCCTGGTGGCACGTCTCGTGTGAGCAGGACAGCCTCGCCATTACCACAAGACGCCAGTAGGGTAGACCATGCCTCAACCTCCAAGTGGGGGATTACAGGCATGCGCCACCACACCCTCCAGCCCACAGTACTATTTTTGCAGGGACACATTATTTACAAATAAATAAAGAATATAGGGAATTTTTTGGTTTGTTTTAATAAAATGAAATGGGTGTCTCTCTGACTCTCTCTGTCTCTCTTTGCCTCTCTCTCTCCATATGTGTGTGTGTGTGTGTTTAACACTGTTTTCCATCTTCAGTTGGTTGGACCCACCAATGTGGAACCTGCGGATGCAGAGAGCCAACTGTATGTCCAAAGAGCAAATTCCCAGTAGATGTTGCCTGCTTGTTATTACCTATTATCAGAAATGTTAATGACTGCATAAGCCACCTGACAGAGGAACTGTAACAATAAAACAAAAAGAGAGCAAGAGCTTTAGGAAAAAAAGCGTAGCAATAATACAATTATGAGATATTAAAATGATAATTTATACAATTCAATTACTAAAGTAATCATTACATATAATCATGATTATTAATAGTAAACAATACAATGTAAAAATCTTACTAGCAAAGAGCTCTGTCTATGAATATTAAAAGGGATGTTTTCTTAGGACACTAGAAAATACTGAGGAAAATAGAAGACTACAGGCTTTAGGGATCCACAAATGGATTTGAACCCAGTTTCAGGCAGTTGCTGAGTGAGTTTGGGTAAATTATTTAATGTTTCTTGCTTTCCATTTTCTCACTGAAAAATGAGACCAGCATGATGTTCTTTGCAGGCTGTCATGGGGATTAAAAAGCAACAGGTTTAGAGTTTCAATTATACAAAATGAGTACGTTCTAGAGCTCTGTTGTACAAGACTGTGCTTACAGTTATAATACTGTATCATATATTTTAAGGTCATATTAAGAGTGTAAATCTTATGGTAAGTATTTTTACCACAATAAAAATTTTTAAATAATAATATTTATAAGACAGATGTCACTAATGAAAAAAATAAACTAAATGAAAGTATTTATCTAGAAAAACAGATGTCACGGGGCCTTTAATTAGTACTTATTTTTATTAAAATGATAAAAACATCATCTTCCTTTTTGTTTGTACTTATCTTTCAATAAAAGTAATGCTAAGTTTAGCCAATAACTCTGGTTATGCGAGGATTCTCTGCTGCAAGTGAGAGACCAGGGAACCTCCAACTTGTTCCAGATTTTGCAAGTGGCTGATCTGACTGCAGGTGAGAGGAAACCACCACCTCCCGGATCACAGCTTCCCTTCTCCCAGCTGCTCGGACCTGCAGCCCAGCCTGGGGAGTACTGTGGAGCTCCTTCTGGGGTTTTGCCTTTCAGGAAGGGGGGCCCATAAAGTCTGGGTTTGGACCCCAACAGTAGTGAGAATTTGTTAACTTTAATGATTAAAGCATTAAACCCCAAAGTAAAAGGATTTCTTTGCTCTTTCGTGAGCTTAGAGTTTGATTTGTTGATCTTTCACATTTTTAGGATTTTCTCCCCTGACATTTTATTAGAAAAATTTTCAAATAGAGAAAAACTAAACAAATCACACAGTGAAGCTCCATATGTCCACCCATTAGATTCTATAAGAAACATTTTTGGTGTATTTATCACATAACTACCCATCTATCCATCTCTCCACTTACCCATGATCATTTGACTTTAAAACACATGCTTTACAACCGGCTCTCACAGGGTGGCAGGGAAGCCCTGATTTTAGCATCTCTTGATTCCTGTAGCATGAAAAAGCCAACACCAAGCTACCAATGTTATGTCAGTGAACACGGAGCTGGGAAAGGGGAGCCCACAATTGGCTCTCACAGGCTTGTGTGAGCCGGCTGCAGTACACTGCTGTCAAATATTTTACCTCTTTTATTCCTTTGCCAGTCTTACTTTTACTGAAGTTAGTTCTTCAAATGGAGACAGTAGAGTGTCTCCCATCCCCTCTCCACTTTTGTGATGTACTTCGCCTTTGCCACAGTCTTCGGGGGACGGCTGAAAGTCCCTTGTACTCTCAGGACTCAAGTGGACGGCAGGCTCGGCCCCTCCCAGGAGCAACAAACCCAACTTCAGAGAGTGTTTAGGAGGAGTAACAGGATGGGATCCTCTTAGAGAGGATCTTTTGCTTTTTTTTTTTTTTTTTCTATTTAGCTTTCTTTATTTAAAAAATGTTTTATTACTATATGTCTGCAATCTATAATGAGTACATTCATCATGGTGAATTGGCGCATATACATATCACATCTTGATTTTCCCCTTTCTCTACTCTTTTTGTATTTTGTTTTTAAAGGACTGATGGCAAGGAGAGCCAGGTGCTCACACCTAATTTCTGGAAGATATCTCTGTTCCTAGAAAAAACAAATTAAACTGTCTCTTTCCTTCCTATGACTGTACCTGGAGTGTTTATGTTTATGAAACTCCATGATAAGGGAAAATTACCTGCAAGTGGACTACTAAAAGGCATTGGGCTTGTAAACAGGGAAAAACGAGGCATTGTTACCTCAAATGGGGTCCTTTCTCTCACTTGGAATTGTGAAATGGATAAGAAGTTCGCGCACCAACAGAGCAGTGAAGAAGAATTTTATATTCAGCCAAGAATAGAAGTGGGAGGTAAACTTGCAAATCAACTTCTCAACCTTTGAGCTGGGAGGATATAGGTGTGGGTAAAGACTTGAAGGGGAGGGATAGGCTAACAAAGGGGAGGAGTGCTCACGTCTTTTCTGAGAATGGGTGAAGATTTTCTAGGAATTCAGGAGACATTCTTGCTGCAACTTTTGAGGTTCTTTCTGGTCCTTGTCATGGCAATTGTCTACTATCACCGTTCTGGGGAGTGGGTCCTGCAGCATGCAGATGTATTGTAGTGAAGTTACGGTTTGTCTGGTGTGGCTTGGCAGCCATTTTGAAACCAGCCAGATTTGGCTGGCCCACCTGAAGAGGAACCTGTGGCCTACAGGGACCTTATCCTCACAAAGAAGAGGGCAGCGTAGAAACCCAACTAGTTCAAGTAGACAGTGCAAGATTAGGGCAGAGTAACAAGGTAAGGTAGATTCATCCAATCAGCAGCTTTCTATGAAGGGTCCTGTCTTAGTTACCTCCTCCATGCTAGGACAAAATACCCAACACCCACAATTTAAGGAAGGAGAGGTTTACTTTGTCTTGTGTTTCGGTTTGTAGTCTGCTGGCTCCAAGGCAGAATGACACAGCAAAAGGGCATGGTGGGGGACAGCCAACTGCTCACAGCATGTGGCACAGGAAGCAGAGAGCGAGGGAGGAGCTGTGGAGAGGATGACCCTTCCCGCAGTGACCCCTCTGCCGGCCAGACCCCACCTCCGAACAGGAGGTCAGCTATCTGCCTCCATAACCTAATCACCTTCCAAAAGCCCCATCTAGGAGCACATGTGGCTCTTGGGAGACATCTAAATACAAACCATAACAGGTCCCTTTGGTTCCAGGCTCTGTTTGGGTGATGCAGCTACATAGATCAGCAAGTTAATTGTTCAGGAGGTGACAGTCTAGTGGTGGGTGACAGAAGCATATAGTTGCCTGCTAGAGTGGGCAACACTTGGGCTGATGGGAGGGAATGGGTACAGAGCCTTCTAGGCTGAGGACCGAGTGAAAGCCCATTGCTAAGAAGGACCTGGAGCACCCAGAGACTGGGGAGGAGATCCAGTTTGGTGTTGTCTTGGTTACTTTTCTCTCATTGCTGAGACAAAATACCCAACAACCAAAGTTAAGGGAGGAAAGGTTTATTTAGCTCACAGTTTGTAGAGATTTCAGTCCATAATTGGCTGGCTCCAAAGCAAGGTGGTGTGTCAGAGGGGCAAAAGTTCATGACTGCAGAAGACAGTAAAAGCAGCAAAGGCAAAGGGGAGGAATAAGCCTCTTTTCCTCCCTTATACTGTATGCAAGCTACCCGCCCTAGAGCGGGTGTAGCACTCACACCCCCAATCCCAGCACTAGACCATGAACCAATCACAAACTCTAGATACTGCCGCCTCTGAAAAGCCCAACCCCCAGGACCATCGGAGTCTTTGGGGGGACATCCAAACACAAACCGCAACAGGTGCAGAGGGCAAGGGGAGGCTCAGACATGGGTCAGACCACAGGACAGGTAGGGTTCATTTGTAGATGGCTTTGAATGTCAATGCAGGGGGCTTTGACTCAATGCAAAAGACAGCCGGGAGCTGCAAAGGTCTTAAAGCAGGGGCTGGTGTGATCACGTGGCTATGGAAGGGTTTTCAAACAGCTCTGTTGAAGAGAGTGGTAGAGTCTGGGGGCAGGGAGGCCGCTCACCTGAGGGCTGCTGCACCCTACAGTGTACACAGCCGATGCCCTCTGGCTGTGCTTGCTCCCCTTCACCCCCTCTTTTGTTTTCTCTCCCTCTCTTGATTTTCTTCTCTTTCCTCTTCTAAACCTATTCTCTTTACTTTACTAGTCCCTTTCTCCTTCATCCTTTCTTCCTAGGAAAGCCCAGGAGCTCTCATCTTGAACCTGCTAGCATAGATTCTTCTGTTTCCTCAGTTCCTCTAGCAAAAACTTACGGGGAATCAGTGTGCTTCTGGACTGTATCATCTCTATTCATCGAAAGCTAATGAGCTTTTTAACACAGCACCCGGTGATATGTGGAGACAAAGCCTCTGTAGACTTTAATTCAGCAGACCTTGTGCACGGAAGTAAGGCACCTCCCAGACCCTGAATGAATGCCCGCCTCCCTCGGCACAGCGTCACTTCCGAGTCCTCTAGGATTTCTATTGTTATCACCCTCAGACCTTTTGTTCTGCAGGGGCAAGATGGACCCACCAGTGCTGAAGTGGTTGTTTGTTTGCTTGTGTTTTGTGGTACTGGGGATTGAACCCAAAGTCTTCACACTGAACTACGTCCCCAGCCCTTTTTTAATTTTTTACTTTCAGACAGGTTCTCACTAAGTTGCTAAATTGCCCAGACTGGGTTTGAATTTGCAATCCTCCTGCCTCAGCCTCCCGAGGACTGGGATTACAGGTGGTTGCCATCATTTCTGGCATGAAGGTAGTAGCATAAGGTAGCTAATCTGCAGTACTCAGGAGCATTACCCTGTTGGTCCGAACAGTAATAATAGAAGCAGAATAAGCAGCAGAAGGTGAAATTACACTTAGAATGACCATAAGAAGTGCTTTCCAAATACACACTTCAGTGGGAGTTAAAGGCACCTCAACAATCAGAAATGTAGTCACTTTTTAACAAAGAATTAAGATCAAGCCAAGCATGAGTCTGAAGCAGATCAGCTAGCAGAAACAGTAAGAGCAAACCACTGGTCAGCATTACTCTACCCCAGACACACCCAGGTACGAGGTCAGTATTCATTAATTCATGGTAAGAAATGAGTCTGTTTTTAAGATTTTCCTTTGATCTTTGCTTTTCTTCAGGATGTCAGTTACTTATTGCTGCATAATAAAATTCTGAAATTTAATAGTTTAAGGCAATAGCCTCTTCACCATTTTTCACAAGTCTATTGGTTACTGGAGGGGGTCCCAGAAGATCCCTCAGAGAGGAGATGGGGACCTCGACTCACCCAGGGAGTGGATTCTTCACTTGCCACAGAAAAACCCTTCAGGACACATCAGGGTAGGCACGGGCAGATCTACTCGCAGAGTTACGGGTAAGGACTTCAGCTTGACGAGCTGAGCAGGGACAGCTCTGATGAGGATCAGACTGGCCTGGGGCTGGGCTCTGTGGATCGTTATTCTGTTCTGGCTCTGCACGATGAGTCTGGGAAAAGGCCTTCGTGCTTAACCTGCTCTCTGCTTGGGGCAGTCAGTTTTGCGGACTCTCTTCTGGAATCCAAGGTGACCATAGGTTTGGGCCATGACTAGAGACGTCTGGACGCTAACTGGTAGTTGAATATCTCTGTATTCTCTCAGCTTGAATGTCTTGTGCTCTCTCGGAGGGGATGAGATGAGTTATGTAAATTCAGGGTTAGTTAACCTCATGTCGCCAGCTTTTAGACAGGCGCTCCCTAACTGGTGAACGTGTCTTTGTGCAGTGCTGAGCAGGGATCTAACCCAACGGTGAAGGTAATAAAGGAGACTGATACAAAATGAAGGTCACACTTTGTTCTGCGTTTAGTTACCTATTAGGCATCTCCAGGCACAAGTGAAAAGTCCCTTTTTTTTTTTTTCTTTTTACTCAAAAATGACTTTTAAATCCTTGATTCCTCAGAAGAAAACATAAACCATGTTTTTCTTTTCTTTCTTTTTTTGTGGGTACTGGGGGTCGACCTCAGGACCTCGCGCGCCAGCAGGCGCCCATGCCGCTGAGCAACATCACCGGCCCCTTTTTCGTATGTGGGTTCCGGGAGTCGAACTCGGGCCCTCGCGCTTGCCAGGCAGGCGCTTATGCCTCTGAGCCATCTCACCGGCCCAAACCATGCTTTTAATGAGTAAGAGGTTAAGGACTCAGTAGTTGTCCTCTGTCCTTGTGTGGGCTCTGTCTGCGTTGAGACAGGAAGTTAAGCTTACCTCAGTTGGCCTCCACGGGTCTGCTGTCAGCTGGTGGAGTGACTGAGAGGGGCACCCCCTCTGCTGCAGCAGCCCCGCCATCACGCTCAGGCAACTTGTGCTTGGCGGGGTAGTGCTCCAAAAGGCAGAATAGAAGTGTTCAAGGAAGGTCTCATCCTGTCAGGTCTAACTCTTTTTTTTTTTTTTTTGTGGCTACTGGGGGTCGAACTCAGGACCTCGCGCGCCAGTAGGCACCCGTGCCGCTGAGCGATATCACCGGCCCTTTTTTCGTATGTGGGTTCCGGGAGTTGAACTCAGGACCACACGCTTGCCAGGCAGGCGCTTATGCTGTTGAGCTATCTCACCGGCCCAGGTCTAACTCTTAACCTCTTGAAATTTCTCATTTTTAAAAAATTTATGTAAACTGTATTTTAGGCCATTTTCTCAAATTCTATCTCCCAGCTCCTTAAATCTCTCTGCAAACAATACCCCATGGAACAGGAACCCAGAAAAAAAAAAAATGGGTAGCTATTCTATTTGCAGACAAAGTGAATTTCAAGCCAACACTGATTATGAGAGACAAAGACAGTCAGTCACTACATCCTTGTAAAGGAAACCATCCAAGAGGAAGAGATAACAATCATAAATATAATATATATGCATCAAATACCAGTGCACCCAACTATATAAAACAAATATTAACAGACATGAAATATCAAATAAGCACTAACACAATTGTATTGGGGGATCTCAATACCCCGCTGTCACAAATAGACAGATCAACTAGACAAAAAATCAACAATGAAATATTAGAACTGAACCAAACTTTTCCACAAATGGACTTAGTAGATGTCTACAGAGTATTCCACCCCACAACATCAGAATACACATTCTTCTCAGCTGCACACAGGACATTCTCCAAAATAGACAACATACTAGCTCATAGAACATGCTTAAGTAAATGCAAAGGAATTGAAATTATCCCATGAATATTGTCAGACCATAGTGCAATGAAATTGGAAATAAATGGCAAAAGAAACCACAAGAACATCATAAACACATGGAAATTAAATAACACCCTCCTGAAAAACCAATGGGTCACAGGTGAAATTAAAGAAGAAATTAGACAGTTTCTACAATTAAACAATAATGACAGTACAACATACCAGAACTTATGGGACACAGAGAAAGCAGTCCTATGGGAGAAATTTATAGCAATGAATACCCATATAAGGAAAACAGAGCAAGCTCAAATGACTTAATGCCGAACCTCAAACTTCTAGAAAAAGAAGACCAGGCCAAGCGCTAAAGCTTGTACAAAGGAGGAAATTATAAAGATCACAGCAGAAATCAATGCAATGGAGACTAAGAAAACAATACAAAGAATCAATGAATCAAAGAGCTGGTTCTTTGAAAGATTAAATAAAGTCAACAAACCCTTAACCAATCTTATCAAAAAAAGGAAAGAAAAGACTCAAATCCATACAATTAGGAATGAAAAGGATGAAATCACAAAAGACCCTGCAGAAATCCAGAAGATCATCTATACCTACTTTGAAAACTTGTATTCTAATAAGATGGAAAATGCAGAAAAAATGGACAGATACCTAGATACATATGAATTACCAAAGCTGAATCAAGAAGATATAAAAATCCTAAATAAACCAATATCAATCAATGAAATTGAAGATGCAATTAAAAACCTACCAATGGGCTGGTGAGATAGCTCAGCGGCATAAGCGCCTGCCTGGCAAGCACGAGACCCTGAGTTCGACTCCAGGAACCCACATAAAGAAAAAAAGGGCTGGTGATATCACTCAGCGGCACAAGCGCTTGCTGGCAAGCGCGAGGTTCTGAGGTCGACTCCCAGTACCCACATAAAAAACAAAAACAAAAACAAAAAACCTACCAACAAAGAAAAGCCCAGGCCCTGCTGAATTCTACAAGAAATTTAGAGAAGACCTAATACCACTAATTCTCAAACTCTTTAATGAAATTGAAAGGGAAGCGATACTCCCAAATTCATTCCTTGAAGCAAGCATTACCTTGATATCAAAACCGGAGAAGGACCCAACCAAGAAAGAGAACTACAGGCCAATCTCCCTACTGAACATAGATGCAAAAATCCTCAAGATACTGGCAAACAGAATGCAGCAAATCATCAAGAGGATTATATACCATGACCAAGTAGGATTCATCCCAGGGATACAGGGATGGCTCACCATACATAAATCAATAAATGTAATACACCATATGAACAGAGCCAAGGACAAAAACCATATGATCATCTCAATAGATGCAGAAAAAGCATTTGACAAAGTCGAGCACTCATTCATGATAAAAGCCCTACAGAAAATTGGAATAGATGGTCTTTATCTCAATCTGATAAAAGCCATTTATGACAAACCAACAGCCAACACCATCCTAAATGGACAAAAATGGAGAGCTTTCACTCTAAAATCAGGAACAAGAAAAGGATGTCCGCTATCACCACTCCTGTTCAATATAGTTCTGGAAACATTAGCCAGAGCAATTAGACAAGAGAGAGAAAAGGAATAAGGAGACGAAAGTAAGAAGTTAAATTATCATTATTCACAGATGACATGATACTCTACACAGAAGACCCCAAAAACTCCCACCAAAAGACTTCTAGATTTAATCAGCAAATTCAGTAGCATAGCTGGATACAAAGTCAACACTCAAAAATCAATGGCCTTCCTGTACATGAATAACAAACTCACTGAGAGAGAAACTAGGGAAATAATACCTTTCACAATAGCATCCAGAAAAATGAAATACCTAGGAATCAATCTAATGAAAGAAGTAAAAGACCTCTACATTGAAAGCTAGAGTACTCTGAAAAAGGAGATTGAAGAGGATATCAGAAAATGGAGTGGCCAGTGAGATGGCTCAGTGGCATAAGCGCCTGCTTGGCAAGCGTGAGGTCCTGAGGTCAGCTCCCAGTACCCACATAAAAAAAAAGAAAGAAAATGGAAAGATATCCCTTGCTCTTGGGTAGGAAGAACCAATATAGTGAAAATGGCCATACTTCCAAAACTGTTATATAGATTTAATGGAATTCCAATCAAAATTCCAACAGCATGTCTCACAGAATTAGAGAAAACAATCCTAAAATTCATTTGGAACCGGAAGAGACCTGGAATAGCAAAGGCAATTCTGGGTAACAAAGGCAAGGCAGGAGGCATCACAATCCCCAACTTGAAATTATACTATAAAGCTACTGTGATAAAATCAGCATGGTATTGGCCAAAACAAAACAAAACAAAAACAAAACAAACAGACTTGAGGATCAGTGGAACAGATTAGAAGATGCAGAAACAACTCCAGACATACTCAGCCACCTTATCTTTGACAAAGGTGCCAAACACCTTCACTGGAAGAAAGATAGCCTCTTTAATAAATGGTGCTGGAAAAACTGGCTCTGCACATGCTGAAGATTAAAACTAGACCCATATCTTTCACCATGCACTAAACTAAATTCAAAATGGATCTAAGATCTAAATATTAAAACAGAAACATTAAATCTGCTGGAATATAGAATAGGTAAAACTCTTAAAGACATTGGTGTAGGCCAAGACTTCATGAATAAAACCTCAATTGCACAGGAACTATCACAAAGAATCAACAACTGGGATCTCATCTTATTTTTTTTTTTTTATTTTTATTTTTTAAAGAGAAGAAAAAAAACAAAACAAATCAAAAGAAGAACAAATTTTCAAACCAACATAATAGGAGGGTAACAATGGTTAATACATTACGTATTACTATCTTTAAGTTAGTTATTCAGGACACCAGACATTAGCATTCAATTGTCCAAACATTATTGGCACAAACCTTACTCTTCAATGAACTAAGTAAAAATGGTAGTGTATCTATCTTAACCATCATATATATATATATATATATACAATTGTTTTTTTCCCTTTCCCTTCTTTCTTTTCCCTATTCCAGTCTCTCTTTCCTTTTGACCAGTTTCTTTTTGATTCACCATATCTATTGTACATTTTGGATCTTATTTACTCTTTCAGTTTCTCATACTAGAGAGATAATATGATGCTTACACATGTGCTTCTGGTTTATTTCACTTATAAGTATTTTCTCGAGTTGCATCCATTTACCTATAAAAGTCTCCAGTTTATCCTTCTTTATGGCTGAATAGTACTCCATTGTATAAAAATACCACATCTTTCTTATTCATTCCTCAGTTGATGGGCATTTGGGTTGTTTCCAAGATCTGGCTATTACAAATTGTGCTGCTATAAACATGGGTGCACATATATCGCTGTGGTACGATGTTTTTAATTCTTCTGGGAAGATGCCCAGAAGGGGAATAGCTGGGTCAAATGGGACCTCCAACCCTAGTTTTCTGAGGAATCTCCACACTGACTTCCACAGTGGCTGTACCAGTCGACACTCCCACCAACAGTGAAGAAGGGTTCCTTTTTCCCCACAGCCCCTCCAGCATTTGTTATTAGTTGATTTCTTAATAGTAGCCATTCTTTCTGGGGTGAGATGGTATCTCAGTGTTGTTTTAATTTGCATCTCTCGAATGACTAGTGATGTTGCACATTTTTTTGTATATTTATTTGCCATTAGTATTTCTTCATCTGAGAAATGTGTATTCATCTCAGATGCCCATTTTTGGAGTGGGTCTTTAAATTTGGGAGGTCTGATTTTTTTGAGTTCTTTATATGTTCTCGATAGTAATCCTTTGTCTGAGGAACAGCTGGCAAACATTTTTTCCCACGTTGTGGGTTGTCTCTTCACTCTGTTGGTGGTTTCTCTTGCTGTGCAAAAGCTTTTTAATAAGATGAGATCCCAGTTATTGATTCTTTGGGATAGTTCCCGTGCGGTTGAGTTTTTATTCATAAAGTCTTTGCCTACACCAATGTCTCCAAGGGTTTTACCTATCCTACCTTCCAGCAGATTTAATGTTTCTGTTTTAATATTTAGATCTCTGATCCATTTTGAATTTAGTTTAGTGCATGGTGAAAGATATGGATCTAGTTTTAATCTTCGGCATGTGTAGAGCCAGTTTTTCCAGCACCATTTATTAAAGAGGCTATCTTTCTTCCAGCGAATGTGTTTGGCACCTTTGTCAAAGATAAGGTGGCTTAGTATGTCTGGGGTTGTTTCAGCATCTTCTAATCTGTTCCATTGATCTTCAGGTCTGTTTTTTTGCCAGTACCACACTGTTTTTATCACAGTAGCTTTATAGTATAATTTCAAGTCGGGGATTGTGATGCCCCCTGCCTTGCCTTTGTTGCCCAGAATTGCCTTTGCTATTCTAGGTCTCTTCTGATTCCAAATGAATTTTAGGATTGTTTTCTCTAATTCTGTGAGATATGCTGTTGGAATTTTGATTGGAATTGCATTAAATCTGTATAACAATTTTGGAAGTATGGCCATTTTCACTATATTGGTTCTTCCTATCCAGGAGCAAGGGATATCTTTCCATTTTCTGATATCCTCTTCAATCTCCTTTTTCATAGTACTGTAGTTTTCAGTATAGAGGTCTTTTACATCCTTCATGAGGTTGATTCCTAGGTATTTCATTTTTTTGGATGTTATTGTGAAAGGTATTGTTTCCCTAATTTCTCTTTCAGTAAGTTTGTTATTTGTGTACAGGAAGGCTATTGACTTTTGAGTATTGACTTTGTATCCAGCTACACTACTGAATTTGCTTATTAAATCTAGCAGTTTTTTAGTGGAGTTTTTGGGATCTTCTGTGTAGAGTATCATGTCATCTGCAAATAATGATAATTTAACTTCTTCCTTTCCAATCATTATTCCTTTTATTTCTTTCTCTTGTCTAATCGCTCTGGCTAAAGTTTCCAGAACTATGTTGAATAAGAGTGGGGACAGTGGACATCCTTGTCTTGTTCCTGATTTTAGAGGGAAGGCTTTCAGTTTTTGGCCATTTAGTATAATATTGGCTGTTGGTTTGTCATAGATAGCTTTTACCAGATTGAGATAAAGACCCTCTATTCCAATTTTCTGTAGGGTTTTTATCATGAAAAGGTGCTGGACTTTGTCAAAAGCTTTTTCTGCATCTATTGAGATGATCATGTGATTTTTGTCTTTGGTTCTGTTAATATGCTGTATTACATTTATTGATTTACGTATGTTGAACCATCCCTGCATCCCAGGGATGAATCCAACTTGGTCATGGTGTATAATCTTCTTGATGATTTGTTGGATTCTGTTTGCCAGTATCTTATTAAGGATTTTTGCATCTATGTTCATTAGGGAGATTGGCCTGTAGTTCTCTTTCTTAGTTGGGTCCTTCTCTGGTTTTGGTATCAGGGTAATGCTTGCTTCCAGGAATGAATTTGGGAGTATTGCTTCCCTTTCAATTTCATTGAAAAGTTTGAGAAGTAGGGGCGTTAGGTCTTCTCTAAATTTCTTGTAGAATTCGGCAGTGAATCCATCAGGGCCTGGACTTTTCTTTGTTGGGAGGTTTTTAATTACATCTTCAATTTCATTGGTTGATATTGGTTTATTTAGGATTTTTAAATCTTCTTGATTTAGCTTTGGTAATTCATACGAATCTAGGAATCTGTCCATTTCTTCTGCATTTTCCATCTTAGTAGAATATAAATTTTCAAAATAGGTATAGATGATCTTCTGGATTTCTGCAGGGTCCGTCGTGATATCACCCTTTTCATTTTCAATTGCATGGATTTGAGTCTTTTCTTTTCTTTTTTTAATAAGGTTGGATAAGGGTTTGTCAATCTTATTTATTCTTTCAAAGAACCAACTTTTTGCTTCATTGATTCTTTGTATTGTTTTTTTATTCTCCAATACGTTAATTTCTGCTCTGATCTTTATAATTTCCTCCCTTGTACGGGCTTTTGGCTTAACCTGCTCTTCTTTTTCTAGAAGCTCGAGGTTCACCCTTAAGTTGTTTATTTGCGCTTGCTCTATTTTCCTGATATAAGTATTTAATGCTATAAATTTCCCTCTTAGGACTGCTTTCATTGTATCCCATAAGTTCCGGTATGTTGTACTGTCATTATCATTCAGTTGTAGAAAGTGACTAATTTCTTCTTTAATTTCATCTGTGACCCATTGGTTGTTCAGGAGGATGCTGTTTAATTTCCATGTGTTTAGGGAGTTTTTGTGGGATCTTTTGCCATTGATTTCCAATTTCATTGCACTATGGTCTGATAATATGCATGGGATAATTTCAATTCCTTTGCATTTACTTAAACAGGTTTTATGAGCTAGTATGTGGTCTATTTTGGAGAACGTCCCATGTGCAGCTGAGAAAAATGTGTATTCTGATGTTGTGGGATGGAACACTCTGTAGACATCTACTAAGTCCATTTGTTCAAAAGTTTGGTTCAGTTCTACTATTTCATTATTGATTTTCTGTCCAGTTGATCTATCTTTTTGTGACAGTGGAGTATTGAGATCTCCCAATATAATTGTATTAGTGCTTATTTGATTTTTCATGTCCTTTAGTACTTGTTTTATATAGCTGGGTGCATTGGTATTTGACGCATATATATTTATGATCGTTATCTCTTCCTCTTGGATTGTTCCCTTTACAAGGATGTAATGACCGTCTTTATCTCTCTGAATCCTTCTTGGCTTGAAGTTCACTTTGTCTGCAAAAAGAATAGCTACCCCTGCTTTTTTCTGGGTTCCTGTGGCATGGAGTATTGTTTTCCATCCTTTGACTTTCAGTCTATGAATTTCTTTCTGAATTAAATGTGTTTCTTGTATACAGCATATTGTTGGATCTTGCTTCTTGATCCATTTCGCCAGTCTGTGCCTTTTGATTGGTGAATTGAGACCGTTAACATTGATGGTTAAAACTGATATGTATTGACTTGTCATGATATTTTCCTGTTGTTGGTCCCCACTCTTTGTTTTTCTGCTTTCCGGCTATTTAATTATTTGCCCTGCCTGGTGGATTCCTTCTGTTGGGGTTCCTATCTCTTTCTAGAATGTCCTTCAGAACGTTTTGGAGTGCTGGTTTGGTGGTCATAAATTTTCTCAGATGTTCTTTGTCATGAAAGTATTTTATTTCTCCATCAATTTTGAAAGATAGTTTTGCAGGGTACATCAATCTGGGCTGAAAATTATTTTCCTTTAGAGCTTGCAATACATCATTCCAAGCTCTTCTTGAATTGAGGGTTTGTGCTGAAAAGTCAGCTGTGATTCTGATGGGTTTTCCTTCATAGGTGATTTGTCTCTTCTCCCTAACAGCTTTTAAGATTCTGCCCTTCTGTTGAATTTCTGGGATCTTGACTATAATATGTCTGGCTGAAGTTTTTTTTTGATCATGTCTAGTTGGTGTTCTAAAAGCTTCACTTATAGGGGTGTCAAATTCCTTTTCTCTTCCAGGAAAGTTCTCCCTGATTATGTCTTTGAACAAGGTTTTAATGTCGTTGATGCTATCTCCTGCTTTTTCATTTATTCCAATTATTCTTAAGTTGTTTATCTTTGAGTCATCTAGCAGCTGCTGAATTGATTTTTCATGGTCCCTTGCTATTTTTAAGAATTTTTCCATTTCATGATCACTAATTGCAAGCCTGTCTTCTATATCTGAGATCCTGTCCTCGCATTGGCTTATTCTGCTACAAATACTTTCAATGGAATTTTTTATCTCTTGGGTATCTGCTTGAATCTGCCTTATGGATTCCATTTCTTTCCTATGCTGAGCATTCATGGTTTCTATAGTTTTCTTAAGTTCATCTATTTTTTTGTCTGTATCAGCTATAGTGTCCTTAAGCATGGTCTTCATTGTAGACATTATCTCTGCAGTTATCTGTGAGATTATTTCTGTTTTAATTTTTTCCAGAACCTCATTCAGTTGCTTTGTTGTTACCACTTCAGATAGGCCAGGTGGGTGGCTTTCGGATTGTCCCACCTCGTTGCTCCCTAGGTTTGCCTTTGGTGAATTGGATGTGTGGGGTTGCATCTTGTTTAAGTGTCGTCTCATTTTTTCTTTCTTTAATTCCTGGGGTGATGTTTGCAAATTACCTATAGTAGGTTACTTTATTGCTAGTGTTTAAGATCTTTAGAAGATGACTACTTCTCTGCAGTATCTTCCAAGTGGAGCTTGCTTTTAGGTTTTGAGCTTTCTGCCAGATCCTACCTCTTCAATTCGTTGGGTATGCGAAGTTGCTACCTGTTTGGCCCAGTCCTTGATTCTTTGGTAGTGTGCCACTGTATTTTCTGTGTCCCTTAGTCAATCGCCGGTCTGCGCCGTTCTCCGCCGCTCCCCTGCCCCGCCGCTGTCTCAGGATCCTCCGTGGGGGCTCCCTGGGCACCAGCTGCCACCGTGTGTCCGTAGATTTGAGCTTCTGCGGCGCTGCAACTCCCGGGATATTAGAAGGTGCGCGTGTGCGGTCTGCTCCTTCTTTCCTTCTTCTTTGTTGGAAGTCACCCGTCACTGGTGCCGGGGGTCCCAGATTGCGCTTCAGAACTTCTCTGGGTTTCGGGGAGGCATCTCCCCCCCCCTGCGCTTTCTGGGTCGCTATATTCCTGTGTTCCAATGGTAACTTTTAGAGAGAGTTTCACTGCCTGCTTCTTACTCATCCGCCATCTTGAGGTCCTCTCAAGAGTAGAATCTTAAAAGCTTTTCATGATAAAAACCCTACAGAAAATTGGAATAGATGGTCTTTATCTCTGTCACGCGCTTCTGCTCGTACAGCGAGAAGAATCACACAACACGGGTCGGTGAAAGCTTGCTTTAATCGTTCACAGCTCCAGAGCCTCTACAAGCGTCCGCCCTGTGGCGGCTCTGTCCGTGCTCTCTCATCTTATTAAAAAGCTTTTGCACAGCAAGAAAAACCACTGAGTGCAGATACAACCCACAGTGTTGATAAATGTTTGCCAGCTGTTCCTCAAAGGATTACTATTGAGAACATACAAAGAACTCAAAAAAATCAAACGCCCCAAATTTAAAGATGCAATACAAAAGTGGGCACCTAAGATGAATATACACTTCTCGGATGAAGAAGTACCAACAGCAAATAAATATATGAAAAAGGTTCATCACTGGTCATTCAAAAGATGCAAATTAAAACAATGCTGAGATTCCATCTCACCCCAGAAAGAATGGCTATTATCAAGAAATCAACTGATAACAAATGCTGGCAGGGCTGTGGGGAAAAAGGAACCCCTCTCCACTGTTGGAGAAGACTGTTATAGACTGGTGCAACCACTGTGGAAATCAGTGTGGAGATTCCTCAAAAAACTAGGACTAGAGGTCCCATTGGACCCAGATATTCCCCTCCTGGGTATCGTCCCGAAAGAATTAAAAACATCGTACCACAGCGATATATGCACTCCCATGTTTATAGCAGCACAGTTTCTAATACCCAAATCTTGGAAACAGCCCAAATGCACATCAACCGAGGAATGGATAAAGAACATGTGGGGGTTTTTAATACAATGTGCCATAAAGAAGGATAAGCTTGGGCTGGTGAGATGGCTCAGCGGCATAAGCACCTGCCCGGCAAGCGCGAGGGCCCGAGTTCGACTCCCGGATCCCACATATGAAAAAAGGGCCGGTGATATTGCTCAGCGGCACGGGCACCTGCTGGCGCGCGAGGTCCTGAGGTCGACCTCCGGTACCCACAAAAAAAAAAAAAGGAGAAGCTTGAGACATTCCTAGGTAAACAGGTGCTCCTTGAGACCATACTGTTAAGTGAAAATAAATTGGAGGCACATGTTTAATACCACATTGTTTCTCTGGTGTGAAAAACTGAAAGTGTAAATAAGGACAAAAATGTATAATAGGTATTGTGAAATAGGAAGATAATGTTCAAATGGGGAGGAGAATGGGGGGAAGAGGGGAGGAAAGAAGGGAAAAGTATTTTAAAAAAGTAAGAAAAGAAGGAAGAAATGGAAACAAAGCTTTTGTAAATGGGGAGGGGAGGAGGGGTTGAAGGGAGGGGAGCGGAATGGGAAAATAATCAAGTTATATCACGTACAGGTACAAATTCTCTGTGATCAGATCATCATGTATATCTAAAATGTACCAATAAAATCTGATTGAAGAAAAAAATCTCTCTGCAACTCTATCAAATATTTATTATCTGTTGAGCAAATAGACAAGTGTAGGTTGGTGAGCACGCACAGGTTCAAAATGAACTTTCATATTTCTAGTGTTAATAATATGACGTTCTCTGACCTTTCATTTGGAGACCTACTGTCAAAACCTTCGACTGCTTCTCACTGGAACCCTAGCTCCACCCATCCCACTTCCTACTCACATTATATTTAGAGAATAAGGGAGAGTATTCAAATATGTTTGAGGTTAAGTATTATGTAGTATTACCTTACAACTAATGCGTAATAATCTTCCAAAAATAGATTGATGTTTAAATTTTTCCATTGTAATTAATATGTCTACAAATGTGTCACTGCATAGTCTCCTACAGACAACAATAACTTTAAAAATCTTTTTAAAGATTTAAAAATCTTATTTATTTTTTGGTTAGAAACACACTTGGTAAGCAGAATCCGTATTATACATAAGTTCCTGGCTGTATTAAGAATTTATTTCCCCCATACCCATTAGGATTACTACAACTTAAAGAAAGAAAAAGAAAGGAAAGAAGAAAGAGAAGAAAGAAGGGAGGGAGGGAGGAAAATTAGCAAGCTTGGAGAAGATATGGAGAGACCTCAACACTTGTGCACTGTAAATACTGCAGCATTGTCAAAAACAGTATTGCAATTCTTCAAAAAAATTAGCCAGAGCTGGGCTTGGTGGTGCATACCTGTAACCCCAGCACTTGGGAGGCTGAGGCAGGAGGATCACTGTAAGTTCGAGGCCAGCCTGAACTGCATAGCAAGACCCTGTCTCAAACAAACAAACAAATTAGCCAGAATAGTCATATGATTCAGCAACTTCCTTGCTGGATATGTACCCAAAACAGCTGAAAGCAAGTTTTGAAGAGATATTCACAGCAGCATTGTTCACACTAGCCAAAAGATAGAAGAAACCCAATGTCTATCAGTGAATGAATGGATAAACAAAATGTGGTGTATACACACAACAGAATACTATTTAGCCTTAAAAAGGATTTTCTGACACATGCTGTAATATGGATTGATCATGAGGACATTATGTGAAATAAAGCAGTCACAAAAAAAATAAAAAAGTTTTATCAGGTATCTAGAGAAGTTAAACAAAAACAGTGGTGGTTGCCAGAGACTGGAGGGACAGAGAAATAGGGAGATATTCAATAGGTACAGTCTCAATTTTGCAAAATAAAAATGTTCTTGGAGACTTTTAGTGTTAAATACACTTACCCTGTTGTACAATCAAACTATATACACTTATAATGGTAAATTATAAATTTTACGTTGTGTATTTTACCACAATAAAACATGACCAATCATCTTACATCTATCATCTTACATCTGTACAGAAGATGAGCCAGGCAGAACAAGAAATTCCCAAGGTCTTCCTGCGACACTGGCAACAGCGCTGACCCCTGAATAAACATGGATCCGAGGTTCCAAAACGCTGCTTGGCCCTGGGATTAAGCCAGGAAAAGAAGAAAAATATTAGAAACACAATGAGTTTCTACCCATGACAATAGGATTTAGGAACCCCTGGGGTTGTCTGCAAACTTTTTCCTCCTTAGCGAGACTACTGCTGAGGAACATTTGTAGTATAGAATACTTCAGCAAAGGTCTGGGCTGACTTCATTCAGGAAACAGATGTTCTCTGGTCGTTACTGTTTCCTAGTGTTTGATTGACTTTTGATGCTCTCATTTTATTTCCCCAGTATTGTTTTCTTAGTGCTTTTTTCTTTTTCTTTTTTTTTTTTTTTTTTGTGGGTACCGGGGGTCGACCTCAGGACCTCGCTCGCCAACAGGCACCCGTGCCGCTGAGCGATATCACCGGCCCCTTTTTCGTATGTGGGATCCGGGAGTCGAACTCGGGCCCTCGCGCTTGCAAGGCAGGCGCCTACGCCGCTGAGCCATCTCACCGGCCCTCTTAGTGCTTTTTTCCAGAGGTTCTTAATCAATGCTGCCTGAAAATTCAAATAAATATCTGTCTGCTGAGTTTCCTTTGGCTTGGATTTTTTTTTTTTTTTTTTTTTTTTTTTAATCTTTGAGAGACGCTTTCTACCAGGCTGCAAGTGGCTAATCTGGTAAACTCCTCCCGGTCAGGCCCCTGCTGGTTACCCAAGCAGGTTACAGTTCCACAGCTGTTCGTGTTCCCCGAGATGAGCTGCAGGAACCGTGCTGTTCTGCATTTGCCTTTATCCTGAGGTCTGCAGTCGGAGGCCACACGTGACTGTCTCAGAAGCAGTTGCAACTGTTAGAGGTAATATTTTGATTTTCTGTGTTTTGGTCCCATTTGCACTTCTTACAGAACCGTATCCAGATCAACACCGAACAGCTGGACTTGGAGATCACTCTGCGGATTTTGTCTTTAGATACTTCTATCTCACTGCATCTTACGGAAAGTCTCCCTGCGGGGGAAAACGGAAGCCACAAAATGCTTCCAATACCTTCTGTAAACAAAGTACACCAAAAACTGGAGGTGGCTCTTTTAGTCTCCTTTTCACAGGCGCGGTGTCGCATCCTTAATCTCAGCACTCGGGGAAGCAGGAAGATCATGAGTTTGAGGCACTCCTGGGCTACATAATGAGACGTTGTCTTGAAAAATAATCAAAACCAAAAATACCTAGTTTTCCTCCCTGCAACAGTCTCTGGTAACGGTCTCACCGCTGCCCGGTACAACCACTGCGTAGCCTCCCGGCGGTCTGGCAGGACCTTCGAACCCACCGGGTCGGGGACGCAAAGCACAGGCTGCGGTGGGGGTGCGCGGAGGGCGGGCGCAGCCGGGCACTGCGGCCTGGCCCTGACCCACGTCTGGGGAGGGCGAGGGCGCCCGCGCGGACGACGGCCCGCCCAGACGCCCGTTCCGGCCAGCCCGCTGCACGGCTCCGAAACCTCAGCGAGGGGTCGCGCGGGAACCGCACAGCTAGGGACAGACGCGGCGGGCGGGGTCACGAGAGCACGTGGGCGAGGGGCGCGCGAGCTCAGGAAATCGCGAAGCTCGAGAAGCCCCGCGGGCTGTAACACCGCGCGACCCGCCTTCCCAAGACGCCGACGCGACCACCGCGAGTGTGGACGCTGAGCAGGAGCCTTCGCCCGGCTCCGCAGGAGCTCCGCGAGCCGCCGCTCAAGCGGGCCCCGCCCCGCCCCGCCGGGGTGAGGGGGAGGGTGGGCGGGGCGAGAGCGGCGGGTGGCTCCGGTCGAGGTGGGCGGGAATGCAGAAGGGGGCGGGGCGGGGGCCGCTCGGGGGCGGGGCCGGTGGGCGGGGCGAGCGCGGAGCCAGGTCCGGCCCGGGAGCAGGACGGCGGGCGGCACTAGAGGGAGCTGCTCGGCGCCCGGCCCGCGCGCCTGCCGCTCGGAGCGCCGCCTCCCAGCCGCGCCGCCGCGATGGCGGAGGACAGCGAGTCTGCGGCCAGCCAGCAGAGCCTGGAGCTGGACGACCAGGACACGTGCGGGATAGACGGGGACAATGAGGAGGAGACGGAGCACGCCAAGGGGTAGGGGGCGGCGCGGGCGCCCGCGGGCTGACAGGGCGGGCACGCTCGGCCTCCGCTGGGCGCCGGCTCGGGCCCGCTCCCTTCGCCGCTGTCCTCGCCGCTGTGCGGCGCGGTCCCCGGCCCGCGGGGCGGGAGGCCGGGTGGGCGGGGCGGCGGGGGACCCGGCTCCGCGAGGCGCTGTCACCTGCCGCGCGTCCCCGCCGCCGGCCTCGCCCATCCCGCCTCGGCCGGGCCGTGGGGCGCGGGGCCCTCGCCGCGTTGCTCGGGGACTGCTCTCCGGGGGCGTAGGTCGCCCTCCTCGGCCCGTGCCCAGTCCCCAGGTTCCTCAGGTTCCTCGGGTCCCCCAGGTCCCCCGCCACCCCCGGAGCCCGCGGAGCCCGCCGCTCGGGGCCCGGCTCTGCCGCCTGAGGGCGACCTCGGAGCCCGCCGCCCTGGCCGCCGCCGAGTGCTCGAACGCTCGTCGGATTTCTTCGTCCTCGGCGCTTGCCCTCCTTTCTGCCCCTGAAGACTTCCCTTGCCTTTCTGTTAGAGAAAAGATTGCTTCTGATTAAGGCTGCTATTGAAGTTCTGTTTTGAGAGGCAGGGCGGGGGTCATTTAAAATAAAGACTGGTGTCCTTTCAGAGGTGCTGCTTTGCATCGCCCTTTTGCCCTGTTGGATTCAAACTACGTGCTGGCAGAGAGCCGTTGTTGCTGCCCCCTTAGAAGTGAGATTTTGCGAGCCCGGGTGACTGTGTAGAAGTGGGTCAGCCTAAAAACAGGAGCTGAGGCCTGAGTCACAGATGGCTCATTTATTCATTTCATGGGGAGATTCTTCCAATGATCGCTGACTGAGAATGTAAAGTGATGGCATTCTATTTTAGGTCACTTTAAGATTTATTTAGAAAAGAAATCTTTACTGACCTTTATTGCGTTATAAAATAATGAATGACAGATTAAGAAAAAGAAGCTGACTACACATCTCTCCCATTGAAAAGTTGCTTTAAAAACAAGATTTGCATTGAACATTTTAGTGGCAGCAAGTACTGAATGTTATCATTCAAGTCTAGATTTTTTTTTTAAAGAGGAAGGGAAATTGTACAGAAATCCGAGCCTGAGTTCTCTTTATACAGTGATAGAAACTTGCCTGTGGTAGCTAAATATTTTTGAAACAGAACTCTATTGCTAGAAATGGGCCTGCAGTAGATGCAAGCGGATGGATTTCTGAAATAAGTTCAGCACCTGTCTGTTATCTTTCTGGGGAGACCCTAGACTTCCCTCTTCCCCCTTGCAATTTCTGCTTGTTGTTCTTTGGTTGATATCCTAGGCTGGGGTTTGGTTAGCGCTTCTTTGCTTATAGAGTACGGAATGTCTAGGGTACAAAGAACTGCTCATCTGTGTGCCCATCGATTTGATTGAGATCGTCCCCTGACACTTTGCTATAGGCTGTGTGAAGTTCCCAGAATAGCTTCCAGAGGCATCTCAGAGCACCTCAGAGGTTTCCAGTTTTGTACATCAGCACATTAATTATGTTTTAGCACAGTTAATCAAAACTTAGAGATGCCCAGTGGACTGAAGTATTTTAACCAAAAGCAGGTAACATGATAACAGTTTCTACTGGGAAAAGATTAATATAATGGATTTATTGTAGTCTTTTAAAATGTAAGGAGATTAGTAAGACTCCAAGTTGCTGCTCTTGTTGGGCTGCTTTTTGGATTTCATTTGAAACAATGCCAGATTTGGGGGAATGATTGTGTTTGATTTAGCTCGTGTACCGATGCTGCTGTTCCATAGAAACCCAGGTTTTCTTAAGTAGCTCATGTTCGTAAATGTTAAAATTTAGAAGGCTCCTCTTTTGTATACTTCGCCTCTTTATTCTCTGCCATTTTAAGTAAGTAACAAATAATGAGCCTTTGGAGACAGTCACTTGGAGGCTGTTAGACAGTGGTCAGTGCACAGAGCAGAGGGAGAGTCGATAGTACCCTCGTGGCCTGAAAAAATTAATTTACCCCTACCATTCAGAGTAATGTATTTACTGGTTGTTTTAATTTATGGTATTGAACTATATGGCCTCAAATAAAAGAAAAATAATGAGATTCTTATTCTTGTTTTTTTTTGAGATTTTTATTCTGCACCAAAATGTAAATATTACTGTGTACGTTATTTATTTATTTATTTTTTTTTTTGTAGAATTTTCTTTATGGACTACAAAAGGCATTTCATTTTATGGATAAAGCTGAAAGTCCATGAATGAAATACATGTGAGGTGTTTTGTGTTT
Source organism: Erethizon dorsatum (assembly GCA_028451465.1). Lineage (NCBI taxonomy): Eukaryota > Metazoa > Chordata > Mammalia > Rodentia > Erethizontidae > Erethizon > Erethizon dorsatum. Next base: position 69,781,450 of record CM051834.1, read on the forward strand.
AATAAAAAGCAATAGTGTAAGTATCATAAAATACTTGAATCTTATTATCTTTATATCTTACTTTCATAGATAACATGACCTTTAACTCTTTGGTCTACCGAAGTACGGCAGTGGTATACCACTATAAAAATGTCATGAATTCCCCAAAAAATGGAGAAGGGGAGAGATTATCAGCTTCAGACTAGCAAGACTGTAAAGTGTAGCTTTATTATCTTTAAACAGCGTATGGCAGATTAGAACTAGGCTAATAGAGGATTAGATCCTTTTGATAACTTGCTTTAACCCATGATTTCCAAATAGGATAAAGTAAGTAGATATTCCTAAAGAGCTTGAGAGAGCCTGAAAATTTTCAAGCAAATTGCAAGTTCTAAGGTAATCTTGCATATAGTTTTCTTTCCATACAGAGACTTTCTGCATAGATGAAAATGAGTCTCAGTGCGACTTCCCATAGAACTGTTAAGGAGGGCCGGTGAGATGACTCAGCGGCGTAAGCGCCTGCCTTGCAAGCGCGAGGGCCCGAGTTCGACTCCCTGAACCCACATACAAAAAAGGGGCCGGTGATATCGCTCAGAGGCACGGGTGCCTGTTGGCGCGCGAGGTCCTGAGGTCGACCCCCTGGTACCCACAAAAAAAAAAAAAAGAACTGTTAAGGAGTCCGAATGACTGAAGGTTTCTGTCCTGCTAGGGGTGGCAGTGGAGGAGGAGTTTACCTAGGAACTTTCACAACTGGGTTTGAGGTTAGGTAGTACAGTACTCAAGAATCTTTAGTATTTAATACTCCTCTGATTTTTTTTTTTAAATTTGTTAATGCCATCTGTTACTTTCTTCTGAAGGGATTTGGGAAATTGTTGAGGACAGGACAGATGGTTGAAGAATTGCCTAAAATTCATGATCTTGTCCCGTAGCTGCGTATCTTTTCCATTGGTGCAGTGCATCTGATAGGGGTCATTATCTCCAGCCCACATTAAGTATATTGTCCAGTTTTGGAAACAGTCACACAGGTGATTTAAGTAAAATGGGTATTTAAGTTGGTAACAAAACCAATTCTGTCTTTGGCTTGCCAATACTGACTTTCAGAATGCATATATCCTATACGAATTGATGTTTTTCACCCCCTTTCCACTCAGAGAGCTTCTCCCTCAAAATTCACTATAGTGAAATGGCTCCTAAGAATAATTATGTAGGAGATAAAATAAATATGAAGATATCTATGTTGGCAGATAAATGACTAATGTAAGTCCCTGGGGTAGATATGATATAGTTTTAGTTCTTGAGGGTTAAGGCATTTTAAATAATGTTTTTCTTAGAAATATTGAAGGGAAAGGAAAGCAGGGAAACGTAAAAAAAGTGAGAAAAGAAGAAGAAAAGGAAACAAAGCTTTTGTAAATGGAGGGGGAGGAGGGGTTGAAGGGAGGGTAGGGGAATGGGAAAAAAAAGAATCAAGTTATATCAGGTATAGGTACAAATTCTCTATGATGAATGTGATTGTTAGGTATATCTAAAATGTACCAATAAAATCTGATTGAAGGAAAAAAATAAATATTGAAGACCTGGGTTTGACTAAGTTGAGTACTTTGAAATTCTTTTAACAAAGAATATAACCTCTCTTTGGAATTATTTTAACACAGAATATAACCAATTTAGGGAAAAAAATTGAAGTTACTCTCTGTACAGTGTATTTTAGTGTATTTAACTTTATTGTTGAGCTTAACTATGGGAATGTCTCCTTAGCTATATAGAATTATTATAGACAGCTAAGTTAGGTAAAAATATCATATGCAGTCAGGTGGGGCTGAGCCCTCAAGGAAGTCAGTACAAAAGATGAAAACATAGGGCCGGGGATATAGCTCAGTGGCACGGTGCCTGCCTGGCAAGTGCGAGGTTGTGAGTTCAATTCCCAGTACCAAAAAAAGAAAAGAAAAGAAAACATATTACAGCTGTGGCTAGAGGCACATCTGTTGGTGGCCAGGCCTCAAGATAAAGACAGAATCACCAGGCCTACCTGCCTTCCAGAGAGATAAATAATAAATTAACATTAACATCAGTCATCCCGCTGGGTGGCCAGAACCCCCTGGTTCATCTCTTCCTGAAAAAGTCCTTGTTCTTTCCATGTACATTTGCTATTTGACCTGCTTCTCCATTAGATCAATATTACCTAAACAGCTAAACTTATACTGCTATTGCTTGATCATAGTTTTGTCCCACGTCGTGTCCACCTCATGATTTTTTACCCAGCTTGTGATTTTGCTCCCACCTTATAATTTTGCTATATAAAACTCATTCTGTAAAATGGGGTCCATGACAACCCATTTTTCGGGTCCCCTCATGTGTCTCTAGAACTATGTCTCTCTCAGTAAGTATTTCCTACTCTTAACTTCCATTGTTCCTTAAAATTCATTCTTTGATTCATTCTTTGCTATGTCAAACTTGACATATCTAATATCTAACAGGTTGAGTGTTACATTTATTTCCCCTGTATCAGAATCAATGGGAAAATACAAAAACTCTACTCTCAGTAGATTTTTTTTGTTTTGTTTTGTTTTGTTTGGGTACCAGGAATGGAACTCAGGACCTTGCACTCACCAGGCAGGCGCTGTGCCTCTGAGCTATATCCCTAGCCCCCCGGTAGATGTTTCTTATCATGAAAAAAATTTTAAGAGATAACTCAAAGTTATCCTTTGTGAAATTTGATCTATTATCAACTTCATAAATCGAAATGGAAATATATATTAACAGCCCTTGCCCAAGGGACTTCCTCAGTTCATGAAATGCAGTTTTAAATGGTTAAGTATCAGTTGAGACTTGCATCTGAGAAGATGATTTCATCCTCTGACCCAGAACACTTTTTCCAGAGGTTAACTTAAATACAGAAAATTTCAAAGTATAGAACATGTGCTCAGCCATCTCTGATAATTAGCTCCACTGTATACTATAATTCTGTGTAAATCACTTTTAACAGTCAGTTCTGCTCTAAGCTCAAGAAAGAAGACTGACTGGTTTGTTAGTCCATTTTAAAATATATTAAATCACTTTTACTGAGTAAAATATGCTTATGAGAAGTTCAAACAATATGAGATAAACCCCCGTCATCCCACTTTCTAGAAATGCCAGTTAAATTAACAGTTAAAGTCACACTTTACAGTTTTATGTGTTATTAACATAAATAAGATCATGCAGTACTTTATATGGGTTCATTTGTTGTTTGGAAGAATTTTCTGGGATAATAGAAATGTCCAATTTGGTAGTCATTAGCCATATGGGGTTATTAAACATTTGAAATGTGGGTGGCAGGACTGAGGAGCTGAATTTATTTTTTTATTATTATTTTTTATACAGGGTCTCCTTAATGTAGCTCGGGCTGGCCTTGAACCCAAGATCCTCCTGCATCAGCGTCCCAAATTCTGATAGTACAGGCACATGCTACCACGCCTAGGTCTGAATTTTAATTAAATTTAGATGGCCCTTTGTGGCTCGTGGCTGTAGTATTAGACAGCTCATATCACATCCTGCCTTTGAATTTTGTAAATTTTATAGTACTCAAAATACTTCTTGTTTATAGTGGCACAGTTTGTAATAGCCAAATCTTGGAAACAGCCCAAATGCCCATCAACCGAGGAATGGATAAAGATGTGTTTTTTTTATACAATGGAGTACTACTCTGCCATAAAGAAGGTTAAGCTCAAGACATTTCTAGGTAAATGGATGCACCTTGAGACCATACTCTTAAGTGAAATAAATCGGACACATATGTGTAAATACCACGTGGTTTCTCACAAACTGAAAGTGTAAATAAGGACCAAAATGTATAATAGGTATTGTGAAATAGGAAGAAAATGTTCAAATGGGGAGGGGAGCAAAGGAGCTCCGGAGAGGGGGAAAGGAAAGAAGGGAAAAGTAAAAAGAAAAAAGAAAAGAAAAGAAGGAAAAAATGGAAACAAAGTTTTTGTTAATGAGGAGGGAAGAGGGGTTGAGGGGAGGGTAGGGGAATGGGAAAAAAAAGAATTAAGTTATATCATGTACAGGTACAAATTCTCTATGATGAATGTGATCATCATGTGTATCTAAAATGTACCAATAAAATCTGATTGAAAAAAAATTTTTTAAAAACATACAATACTTAGGGCCAGTGATATGGCTCAGCGGCGTAAGCGCCTGCCTTGCAAGCGCGAGGGCCCAAGTTCGACTCCCGGAACCCACATACGAAAAAGGGGCTGGTGATATCGCTCAGTGGCACGGGTGCCTGTTGGCGTGCGAGGTCCTGAGGTCGACCCCCCGGTACCCACAAAAAAAAAAAAAACAAAAAACATACAATACTTTATTTCCCTGTCTTTTACAGAATATGTCAGATTTTCATTGTTCCTTTTTGTTTCTTTGGGGGGTTATCTTTAAATTTTGAACAAGAATGTTTTTAATCCATATTTCTCTATTGATGTTATAAATTAACCATTATCTAAAATATTCTACTCTTTCACAAGACAAAAATATGTAGGCTTTGACTTGTCTTTGCATTCATTTCTTAGCTTTTGTTGATAACTTGGAATTTTAGTTCTATATGGCTTCTTTAATTTTTGCCCTTGTGACACTAAAAACATTTTTCTTAACTGTTACATTATATTTCACATCCATGTTACCAAAAACTTCAGGCTTTCCTGACAGCTTTACTATTTTTATTGCTTAGCACTTTTCTCTGTAAGCCACGTCCTGTCCTTTGCTTAAGTACTTCCTCACATACATTTCTTTTAAGTATGTGTGAGATACGAAGCTAGCACATGTCTTAAAGTGGGTGGGAGAAGAGGCATGACCCGTTCCAAGAACATACGTGCAGTACAGTTCTCAGAACCCTGTCTGTGGACTTCTCTAGAGAACTCAATCAGGGTTTTGTGTTGTATTTGACACAGGGTCTCACTATGTATGTAGTTCAGGCTGGCCTTGAACTCAGTATGTAGTCCAGACTGGCTTCGAATTTACAGTGATCCTCCTGCCTCGCCTCCCAAGTGCTGGGATTATAAGTGTGTACCACCACACCTGGCCTCCAGCAGGTTTTTGATAGGATGACTTGTGTGTGATGTTAGTGTGGGAAAAATGAAAAAGAGACAGACACCATTAAGAGCTCGTATTGCTATCGGGACTCTTCAAGATAGTCTGCCCCATACTCTAAGCCCTAGAATGTACTTTTATCTTTATTTTTATTTTTCCTTCCTTTTTGCTTGGCCCAAACTTATTCTACAGAGTCTGTTTTCCCCCTACCTTTCTTTTTATTTTTCCTACCTCTAATAAATGTGAAACTTTGCTACCATTTTTGTTTCATTCAATTCTTTGTTTGGGACAGAAAGGACATAGAAATCATCTCATAAGTGGAGACTCCAGCACCCCAGAACCTGGTAACAGATGGTGCATTTTCTGAGTTCTTGCATGTCTGAAGATTCTTCGCCCTAACACATAAACTTATTTGGATATGCCTCTAATTCTGTAGCAGTCCGTTTCCTTCAAACTCCACAAACATTTTTTATTATCTTCCTCAATTCAGTGGCACAGAGGTTTCTCTGCTAGTCTGCCTCCTTTTTCTTTTATAGGTAACTTTATTCTTTTTCTTTTTCAGCCTAGAAGCTTCTGTTACTTTATCCCTATTCTATAATCAAAGAGTTTTCATGTTCTTTTGCTTTTAGGATCACTTTTCTTTAGTATCGAAACAATTGTTACTGGGTAGCTCCTTCTGAAGTGGCTCACCAAATAAACTCAGCTTTTCTGGAGCTCATGGCTCCTTCTGGGCTTGGATTCCAGGTTCTTCTCATCTGGAACAAAGAATTGAACAAAACAAGCAAAAGATAGTGATAAAATCTTTTGAAAAAGTAAAGGTGGAGACTGAGGGAGAGACTGGCTCTGCAGAATGAGCTTGGGCCGAGTAAAAGAGAAAAAAGCAAGATAAAAGTACACCCTGGAGGAATATAGGGCAGGCTCTTGTGAGGAGAGCCACCATAATGAGCTTTTCTTGGCATCTGTGGCCTGCTATGCTGCCTACATCTGGAGGAAGCCTTCAAGAACTTCTACTTACATGTCCTGCGAGGCAGGCTGGGATCCCGCTCCTCAGGCTGATGTCAGACCTAGGCCATCCGATTGAAAACCTGCTGGAATTCTCAGGAGAAGTTCCACGTGCAGGGCTTTGAGAACTGTTCTGCACATGTGTTCCAGGATCTTGTAATTAACAGGTCACAATGATTTCCCCGCCAGCTTTGCCCCACCCTAATCTCCTATCTCAAAATGACTCAAGCAAATACATATTTATGGGTTTTTTCTTGGATACCTAAGTTTTTATGTTCCTCAAGTATGTCCAAGCCATAGCCAATTTTCCCATCACTGGGTTCCTAATGTGTTAGATCCTTAAACTTCTCTTCTCCTTCAGTGTTTGACTTTGGAGTATAACAGTTATCTTTCTTTCATTTTCCTCTCTAAAGCTCACTAACGTGGGCTATTGTGCACACCATTTACCGAAGTGTTGTGAATCATGAGAGGTAATGATGGTGGTTACAGTGTAGAACCCAAAGTGAATTCAAATTCGGTGTCATATCTGTCTGTTGTTGCTCACCACAAGGAATTTGTCTTTGTCCATGCTCCTTTGTAGGCCACCATGCATGGCTTCCCATCCCCACCCCCCGTGTTCCTTCTCTCTGAGAGTGTTCTCCTAATCTGGCTCCACCTCTTCTCCAAATTCAAGGTCAGCTCGAATATCCTTTCTTTCCTGAAGCCCTCCATAGTCATGATGACCAGAGGGGATGGCCCCATCGGAGGTCCTGGACTCCTTTATGCGTCCTTCCCATGGTTCCTTTCCCATCTTTCTCACCCACACAGTCTCCCCAGCCTTCTGCTCAGGCAGACCCTCATTCTACTGCTGAGGGAGTTGTGGCTGCTAGAGATAAGTGTCTTGTCCAGGGTCACATGGCCGGCAAGTGGGGAACATGGTACTTTTCATCTGTTGTTTAGCATGTGTGGCATATCTGCAAGTTGGCTCAAGTAAAAGATTTTATTTAAACATGGCAGGTGATCTCAAAACAAAGTACAGGTGGCCATTATTAGAATGAGGGACCCAGTGTTTATCTATCTCTCTAGCCTTGCCCACCCTTCTGCGTCCTTTTTTCAGTCATCTATTCATGATTGAAAGAGCCTCTTTCTAGTTCCGTTTCTCCAGAAAGCATCTCCATGATTTCTGGCCATCAGAGGGCTCATGCGGGTTTGATGAGTCAGCTGGGTGGAGGATGGGAGGTGGGGCACTGATTATCATGTGGCACAGTGTGTCCAGGGAAAGAACCTTCAGTGATTTCTGTGGTTGCTATATTCAGACCTTGAATGTCCCCAAAGGCCTTTGTGTTACAGGCCGGGTCCCCAGGTGAGTGCTCCTGGGAATTATAAGAGGTTGGGGCCACTAAGCAGTCTTTAGGTCACTGGGGGCGAACCCCTGAGGAGGATTTAGTCCTTAAACTTCTCTTCTTCAGCATTTGATTTTGGAGTGGAACAGTTATCTTTCTTTCGTTTCCCTTTCAAGAGCTCCCTGCCTTTTGCTCCTTGGCTTGTGGCATAAGCAGTTTTGCTCAGCCTCACACTCCTGCCGTCCTGTGCTGCCTCGGCACAAGCCCAGAGGAAGTGGGCCCATTGACTATGGGCCGGAACCTCCAAAACTGTGCACTGGAGTAAGCTTTTTCTCTTTATAAGCTTGTTATGCCTGCTGTTACTTCATAGCAACAGAAAGTTGTTGAACACAGCGGTCAAAGTAGTTTTCAGAGGAGCTAGTGAACAGGCTGACATCGGGCCATAGGATGAATTATGTTTCTCCAAATCCACATGGTGAAGCCTAAATCTCCCAAGTGATGGTGTCAGGAGGTGGGGCCCCCGGGAGGTAATGGGTGGTAATGGGAGGGTGTAGCCCTCCTGATGGTTCATGATAAAGAGAGAGTCCTCACCACAACCCCACCATGCTGGCACCTTGATCTTGGACTTCTGGCCTCCAGAACTGTGAGAAACAAATATCCCTTGTTGAAGCCACCCAATTTTTGGTATTAGCAACCCATATTGACTCAGATACACTTGTGAACATATCTGCAAATTGTGAACGTGTGTCTCTCTACTTACAGGTAGATTTTAAGCATGAAGATAGCACTTCCCATGTCAGATTCTTGCAATATCTAGTATATTATACATATTTGTTGCTTAGTAAATAAAGACTTCCTAAATAGATTCTGGTGATTTTTAGTCTCACAGGCAAATTAATTTTGAAGTTTAAGAATTCCCCCAAGTTCCTAAGGATTATAGCTAAATTTTTGAACTCATGGTATGTGTTTCTATATACATTTTTTTCCTCATTGAATCATTACAGTAATTACCACAGTTTCAGTATCTTGTCCAGGCTCCCCCCTGAGTTTGGGAAACACTTACGCTTTTGTGTTTGAGGGTTGTGAGTTTGCCTTCATGCTTCTGGTGGTAAGTGCCATTTGTGCAACCTCACCGGCTTGGCCAGGACCCTTGACTTTGTGCATAGAAATTGTTCTCTTCCCCAGCCCCTGCACCTGAACCTGTTATCACAGGCCCATCAGTTTTTCTGCTTGGATCCAAATATTTTTTTAATTTGTTTTACTTTCCAAAACCATCTACAACTCTACTGTTTCTTCTGAATCTCCAGTTCCTTATATCTTCTTACTCTTACAAGTCAGGGATCTGTCCCTATTTCAGAACTGATGAAATTCTTACCACTGCAATCTCGTTTCTCTTCCTCATAGGTTAAACTCCATAATATAGCAGTCTTCCTTCTACACCAAGCAGATCTTGTACCTGCTTCACAAGATTTTTCAGGGAAAAGAAACAGTGTTTTATTATCCCCTGTAAACCCAAGGATTTCATCCAAGTGTGGACATTCCTTTAATGAAAGAACTAACCAGCTTTGTGATTAACATGGGATATATATATACAAGGAATTGTAAAAAATGAAAATTTGATATGCAAGAAAATTTAGAAATGGACTATCAGGAAGGGTGTATGCATTCAACTCCCTCAAGCCTTTTTGAAAATTTGATTTTTCTACTTGTCTTATCTCATCCGTGGGAAGAGATTAAGGTACATAGAAAGTAAGTCTAAAACAAGTATTTGTTAAATTACTAAATAATTTGTGTTTATCCTTTCAATAATTATATGTAATGATCTTAAAGATACATAAAATTTTAACCACTTTAAATTTTCTCTCCTCTATTCTGATCGTGGACTATCTGCAAAGATAGGCCTGCCTCCACTAGACTAGTTCCTGGTCAGTGAGTGTTAAAATTTTTATCATAGTTTAGTATTATCTCTTATCCAGAGCAGGTTTTTATGTGAAGTAGGCACCAAAAGTAATTGATAATAATGAAATATTGTGGATGGAGAAGGTAATGAGAAAGGACGTACTTTCTCACATTTAGAATATGGTAAGGGTTCAAAAGAACCAGTAGTTGGAAGCAACCTAGTGTGAAACGGTAGGCCAGAGGCCAACTCCAGCCAGGGTAATTTGAATCCAGGGCTTACTGTTTAGCTGTTCCCCAGAACTAGCCACCCTCTGCTGCTGACTCCCATGTAAATATTTAGATTGGACCCAAAGCTGTAGTCTCAATGGCTGCACCCACTTGCCTATTTGGCTGACCTTTCTAAGCATCTCAATCCTCCCCTGGGCAAACCTGGGGCAGCCATGAACTCTGAGCCTTCCTAGGGTTTGCACATAGCTTACGGCTTTGACCAGAAATGGCGTGGCTTTAACCCAGTTTCTACATCATTTCAAGAGGTGGAGAAAGAGCACAGTGAGTAGAGGATGAAGCTCTTAAGCCCATAGATAAGACCATCACAAGCAAGATGGTGACAGTGGGAGGGCTGACTTCTTGCTTTGAATTTTGGTTTACACTTGGAGAAAAAGGGCAAAGAATTAAACACTAGAATTATACAGATGAGGCACTGACAAAAAACAAATCAGCATGACATCCTGAAGAACCTGAACTGCAGGTAAAATCCATATTGATTTGGGTATTCCTGATGCAGGACGAGGACAGATTTGTGGCAAGTTCTGCTGATTATTTGACTCAGCCTCAGCCAGCTTTCCCACCTCTTTTATCAGCAAGGTAGTGTGATGCACCTTTGAGCTCCCCTTGCTGTATTTCATAAACCAAACCAAAACCTCTTGGTATTTTTCTTCCCAGTAGTACCTTTCCTTCTAATGAAGTGATTTGGTGTGTTAACCAGAGCACCAAGGTATACTCATGCACACACATATAGCCCTAAAGACCTGTTATAATTTGCCCAAAACACATAGGCTAATAAAAAGGTGTTCAAAAATCATGAATAGGCATTTCACAAAAGAACATCTAACGATTGCACAAAAGAAGATCTATAAATATCTAAAATGGTCAGTCAGTGGAAAGGCATAAATATGAGGGAATATACATGGATTCTGGGGCCAAAGTGCCTGGATTATTAGCCATATGACTTCTAGCCTGCTGTGTGTGTTTTTTTTGTTTTTTTTGTTTGTTTTTGTTTTTTTTTGTTTTTGTTTTTGTTTTTTTTTTGAGACAGCATTTCGCTATGCAGTTCAGGGTGGCCTTGAACTCACTTTGTAGCCCAGGCTGCCTCGAACTCACAGTGATCTCCTGCCTCAGCCTCCTAAGTGCTATCTAGCCAGATTCTTTTTTTTTTCTTTTTTTTTTTTTTTTTGTGGGTACTGGGAGTCGACCTCAGGACCTCGCGCGTCAGCAGGTGCCTGTGCCACTGAGCGATATCACCAGCCCTTTTTTCGTATGTGGGTGCTGGGAGTCGAACTCAGGACCTCGCGCTTGCCAGGCAGGCGCTTATGCCGCTGAGCCATCTCACCGGCCCTAGACAGAGTCTTAACCTCTCTATATTTCAATTTCCTTTTCTATAAAATGGGAATAATAATAGGATTTACCTCAAAATTGTGACAGTTTACAAGGTCAGTACCTCAGGTGCCTGCCACATACAGTAGTAAGTGCTTTAAATTGTTAACTGCCATGATAATGTTGGTGGTGGTGATGGTCATATTGATGGTGAGGATGGTGGTGGTGGTGGTGACAATGGTGATGATTATGTTGGTACTGATGATGATGGTGATGATGTGGTGGTGATGGTGACAATGGTGGTAATGATGGTGATGCTGTCAGTGGCAAAGCCAGATTGTTCTTTGCAGTGGTCATTTCAATTTGCATTTACCAGAGGAGTATAAGTGTTCCTTTCCTCACATTCTCCTGTTATTATTAGACTATAAAATGCTTGCCAAATCAGTGGGTAAAATGGAGCATATTTCTATAAGTCTGTTGGCTGCCAGAGCTTCCTCTTTTGTGAAGTGCTTGAATATATCCTCAGTCCATTCTTCTGTCAGCCTTTTGTCTTTTTTGTATTGATTTTTTTTTTATTGATTTCTCATTCATCCAACAAATATTTATTGAGGACCTTTTCTGTGTCAGGTACTGTTTCAGGTACTAGGAATATAATGGGAAACTCTGTTTTTATGGATCTTATGTTCTAGCTAGAGAGGAAAAAAATACAATTTTAGCAGCAATATGTTATATGAAGAGAATTAAAGCCAGACAGTCACATTAATAGCTAATATACATACTGTTTTTGTATGCTAGCTATTGTACTAAACTCTTATATGTCTTAACACATTTTATTCTCACAATTTTTCTAATACTATATTTTAAAAACATCATCCTTTTGTTGTAGCAGTGTTACAGCTCATAAAAAAGTGTTTACAGCTCAGAAGGTGTTTACAGCTCCCAATAAGCATTGCAGCAGACCGAGACCAACAAACCGAGCGGCACCCGGGGTTTTGGAGGCAGGTGTACAGCTTTATTCACGCTGGTGGGCTTGGCTCGGATCCTTCACCAAAGAACCAAGCACCCAACTCTCAGGGAGCAGGATTTCTACAAGACTTACAACCAAGTAGAAGGCACAAGAACAGAGCATCCACCACTAGTTGATTGGACAGAAAGCCACACTGAAGCTCACCCTCCCTGCACATAACCAAGATAAATTAGAGGTCACACAATTGGCCAAGAAAGCCACCCCGAACTCCACCCTCTCCACACATAACCAAGACAAATTAGAGACACATGACTGGCCAAGAAAGCCACACTGAACTCCACCCTCCCAGCATACAGCAGAGACAGGGACAAGAGGCCACACCAGCTCGGGAAAAACAGAAACCCAACAGAGAACAAAAGGCCCACTGAAGGCCAGGAAGAGGGACGCTGAAGGGGGGGGGGCTCCTGTCTGGGAACAAGTGCCCCTCCGCTCCATGTCCCCCCTGTTTTTCACCTAGTCAAATCTTTGACTAGCCTATGCGTTCGTGTTTAAGAGTGGTATAGGTTTGTGGTGAGGTGGTCACTAAAGGTTGGTAGGGCCCTTGTCTGAGGAGCATTTGGAACTTTATGGAATCAAGGCACTGAGATACAAAGCGAGTGAACCAATTTAGAACACAAGGTCCCAGCATCAGAATTAAGATAACAGAAAACAGGGGTCCCAGTAGAGCTCCCAACTACAGATCCCAGTTTCCTAGGGATCTCCATCAATAGGAGTTTGTCTGTCTGTCCCGGGCTTGCTGGTTGATTTATTCTCGCAACTGGCGAGCGGTTTCCCTAACAACACCTGATTTATTGGCATAATAACAGCACTCCTTTTCTAAAAACAAGCAAGTACCTCCTTGTAGGGCAGTAAGGAGGTCTAAAGCCCCGCGGTTTTGTAGTTAGGGAGTCAGTTTGGTCTTGCAGTGTGTCAAGTGCTTCCTGTACTGCTGTAAAGTCGTCCTCTATTTGGGTACCTAATAATGAGTACTGTCGTTGACCCAGGCCTAGGGCAGTGCCACTAAGGGCCAGACTTCCTGCTGTACTTATCCCTGCCAAGATTGGAAGTATCACTGGATTACACTTCTGGTGGGGCTGGTGGACATGTGTGCAGCCCTGTTGACCTGAGTAAACAGAGAGGTCAGGGAAGAGGTAGGCGAATGCATGCAGACTCATTTTTGAGCCCGAAAACACCTGGCGGACCCCGTCAGAGCAAATAATAAAGGTTCCATGAGGTGCCATCAGGGAGCCTGAGGTGGCAGTCTGAACGTCCGTACAGTCAGCTGAGACATTTGGTTTTGTAGAGGAGCCCTGAAGGCACGAGACATTTCCCCATATCACCACTGGGTGGAACTGGAGCAAGCGACCAGGAGTGGAGGTAGAGTTGAGACCAGAACCATTTGGAGTTAGGCCCAGGGCACGGTAGGAGAGAGCTGTGAGGAGAACACAGAGCCAACAGTCATTCCCTAATTTGGGATCTAACCTCTGGAGGATTTGGTGGGTGTTGTTAACTAGGTGTAGCAGGTCAGGTGTCGGCGGGTCAGTAAGGTTTACTTTGGGCTCAGGGGCCAATGGGAACAGTGGTGGCTTTGCTGTAGGGACTCTGATATGGGGCGGAGGGATCCAGACTTTTTGGATTTTTATGATTGTTCCTGGGTCTTTTCCTCTACCATCTACCCAGACACTCAGTTGGCAACCATTTGTCCACTCTTAGTTGGTGGGGTCCTGAACAGTGTACCTTATCGGGTTGCAAGCTCCTTGTTGGCAATGTGAGTTTCATGAGAGCTGGGTTAAGGGGGTATTTGGGTATCCCCCGTAGCCCATGGGGCAGTCCCAGTAGAGGCAGAACCAATCTAGAATGTCCCTACAGTGGCTTAGAGGCCCTTGGGCTCTGGGTGGCTGGCGCCATTCGGGACAGACATATTTGTTATTGGTTCGATATTCTCGTTCCCAGTTTAAGCCTCTGCACCCTGTGAAATAGGAATTCCAACCTGGGTCTTTGATTTGAATAGGGCATGCATCAAAATATAAATACACAGTAGGCTGGGAGGGATCCCATATAGCCTGGTTGAGGATTACTATGGGGTTGGTGTCATAAAGTTGGGTTTGGAACTCCCAGTGTCCTGAGTTTGCTTGGCAAGCATGGGGGCCAAGCAGACTAAGTAAGAGCAGATACAGATCAGCAATAGGGAACATTTTTGTACAGTTGTATACATAGGAGGTATGGTGTACCAAAAGCCAACTGACAGTAATATACAAGTTAGGGTGATTAGTCCCAACACTCCGTAAAACAAACAGCTTAATTGTCCGCAATTCATTCCTGAGTTGAAGCTTCAGCTGTGTGTAGACCTGTCAGCTTTCAGAGTGGTGGGAGCAGGGCTTTGAGTGCGTTGTCTCCTTGGGGTTGTCTTTAGGGGAGTTGACTCATCTGGGTAGGCTTTCCAGCAATTGTCTGGGTGAGCTTTCTTGATCCAAGAATGATGGATCCATAGCTGAATTTCTGAAATCTTCATAGCTGTAGGGGTGGTTAGTATGACCATATAAGGTCCTTTCCAGCTCGGCTGTAAAGGTTCCTGTTTCCAATCTTTTATCCAAACCATATACCCAGGGTTATGTGTATTGGCAGGTGTGTCTGTGGGTATGGCTGGTCTTTCAGCTATGTTTTTGTGTATCTGAGAAAATGTTTTTCCTAACTATGTAAATTAGGAAACTTACACTGTAGAGATATGTTACCTAGCTGATGCAGGTATCCCCGGAGACCTCTAATTATGGGTGGGGGTCTTCTGTACAAAACTTCAAAGAGTGTATATCCCGTCGCTCTTGGTGAACTTCAGACCTTGAGGAGGGCCATGGGAAGCAAATCTATCCATGGTGCCTGAGTTTCTTGGCAATATTTAATCAATATTGACTTTAAAGTCCTATTCATTCTTTCAATTTTTCCAGAGCTTTGTGGCCTGTATGCTGTATGTAAGTTCCACCTGATATTTAATTCTTTAGTCAGCTTCTGGGTTATTTCTGCCACAAATGCAGGTCTATTGTCACTGCCTATGGTGAGGGGCAGCCCAGATCTAGGAATAACTTCTCTCAGCAGCACTTTGCAGACCTCAGCGGCTTTTTCAGTCTTTGTAGGAAATGCTTCCGGCCACCCAGAATAAGTACAGATAAGCACCAGGAGATATTTGTAGCCTCTACATGGTTTGACCTCTGTAAAATCTATTTGTAGGTCTTCAGAAGGGGAAAGTCCAGCATGTTGGATTCTGGGTGCCGGTTTAGGCCCAGATGAAGGCTCAGTCCTTGGACAGATTTGACATCTCTGACTAACAGAGGTACAGGTTGAGGCTAATTTAGGAATGTAATAGTAGCAGCTTAAAAGCTGGTTCATAGCAGTTTTTCCTCCATGTGTGATGTTGTGAAGGCGTTTTACCCAAGCATAGGCCAGATTTTGATGAATGATCATTTGGTTATCTGGTAAAGTGCAAGCACCGTGTGGGCCCATGTAGGCTCCTTCCTATTGTGCCCATTTGTTTTCTTCCTTGGAATAGCAGAGGGGCTCGCTGAAGAGACTGAGGATGGTGCCAGGGAGTATCTCATGTTGGATTTCCAGGTTTTCTTTTAAATCATTTGTTCCCCAGGTGGAGCCCTCGGCTGCTAATTTTGCAGCTTCATCTGCCTTATGATTTCCGAGGGTAATAGTGTCTTTTACTTTTTGGTGCCCTTTGCGGTGGATAACGGCAACCTATTTAGGCTTCCAAATTGCAGTCAGAAGCTGCAAGATTTCATCCTTGTTTTTAATTTGTTTTCCTTCCACCATGAGAAGTCCATGCTCCTTGTACAGCATTCCGTGGATAGGAACAGTGGCGAAAGCATACCTTGAGTCAGTATAGATGTTTACTTTCTTTCTTTTCACCCAGTTGAGAGCTTGTATCAGGGCCCATAATTCGGCTCACTGAGCAGACGGGTTTGGAGGAAGAGGCCCGACTAGGAACACCTCTTCTGTGGTAACAACGGCATAGCCAGCGTGACATTTACCATCCTTGACTGAGCTACTTCCCTCCGTAAACAGGGTGTACTCAGCATCAGACAAGGGTTCCATCTGCAGGTCTGCTCAACTTGCAGAAAGTTCATCAGTCAAGGCTAGACAATCCTGGTTGGGGGCAGGGAAGCTCAGTGGGCAAAAAGGTAGCTGGATTCAGAGGTTTAGTCAATTGAAAAGTGAGTCAGGGATTTTCACAAAGCAGTCATTGATATTAAGTGACATGGCTATTTGAAAGCCAGAGACTTAAAGCCTCAACTGTTAAGTAACTCTAGAACAGCATGTGGCACTTGAACTGCTAGATTTTGTCCTAAGGTCAGTTTGTCAGCTTCCCTAATCAGGAGGATGGTTGCTGCCAGTGCTCTCAGGTGGGGAGGCCAGCCCTTAGCTACAGAGTCTAAGTTTTTTGATAAATACACAATAGGCCTCTCCCAAGGGCTGATCTTTTGGGTCAGGACCCCTGATGGTACATGTCTCCATTCATCTACAAACAAGTTGAAGGATCTGGTTATATCAGGGATGCCCAGAGCTGGAGCTGTTGATAGCGCTTGTTTTATGGTCTGGAAAGATTCAGTTTGTTCTAAAGTCCAATTTAACAATTCTTTTTCATTTTCCTTCCTTGTTAGCATGTCATACAGGGGCTTAGCCTTTTCAGCAAATCCTGGTATCCACATGGGGCAGAACCCTACAGTCCCCAGGAATTCTCTAAGCTGTCTTTTATTTTCAGGTGTTGGGATAGAGCAAATGACTTTCTTTCTCTCTGGGCCCAGGCTTCTGAGTCCTTTTTCTAGGTCAAATCCTAGATAACGCACTTTTGGCCTGCATATCTGAGCTTTCTTCCAGGAGACTTTATAGCCTGTGGTCAGTAGGTGATGGAGAAGGGCTTGTGTTCCCTTCCAGCAGTCTGATTTATCTGAGTTGCATATCAATAAATCGTCCACATATTGTAACGGGGTGCAGTTAAAATCAGCATGTGAAAATTGGGCTGGATCAGTGACTAGTGCTTCCCCAAAAAGCATGGGAGAGTTCTTAAAACCCTGTGGAAGACAGGACTGGTAAGTTGGCCTTTTCGTCCCATCTCTGGGTCCTCCCATTCAAAGGCAAAAATAGGCTGGCTGACAGGTGCAACCCATAGACAGAAGAAAGCATCTTTTAGATCCAGGCAGGTGAACCAGGCAACATCAGGGGAAAGCAGACCCAGGAGGGTATAAGGGTTGAGAACTGCCGAGTGCAGAGTTGTGGCAGAGTTGACGGCACGGAGACCCTGCACTGGCTGATAGTCTCCATTGGGCTTTCTCACTGGGAGGAGTGTTCCAAGGTAACTGACAGCCTATCAGGCTTCCAAGCTGTTTCAAGCGAGAGATGTGGAGCTGGATGCCAAGCCGAGCCTCTCGTGACATTGGGTACTAATTAACAGCAATGGGGGTTGCAGTGAGACAGAGCTCAGTCACCAAGGGGGCATGGTTGATAGCAAGCCCTGGAGGTGAGTCCGCTGCCCACACTCCTGGAAGCAAGTCTCTTAAAACTGCAGGGTTTTGATTTCTCAGGCATTTCAGGCTGATGTAGTCGCCATTCTTCTTCCCAAGGTACAGTCAGAGTCAACATCAGGTCCAGGACAGTGGGCCCAAGTGTGAGGGAGGCTGGCTGGTTTGGAGTGAAAGAAATCATTGCTCCCAACTTGGAAAGGAAGTCACGTCCCAGAAGAGGTACAGGGCACTCAGGCATGTACAGGAATTCATATTTGATAGTGTCCACCAATCTCGCAAGATCTGCTTTGTCAGAATTTCTTTTCGGTGGGGGTTGCAGTGGCGCCAATGACCTGGACTTGCCGAGAGGTCAAGGGAGCAACAGGCTGAGTTACAACTGAATGTTCAGCCTCCACCATAAAAGTCATGGGTTTGCCCCTGATTCTGGCAATGACCGTGGGCTCCCAGGGGCCCAGTCTGATAGAGCGCAGTCTGCCTACTCATTGCCATCGAAGAGGGGGAGGAGAGGTTCGGGCTGGGGTGGGCCTGTGTAGTCAGGTTTCTTTGTGTTCCTCAGACAGAGGGGGCATTTGTCTTTCCAGTGTCCAAACTGTTTGCAGCAAGCACATTGGTCAGCCGCCAGGGCATAGGGCCTGCCGCCAGTCTTAGGCTGTGCAGCTTGAGGCTGTGTACCTTTAGATCAGTCGCCATGATATGGTTGATGGAGTCTCTCAGGAAGAGGCTTTCCCAGTACAGTGGCTAGGAGGGCAGCATTTTG
Source organism: Erethizon dorsatum (assembly GCA_028451465.1). Classification (NCBI taxonomy): domain Eukaryota; kingdom Metazoa; phylum Chordata; class Mammalia; order Rodentia; family Erethizontidae; genus Erethizon; species Erethizon dorsatum. The sequence goes on from CM051834.1 coordinate 69,799,585, forward strand.
GCAGGCCTGGTGGTCTGTTTCATGTTGTTGTTCTTTCTTTTCCTCCCGTTCCTGATTAACAAACACCTTTTGAGCTATTTGGAGTAACTAGTGGCATTCATACCAGCAAACCCATCAACCTTTTGAATCTTATTCCTGATATCAGTGGCTGATTGTGTAACAAAGACTGCATTAACCATTTGTTGGTTTTCAGGTGCCTCGGGGTCAAATGGGGTGTAGGTTTGATAAGCCTCACAGAGTCTTTCATAAAATTTGGCTGGACTTTAGTTGGGCTCCTGGGAGAATTCAGAGATTTTAGACATATTTATTGGCTTTTTGCCTCCTTCAGGCCTGCAAGGAGGGCGTTGTGGTATTGATCCAAGGCTATATGTCCCTCCGCTGTGTTATGGTCCCAGTTTGGCCATCCTCGGGGGAGGGTTGTGTTCACCCAAGCATCAGGATCAACCACGGTGGTGAGGACTCAAGCTGTCAGCCAGGCTCGAGCCGTGTCCAGAATGCGAATACATTCTTCTGTACTGAGAGTCAGGAGGAGATGTTGGCAGTCATCCCGTGTGGGCAGGTGGGTCTGGAAGATGGATGTGAAGAGGTCTGTCATTGCTTGGGGTTTCTCTGAAAAGGATAGGGTGTGATGTTTCCAATTTAGGAGATCAGTGGAGCTAAATGGCTGATAATATATCAGGGGTGGTTGGTTGGGTGTGTCTTCCTGAGCTCTTGGGTAGACACAAAGCGGCAGCTGGAAATGAGCTGGATCCTCGAACTGAGTGGCAGAGCGGAGACGATGGCTGATAGGGCTGTCAGCATTTCTGTCCGTGTTGACAGCACCTCATAAGAAATCAATCTGGGGTTCATGAGGCACTGCAGTGGTTGTTGGCAGGGGGCTATGGAATCTGGGATAGCAGGAGGCTGTGGTAGATATAGACCTCCGGACAGAGGGAGAAATTCCAGAGCAGGGGCTTGGGTAGGCAGCATGGGTCCAGTGGAATCAAGAATAGCCAGGGAGCTGAGGGACCACCAGATAGCACAGCTAGAGCAGGCGAAAATGGGTGTGGTGTCTGTGACACGCTTGACGGCAATGGCAGCAGCAGCACTGTGGAACCTAGGAGGGCAGGGGGGCAGCCCCAGCAGGGGTGGTGCTGTGGACTCTAGGAGGGTGGTGGCCGTGGCGGCAGCCGTGGCAGCAGCACTTGGGTCAGCAGTGGGGGCACTGAGGCCGGCTGGGCAGCCTGGAGCCGATGAATGTAAGGGGGGGGCAGGTCAGACTCGGGGTCCTCTGGCAGGACAGGATAAAGTCTCTTTGGCTTGAGTTGAACTTGAGAGCCTCTCATGTGGTTTTGTGAGTCTGTTTTGACAATTAGGATGGCCCTTTTTATCATGTCAGATGCAAGTGTGGAGCCAAGGCAGGAGGGTTTGGCACAGGTGGAGCCAGGAGTCAATATAAGGGAACTGGTTGGGGTGACCTCGCTTGTCAGGCGCTGTCATTTTGTTCCAGACTCGATGGACAATTTCAACATTAAGTATTCCCTCTGGTAGCCACTTGGGGCAAAGTTTTGGCCATTCAGTTTCACAAAAGGCACAGAGCTTCTGAGGTTTCATTTTTTTTTTTTTTTTTTTTGTGGGTACCGGGGGGACGACCTCAGGACCTCGCGCACCAACAGGCACCCGTGCCGCTGAGCGATATCACCGGCCCCTTTTTCGTATGTGGGTTCCGGGAGTCGAACTCGGGCCTTCGCGCTTGCAAGGCAGGCGCTTAAGCCACTGAGCCGTCTCACCGGCCCTGAGGTTTCATTTTTACTCCATAGTCATCAGAAAATCCTCTCAAAATTTTTTTAATATGCAGTCAAGGACTGTGGGCTTACCCTGGCTGGTACCCATTCCTTCTTTCTGCCTACGTGTGTGTAGTGGGTCCTTGAATGATGGTGCAACAGACAAAGGGTGGGTGCCCCTCAGAGAGAGACCAAGCACTCATCGGTTCTGACTGCTCCCTTCTTGGGGATATAGGTCTGTCTTGGCGTTAGGTGCACCTGCCGGGCCTGGGTAGATCCCCCCTACAGAGGTTGAGTCACCACTTAGCCATACGATGTGACCACGGAACCGCAGAAATCTGACCCGCTCAAGCACTGTAACTCTGGGGTCCCAGAGGGACTCTTGACCATAGAGCATAGACAGAACGGTCTACTGCTTTTGCTGTCCGTTACAAGCATTCACACAATCATTCACACAATCATTCAGCAGGCATTCAGATGTTAAACGTTCCCTCCCTGGGAATCCTGACTAATGAGGGGTGATCAGTCCCTCCTTCACTCAAATGAGTGGAACTGAACTGACTTGGGGTACCCCCAGGGATCTTACCTTATCGTGTGACCAGACCAGACCAGACAAGCGTCCTCCCCCCTTCTGGGTCCAGAGAGCCACAAGCGGCAAGCATAGGAATTCGTCTCCAGACCTCCAAGGGGACTCTGAGAAATCTCTGAGGGCACACCTTCCCACTAGGGGACCGGAGCAGTCCCCGCTCCCTCCTTGAGGGTTTCAACCAGTGACCTAAGCAGTCAGTGCAGTCGGCTTCCCGGTCAGAGAACCAAAATGTTCTGTAACACTGTAGCAGTGTTACAGCTCATTAAAAAAGTAGCTACGGGGCCGGTGATATAGCTCAGCGGCATAAGCACCTGCCTGGCAAGCGTGAGGTCCTGAGTTCGACTCTAGGTACCTGCATAAAAAAAAATAGTGTTTATAGCTCTTAGAAGGTGTTTACAGCTCCCAAAAAGCATTGCAGCAGACCGAGACCAACAAACTGAGCGGCACCCGGGGTTTGGAGGCAGGTGTACAGCTTTATTCACGCTGGTGGGCTGGGATCCTTCACCAAAGAACCAAGCACCCAACTCTCAGGGAGCAGGATTTCTACAGGACTTACAACCAAGTAGGAGGCACAAGAACAGAGCATCCACCACTAGTTGATTGGACAGAAAGCCACACTGAAGCTCACCTTCCCTGCACATAACCAAGATAAATTAGAGGTCACATGATTGGCCAAGAAAGCCACCCCGAACTCCACCCTCTCCACATACAACCAAGACAAGTTAGAGGCACATGACTGGCCAAGAAAGCCACACTGAACTCCATCCTCCCAGCACACAGCAGAGACAGGGACAAGGGGCCACACCAGCTCGGGAAAAACAGAAACCCAACAGAGAACAAAAGGCCCACCGAAGGCCGGGAAGAGGGACACTGAAGGGGGGGGTCCTGTCTGGGAGTAAGCACCCCCTCCACTCCACTTTTATAGCTCTAGAAACTAAAGCACAGAAAAGTTAAATAATACACTTGAAGTAACATAGCTGGGAAGTCAGGGAGCTGGGATTCAGACTCAATCCTAGTGCCTGTTGTTCTGGCCAGAGTATTATTTTGCCTCTTTCTACTAAACTGGAGATAAAATGTGAAGGGGAAAATAGCTTATATATTCTGGCAGTTACAACTTTGTTGTATGTTACAAAGATCTTGCCTCGATATGTAGTTTAAATTTTTTTATAATCACTTTGCCATGAAATGTTTGACTTTGATGTAGTAAAAGTTGTCACCACTCATAGTTTATATTTTTGGACCCTTAATTCTTTTCTGACTTTACAAAGTTACTGTCTTATTTTTGCAGTTACTCATTCTACAGACACTTACTTGAGTATCCACTAATGCCAGACACTGGATCTAGGCATTGGACGTATGTAAATTAAAGGGACAAAAATCACTGCTTTCATCTTCAAGGTTTTGTTTTCCGTATTTGGGTCTTTGATTCATTTGGAATTTGATTTTGTATACTGTGGGAGGTAACAAATTAATTTCATTTTTTCTCCTTAGAAGAAGTCTATTTGTCTGATGCTGTTGATTAAAAGCTCATTTTTACACTGCTGACTTTTTGTCATCTTTATCACATGTCACGTTTCTCTGTGTCGTGAGTTGTTACTGGCACGTCTGTCGTATTTCAGCAATGTTTCTCGGTTCTTGAGCTCTGCTGTGTATTAATGATGTTTTGGTTGCAGAAGCACTGTGACTGTTACAGACAATTATGAAAACAGAACTGCTGATGTTTCTTCTGTTTCATGGTGGGGAGGAAATGAGTATTTTTTTATATTCTATAAAATCTCACATTGCCTTTTATCTTTGAAATTCATATACCATAAGTTGAGTTTCTCTGATGTTATTCTTAAAATTACTGTGTTGGTTGTGATTGGTTGAGCTGGTGTCATAGACCCTGACAGGTGACTGCTCAGCCTGAGGGACACCTTCTTCCTATCCAGACAGACTCGAGCGGGAGTTCAGATAGGTGCTAGGGGACCTCGTGATCTCGTGATCCCCCAGCATCTCATCCTCTGTCCACACCCAGGCAGCATGGGGAAGAAGAGAGTGGTGGGTTCCAGAGGCTACGGAAAATAGCAGGCATCACTTCTGCTCACGTTCCCGGGGCTTGAACCGCCAGGGAGCTGGGAACCGTGTCCCACTGTGAGCCGAGAGAGGAGAAGGATGGATTCTTATGGACGTTCTCCAGAACCAACTGTACGATGGTTCTGTGGCTCTGTTCCACTGCTGTTACATTAAGTATGGTCCAGATTCCATGAATATTTCTTTAGAATTTGCTGGTGTGTCAAATTAAGTTTTCGACATTTCCGTAGCAGAGAAGGAGTGTGTTGGTTTCCACGTGAGACTTGAGTATGCCCAGAGTTTTCAAACTGAAGTACTGGTACTTTCTGAGTTAGGAAAATGGAGTCTTTTCTTTATAGATCTTTCCTATGAAATCTTGAGGAAGAAGGAAATAGAACTTTCTTTCTTAAATGTTACGGCTTGTGTCAAGACGTCTCCCCAAAACCACATGCAGTCTTGGGGGGCGGTTTCAGAGGTGGCTGGATCTAGAGTGTGTGGTGCTGGGATCCAGGGTGCATGGCTATTAAATCAGTCCGCTGACTGGTTTGGCGTAGTTCTGGCTAGGATTAAGGGTGTGAGTGCTATACCCGCCCTAGGGCAGTAGCCTGTGTACAATATAAGGAACAGAAAGGGGGCTAACGTGCTCTTGCCTGCCTGCTTGTCGTGTACTTCCTCCTCTGCAGTGCCCCTCTGCCATGGCACCCTGCTTTAGAGCCAGCTGACTATGGACGGAAACCTCTACAAACTGTGAGGCGAATGAAACTTTCCTCCTTTAACTTCGGGTGTCGGGTATTGTGTCTCAGCGATGACAGAAGTAAGACATTAAGTTTGAGGGATTTTTATAAAATGGCAGCATGACTGTCTGTTACCCAGTTGTCATCCTTGCGCACTGAGAGCCTGAATCAGACTTGCTTCACTGGATTCCAAGAGGAATCTTGTCCCAAGTAAGGGTTTTCCTTTGCTTTTCCTGAATCCCACTCACTGTCGCTCTGGCCCTGGCGCTGTGGCACCTGTGTCTGACACAGGCCTCCCTCAGACTCCTTGGGCTCCTGAGGGGAGCAGGCCTCAGCCGGGCAGCGTGGCCAGCTCTGGATCCGCTCAGACCTTACAGGGTCAGGAGTTTCACTCATAAATTTTTTTTAACAGTTTTCTCAAAATATAATTCACATGCCATGCGGTTCATCCGTTTAAAATGTACACTTCACTGGCTTTTCACACGTTCAGACTAGTGCAGCTGTCCCCACAGTCAGTTTTAGAACATTTCATTACTCTGGAAGGAGACCCAAATACCTAGGCCATCATTCCCCTCCCAGACTCTCCAGCTGCCCAGCCTACTTTCTGTTTCTATGGTTGAGCCTGTTTAGATGTTTTATATAATATGTGGTCCTTTACCTGACCTCTTTCACTTAATGTGTATTCAAGATTCATCCTTACTGTGTGTGTAAACATTTCTTTTTTATTTCGGAATAATATTCCGTTGCATGGACATACATTTTCCTTATCCATTCATCACCTGACAAACATTTGGATTGTTCCCACTTGGGGGCTATTAGGAATAAGGCCACTGTGAATGGTCTTATGCAACTTTCTGTGTAGATGTTTTTACTTCTCTTTAGTTATCTATCTAGGAATTATACTGTATTGGGAATTTATGTCTCATGTTCTGAGGCATGGCATGGCCAGAATTATTTTCTGAAATGGCTCCACCATTTTCTGTATTCCCACCAGTAGTGTGTGAAGGCTCCCATTTCTCCTCATCCTGTGCAGCACTTTTTATTATCTTGCTGATTGCAGTTAGCCTAGTAATGTGAAGCGGTACACTTTTTTGCTCTTGCTCCCAGGTCTGGGTTCCTTTAGGCTTCTGAGAAATGGAAAAGTATGGAGGAAGGGTATCTCATTTGTGCTGTTCTGTAGCTCCCTGCCAATTTATTTTTAATGTTCAGATGAGAAAGGGTTGAGAAACTAGAGATAAACAAAAATGAATACAGATTCTCTATTTTATCAAAATAAGAAAGTATAATTTTAGCAGTAAAGTTGGAGGAGGAAGAGTTTTGGTGAGTAGTATTAACTCCCAAAATGTAATTAATGGCAAACTTCATTGCACAAGTGACCTAGAAATGGTAAGACTAGGTTATATAAACTTATTTAGGGTATTAGGGTCCAGTGTGTTTATTTTTTAGCATATTCGTATCTACGCGTGCTTCCATGATCTATTTCTGTGCTTTAGAGAAAATGAACCCACACTGGACAGCACTCCTGCATTGCCTGCTGGAGGAGATGGTTCTTCTGCTTGGCGTGGCCTGTCTGTGTCTTCAGTACCCATTCCAGCCACACCTCCCATTCTGTAGCCCTCTGAGAAAGCTTGGAAATTGGAGATGTTTAGAACTGGGTATTATACATAAAAGCTATGAGGCTGTGGGCTCCCAGCGGTTTCTAGAAAAGACTTAACCAGCAACAGTGAAATAAGAAAGGCGGGCAAGAGAGAGAGTGTTCCCTGGGCTGTGGAGCTACAGGGCATCCTCCATGATGTTGTCTTCCTGAGCGCCTCGGCGCTGAGCATGCAGAGATGTGCGGTAAGCACTCGATGAAGCATTGCTGTAGGCTTTACCATCAGGATGGGGAAATTGTAGCTCTCAGAGGTATTTTACTGCCTGGCAATGTATGATTGGAGCCACCTCTAGAGCCAGAATCATCCATGCATTAGAGACCCCAGTTGTGCAAGCATGGATAGATTTTTTTTTTTTTCCTGTAATGTTCACCTATAAATGTATACCTAAATCATGAAATAACAATACGGCAAAATTACCTTTTAAGGTGCCAGCCTTGGGAACATAGAGGCAGGAAAGCCTGAAACATTCTTGCTCCCAAATCAGAGAATGTACAAAACCATATACACATCCACAGCATATTTCCAACTCCCGTACCTGGCTGAGATGTTTGTTTATGCCTGATTGTTGGTCAGATATTAGTCAGGTATCTTTAGTCACCCGGTGATTTCAAATGTAAACATCACGATAGTACGCATTTGATTCTGCTGATGAAAATACACTGCTCATTTTGGGGTGGGTACGCATTACTATTTTTAGATCACTAGGGTACCACTTGACAAGGTCTTAATGTAGCTCTGAAAATGAGCTCTGCTTTCTATTTTAGGATTAGGCACAGGGAAATATGAATCAAAAAGCACTCGTTTCATGAAACAGTTTCACTGTCAAACATACATTTATATTTGGACTTTACAGAGGAATGAATTATGCATTTTAAATTACAAGTTTATGATTTTTTTTCTTTTTTCTTTTTTGGTACTGGGGATTGGACCCAGGGCCTTCACACTGACTTACAACCCTTTTTTATTTTTATTTTTTTTAAACAGGATCTTACTAAGTTGCTAGTTGCCTAGGCTAAACTTGAGTTTGCAGTCTTACTCCCTGGCCCACACAAAGTGCTGTGCTTACAGGCATGCATCACCACACCTGGCTCAGATTTCTTACTTTAGCACAGGGATTACAATTCATCAGCCTTCAAAGGTAAGAGGCCTCTTTTATTGTCACCTCTGCGGTTCCTCACGAAGATGAGAGTGGGCCTGGCTACCAGATGTGCAGTTAGCCTTTTGTCGTGACTGCTGAATGGCACTAGTAAGTGGAGGGTGTTTACATGAACCGTGAAAGAACGTGCACTGGCTCCTCACTGCCCTCGTCTTGAAGGAACCCATCATATCCCACTGCTAAAGCAGCTCATCCGCCCTCCCCAGGCTCTGGCAGGGTGCTCTCCATGCCCATGGTGAGGAGGCTGGGGAAACCAGTGGGGAATCAGAGAGCACCGAGTACAGCGCGCTGGAGGGAAGGGTGCTCAGAAGGCAGCAGGAGTACTGTGTTAGGGGCCCCTAGCAGGAAGCAGGGAGGAGCAGCAGGGTTTCTCCAAGGAGGTGATGCTTGGCCTGAATCTTGAGTGACTCAGCCAGGAAGTGAAGATGAGAAGTGCCCTGGCAACGGAAATAGCAGGATTTTTCCTGCTAGGGTGAAGGGCTCTGATGATCCAGGTTCTTATTGTTAGTGAGGATGTCTGTACACTATTTAGGAAAGAGTCTTAACTAGTTAATAAAACTAAAGATGCACATGCCCTTTGACCTGGCATTTCTGTCTTTGGACTTACCAGCTTGACTGCAGAAAGATGTAAGTGCCTGAATATTTTTTTGCAGCAGCCTTGTTAACATAGGAAAGGTTCAATAAATTGAGGTCTATCTTGAATGCTACAGCTGGTTAGGAGAAATGAGGTAGCTTAATGTATCTTAACATGGTAAGAATCGCACAATGTGTTAAATGGAAGGAGGGAAAAATGCACGTTTCAAACTGTCATGTTTAAGATTCAGTTTTGGGGGCCAGTGAGATGGCTCAGCGGCGTAAGCGCCTGCCTGGCAAGTGCAGGGGTCCAAGTTCGACTCCCAGAACCCACGTACGAAAAAAGGGCGGTGATATCACGAGGGCCTGGTGGCACGCGAGGTCCTGAGGTCGACCCCCGGTATCCACAAAAAAAAAAAAAAAATTCAGTTTTTGTTTAGAAATTATGTATAGCAAGGAGCTGGGGGTATAGCTAGCGTGGAGTGCCTGCTGAGCGTGTTCAACCTCTAGCACCACAAAACAAACCAACAGAAACAGGAAACCAGAAAAAAAAACATTCACGTGAAAATGAGAATATGCTTAGAGAAGAAAGACAATTTTGGAAGCATATAAACTGGAAAAACTATTGCTTGTCTTCAAGGGACAATAGAAGGTTGGTAATATATATTAATGACATTCAAGTCTTGTGTGATGAATGTATATATAATAATTAGGTAAAAATCAAGAAAGAAAATAAGTAGGTTCAGTTACAGCTGAATGGTTTATTACAATAGATCATAACCAGTTGTTTCCTTAACTTCCTTACATGGGGCAATAATATAATAATTTCTGACACTAAATTTTAATTTACCATCTGGGAATTCTGTGGTAGAGTGAACCCAAATAAATGGAAAATTTAAATCTCCTGTGTCTTTCCTTTTTCCCTTTCAGAAGACAACAGCCATGGGAGGACAAGGGTTCCAAACTGAATGTTTTACCAGTTAGTGTTTTTGTCATAGGGTTTTTTTATTGTTTGTCTTCCTATTAAAAAGCTTTATCAGGAGAAATTTCCTTGTCTGCAAAAAACCAGTTTCTTTGGTTTCTGTTGCTTCAAGATTACTAGTTTGGAATTACTAGTTTAGGGACAGCGTTCTTACCTGGCCTGTGCGAGACCTTGGATTTGATCACCAGCACTGAAAAAAATAAAATAAAATAAAATAAATTAAAATAAATTAGTTGTTGTTATTCCCAAGAGGTGCTTAAGAGGTGCTTATAATGGAACTTTTTACATGTATCCCTCCCTTAAAAGACTGAATAAAAAGTACATTAGTAAAGTAGTAATCTGTGAAAGCTCTTTGATTTCAGTTAGAAAATGTGGTTTATTGCTACAGTTTTCCTACTTCTGTGACTTCTAGCACCTGCATTGTGACTGAGTATCGACCATATTTTCCTGCCTTGACTCCTTTTAATTCCCCACTTATATCTGAATAGTCATTTTCTACTGTGGATAGCATGTGTATGGCATGATAAATTTTATGCAACTCGATTTCACATAATTTTTCTCTGTGATTTTTTACCTTCCTTGCATTTCTTACAGAAGTCCTGGAGGGGATTTGGGAGCCAAAAAGAAAAAGAAGAAACAGAAGAGAAAAAAGGAGAAGCCAAATTCTGGAGGCACGAAGTCTGACTCCGCATCTGATTCCCAGGAGATTAAAATTCATCAGCCTTCGAAAGTAAGAGCACTGTTTTATTGTCAACTCTGTGGTTCCTCCCGGAGATGGGAGTGGGTCTTCCAGCGTGCAGTTAGCCTCTCGTCGTGACCGTGGCGCGGCTCTAATAACAAACCTGGCCTGGCAGCCGCGTGACTGAGAGGTGCGTACTGGCCTGTGCGTGTACATGGACCTTTCCTGTGTTTCCCCGGCTTGGCGCTCTAGTATTTAGAAAGTCTCCCTGTGAGCTTGTTAGGGTTTTTTTTTTTTTTTTTTTTGAAGTTACACTTCATATTTGATGACTTGTGTGCAGTTCAGAAGATATTTACACATTTTCATTTTTCTGGGTGTCTAATTACCTGCGTAGCAGAACGCCATCTGGCAGCAGATTGCAGCAGGAGCAGCCACGGGTAAGTCTCACGTTGACTGTGAATCAGAGCAGTCCTCAGTGACCATTCCTCATTCTGTCACCAAGGGTGGGGACATCTCACGCTCTCCCTGAGGAAACACCCGTCTCAGACTAAACCAGACTGACCGGCTGAGCCCTGTGTCAGCTGGTTGTGGCGTGTAGCTGTCCGGCAGTGCCGATGGCAGCCACCCCCGTCTGTGGGACCGATCGATCTCTGTCACGCTGGCTGAGGACACTGCCCTTGTGTGCTGGCCCCTGGGAAGCACAACCCAGAACAAAAAGAAAGGGGCAGAATTAGAAGGACAATGGAGTAAAGATGATTTTTTTTTTAAATTTTTATTTTTTGCACTACTCGAGATTAAACCTAGGGCCTTGCACATGATAGGTGGTTGTAGATCCAAACTAGTTTTCCTAGGTCATGTCTGATGTTCTAGGAATGGCCAGGACCTTGAGCTTGGCCCTGGTCTGTGCCTTTGCCTGAGGTGGCTCCTTAAACCCATCTGTAAAGTCTGCTTCTCCCCAATTCATGGGCCATCATGAAGTTAAAGAGAGGTCACATTAAAGAGTTTTGTATTATAAAGCACTGTTTATATGGTACGTATTTGCCATTATGCAGGTTTTGTGGCCTTAAATTTTTCTTACATAAGCTTATATTAGGTCACGTGGAATAAGTCTTGAGGGTGGTTCGTTTTTGCAGTTACTTGTTTTACTTGAAAGAACTGGGCTTCACTGAGAAGGAAAACTACTTGCCCCAATTTTGCCCTGCCTGAATTTGTAGGGAGATAAGGTGGAATTTTCCTCCCTAGCTTTTCACCGTGGTTCTCAGGTAACCCGTGCTCTGCCACTAAACATAATCTCCAAGGACCCAGAGGAGGAGAACACCGTGGGCCTGCAAACTACTCTTCCCATTTCACAGTGTTGCTTCGTCAGTTCACCATGGCGTTACACACGTGCAGTGGCGGGCATCTTTCTCCTTCTTGTTTCTGCCACTCCCATCAGCTCCCACCCATGCTCCGCCTAGGGATGTGCAGCCCTGCCTTCATGCCAGTCACGGATGAGAAACTAGAGCCAGCCCAGGCAGGAGCACTGCTAGCATTGTGTGGTAGAGAGGGGTCTTTTCTTTTTGTGTTTTAATGTGGGCTTTTCTCCATTGCATTTTCTGAAAACGGGGCCTTTTCCCCTTAAATGTAGGCCAGCTAGCCCTACATAACTCCATAATTTACAGTGGGCCATAGTTAGAGAATATTCTGGTCATTCTTTTTTTCCCCTGGTACTAGGGGTTGAACCCAGGGAGCACTGAACAATATCGCCAGCTCTTGTTTATTTTAGGCAAGGTCTTGCTGAGTTGCCCGGGCTGGCCTTAAACTTGTGAGCCTCCTACCTCATCCTCTCCAGTAGCTGGAATTACAGGTGTGCATTGCCACACCCGGCTGTCTGCCTTTGTACGGGCTTTTCTTTTCTTTTTAGTGGCACTGGGGATTGAACCCAGGCCTCAGGTGTGCTAGGCAGGTGCTGTGCCACAGAGCTACACCCCTAACTCCTTCTGATAGACTTTTTAGTGATAGAGGACTTGGACATTTTTTCCAAGGCATTAAATTTGGAAAATAATGAGTGAAGTGCCAGGCATGGTGGTGCATGGCCTGTAATCCCAGCACACAGGAGGCTGAGGCAGGAAGATCACCACAAGTTTGAGGCCAGCCTGGGTTGCAGAGTGAGTTTAAGGCCAACCTGAACTACATAGCAAGACCCTATCTCACACAAAAAAAATAGGTGAAGAGTGTAGTCGATATTTAGTATTCAATAAGGAGCAAACAAGAGAAGAAAAGAGGAACTCTGTACCTGCCTCTTACATGGGAATAGAGTAGTAGGCAGTTAACTGATAAACATCTGACCTTTCTCCCCCACTGGAGCTACTATGGAAGGTGAATGGATACATTTAAAAATTTGTCATAGGGCTGCGAGGGTAACTTAGTTTTAGAGTACTTGCCTAGCATGTGCGAGGCTCTGAGTTCAATTCCTGGCACCGCAAAAGGGTGGGGGTGTTAAAAAGAATTTATCACAGCAGAGTTTTCCTTAGTCCTTTGTCACCATGAGTTTGAAAATTGTGCTTAGTTGAACCTACTTGCAGAAGGCATTTAAGTAGCGAGCATCAGGAGTGAATGTTTCACCAGTGGTCATTTCACGTAGAGTGCTAGGCAGCCTAATGATGGGAAGCAGGTAGGCCATAACCCCTCTTTCCTGCTTCTTCATTGGCTTCTTTGGAACAAAGACGCTGATTCGTGTTTCCTGCAAAACAGAAGTTAGAAGATTAAATCAACCCTCAGGAAAGAAAAATTACCACAACAAATTCACTGTAGACTTTGTAGACATATTTTTATGAGCCTGGCCTTTCCTTTACTTTTTAAGCTAAACGTAAATGCTCAAAAAAAATTGTATTTTTCTTTTTTTGAGACAAGGTTTCACTGTGTAGTTCAGGCTGACCTTGAACTCACTTGGTAGCCCAGGCTGGGCTTGAATTCACAGCAGTCCTCCTGCCTCAGCCTCCCAAGTGCTGGGATTACAAGCATACGCCACCACGCCCAGCTTCAAATATTATTAATTGAACTATGCTGTGATCTCAGTTCCTATTGAACTTATAGATCTCTTAATAGATTATGTTGTTGGGAGAGCAAATGGATATGAAGATTTTATTTTCCTAGAAATCAATCACTTACAGTGTTGGAGGCTCAAAAGAGACTCAAGCAAATGAAATAATCCAAAGGTAAATATATTAGAGCAGGAAGAATATTTTGTTAAATTTGTATGTATCATTAAGATGTCACCCTTCTGATACTGATCTCAATCCGAATGTAAGGTAAACAGCTCACAAAACTCTGGCCATCATGGTCATGCTGTCAGGCTTCTGGGGAGAGGCACGAAGCTTTTAACTTGGCCCTAGTCAGACTTTAGGAGTTTGTTTCCTGAGTCACTTCAATGTCAAGAGCCCTAACAAAACCTAGCAACCACTGGGCAATTTGTGTTCAGTAAACCCTGTTTTATATCAAATGGTTAAGCTTCCCAGGCCAAAATGATTTGCTCCAGGCCACAGGTTTCAGATTCAAAGTCTAGCACAATTCCAGAGTCACTGTTTAGCAGCCACTGAGTGACAGTTGTACCTTTCCTTCGTGTCCATGCTGTGTTGACTTACAGCAGAACCAAAGGGCTCTGAAATTTTTCCTAACAACTTTCAAACTGCAGTGAAGAATATTCTTTGAATGGCATCAAAAATTCTAAAACTTTAGCTGGGTATGGTGGCACATACCTGTTATCCCAGGGAAGGGATCTGGGAAGCTGAGGCAGGAGGTTTGCAAGTTCAAGTCCAGTCTAAGCAACCTGGCAAGACCCTGTCAAAATACAAAGGGAGTAGAGGCTGGGGATGTAGCTCAGTGTAAAAGGCCCTGAGCTCAATTCCTATTACTGGAAAGAGAAAAAAAAAAAAAAAAAAAACTTTAAAATGTCTTATTTTGCATATTAAAAAAAGTCACTGATTTCCATATGCAGTCCTATACACTGCTATGTTACATTATTTGAGAAATTAAGAAAACAGCTGGGGAAATCTTCAAGAGATGATAGGAATGTTGACTTTGAGAAGAAAACTTGAAAATGTAAAGGTATTTTCTATCTTATTGACTGGGAATATGTTTACCTGTGCCGAGTGTCAGGACTGACAGAGGAGCTGCTTGCCACCTTCTCTTGGAGGCTGTGTCCCCAGGAGCAGTAGGGCAGGGCAGGGCTGGGTGTGGTCTGTGAGGAGACAAGGGGCCTGGTGAGAGGCTGCCTTTCTTAACCCTCTCCTCCCAGCCCAGCCCTCAGTTCAGATTTCTTTTTCTTCCTTTCTTCTTCTTCTTCTTCTTCTTTTTTTTTTATGAACTAAAACTTCCCCGTCTGCTTCGTTCGTCCCCCATCGCTACCGCAGAGCATGCACCCTAACGGTGCACCTGAGGCTGGTGGCTGCCGGCTGCTGTATGACAGAAATGCATGCGCCGCATGTCTCTCCTGTTGGCTTCTCCTCACAGAGCAGCACTGGTGGGGCCATTGCAGATGGGTGGACCTGAAGCAGAGTGTGCTTCGATGTACTGTACATTTCCCAAGCTGCCAGAGCCCTGTTCAGATACACAGCTGTTATCTGCAATCATATGTTTGCTTTTCTCCTCATACATTACCATTCTGGAGCCATGGCCTCGAGCAAGCCGCGAGGAGGTTGGGCAGTGTTTAGGGATTGTAGGCTCAAGTCTGCCTCATTTTCAAGAGCAGCAGCTGCTCGCTCATGCCCTGTATGTCTGTGCCTTCACTCTTGCAGAATGCTACCATCCCCATGCAGAAGCTGCAAGATATCCAGAGGGCAGTGGAGCTGCTGTCAGCATGCCAGGGCCCGGCCAGGAACATTGATGAGGCAGCCAAACGCAGGTACCAGTTCTGGGACACACAGCCGGTACCCAAACTAAGTAAGTGCTTCTGTTCTGTTTGTTTGTTTGTTTCTAAAACAAGGATAGATTGACAATAATAAAAAAAAACAAGGGAAGCTTTACTTCATTTATATTATTTGTGCCATATCATAGATTAAAAATGTACACAAAGCTCGTATTTGTCTTCTTGAAATAAATATTAGGTAATGACATTGGATTTCACTAACAATGATTTTAGTCTAATTGCTAGTCCTATTACAATATCCAATTTCCCCACACTTGAATTGTGATACTAACTTACATATCATATATAAAGTCTGTATACCCACACACACAGATTCTTCTCTCACCCTTCCTCTTTGCCTTTGAGCTTCTGATGTTTGTCTTAGTTACGTTCTCATTGCTGGGGCAAAATACCCGACGCCCACAATTTAAGGGAGGAAAGATTTGTTTTACCTCACAGTTCATAGAGGTTTCAGTCCATAGTTGGCTGGCTCCAAGGCAAGGTGTATAGCAGTAGAGAAACAGTCCATGGCAGGGCAGGCAGGACGCAGCAAGCAGCAGCCTCCCTATCCCTTTTATGCCATCCAGGCTACAAGCCTATTGGTTAGTGCCACCCCACCCAGGATGGACCTTCCATTATTCATACCCAGAACTATGCTAAACCAATTTAGTTATCACACACCCTTAATCCCAATATCACACATCCTAGATCCAGCCACCTCCCAAAAGTCCCACCTATGAGGGCATCAGGCTTTGGGATAACATCTAGATATAAGCCATAACAGAGTTCTTCTTAAATGTAAACTTTTATCATTTTAACTCCTTGATTATTCCCAAAGATTCAGAAAATGTGCTTACTAATATTAGCTGAAATAAAGTTTCGCACCACTTAACAAAAGGGTTCTGAACACTCACAATGGTGTTGATAGCATCAGCTCAGTACTGTTTGGCATCACAAGAGCAGGATTCGGGCCGGTGAGATAGCTCAGCAGCATAAGTGCCTGCCTGGCAAGTGTGAGGTCCTGAGTCCGACTCCCAGTACCCGCATATTAAAAAAAAAAAAAAGCAGGATTTGAAGGCTGTGTACAACCTTGGTCCATCACAGGGTACTCCTTCCTTGGCACTGGGCCACTCTGTTACACTCACTTAGATTCTCACCAGATCAGTTTCCAGAAATCTAATTTACAGAGAAACAGATGATGGCATAATTTTTTTTTTTTTTTGGTGGGTACTGGGGGGGGGCGACCTCAGGACCTCGCGCGCCAACAGGCACCCGTGCCGCTGAGCGATATCACCGGCCCCTTTTTCATATGTGGGTTCCGGGAGTCGAACTTGGGCCCTCGCGCTTGCAAGGCAGGCGCTTACACCGCTGAGCCATCTCACATGGCATAATATTATAAAAATGTTTAAAATGCATTACAACAGAAGTCTCCTGCTTTGTGTTATGTATGTGTGAAGATGCTGTGTAACTATTTCTGCTTTTTTATTTCTTGATTATTTGGGTTTTGGGTTAGTATTATATAAAAGATAAATTGCTGCCCAAAACTCTAAATAGCCCAGCTACATACAAATAATCCACTTTGTCAAGTATAAATCAAGGAGCAGTCCTTCTCTATACCTTCAAATATTAATTCTTGAACTTTTTAAAATCACAACACCTTTCCCACCCACACCTACCCCAGTATTTTAAAAGGAACAAACTTCTGACTGGGGCGGAAAGGAGAAAAAAAGGCTGGGTGTAGCTCAGCAGTAGGGCACTTCCCTAGCTTGAGTGAAGCCCTAGGTTCCATTCCCAGCAGTGCAAAGAAAGAAAGAAAAACTGATCTTCACTTGTCTTTTCTTCCAGGTTGTAGAAATATGTTTAATAATGAATGAAGATTTTTTAACATGAATTTACAGGATTCTGAGTAGCTCTGAATCAAATGACCATTAGCTAAGGGAATCTAGATTTATTTATCTAAAATGTATTGGGTTTGGCTGAATGCTGTAACCAAGCCGTTAGCCCATCTCATGGAAGAACCACTTCTAGCCAGCACTGAAGCCCAGGGTACCTCTTTGGGAAGTGGTTCATCTTACTTTGCTCCTCTCCTTAAATCCTTGCTTGATTCTTCACTTCCTAGAATTCTTAGTGCACATCGCTGTTCAGTCAGAGGCCCTAACAGATGAGGGAAGCCAGGTTGATGGGGAAAGAGTGAGCCTGAGGTTGGGGGCAACGATTGGAAACCGAGGAGTCTTAGTCTCCCCATTTCTGTCTATCCAGAAGGTGTCCCAGTTCAGTCTAAATACACCCAGCTCTTCAAAGTTACCAGAATGGGACTGTCCCAGGAATATTAGTTGAGAGCCAAGCGTTAAGCAGTGGTCACAAGGGACTTTGTATGGGAGGACTGGGAATTTGGCCATTTGGGCTGACTTGAAGTCAGTGATGATGAGGTAGAGCAGTTTTTCATCATTGTGACCAAAATACAGTACTTGATATAAACAACTTATAGGAGGTATTATGGTTTGTGTCTGGATGTCCCCCCAAAATATTATGCAGTTGTGGGGGGTGGGCTTTTGTGATTGATTCATGGTCTAATTCTGGGATTATGGGTGTGAGTGCTATACCCACCCTAGGGCGGGTAGCCTGCATACAATATAAGGGACAGAAAGAGTCTCATCTCTCTCCCTCCTCCTCTCTTGTTGCTTTTGCTGTCTTCCATTGCCATGAACTGTTGCTTCTCTGGAAAGTGCCACCCTGCCTTGGAGCCCTGGACTGAAACCTCTATAAACAGTGAGCTAAATAAAACCTTTCCTCCTTTAACTTTGGGTGTTGGGTATTTTGTCTCAGCAAGGAGAAATGTAACTAAGACAGGAGGAAAGGTTTATTTTGGCTCATGGTTTCAGAGGGTCAGTCCATGGTGTTGACTTCAAAGCAAACATCATGGCAGAAGGGCATGGTGGGGAAATAAAGCTGCTCATGCTCACTCATGGCAGCCAGGACACAGAGAACAAGAAAGACCTAGAGAAAAAGATATATACCCTTCAAAGGCACTCCCCCAGTGACCTACCTCCTCCAGGTAGGCCCTACCTTCTAATAACACATTCAGCTATGAACTCATCAATGGATTAACCCATTGATGAGGTTAGGGTCTGTGATCTAATCACCTTCCAAAAACCCCATCTCTGAACCATGAGTTTTTGGGGGAGACAGTTTGGATCAAACCATAACACGAGAGTAATTAAGTTAGGGGATTAGATTGGAGGTGTTGGAGCTGGTATAGACCCTGTGACATCTACGTGCAGAAAGCTTCTGTGATGGGAAGAATTTGGCACTGAGATCCTGCACTCAGCAGATGTTTGCTGAGACTCTATTACTAAACACCCTGGAAACAGTGGTGGCATTAGGACAAGTGGTGGCCAACCCAGGACTGGAGGGAGGACATACTTTAGATAGGAGAAAGCTTTAGTCAGGGAAAGATGCTGTGACAAAGTAAGAACTTCCCAGGGGCCACACATGTGACGACCAAGGACAGGGCTTCAGCAGGGGGAAGGCACAGTAAGGCCCTGAGCTGGGGAAAGCCTGAGCGAGGTCAGTGTGGCCAGAGCATGGAGGACAAGGGGCAGGGAGGGCATAAGAAGGGTGCGGCAGGTGGCAGCCACGGGAATAGCCAGGGTTTTTCTCAGCTACATGGAAAGTTCTGCAAAGGAAATCACTAGAGACTTGGGCCACACTTGGCTTCAACTACATTTCTAGCAGTACAGAGAGAAGTAGCCAGCCTTGAAATTAATTTTAGGTTTTGCTGCTGGGAAGAGTTGGAGGTTCCTGTCCCTGATTTGTGGAAATGCAATGTAAATTTTCTTCTTTGATGCTGAGGATTGAGCCCAGCACCTCAACCTCAACCAGACAAGTGCTCTACCACTAAGGTTCATCCTCAGCCTGCAGGTGACCATCTCTAAGGCTGATGAACCAGACCCACATTGCTCCCAGTGATGCTGTCCAGTGAATCTGCAGCCTGGGGTTGAGGCTGAGAAATCCCTATAATTTCACAACATCATCTTTGTCACTGGGTGACAGAGGAGTCCTCCTTTGATTTAACTGGTGAAATAGTCATTCCACACCACTGCCTCGCTTTCCTATTTCAACTCAGAAGAAGCTGGAATAATAGCACATTTTAAAGATTACACAAAACCCGAGTGCCCTACATCTGATAGTATCTGTGTCGCTGATCTCTGGGCTTGTCAGAATACTCTGTAATTTAATATCCTCTCCTTTTGTCTTTCTTCCCGTCTCTCTCTGCAGATGAAGTCATAACTTCTCATGGTGCAATTGAGCCAGATAAAGACAATGTACGTCAAGAACCATATTCTTTACCACAGGGTTTTATGTGGGACACTTTAGACTTGAGTAATGCGGAGGTGGTGAGTAAAACTCTTTGATTCAACACCTGCATTCACAAAAATTGCTTCTGACTTGGTCTTGAGCACTATCAACAGGATGCTTGTTTTATCTTATAGCTCAAGGAGTTATACACATTGTTAAATGAGAATTATGTAGAAGACGACGACAATATGTTCCGCTTTGACTACTCCCCGGAGTTCCTGTTGTGGTATGTCTTGTTGGTCACGGAGGCTATTGAGAGGGCCATTGGGCTGGGAGGTCTCGGGTCTTTTCTTGTGTCTTTTAGACACTTAACTGGTGCTTGTTTTTCTTGTCTTCCCTGACTTTAGGGCTCTGCGTCCCCCAGGCTGGCTCCTGCAGTGGCATTGTGGGGTCAGAGTGTCTTCAAATAAAAAACTAGTAGGATTCATAAGTGCCATCCCAGCCAATATACGGATTTACGACAGGTGTGAGTTAAGGCTTGTCCATGTCAGTTCTGTGTATTTCTTTTCAAAGAATTGCATTAGAGTAGCTTTTAAAAATTACTCAGTGCCAGCTGTCAGTTTGGTGGGCAAAGGCTATCTGGGGACTCTGCTCAATTTTGCACTAATCTAAATACTCTAAAAATTGTATTTATTAGTTTTTAAATAAAGAAAAAGGACAACCACCTCTGTCCATTCCTCCATCTATCCCTCTTTCCGCCCTCCCTTTCTCTTTCTCCTTCTCTTTGTCTTTCTGGATTTCTGTGTATGACTCTCAGTCTCATACGTGAACACGGGTATGTATTATATACCTATACACACATGTACATGTGTATGTATCACGATAGCTATAAATAGTCATTTCTGGTTTATTTCTGGGGAAAAAATTACTTAGTGTTTTAGGAGGAATGAAGAGTTTATCTCCATAGAATAACTGCGTTGTATTTTTGCTCTGGATTTCCAGCTCAGAAAGTCTAAGATCCAGCTATGAAGATCAAAGCTGTAATGTGTAATACATACGTATACCACCCCATATATTAGGTTAGCTTATTTGCTAATAAAAGCATGTGATCTTGGGAAATGCTGTGTGTTAATCGAAAGGCCTGCATACATGGAGGCAGCGCTGGACATGGCTCTGAAGCTCTTTGAAGGTTTAGCATAGCTCAGTGAGGCACCAGCTCTGCTCAGGTCACAGCCCCTCTCATGGGTCCTGGTGATTTGTATCTTGCTTCAAAGCAACATTTTATCAGATTCTGCACCAGTTATCACCACAGTTACACATGTTACAGGGAAAACAGAAACTTTGAGGCACATTTGATCCAATTTCTAAAATGAAAACTTATAAAAAGATCAAAGTCTTAAAATTTATTTAGAACAAAGAGGTTTAGCCCCCAGGCCTAGAGTTATATTCTTTGTGGCAGGGGAGTAATGGCAAATAGTGTTGCAGTCTGATTTTGTGAAATGTTTTTCATAAATATTGTTAAAGGATGTCTTCAACACCCTTATTCTTTGACATTTTATGGATAACTATTATTTTTTTAAATGTGCTCATCTTGTGTTGGCTCTGATTTTCAACATCTTTGTTTCTCAGTGTGAAGAGGATGGTAGAAATCAACTTTCTTTGTGTTCATAAGAAATTGAGATCCAAACGTGTAGCCCCAGTTTTAATTAGAGAAATAACCAGAAGAGTAAACCTGGAAGGAATCTTCCAGGCCGTGTACACTGCCGGAGTGGTCCTACCGAAACCTGTGGCCACGTGCAGGTAATGGTTACCACATCCCTATTCTGAGCCTGCCTGTTGCCAAACATGTCAAGCATCACTGCCTTCCTTTTAGAAATAGTATTCTTCTTGGGTATAGCAGGATGGATTTCGGTTGATTGAGAATTATGTACTTTGCTGGTATAGCAGAGATGGAGACTAGAACCTAAAACCATGGAGTCCAGAATTGGCCCCAATACATCATGCAGCCACTTGGTGACTAAAAATAAGTTAACATTTTTCTGCTAATTGTGCTGGATATATATTTCTGTTTTTATTCCATTTGAAAGACATGTGTTGTGTACACCTGGAAAAATGTAGGGCATTGTGATCTTGAAATGTTCAGTGTCACACTTTTTCTTTCCATCTGTAAACTCAGTTTTCTGCTGTGCTTTGCAGCACTACTGAACTTTTCCAAAAATCTGATGAGCATCAGTTGAAAAGCCTCAGATGTGCCTGTTCGTTCAGAGCAGGCTTAAGTTCTGTTTGTGTGGCTTCCTGACTCGATCAGGCTTTGGAAGGTTATTCCACTCGGAGAGTAATCAGATTGTCACTGGACTAACTGTTCTAAAACAGCAGAAAGAGTCATCTCCCTCCACTATTTTTATTGCCTCAAAAGGATGAAACTTCAAATAAACATAGTATAAAAGGTAAAATTATAAAATTACTATAGTCTGTTAAATTATTACATTTCATAAATAAACAAGGAAAAATACACCACAGGTATGTGTTAATATAAATCACTTATCCATTGCCCAAATTAGAATCACTTCAGAAATTCAAGCTAGTTTCTCAGAAAGTTGTTTTTCTCGGTGTATGCCCTACCAAACTAAAAACTACTTATTGGGGGAAATACTTTCATGTTCTTTTTTTGTTTGTTTGTTTGCTCTTAGAAAATCAAAATTGTCATTAAATACTTGCCTACCTAAGCAGGATTAACATTTCTCTTGAAGTTTTATGATTCCTCTTTAATGACAGAGACAAAAGTTCATAAGCTATAATGGCACATAAATAGGAATATAGGACATTTCAGAGAAGAGAAATCGACTGATAAAATTACTGCATAGGAAGAAGGTCAGTGCCCACCACTATGCCGGGTGCAGCATAAGTACTGAGTAAATGCTTCTGAACAGCCAAGATGAGACAGACTGAAGACATGTACAGGGAGAAATCAATTAGATTTTAAAACCTTTATTGTATTCCAGATACTGGCATCGATCCCTAAACCCCAGAAAATTGGTAGAAGTGAAGTTTTCTCACTTGAGTAGAAATATGACATTACAGAGAACAATGAAGCTTTACAGACTGCCAGATGTAAGTAAGAATGATCTGCAGTTTTTTGAAGCTATAACAACCAAATCTTTTAATGTAGAAAAGAATTTTTTACAGAAGTCTAAAAACAGACTCATGGATCTCAGGAAGGGACTTTGTAGCTAGAAAGACTGCACAGAACTCCAGCTGGAAAGTAGGGGAGTTCATTGGGAAACACCATTTGCTTTGCTTTGGGTTTTTCTTTTTTTCTTTTTTCTTTTTTTTTTTTTTTTTTGCTTTTTTAAGACAAGGTCTTGCTATGGTTCAGGCAGGCCTTGAACTCACTCTGTGGCCCAGGCTGGCATCGAACACACAGCAGTCTTCCTGTGTGAGCCTTCCACGTGCTGGGACTACAGACATGCGCCACCACACCTGACTTTTGTTTTTAAGATTCTTTGAATTCTTCAGTTTATAACTGGATGAGATTGAAATAAGAAAAGTAAGTTTTGAAATTTTCAGTATTGGCTATTAAAAGGGAAGAAAAGTTCAGGCTGTTCCTGATTTCTTATAGCAGTAAGGAATTGAGATTCAGGGAGAGGACTCAGGGAGAAGAAATAATGCCTCATTAAATTACCATCTTTTGGGCTGGTGAGATGGCTCAGTGGTATAAGCGCCTGCCTGGCAAGCGCGAGGGCCCGAGTTCAACTCCCGGAACCCACATACGAAAAAAGGGCCAGTGATATCGCTCAGCAGTACCCACAAAAAAAAAAAAAAAAAAAATTACCATCTTTTAAAGCTCTCATACTACTAATAGGAAAAGTTCTCTGTCCTAAGAGGGAAAAGTTTAAATGTGCTCTCCAGGCTTCACCTTATTGGTGGCTTGGATGGTATATTATTTATCACAAGCTGAGCAGCTTAAAACAGCACATTTCTTCTTGCCCAGGTTCTGCGGGGCAGGGATCCAAGCACCACTAGCTGGGTCCCTTGCTTTGTGTGTTGTGTCTCTTATAAAACTGCCATGAAGGTGTGGTCCAGGGCTTGGGGAAGGATCTGCTTCCAGGCTTACACAGGGGTTGGCAGGAGTGACTTTCTGCTGGCTGGTAGATGGATGCCTCCATTCCTCACAGGCTGCTAGAAGCTCCTGTCAGTTCTTTGCCACATGGCTTTTCCATTGGACAGGTCACAGCATGGCAGTTTGTTCCCCAGAGCCATTGGGGACAGTCTGCAGAGATGGATCAACTCATGAAAGTGGCATTCGATCACAGCTGCCATTTCTATTGGTTAGAAGCAAGCCATGAGTCCTGTTCCTATTGGTTAGAAGCAAATGACAGCCCCACTTGCACCCGACAGGAACAAATCACACAAGGCATGAATTGCAGGAGGCAAGATCACTGGGACCTGGCTCCCCAAAAGTACTTTTTTTTTTTTTTTTTTTTTTTTTTTTTTGTGGGTACCGGGGGGACGACCTCAGGACCTCGCGCGCCAACAGGCACCCGTGCCGCTGAGCGATATCACCGGCCCCTTTTTCGTATGTGGGTTCCGGGAGTCGAACTCGGGCCTTCGCGCTTGCAAGGCAGGCGCTTAAGCCGCTGAGCCGTCTCACCGGCCCCAAAAGTACTTTTTGACCTGATTCAACCATTATATTTTTGTACAAGAGTCAACCTTCTCTTGGATAACAAGTTTTGATAAACTGGTGATAAATCACTGGTCAGGCGTCAGCTGTGACACCCAGCTTTGGTGTCTTCCTTACCGTCAGCCTGAGTTCCTGGGTTCCTTGTGTAGGAGCTGTGTTGTTGTGATGATTGCCCCCCCATAAACTGAAGCTTGTAATATTCTTCTATATATATTCAATTTATTCTCACAACTACCTTTTGGAGTTAGCACTTCTTATCCCCCATATACAGGTGAGAAAACCGAAGCTTATGAAGGTTGACAGCCCGGCAAGGGCGTATCACCAGGATGCATGCTGGACTTCAGTGTCCCCGGGCACACCCTGTCACTTCTGTCGGCACCTCTCACGATCCCAGCCCCCAGGTGGCCCACAGTGTAGTCATTCCAGTGCAGCTTCAGGAGGAAAAGGAGGGTTACCGAGGCCCAGACAACTCTCTTTGGCATGTGCTAGTGTCCTTTACCCTTTGAAGACATAGGAAAGAAAAATGAAGAGTGGTTGGTGAAAAAAAGAGGGCAAAGGGAAAGAAAGGGCAGACATTAAAAACTGGGAAGGTACTGACAGCAGAGGCCAGGTGTCTGTCTGCCTGCTGAGTTAAAAGCTGGACAGCCCAGCAGTGTGAGACCCGCTGTCGCCCCCATGAGCCCGGATGGCAAAACCACTGCTAGCCATCGAGTCATTAGAGAGGAGGGTCCAACTGTTCAGCATCAAAACAGCCAGACTGAATGTGACTTTTCTGTGTGCCTCGGTTTCATTTTCTGATTCACTATTACTGTCTCCACTTATAGTGCTCGCTTTGTATCTTCCTCAAGGACCTCGGAATACAGGAGTTAACATTTATTGGGGCCCGCATCACACTGGGCATTCAACACACACAGTCTCATTTACTGTCTGTAACAGTCAGGAGAGGACAAACTGTCAGCCCCACTGCACAGAAGGGACGCTGAGACACAAGGGTGACGTGTGGATTCTGCTAGGTGTGGTCAGAGCTTGCCCCACCCACACTGCCAGCTGGTGGTCTCCCCAGAACACATCTTCCTATGTCTCCCTATCCTTCAGTGTTTTGTTCTTTTAGCTGGAGCTGAGTGTTTCCAATCAAAGTTGGATTTCGTGTGCGTCAGTGACCTTGGAGGTAAAGGAGTGTGAAGCAGATAGAAAGCAGGTGTCAGATTGGTCTCCCAGGCTCCGAGGGCTGTGCTGCAGGAGGTCTGCCACTGAGACGCCCGGGACGAGTTCACTGGTCTGCGGGCGGCAGCGTTAGACGACTGATTTCATGTTCGGCATATTGCTGTCCCTTTTCAGTCGTGTGAATAACCACAAACAGCGCTCATTTCTCTGCTCTGGAATCTTGACTCTCCCACCACAGTTTGACAGTTGTGTTTTACTCAGTCTTTGGAGCTATATTTCCTTATACATTTAAAGTGGATTTTTCAATATCCATAGAGTCCAACAAATAATGGATATGAGTTAGGCCCTGGGAAGTACATCTGATCCATACTATAATATGCATATGAAACTTAAAATTTTCTCAGTTATAGGAAATATTTCTTTGGTTTTCATTGAATTCTTGCAAACATGATGCTTCACTCTATCCAGTTATACAAAACCTTAGTTTTTATCAAAGCTTAAGTCTTCCTACTTCTTCCTGAAGACAACAGCTATAGTTTTTATCACATTTTAACATTTGTTTCATTCTTCCATAGTTTTTTCGAGCCATTGTCTGTCAGCAAAAGTATTTTCCCACATTTCTAAGCCCTTAATTTTTTTTTTTTTATACCTGATATGCTCTGATGTTTTCTTCTGATTTAGTGCTCCTGTAAACACTTGTTTGAAACGTTTGTAAATTCCCAAGTTAATGATACTTTCTACTTGTTTGCCCAAACATGTTTCAGGGAGTCTCCCTCATCTAAATTCTACTACGTATCTTTCTGACCTTCTGAGACCTAAGATCACAGTTCTCAGAACGTGGCCCAAGCATCCCTGAAAGTCCCTAAGATCTTTAAATCTGTGGAGTCAACAATAGTTCCATGAGAACACTAAAATATAATTTGCATGTTTCACTTTCATCCTCTTAGGAGTGTACTGAACAGTCTTCCAGAGGCTGCAGAGAAGGTGTACTCATGTATTTTGTTTTAAATGTTCTTAGTTTTCCTTTCTAATACTACAAGGATAAACGAGTAAACCTACATAAGCAAAGCTCTTTAGGGTACTCGGTAATTATTAAGACTGTCATTGGGTTAGAAGACTGAAATGTTGAAGAATCCTTGCTGTAAGGATGTGCACTGGACACAGGGTGTGGTGGTTTAGGCCTGTAATCCCAGGAACCTAAGGCAGGAGGACTGCAGCTTTAAGCCCATTCCTGGTAATCTAGTAATGTAGCAAGACCCTGTCTCAAAAACAAAAAGGACGTCCCTTGGGCTGGGCATACAGTGTGTTTTTAGTGATTTCACAGTATGAATATTTAGTGAATGAGAATTGTGCTGCAAAAAATATTTGCTCTAGAAAGAATTTGGCAGACTTTCTCATTTCTTTTTTTTTTGGTACCAGAAATCGAACTCAGGACCTCGCGCTTGCCAGGCAGGCGCTGTGCTACTGAGCCATATCCCTGGCCCGACTTTCTCATTTCTGAATGTTCTCTATTAACAGATAGTAAATGTCCTGTTTTTATTAATTAATCTAATTGCTTGATATTATTAGTTCTGAACCAGTAGCAAAAGAAAAAATGTTATTTAATCAAGCTGAATCTGCCTCATTGCAGAAGATAATTTATAAATGACTACAGTATGCTTGTACGTGTGTATTTTATGTGGTTTTGGTCATTTTATTAGCATTTAAAAATGTATATTTATTTCTTTCTAACTGGGAACTAAGTATTTCTGACTCAGTTTCGAGAGCCACAAAAAGTCTAAAAGTACTTTATGAATTACCTATGAAATGTCAAGGACTTAAGTTCTCTGATTTAGATTAAATGGTATGTTAGCTGTGGTACTGTATGTGTCTTTATGTATCACATAACCATCATCGAAAGGCCCCCAGTAAATCCACACCTGGGCACTGTTGGATCTGTAAATATAAAGTACACACCCCCACACACACACTGATCGTTACTCAGCCGTTAGTTCCCGAACCTTTGAAATCTCTTCATAGCTTCCCACAGTTGATCAGAGCTGGCACTCCAGATAAACACCTCTTTCCCACCATGGACTTCTATCTAGGGGCCTGCAGGAATTATGATTTAATTCTATAGAAAAATTTTCAATATTTATAAATCATTAAGGGCAGAAAAGGTAGAGTAGCAATATTTGTGTTATTTATCTCCTAAAATGTATTCAGTATTTTTCCAAGGGGATAAAAATATCAAGTTTACTGGGGAAGAAACACTGTATGTTTTTAATTTTGGTTTGTTGGGCTTCCTCACATCTAGCCTGAAGTTTCCTCATGCTAGACATATCTCCAGAGCCAAAGTGATGTCAGGAGCTTTTTTGAGGACTAGCAGTTGGATTAATTCAAATGGGGACCTATCCTGACCTGAAGGCTTTTTATTCCTATGGCCTTATTTTAAAATTATAGAACACTGTGGTGGTGATTAAAATGCCTACCCTGACAACCTTTTAATCAAAAGATAATTATAAAAGCCAGGCTTAGTACTTGGCAGCCAGGCATCTTTAGAAAATACCTGGCTTTTAAGTGTTTGCCTTTCCATCTTGACCAGTATGATTAACTCTATTTGTTCAAGAGAACAAAATCACAATATCCTTTTCATAGACAAACAAAATAAGTTTCTCAACTGACTTCAAAATATCACCTTTGCTGGCCATGGTGGCGCACGCCTGTAATCCCAGCACTCGGGAGGCTGAGGCAGGAGGATCACTATGAGTTTGAGGCCAGCCTGGACTATAAAGTGAGTTCAAGGCCAGCCTGAACTGCATAGTGAAACCCTGTCTCAAAGACCCAAAAAAAAAAAAAAAAAAAAAAAAAGTCACCTTTGGAATTTAAAGCAAATATCCCAGAAGTTATTATGCAGTTATTATGCCTTATATCAGTGTCAAAATTCTTGGCATTGATATGTAAATCAACTTGTGTTCTGATTTGTTTGGGCCATGGGCAAGACTGGCTCATGAAGAGAAGACAGTACACATTGTCTAGCATGTTTTAAACCATTGCTTCTCCCTGTAATTGGTACATAGGTCACCAGGGAAGATTGGTAAGTTGCAGATTCTGATTCGTGAAGTTTGGGGCAGGGATCGGATTCTGCAGTTTACCGAGCTCCTATGTAATGCTGATTCTGCAGAACACACTTTGAGCAAAAAGTAGTTTTATTCCTCTTGTGTTCAAACTTCTTAGTTTGTTTTATTTTCCCTCTAACAAGGTTACAAAGACCTCAGGCTTGAGACCAATGGAACCGAAAGATATCGAAGCAGTCCGAGAATTAATCAACAGTTACCTGAAGCAGTTCCATCTGGCGCCAGTAATGGATGAAGCGGAAGTGGCCCACTGGTTCCTCCCCCAGGAGCATATTATTGACACGTTTGTAGTGGAGGTAAAGATAAGCAGTAATACAGAGAAGGCCAGAAACACTGTGACATGAAGATTGTTTTCCAGGAAGATGATAACATGCCTGTCTTTCCTCTTCCTCCATGATGTAGAAAAGCCACACCTTACAGTTCCATTCCTGGACATAAATGGGTTTTTCCCTCAACGCTGGGGACTGAGCCCAGGACCTTCACACTGACCCATGTCCCTCCCTCTTTGTTTTATATTTTGAGACAGGATCTTGCTAAGTCGCTAAGCTACCCAGGCTGGGCTCGAACTTGGAATCCTAACTCAGCCTCCCAAGGTGTTGGGATTATAGGAGTTCGCCACCACACCTGGCTTAAACCGTTTTTTTTTTTTTTTTTTTTTTTTTTTTCTTTTTAAACAAAATCTGCAATTTGTTAAGATGTCTCACTTGGAGGCTCAGGAGGGAGTTGAGAAATTGGGGCTTTAATCTGGTAAGTACTTGAACGAGAAAAGTGGAAAGGGCCAGTTGGAAGTGACTCGAAGGGCCTGTTGGCAGCAGTTCCACAGGGAAGTCTTCACTCAGCACTGGGACAGAGGATCACAAGGGAGGGGGTAGTAATGGAGGGAACCAAGGTGGGGATGACTCAGGACATTTCTGAAAAATAACCAAGCAATCTAAATTTTTATTTCTAACAAAATGCAGGAGCAGCCATCCTTGTACACACATCTTCATGCTTCTGTGTATATTCCAGGGCAGCACTCCTCAAACATTTTCATCGCAGGTCTCCACTTTCTGACGAATTATCTATAAATATTTACCATATTCAAAATTTTAAATTCTTGTATTTGTTATTTTGTTATAATGACATAACAGTAGAAAATCCATCATGTTACCTAAAGTACATATTTCATATGAAAAATAGGTATCTCCCAAACCACAAAAGTAGTGAATCATCATACATTTTTTGCAAATCTCATTAATGTCTGACTTAATAGAAGACAATTCATTATCTAGTTCTACTTCCATTCTGTTGTAATGGTCAAAGTATGTGAAGGAAATATTTTGCATGAACTATTGAAGATTTGGAAAAGAATGAGTATTTTAATTACCTTTTCAGATAATTATATATCTCTTATCCAAAATCATATCAGTGAATTTTTTTATACTCTATTAAAATACCTTGGTCGTTTTGTTTGTTTTGGTTTTTTGAGACAGGGTCTTGCTATGCAGTCCAGGCTGGCCTCAAACTCGGGGCAGTTCTCCAGCCTCAGCCTCCCGAGTGCTGGGATTACAGGCATGTGCCACCATGCCCAGCCACTGGTCTGGCTTGTTTTGTTTTTTTTTTTTCCTTTTGTTTTCTCTTTATGATCCTGGGCATTGAAGCCAGGGCCTCACACCTGGTCAGCAGGTGCTCAGCCACTGAGCTATCTTGTCCTTTGAATGACACTCCTACTTGTGTGTGAGTTTATAACATCATGCATTGGTCATCTGGAAAATACTGACTCACTGAATTATGGAAGTCTTTCATATACTGACATTTCATTGTATGATATCAAAAAATCACATGCATGGATATCACCACCTTTGTCACAGAGGAGTCTATAATGTAGCTCAAGGTGAAGGATACAGGTTTTCTAAAACTTTAACTTGTACCTGAAAGCTCATGTTTTATCCATGGCAACAAATCCTGCCAGTTTTCCCCTGGAAATAACAGGCTCGTATGGTTCATTTCCAAGAAAATGTGGCAAATGCGGACTCTGAATGAGCACAGGTTGCCAGCCCTCCACGAAGGCATGTTCATTGCCTGGAGCAGTGGCGTCCAGCTCACCACGTGTGCACCATGCAGGGGAGAAGGCAGCCTTCTGACCCTTTGTGTTCCAACAGCTGCAGACCCCTCATCTGCTTTTATCACTGCTGATAAGCACAGAATGCTGACCCCTCACCCAGCCAAGGACACGTCCCTTTCAGCACTCTGCTCTCTAGGAGCTCTATGCAAATCACCAACAAGCACTCTCGCTACAGTTCCAACTCTTCTCTTCCTGGCCTCTACCTAGCTTAATACACTGGGCTCAAACTAGAGGTCTCACCTGTTCATGTGACAGGAGGTTGTGCTGCAAGGCAGAGAGCACAGTTAGCTGCTTGCAGTGTGTCCAGGGAGACACTTACTGATGTCACCTTCATCCCTCAGAGCTCCAGTGGGAAGCTGACTGACTTCCTGAGCTTCTACACGCTCCCCTCCACGGTCATGCACCACCCTGCCCATAAGAGCCTCAAAGCTGCCTACTCCTTCTACAACATCCACACGGAGACACCGCTGCTGGACCTCATGAGCGACGCGCTCATCATAGCCAAGCTGGTGAGTGGCCCATGCCTCTGTGTGCTGTCTGGTTCTCCACACCCGTACACCCGCGGATGTAACAGACAGGCCGTGTACAGTGTTTCATTCCACGCAGGTGTAATTCATGCAAGTCCTTGTTACACTATGGGTAAGTCATTTGTAGGATTTTGCTAAGAGTTTCTTCTAAAACTGTGGTGGCTGTTTCCATTATTAATTTTACTGCAACTTAGCAAAAAGACATCTTGTACAAATTTAAAACTTTTTTTTTTTTTTTGTAGTACTAAGGATTGAACCCAAGGCCTTCACCCTGAGCTATATCCCCAGCAATTTTGTGTGTGTGTGTGGAGATAGGGTCTAAGTTGCCCAGGCTGGGCTTCAAGTTTCGATTCTTCTGCCTCATCCTCTCAGAGTGCTGGGATTACAGGGGTTCCCCACCACACTGGACTACAAATTAGAAACTTCTAATGCTTATATAGGAACACATAAAACTGATAATCCAAGAACATAGAAAAAGACCCTATCATAATAGAAGGGAAACACATGAGTAAATATTTGTACTGAGTAAATAATCTGCAGTAAATTCATTAATTCAGGTAGCCTCTAACTTTTAAAATTAAAGGAATTAAATTCAAAATGTACCTTATTGTTATTTTTCTGTTTCCTCAGTCTAGAAGTTAGTATAATCACTGAATTATTGCCACAAACAAACATTTTTCCTTTAAAAAGAAATCTGAGCCAGGTGTGGTGGTGCATACTTATAATCCTAGCATTCAGGAAGCTGAGGCAGGACTGCCATGAATTCAAGGCCAACCTGGGCGACACAGTGAGTTCAAGGCCAGCCCTACACTACAAAGCAAGTCCCTATCTCAAAAACAAAAAACTGTGAATCAGGTGACATACACTGTGCTGATAAACACTGAATGTGGGAAAATAATTGCTCATGAGAAATTAGAAACAATAAAAATGTCTTCCTTGCATTTTTCTCATATTTGATCATTGAAAACATTGTTTTACAAATCTGTAACTTTTGAATCCCCAAATCAACATTATCCTCAGATTGCTTGTTTTCAACCACAGTACTTCTTCCACATGGTGAGTTATGTAAGGTAAAAACTCTGAGAAATAAAAATTTATGTGCCTCATCTCCATCACATTGTACATAATACTAAGCATTTTAATGATTGATTGATTGATTGATTGATTGATTGATTGGCAGGACAGTGAATTGAGTCCAGGGGTACTGTACCACTGAGCTACATCCCCAAGCCTTTTTTATTTGAGACAGGGTCTTGCTAAGTTGCCCAGGCTGGCCTCAAACTTCTGATCCTCCTGCTTCAGCCTGCCATGTAGCTAGATTACAGATATGCACCAAGCCTGACTAAGAAATTTAGATTTTATCATTAAAACAAATTTATTCCCCAGTATGAGCCCAAGAAAAATATGCTATTTAAAGTCTTTACAATTTTGGTTCCTTGGTAGTAGCTTCAGCTAAGTCAGGACCTTAGGCCAATAATTAATCCTGGAAGTGGAACCATCTAGACATCCTTCTGAAGCAGGAACAGAGCATTTTCTGAAATCTTAGTAGGTTATTTTTTTGTAAATGCCAGCCATCAGACTACACTGTTTGATGCAGCATTTCTGAAATATCTTGCTGACTTCATCATACTAACTGGTAGCATTATAAAACAATTTTTTTTTTTTTTTTTTTTGTGGGTACCGGGAGTCAACCTCAGGACCGCGTGTGCCAGCAGGCACCTGTGCCGCTGAGCAATATCACCGGCCCTTTTTTCGTATGCAGGTTCTGGGAGTCGAACTCAGGCCCTCGCGCTTGCCAGGCAGGCGTTTATGCCGCTGAGCCATCTCACCGGTCCTATAAAACAATTTTGAACTGAATTCCTAACCTGTATTATATACTGTAAATGTTAAGCTCCATTGTAAGTTCACATTTGGTCTGTTGGTAGAGGAATTAAGTGTTACACTGAAATGTGTATTACAAAAGACACCCTACTCCTTTGATGTTTTAAATTTTAAATCTCTTTTACGTTGGCAGAAAGGATTTGATGTATTCAATGCACTAGATCTGATGGAAAATAAGACCTTCTTGGAAAAACTCAAGTTTGGTATAGGAGATGGCAACTTGCAGTATTACCTGTACAACTGGAGATGCCCAGGAACAGACTCTGAGAAGGTGAGTGAAGCTGACAGAGCCTGTGTAGACACAGTGAATCCGCCCAGACAGTTCTGTACTTGCTTCCCTGCAGAAGGCTTTGCAAAGAGCTTCTGAAACATTCACCTGGTGAATTACATTCTGATTTAATCTTCCTCTGCCTGGCAGTCTTGCTAACATTCTGTTTCTTCCCTCCGCGTAGGTTGGACTTGTACTCCAGTAGATGGATCTGCTGATTTCTAGAGCTCTCACATCCTCATCTGTTAATATTTCTACTTAACAACTCCTGGAACTGCCATTCCAAAGAAGAGTAAAAGCACAAGTGAAATCGAAGTAGTCGGTAACAGTCAGAAAAAATGAAAAACACCCATTCTGACCAGTAGTACACATTTCTAGCTTAGAATGTTAAGATCTATCCTGTTTTTGCGGTTTACCCACTAATCGGAAGGATGAAAGGGTACAAAGAGCACATTCCTCTGCTTTTCAAACTTTAGGCTGTTTTGGTGAAGAAAGGGTATTTTTCCACTCTCTAGAAATGGGACTGTTTTTCTATGGACTAAACAGAAGTTACAGCATTGTGTAAGGAAGTCTTTGCTGCTGTATGGCGATAAAGTGCTGCATTTGTATTTATTAAATGGTGGTGTATTTGTCTGTGTAACAGAACGAAGGATCCACCTGGAGAATTCCAACATACATCACTGTACGTGGTGTCACAGGGGACGTGTGTGGAATGACGAGCGAAGGATATCTAAGGTGGAGCAGTATGAATGTAGACAGGGCATTTATTCCTCTCTAAGCAAAGTTGCCAAACCAATAAATATACAGATTTGTACTTTGATCTTCAGCAAGTCATGGATCATTTCAAAAGCAGAGTTTTGGGCGAACACGTGGGTGTGCTCTCTGAAAAGGGCGAAAGGCCGTGACCAGCCAGACTTTCAGCTGCTGCCCCATCCCTCTCTCGTCAGCAACACCCAGGACAGGTGAGGGTGAGGAAGTGAAAAGCCCGTGGTTAAGACTAATGCCCGGGGAGTTATTAGTGCTCTCAGCACCTTAATAGTTTGAATGTTTTATTACTTATGCAAAATTGCACATATTCCTTTATGCTGACTTTTAATTTGTCATGAAAACTGTCATGCTAATGGAAAATGTCTTATTTGTAAATATTCATAATTTTGTTACTGATGGTGTTTTTACCTACAACTTGAAAGTTTCACATTGTACATATATGTGTATATACTCCCAGTGACCCAAGGGAAAAATAAGATGTTAAACAAGGCCAAATAGACTGGCCTTAAATATCACAAAATAGATACTTCTTACTGCACCAGTGCCTCACTGTTCAGTCTAGAGCAGGTTACTTGTGTCACACAACATGGCGGCGTTCCCTTCTGTGTTGACCAGCCCGCTGGAGCCCGTCATACCAGGGAGCCGCCGCCAAAGTATCGCCAGGGGCCAGTTCTGGCCCCCTGCCTGTTTTTTTCTTTTTTTTTTTTTGGGTACCGGGGGTCGACCTCAGGACCTCGCGCACCAGCAGGCGCCCGTGCGGCTGAGCGATATCACCGGCTGTTTTTTCATATGTGGGTTCTGGGAGTCAAACTCGGGCCCTCGCGCTTGCCAGGCAGGCGCTTATGCCGCTGAGCCATCTCACCGGCCCCCCCCCCGCCTGTTTTTATACACCCCACAAGCTAAGAATAGTTACTCCTCTTTTTTTTTTTTTTTTTTTTTTGAGTGATTGGGGGAAAATCATCAAAAGACTAATTTTTGGACATGTGAAAATTATACAGAATCCACATGTCAGCATCCACGAGTAACTTTTACCAAAACACAGCCCCACTTTTGCGTATGTGCTATCTACGGCTTCACGCTAGGAAGGCGAGCTGGGCGTTACGGCGGACTTGAGCGTCTCCAAACACGAAGTTCGTGGCGAGGAGCTGAAAGCCACGGCTGTGGTGCCCAGGACTACCACTAGAGGGGGTGCCTGGGCCCCAGTCAGGACTAGCGCCACTCAAACCTACGGCACTGCCGTTCCTTCCCAGTGGCAGGAAGATCAAGAAGCAAAACTTCAGCTTCACCGGGACTCTGAGACACAGCATTAAGTAAGAAAGATTTTTACTTAATCCTGAGTCACAGCTCTAGTTAGGACTTACATCCCCACTCATTTTTATGGGACAAATTCTTGTATACAGGTTTTCAAATAATTGCAGAATTGCCAGTTAGAAATTTTGTCATGAGCTTACCTCCCGAGAAAACTGTTAAATACACTGATCCTCTAAAGTCTCATTTACACATAAGTTACAGAATTCATGTCATTAAACTGGATCAGTTTAAAATTCTGTAATAACTACATTGACCTATTCCTAATTTATGCAGGTTACCAATCAATCTTTTAAAGTAGAAAATCAGTAAAACTGTTAATAAAGTAGCTGTTAGATTACAAAAAAAACTACCTTGTTCTATACTCTGTCTATAATGAAAATACTTTTTTATTTTTTTTGGAGACAGGGTCTTGCTATGTAGTTCAGGCTGGGCTTGAACTTACAGCAGTCCTCCTGCCTCAGGCTCCTGAGTGCTAAGATTACAGGTGTGCATCACCATGCCTAACAAAATGCTCTATTCTGTAAGGTATCCTCCCTTTTTAAAATCTGTGCCAAGGGCTGGGGATTTAGCTCAGTGGCGCAGCGCCTGCCTGGCAAGCATGAAGTCCTGAGTTTGATTCCCGTTACCAAAAAAAAAAAAAAAAAAAAAAATTTGTGCCAAGATGTTACTAAGTAAAATTCAAAAGAACAGGGTGGCATAATCCATGCATCAACCAGAATTTTTGAACATTTTGGTAAACGATTACCTTCTAAATTAGAGAAGGAATTCTTCCAGAAACATACTGTGTACTGTACACATCACACAGAACATCTGCTATGCTGGTTCCTAACCTTAAGGACCTGTCATCACCTAAATCCACCTCAGAGAATCCACGATCAGTGGTTTTATTCTATCTGCCACACTTCACCTACCACCATCGTATTGTTTGTGGTTTATTTGGTGCTAGGAATCAAATCCAGAAGTCCATGCTAAGCATGTGCTGTACCACTGAGCTGCACCCCCAGTCCCCATCATGCTTTTTATACATGTTAAACTTCCAAGAAAGTAAAGTAACTATGTATACAGAGTGAGTTCTAATTAAAACCCCTTATCTAGCATTTTTCTGTCCATATCAAGCTTTTCTCACAAGCCCACAACTATGCCTACCTACAGTGAAAGCCAAGTCAACATAAAGTAAAAACATGACTGCTTCTAAGGACAATGTTACTTGCACTTATCTTTCCTTTTAAACTGATACTCCTTCTCCAGTTGTTTCACTGACCCTGCTAACTAGAACCATGTGGCCCATTTTCCAAGTTTGGTAGAAAACTGTTGAGTGTTGTAGGATACAGATGTTCTTGCTAACAAGCAGTGTACCAGCCTTTAAAACAGTGAATTTACAAGAGCATGGATATTAGTTTCAATAAACTTTTCTTTTGATACTCATTTTTAAAATTTTTTCTGAACTTAGTGTATTTAAGCTTCAGCGTATTTGTGCCACACAGTTATGAAAACTTATACATCTGGAAGAAACATTACCACACAGGACCCCAACAATGTATGTATATGTAGCGCACTTTAAGGCTTCTTTACATGGTGTCCTTTTACAAACTGCATAAAATGACAGATCTCTCCAAGATTACTTCAAAACAGTTTTTTTACTTTTAGGTGGTTTCCTTATCTTATTAGGATTGGGAATCAGTTTCTTTATTTTAAGCGGTTGTAACACTATAGCAGAACCCAGCCTCCCTTCAGTAAGTTTTCTCTTATGTTTTGAGAGGTCTTCAAATGAAGTTTCCAAAACCTGTTTGTCTTGACCTTCCGAAGATTCAGTCTGGACATTTTCGCCAGTATCTTCAATTCTGTGTTGAAGCCATGGTACATTTAAGCTGGGCACTCGGGGAATGATAGCTCTTACTTCATCTGCAAAGTCAGAGGTGCCCTTTCTGAACCCCAAGGCTAGCATACATTTTAAGCCGATGACAGGGGCAATTCTCTCGCTGAGCCGGGGAACCTGACAGGCAGGAACAGATCTGCTTAGACTTAACTGTATCAAGTGCGAGGTGATGATGGCGGGCTTGACTGACTTGCAGACGAGCACCAAGAGCAGCTCACTCCTCTCCAGGGCCCGGGTGACCTCGTTAACGCCAAGGGCGAGCTGCTTCCTGACGTGCACAGGTGTCCACCCTGACGCCTGCTGCTCAGCATCGGGCTTTTTCTCCTTCAGGTCCTCCATCTTACCAGTGTCTGGGCCACATTTTTCTCTACCTTGCTTTTTTATAAGAGGTGGCCTTTTCTTTTTCTTTTTATCCTCTATTTTCTGAAGCCCAATAGATTTGAACCTGTCCTCAAGTGTCTGTAGTATGAAGTGCATGTCCTCTCTCTCCAGGGCACTCCAGCAGAGGACATATGGGTTGTTCAATGATGTCTTCACAGTCAGAGGCCTGGTCTTACGAACAGAACCCCTGCCTGGTGCTTGAGGGGCAGCAGCCATTTTGAAAACCCTTCAGAGAATCAAAATGACAATGGAAAATTCACATTAGCGAGAAATACAGTCTGTTAGATTCATGATAAGCTATAGCAAACCTAGTTATAGAGACCCAGTCAGGTGACCAAATGTTTGCCCTCTTTTAAGATTAAGTAATTTGGGGCATGCATAGCATGTGCAATGCCCTGGGTTTGATATCCAGCACTGCGAAAAGGAAAACAAAAAATGATTAAGTAATCTTAATTGTCCCCATTTTTGCATGTAAATTTATATTTCTTCATATACAGGCAATATGGAAAGTTTTACCTTACTGCAACCTATCAATGAAATTCTACTTGCTTATTTGTTCATTTACTTAATTTCCATTTCAGGGCTGTCAGTGTAACTCAGTAGCAGAGAGCTTGCCTGGCATGCATACAGGCCTGGGTTTGGTCCCTAACACTGCAGGGGAAAACGCTGTTCTACTTTAGTGACTGTATGGTTTATCTTACAGATTTCTTAGCACTTCTAAAATTGCTCACTCGCTGTGCTTCCATCCATTCATTCGGCAGATGCGTTCTGACCGCCTGCAGCAGCAGATGGTGTTCTGGTTACCGGGGCCGGTGGCGGGCTAGGCTGGGCATCTACAGAGACTGCCATCTTTAAGGGCCCCAGAGACCTCTGCGGTGATTAGCAGGTGTGATTTTAAAAACGAAAATGGCCATCTATACAGGATTAAAATTTCTTTTTTTTTTTTTTTTTGTGGGTACCGGGGGTCAAACTCAGGACCTCACGCACCAGCAGGCACCTGTACCGCTAAGCGATATCACCAGCCCTTTTTTCATATGTGGGTTCCGGGAGTCGAACTCGGGCCCTCGCACTTGCCAGGCAGGCGCGTATGCTGCTGAGCCATCTCACCGGCCCTAGGATTAAAATTTCAAATAACACTTACGCTCCGTCTCCTTTTGGAAGTTTCCCTCCCTACTTGGCCCCTAAGTTTCTCGTATATCCTTCCTAAAATATTTGATACACATGCAGGCAGATGTGGGCCTCTAGTCACGGTTATTCCACACCGACTGGCAATTCCATGAAGACTAGAGAAATCTGATGGAACTTAAAGCTGTCAGTCCGACAGGAGGAAAGGGCTTGTAGAAGGCTTCTTGCTGGGGCGATGTTATGAACCGCTGTCTAGGGGGCATCTCCTGTTTGTCCTTCCCAGAGGCAACTGCATGTTCCTTTCTCTTTCCCGTTTTCTTCCTCCCCTTCCTGGGGCTCAACTGAAAAGCACAGTGAATCACTTGGCAAAACTAAAGGAAATAAAGTCCCCTCCAGTTAAAGCTGCATATACAAGGCAGGCAGGGAATGTCCAAATGTATAAAACACTTTCTCCACGTATTCTTTCATTTTCCCAAGTCATGCAGAATTCTCCAATGTGTGAATGAGGAAACAGACTCATTGTTCAAAGTCATAACTAGTTTTTCTAAATTTTCTGGTCTTTAATCCTGGCTTCACCTCAAAAGTAACCTGTGACTTTTAAAAATATACCGATGGTTGGTTCTTACCCCACGTCTACTGAAGTGGTATTTCTGCTAGTATGGCCAATGCAGCTGAGCTTTATGAATCAGAACCAAAATTAGGAACCGCTGATGTGAGACAGGCATCCTTTCTGCCCTGGACAACCCTGTGAAAATGGTCTCCTAACATTCGGTTTCTGATGTTCTTCCTGGTGACCTTCCTGCAGAAAACCAGACTTCTTTGGGGTGACGCATGAAAGCTTGGTCACGTCAGTACTGCCCATCCATCTGCTTTCTAAGCTGCTCCCTTTGGACAGCCACACTGGGTACTCTCCCCATCCCCCACTGTCTCCTCATTGCCCCCAAGCTCAGGGAATTGGGAGGAAAAGTAGCACATCCAAATCCAGCACAGGGATCGCCAGCAGTTGGCACTGGGTTAATGGTGGTTGGGGAGAGGGAAATGAATGAGCAAAAAACCCTGCCAGTCACACACTGTCCTGAGCATCTGAACAACACAGGGCATCTACAATTACACACACTGTAGCCAAGGGAAAGCAAGGTCTGCAGGATCTGGTAGGAGGGATGAAAAGAGCTAAAAGCAGAATCTTATGCCATGTAATCCCTCCCAAAATACTGACGAGAATAGCTTCAGAGGAAGGGACAGAAACGGGCTTGCCATGATGCCTTCTGAGCTATGTCTGGGTGCCTTTGCCGCCTCTACGATCAAGTGCAAACTGTAAGGTGCCTGACATTCAAGAGCCTGCTCAAGCTGGCCCTCTCCTACTCGCCTTTCACCTTCGACCCCACCGTGTGTACTGCACCCAGCTCTGAACCCGTATTATTAACAACAGCCTCCGTGTATGCATACACGCTATTCCCTCTACCTCAATAACCTTCCCACCCTTAGCCCCATGACCTCTTTCTTCTGCAAATAATGGATTACCCAAGATGCAGTGTCCATAAAATATTAAAAAGGCAAAAACAATCCCTGGTATCAGCTTGGAGATTAAGAAGAATTATCAGTATAAAAAGCAGCACAATGCGGTGCAAATTAAAGTCAAGCTAGTGCAGGATGCTTAAGTAAACTGTACAGCAGGAGTGAGGAAAGATGGACTTCCTGGAGGAAGTGACTTCCTGATACACACCTGAAGAATTCTTACCAAAGGTAGTACGGAACAAGGGTACCCCAGGAAACGGCATCGCAGGAAATGAAGCTTAGTGTGGCTAGGGCAGGAGTGGGGGGACACCTGGAATGGTGAGGACTTGAAGCAACCGCTGAGGGGACGGGATGGTAACGTCTAAGGCACAGGAGAGGCCGGAGTGTAAAGCACAGACAGCGACGTGTAAAGCATAAGCTTTATAGGAAAATCTTGCGATTTCCGGGCAAAGGAAACGTCCTCTGCAAGACGGGAAGCAGCAAAGGCTCCCGATCGTACATATGAGAGAGGCTGGCGGCAGGCACTAGAGGCGCCGAAGAGGCGGCGATCGACCAAGCGCGGGCCCGGGAGGAGGCCGGGCAGCGCGGGCGCCGGTGAGGGCCGCTACTCCAGCTGCGTCCCCGAGCCAGGGCTGTCCCACCCCACTGCCTGCGGCCCGCCGGCCACGCCGGAGGCTTCCGGAAAGCGTAGGAACCCGCGCGCCCGCAGGCTTCGCCTCCCCTCACCCCACGCAGGAACACGCTGCCCAACCCGCGCGCTGCTCGCACTCACTATAGCGATTCCCGCTCCCCGCTGGCGTCGGAGCCGGCTCCAAGTGCGCCTGCGCCGCGCCTGCGCAGAGCCTTCGTTTCGCGGCCCCGCCTTCCAAATGTGGTGGGCGGGGCGGAGTCACTGGGAGCGCTTCGCGTCTCTTTGTTGTATGTTAGGCCATGCCCTATGGGGGCAGTTGGCCCACAGCGTTGCCCAGAACAGACAAGGCAAGGCCCTATCTTTAAAAGCCTTGCGTGAGGACTCGAGCTAGAGGCTTCGGTCAGTCCCTAAAGTTGCAGTGCGCAGGCGCAAGATCTGTCTCGCGAGAACCTGAGGTTGCCATGTAACAGCTCACGATCTCGCGGGACCGGAGGTTTGGGGTTGCGTCCGTTGGGGAGTCTTCTGCGTGCTCCCAGTTTCTACCCTTCAGCGTCTTGGAGTCCTGACCTCTTCACGATCCGGAGGCGCAGAATTCAAGCACGTGTCCCAGTGGCTGCATGTTTCCATTGAGTCCCTGCGGACTCAGCCGCGTCGGGAAAATCAAGTAAATGAGAGCGGTTAGATAGGAAGTTGG
Source organism: Erethizon dorsatum (assembly GCA_028451465.1). NCBI lineage: Eukaryota > Metazoa > Chordata > Mammalia > Rodentia > Erethizontidae > Erethizon > Erethizon dorsatum. The sequence goes on from CM051834.1 coordinate 69,840,994, forward strand.
GTAGAGCACGTACTTCCAGGAGTTAAGAGGGAATCCTGAGCCCGCCGAGAGACGAGGGAGTCGAGGTGCTTTGGGGGCGCGACAGCAGCTGGAGAACTCCATCAGTCTGTCGGTGTCCAGCTCGCGCAGCCCCGCGAAGGCGTCTGCAGCTGGCAGAACAGTCGAATAACATCGGCAGGGCCGGGAATCTGGACCTGTTGATCCACGCTTCGCAGGGACTTCGCAGGCTGCTTCTCCCGCCCCATCCCTCCCCTTCTTTTCACTTCTCCATTCCAATTTGGGGGTCTTTTTCCTCTTCTCCATGTCTTCCTTTTCTCAATCTCTACACTAAGCGTTTTCTTTCCCATTTTGGGGCATAGTTTCTGTATTTTCAGTTTTCATCACCTACATTGTACCTAACTAGTCATAAAGTAAACAGAAAGTATTGCTTTTGCTCAGTGGTTATTGCAGGTTACACAGGGTAAAGTAGAATGTGATTTTTATCACAATTAGATGAAAAAGAACACTTACACTGAGTTTATCAACAGGCTTTTGTTTTATAAAATGAATTAGTTCAAGAAGATGAACTGTAGGGCCGGTGAGATGGCTTAGCGGCTTAAGCGCCTGCCCGGCAAGCGCGAGGGCCCGAGTTCGACTCCCGGAACCCACGTACGAAAAAGGGGCCGGTGATATCGCTCAGCTGCACGGGCGCCTCCTGGCGCGCGAGGTCCTGAGGTCAACCCCCGGTACCCACCAAAAAAAAAAAAAAAAAAAAAAAAAGAATATGAACTGTAAACATGCAGTTAGAGAGATACACGGGTCTAATTATAATACTAGAGTACTGGGAAGGAAATTTGTGTAAGTTTACCCCCTAAAGTCCCAATTTTATAGAATGACCATCATCTGAGCTTGCATTTTCTCTAGAGATTGTCATTCCTTACAGTAAAAGGCTCTGGAGCCAGGCTCCCCAGGTTGAGATCCCAGCTTCATTGCTGGCCAGCATAAGACCCCAGCTTCCTACTGAAGGGATAAAAATAGATGCTATTTTGAGGATTAGAAGAGATGATCTCTTTAAGATGCTCAGCACAGTGCCTGGCACACATAGTAAATGCTTGGTAATGAGTCCAGTGCTTGTGATGAGTCCAATGAAATCCTGGCAAAATTAAGCTAATAAAATTTAAATAGACTCTGTGATTTTAGTGCTTGTATTTTTAGACTAGCAATATAATTTCCACAGGAATTTTGCTAAAATGAACAACTGCTTTTCAAAGGTAATTACTCTCCCATTCACGTTACACAAACATAACAACAAAGTTTTAAAAAGTCATTGATGATCTGATCACCTCCAAATATGTTTCTTTTCAGTTCCCTCCTAATTTGTTTCACACATGTGCATGCTAAAAATAATAAAATGTTGTGTTCTGATTTTCTTTCCACGTAATTTTCCCGTGTTTCTCTTAGTCTTCCAAGGGTCACCTTAACATTCTATTCCAAATGATCAGTTTTACTTTTAAATGACAGCTATTAGTTATTTTACCGTAAAGTATCAGGGCTTTGAATAACTTGTAAGAACTTTGAATAACTTACAAATCTTATAAAAGCTTTCTTTTTATATTCTATAGTTGGACTATTACTAGGTTTATATGCTTACCATTGTAGCAGGAAATGTCCCCCTGTCAGTTTGTTAGTTGCCCAGGTAATAGTTCCTGTTACAGTTCCTGTTACTACTGTCTCCTAGAAACAGCTGGTCACTGTGATGCATGTTGTAAGAACCAATCAAAGACAGCCAAGGGCCGGTGAGATGGCTCAGCGGCTTAAGCGCCTGCCCGGCAAGCGCAAGGGCCCGAGTTTGACTCCCGAAACCCACATACGAAAAAGGGGCTGGTGATATTGCTCAGCGGCACGGGCACCTGCTGGCGCGCGAGGTCCTGAGGTCAACCCCCCGGTACCCACAAAAAAAAAAAAAAAAAAAAAAAAAAGACAGCCAAGTACTCTGCTTCTTGCTTGCAACTCCATAAAAACCTCCCTCCCTGAGCCTTCGGGGCCTGATATTTTGGGAATGATCCTGATCAATGCCTGTTGATGTAAATAAATCTGCCTCCAAATCCTGGGTGTCTTTTCGGTGTTTCTGCTTGCCACTGCACCATGATATAAAGCAATTTAAGACTCTGGATGATAAATTATGTCATTAGCAGCAGTCCTTTGATGAAATAAGTGAAAGTTCCAGCAAGAAGGTCTGAAGAGGGCCAGGGATATAGCTCAGCAGCAAAAGTGCCTGTCCGGCAAGTGCAGAGTCCTGAGTTTGATTCCCGGTACAAAATAGAATTGACCGCCAGATTTTTTCTTCCCTCCATGCATTCTGACTTCTCTGTTTTTGTTATATATATCAACAACAATTGTTATGTGAACAACAAGCAGTGTTTTCAACAAGTGTCTAAGAATAGACTTTAATGATGAGGTACAAAAGGAGAACAGGCTTTAGGTCCGTGCTGTTGGAAGCTCTGCTGATTGGGAGTACGCAACAGCTTGGGGCACATCTGTGTGCATGAAGGCAGTGGGAACAGGAGGCATTTCAAGCAGTCAGGCCACTCCTGGGCAGCAGCATAGCGGCAGTGCTATGCTTCCCTAGGTGAGGCCAATAAGGAGAAAGAGAACCTAACTGGATTCAACCCGAATCAAAGCAAAGCCAAGCCCAGTGTGATGTCAGCTCCCTGCACCCTTAGTCCCAGGAGCCAACAGCCCTAATTCCAGAGGTCGGGTAACAGGTGTCGTGAGTGGGGACTCACTGTGTGCTAAGGAACACCAAACTTCAGCGGCCATTGTACAGACAACAGGGCAGCCTGCTGCGCATGCCTAGGTGGAGGGCGGGGAGGCGGAAAGCCCTAGTCTCAACCAACACTACAGATGCGCGTGAGAAACACCCGCGAGTCTCCACAGAATCCTTGACCCAGGAGAGCATGGAGGGTATTCAAAGGTCAGGTCAGTCTGCAGTCGGGCCTTGCCTTTGTGGCTATGTGGAGATGGTCAAGGTTGTCTGGGGCTTTGGCTATGCTGTTCTACTGAAAAAGAGAATTTTTTTTTTTTTAAAGAGAAGAAAAAAAAATCAAAAAAAGAACAAATTTTCAAAACAACATAATATGAGGGTAACAATGGTCAGTGCATTACGTATTATTATCTTTAAGTTAGTTATTCAGGATACCAGACATTAGCATTCAATTGTCCAAACATTATTGGCTCAAACCTTACTCTTCAATGAACTAAGTAAAATTGGTAGTGTATCTATCTTAACCATCTTATATATATATACAATTTTTTTTCCCTTTCCCTTCTTTCTTTTCCCTATTCCAGTCTCTCTTTCCTATTGACCAGTTTCTTTTTGATTCACCGTGTCTATTGTACATTTTGGATCTTATTTACTCTTTCAGTTTCTCATACTAGAGAGACAATACAATGCTTACACATGTGCGTCCGGTTTATTTCACTTATGAGTATTTTCTCGAGTTGCATCCATTTACCTATAAAAGTCTCCAGTTTATCCTTCTTTATGGCTGAATAGTACTCCATTGTATAAAAATACCACATCTTTCTTATCCATTCCTCAGTTGATGGGCATTTGAAAAAGAGAAATTTGAAAGACTATTTTAAATCAGATGATCATAAGGTTAGTCTGGAATGTTCTAATAGAATTTTTTTTTAAGAGCAGTTTTAGATCCTCAGATTTTTTTTTTTTTTTTTTTTTTTTTTTTGAGGGAAGAGGCCTAATGTGAACAGGCTCTAAAATTTTAGAAAAATAATTTGTTTGAGACGAAGTTTGCTATACTGCACAGACTGGCCTCCTGGGTTCAAGAAATGCTTCTGTCTCAGCCTCCCAAGTAGCTGAGACTATAAAGATGTAACACCACACAGGCTTTTGGGGGGGGGGGCCAAACTCTTCTGAAGCAATATAAGCAAATTAGTTGAGAAGCCTTTAAAGATAGAAATGTGTACATATGTCTGAATGTGTATGAATCAGGTAAAAACATAACATTCAACTTTGTTAGTGCAACATTATTTACTGAGGATCTTCTAAGAATCAGGCAGTTGCTCCCAGGTGTGTCCAAAGGAAATTCCATCTGGGTGCGTGTGACAGGCAGAGGCTGCCAGTGGTGCGACCTCAGCCTCTCCCTCTGGCATCAGGCATAGCTGAGCTCCTGCGAGTTAATTTACACACATCCTGTTTCAGGTTTGCCAAAGGGGACCTGAGTGACCCTGAAAAGCAGAGACCAAGGAACGACACTAAAACCTCCAGCAGGGACTGTGGAGACAGTGATAAAGAAAAGGAAGCCCTGTGTAGTTGCACAAAGCCTGCGATCCCAGATACTGAAAGACGAGGCAGGAAGCCCTCAAGTTCAAGGCCAGCCTGGGCAACTTAGTGAGACCCTGTCTCAAAAACAAAAATAAAAAGGGGTGGGGATGTAGCTTATTGTTTGCTGGGTTCAATCCCAGTGCCACAAGAAGAAGAAGACAAGAGGAAGAAGTCGAAGATGAAGGAAGAAGGAAGAGGGGGGGAGGAAGATGATGAAGAAGAAAATGAAGAAAATAAAGAAGATAAAGAAGACGATGACGGCATGCAGAAGACCAGGAGGAGAAAGAGGAAAAAGAAGAAAACTGGGGGGCATGAAGCTGCATTTCTTACACTTGACACGGTGAATGAAAAGTGCCTTGCTCACAGTAAGCACTCAACAAATACTTGAATGAATGAATGTAAAAGATAAGATGAAAGGGAATCAGGAGAATCGGAGGACTTCCTTCAGTGTGGTGGCACTGGCTTGTAATCCCAGTACTCTGGATGCTGAGGCAGGAGGACCTCCAGCTTCAGGCCAGCCTGGGCTATGTAGAGAGACCCTGTCTCTCCTGTCTCAAAAAACAAAAAACCCAAAGAATACCAAAAGGGCCTCAAAGCTAAAGGTAGAGCTTTATTAAACTGGCCCATACGTGAGGTTCATAGATGTGTCTTTTACTTTTCTCATTTTACATAGATATGCATCTATGAGATTCATCTATAATCTATAGTTAATGACATTTTTTTTTTAACAAGGCGCCACACTGTCTACCGCTAAGGGCCCAGACAGCTGAGCGTCACTGTCCCTGGTATATTATTACCAGCGGGTGGAAACATCAGGGAGCAGGAGGCGCGCAGTGGCCCTGGGCTGAGGCCCTAGACGCCCCCCGTCCGCCCCCGGCCACCCCCCGCGGCGTCCCGGCCCCGCCCCCCGCCCGCGGCCAATGAGAGCCGCCCGGCGCGGAGCGCAGCCAATGGGAGCGGCCGTCGGAGGAGCGCGGCCCTTTAAGGAGCGCCGGGGGGGCGGGGCGGACAGAGCGCCGAGGTCGCAGGTGGCAGTGGGTCGTCATGTCGCTGCAGGTAACGGGGCGGGGACGCGCCGCGGGGGGCGCCCTCGGGGCACAGGCGGGCCGACCTCCGCGAGCCGCAGCGCTCCGCCGCCGCCTCCCTCCGTGGCGAGCGGGGCGGCCCGGCCGGCGGGGTCCCGCGGGCGCGCATTGCGGTGCCGTCCCGCGCGGCCGACGCCTGGGAAGCTCCGAGGGGGAAAGCACTGTTTCTCCGATATGTTAGAAGTGGAAAACTTAGGAAAAGGGAACAAATATAAACAAATAAAAAGCATCAGGCGTTCCTCCACCCAGGCGGTAACCACTGGCAACAGACCGCTTCCTCTGCGTCCTTTTCTGCCTGTGCGTGTGATCATCGGCGCACGCGTGTGCACGTGTGCAGCACACCTGTGGGCTGTGTTTGCAGTTTTGTTCCTGTACCTAACAGCATCTTAGGAGCCTTTTCTTATTAAGGACTGTCCTGAAACATAATTTCTAAAGGCTCTAAATTTTATACAATGGGCGTGGGTAACTTCTTCAGCCGTTTCTTCAGTCGAGCGGGTATGGGGTAGTGGACACACTCCGGGCTCTAGGACGCTCACCCGGGCCTCGCCTTCTCTTTGCGTGTGACACAGTCACTTGATCTCTCAGCACTTTGGTCTTCTCACCTGACGTAGAGAGACACTGTTATTCTAGCTGAGTGGAGAGCGTTTAAAACACTGCCTGGCACAGGTCCATCAAGGCTAAGTCTGTCGGAACTTTTAGATATCTTTTTCTTGTGTTTTCATATAATTCTTATAAAATTTTTCCTAAAATAATCAAGATTTTCTTTAAAGCAAAAAATCTGAATGGTTCCTTTTCAGCTTAGTGCTTTGGTTTTGTTGCTGTTGTTACTGTTGTTGCCTTCTTTAGTTGTTAAGTTTGTTTTGTTTTTGCTTTAAAAATATTTTCAGTGAGGATTTAAAATTGAGGAGCATCACAAGAGAGCAGTAGGCTAAGAGGTATTAATACCAGGTACCACAGTGGGACAGCCTCGAAAAAGCAGTTAAAAGAGGGTGGAAAGCTTACAGTGTTTTAAAAAATAACACCCAGCATAATGTTATCTACCTGCAATCCATATGAGTATTGGAGCCAAAGACCTTTTTAAAAAAAATAAAAATAAAAAAACAAGGGAAGCTGGGGACAGGGTACACTGAAAATACGCTATTTTTATAACTTTTATCTGAGTCTAAAATCATTTCAAAGTAAAAGTTTAAAAAATACTAATGAAAAATTTTAAGACCATGCACCTTTTGCATTTGAGTCTTCTGGCAAATAACTAACCCCGCTTCCCCTGCACATTTGTGTAGTTAAGATCCGTGCAGCAGCTCGACTGCGAGCATTTTGTACCTTAACTCAGCTCCTCAGTGGGTGGAGAACAGCTCAGAAGGCCTTGTCAAGTCCCACGTGGGCTGAGCATGTTCTTTGGCTGCAGAAAGCGAAGCTGGATGAAGTGCGAGTCGTGTTTAGAGCTGTCTGCTGTCTTCCGTGGGGTGAAATTGGGAAGCACATCCCCCGGGGTGCCTGTAGCCATAGGGAAGGCAGGCTGCTCCGTGGGGAGGCTGTCGCTGCTGAGGAGGGCGGGGTCGGGGACCTCATTGGGAAAGCACACAAAGCCGAGGGCCCCAGGAGAGGCCCTTGGGGCTTGAGGCAGTTTGTTTTGCAACCTCTGAGTGGGAGACCAGGTGCACCAAACAGTCAGAACGCAGAGCACCCAACTCAGAATCTGCTGGTCGGAAATGAAATTCCTCGCCAAAGCAGTGTGCCCAGCTCCCCAGAAGCACAGGAAGCTTCCCAAACAGATCCCTTCTTCCCCGAATGCTTCTATTAATCAGAAGCAGCTGAACATTGAAAGCCGCGTCTCACCCATGCTAACTTTCCGATCCTCCTAATATCCACCCGCTCACTAATCCACCCAGCAGAGGTGCCCACTGGACTCAGCCCAGGCTCACGCCACCGGCCAGCAGTCTGTGAAGCTGCCTTGAGCTGGCCAGGTGAACGCTTTTGGCTGCCCTCTGTTGTGGAGACTGGGGACCAGCAGTGCGATTCTGGCCTTCTGGTGGTGGTGACAAGCAGGGCTTGTCAGTCCTTCCCCCAGGCCCAGCTAGGCACCTTCTCTGGCCTGGAAAAAGGCTGCTTCCTGCCCCTCCCCTCGGTGCGGCCACTCCCTCCTCTGCTCTCCCGGAGTGGCTGCCCCCGGTTTCAGAAAGTCTCACAGGTCCCTGTCTGAATAGCCCAGGCCTGGCCATCATAGGTACACATTGCATCATTGGTATGGTGCCTGCACTGAGCTCTGAGAGAACGAAACTAAATCAAAAATATTTGCATTCTTAATTGTATCTAATCCCAACACTTTTCTGTTGAAGACAGACACTGGTTGAGCATCCCTTGTCTACAATATGTGGAATGAGTGTTTCAGATTGAAGATGTTTTGGATAGGGAATAGATATGTGCATGTACGTAATGAATATCCTGGGGCTGGGACCCAGGTCTAAATGTGAGATGCATGTGTGTTTCACGCACACCATGTGCGTAGAGCCTGAGGGTGATTTTGTACGTCAGCGTCTTTAGTACAACTGTGTTTGTGCCCATGACAGCGAGTGTGGACTTTTCCACGTGTGGCATCACATCAGCACAAAAACATTTTTCTTTGGCAGCATCTCGGGAGCTTGACTCCTAGCCTAGAGTCCCACAGCAGGTGCCTCAGGGCTGGAATTCAGACCTGTGCGCGCCCGTGCGAGGCCTGCGTCGTCTTCCGCCGCTCACCGGGGTTGCGGAGGGAGAGGCCTCATGGTGGAGCGGACCTCGGGAGAGCACCCTAAAGCAGGACTGTGTCGATTCAGGGTGCCTGGGAAGGCAGCTGGACAGAGAGGATGCTGGGCGCTGCTGAAGAATGGGATCCCCGCCTTGAGAGGGAGGAAGGACCGGGACTGCCCAGCTGGCGGGGACACTGATCAGGGCTGAGCGCCTCTGTGCAGGGCATCCAAGAATTTCATCAGAGCTTGTTATGGCTCTTGTCACCCCCAAAATGTGGAGCCTTTCCAGCAGACAGGGACCCCGGCCTGCTGAGAGACAGGTGGAGGGCGCCTGCCCGCCTTGCCTGAGGCAGCCCTGCTGCCCCTGCAGCATTATTAGAAACAGAACACACGCACATTCTAGAAAATCTAGAGAGTACAGAAGTATTTAAAGCCAGGAAGTACTGTTTACCTATTTCTAGTCTGTATTCTTTTCTACATAACTTTTTTTTTTTTTGTGTGGGTACCGGGGGTCCCTCAGGACCTCGTGTGCCAGCAGGCGCCCGTGCCGCTGAGCAATATCACCGGCCCCTTTTTTCGTATGTGGGATCCGGGAGTCGAACTCGGGCCCTCGCGCTTGCCGGGCAGGCGCTTAAGCCGCTGAGCCATCTCACTGGCTCCCTCTACATAACCTTTTTAAACCATGAACTGTTTTTCTTGTGTTACTTCATTGAGAGTATTTTCAAGTTTTTTCTAGTCTTGGTTTCCTTTCCCAAGAGCCTTATAATAAAAATAAGAGTCACCAACAGTCATTGAATGCTCACCATAGGCCAAGCACTATTTTAAGCTTTACATGTGTAGACTTATTTAAATCCTTCTAGCAGCCTTGAGAATAAGTGTTGTTATTGTTTTATATTCCGGGTGGAGAGACAAACACAGAGAGGTTAGGTGACGAGCTCAAGGTCACCACCTTAAGTGATGAAGCTGAGAGTCATTGGAGCCGGTGTCCTACCCATGACTGTGTAGAAGCACAGACGGTTTCCTAGAGAGACGCAGCGTGCTTTCTGCCACGCACGTGTTGTTCTCGGGCTCCTCCAGGAGCAGGTTAGGAGGCGGGCTGTTTTCAAGGCTGCTGAGGTTAATGACCCTGCCTCAGATCACAAAACAACCATGCCACTGCGCTCCTCCCCCATCTTTGGCCTAGCTGGAAACCCCCCAGCAGCTCTGCTGGGACTATGGGTTCTGAGGTCACAGTGGGGCTTTTTTCTGTCCCTCCTGGGCCTTTGGTTCAACACAGGCTCTGACACTGGAGAAAGAAGTACAGGGGCCAGATGGGTCCAGGAGGCCTCACTGAGCTTCCTTTGATGATCCCCAGGCCACTGATAATTCCTGCTTATCCCCAATTTAAAACAAGCATCACAAGGTAGAATACAGTTCCTAGTAAGAATAAGAAAGTCTAGGAATCACCAAGCCCTTTGTACAGTATCAGCTGAGAGGTTAAAAGGGGAGAGGTCTGAGGCACCTAGGATGCCCAGGCTGTAGCAGAAGCAGAGCTGGTCCTGTCCCCAGCATGGGCCTCACCAAGGGAGCGGCCATGAGCTGAGTCCTGACTGTTTCCTCCTGCCTCAGCCTCCCAGAGTTCTGGAATCCAGGCATACACCACCCTGCCCAACGGTTACTTATTTCTATTTGAAACCCCTCTCCCACTGGTTCCTCTTCCTTGAGGGAAAACACACCTGCACCAGGCCTGCTGGCCATTAGCACTTGCCCTCTGTTCCTTTTGTCTTTGTTTTTGTTTTTGCATTAGGCTGATTTTGACAATGCCACAGCAGATGTGAGGAAGCTGAAAGCGAGACCAGAGGACGAGGAACTGAAAGAACTGTACGGGCTCTACAAACAGGCTGTCATTGGGGACATTAACATTGGTAATTATACCAGCATTTTAAAAGATAGTAATGTACTTGGTTTGAACAGTATTTATAGAGTGCCCAATAAAAAGCAAACTTGAAAATCTCTCTGTTCTTTTGGCAGCGTGTCCAGCAATGTTAGATTTAAAAGGGAAGGCCAAGTGGGAAGCATGGAACCTCCAAAAAGGTTTTTAAATTCTTAAACCAGGTTCAAACAAATCTTGATCTGTCCTGCACCACTCTGAAATAATCTGCTTGTGTCTCTCTAGGGTTGTCAAAGGAAGATGCCATGAGTGCCTATATTTCTAAAGCGAAAGAGCTGATTGGAAAGTATGGAGTTAAGAATTCGTCGGAGGAGAGTTTTCCTTGGAAGCCTTCATAACAGTATCATGAGCTAACGTTTAGGGGGCGGGGCACTGTTGAGTCTGGATCATGGATACGTTCACTGTCAGCATGAATTATGATACTTAGGAGTATACTGAAACCACATAGTTGACTAAATTTTACTTTCTTAAACCAGATGACTTTAAAAGTTCTTTTGCTGGGTGTGTTGGTGCACATCTGTAATCCCAGCATTTGAGAGGCTGAGGCAGGAGAATCATCATGAGTTGGAGACCAGCTTAGGCTACATAGTGTGTTCAAGGCCAGCCTGAATTACATATTCCCTGCTTCAAACAAAACAAAAAAGTTCTTCTAAAAAATTATTGCTCTGGTAGTTTGCATATGAAAGCTTCAGAAATTATTCGTTCCATTGTCTTATCTGTTCTGCTGCAATGACTTGGTGCAACTGGGATAATAAAGATAGTTTATTATATTGAGAACTAGTGGAAAGTCGGTTCCTTTGTCACAGCGTGGCGTGCAGGGCTTCCACAGAGGCAGGAACTGTGGAGTCACCGGCTGCCTGTCGAGTCCTCGCCCTGTGCCTTACTAGGTGACGTGGACAGGTTTTTAGGGTCGTCAGACTTCACCTCTGGAGGAGGGAGTGTAGCTTACTGTCAACACCTGTGAGGAGGAGGTCCCAGATCTGGACCAAAGCGAGCTGTGGTTCTGCTTACTTCACTTTCTTGAAATGGAAACACTGGAGGCGAGAGGGACAGAATGGTGGTTGCCAGAGAGGAGGAGGGTGGGTGTTCCTGAGAAAAGGCAGTGGAGGGGTCTACTGCATTAGAATGTTCTGCACTGCAACTGTAGTAATGTCAGTAATGATACTGCATTATATATAGTTCTATGCAATTTTGCTAGTAGTACAAATTGGGTATAAGTCTGTATGGGATCTCTATTATTTCTCACCACTGCATGGGAATCTATAGTTATCGCAAAATGTTTAATTAAGCTAGGCATAGTGGCCCACACCTGTAATCCTAGCATTTGGGAGGCTGAGGCAGGAGGATTACTGTGAGTTAGAGGCCAGCCTGGGCTACATAGTGAGTTCAAGGCCAGCCTGACCTACATAGCGAGACCCTGTCTCAAAAAAAAAAAAAAAAAATTTAATTAAAAGAAAACCTAGGGCCGGTGATATGGCTCAGTGGCATAAGCACCTGCCTGGCAGGCGGGAGGTCCTGAGTTCTACTCCCAGTACCCCCATAAAAAAAAAAAAAAGAAAACCTAGTCACGGCACGCAGCTGTAATCTCAACTACTCAGGAGACTGAGGCAGGAGGATCTCAAATTTGAACTCAGCCTAGACAAACATAGAAAGACCCTGTCTCAAGAAAAATTAAACATAAAAAAGAGCTGGGGATGTAGCTGATGGCAGGGTACTTGCCTAGCATGTGTGAGGCCCTTGACTCAATTTCTAGTACTGTTAAAAAAAATCAAGGTAGATTTCATACCTGGAAATTTTTGGAAAGCTGATTCAAAAAGCAAAGTTGATCTCTTCATTACTAAGTTTTTTTTTTTTTTTTTTTTTTTTTTTGGTGGGTACCGGGGGGTCGACCTCAGGACCTCGTGCACCAGCAGGCGCCCATGCCACTGAGCAATATCACCGGCCCCTTTTTTCGTATGTGGGTTCCGGGAGTCGAACTCGGGCCCTCGTGCTTGCCGGGCAGGCGCTTAAGCCACTGAGCCATCTCACCGGCCCAATTACTAAGTTTTATCTACAGACATTTTCCCCAGTGCAGTCAAAGCCCAAGGCCCCCAAATAGCAGACCTCAGCAGCGATCACCTGATCGCTCACAGGCCAGGGCTGGGGACCTGAGAGCCATCCGCCCTGCCCTGCGTGGTCACCGGTGCCTGGCAAGAGGCAGGGCAGACGTCTGCGGTCCGCTCCACCAGGAGCCTTTCCTTGTGGACTCCGCTGACTAAAAGATTTTCAAATCAGTAACCGGATCCCGGCTTCATACCAGTTCTTCAGCAAGGGGCCCTGGAGATGGCATCAAATGAAAGAGTAAAGGACAACACAAACCAAACACTAGGCAGTATTTGCTTGAGCTTTTTCTAAGCCCAAATTCATCATGTGAATTCTAGTATGCAGCCTCCTTCCTCAGTAATTATAGATTCTTTGTCACTTGTCAACAAGGAATAGTAAGTTCTGGGAAATGTCTACTGTATATATTTTCCTTCATCTTATCTGCTAAGACCCTGTGTATGGTATTTTAAAATAGTAACATAAACATGAACCCATGTTATGTGATCACAAACATTGATTTTTGTTTGTTTGTTCATTTGTTTGTTTGAGACAATGCCTTTCTGTTAGTCCAAGATGGCCCTGAACCCACTGTGTAGCCTGTGCTGGTCTCAAACTCCCATCTTCCTGCCTCAGCCTCCCAAGTGCCAGGATTACAGGTAATGCACCACCACACCTGGCTTTAAAAGTTAACATTTTAATGTATGATGATGTTATGCAAGGTACGCTGTAAGGAGGAGACAGAAGTCGTGTTAAGAAGCACCATTTATTGTGACTATCTGGAGGAAAGAAGGAAGGAAGTGGGGGTCTGTGATTACAATGGTCGGGCACCGTCTGGGAACTGACAGAGCTCCAGGCAGGCAGCTCCAGGTCTGCGTGACTCTCATCCTATTAGTAGGCATCTGTGGGGCACCTTTCATTGTCCTGACTCAGCTAATATCTCCTGCTTCTATTTTTCTTTTTCTCTTGGTTGCTGTTTGTGTCCCGCTGTTCTGCCTTTTCCCCGGTCAAGTTCAAGTCGTCCAGGACGAGGGTGAGGCCGCCTGTTCAGCAGGAGCTTGCTGCTTGCCGTGCCCACCCCAAGGCCAGGCTGTGGACTGGGCATCCTCAGGGGCTCACCCTGCATTCCTGCCTTCAGAAAGAGGTCTGGGGACCTGCTGCCGTAGACAGCAAGGATCATTTAATAAAGCAGGAGATAGTACTCTCTATGAAATAGTGATTTCAAAGATGAGATCAAGCCTGGAGCCATAGCAGGTTGCTAAAGCAGTAATTTTAATTCCATGCATTTCCCGTCAATCACTTGCACCATTAAAATAGCTGCAGGGTGCTGGGGATGTGTATGGAGCACTTGCCTGGTGATGGCACAGCAGTAGGACATCTGCCTGACGTGCATGAGGCCTTGGGTTCAATCCCTAGCACTGCAAAATGGTAACGATAATCAGCAAAAAATAGGTAATTTGCCAAGCAAATCGTTCACAACCTTCCCACAGATGAGAATCGACTGAGTTTCAAATGCAAAGATAAAAGACTGCCAAAAACATTCTTTATCTTTTGTCTTTTATTCCCAGATACATAAATGTTCCATGGAGCAATCCATATAATATATAAACAAATCACTATTAAGAGAAGATGTATAATTTCCAAACTCTGATTAAAACGAAGGAGCTACGTCTGAATAACTGTGAGGACAGTATATGATCCCCCCAATCACCTTTTTATTTTTGAGACAGACTTGCTATGTAGCCCAGGCTGGCCTTGAACTTACGATGAGGCTGCCTTAGTCTCCCAAGTTCTGGTATTACAGGCGTGCGTCACCACGCCTGGCTCAACACTTTCAACTGTTTCAAGGCCAAAAAGAACAATAGTTAAAAGTTGACAAGCGAAGACAGTTCTAGACACTTGCTTATGTAGTTCCTGATGAAGTTCTCATTGGCAGTTTCCATAACATGAAAGTGATTTCCTGGTAGTACATGATGGTTAAAAGTTCCACTGGTTACACTTTTCCAGCCTAAAAAGAAACAAAATTTTATCTAATAATAAACAGCATTTACCAGCTACCGTGAAAGATTTTCTTTAAGGCACTGTTTCTGTAGGCGCTGACACCCACTGGTAGAGTTACTTCCAAGGGCTCAGGTTCCTGTCCTGTGTTTTTAATTTCTCTAAGACATATCAGTATACAGTAGTATTACTATGTTCTCTCACTTTACCCAAGAGCAACATCTTTCCATTTACGGTAAGTAGAACAATTTTCTACTCATGGCAGTAGCTACTCATTGAGATTTGCTGAAAAGCACAAACACGTATTTCAATAAAATACCCAAAACGATGAAAATAATTTCACCTTCCATATCCTTTGCTAGGTCTTCAGATCCAACGAAGCATGTGAAGTCACAAGAAAGGACCGCCTTCGGCGGGGCGTCGAAGCTGTGAACAGGGAGGGGCTGACCAGTGCTGTGTCACACACCAGCATCCCGGCTCTTCCTGCAGTGAGTCCTCAGCTGTCCCCCTTCAGCCCGCTCCTTCCTGTCAGAGCTGCCCCAGCCTCCCCGAGGGACGGCTGGTTTTCCAGTGTCCTCAGTTCCGGAACACGCAAGCGGAGCTGGGGCTGACGGGGGGAAGCTGATGACAAGGAGACTTGTAGCTGTTGTACCCAACAGCCTCTCTGCTGCCTCCTGGCTCCCTCACACGGCTGCCATTGTCAGAACCGGAGTGTGTCCCCTCCCCCATGTCACCACAGCGGCACGAGCCCGAGCCTGTCTCCTGAGCTGGATGCTGGCGCTGTGCCGGACACTGGGGACCAGTATGGTCCCTGCTCTCTAGAGGTGGGAGCGCGGGCTCGGAGATGGACATGAGTGAAAGATAACGGGGGGGCAGATGGGGGCAGGGTAGGGGCAAGGCCGCTGTCCCTGGGGAGTAGAGCAGCTCTGAGATCCGAATGAATAGGAGAGAAGGGGCCAAAGAGAGACAGCAGGGGAAGAGGGGAGGGAGGGAGCCCACATGACCACCTACTGCCCGGAAAACTGAGGAGGGGGTGGGGTCGGAACAAATTACAGCAGAAGAGGTAGGCAAGGGCCACTCAAGTATAGGCTACTCAGAGGACTGTGATGTGACATCACCAGAAGGGCTTCGGGCAAGGCACTGGCAATCGAGCGACACTCATCCTTGTGGATATAGGGCAGGGGTGAAGAGCAGGAGAGGACAACTAAGGGGGCTCTTTCAGTAGCCCGGGCCAGGATCACTCTTCTGCCTGAGACGTATAAAACAAGGAGGGCCACTCCTGCCCAACAGACACCAACCCCGAGGGACTCGCTGAGAGCTGTTTGGAAGGCAAAGGTGAAACTGAGTTCCAGGAAGGGGCAAGCACTCCTCAGGAGAGATGGGGCATGGGCATGGGCTCAGGTGTGGTGAAGAACACCAAGAAGGGTGTCTGAAGTCGGCTGGATGTTCAACAGTGTTGGAGAGCCAGCGCGGGGCGGGGTAGCAGATGGAGCTTTCTCTGACTCACAGGCCCTTTCCTGTGGCCCCAGTAGGGTTCACAAGAAAGATGGGGAGTAAGGCGGGAGGGCAGAGAGAGTGCCCGCCTTGGAACAGGTGGGTGGCACCTGTTTTATGATCTATAGTGAAGAATGAAAATGGGCTGGAGCAGGACCATTGAGAAAAAATGCTCCAGCAGCCAAGCCCCCACAACAACACCAAAGGCCTCAGGGGCTGGCGGTTCACAGGGTAACCATAGCAACTGCAAAACCTAGACCCAGCTTGGCTTTACTCTCTAGTGACCAAAGGAGAGGTGCGCTCACAATTCACATCTCAGGTTCTTTACAGTCTCTACTGTTTTATGCATAATTAGCTTTCAATAAAAAACATCAGGCACATGAGAAATCAAGAAATAAATTTGTTGTTAAGAGACAAAACAGTCAAAAGAATTAGGTGCATATGGACCCAGATGTTGGAACTATCAGACAGGGACTCGAAGACGGTCAGGGTGGAAATGGAGAGCTGTGGATAGGCTTGGGATATGGAGGAGGTAAGTCGTGAACTTTGTGATGGATGGAAGATGGGCAGCGATTGGAGGGACAGTGAACATGGGTGGGGTTGTCACAACTCTCCAGGTGCTCCAGGTCTGCTCCACTTTTTGCGGGTACTTGTGTAAACTTCTGGGAGCAAGCACAGCCCCTGGTGGCCCAACACCAGTTTCAGGCTTTGTGGAAGAAATCAAAGAAACATTGGCCAATATCTGTGCTCCAGGAACTCACACCAAGAGAACAGGCCCAGGCACAATGGAAGAAATGTGTGGCAGTAGATCAGGGTGACAAAGGGCCAGATGCTGGTCCCATGGTGATGCTCTGGGGACACTGGACTAGGAAGAGCCGTTCGTAGGCTTAGGTTATTGGGAAGAGTTTGTAGAATATTGGGACTTCAGGGAGAGTTGTGAATCTAAATGGGTTCGGGAACAAAGCAGTAAGAAACCAAATTTTGTGAACTACTGCTCCCTGCTGTTCACCTCTACACATAGCAGTAAGTAGCCATCCACTCCTGCTGATCCTTCTAAAAAGAGGGTGGGCGTGGTGGCGCACACCTGTCATCCCAGCACTTGGGAGGCTGAGACAGGAAGACTGCTGTGAGTTGGAGGCCAGCCTGAACTACTCAGCAAGGTTCTGTCTCAAAACGAATGAATGAATGAATAAATAAATAAATGCCAATATTTTGACACTACTTCATTCAATAAATACGTGATAAACCATGCGTGTCTATATATTTAAAAAATATATATATATGTGCTTATCATCTTATCTAGATAGAATATCTGTGCCCAGTCTCCATTCTAAGCCAGTACAAATAGCACAGATGGCCCCAAAGAAAATGAAATCCAACACTTAAAATATTGTCTTCCTATATGCAGCTGGTGGAAACTGCCAATCTATATTTTTCTGTAAACGCACACACACACACACTTGTCTCAGTTACTTACCTAAATTTACTCAAAACGTGCAAATCTGCCAATATCGCGGGCAAAGATTGTTGGAAAAGTTCCTTGTTTTCCAGAAGACTCTTTGGGGTGCCTCCCAAATCTAGAAGGTGACGTTTAATTTGTTCTTCCGACAATTCATCAAGTTTGGGAATCACAATCCAGGCCTTTGACTTGAAACATGAACAAACACAGGCCTGTTATTTTACGACACATACTAGCTCACAAGCTGAAAACATACCAGCTCATAGCTGAGGAAAAAGTCCTTAAATCAAGGTTAAGAAATGGATTTTATCTACAGGCTTCGGATGAGAACTCTCTCTTTTCAAAAGTAGGGAGGATATAGTTCCTCAGTAATTCTAGTGTCACAGCACCATCCAATGACATTCTGGACCTCAGGCCCCCGGCAGTCAGGGTCTCTGCAGAGAGTCACGGGGGCAGAGAAGAGAAGCAGGCACCATAGTGCCGGGGTTAAAGCCACCGTACTTCCAAGAGTTTCACATCACTGTCCCCTGTGAAATCTCGATATTTTCTGCTCTGATTGGTTACTTTCCTGGAAGTTGATTAAGTTCCAAGCTGATCCAAAATGAGAGACAAAAAAGCACTGACGGTCAGTATTAGCTCAGAGGTGCCAGGACGACACAGGCACTGATCAGCGAGCTGTCGACAGCATTTCAGGGAAATCAAGGGAGAAGGACACCGAAAGAGATCAGAGGGATTGTACCCTTGCCATCATTTCCGTGCCGTACCGAGTTTGCCAGATAGGAAAATAACAGCCTGACTTCTGTTTCCCCCTTGCCCTCCTACTTATTCCTCTCTACAAAGAAAACTAAACCACTTACATAGGGAGGAGTTGCACTTGACGCAAAAAGGTGGGTTGGTTCCATCTTATATTTTTCTTTCAGGTGCAGTGCAGTCATAAAAGCAACATAGGATCCCAAGCTAAGTTAGGGAAAGACAAATACGATAACTATCAAGACCTGTGGTAACCAAGTGTCATGAGCGCAGCAGTGATCATGTAGCAGTCAAAAGTGTAGGTTAATTAATAACTGATCTGCAAAATGACTAATGTCAACATAAAAAGTGTTTCAAAGACGTCCCAGATAGTTCAGTGTAAGAGCGGTGCTGATTTCCACAGCGCCGTGGGTTGGACCCGGAACGTCCCCCAAAGGTCTGGGTGTGAATACCTTGTCCCCAGCATGGCGCCGTCAGGAGGTGGAGGAGACTCCAGAGGCGAGGCCTGGGGGAGTTCTCTGGGTCACTGGATGTGACCTCTGAAGGGCACCTGGGGTCCACGCCCCTTCCTTGTCTTCTCTGTCACTTCCGGGCTATCAGCTCAGTGGTTTCACTGTGCCCTACACTTATTCCATTATGTGTTTTCCTGCCACAGACTCAAAGTGACAGGGCCAGCCAATCACGGACTGACACAAAACTAGAGCCAAGATAAACCTCTGCACAAGCTGAACATCTCGAGTATTTGGTTACTGTAATGGAAAGGTGACTAACACAGCAAGTTAAAGTTAACTTTTTCTCCTCTGAAGATGTGTACTGCTTTTTCTCCATTAAATGATAATATATATCAGCAGTTCTCAAAGAATGGTCTGGGAACCCTGGGGATTTCTAAGACTAACAGGTAGCCTCAAGGTCAAAGCTACTTTCAAGATAATACTAAAATGTTATTTGCCTTTTGTACCCTCCTATTCTGGTGAGAGCATGGTGGACTTTTCCAGAGGCTGTATGACATGGGATATTAATGAATCCAGCTGCCTTCTATTAAAACAAATTTGCTAAAGTAAGGCTACTCTTCACATTACATTTTTTGGAGGAAATACAGTTTTCATAAAAAGATATTGTTTATGTCAACAATGTATGATGGACGGTTAGTGTTTTTTTTTTATTTAGTGTTATTTTTAGAAAATTGGGTAATTCAGTATTTTAAAGTTTTTATAGTTGTGCTTTCTAATGTGCTAAATACCAAACAGATATGTCATACATAAACAAAAGCTATTTGGCATCCTCAATACATCATAACAGTATAATGAAGGACTGGAACTGAAAGGTTTGTGAACTGCTACAGATATTGTATAGCTGTATTGTTTAGACAGAACTCCCAAAAGTTATTCATTTGAAAGTTGTATATTTATATATCTCATGAAAACAATGGAAATGCAGTTTTACTTCCATTGCTAATGGAGTAGAAAGTACAGGTAATTTGCAAATATATACCAAAAGCTTTACCAATGTACATATCATTTAACCTAAATCCTGGGAATTCTTTAAGAAAATAAGAGATTTATACTAAATTTCTAAAAGAATGTTCATTGAAGTATTGTTCATAGCAGAAAAAAATGTAATTCCTATGCAGATAAGGAGATTAATAAAAACAAATCATGAAACAATTATATTTTCAGGCTGTGAAAGATGTTTCATAGCAATATTTAAGTGATAAATTCGGACAAAGATATAACACAGGACCCCATCATGCTATCACGAAATACTAAGGAATCACGAAAGTAAATGAGGAGGGGAAGAAGGGTTCAAGAGAGGGGAGAGGAATGGGAAAAAAAGAATTAGGATATGTTACGAATAGCTACAAATTCCCTGTGATGAATGTGATCAATATGTATGGCAAACGTACTAAAAATTTTTTTAAAGCATTGTAATCTGGGTGATAGGACTGTGAGCACTTTTATTTTTCAAATTTGCTTTCCTGTATGTATTTATTTACTTATTTTTTTAAAGAGAAAAATTAAAAACAATGATACAGAATTTCAAAGCAAGGTAATAAGAAATTAATGCTGGTTAATATATTGTGTATTGTTATCTTCACAGTAGTTGCTCAGATTACAAGATACAGGCATTCAAAATTGATCAAACAATATAAGCACAAAAACTCTTTTGAATGAACTAAAAGAAATTAGTGGTATAATTACCTTAGCTGTCTTGTGTATACATATATATTTTTTTTTCTTTTCCCTTCCTTCTTTTGTCCTTGCCCCCATCCCAGTTGTTCTTTCCTTTTGAGTAGTTTCTTCCCCTTTCACAATATCTGTTGTACATTTTGGATCTTATTTACTCTCAGTCTCTTACACGAGGGAGGCAATACAATGTTTACACATGCAAGTTTGATTTATTTCACTTATGAGTATGGTCTCTAGTTGCATCCATTTACCTATGAGTCACCAGTTTATTCTTCTTTATGGCTGAGTAGTACTCCATTGTATAAAAAGACCACATCTTTTTTATCCATTCCTCGGTTGATGGGCATTTGGGTTGTTTCCAAGATCTGGCTATTACAAATTGTGCTGCTATAGACATGGGTGCATATATATCGCTATGATACAATGTTTTTAATTCTTCTGTGAAGATACCCAGAAGGGGAATATGGTCAAATGGGACCTCTGATCCTTATTTTTTCAGGAATCTCCACACTGATTTCCACAGTGGTTGCACCAGTCTACACTCCCAACAACAGTGGAGAAGGGTTCCTTTTTCCCCACAGCCCCTCCAGCATTTGTTATTGGTTGATTTTTTGATGATGGCCATTCTTTCTGTGGTAAGATGGAATCTCAGTGTTGTTTCAATTTGCATTTCTTGAATGACTAGTGATGTTGAACGATTTTTCATATATTTATTTGTCATCTGTATTTCTTCATCTAAGAACTGTGTATTCATCTCAGATGCCCATGTTTGGATTGCGTCTTTGAATTTAGGGGGCCTGATTTTCTTCAATTCTTTATATGTCCTACATAGAAGTCCTTTGTCTTAGGGACGGTTGGCTGTAATTTTTTCCCACTCTGTGGGTTGCCTTTTCACTCTGTTGGTGATTTCTTTTGCTGTGCAAAAACTTTTTAATAAGATGAGATCCCAGTTGTTGATTCTTTGCAGTACTTCCTTTGCAGTTTGGTTTTTGTTCATGAACTTTCCCATATTTATAAAAATTGTGTATTTTAGTAAGTAACACTGCGTTTCTTACTACATACCAAGTTATTTATGATTGCTATTCATTTAAGCCTCACAAATAAGAACTATTATTATTTTGGCTTATAGAGGAGGAAACTAATATAGAAGCCCAAGGAATTTGCCAAGGTCACAAGGAGGCAGTCAGAACCCCAGGGTCTATGACCGAACCTCAAAATTATACAATCCAACTTAAGAAACATATACTATACTAGTTTTAATTTTACAAATAAACGGAACGAGTCTTGATTTTATGTCTTGGTTTTTTTGCCTAAAGGGAAAAAAATGTATAACTGCTATAGAATTTGGAGAGCTGTAAGTGTTGTGATTGGTCATAATTATTCAATATGCTGTTTATGAGAGTAGAGGGGAAGGGGGGAAAAGAATTGAGATGTGTTATGTTCATGTACTAATTCCCCACAATGAATGTAATCATTATGTACTACAAACATGTACTAATAAAAAATATGCTGTTTACCCACTACAAAAGGTATGCATCTTGCAAAACACAAAGAACAACATTACCCGTGAACTTCGATTGAGAACCCCCTCCCATGTCCTTTGAAATAAATTTTAAATACCTATGGCCAAAAAATGCAAATGGCTTATCCTGGATAACTGGCAGCAAAGCATAAACAATTTCATCAACCATCTCACAGATGTCATTTGCGAAAGGTTCTTCAAGCCGACTTTCTCTCCCAGCAAGTCTTACAGAGTACACTGGAGATTGGGGAACACAATGAATAATGAATGAGATATTGTGATGATATAAAAGGCCTTAGAGTTGATGTGATATGAATAATTTCAAAGAAACATAATAAGGGCCAAGCCCAGTGAAGTAAAAGTTTCAAAATTTGCTGACAAGAAAAGCAATGTCATAAAATACAAGACTAAATATCTGAAAATACTTTAACTTCAAAATATCTAGAAATGATAGATGAAACATGCATATAATTAGACATCTAGTTTAGCTCACAATAAAGAGAACACTTAGAAAAGGAAAAAAAGGAGGTAATTGAAAATTTCAGAAGCAAGTACATACATGAATGGGTACCCCTGCCAGCCATCAACTATATAAGAAAAATGAAATATCTGGGTTTTTGTTTGTTTGTTTGTTTGTTTGTTGTCTTTTGAGGGCAGGGTTTTGCTATGCAGTTCAGGCTGGCCTTGAACTCACTTTGTAGCCCATGCTGGCCTCCAACTCACAGTGATCCTCCTGCCTCAGCCTCCAGAGTTCTGGGATTACAGGCATACGCCACCACGCCCGGCAAAACATCTGGTTTTAGGAGTGACCATGACAGCTGGGAAACAAGGTATTGGAGTTTTTAAATTTGGGAGTTAAAGCTAAGTCTTCTATGAAAAAAAAAACTATATATATTTTCCTCCTAGTGACAAAGGGAGTAACGAAGAAACTTCTGGTTTTTCCTTGGCTCTGGATAGGGCAAGAGATAGGGAGTCTGTCTGCCTCTAGTTTTTTAAAGCAAAGACTGCATTTATGAAAATCTGAAGTTTATTTATATTATCTTCATAAAATGAAGCTGAAAAAATGACTCAAAATGAGTTGGGGTTAGTAGTTCTTCAGAAGCAATGACAAGTCATCTCCTGATAAATACATACACAACACAAGCCTTTACAGAGTCAAGAATCAATCTGATCCCAAATAACTATATAGTTTGTTAGAGTGAAGTCTAACACACTTTTCAGGAATACAACAAAATCCCACACCCAACAATGTAGAACTCACAATGTCTAGCATCTAATCAAAACTCACCAGACATCCCAGAAGCTGAAACTCATGACCATGGCTGGAGTTAGTGGGGGAAGAGGAGTCAAACATGAAAAACAGCTAAGAAATAAAAATGAAGGTATAACCTTAAAACAGCTATTATAAATATGCTCGATAATGTAAATGAAAGATTGAACACAATAAAAGAAAGTAAAGGTTTTTTAAAGACCTTAGTGCAACTTCTAGAGCTATGAAGTATGGCACCAGAAATTAAAAGAAAATGCATCAGATGGGATTAACAACAGATTAGACATGAAGAAGTGGTAGCGAACTTGGAGCATCCAGAAAAATAAATTTTCCAAAATTAAGTACAAAGGGAACATGACCCAAGAAAAAGTACAGATGATGAATGTCCTATGGCACAATATAAATGAATTTATCTTAAGTGTAATTTGGCATTCCAGAAGGAGAGTAGAAGGGAAGGAAAAAATCATTTAAAGAAGTAATAGCTGAATATTTCCAAATTTGATTTAAATTAGAAAGCCACGGATCCAAGAAGGTCAAAGAAACGTGAACGGAATAAACAGTGAAAATCACATCAAGGCATGTCATAATCAAATTGCTAAAAACACAACTGAAAAATTGTGAAAAAAGAAAAGAGCAAAAGAAAAAAGACATAGATGCAAATGTAAGACTGCAGTAGATTTCATGTCAGAAACTGCAACCTAGAACAGCGTACCAAGGGAGGACAACTGTCAACGTAGAATTCTGTAACCTGTGACAATGCACTTCAAAAGTGAAAGTTAAATAAACATTTTTCAGACACACAAAACCTGAAACAATGCCAGCAAACTTGCACTAAAATAAATATTCAGTAAAATTATCCAGGAAGAATTAAAATTTCAGGTGGAAATTTGGACCTACTTAAACTAAGATAATCATCAGATAAATAAGATGTTTCCCTCATTTTAAAATTAATATAAAAGACAACTGACAACACAAAAATTATAGGTAGGAAATTGTATTATTAAAGTAACACAGAGGTCAAGAGCAAGGAATGGAATAACAGCCATCATACACTCTCGCAAGTCTCTTTCATTAAAAATGAGATAGCGTAATATAATTGAAGGTAGATTGTGATAAGTTAACAATGCATACTGGAGACACTAAGCAAACACTTAAAAAATAAAACAAGGATCTACAGCTACTAATATAAAAGTGGAGGTCAATGAAATGCTTTTTTAAAAACTTACTCTAAAAGTAAAAGAAGATGAAACAAAGAACAAAATATACATGGGACGAATTTGAAAACAAACTGCAAGAGGGTAGAATTATATCGAACTGTGTCAATAATTATAATGATATAAAGAGCCAAACACTCCAAACACTCAGGCAGAGATGAAAGTCAGGTGTGGTGGCATGCACCTATAATCCCAGGACTTGGGAGGCTGATGCAGGAGGATCACCATAAATTCAAGGCCAGCCTGGGCTGCGTAGTGAATTCAAGGCCAGCCAGAACCACATAGTGAGACCCTATTTCAAAAAAAAAAAAAAAAAAGGAATATTACCCGGGACAAGGAGAACTTTTCATATTAATGAGTTTGTATCTTGAAGAAAAATAAGAATCCTAAGCGTGTAATGTAATGTAATGTTTCAAAATATACAAAGCAAAACTCCTAGAATAAAAGACAAAAGCAGACAACTCCACAAGTACAGTTGGAGATTTCAAAACTGTCCTCTTAGTAGAGCTAAGAACTCTTGATAGAACACATAGACGTACAACCAGGAAGGACAAAGAAGGTAAACCCAACAACCCAGCAATCTCCTGATCTAAGAATACTCTAGAAGATGCCACACAACGGCACAGTGCACGTTCTTGAAGTGCACGTGGGGCACTCACTGTGTTCTGGGCCACACCACATATCTCAATAAATCTAAAAGAACGGAAACCACAGGAAGTGCATTCTCCGATTTATAACACATTTAAATTGAAGTTAATAACAGAAAGATACCTGGGATACCCTAATCTTTGAAAATTACACAAAACAATTGTAATTAACTCATGTGTCAAAAAAATAAATTATAATAAATATTAGAAAATATTTTGAATGGGAAGAAAAGTGAAATCAAACATCTCAAAAGTTTTCAGGTGCATCTGAGGCAGTGGAGGGGAAGTTGATAGCATTGCACATTCACGTTAAAAAGAAAGAATGTTCTAAAAGCAAATATTATAGGCAGGTAATTTAGGTAGAAATTAATAGTCAGACAGGGTGAGCCCTCGAGGGAGTCAGTGCCAAAGATGAGAACACAGCACAGCTGTGGCTGGAGGCGAAGCCATTGAAGACCAGGCCTCAGGATAAAGACGGAATGACCAGGCCCGCACGCCTCCCCGAGGGACAACAATAACTTGGGACTGTACTGTGATTGGAATCAGCTGGTCTCCCTCTCCCTCTCTTTCTCTCTCTCTCTGGAATACAAATGGTATTGCCTTTTTAATTTCAATTTTTCACTACTCGTTGGTGTACAGGAAAGAATTTAATTTTTGTTTGCTATTTTTAAGGAGATTAGGCTCTTGTGATATGGGAGAAATATAACTCCCAACCTGTTAGATGTCAGATGTGCCGAACTTGTATCTCCCAAAATAGAAAAATGAATTCCAAGGAGCAATGAAGGTTAAGAGCAGGAAAGGTTTATTGAGAGAGAGCTCCTGAGAGACGGAAGAGGTCCTGAGAGTGGGTGGCCACTGAGGCCCTTTGTCAGAGGCAAATTATATAGCAAAGTCACCATGTGGGTACAACATGGGTCACACTGGGTCAACCTATGGGATTATGAGTGTAGCAGCTTAGCTAATATTGATCCAGGAGGGAAGTGGGTCACATAGCAAGGGTACACAGAAAGAACAAAGGCATTTGGGGAAGGCATGGGTCCAGATGCTCTGGTCACCCATGTGGGTGACTGATGTCTATCTGGGCTTCTTGGAGGAAGAGGGAGAGGGGGAGGAGGAGGGAGAGGGGGAGGGGGGAGGAAAAGGGGGAGGGGAGGGAGGGGAGGGAGAGGGGGTGGGAGAGGGAGAGAGAGGGAGGGGACAGGGAGAGAGCCAGATTGTTGAGGCATAAATCTAAAAATATGTGCAGATTCTATATGAGGAAAACTATAAAACTCAGATAAAAGAAATCAGAGGATATTTAAATGGTGAAATAGTCTATGTTTCTGGATAGGACATAATATTGTTACAATGTCAATTCTCTACAATCAAAATTCTAGGAAGTTATTTTGTTTTATACCAACAGTCTGCTTCCAAAGTCTGTATGGGGCTGGAGGTGGAGCTTGGTTGCCTACACCCATAAGGCCCCGGGTTTGATTGCCAGGCCTGCAAAACAAACCAGAACCCATGAAGGTTGTATGGAAAGGCAAAAGAATCAGAAAAGCCGACGCAATACTGTAGAAGAAGAACAAAACTGGAAGACTGAAACTCCCAATTTTAAGACTTACTATAAACTACGATAATCAAGATAGCAAGATATGAGGGAAAGACTAGAAAAACCCATCAATGCAACAGGAGAGAGAGCACCTAGGAAAGACATTTTTAAGAGAACAGAAGGACAAACCACAGAAGGGAAGAAACTCTTTGCAAAACACACATCTGATGAAGGCCTGGACGGGAGAAGTGTTGAAGACAGGAAGGCAAAAATTAAGATCCAGGGTCTACAGAATTTCTGCACATCAATAACAAAACAAGTAATTAAATGGAGAACTAGGCATAAGATAAAAACAAGAAGTCTGTAGAAGAGAAAATATAAATAGTCAACACATACATATGAAAAATGTCCAATCTCACTTTTATTTTATTTTATTTTATTTTATTTTTTGTGTATGGGTACCGGGAGTCGACCTCAGGACCTCTCGTGCCAGCAGGCGCCCGTGCCGCTGAGCGATATCACCGGCCCCTTTTTCGTATGTGGGTTCCGGGAGTCGAACTCGGGCCCTCGCGCTTGCCGGCAGGCGCTTAAGCCGCTGAGCCATCTCACCGGCCCCAAGAAGAATTTTCATATACTACTTTCATATACTACTACTACTTAGTATAATTCATTGTCATTGTTTTTGGGATTGAACCCAGGGCCTTTGCACTGAGCTATATCCCCAGCCCTTTTTAATTTTTATTTTGAGACAGGGTCTTGCTAAGTTGAACTGGTCAGACTGGGTTCACACCTGTCCTGTCCTCCGCCCTCAGCTTCCCAGATTGCTGGGATCACAGGTGCGCACCAGCACACAAGCTGAAACCACTGCGATTCTTTTGGAAAACAATTTGACAACATTTCTCATCGTTGACGACATTCGTACCTTCTCACCCCGAAGTTTCACTCCTAGACTATGCTCTTTCATTACGTATCCTGGAAGACATACGTAAGACTGCTTGTGGAGCATCATTTATAATAAAAAAATTATCTGAATGGCTATAAAAAGGAGAATATATATATATATATATATAGTTTCATAGTAACAGTGAAATACGATATAATAGTTTAAAGTGATGAAATAGATTCACGTAAGCACATGATGAATCTTCAAAAATTAAACCAAAGAGATAAAAGCAAATTTCAGGGGAGTATTTCCAGTAGGATGCATTTTGGGAAAGCTGGAAATGTGTGAAATAATACTATGTCTTGCATAGGTCTTTTTTTTTTTTTTTTTTTTTTTTTTTGTCTTTCTTGAGACAGGGTTTAGCTATGCAGTTCTGGCTGGTCCTGAACTCACTTTGTAGTCCAGGCTGGCCTCAAACTCGCAGCGATCCTCCTGCCTCAGCCTCCCCCAGTGCTGGGATTACAGGCGTGCGCCGCCACGCCCGGCATGTAGGGTCGTGGAGTACATTTCGAAGGGTCCTGGAGTACAGAGTGGGCACGATGAGGAGGAAGGTACCTGGATGGGTCGCTTACGCTGGCGCCACTCTGTGCTTTCAAGGGAACAGAGGCCGTGGTCAGGTTTGCGACATCATTTATATTTATATTTATATATCATTTTTAAAAGTGTGTAAAGGAGTGGCTTTTCATCGTATGTACTGAACCAGCAGCTGTTGACTGAAAACCTCGAAGTGACTTCCGGAAGTGTCCGAGCACGCACCTGTTCAGGACGAGCTCAGGACAAGCCGGTCCCGGCAGCGATGGCCTCGTCCAAGACGGGCCCTGCACCCAGAGCCTGGTGACCACAGAGCAGAAAGGAAAGGCCTGGGAAGCTGGAGGGAGCGGACGTGTCGGGAGGCAACACCTCCAGGACAAAGGAAGACGCGCTGGGAAGGAAAAATGTCTCTTGAAGTCCCGGCGGCAGAAACAAAGGAGGGGCTGAAGATGAGAGTTCTGCAAGTACCAAAGAAATCAGGAGAATGCAGACCCCGCAAGGTGCTGTTCATTGGTTAAAGCTGCATTTCACGCAGGAACGGCAGAGGGCGCTATGGAAACACGAAAACAAGCGAGCAAGCCCCCACCACCACCCCGGCCCCCAAGGAGTGACCCAGGAGCGCTGGTCAGAAGACGTCAGCCTGTCACGAACAGAACCAAACCTAACTTACAGAATGTCTACACTGAGCTTTTCAGCTAATGAAGATACCTATTAAAAGACTACAAAGCAGAAGGAAACAGCAGTTCAACATGAATGGGATCAAGCAAAAAGTGCAATCTCTGTCATTGTAATTCCAGCCCTCTGCAAAGCTGAGACTGGAGAATCTCAAGTTAGAGCCGACTTAGCAATTTAGTGAGACCCTGTCTCAATAAAATAAAAATAGAGGGTGGTGGGGTGGTGCAAAGGCCCTAGGTTGAATCCCTGGTGCTGCCAAGCATCATGGTGCACACCCCAGAACTCTGGAGGCAGGAGGATCACCATGAATTCTAGGCAGCCTGGGCTACATAGTGAGTTTGAGGCCAGCCTGAACTAAAAACCAAAACAAAACAAAACAAAAAATCCCCTGTATTGCACATTAAATAAATAAGTAAATAAATAAAACATTCTTCAGGGAAAAAAAAAACTATAACTTAAAATTATGAGTAGAGGGCTGAGGATATAGCTCAGTGGCACAGTGCCTGCCTGGCAAGCAAGAGGTCCTGAGTTCGACTCCTGGTACCAAAAAAAAAATTATGAGTAGAAATAGACAATTTCACAAAGATCTGACAGAATACTGGAAAGAAACTGAATAAAAGAATGAAAGTTATTTCAAAAATGACCAAAACATGTTTCCTATGACATAACGATGCAAATTATTTAAACAGATAAAGAGGGCACTAATAAAAGAACCAGGAAAGGCGAACAAAATAAAGAAGGGTACGGTTCCAAAAGAAAGGAATAGTCATTAAACGTAGAAAAAGTTCTAGCATAGGAATAAATGGAGACCTTCAAGAAAGCTAAACAAAATAGAACACTGGAGAAGAACTGATTGCAATTCTTAACTACACAAACTTCCCTGAAATAAAATAGGAAAGTACACATTGAGAGAATCTATTATACGCTTGAGAAAATTGACCTCATAATAGTCAAGATAAAAAAGAAAGAGCAAGGATTAAAAATGGTGGAGTAGAAACCTATAGCAAAATACAGCCTCTTGGGACCTGGAATCAGGGCACCTTGAAAACAACAACTTGGGGAAGAGAAAAAAAAGAAGTAGATTTCTGACAGGAGGGAGCTGACAGGAAAACTAGAAACTACAGAGAAGCTGGAGAAGCAGAGCACAGTGCAGAGAAAAGAACAAAACGCGTGGAAGGCTCAGCCCAGCTCCCAGGGAGCGACACCTGTCCGCGCTGACTTGAGGGGAGCCTGGAGAGGGTCAGCAGCTCCAGGGAGAAGCAACGGAGCGGGCTCCAGCACTGGCCCCAGGCAAAGCCCATGGCCACTGTGAACTGCAAAAGCAGTGTGGGGTTTTATTCCTTCCACAAGGCGGGCTACAGTTGGAGAAGAAATCCAGGGCAGCACCCACCATGTCTGAGGGGGTTTAAGCAGGAGCCATTCGTGAGGGGTAATTGTTGGGGACTGAGCCGCAGAACAGCTGTACTTCAGAGTTTCGGTGTCACCCACCACAGCGGCTGTATGGGAGATGGCCACAGGGGCAAGCATGGAGAGGGGCAGGGCTAGACCTAGGTCCCTGAGAAGCCGGGCCTGCTTCTGCTGGTGACGCTTTTTGTTTTGTTTGCCTCGCTGGACAGGGAATCGATGCCTTCGACTGACCTGCATGCCCAGGCCTTTTCCAGTTTTTATTCTGAGACCAAGTGTCATGAAGCTGCCCAGGCTGGGCTCCCGCTTGCCTCCCCCGCCTCGCGGCCTCCCTCGGCCTGGATGACTCCCCCTGCCCACTAAGTGGACTCCGGCTGCTTCAAGGGACCACAGCAGAGCGGCTTTTGCCGCAGTTGTCACACGGCTTGCAAAACCAAAGCCGTTCTCCACGGGGCCTCCACAGGAAAAGTGCCAACCCTTACGCCGGAAGATGGACTTCATCCAACCAAGCCGATTGCGAAAAGTGTGGCAAAAGGAGCAGGGGAGCTTTGAAAACGTCCAGCTGTGGATCTAAAAAGGGAGAAATAGGAAGGGGGACAGGGACGGAGGGTGGGGAGGGAAGGGGGTGAAGAGGATTAGGGTGCGTTACGTGTGTGCACCAACTCCCTGTGAAGAATATTGTCATTGTGTACTGCAAACGCAGACTAACAAATGATTGCTTTAAAAAAGAAAGGAGGGAGGAGAGGAAGGAGAAAAGGGGTGAGGATGGTAAAACAATATATAAATGTTACATGCTCTGCTAGGCATGGTTCTGCACGCCTATAACCCCAGCACTTGGGAGGCTGAAGCGGGAGGATTGCCACGAGTTCAAGGCCAGCCTGAACTACACCGCGAGACCCTGTGTCAAAAAACTAGAACCAAAATAAAACAAAACAAAACAAAAAACTACGCATTAAATTAAATTTTAAAATGTTATATGTTCTGATAAAGTAGATATAATCCTTTATAGAGAGGAGAAGGAAAAAAGAAGGCAGGCATGGGTAGCACATGCTTATAGTTCAGCACTCAGGAGGCCGAGGCAGGAGGATCACTGTGAGTCTGAGGCCAGGCTGGGCTAGACAGTGAGTTCAACACCAGCACGTCCCTGTCTCAAAAAAAAAAAAAAAAAAAAAAAGGGATAAAAGAGTAAGTCCATTGATTTTATAGGCATAATAGGTGTGTGTCTGAGATTAAAAATTTAATGACATAAAATAACAGAGAGTACCGGCATAATTAAGGAAAAGAAAGATTAAGGAAATTATATAAAATATGAAGATAATGTCTAGAGGCAAAATTACAAATATCCCTAAAGAAAAGAAGATATAAAAAAAAAAAGAAAATCTCGACACATAGTCAAAGACACATGGCAGATAGAGATACGACAGAGCAGACAGTGATCGTATTTGTCTGGACAATGACATGGATTTAATTCATCCACTTTAAGAAAAAGAGTTTTAGGTTTTCCTGTACTGCAAAACCAAATTCTATCCTCTGTGTAAGGGAATCAAGTGGACACAGACCTCAGAAAGGAGCAGAAGGCATGGAAGATCTACGTAAAGACAGAAATGGGAATAAAAAGAAAGCAGAAGCTGTACTAACGTAGGACAAGGTAAAATTCCGAGACGGGAGCATCGGAGAACAGCAAGGACACGGTCCCCAGCGGAGGGTGGACCGGCGACGGATGTTTATTCACCACAGTCGCTTTACGCGCGGGGTCCAGGAGGGAGGGAGAAGCGCGCTCCTGGGGGAGGGCCGCGCCCCAGGCTCGGGTCCACGCGCCGGCGGGAAAGACCATCGCGGCCAGCAACACAGGCCCGAGGGCGCAGGCCAAACTTTGCACTCTGAGGACCGATCAGAGCTTCAAGTCACGAGGAAAACTACCGCGAAGGGTCCGCAGAGGAGATGAAGCCAACGCCAAGCTCTGAGAACAAAGCACTGCATCTAACAGTCATAAACACGACCGTCACATTGTTAGAAAGGCCCTCTGCCTAATTTTTTAAAATTTCTCTCTGAGGTCAGAAAGGAAATACAAAGTAAGTTACGGAATTTTAAGTTACAATTAATAAAATACAATTAAAGCAGTGGTCAGAGAGTCGTTGACAGTCTCTAAATAGTTACGCCTAGGCCAGGTGTGGTAGCGCCCGCCTGTAATCCCAGCACTTGGGAGGCTGAGGCAGGAGGATCGCTGCGAGTTTGAGGCCAGAACGGGCTACAAAGTGAGTTCAACGCCAGCCTGCACTGCATGGTAAAACCCTGATCAAAAAGACAAAAATAAATAAATAACTATGCTCAAAAGAAAAACAGGAAAATAAGTCATTCAGTTCATCAGTATAGAATAAAAATGATATGGTAAAAATGAAGAATGGAGGAAATAATGTAAAAACAAGTTGACGCATTAGAGAGCACGACGATGGAACTACTGGCCCGTCACGCGGCTGTTCGGTAATACTGCGTGTCGGGGTCCCGCCCCAGGTCACAGGCCCGCGGCGCCCTGCGCTCCCTCCCGCCGCCCCGCTGCCCTCCCACCTGCCCGGCCCCTCGCGCCCCTCCGCCCCAAATCCCCACGCTGCCGTTCTGGCTCCCACTGTCCTGGGACGCGATCTGTGCCCCACCCTAGGTGCGCCTCACACAGGTGCCTTTCCCCAAGTCCTGCAGGTGAATCCAAGGTCTTTTCACTGATTTAATCCCCAGCCCTTTTTTTTTTTTATTTCGAGACAGGGTCTCCCTAAATTGCTAAATTGCCCAAGCTGTGCTTGAACTGGTGGTCCTCCTGCTCCAGCCTCCTGGAGTGCTGGGATTACAAGCGTGCGCACCTCGGCAGGCTTCATTTGTCTTTTTTCCCAGTGCCTTCATATTCCATAATTTACTCATGGGTGCTTTTGCAGGGCCTTCTTTCTGTTTGGTTAGGGCTCGTTTCAGGATGCAACGCGGACGGTCGGAGCTGCTGAGCGAGCGAGCCCGGCTGCACGGGAGAGCGCTGCTGAGAGCAGCGAGATTAACCGGCCGGCCCGGGGGAGATAGGTCTGCTGCTGGGCCTGAAGGAGCTCGAAACTGGCTGGGAGCCGCTCCCAGGAGGTCAAGCAGCCAGCGGAGCTTTCTCTATCCTTGCAACACAAGAGACACAGAGGTGGCAGCAAATCAGCAGATGGCCGGGTATTAAAATGTCAAGATTTCAGCCATTGACAGGGGCTGGCTCCCTCCCCACCGAGAGCATTCATTTAAGTCAAGCGTGGAGAGAGATTAAGAAATTTAAACAAAATGACAGGGGATTTTCTTCAGTTTCACAATGCTTCAAGAAAAACTCCATTGTATGGGCGATCCGTATGGAAGATCTTGGAAAGACAGGGAACGGATTCCAGTGAAATCACAGAGAGAAAAAACACGTTTAGAAAACTAAACAAAGCTGGGTGTGGTGGCGCGTGCCTGTAATCCCAGCACTCAGGAGGCTGAGGCAGGGGGATCACCATGTTTTTGAGGCCAGCCTGGCTACACAGTGAATTCAAGGCCAGGCTGGAGTATAAAGTGAGACCCTGTCTTGAAAACCAAAGGGAACAAATTGAACAGCCCCAGTGACCTATGGCACAGTATCTATTGTTACACCATATAGAAAGGGAAGGAGAAAGGCAGATATTTTTGAAGATATAATTACAAATTTTCCAAATTTAACAAGAATTATAAATCCACAGATCCAAGAAACTCGGTGAACTCAAATACCCGTGTGTGCCCATATTCCGCCCCATAAATGACTTACCTGATGATGAAGATTAACATACCTTCCAGTGACTCGTAAATCTCTTGGCCCCATTTAGCAAAATAAAGAGAGCCACTGCCTGCCCAAGGAAAGCAGATCAGCCTGAAAATTGCACTGGGCCTCGGGTACAAGCAGTTCAACACTTTTTCATTCCTAGGGAAAGATGCAAACACATTTCTCATCACCTTGGTTCTCCAGACTGAATTAGGTGTGTTTTAATGGAAATCTTCACTAGTTGTAAGGAGCACATGTGCAAATATAATGTGACTGTTGTTTTTTCCCAAGAAGAAAGGCAAAAAGGTTTTTTTATGGCCCATGTCTGACAGTCTGAATATATAAACTTGGAGGGAGGTGGCTGAAGTCGTGGAGTATCTATGTAGAGCATTTAGGAAGCACATTTAGCATGTGCAGCGAAGGTGCCGCAAATGTTCACCCGGTGCTCGCCTTTTCCGCAGGTCAGGGGATAGTTTCTGCCTGACAGTCTAAGGCGGCCTCGATCTCAGCACCTCCGTTACCTCCTGAGTCACTTTTAAATCACCTGCAAGTTTCCCAGAGTGCAGACATTTCACTCCCTTTTGAGTGTGTAATAAACTGTGCTTTCAAATCTACATATAATGCTATTGGAAGTTTTATCCCAAGATCCATGTACCAGACAGCTGATGTCTGGAAATTGTCTTTTTGAAAAGCCATCCTATTTAATTGTATTCTCCACAATTTAAAACCTTCCTATAAAGTTACCAGATGTTTTACAAAGATATATATATCTCCTTCCCAAAAGGGAGATCATAAAGCATTGTATTATGATTTTAAAATCTGTTTTGTCTCTTTTTTCTTTCATTTTGCTGTTACATATCAGTTTGTCAGTTGGTCTTGCTAAACATCAACGCTAACACTGACGGCGATCTTCGAGGTCGGGCTGTGTGGCGCACAGAAGGGCTCCATCCCTCACGGTGAGATCAGAAGCCAGGCCTGGGAGCGGGTGCCTACAAGCAAGAGGATCACAAATTCAAGCCCAGCCTGGGCATTTAGCCACTTAATAAGATCCTCCTCAAAATGCAAAATAAAAAAGACAGGGACCGTGGCTCCGTGTGAAGGCCGAGTTCATTCCTCAGCACCACAGTCAGTCACGGATCAATCTGGGAGGCTGCTCGTGGACAACAGCCTTCCTGCCAACGCAGGCACAGGTGAAAACGTTTTGGGGGGAAAGATTATTTTTGAAGAAAATGTCCTCATAACTGCCAGGTCATTTTTCCTTTAAAGAACGTTCATACACAAAGTGGTACAGTCCCATCTGCTGACTCAGCCCGAAATGCAATTCCCACAGGTACCCACTAGCTTTTTTTTTTTTTTTTTTTTGGTGGGTACCGGGGTCGACCTCAGGACCTCGTGCGCCAGCAGGCGCCCATGCCGCTCAGCGATATCACTGGCCCTTTTTCGTATGTGGGTTCCGGGAGTCGAACTCGGGCCCTCGCGCTTGCCAGGCAGGTGCTTAGGCCACTGAGCCATCTCACCGGCCCCCCCACTAGCTTTTTGAAAAAGGCTTAAGCACTACCACAGCTTGGTAAAAACTACAAAGAAGTGACTTTCCTAAGCCTCACTGTTTTCAATTTCTTGATGAGTCTAGAACAGTTAACCGAATTCAACATTTCTTTAAAACAATTCCTCTCCATCTCTTTTTGGTTTTTTTATGTAGCCCCGGCTGGCCTTGAACTCGCAGTGGTCCTTCTGCCTCAGCCTTGTGGGTGCTGGGATTATAGGTGTGCCCCATCACTCCCGCCAGGCTCTAAAACAATTCCCTATTTTTAAAGTCAAGAAGCCCCATTTACATTTATTTAGATTCTTTGTGCCCTAACAGATTTTTTAAAAATGTGTTAGGACAGGAGGAGGTGTGGGTTTTGCCCAGCTGGAAGCCTATGTAATTTACAAGAATCAGGGTGATCTTTTCTAAAAGAATACAAAGTTAATAGCTACAAAATTAGGTGGGGAACCCAGGGGCACTGGCACTGTTGGCATTGGGAGCCAGAGCTGCCTTGCACTTATCTAAATCTGCGTTAGTCTCGGGGCCCTCAGAACCTTCTAACGGGCTTAGGCATCCAAGGAAGCCTCTCAGACTCACAGAGGCAGGCAGCCGGGCCCCAGGGGGTGCAGGCACGGGGTCACAGGGATCGTCTACCTGGTTCCCTCTGCATGGACTCTTCTCTCCATGCTCTGAGGAGCTGGTGTCACCTCTCGGGCCAGTGCCATACTTAGTTCTTCTCTGGGTATAAAACCTTCAGTCAGCCGTGTGCAGCCAGAGAGGTGAGGAGCATCTAATCCAGCGACCTCGTGGACTGCTCTGGGCCCTGTTAAAGAACTGACGGGGTGGGGGAGGCATGCAGAGGAGGGGGAGGGGGAGGAGAAACAGAAAGGACATCATCGATACCGTCTAAACCAAGCTGTCACTTCAGTTCATATTAGACAACCAGTGCCGGCCTCCACCAGCCAGACTTTAAGACAACTCCCAGAAAGACAATGATGCAATCTTTCTAAGCAGGGCAAGCACAGGGGATACTGCAGCTGAACAAACAGAACACACGCAGCACCTACTGGAAAGTCAGGGTAAGGGGTAATTTGTTTTGAAAATAGAGATGTGCTAGTTAGATACCTGCGAGGTTGTGCTCTTTCTAAATCATAAGAAAGAGGGGTTCTAAGAGAGCCTTCACTACCATACTTAACTTCTCATGCTGCAGTTTCAAAAATTCAGAAAAGGAGAAGAAAAGCGATTACGGAAGGATCTGTCATTTTAAAAGATTTTTATTTATTTCCTAAGAGTTCCTGGAGTCCCCAGCAATCGTTTCCAGGCCACGCTTGCCTCACTGCCACGGTGATCGGACTCTGAATCGTTGGGGGCACTGGTGTCCCTCAGCCCCCACTCCTGTGGGGCGGGGTGGAGAGCTCGAAGGTCCAGAGAGACCCGATTACCCAGGACGGCAAAGCTCACTCTGTTCTTGGAGCCTTTTGGCAATGGCCCCGAGCCATTAGAAATCTCAGGAGAGCCAACTAGATGACTCCCTGGGCTTTCACAGACTTCGACAAAGCGCTCTTCTTCGTAATATAAAATGCCAAAAAAGATGGTGCTTCTGCCACAAACGCAGGAGGGAAGGTGTGGATGCGCACGCCCAGCGTTTACACTGAACGCTGTTACTGAGGGCTGCGGAGCTCCAGTGAGATCGGGTTGGATCACTCTGCTCTACTCGCTGGAGTAGGTAACAGACTTCCTTTTGGTAATTTTTGACTTGGCCCGCCCTGCAATCAGTAATGCCAGAGAGGATTAAACAGGTATTTAGGGCTCAAAGTTACTAGCCGAAAGGCGCTTCCTTTAGACCCAGATGGCCTGTGTCATTTCTCAACACTGGTAGGGTCCTCAGGTAAAGTAATACCGGCTGCTCTTCCGAGGGGAGACTGCGAGAAGCGTCCATTTGATTGGAGCCGAAGAGTCCAGTCTGAAGATAAAACATGCTCAACAGATTCCAAGAAGAACAGATAACAAAGAAATCAAAGCTGGCAGGGTGGCCCTGCAGGTCCC
Source organism: Erethizon dorsatum (assembly GCA_028451465.1). Taxonomy (NCBI): domain Eukaryota; kingdom Metazoa; phylum Chordata; class Mammalia; order Rodentia; family Erethizontidae; genus Erethizon; species Erethizon dorsatum. The sequence goes on from CM051834.1 coordinate 69,878,120, forward strand.
CAGGAGGACAGATGAAGAAAACAGAAAGCTGTCTACAGATGCATCATAACAAAACTGAAAAACAGAAACAAAACAAAACAACAAGAAGCTGGACAGGGTGGTGCGACCTGTCCACCTGAGAAGGAGGATCTCAAGTTTGAGTCCCAACTGGGCAATTTAGTAAGACCCTGTTTCAAAAATAAGTAATAATAAAGAGCACTAGGGATGTAACTCAGTGCAAAAGCCCTGGGCTCAACCTCCAGTACTGGGAAGGAAAAAAAAAAAACCCCAAAAACAAAGAAGGAACTAAAGACAAAAGCAAATATAAGCCGCCAGGAGGCAAGGCAGTGGCCCTAGAGCATGGGCTTTGAGTGAGTGGCACTTGGACTGAGAGCAGTGAGGAAAACCAAAAGACAGAACGACATCCTCAAGGGCTCACCAAAGAGCTGCCAACCCAGCATTCTATCACTCAGTTAAAACGTCTTTTTAGAAAAGGAAAAATCAAGGCCTTTTCAGACAAATAAAAGCATAACTTGTAACCAGGGAGCACCTTCTACTTCGTGGGCAAAAGACAGATGATCCTGGACAAGAGACAGGATTGCAAGAGGCAGGGAGAGCAAAGATGGTGTGCATAGGGGACGTTATGCTCAGGCAAGCAAAAACAAACAAACACCGTGCGCATAAACTAGTGATTGCAACCTCTAGCAAACCTTAAAAAAACTGTGAAAGTAAAATACGAGATGAAAGTCATGTAGAGGCCAGGGGTAGGTAAAGGTCTCGGTACACTATCAGGTTTTATTAAATTTAAACTTTAAACATATGGATTTTTAGATTTCCAATGCAACAGCAAGCAGGAACATTGAAAGGACACCCAGGATTTGGAGGTAGATTTATTTACATCGACAGGCAGTGACTGGGATCACTCTCAGAATATCAGGCCCCATCTCTGGTGCTCTAGGGCTTATATGAGATAAGCAAGCAGGAAGTGCAGAGGCGGAATGGCTCTTCAGCTGGGGATTGGTTTACCCAGTGTGCATCACAGTGAGCAGCTGTTTCTAAGAGACAGGAGCAACGAGATCTGGAACAGGAGCTATTACCTGGGCAACTAAGAAACTGAAGTACACTGGCTGGGGGGGGCATCTTCTGTTACACTAAGGCAAGCCCTTAGAAGAACAAAAACAGATCATAATTCATCCAAACTAGAAGAGAAAAATATTTAGTCAGAAAGAAAAGTAAGAAAAAAAAAAAAAGAAACATGGATCACTGGGCTTGGTGGCACATAGCTGTTATCCCAGGCGTGGCCAGGGCAGTGACCGCCCATTGGGAGCAAAAGGGTTAAAGGCCTTCAGAGAATTCAGTTAAAGACACCTGCTCTAAGAAGGGCATCAGCCGCGAGGGGCGAGGGGCCTGTCGTGTAAGGCCCTTCAACCCCTCCCAATGGGTCCCAACCCGGCTTTTCCATAAGACACCTGGACCTCCTTATCAGCTGCTCATCTAAAGCGGAAGCCTTCTGTAAGCCAGAGGAAGTGGTCTTGTCAAAACTGCAGCTGTAAACAGGATTTTAAACCATACTGCAAGATCAGAGCTATGAGGCGCTGAACGACCGGGAAGATATGTTCTTTAGAGGCTCACACTGCTGCCCACTCTTTTTCCATATCTTCAAACCCTAAGAAAACCCCCAGTGTCTAACCTCGACTGCACAGTTCCTCTCCTGGAAACTCGCCCATTGCCCCCAAGGGTTTCCTGGTCTAAATAAACTTTTGTCTTTTCTGCATTCCTTGTTTACTGGTAAAATTCTTTTTACCAACTGCTTCACTGGCTGCCCAGGAGGCTGAGGCAGGAGGATTGCAAATTCAAGGCCAGCCTGGGCAATTTAGTAAGACCCTGTCTTGAAATAAAAAGGGCTGGAGATGTACCTCAGTGGCAGAACATGGGTGAGCAAGTGGTGAGAGAAAAAGCAAGAAAGGAAGTAGGAGACAGGTCATGAATGTTCAGTAACACCCAGCTTCAGCATAGGAGAACTGGCCTCAACAAGCTATGAGGCTGAAGGAAGAGGCAGGGGGACCCGGGATCCCACAGAACTTGGTTTACTGGGGATTTCCTGACAGCGGTGTGGAGCCAGCAGGCCTCAAGATGAGTGGAGACTTGTGATTTGGGTTAGTAAGAAGGAGTTCGTAACACAGTCAGAACAAGCCAGGCCCAGCGTCGCATACCTGGAATCCCAGCACGCTGGGAGGCTGAGGCAGGAGGAATGCAAGTTCAAGTCCTGCTTGGATAACTTAGTGAGAACCTGTCTCAAAATAAAAGAATTAAAAAAGGGCTGGGATGTAGCTCGTTGTGAAGACCCTGGATTCAATCCGCAGCTCCACCACTGCCATAAAAAAAAAAAAAAAAGTGGACAGGGCAGGGGTGGCTTCATTCAAGACAGAGTCTGCCTGGTTTATCTACACTGATATCCAAGATAGCGGCTCAGTCCTGGCACAGGAAGTTCCAGGGCGCTGTCGTAAGTTCTCACGCAATGCTCCACATACCGCTCTATTCTGTTGCGCTCTGATTTGCTGGAGAGTGGGTGGGAAACTGGTCAGGGTTCCCAGGAGCAGTCACCAAGTGAGGACGCCAGGTGACTGCAGTCACGCCACACCAGCTTGAGTCCCTGCAGTGACCTGGTATGCAGCAGTCTCAACTCGGTAGTTTGCGACTCAGAAGGAGGAGACTCCACTTACAGCTAGACTGCTATAGCCAGGTGTGGGGGCACATGTCTCTAGTTCCAGCACTCGGGAGGCTGAGGCAGGAGGATCACCACAAGTTTGAGGCCAGCCTGGGCTACATAGTGAGTTCAAGGCCATAGCAAGACCCTGTCTCAAAAACAAAAAAAAGTTTTTTGTTTTTTTTTTTAAAGGCCTAGAGATGTAGCTCAGTGTGAAGACCCAGGATTCAATCCCCAGTCACACACACACACACACACACACACACACACACACACACACACAGGTTTTTAGTGTTGTGCTCAGCCTGGTGTAATCACATCAGCACACGTTGGTAGTGAGCAGGCCCGGAAGGAGAGCTGAGTGGGCAGCCCGTGCGTCCTAAAGGACTCCCCGTCCCGCGCAGCTGGCAGGGCTGAGGCTGTGCCTGTGTTCATCAAGAGCGATGTTCATAAGCGCGGTGGTGCCTGTTAGGGTTTTTGTTTTTGTTTTTTGAGTTCTTACCCGGTTTTGGTATCAGGGTAATTCCAGCTTTGTGGAATAAGTTGGAAGCAGTCCTTCCTTTCCCATTGCATGGGAAGTTTGAGGAGTATTGGCCTTAGTTCATCTCTAAGTTCTGGTGAAATCCATGGCAAACCCATTGGATCCTGGGCCCTTTTCAGTTGGTAGCATTTTTATTACTGCATTAGTTCTGTTGCTTGTTATTGGTCTGTTCAGGGTTTTTATATCATCTTGGTTCAATTTTGCAAAGTCAAATGTGTAGGGATTTATCCCTTTTCTCAGAGTCTCTGACTTATAAAAATATAGCTTTTCATAATAATTTCTAAAAATCCTCTGGATTTTCATGGTGTCTGTTACTGATTTTATTGATAATTTTATTGATATGAATCTTCTCTTTCTTTTGATAAGTTCAGCTAATGGTGTATCAAGCTTATTTATCATTTCAAAGAACCTACTATTTCATTTATTGATTCTTTATTTTTTATTTTTATTTTATTTTTTTTTTTGTGGGTACCAGGGGGACGACCTCAGGACCTCGCGCGCCAACAGGCACCCGTGCCACTGAGCGATATCACCGGCCCCTTTTTCGTATGTGGGTTCCGGGAGTCGAACTCGGGCCCTCGCGCTTGCCGGGCAGGCGCTTACGCTGCTGAGCCATCTCACCGGCCCTGATTCTTTATTTTTTTGTCTCAATTTTATTAATTTCTGCTCTGATCTTTATAATTTCTTTCCTTCTGCTACTTTTGGGTTTGGATTGCTCTTATTTTTCTGAGACCTTGAGCTGCATCTCCAGGTTGCTTATTTGGGATCACTGTTTTCTAATGCAGGCACTCATATCTATAAACTGCCCTCTTAGAATGGCTTTCTCTGTGTCTCACAGATTCTGACATGCATTTCCATCATTATTTGATTCTAGAAATGTCCAAATTTCTTCCCTGATTCTTCTATGACCCTGACTCTTCTATGCTTTCTGTGGGTTTTTTCTTTTTGTTTGTTTATTTGGGTTTTTTTTTTGAGACAGGATTTGGCTATGCAGTTCAGACTGGCCTTGAACTCACTATGTAGTCCATGCTGACCTCAAACTTGCAGTGATCCTCCTGCCTCAGCCTCCTAAGTGCTGGTATTACAGGGGTGCACCACCATGCCCTGCTCTGTAGTTTATTTTGTTGTTGATTATTAGTTCCATTTCAATGGGATTTGATAAGAATCATGAGATTATTTTCATTCTTTTGCATTAAAAAGAAGTTTCTTTTGTATTTCAATTCTTTTGTACATGTTTTATGGCTTAAAATGTGGTCTATTTTGGAGAGTTCCATGGGCTGCTGAAAAGAACGTGTGTTCTGCTGTTTGGGGACAGAACATAGATATCTGTGAAGTCCATTTGTTCTATGGTGTGGTTTAACTCGTACATTTCTTTGATTTTTTGCCAGGTTGACGTTTGTGAGAATGGAGTATTGACATCCCTCATGATGATTGTATTGGTATCTTTTGGTCCTTTTATGTCAAGTAGTTTTTGTTTTATGAAATTAGGTGTGCCAAAGTGCAGTTCATATATATTTATATTGTTATCTTTTTTCGGTGAATTGTTCCCTTTACCAACATGTATGACCTTTGTCAGTTTCGGTTTGAAGTCAACTTTGGTATACATTAGAACAATGACTCCTACTTCTTTCAGCTTATGTGTATCTTTTTAAATGAGGTGTGTCCCTTGCAGGCAACACACGATTACATCTTTATCTTTTGATCCAATGGGCCCATTTATGAGTTTTGCTTGGCAAGTTCAGATCTTTTTTTTTTTAATGTGGGTACCAGGAGTCGAACTCAGGACCTCATGCTTGCCAGGCAGGCGCTTATGCCACTGAGCCATCTCACTGGCCCCAGATCATTTTAATTGCGTGTCGCTGATAGGTATGCACTGATTCCTGTTATTATACTCTTTTTCCAGTGCTTCATTCATTTCTGTTTTCCTTTTAACTACTCTCCCATGTAGTTATGCTCTTCCCTGCCTTGCGGATGCTGTTCTCCTGGTCTCTGTTTGGTGCAGTGCTAGCTTGGTGGTCATGAATGTCTTTAGTTTATCCTTAGTGTGAAAGGTCTTTATTTCTCCTTTGATTTTGTAGAATAGCTTTGCAGGATACAGTAATCAGAGTTGGCAATTATTTTCTTTCAGGGCTTGAAACACTTCACCAGCCTCTCTTGGCCTTTAAGATCTGTGTTGAGAAATCTTCTGTTATCTACGGGGTTTTTCCCATAGGTGATTTGGCTCTACTCTCTGACAACTTGAATATTGAATAATATCTCTTTGTTCTGAGTTTCTGGCATTCGGATTATGATGTGTCACGGAGAAGATATTTTTCGGTCATGTCTATTTGGGATTCGAACTGCCTCCTTTACCAGGGTATCTATCTCATTCCCTAGACTTGGGGAATTTTCTGCAGTAATTTCAGTGAATTTTTTTTTTCTTTGTCATTAGCTTCTACCTCAACCCCTTCCTCGACCCCAAGAATTCTTCCGTTTGTTCTTCTAGAGACATCCAGCAGCTCTTGGATAATCTTTTGCTTGACTCCTGTTTTTTCATTATTACCAACTAGATGTTCTGGTCACCTTATGTTCAAGTCCTGATATTCTTTCTTCTGACTGATCTTGCCTTCTGCCAAAGCTTTCAACAGAGTTTCTCATTTCCAATATTCCTGCTTGATTCCTTTTCATAACCTCTGATTTTTTACTGAAATAGTGTTTTATATCCTGCACTGTCTTCTTTAATTTGTTCACTAAGATGCTTATTTGTATCTTCTTTACACTCATCGACCGGTTTGAGTCTCTTGATTTATCAGTTGCTTGTCTCTTCTTTGATCTCTGTTATCATTTTAACCACTAGCTATTTTAATTCTTTGTCTGGAATTTCACCCACTTCAGTGTCTGTGGGGTCGACTTTTGAGAGCTGTGAATTTTTGGATGCCTCTCGTCTTATTTTCCCATGATTCTTGTGTTTTTGTGTTGAAGGCTGTAGATCAGTTGGGATAGAAAGCTCTGCCTCTAGAGATCTCTGCAGTAAGCTGCTTTCTCCCTGTGATATGCCCTTGGGTTTGGGGACGATGCATTACGCAGGCACCCACTCAACCCGCTCAAGTACTAGGTTCACCCCCTTGTATTTCATTACAAAGGGAGAACAACTACTGATAATATCAAAGAATCAGCCCTATAGCAACATATAACTTAAACCTTGTTTTAAAAGTTCTTAATTCTTTCAATAACTCAGGAAGACAAAGAAATAATAATAATGAAGGAGAAGCTGGAAAATAGGAGAAGAAAAAAGAAAAAAATGAAGAAAAAAGAAAAGAGACAAAAGAGAACAAAAGAAAAACAATAGTTGTTTGTTTGTTTGGTACCGGGAATCAAACTCACGCTTGCCAGGCAGGCGCTGTGCCGCTGAGCTATATCCCCGGCCAGAACAAAAGATTTTGATGATAATATTTTTATATATGGCAAAGAGGGAGAGGTATGTGGAGAGGTTTGTGAGGTTATGTGAGGGACAGAATGAAACATGAAAAGGGAAGAAAATACAAGTAGAAAGTGAGAGAAGATGCGTGGAGACTGTATCCAGTTATTAAACTAGCAGAAAAACAATGCTGGAAGACCTGGGAAATAATCCCTGGTGAAGAAGAACCTGACGAGTCAAGGTAAAATACATGGAAACAAAAGCAATGATCAGCACCACACAGTTGCATACGTACGCCCCGCACATAAGGGAAGAAGTTTGAATGATAGTATTTACACAGCAGAAAAGAAGCGGGGAGTGGAGATTTGAAGGATGTGAGAGCGGAGGGAAAGAAAGAAGACACAGGGAAGGAATTCAGGCAGAAAGTCAGAGAAGATACCAGGAGAATGAATCTCACCTACGAACCAACAGAAACACTGACTTAGCAAAACCTCTGAAGCAACCCCGGGTGTGGGGATCATAATGCGACGTTGAGATACTTCTGTAGGGCCGGTGAGATGGCTCAGCGGCGTAAGCGCCTGCCTGGCAAGCGCGAGGGCCCGAGTTCGACTCCCGGAACCCAAGTATGAAAAAAGGGCCGGTGATATCGCTCAGCGGCACGGGTGCCTTGCTGGCGCGCGAGGTCCTGAGGTCGACCCCCGGTACCCCCCCGCACACAAAAAAGATACTTCTGTAGAGGTAAAAACAGTGCCTAGTGCTCATAATCATTTATAAACATTCCCCCTCCACTTAAAAACCTTTATAAAATAATAAAGTAAAACCCCTCAAGTCCCACGTTCGTCCTGGGGAGTTTAAAAGGGAGCTGAGCTGTGGCTGGGAACTGGGGTAGCCCTGCCAGTTGCGAAATTAATTCCCCCTTCTGGACTTGGGAGTGAGGCTGGCAGGATGGGACTGTCCCCTGGCTCGGTCCCTCTCGCGGTCCGTGGCAGGTCTGGAGTGTGGGGTCCACACACTGGGGACCACACTGCTGAAGCCGCAGCTGGCCAGGGACTGCGCTGCTGCCCAGGCTCTGAGCACCTCTGGCAGGATCCGGGAGCACAGGGCCTGTGTCTGCAGAAGGGGCCACCTGTGCCCTGTCCCATGTTGTCCCTGCTCCGGCTCAGACCCCTGCAGCTGCGCCTGTCACCTGAGCCTCAGCCAGACCGCTAGTGTTCGGTGCTGTCCGTCTGCACCGCAGCGCTCCTCCCGGCCCGGAGCAGATGTGGTCTCCTGGAAGCTCTGCATGTTGTGGTCACCTTTGTCTAGGGCCCACTCTAAATCTAAGGGCGGCAGCCTACTTCCTTCTGTAGTGTGGTGCTAGTTGGGTGTTGGATGCCAGGCCAGATGGCGTCCAGAGGGCCAGCGAAGTGGGCACTAGGAGAATAGGAACATAGGAGAGATGTTTAGAGCCCTGAGCACAGTTGTCCAGAGGGACAGTGGCCAGTTTCCAAGACAAGACTCATGCAGCACGGGCGAGAGGCTGGGGTCTTTATGAGGAAGTGAAGACGTGAGGAAGGGTTTGAGTCTGAAAATGTAGATACCTTAGAAATGCATTTTCCTGGGTGTCCTGTTTTTGTTAATCTTTTGGGAACACCTGTATTGTAACTGAAGTTGGATATCAGAGTTGCAGATTGTCAAGGCCTCACGCTCAGGACTCAAAATAAAGACTTTTAGAGCCTCAGTGAGAGGGAAACCTGAGGAAGTTTTCCAAAGCGAGCTGCAGTGGCAAGCCCACGCCTTGGAAGGTGTGTCCACCTCATGTTAGAAATGAGCCACGATGGAGCCAGGCATGGCGCCACACGCCTGTAATCCCAGCACTCAGGAGGCTGCGGCAGGAGGATCACCATGAGTTTGAGGCCAGCCTGGACTACATAGCGAGACCCTGTCCAAAAAAAAAAGTGCCATGACAGAGAAATGAACAGGTATCTAAAGAACAGAATGAAACCTTTCTCAGAAAATACAGCTTATCATTACGTGTATCAGGTTGTCACAGGAACGCTGTATCTTCTTTCTCGTGGTGATTTACACCCAGGCCTCTCCTTTCTGATCTCTTACGTACTCATGAAGGAACATCAGGATGGCAACTCAGTTGCAAATGCCACATGAAAAGCACTATATATAATGTCGAACTCGTGATTACATTTTACCAGCAACTGCAACCCCAAGCACGCATGGACTCAATCAGATCTTTGGCCCTCGGGCTGCGTGTTCCATACGTTACTTGTTGGGAGTCACCTTTTGACACAGTCCCATCAGGAACACATTCAAGTAAGTAGTAGATTGGGCTGGTGATAAGGCACAGAGGCATAAGCACCTGCCTGGCAAGCGCAAGGTCCTGAGTTCGACTCCTGGAACCCACATAAAGGAAAAAAAGGGCCGGTGATATTGCTCAGTGGCACAAGCGCCTGCTGGCAAGTGCGAGGTCCTGAGTTTGACTCCCGGTACCCCCCCACAAAAAAAGTAGTAGATTATGAAATGCCAACTTTTGTTAAGAAAGACCAAAAAACTTATTCACCAGTTATTTCGTAGAAATCCAGAAGATCATTTAAATCTATCTTCAATATGGGACCACCCTTTTATGTCCTGAAATTCTTCAAGAGAACGTAAAGATTTAGGGACTGCGGAAGAGTCAGCTGAGAGAGGACGTGCCACAGTTCCTACTGCAATTACAGCTTCTTCCAGGACACTATGGGTGGTAGTTTCTTTGACAGAAAATAACTTTTGATTGGTCACCACTCCCACATAAAGTGACTATATTTCCAAAAATAAAAATTTGAGTGACTTTTCTTAAGGAGATGGAAGCAGTTTTTGTGTTTACTGGGGAAATCAAGAACAAGAAACCAGTAATAGTAGAAGAGGAAAAGTAATGCAAGATGTGGAAGAAAGGGCAGATTCTCAGGACCCTCACAGAGCCCATTTCTCTAATAGGTCCAGCACTTTTAATAGTCAACCTCAAAACAAAAACATATACAGTGGAACAAAGTCACTCATCAGACATGCTTTCAAAGTCCAAAAGATCAGGCATGGAGGAAAATGAGGACAATGACAATATTTCATGTCTTTAAAGAAAAAACATCCAGTGAAAGACATGATAACAATGAACACTTCCCAATCATCTTTGTGCAGAAAAAACTCCTTTTCCTTTTTCAGGCCAAAGACCTCGGAATGAAATGATAGGACAGCGGTTCGGGAACGTGCGAATGGAAGCTCATTTGAGAGAAACTACTGAGCGCAGCAACACTGGTCCACAGGCAGATGTCCAGGGCTGTCCAGATTTGCAGGACACAGCAAGAAGTCGCTGGACTGATACCAGAGCCGAGCAGAGCTCTGGCGCTTCCGACGGTGCCGGTCCTGGGGAACAGCCGAATACCCCGAGATGCACGGCTGGGCGTCACCGCCAACCTGAGGCAATTCCACGAGAACCTATTTTTGGCTTAGATACTTTTCCTGAACAAAGCAAGACTGGGGTACGGAGTCGACATTGGGTTGTCGGAATGCTCGCCGGGAAGCACTGCTCTCCTTTGATCGTTTGCAGGTTAAAACCAAACAGACAGAAAAGCGAAAGACTGCGGCGAGCACACCTGGTCCCGAGGAGGAGGGTGCGGCGCGTCCGCGGGAGCGCGCGTCCCGGGAGCGCGCGCAGGAAGTTCTCCAGACACCTGGGGTCCCTGCTTGTCCTTCACACGGTGGAAGAGGCTTTCCTCTCACTGATGGACAATTTCCCAGCAAAATACCGGAGAAAATACCAAGATGCTCCGGACCGGCACAGCTTGTAAGATCTGAATATCCCCAAATCAACTATGTTACAGCCATACGCCAACTGCATTGCTTGGAGGATTCGCCTGATGCTGATTTTGAGGTTTGGTTTTATGATGGTACAACAAATACACAGAAAATTTCATTTAAGTGATTGAAAAATTAAGTGTGGGACATTGTTACACTTCAAAAGATGAAAATGAAGTTAATAGCTTGAAAGAGGAAATAAAAATATATACAGACAATGCTAATGAGGGTCACATATTTGTTGAAGAGGGAAAGAAAAATAGAAGTGCACCCCTTCCCCCAGTAATTGTAGGAAGAAAACCTGGTTGTACTAACTCCCCTCGGACTGCATGACCTCCTCCTCTCGTGGATCCAAACCGCTCCGTGAGAGACAGTTTCATGAGGGGTCACAGCTGGTGACCCAGGCAGGAGTAGCTTCTGTCAGTCCCGCATCACCAAATGAACAAACAGCCATGTATGGAGAAAACGATAAATGCCAGAGTACACCAAGCAGAAATCACAGGGCCTTCGCTCCATCCCTTCAATGGTTTTTAATCCAACTCCTAGTTTTCATTGATTAAGACTCTTTCAGATATCTATGTTTAATAAATGACTGGTTGACTTTCAAGTAAAGTGACTTTAAAAAAATTAATATAACTTTTTCAGAAAGCCTTTCTGTTAAGAGAATTTAAATCTGTACCATAAAGAATGCTGAGAACGAAGCAGAATGAAATTTGAGTTACTTACCAAGTACAGTGGTCATTAAGTAAGATAGGATGCCTGACCCTCTGAGAATGTTTACCCATAAACTTATTCGTTCATGTATTTGTACTGAACAATTCTCTGAAGCAAAAACATAAATGGTGTGTAGAAGAGGCACTCAACAACCATACAGACAGAATATCTCAGCAGGGTGACGTTCGCCAGCAGGCAATGTCGGCTGCCAGAGTGGGCACGCTGTGTCCACGAATGGACAGAGACCACACACAGGCCCGATGGCGTGGACTGTCACTTCCGAGGCTGTGGCAGCCCCTATTGCCCTGCATGTCCAACCGGTCAGCGGCGGAGATGGACACCAAGTTTCCGGGATGGTGCTATTTCTTGAAAAGACCAGTGGCCACTTAGGAGCAGGTGGACATTGCCTCCATCCTGGAGGGACTGGGGGTCATCCTCATGGGGACAGATGACCTCCTGAGGAGCTCTCTGAGGGCTCACAGATGCCGGATCCACACAGCATAGCAGATGACTGCAAAGGAGGTACAAGGACAGCACCCTGAACAGGGGACCCAAGGGGGCATTACAAACCACGCCACCCACGGCAGCCTCACAGAGTGCCGGGAGGGAGCCAGCTGAGGGCCGCTTAGGGAGGAGGGTCTGGACCCTGTCTCTGGAAAAAGAAGAAAAGAAAAAAGAATGCTGGAACAGCTCACACTTCTAAATCCTGTCTTTTAGATTCTTTTCCTGTATCAGTTGCTCTAATTTTGTCACCAAAATTTGACAGTGTTCAGTGTCTGTAATTGAAAACACTGGGAGAGCTGGGCCTGGCACACATGCCCATAATTCCAGCACTCAGGAGGCTGAGGCAGGAGGATCACTGCAAGTTTGAGGCCAGCCTGGGGTACATAATGCATTCAAGGCCAGCCTGGACTGCATAATGAGAACTTATCTCAAAAAAACCAAAAATGGGCCGCTGAGATAGCTCAGCGGCATAAACACCTGCCCGGCAAGCGTGATGTCCTGAGTTCAACTCCCGGGATCCACATAAAGGAAAAAAAGGGCCCATGATATTGCTCAGTGGCACGGGCACCTGCTGGAGTGCGAGGTCCTGAGGTTGAATTCCAGTACCCATACACACAAAAAAAATAAATAAATAAATATATAAAATAAAAATAAAATACTGGGAAACTAGTTTCTATTTTTAAAATTAATTTTATTGGTACACTTTTGATATACATAATGATCACATTCATCACATGGAGTTTGAACTTGTACATGATATATATTGTTGCTTCTTTTTTTCCCATTCCCCTTCCCTCCCTTTGACCCTTCCTCCCATCATTATTTACAGAAGTTTTGTCTCCATTTTTACCTTCCATTCTCTCTTTCATTTCCCTTTTCCCTTTCTTTCCCTCCTCTTCTCCCCTCCCTTGTTCCCCTTCCCATTTGAACATTTCCTTTCTACTTCCCAATATCTATCATCCATTTTGGTCCTTATTTACGCTTTTGGTTTTTCACATGAGAGAAACACTGCAATATTTAAACATAGGTGTCCAGTTTACTTCACTTAAAAGTATGGTCTCAAGGTGCATCCATTTACCTAAAGGTTCCTCAAGCTTATCCTTCTTTATGGCAGAGTAGTACTCCATTGTATAGAAATAGCACATTTTCTTTATCTATTCATCCATTGATGGGCCTCTGGGCTGTTTCCAAGATTTAGTTATTAGAAATTGTGCTGCTATAAACATGGGTATGCATATGTTGCTATGATATGATGCTTTTAACTCTTTTGGAAATGTATGAGTCAGTGCTTACAAGAGCTTGCAGGGCTTTCCACAGTCTATGTAGATTTAATGCAATCCCAATCAAAACACCAAGAGCATACCTCACAGAACTAGAGAAAACAATCATAAAATGCATATGGAACTGGAAGAGAACTGAGCAAGAAAGGGAGGAGGCATCACAATCCCTGATTTGAAATTATACTACAAAGCTACCATGATAAAAACAGCATATTACTGGCAAAAAAAAAAAAAAAAGACCCAAAGATCAACAGAAGATGCAGAAAAAACTCCAATCACACTCAGGTACCTTATCTTTGACAGCCTCTTTAATAGATGGTGTTGGAAAAACTGGCTTTCCACATGCTGAAGATTAAACCTAGACCCATGTCTATCACAATGCACTAAACTAAAATGGAAATGGATCAGCTCCTCAAAAGAGTCAGTGCAGGACACAGAAATTTATGAGATTAACCTAGAATATCCACCCACAGAGTCAAACGTAGAAGAGTGAAGAGATCTGTCAATGTGCTAAAGACCCGAAGAATCAAGCTGAAGGCCTGGAGCTCATGGCAGCATCCCACACAGGTTCGAATCAGGAGGCCACAGAATCCGCGAGGGAAGATTGAAGCGTCTGCACCAGAAAGCCCATGGGCCGGCGCTGGAGGCTGGAGAGCCTGCGCTGAAAGCCAGGAGACGATGCTTAAGCTACAGTTGGAGCTCCTCCAAAGAAAACGACAGTCGTCCTCTGGCGGGCAAGCACCAAAGCTCCTGCCAAGAGGACAGCCGAAGCTCCTCCAAGGGAAATCAGCACGGAGTCCTCCCCTCCCGATCCCCCTTTATACCGCTCCAGCACAAAACCTCCCTAAAGTGTCTTTCACATCCACAACCACGCTGACTCAATTCTACTGGGTTCCCACTCAAGCTGACAAGCATTTCCACACAGGGAGGATGACAAGAAGGAGAATAGCTGGATCAAATGTAACCGCTAGTTTTAGTTTTTGAGAAATCTCTGCACTTATTTCCACAGTGGCTGCACCAGTCGACACTCCCACCAGCAATGCAGAAGGGTTCCTTCTGCCCCACAGCCCCTCCAGCATTTGTTATTGGTTGATTTCTTGATGACAGCCATTCTTTCTGGGGTGAGATGGAATCTCAGTGTTATTTTAATTTACATCTCTTGAATGACCAATGATGTTGAACATTTTTTCATACGCTTATTCGCTATTTGTATTTCTTCATCTGAGAAGTGTGTATTCATCTCAAATGCCCATTTCTGGATTGGGTCTTTAAATTTGGGGGGTCTGATTTTTTTGAGTTCTTTTTATTTTAGGTATTGGTCCTATGTCTGAAGAATAGCTGGTAAAATTATTTTCCCATTCTATGGGTTGTCTCTTCACTCTGTTGGGGGTTTCTTTTGCTGTGCAGAAGTTTTTTAACATGATGAGATCCCAGTTGTTGATTCCTTGTAATATTTCCTGTGCTATTGGGGTTTTGTTCATAAAGTTTTTGTCTACACTTGTATTTTGGAGAGTTTTACCTATTCTGTCTTCCAGCAGATTTAGTTTCTGTTTTTATATTTAGATCTTTGATCCATTTCCATTTTAGTTTAGTGCATTGTGATAGACATGGGTCTAGGTTTAATCTTCAGCATGTGGAAAGCCAGTTTTTCCAGCACCATTTTTTAAAGAGGCTATCCTTCTTCCAGTGAAGATGTTTGTCCCCTTTGTCAAAGATAAGGTACCTGAGTGTGATTGGAGTTTTTTCTGCATCTTCTATTGATCTTTGGGTCTTTTTTTTTGCCAGTAATATGCTGTTTTTATCATGGTAGCTTTGTAGTATAATTTCAAATCAGGGATTGTGATGCCTCCTCCCTTTCTTGCTCAGTTCTCTTCCAGTTCCATATGCATTTTATGATTGTTTTCTCTAGTTCTGTGAGGTATGCTCTTGGTGTTTTGATTGGGATTGCATTAAATCTACATAGACTGTGGAAATCAGTGTGGAGATTCCTCAAAAAACTAGGACTAGAGGTCCCATTCGACCCAGCTATTTCCCTTCTGGGTATCTTCCCAGAAGAAGTAAAAAATCATACCATAAAAACATCATGTTTATAGCAGCACAATTTGTAATAGCTAAATCTTGGAAACAACCCAAGTGCCCATCAACCAAGGAATGGGTAAAAAAGATGTATTTCTATACAATGGAGTACTACTCAGCTATAAAGGAGGATAAACTCGAGGATTTTGTAGGTAAATGGATGCAACTAGAGACCGTACTCATAAGTGAAATAAATCAGACTCGCATGTGTAAACATCATATTGTCTCCCTAATGTAAGAAACTGAAAGAAAATAAGATCCAAAATCTACAATAGATATTGTGAAAGGGAAAGAAACTTCTCAAAAGGAAAGAACTGGGGTGGGGGAAAGGAGAAAAGAAGGAAGGGGAAAAAAAGCATATATATATTATAGCTAAGATAATTATACTACTAATTTCTTTTAGTTCCTTGAAAAGAACTGTTTGTGCTTATATTGTTTGATCAATTTTTTATGCCTATATATTGTAATCTAAGTGACTACTTTAAAGATAACAATATGCAATATACTATTGTTAATTTCCTATTATACTGTTATGAAATTCTTTATCATTGTTTTCATTGTTTTTTTTTTCTCTTTAAAAAAAAGAAGAGAGGATTTAGGTAAAGCATCAGAATTTTTCACTACTTTTTTTTTTTTTTTTTGTGGGTACCGGGGGTCAACCTCAGGACCTTGCGTGCCAGCCGCTAAGCGATATCACCGACGCTTTTTTCATATGTGGGTTCCAGGAGTCGAACTCAGGCCCTCACGCTTGCCAGGCAGGTGCGTATGCTGCTGAGCCATCTCACCGGCCCCTTCACTACTTTCACTACTTTTAAAAGGGATACTTCAGGGGCTTAACAAGAGCAGAGCAAATCCCCCTTGGGCAAGCCAACCAATCTGCAGTGATTTGATGGTCAAAGGAAGGAGACAGTGCTCAAGAAGAGGCAGGATTGAGGGAAGCTAAAAAGAGAAACAGATTGTTTGAGACCAAGAGGAATTCAGTGATGAAGCAAAGTCCTGAATTAGAAAGATGGAGTTTTGTAGTTCTTATCACTGAATCTCTTCCCTGGTAGATGGTAGATGGTGTTATGGTTTAAAATATGAATCGTTCCCCTAAGGCTCATGTATTGAGGGCTTCAGCCCAGTGCAGCAGTGTTTGGAAGTGTGGCCTGGAGAGATGATTGGAACATGAAGGCATCAACTTCATCAGAGGATTAATCTACTGATGAGATTATAATTTGATGAGATTATTGGGAGGTGATGGAGACAGGATGTGGGGCCTAGTTGAAGGGACTGGATCATGGGGGCATGACTTGGGTACTATATCTCATCCCCAGAACCTTTCTCTTGGGCTCTTTCATGCTCTGCTTCCTGGCTACAGTGAGATGAGCAGCTTTCCTCTGCCATGCCTTTCCGCCATGTTTTTCTTCCTTACCACAGGCCCAAGGCAATGGAGCCACTGGCCTCAGCCAACTTTCTCAATCTTCTGTAGCAGTGAGTATCAGCTCTGGACAAAGAATATGGACAGATAGATGTGCCCAAGCCCAAAGACTGGGTTGGAAGGACAAAAAAATAAAAGAGAAATGAGAATTGAGGGTGCATGGTAAAGAAAGAGGAGACCATGGAGCATGGCTGGAAAATGAAGACTAGACAGCAAGAGAGATTTGATCATCAGGGAAAAAAGAGGCCTCAGGGCTAGATACTGTGATGGGAATAAAACAAGTTCCATTGGAGGAAGGAAGGGGACAACGGCACGATGTCATGAGGCAGCTTCAGTAAAAGGTAAAAGTTCAGGTTTTGAGACTTGAAGCAGAGCTCACTCTGAAGGGCACCTAGAAATGGCCCCTGATAGAAGGGTGAGGTTCAAGGGTGGAGCAGATCCAGTCAAAGACAGCAGGAAATGTATCCAGACACCGTGTACCCTTTTGGCTCCTCAAGGATTAAAGATCAATTTTGATAACCAAATCTTTATAAGTGATGCCCTTCTTTTAAAAACCCTTAACAGCCCAAGCTTTGAGGCCATGGTAACTGACCATTATGAAGGACATTACGAAGGACCACAGCATTGCTGGTAGCTGGCTTCTGAAGCATTGCCCTTCTTTCTGGCCAAAACACACGTATGCCCTGTCTTGGTCTGTTTTCTGTTGCTATAACAACGTACCTGAGACCAGGTAATTTTAAAGAATAGAGGTTTACTTGGCTTGTGGTTGTGGAGGCTGGGTAGTCAAAGAGCATGGCACTGGCATCTGGTGAACATGCATAATATGGTGGAGAGTGCCACACAGGGAGACAGAGTAGCTGTGTCAGCTCGGGCCTCTCTTGCTACAGAGCCACCAGGCCCATTGCGGAGGGCCCACCATGATGAGTGTGCCCAATCCCAGCCACCTCCCAAAGGTCATCTCCAGATCCATCAACATGTGAGCTTGGGGTTAAGTTTCATCCGAACCACAGCAGGACCCTTTACAGAGCGAACACCTGCATACTCTTCAGAGAGTAAAGACACAGCCCCAAGAGGGCGGTGCTGGTCTTTCCGCAAAAATTACCTACAGACACAACCTTATGGGAAGAGTTTTGAAATTCCAGCTTCTCCAGGAGCTGCAACTTCTTCTTTTATTATTTTTTTTAAAGTTTTTTTGAGATAGGGTCTCACTATGTAGTTCAGGCTGGCCTTGAATTCACTATAGAGCCCAGGCTATCTTCAAACTCACAGTGATCCTCCTGACTCAGCCTCCAACATGCTGGGAATACAGGATTACAGCTTTGCCACCATGCTTGGCAAGCTGCAAGTTCTTAACCAAGATGCTAAAAACGTTTGCATGAGTGTAAGACCATGGTAGTGCTAATACCCTCAAAGATGGACTAATGGCTTCAGATCCTTTACTGCATCAATTTCCCACATACCTTCTGGGTGAGTTTATTTTCCTTGGTCCTAGGGATTGAACCCTGGACCTCACTCATGCTAGGCAAGCTCTCTACCACTGAAGTATACCCCCAGCCCTCTAGGTGAGTTGTAACCACCCTGGCTTTTTACCTGAAGTCTCTCCCACACCACTCAAGTTGCTTCAGGCTCTGAGCTCCTGGAGCCAGTCCCTAGGCTGAGATAAACTTCTCCTGTCAGCTGGCAGAGTCCTAGCCTTTGGCACTTTTCCTTGGTAATACAGAGGACATTTTTCTGTGCTTATTCCTGGCCCAAAGTTGCTGTCAAATATGCTAAGTAGGACCGGTGAGATGGCTCAGTGGCTTAAGCGCCTGCCCGGCAAGCGCGAGGGCCCGAGTTCAACTCCCGGAACCCACATACGAAAAAGGGGCCGGTGATATTGCTCAGCGGCATGGGTGCCTGCTGGCGCGCGAGGTCCTGAGGTCGACCCCCTGGTACCCACAAAAAAAAAAAATATGCTAAGTAAAGAACAGTGGTTCCAGTGATGGGCTGCTTAAGTTTACTGCCCTCTCCATTCCAAATATAGAGAATTTGGAGCCAGGTGCTACCAGTAAAGAAGGATTTCAAGGATATCATCCTTGCCTCATGCAGGTGCTCTGCTGGCTGTGGACAGCTCGTGAGAAATGGCCATGTATTGTCTAGGAGGCCAGCAGGCTAGCATCAGCCCATGCATGTGCCCTACCCAACATTTAGTAACTTATACTTCTTACTATTAAAATGTGGCAGAGGATTCAACACCCCAGAAATGGTTGTGATTATAGTGAAATGTGAAGACAATAACGTGACTGACGTGGACAGTTGATCAGTCTTTGGGACCAGGCCTCCATAGAGGGCTACGTGAGTTCTCCCTTAGATACTGCCTTGTTCTTGGCAGACACCACTGTGGGGTCCAGAAGAGTCTGGACTAACTTCTGGAGTCAGTCACTAGAAAGCTATGGGCCTGGATTTCCTCAGCTTCCCCCAGAATTGGTGTGAGATTAGGGGGTGTCATGTCCCAAGACCTCTCAGGCTTGCTTTAGTCCTGACATGCTGTGATTTCATGACTCCCCGAGTCCGAGAATGGTGCCCCATGTGGCCTTGCTCCCCTTTTCCCCTGCGGGGCCTGATGCCTCCTCATGGTGCAGCAAAACAAAAGAAAGTCTCAAATGCTTCTGATTGGGAAGAAAAGTGGTAGGACAGGACACGATGCTGTTTGTCCCATTCCTAGGATTTAGAATGTCACAGCTCTCAGCAAGCCATACTTTCTCCAGTCTCGAGCTTCCTTTTCTCTAATTTCACTTCTCTATGTTTCTCACACCTCCCTTGGTCTCTCTCCTTCCCTTTCTCTCCACCTTTCTTCATTCCCTCTCTTTCTCCCTTCCTCCTTCCCCACCTTCTGTGGTTTGAATATTTGTTCCCTCCAACATTTGCTGAAATTTAATTGCCAGGGTAAGAATATTGAGACGAGATGCTGAAGAGGTAATTAGATCCTGAGAGTTCTGTCACGTGGGGGATTAATGCTACAAGGGGACCGTGATACTTATCCTCAACTGGCTCTGGAAGCAGGAAGAGTTCCAAAAATCGTTTTGGCTGGAAAAGGTAGTGAGTCCCGTGACCGTCAACACTGATGAGTTCTAGCTGGTGTGTCGGGCACAAAACAAAGGACAAGTAGTAGGACAAAATGTTTGCATCAGAATGTGAGCAGGAAAGTAGTCAAGTACCGAGGTGTGACTGTATTATGAAAGGGTGAGTCTGCCCCTCTTGGCCTCTCTCCTTTGCCTTGGGAATTTCACTATGTGAAGACAAAGCACTGCCCCCTCAGAGCACCTTGTTCAAGGTTCCATCTGGGAATCAGAATGAACAAACCCGCTGCTCACGAGCTTGGACTCCCCACCTCCCGAGCTGTGAACCACTACGTTCATGTTCATCGTGAGTTACTCAGCCTTGCGTGTTCTGCTATAGCAGCACAGACCAACTCGGACACCACCTCTTCCCTCCTCTCCTCTGCTTTCCCCTCCTCTCCCCTACCCTCCCTTCCCTCCCCTCCCCTCCTCTCCTCTCCTATTCTCTTTTTTCTCTTCTCCTCTCTTTTCTCTTCTTTCTCTTCTCTTTTCTCTTCTATTCTCTTCTTTCTCTTCTCTTCTCCGCCTTCACCTCCTTTTCTTTTCCCCTTCCATCTGTCCTCTTCCTCCTCTTTCTCTCCTTCTTCCCTATTTTTCTGTTTCCCCCACACATTCATTTTCTCTTTTCCTACACCCCTCTCCATATATTCCTCCCTCTTTCTTCCTTACAGATATATGGTATATCATATATATAATATATGATATATATATTACATATAATGATAAAGAAATGAATTGGTCACCCTGCTATGCCTAGATTCTAAATTAACTCAAGGATTTTCCCTTTACAGCCACCCACTATCTTGATGAAATATGTCCAGAAATCTAAATTTATAAACCTAAAAATTAGGGAGCCATTGATTTCTAGCAAGTGTTCCTAACAATTAGAAAAGCCACAATCAGTAAAATTACTACATTACTAAATAACTTTCTTTTACTGGTTGGTATCAGAATTAAGCTGCTTTTCATTAGAAGCAGAAATGAAGGCCAGGTTTAGAAATATCTCTCTGAACTTACAAATGTGTTGCCTTTGATGCCTTTTGAGAACCACTTCGGAAATCACCTCCCAGCAGGGTGGGATGGCCCATGCCTGTAATCCCAGCAGTTGGGAGGTTGAGGAAGGAAGCTCATCATGAGTTCGAGGCCAGTCTGGGGTACATAGTGGGACCCTGTTTCAAAAAAAAAAAGAATGTTATGTGATGGGTTCACACCCATATGAAAGCTGCTTGACCATCATGGTGGCGCTCCAACATGGCGACAAGCCCAAAACAACATATCACCCACTGCCTCCTTCTTCTTCCCCAGCCCAAAATAAACTTACTCTCCCCCTTTCACGCATGCTCCAGAGATCCCCCAATCCCTTTCCGTTAGGTCACCTTGCCCACCCCTCCAAACTCCACCCCCAGCTAAACGCAATAAATGCTTTGCCCCCCAGCCTCCTCCTCGGAGGGTCCTTTGCATCCTACTGCAGCCTCCCGCGCCCCCGCATTAAAGGCTTCTCTCAATCTCTTTTCTTTACCTTTACTCCGCCAGACCTAACAATATGTGGAACAGGGAAATAACAAAAGGCCTGCCCCCTCCAGCAGCAGACGAGGACACACTCGGAGTGGGAGTGGGAGCCAAGCAGGCAGAAACTGAGAGCACCCAGGGAGAAAGAACCTCGAGTCCCCCACGCTGGGGTGGTTTGGCTCAGGTTCCATTTCCTAAGGGTTGGGTGTCATTTTCCTAACCAGAGGCTCCCAAAGTGATCTAAACAATCGGTTTCAGTAAAGCACGACGTTGAGGACAAGCAGGACTCTGTGGGAAGGTGAGAGGGTCCCTGAGTGACGCCGGCGGGAGGAGAGCGGAGCGGGGTGGGTTCTGCCAGACACGGTTCCACAGATGCCACCGACAGCCGGCAAGGAGCAAGCCACCGAGGGAGTCAGGGTGACTCGGGGACGGACCCGCCAGCCACAGCCAGGGCGATAAGAAATTCAGACCTCTCCAAAGAATGTCTTTGTTCCTACAAAAGTGTGCCTGCCATCTACCCTGAGGCCCACTTCTAAGTCCGAGGATCCTGCCTGTAACCCCATAGGCTGATCTCGACTTGGCTGAGACGTCGTGTGGTCATTTTTGTGTACAAAAATCGCTAGACAGAGTCTCTTTGGCAATGCGTTCGCATCCCCTTCCAGGTTCATTCGCCTGGGGGATGCTTGCTTTCACTTTGCAATAAACGCTGCTTTCTGCTTTCGTTCTACAATAAAATACATTTGCTTGGTTCTCATTTGGTTCTCTACCTTGTAATCCTTTCTGGGTCAAGAGAAAAACGTGCCACCAACCGGACAGTAACCATATATGTCTCCTAAATTTCATGTGTTTGGAACTACCAAATGTGGGAGATCACCATGCTGCTCTCTCCTGAGAAAGAAAGCCCTGGCCACAACCTGTCCCTGACCTCTCCTTCACCCTATTTACTGAGCTATGTAGAGCTGGCTATACTGAAACAAATGTTCCTGGCAGTAAAGGTGCCAGCCTTGTATACATCAAAACTATCTGTGCATTGCTAATTGGAGACCTCTGTGCCTGGTATGGCTACAAAGTTTCTTTTCCCTATGCACTTTGAGTGACCCCCACCCCCTCCCTGATGGATACCAATAAAAGCCACGAGCTTTTGGAGACCAGGCCTTTTGTTCCACAGGGAACACTGGGTCATCCCAGAGCTCCTTAGCTGCAGAATATTCTGTCTTTGTCTTTCTTTTGCATCCCTGTGTCATGTTGCTGGGTGATACCCTCAGCAGGGGTTTCGGTAACCACAGTGGTATATTACTGGTATTTGAGAGTTAGGACCATTAAGTGGTGACTGGCCCAGCCAGACATGGTGGCACATGGCTGTGGTCCCAGCACTCTGGGAGGCTGAGGCAGGAAGATTATAAGTTTGAGCCCAGTCTGGATCCTGTCTCCAGGGCTGGGAAGGCAGCTCGGTGTGAAGGCTGAAGGCTCAATCCTCAGTACCCCTGGGGGGGGGGGTTGACTGGGTTGAGGTAGAACCTATGTAATCTATTTATAGTGTTGTGCGTGAGCAGATGACTGAGTTACCTTGGGAGTAGCTTTGTTATAGAAGTGAGTCTGATTTCTGACTTGTGTTTTAGAACACTCACTTTGGTTGTAACAGATTTTTTATTTCTTTGGATTGGACAGGAAGAGGGAAGCTGGGAAACTAGCGTGGAAGTTATTGTGATAACGCAGAAAGGAAGCTCTTGCCTGGTCTGGGATGGCAGCAGGGAGCCAGGGATTCTGAGTAGCTGGGGAGACGTCCTCTTCCCGGAGATTCAGTAGAACCCAGGAGCAGGGAAGGATGTGGAGTTAAAATTGACCCTCAGGTCTGGGACTTGGGCAACCAAATGTTCTGGAGAGGAAAGAAGCGCCCCATCTGTGATAACATTAGAAGGATAGTTTATCAAGCCCAGAAGAGCTATTTAGACCAAAGGAAAAGACTGCATGCAGCCTTGTGTCTGATTCTCCTGCAGGTAAGATAATCACGAGGAAGAGCTCTTTTGGCAGATTACAGATCTTTTCTGTTGTTTTCAGAATATTCGTTCAGTTAAAATAATCACAAGGGCTGAGCATGCCTCTAATCCCAGCACTTGGGAGGCTGAGGCAGGAGGATCACCGTGAGTTTGAGGCCAGCTGGGGCTACATAGTGGGTTCAAGACCAGCCTACAGTACGTATGAGACCCTGTCTCAAAAAACCAAAAAACAAACAAACAAAAACAACAACAAAAAAAGATAATCACGAGGAACCTATTCTGTAAATTGACTGTAGGTAGATTCTCTTGGCAGAACAAAGATCCTTTCTGTTTATTGTTAGGTTTTTCTTGTGCTCTAGATAAAATGAGATGATTTCGTTCTATAGATGAGCCCAGGGTTCCTCTGAGTTTGTTAGGACAACTGCTAGAGGTACAGAAAGAAGGGACAGTGGTTTCAGTCCTGAGTTCAGCGGTGAGCTTGGGTATCATTGCTATCTCTCTTGTGCGACTTGGTAGCATGTCCTGGAGATAAATAAACCCTGTGCAATTTATTTAAAATGCCTTTTGTCAGTCCCAATAAATCAGTGGCATTTCCCAGTATAGCAGCAATGCCAGTAGCTTCCTTGATTTACTGATTTAACAAACCCTGTGTGGGTCCCTGGGCACAGTGTGCATAAGCCATTACTGCTGTCTTCCAAGGGGCCACCGAGCCCAGTTTGAGATTTATTTGGTACAACCTGGGAAGTTTTACATCCATGAGGAGACTTGCTCTGCTTAAATTTTGTCCTTCAGCTGGGCATGGTGGCACACGCCTGTGATCCCAGTACGCACCTGAACTACATAAGGAGAACCTGTCTCAAAAAGACAAAAATGGGGGAAGGTTGTCCTTCAAAGAGTTAGCTTATGTCTCAGAGACTCCAAAAAGCTTTCTCCCTCATCTCCAGTCTACAGAGTTCTTGTGTTTTGCTTTCGTCTGTGATGCCAGCATGGAACCTGTGGTCCCACGCATGGTGGACAAGCTCTCTGCCACTGAGCTGTGACCTCAGCCCTGAGTCCTCCGCTGTTTCCGCGGATGTTTTGGTATTAAATCATGGGCTCTTAGCCATTCTTACCTGGATTATAGATCCCTGGTGGGAGGACTGTTTTCAAATTTCCTAGAGAAATAAAACCAACAAGAAATATACACACACGCAGACACACACAAGAATATATATATATATATATATATATATATATATATATATATATATACAGTCCCTGACTTACAAACAAGTTCCATTCCGGGAGAATTTTTCGTAAGTCAGATTCATTCATAAGCTGGCAAAGTGAGTCTTACACAGGACGCCTGTGAAAGATCACAGCCCTAATGTCCATAAGTTGGCGATTATATATACATAAGTCCCCGACTAACAAATGAGTGGGATTCATTCGTAAGACTGACAGGGTGAGTCTTACACACCGTTGACACAAATGTACAATGTCTATTGCTTTGCGCTTCCTAGCAGTCCTCCACACAGCACCGCTGCTTTTCCTCTGCTTCTGGACATCCCGGTCTCTGACTGAGCACTGTGCTGCTGTGCACTATGGCAGTGTGCAGTGGGCACCCAGCAGCACCACTGTGACAACGTCCGGCAGACACGGGAGCTACTTCTGCCATTCGCATCTACGAAGGTTCATAAAGGTAGGTCCACTTGTATCTGGGAAAGTTCTCAATTTAAATGTTTGTAAGTTGGGGAATATATATATATATATATATATATATATATATATATATATATATATATTAAATTTCTGGCCACCTAGGAAAGCTAATAAGTTCTAGTCCAAAAACTGGTAAGCTTAAAATTCAAGCATAACTGATTCTTCCAATTCTAACTCAAAGGCAGGAAGAGACCAAAGTCCCAGCTCAATGAGTCAAGCAAGAGTTACCTTTTTCTTCAAAGAGGGTGAGACTTTTGTTCTGCTCAGGTTTTCAGTTGATTAGATGAGGCCCTTCTCATTCAGGAGGACTACCTGCTTTATTTGGTCTTTAGATTCAAATGTCATTAATCTCTAAACACATCCAGAATAATGTTTGGCCAACTATCTGGGCACCATGTGGCCCAGTCAACGTGATACATATAATGAATCATCACAGAGTTTTGTCTGTCTCTTTAGCGGTACCACTGCCTTCCATGCAATGGGCTTATAGTCTAGTCCCCCTCCTGGAGCCTAGTAAGGCCTAGGCTCAGTTATGATACTTGGGAAATGTGGTGGATTAACTAATGGTGAACTTGTAGCACCCAGCTGAACTGAGTCAGCATGGTGCTGGGTGTTGAAGGCCCACCTGAAGATTGTTGACAACAGCATAAAAGGAGAACTGGAGGGGAAGATGGTGCGCTGTTGATTCTCCTAGAGAAGCTTGTTATGCTGGTTTTCCTGATATGAACTCAGCTGTTCTCATTGTTGGAGGAGCTTGGATCCTTGCTGTTGCTGAGGATGGCTGTGGTTCTCTTCGGGGGAGCTCTGGTCCCTACCTTGAGCATTGCTTCCTGGTTCCAGTGCAGATCTTTCATCCCACTGGCGCAGATTTTCTAGCTTCCACCGCTGACCTTTGGGCCTTCCCAGTGCAGATCCTTGACACAGACTTGCATGAGACATTGTCGTGGGCTCTAGGCCTCCAGCTGGACTCGCGGGGCCATTGCCATGGGCTCTAGGTCTTCAGCTGGACTCATGTAGGACATTGCTGTGGGATCCAGGCCCTCAGCTGGATTCTTTGGGTCTGTAATGTGTGAGCAGATCTCCTGCACTCTTTTGCATTTGACTCTTTGGGTGAATATTATGAAACAATCCTATAAATCGTGTGTCCTGTATTAAATCTTTTCCCTTGCAAACCCTGACTACAACAGGGAACCTGCTAGTGTTTGGGTATTGAAGTAATTTCAGATCTCAGGTTGCAGGGCATGGAGCCACAGGCAATATGAGGAGCAATGTCTGGGAGGGGTGCTCAGAATAAAAGATTCAGACACAAAATCATTACAAGAAAATCTTAAGGCAGAATGGATGAATCTATGTTCAAACCACTGGGCAGAATCCAGAAAAAAGGAAGACAAGGTTGTAACCATTGATCCTGATATGTCAACTTTATTAGATTAAGAAATGCCTAGCAAATTTGTAGAGGACCGGTTGTACCTGGTTAGGTCATAGAAGAGTGGCCTTTACACTATATATGGTCCCTTGCTCTTTTCTCTCTGACACTATTCCCTGCTCTGCTTCCTGGCTACCAGAACTAAGCAGCTTTGCTCTGCCAAGCCTGTCTGTCATGAGCTCTTTGCCTCAGAGACCGCTGACCATGTACTGAATCTTCTGAAATCGTGAACTAAATTAAACCTTTCCTCCTTTAAGTGTTGGGTATCAGGTATTTTGTCTCAGTAAGAGGATAGCTGGCTAATACAAAAAGTTGGTACCAGAGAAGTGGGGCCATGGCTATAACTGTACCTGGCCATGTGGTTAGGAAGTCTTTGGGACTGGTTTATGGGAGGAGTTTGGAAAGTTTTGGAGAAGTGAGCTAGAGAAGCCCTAGACTGCTGTAAACAGAACTTAATGGATGATTCTGGTTGGAGCTCAGAAGACCAAGATGCTGATAAGAATCTGGACAGTAAAGGCTAGCTCAGGAGGTTTCAGCTGGGAACAAGGACTCCACTGGCAGCTGGACTAGAGGACATGTGTTGTACACACTGGAAGAAAATTTGTCTATATTTTGCCCGTGTCCTGAGAATTTGTAGGAGACTGTTATGGTCAGTGGATTCATTAATCTGGTAGGAAGTTTCATGACAGCCCAGCATTCAGGCTGGGGCATGGACACAGCTGGCAGCTTTTAGCCAGATTTATAGTGAGAATCAGGGGCAAAAGACAGAGCAGGAAAAAAAGGAAAAACAAATTTTGGGCCAGAGAAACCTTGTGTAAAATTGGGGCCAATGGATGTATGGCTACTAAAGGTACTAGCACCATTATAAAGAAACTAAGCTATGTGTGAGAGTGCACACCTATAATCCCACCACTTGGAAGGCCAAAGCCCATGGATCCTCATGAGTTCAAGGCTAGACTGAACTACATAGCGAGACCCTATCTTAATCCCCCCACCCACACAAAAGAAACCAAGTACTTTGTACAGGGACAAGAAGAAAAATGCTTTGAGGGTATCTCAGGAATTTTCAAGTCCCAGCACATGGCAGGCTCAAAGGTGCAAAAATGTCAACCTTTCTTTTGAGAAGAGAACCCCTGGGACACCTGCTCAAGAAGGGCCTGCTAAGGAATTGGTTCCCTGGGATTCATTTCACCATGCTGAATCATCAAAGCACTCAGAAGCCACTGCAGACATGGACCAAGGGGACCCACTTACTGCTTCCTCTAACAGGCCTTGGCAATGTCCATGTGATGCTTATTTTAAAGGCTTGCAGATTTTAAGAGCTGTGAGGTCAGGAAGACATCCACACACATTTCAGAGGAAGGCCTGGTAGGCCAAGCAAGAGTCCCTTCATGAAGGTGTGGGAATGAACTGAAGGTGCAGTGGAGATCCCAGGAAATTGTAGATGCAGGCATGTGGAATGTCAGCTGAAGAAAACTGCAGACCATGAATATAACTAGCCCAAGAGAGAGGCTGGGTGGGCTACAACCAGCAAGACCTATGGTGGTGTGTGGCCATCCATGCCCTTTGGAACTCACGTTTTACCACCATGTGCCTTAGATGCTGGACATTTGCCCTGCTTGTTTTTGGTCTTGCTTTGATTCAGTTCCTTTCTATCCCCCTAGTCCTCCCCTTTGGAATGAGAATGTTTACCCTATGCCACTGTATCTTGGGATTATGTAATTTGTTTTTTATTTTTACAGGTATTCACAGCTAAGAATTTTGCCTTGAGTTTCAGAAAAGACTTAGACTTGGACTTTTGAAAAATGTTGGAGGATGGAGGGGAGGGGAAGGGGATGAAGAAAAGAATTAAGATGTTTTATGCACATGTGCCAATGCCCCACAAGGAATGTAAGCATTATGTACTGCAAACACATACCAATAAAAAAGAAAAAGAAAAATGTTGAAAACTTTGAGACTTTGGGGAAGGGATTATTGTGTTTCTGGTTGTATGGGGGATAGTTGTATTGTGTTAGGCATAATTATAAACATGTTATTATCTGTATTTGGAGGTTAAGTATGATTTAAGGAGACGTGTCTAGGTGTAAATTGAGAAGGGGTAGGTTGTGACTATTAACCCTGATAGGTCAACTTCATTGGATTAATAAATGCCTGTCAGCTAGTAAAGCATGCTCTAGTTGTATCTGGGTGGGTCTTGGAGACCTGGCTTTGGTTGCTATACATGGTCCCTTGCTCATTCCTTTCTGGCACTGTTCCCCTGCTTTGCCTCCTGGGCACCACAAACGAAGCAGCTTTGCTCTGCCATGCCCTTCTGCCAGAGGTTTTTACCTGAAAGCCATGTACTAAACCTCCTGAAACCATGAGCTAAATGAAACCTTTCCTCCGGTAAGTGGTGGGTGTCAGACACTGTGTCTCAGTGACAGGAAAGTTGACTCATACAAAGGTAAAGCCAGGAGGAATTCCCTGATCTGAAGGGTCAGTGAGATCGATATAGTTTGGATCTGGAACATTCCCCAAAGTCCAATGTGCTAAAGCCTTTGATACCAACCTGAGGAGCTAGATCATGGAAACTTTAAGAGGTGGGGTCTGGTGCAAGAAAATTCAGTCACTGTGTCTGTGTCTGTGAAGAGGGTAGTGGGACTTCAGCCTCTCCCATTTGCTTCCTTGCCACCATGAGGTGAATAGCTTTCCTTCCACTCCCTGCCATGATGCTCTGCCTCACCCTAGGCCCCAAAGCAGTGGAACCAACTATTGTGGACTGAGATCTCTGAAGCCATCAGCTAAAATAACTGTTCCCTCCTCTGAATTTGTTTGCTTCAGGTATTGTGCCACAGTGAAGAGCAGCTGACTAATAGAGATGTTTCTACTCGTAGGTGTGAGTTGGGTGGGAGCCTTTAGAGTTACCTGCTTGAACTTGATGTCTTTCTCCCCCACCTCAACTCTTTCCCATGACAGAGGGGCCTGAGGCTTCCCAGGATGTGTCAGGAAGTACTAATGGCATCTGGTACATTTCAAGGGGGAAGAGGAGGCTTCTTACAAGCACTTTTCTAACTGAGAGCATTTTCAATCTTTTTTTTTTTTTTTTTTCTTGCTTTGCCGGGGATCAAACCTACAGCCTTGTACAACTACATAAGCATTCTCAGGGGTTATGAGAAGGTCCTGAGTCCTCTTCTACCACACAGTTAGGCGCCACATCCCAAGCTCATGGGGATGGTCATGGGGATGTCAGAGAGAGAATCATGTGTCGTGAAGCAGAGAAGAGGATATGGGCAGGTGGGTAGGCAGAGTCTTTCATCAAGTCCCTCATTGAAGAAAAATGTTCAGCCACCTATACCACTGTCACATTTCCAGGACTCCACCATATGTGACACAAAGCTCCCTTTTCTAGAACTGACTTTCCAGTAGGGTAAAATCAGACAAAAGATAGGTAGCACAAGAAGGGGAAAATAGAATTAGTACTGTAGTCAATGAAGACCTTTCTGGACCATTAACATTGAACAGAATGAGGTCTATGGATGGGAGGTGAAGCTAAAGCTGCGAGGCGGGAGAACAGGAAGGCCGGCATGTGAGTCAGAAAGCACAGGGCAGCCGCGCCTCACAGTTCTGCTCGGGAGAGCCAGCCGCTTCCCACTGCAGCCTCACCTCCTGTTTGTAGTTGTCACACAGTAAACATGCCCTTGTTAGAGCAATTTACCCCCTTTTATCATAAAGCAGTGTTCAGCCATAGTAAGATATAGTTAACTACCTTTAGATTCATAAAGATGCATGGTATGGGTGTGATAGTATGAAGAAAAAAAGAGCGAAAGAAATAGATTATGAAAAATAAAGCAATGGTAGATGTGAAGAATGCGGTAAGATTGGCGTAGGAGGGCCTGTTAAGGAGTACAGGTATTAGATAACAGTAGCAGAGACAACCACCTAGAAGTCTAAATAATAGGAGTAGAGATTAAACTAGAGGGAAAGAAAATAAGGAGAAATACTAAGGGAATAAGTTGAAAGAGAGAAAGTGAGAAAAGAAGCGGGCTGAAAGAGAGTAAAAGGAAGGCCTATTCAAACAAATAAATCAAAGTAATATTAAAGGGCAGGGCAAGAAAATGGGTAGTAAAACTCCAACAACAAAAGAAAAAAGTGAAAAATCAAGAACATACCAATAATGGAGAAAAAACTTCCTATGTATGTGCAGAGCAATGTTTTCTTTGTCCTAGTCCTTTTTTTAAATGTGGGTACTGGGAGTCGAACTCAGGCCCTGGCGCTTGCCAGGCAGGCGCTTACGCCGCGGAGCCATCTCACGGGCCCTTTGCTTCCCCATCTTAATCTTAAATCACGTTCGTCTTTGCCCTCTTTATGGTCTGGGAGTTTGCACGTGGGTTGCTTAGCTGGAGGTGGCCTCTCTCCATTGCTCCCATCTGCGGCAGCTGGGAGCGGGCTGTGGACGGGTGGGGCCGCGTTTCTGAGGCCCCTGCTGCGGGTTCCCTCCGGAGTGGCTCGATGTTGTCACCCGGTGAATATTCCGCTGTGGCCAGGCTCCTGATGCGCGGGGAGGCTCCTGCGGCTCTCACACCGACTCTCAGGCCTGTGGATGCTGAGAGGAGACACAGATCTGCCCAGGACTAATGAGGGCTGACTTCCACAAGCCCGGTGAGGGCGTAGAGTGCTGGGTGGCGTCGCCCAGGTGTCCACAGCACCGGGCAGATCGGGCAGCCAGAGGCCTGGCCCACGGTGGCAGCAGGGACTGTGTCCTGCGCCCTGAGTGGACGCGGCATGGAGACCGCGCCGTGCCCGGGTGGTTAGGACGCCTTGTGTAACCCCGGGTTCCCCGCACTGGCAGGGGATGTCGGACAGAGACTCAGGGGGGCCCAGGCTTGCAGCAGGGCAGTGAGGGCTCGGTGTGGACTCGAGAGAGCCTGGCCACTGAGTACAGACCCACACTAGACCGGTGTTAGCTCTGTGGCAGCTCTGCAGGCCCCCAGCGGTCACTCAGCTGGGCGCGGGGCCACTGTTGAAGACTCCCGACGCCGCGGTGGTTGCAAGTTTATCTGCTCAGAGTCTGAGAAGGGATGGGTGGGTCAGGGGAGGGAGCAGCTCCCTGGCCACTCGCCCCTGGTGTGTGTCCACGAAAAATGTTGCCAGGCTGCAGTGTCCTTTGTTCAGAGAAGGGACAATGCAGCGAGGGCCTGTGTATCCCAAATCTGTCCCGCGTGGCTAGACTCCGCCCTGCTGCCTAGATCCCACCCGCGATCTGGGACCTTCTCAGAACGGTGGCTCCCGAGTGGGACGTGGGCTGAGTTCTGTCAGACTTCTTTGCCTCATTTAAACTTCTATGTGTATGTTTTGTTTGATCTACATTCTCTTCTTTCAAATTGATGTTTTACATCAGGGTGCATGTCCCCTCTTTCTCTCAATGACCTGTGTTTTCAATTGATCTTTTCGGAGTCTCTCGAGCATGACTCTTCCTCTATTCAGCCATGTTGGATCTCTCGCTTTATGCTCTTTCTTTCTTCCTATTTATTTATTTAGTTAGTTTTCTGAGACAAGGTCTTGCAATGCAATCCAGGCTGGCCTTGAACTCACTATGTAGCCTAAGCTGGCCTTGAACTTGCAGCAATCCTCCTACCTCAGCCTCCCGAGTGCTGGGATTACAGGTATGCACCACCATGCCCAGTGCTTTATGCTTTTTAAAAATAAAAATCAGCCAGGCCTGGTGGCACACACCTGTAATCCCAGCACTCAGGAGGCTGAGGCAGGAGGAGTGCTGCACGTTTGAGGTTAGCCAGGACTACATAGCAAGACCGTGTCTCAAAAAAACAAAAATAAATAGATAAACAAATAAATAAGGTCTATGTCCCACCTCCAGAGGCCCCAATTAATTGAAATGAAATAGAAACAAGACATCAGTGTTCTTCAAAATGTCCTTGTGAGATCCTAACCTGCAGCCAGTGTTGAGAGCCACAGATCGCTGGGGGAAATGTGTGGTTGGTTAACGAGCAAATGGCAGCTTCTTGACATGTGTCGCCATGTGCAATTTAATGACAATAAACTCACCAGTTTCTGACCCCTGAGCAAGAGCAATTCTTCAGCAGTGTTTGTTCATAGCTGGGTGCCGGATCAGACCTTGACAGTCTGGCCCTGTTGCTGCTTCAATCTGCTACCTGAAACAGGCAACCACGTGCTCCTTCAGGGGTTCGAATGCCTGGGAATGCGGTTCAACACCTGCCTGTAGCCTGGAGAGGGCTGGGCAGTTTTCCTGGCAGGGAGACTGTTGCCATGACGAGCCAGTGGCTGTACCACCCCCTCCCCCACAGTCCAGATGTTCGGATTAGCAGGATCAGCTTTTCTGTTGCTGACGTAGAATACCTCACATCCACCACTTAAGGGAGGGGAAGTTTAATTTGGGTCACATTTTCTAGGGTTTCAGTCCATGGTCAGCTGGCTCCAAAGCAAAAACTTCACGGTAGAGGGTGTGGTGGAGCAAACCTGCTTAGCTCATGGTGGTCAGGAAGCAGAGCAGGGAAACAGTGCCAGGGAGGAAGGAGCAAAGAACCAGATGTGTTCCCCAAGGTCACCCTCCATGACTCATCCAGACACACCAGGTGTGTGCCACACTAATCAGGCCAATCAAGTTGACACGATGAAGTTTAGCCACCAAAACAAAAACAAAAACAAAAACAAAACCAGACAGATCAGTAGTCATTAATTCTTTGCTCACTGTCTTCTAACAGTTTTTCTCTTCAACCCAGCCAGTGAGCCACAACAACCCAAAGTAGTTGGAGGGCACATAATCCCCAGAGGTAGGGTCTGCAGCCCCTGCCAGCTGGAAGAAGCTGTAGAAGACAGAGACCTCCACTCCCTCAGCACCCTGCAAAGAATTATGTGGATTTGTGTCTCTCAGGGGAAAATGAGCCAGGAGATCGAGGTGTGGCAAAGCTGACTGGGGAAGCAGGTGTGACTTGTTAATCACAAAATACCTGGATGGATGCGCAGAACAGTTCCTAAAGCCCTGCATGTGGACTTCTTTTGAGAACTGGGGCAGGTTTTCAATAGGATGGCCGAGTTCAGACATCAGCTGAGGAGTGGATGATACAAAAATGACAATTGGGTTTTTGCCGTTGTGTTCTTTCTTGCTCGTGGGCCACTCTCATGCTGTAGGGTACACTTCTTTTTGTACTTGGCCCAATCTTGCTCTGTAGATCCTGTTTCTTTTTGTCTTACTTTTTTTGTTGCTGAGACAAAATACCCAACGCCCAAAGTTAGAGGAGGAAAGGTTTATTTGGCTCACAGTTTGTAGAGGTTTCAGTCCATAGCTGGCTGGCTTCCAGGCAGGACCGTCATGGCAGAGGGGCTTCACAGAGGAGAAACAGTTCATAGCAGGCAGAAGGGAGAAGGCAGACGTTGGCATGGCAGCAAGCTACAAGCGAGAAACTAGCGACCCTCTTTCTGTCTCTCATATTTTATCCAGGCTACCTGCCCTTAGGGTGGGAAACACTCACACCTTTAATCCTAGCATCACACTGTGAATCAATCCCAGCCTCACATTCTTTTTGGGGGTGGTACCAGGAATCAAACTCAGGACCTCATGCTTGCCAGGCAGGTGCTGCACCACTGAGCTAAATCCCTGGCCCCATTTTTTTTTTTTTTTTGATTCTGGGAATCGAACTCAGGACCTTTTGCTTGCCAGGCAGGCGCTGTGCCGCTGAGCTATATCCCTGGCAGCCTCACATTCTTGATCCCAGCAGCACACATCTTAGATCCAAAAAGGCCCACATACGACCACCTGAGGCTTTGTGGGGACATCTAGATAAAAGCCATAACACTTTTCCTACCTTTAATAAAAATTTGCTACTGTTTGTGCTTGTCTCGACCAATTCTTTGCTCAGGACAGAAAGAACCCGGAAACCACCTCCAGAAGGAGACTCCAGCACCCCAAAACCTGGTCACAGTCCTACTGGAGTGACTGGAGTCTCAGTCCTACTGGGGACCCACTGGGAGCCAATCTGAAACGCATGCCTCAGACCCACTCCTGAGTGAGCAGGCTGTTCAGGGACATGGATGCCCCCTCTAAGGTGAAGCCATGGTGAGGGCTGCCCCTCAATGGCCATTATTCTTGACATTAGCAGGCTGCCCAGCCAGAGACAAAGGACTCTAGAGGCAAGAGAAAGCCCTTGGACCACAAAATTCAGATCTAGCAGTTGAAAGTGATGCTCCAGTAAAGAGGTAAAGGCAAGGACAGGGATTGGGTGGGGCACTACTCTGCTATGGGAAAATACATCACTAGCCTGGCTATTGGAATGGTTTCCCCCGTATATGGTACTCCGCCGCAGTTAAAGAACCAGGCGTGGTGCTGCACACCTGCAATCCCAGCTACCCAGGAGGCTGGGGCGGCAGGACTGCAAGTTTGAGGCCAGCCTGGGAAACTTAGTGAGACTGTCTCAAAACGAAAAATAAAAAGATACGGGGAGGTAGAACAGTGGTAGAGGGCATGTTGAGCATGCACGAAGCCCAGGGGTTCAACCCCCAGCACTGGAAAAGAAAAAATAAAAGTGAAAAAGCAGCACCAAGAAGGTTACAACTTTGAATATTTCTGCCACTATATTTTAGAACAGGACAGGATGATTAGTAGATACCAAGATTCATGGTCTTTGATTTCAAAACATTACATTGAAGATTGCATTTTGAATCATTTTATAAAATGACAAACATTTACATGATACAGAATGGAAAGAAGGAATTCTTAAAAGGTAACCGCCAAGTAATACGAAGTAGAAAGGCTAGTAAGCATAGACCTTCACTTTGTGGACCTCCTTGTCCTCACACTCCCTCTGTTTGTCATAGTAATAAAAGGTATTGTCCCTTCTCTGCAGTTTCTTCACATAGCCTGTCTCTGGCCAGCGATCGATCTGCACGAGCAAAAACCAGAATATAAATATTGCAATGCCGGTTTTATCTCATATTTTACTATCAAATAGTTAAAAGTACAGCTTGCTGGCCCCCAATTTAAAGTATACAATGAAATTTAGAAGTGCTCTAACTCGAGAGTATCATACACACAAAACACACCTTATGTTGCTACTTTTTGTTGTTCTTTTTTCTGAGACAGGGTGGTGCTATATAGCTCAGGCTGGCCTCAAACTCACACCAATCCTCCTGCCTCAGCCTTACAAGTGCTAGGATGGCAGGCTTGCACCACCACGCCTGGCTCA
Source organism: Erethizon dorsatum (assembly GCA_028451465.1). NCBI lineage: Eukaryota > Metazoa > Chordata > Mammalia > Rodentia > Erethizontidae > Erethizon > Erethizon dorsatum. The sequence continues at coordinate 69,913,488 of CM051834.1, forward strand.
TGGCCATTTTATATACTGTAATAGAACAACTAATTCAGCTGTTTTCTCTCTACAGCTCACTCTCTAGATTTAAATGCTTATAGCATCTCCAAGATCATGGAAACATTTTAAGTAATCTAAACTTCATCCTTCTTATGTTTGTATATGATTTCAAACATTATAATTTCTAAAAGTAATACCCCAAGAGGAAACTGGGGCTGCCTGCTTTGGATGTCATGCAGGGACTAAATGAAGCAAGTAGGCTTGAAATTGCTTGGCCTGGCATGGTGGCCATGCCTGTCATCATCCCAGCCAAGGGAGACCCATTTCAGTGTCCCCCCAAAAAGAAAAGAAATAAAAAAGAAATTGAAATTGCTAGAGGTGGAAAGGTGGTATGTATTTCCCTCAGCTTAAATTTCAAATTCACCCCGAAATCCTTTTTTCTGTGGCAGTGGGTACTGAACCCAGGCTTTGTGAATCCTACATCCCGGCTACACCCCCTCCACCACTACATCCCTAACCCCTAACAAGGTCGTGGGTAAGCCTCCCGCGTAGCCGAGGTCACGGTGTAAGCCACCACGCCTTGATCGAAGTCCAATTTACTGTAGAAATCTGAGGCCCTGAATGTGGCCCATAGCGATCTGTTCTCTTCTTCACTGTTCTCTCTGCTGTGCCATGTTGGTTTGCTGACTGATCCAATTTAAACATTTTTCTTTTTCTCTCAGAATTCAATGTTATGCCTCCTTGATCAGGCTAATGTGTTTCTACTGTTAAGTGTGCGCCTTCTGGATTTTGTGAGAGTTGCTTTATCATCCTCAAAAGCTCATTATCGGCCTGGTGAGATGGCTCAGTGGCATAAGCGCCTGCCTGGCAAGTGCGAGGTCCTGAGTTCGACTCCCGGTACCCACATACGAAAAAAGGGCCAGTGATATCGCTCAGCGGCACCACCGGTACCCACAAAAAAAAAAAAAAAAAAAAAAAAAAAAAAAGCTCATTATCCAGGTTTGAGATCAAAGCTCGCTCTTCAACATCCTCAGCAGGCCTTCCCTTTCACGTTCCCTGCTTACAAACACAGAGCTTTCAACTGGAAGAAAAGCTCAGGACACCATCTAGGTCAGGTCTTTTATTTTCTAGAATGTATTTTTTTCTGTCGTCTTGTTTACTCACGAATTAGCAAAAATAGACAGCTGTATATCTGATGAACCGTGGCAGGCCCTCTGACACTGAACTACGGACACAGCCTCCTCTCCGCCCTGGCTTCGTAGCATCTGCGGGAAAAGGAGGCAATCTCAGGACGCCACCGTGGACTCTCGTTCCTGTGCTAGGGTCCTGAAGGGCACCTCACCGCACGAATAGACAGTGCCCAACACCTCTCAGGAACACTCAGAGCCACCTGACACGAGGCTTCTGCAACACAGGTAGTTGGGCTTCTGCTCATTGGCCTCTAGATTCTTGTCTTTTCAAATCTGTTGCCATCTCTGATTTCTCTGTTTCTTGGCTTTGACCTTGATCCTTCCCGTGGCAGAATGGAGCGACGAGATCCTTGGGCGCCGTCGCCTTCTGCTCCCGCAGGGAAGTCAGCGTGTGTGCAGGTGAATGCTTCAGGGGAGGAAAAGGGCTCCACTCAGACCCCAGCCCGCTGCACACGGGTGGGGATGTCCCCAAGGCACGTCTTCAGCGGCCACCCTATCCATCTTCCCAGGTGCTCTGCAAATGCCACTGTGCGCCTGCAGCCTTTTCTGAGGACTGTCCCCACGAGGAAGCCATTTTTGCCTCCTCTAAATTCCTGCGCTGCTTTTTCTGAAGGTACACATACTTTGTCTTGACTATGATTTCATTCTCCCTGTTATTACCTATTTTCTACTCCAAAATAACAAGATAATAAAAGCTATCATTCATCAATGCCAGTTCATCATTCAACACTTACTCTTTATTCACTCAGTAGCTACGAGCAGCATTACAGTGTCAGGCACTTTAGACACAGATTTCACTTAACTCCTGCGACAGCCTCTCAGCAGGCACTGTACGGTGAGGAGACGGAGGCCAGGTGACCTTGAGAACCACGTTCAGGGTCACCTGGCTAGGAAATGCAGACCCTGGAGGGACTCCCTCCAAGCCTGTGCGTTTCCCACGGGCTCCTGGGGTTTCCTGAGCTCTGTCTTTTACCTATGTTCGTGTCTCCTCGAACAGTTGGCACAGAAATCTGCATGTGGCAACTACCCAACAAATACAGACTGAATCAAATGCAAAGCATTTGCTTTTTGGAACTTCCTCTTAGAAGATGTACTTTGTCTTCTCTTCTATATTTCATCCCAATTGTGTTATTGGGTATTGCGGTGTAGCTGCAGGAGGGATGCACATTTCACATCTCCTATATGATCCTGGGTCTTGTGTGCCTTTAGGGGCATCAACCCCAGGGCACTACACTCGCTAAGCAAGTGCTCCACCGCTAAGCTATACCCAGCCCTGGCATCCTGATCCTAAGGCAAGATATGAAGCTTATTTTTGAACAGCATTGAAGTGATAATGCTTGTTTTCCCTATCCCAAAGCCATTGATGGTACAGGAACAAAAACTGTCTTTTGGTAATGAGACCAGAGTAAAATGTAGTAGATTTTACAGATATATACGGAAGACAGATATATAAAAGTCACAGTAATCAAACCTTCATTTGATCAGCATATTTAACTCTATTTCTCACCAACTAAATACTGTCTGTTAAATTAATGTCTATTAAAGAGCTTGTGACATTTTAGTTCTAATATTCCTTTTTTATTTATTTATTTATTTTTTAATTTTTTAAATTTTTTTTTATTTTTTGTGGGTACCGGGGGGTCGACCTCAGGACCTTGCGCACCAGCAGGTGCCTGTGCCGCTGAGCGATATCACTGGCCCCTTTTTTGTATGTGGGTTCCGGGAGTCGAACTCGGGCCCTCGCGCTTGCCGGGCAGGCGCTTAAGCCACTGAGCCATCTCACCGGCCCCCTTTTTTATTTTTTGACACAGGGTCTCGCTGTATAGTTCAGGCTGGCCTTGAACTCACTATGTAGCTCAGGCTGGCCTCAAACTCTTGGCAATCCTCCTGCCTCAGCCTCCTGAGTGCTGGGATTACAGGCACGAGCCACCACACCTGGTTTACATTTTAATTCTGTAGTTCTTCCATTTTTTTTCTATCTACTTTTTTTTTTTTTTTTTTTTTTTTGGTGGGTACCGGGGTGTCGACCTCAGGACCTCGCGCGCCAGCAGGCGCCCATGCCGCTGAGCGATATCACCGGCCCCTTTTTCGTATGTGGGATCCAGGAGTCGAACTCGGGCCCTCGCGCTTGCAAGGCAGGCGCTTACGCCGCGGAGCCATCTCACCGGCCCCCCTATCTACTTTTTTAGGAAGTATTCAGAGTAGAGACCAAAAAGATCTGAAAAATCCACACATTATTTAGTCTCTAAAAAATGATGAATTAGAAGATAAAAAATTTTTTTTAAACAGATAAGTATACTTTGCTGTAACCCTGGATCTAAATATTATGTATATTTATGAACACTACATCAGATTCTGTAATAGCCTTAAATACTGTATCTCTTAATAGCTACTAGAATAAATGAATAAAAAAATTCTATGCTGGTGTATGGTCTACATTTTGGTCTAATTTTTGTAAAGCAAAGCTATGTCTCTGCTCTCGGGAAAGCCTGGAGAGTACAACCAATGTCAGGAGATTTTTTTTTTTTAACAATTTTTGTTACATATATACTCCATTGAGAACGTAAATTAACCCCTACGTCATGGTTAAAATAAACAGGAGGGAAGTAACAGCCAGGCAACAAACTGAGTAACTGATAAAAGGTTTCCTGAGTGGGGGAGAAGGGCTCCTTCATGGTCCACCTACCGTAAGTCTCATTTAGCAGGACACAGCTGCTGGATAAAATGCTCTGAATTACCCAGGTACGGGGCCGCCTGTTTTCCCAATCTGCCCGACAAAGCATCTTTTTGGGCCCTAGTTTCCTCCTCTATAACATGAGTTTGCAGTAGAATTTTCTTCAGTTATTTTTTGGTTCCTTGTCTTTAAAAATGCTTTTTACAGGGCTGGTGAGATAGCTCAGCAGCATAAGCGCCTGCCTGGCAAGCACGAGGTCCTGAGTTTGACTTCCGGTACCCACATATGAAAAAAGGGCCGCTGATATCGCTCAGTGGCACGGGCGCCTCTTGGTGTGCGAGGTCCTGAGTTCGACCCCCGGTACCCACACACACAAAAAAAATGCTTTTTAACATCTAACGAGCTCACTTTGCATTCAAGTATGTAGTGGTAGAAATCTTACCATGGAGACTTGTTTCACTTGTTTATATTCAATTTCATCACGATATCCTGCTTGTTGAAATCTGTACAGATTTTCTATCTCTTCTGACCATTTTTTGGCACGACTTATTGATTTGGGTTTCATGTCAGAACTAGCCATGGCTACAGAGGCCTCAATTACCAATTATTTCTGAAAGATTTTAAAACAACATTAATAGGTAACTTAAGTGACAATTTTCAAAGTCCCTTTAGAATGAACAAAACTAAGACAAAATTATACAGAATTAAGAATCCCAGTCAATGTATTACATTTTAAATATTCAATTCAAAAATTTTGAAAGATTCACGCTCTGTTTTAGAAAACCCCTCTCCCCCAAACCCCAAAAAACCTGATAAATACACATAAAATAAAATGGTATTTGTAATTACGGGGTAATATCCTAAGAGTTGTATACCAGTTCTGGTGTTCCAGGCAATAGTTTGCACATTTCTGAAAACATACTTTTATGACTCCTCAGTAGATGTCACAATATTCCACCAGTATTTCATGTAATTGTATTTAAAACTGTCTCTTTTTCCTTAAAAACAGAATGTACGATCAGTCTTCTCCCTCTCTTCCCTTTTTTCTTGCCGGAAAGAGATGGTTTCTTCTTCCGCTTGTTAGCTGCGTGGAGACGTCCCAGTCACTGCCCTCCACGCGTCCAGGTTACCGTGGCCCCGATCCTGTGACAGACAATGCGAGAAGAGGCCTCCTTGCAAGCTGTATGCTGTCATGACACCGAGGGCATTGATTATAAAAGTGCAGGAGGACCAGGGATATAGCTCAGTGGCACAAGCACCTGCTTGGCAAGTGCAAGGTCCTGAGTTCGATTCCCAGTACCAAACCAAACCAAACAAACAAACAAAAAAAAAACAGTGCAGGAGGTCACCAATGGTGGAGGAAATCAAACATCCTGCTCTAGTGTATGTGCCTGTCCACTCGCCAGCCTCAGGGCTTAGGCATAGCTTAGCTCTGGAGCAAGTGCCTAGCACCCTCACGGCCCTGGGCCACCTTACAAATCCACTCGCCAAACTTCTAAGGCCAGTTTTGTTTGCTTGCTTTTTCAGCTTTGGCGATCAAACTCAGGACCTCATGCCTGCCAAGCACCCTGGCCCTATACCTGTTTCTCAAGGATATAATCTAGTACTTGTTTTGCTCAGCTATTTCTTATGTTATTACCAAACATCATCAGCTGAAATGATGAGTTGTACCATAATTCAGAGTTTACACCATAATTCCTTGAATCCCTTTTTCTGTTGAAGTATCTTTCAACTGGCTGAAACATTTTAAAGTCAGACTTCCTAAACATTTGTCTTTTTTAAATTTTTTCAGTCACAATGCCAAATCCTCATTAGGTTCGAAAGGTCAAGAAATACATTAAAGTACAAATAAGAAAAGGTAAAATAATCATCAAATCAGTTAGAAATACACATCCTTGATATTGTGTGAACACTGTCCCAAATTAATGATGAATTATGACAGACTTGAGAAGTTTTATTAAAAAAAGAGTCCTATAATAAATGCTTTGGGCTGGTGAGATAGCTCAGCGGCATAAGCGCCTGCCTGGCAAGCGCAAGGTCCTGAGTTCAACCCCCAGTACCCACAAAAATAAATAAATAAATAAAAATAAATGCTTTTACAGGGGTGGTAAATTTACTTTTTTTTTTTTCTGTGGGTACCAGGGGTCGCCCTCAGGACCTCGTGCGCCAGCAGGTGCCCGTGCTGCTGAGCGATATCACCGGCCCTTTTTTTGTATATGGGTTCTGGGAGTTGAACTCAGGACCTCACACTTGCCTGGCAGGCACTTACGCCGCTGAGCCATCTCGCCGGCCCGGTAAATTTACTTTTAACTGAATTTAACAGCAGGAAAGAGAGGAAATGGAAAAGGCAACAGATATGCTGAATTTCAGGTGAATGTATCTTGCTTAGGCACAATGCACCTAAAAGAGCCTCCGCCATTAATAAAAGACAATGAAAGCTACCAGGAGATTGAGTTGTTTCTTTCGGCTGCATGTATCAATCACACACAAGCACTGGTGGACTCTTTTCTATGAAAAAGAAGATCAACTTTCTCTCCTTCTCTTTCCTGTAGATTTTTGTTCCATTACTTATTTAACATTCCAAAGAGTATGGCATTTATGTTCTATTCTGAAACCATAATTCCCACAGTTAGCTAGGCATGGTGGTCCGTGCCTGTAATGCCAGCACTCTGTAGGCTGAGGCAGGAGGTTCGCCATGAGTTTGAGGCCGGCCTGGGGTACATAGTGAGTTCAAGGCCAGCCCGAACTACGTAGGGAGACCGTGTCTCAAAAATAATAATAATAATTCCCACAGTTATTTGAACTTAGCTCCAGAGCTCCAGATATAAATTAATCTAAATGGTCATTTGAGTCATGTGGTTCTTATCCTGAAGAAAGTAGCAGTGACTTAAAAGAATATGTCACTAGTATTGATATTTACAGTTTTTCCAATGTGAATATCAACTTGTATGTTGACTAGGCCAGAGAAAATTAGGGTTTTTCTAGTAGATGAGCTTTAAAAAACTTTTGATCTTCAGTTATCGATTTAGATTCATGCTCATGTTGAATTCCATGTTTCAGTAAAAATCTTTGTCCTTTAATTCCATCCAATTTAATGGGAAGCTCTTCGTGTCACTGATGCATGGAATACTATACCAAGTGAGCTCACACATGCGGCACAGCCTGATTACCCATTCGTACATACATGTTGCACTTAGGATCTCTACAGGACAGAAAATACGGTGCCAAGAAATGTGAAAGGGGAGAGCATGAATTCATAGTGTTAAAAATCAAGCCGGGCGCGGTGGCCCACACCTGTAATCCCAGCACTCAGGGGGCTGAGGCAGGAGGATCGCCATGAGTTCGAGGCCAGCCTGAGCTACACAGTGAGACTCCGTTTCAAAAAAACATAAAAACAAAACCTTCAAAATGAGTCATGTTTTTATATGAATTTATAGGTTGTATTACCTACATTGGTTTCACAGATGAAGTATATTTTCTGAAAGTAGTGGTACAATCTTTGATATTTGTTTTCCCAAAGGCGTTTTCGCTCTAGGCTTGGCTTTTTGATACCTAATACTTCTTTGCTCATCTTCATTCAAAAGCTATTGACCTGAATGTCATCTGCATAACCTTTCGTCACTTTTCGCTCATTCAGTTATGTCAACTACACATATAAAAATGTGATATCTACCAGAACAGCAGAAAATATGCCGGATTCAATTGGATTTTGGGGGATATCACTATTTTTCTCAACAGAAAGATACATCTTGTACTATTATCAGGCATTTCCAACTTTGTTTTCTCAAAATATCTAAAGGGAACATGAATGTCATTTGTACCATAACAGGATCCTCTGCCTACTGTAACTGTGCTATGTACAGCTGGTATAAATTCCATTTTTTTTCATCTCTCTTACTTTCTTTTCTTGTTTTGGAGACAGGGTCTTGCTATGTAGTTCAGCCTGGCCTTGAGCTCATTATGAAGCCCAGGCTGGCCTCTAACTCATGGCAATCATCCTGACTCAGCGTCCCGAGGGCTGGGATTACAGGTGTGCACCACCACACCCCACTTACTTTCAGTTTATCAAAAATAGAATGAAACCAAAATTAGGAAGGAGCGACTTAAAATTCCTTAACTATTTCAGTGATTTGGGGAAATTCAGTGACACTAGTAGTTCCATTAATGACATTCAGGACCCTCAGACTGAGCGGTTTCTTCATGGAAAGTGGTGGGAAAAAAACTGATAAAAATACATTTAAGGGGCCGGTGAGATGGCTCAGCAGCATACGAGCCTGCCCGGCAAGCGCGAGGTCCTGAATTCGACTCCCGGAACCCACATAGGAAAAAAGGGCTGGTGATATCGCTCAGCGGCACGGGCGCCTGCTGGCACGCAAGGTCCTGAGGTCGACCCCCGGTACCCAGAAAAAAAAAAATACATTTAATCTGGGCCGGTGAGATGGCTCAGCGGCACAAGTGCCTGCCACTTAAAAAAAAAAAAAAAACATTTAATCTGTATAATATTAAATTGTTTCTCCCCAACGGGGAAATGGCAATACCCGAGTTACTAGTTTGTGGGAAGTGGATTTTATTAAGCACTATTCGGGTTTTTATGGCTACTGAGAAAACGGCAAGTCTCAAGTCCCCGACAACCTCGAGGTTCAGTTTAGCGGTGGGCCGCCTCAGACTCGTCTCCTCTTCTGCTCACCACCCTGCCTAATATTCCAGGCCCTTCCCATCGCATGATTTCTATAAAAGGGGCTTAGAGGCTGTGCCTGTGGATGCCCAATGGGTACCTGAAAGCAAGATAAACCTTAGTATTCTGGCTTCATTTTATAAGTCTCCCTTGGGTCCTCATCGCTTAGGTGTGTTAATCACTTAAGGAATGAGTACGTTTATTAACCCTAAATTTACTGAACCTATCTCATAGCCCTTCAAGACTGAGGACATCGAGAGTACGCTATTTTCAGGATTTGCAGGGCTGTTCAACTGTGTTTTCACAGTGTTCTTTTCCAGACCCCTTGGGGCGGCACCTAGAAGCCTTGGATTCCAAAGCCTGGCAGGACACACACCCCATGATGGGACCTCCCCATGACGAGGTCGCCGGTCACCTCCTGCAACCCACCCCAAGCAGAAGCGATCACCTCGCAGGAACCAGGCCGCCCCTTCAAGCCATAAGCACTTCTCTGAGCAACGGCCAGAACCAGCCCCTAGACACTCAGCAAGCGCACCACCCCGACCAGGCCCACCTACCCTGCCAGCCCTACAGCCCCTGTTAGCCATCAGCTCCTTCCCTCCCCTGCACCGCCGTTTTACTGGCGCTTTTATGGCTGAGCCTGGTCTGTGGGGACCCCCGATCCGGGGTTCTCACAGATGGCAGGAATAGCAAAGGCGCCCTTTAACTAGCGTGCAGCCTCGGCCAGGCGATGAACTTCCCGGGCCCCCGATCCCAGCCGGCTCAGTGCCTCCCGCCGGCACTCGCACTCTCCGGCCGGGTACGCAGCGGAGACCGAGGCGGCCCCAAGCGCGCCACCCGCCTTCGAGACCGAGGGCGTCCGAGGCGCGGCCGCCTGGAAGGAGCTGGGGTGGACAGGGGACTCTCCGCGTTAGGGTCGAAGTCCTGGGCCTCACAGCTGCGGCCTCCAGAGCCAAAGGAGGCTGAAATCCAGCAGAGGCCGAATAAAAACACAGCCTGCCGGGAGAGGGCAGGCGGGGGACCGCCGGGGACCGGAGGGTCTCGAGCAGGGAGCAGCTCGGGCAGAGGGGCGGGCTTCGCGCCCTCCCGCCCGGCGACCCGGTTACCCTCGCTCGGTAGGGCGGAGAGCCCGGTCCCGTGCGGAGCTCGCCGGCGGCTCGGCAGTGCTCAAAGCCTCGGCTCTGGAGGTGCGGCTGGTCCCGCTGAGGCCAACTGCTGTGCGTTCCTTCGCGGCTCTCCCGTCCCTTAGCAACGCGGTGCGTGAGGGTGTGACTCACCCAGGCCCCCTCCCCGGTCAGACCCCGCCCCACACGGTGGGCTCTGTGCGCATGCGCGGTTAGTGGGCGTGGCGACGCGGCAGTTACCAATTCGGTGGAGGTGCGAAGGCTGGGGCTTCGGGAGCGAGCGCCTTGCGCCTGCGCGCAGGTGGCGAGTAAGAGGTGCAGCCTGCTGCTTCCGAAAGCGCAGACCGAACTCCCTAGGAAAATGAACGAGATCGGAGACCAGCGGCGTTTCCGGAACTGTTAGTAGATATCTCCTGTCAGTGGGAATTATTTATCTATAGCTTTAATTATTTTTCTAATATTGTCTTCATATTATTATATTTAAGAACAATCCATTTTAGTGAAAAGTGATCAGATTCAAGATGCACATTTTGAACGTAGTAAATTGGAGAGGAGAAGAGAAAAAGGCGGTGGTGCGCTGGAGCTTAGGGCTCGTGAGAACCAGTGGTTAAAAGTTTAGGAATTGTGTGAGCTGATGGTTAAACACAAGTTACAAACTAAATTATAAATAATATAAATAATATAAATATTATTACAAACTAAATTATATAAATGCAATGAACACTATAAAAACACTTTTTAAAAAACCCGACTGTTTACTTAAAACTCTCACATGTATTTCCTCAGCCTGGTCTTTGTCTGAACTGTAGATTGCATACGGAATGCAAACAGCGTATTCATTCATTCAAATTGCATACAGCGTATTCATCACCTTCGTCGTCCGGAACAACCTCCCAAGCCTCTCCTCCGCCGAACAAGGAAAGAAGCAGCTCCTTCCACTCGGCACCTTCAGCAGGGGATGCCGAAGTCGGCTCTCTCTTACCTTCCTTACCGCCCTCAGTAAAACCTGGGCCCCTGCGTTCGCCCTCTGCTTGCTGCTGTGGAACCCAGAAGGTCCCGGCCCAGTGGCCCACAGTCTTCGCAACACGGTCAGCTTGGTTGAAACCCAGGTCAGATTAGGTCCCTCCTGAGCTTACAGCCCCGCACTGGCGTTGCGGTTTAACCGGGGGTTTGTGAGGCCAGCAAAGCCCTGCAAGAAATGCACACGATCCCTCCTTCTTTCTTCAGTACCCCTGGAATCACCCCACCCCAGTCACACTGGCTGAACACACAGCAGGTGCTACAGCTTCAGGTATTGCATGGACGTGATTCACAATCACCTGCTGCCCCTCTGACCACGGAAGGAAGCAGCATTGTTGCACGGTTGGCAGGAGGAGGTCTTCTTTTTATTTTTATTTTTTGGTTTTTGAGACTGGATCTCGCTATGTAGTCCAGGCTGGCCTTGAACTTGAAGCAATCTTCCTGCCTCAGCTTCTCAAGTGCCTGGATTACAGATATGTGTCATCACACCTGGCAGCAGTCTTTATGGTTTTTTTTTTTTTTGTGGGTACCGAGGGTCAAACTGAGGACCTCACGCGCCAGCAGACACCCGTGCCGCTGAGCGATATTACCGGCCCTTTTCTCGTATGTGGGTACCGGGAGTCGAACTCAGGACCTCATGCTTGCCAGGCAGGTGCTTACGCCGCTGAGCTATCTCACCGGCCCAGTCTTTATGTTCTTGATCAAAGAATTCAGTGAAGATACAGAAACGTGCTGTGAAAGAGAGGCAGAATTTATTGCAAAATAAAACAGTTCAAGGTAAAAGTACACCCTTAAGAGAAAAGGCAGTGAGAGCCAAGATGGCACTTGCACTGAATGAAAGTTTAAATTTTATTTCCACCATTTTGTTAGAATATTCTTTCCTTTGTGGGCCTATTCAATTCTTGCTTGAGTCCTTTCAAAGGTCAGTAAGACAAGGAAAGAACCTTACCTAAGTTGTTTGTGTAAGGTCTGGGGAAACTTCCCAGTGTTATTTGGTACCAGAGCTCATCAGTTGGATATTTTGCTCCTGGGGTTGAAGTCGAGGCTTCATTTGTGCTAGGCAAACCATTTACCACTGAGCCACATCCCCAGGCCATCACTTGGGTACTTTAGATTATATCACCCCTCGGAACATTCCTAACTAAGGTCTTAGTCCAATCTGGCTATATCTTAAAATGATATTTTTTCTTTTTTTTTTTTTTTTTTTTAATCAGTAAGCCAGTCGGGCATGGTGGCGCACGGCTGTGATCCTAGCAATCAGGAGGTTGGGGCAGGAGGATCACAGTGAGTTCGAGGCCAGCCTGAGCTGCATAATGTGTTCAAGGTCAGCCTGAACTGAATTATGTAGTAAGACACTGCCTCAAAAAAAAAAATAGAAAAGAAAATAAATCAGTAGGACATAGGCCATGGCACTGAGGAATGCTGAATGTCTTGTTTAAAATTAAGTGGCTGTGAAGTGTTTGGTCAACCATGTAGTACATGGCTATGTAGAATGTCTGACCTTAAGATTTCATTGTGTGCTGTAGGGGCATTTTTGATCTGAGACCCAGTAGATGATTACAAATATATTTTACATTGAGGTCTTTTTTTTTTTTTGAGATAGGGTCTTGCTATGTAAGGCAGGCCAGCCTCAGAGCCAAAGGGATCCTCCTAGCTCAGCCTCCCAAGCGCTGTGATTACAGGCTTGCACCACGGCACCCGGCTGGTCTTTGTTTCTTTATAACTGGCACAGTACGTTGCTTTGATCCCCTTTGTTCCTCAGGCCTGCTCATGTCTAACGACCTGAGTGAGTAACAGTACAGCACCGCAACTACAACCGTGCTAAGAATACAGTGGTCCAGGCCGGTGAGATGGCTCAGTGGCGTAAGTGCCTGCCTGAGAAGCACGAGGTCCTGAGTTCAACCCCCGGTACACACACACACACACACACACACAAATAGAATGGCCTGTGTGGATTCGAGTCTGGTTGTTCTGTGTGATTTATTGGACCTCAGTTGCCTCCACTATAAAGTAAGGACAAACATGGTACCTATCTGATGGGGTGAAATAATAAGAATAAATACTTCTAGAAATTAGAACATGCAAATGATACTTATTTTTCCACGAGACTTCAGACTCCTTGAGTACAGGGATTTTCCTGTGCTTTGCTCATTAGTGTACATTCCGTGTGTGGAAGATTAGAGACTACTTGTTGAAAGAATAAAGCAAGCTTGAGCATCAATTTCCTGGAGCAGCAGCTTCTTACTTTGATCCTTTACCCTAGACCTGAGTGTTCTGACTGCAGCATCTATCAGCTACCTGGGGGGGTGGTGTTGAAACCGGGATTGCTGGGCGCCACCCTCAGAGTTTCTGATTCAGCAGCTCTGGGCTGAACAAATTCTTGGATATTATGGGTGATGTTATTCCAGGAAACAGCCTGAGAAATACTGTTCTTATCTCACCTGTCCCACCTTGTGTGGAGCCTCCCAGGCTTCCCACTGCTGCTGAAGTTTAATGCGCTTGGCTTGATGTTCGAGGTCCCTTATAATCTTAGCTCATTTAGGTGTGACTTATCGTTTAAGTGCCCACTATTTCACTCTTTTTGAGCCCAACACTTAGGTTAAAAGGGATGGACTGCAGTGCTCTGGCTGAATGAAAGCTCATTCCAGGATCTTCCGCTGTTCTTCGACCTGGACGCTAACCTCAAATTCACCTTCTTAAGATTTTTCTTCTCTCTTTCTTTCTTTTCCTTCTTTCAGTGATACTAGAGGTTAAACCCAGGATCTTCCACATGGTAGGCAAATGCTCTACCACTGAGTTACATCCTTAGCTCCCTTTTAAAATTTTGAGACAGGGTCTTGCTAAATTGCCCAGGTTGATCTTGAACTTTGTTTTTTTCTTGGAACCAGTTGATACTGAATTTTTTTTGGCATCCGGAATCAAACTCAGGACCTTGTGCTTGCCAGGTGGGTGCAGTGCCGTGCCGCTGAGCTATACCCCCGGCTCTGAGCTTGAATTTATGATCTTCCTCTTTCAGCCTCTCACTTAGGAATGCAGATGTGCACCATTGCCTTGGCCTAAGTTTTTTCTGATGGCCCCTTTTTCTTTGCAAAATTGAGGTCTCTACTTGCCTGTCTGCCCCCTTCCCCCCATCCCAGGCACCCTTCCACTTAAAGCTCCTGTAAAACCCTTGCATTTGTATGTTTTGGTGGGTTTCTCCTGCCAGACTATGAACTCTTGCCTAGGCTATAGCTAATCCTTCATGTGTGTCCTGGTTCAAGCATGGTGCCTGCCCTTAGGACATACTAAGTAAATAATGATACCGGATATTTCTTCAGCACTTAGCATTGGGTAGATTTTATTGTTACAACGTACTTATGTTTATCGCTTTGGGTAGGCTTTATTACTTCCATTTTATAGATGAGAAAATCAAGTTTGAGAGGGGTGCAACTGTCACCAGATGGGGCCCAAAGGGGTCCCCCAAACAGGAGATGGGGACCTTAATTCGGCCCACCTAGTATGTTCTTGACTCTCTTCAAGGGAGAATTTCAGGACATGTCAGTGTGAGGCACAGGTAGGTTTATTAGGCAGAGTTAGAAACTAAGAGGACAGGATGAGGATAAAAGCTTGAGGCACCAGAGGGGCTCACTCAGATGTCATACGGAATGCTGCTCTCACAGAAGACAGCGGCCAGTCTTGGGGTTATCCGAGGTGGGCCAGGGTCCAGTTGAGCATCACCTTGGTGCTGGCTAGAGATTCTTAGGGCTCGAGGGATAGATGGTTCCCACCATGAGACTGTTCTTGCTGGGCAGGGGGGCTGCCTTGGTTTCCATCGTGGGGTGACTGCGCCTGTTCGGGGGTGGTGATCCCACTAGGCTCTGTTTTTCCTGGAACCCAAGGTCCTTACAGGTTTGGAGTCTTCCTTTCCCCATCATCCATTTTTTTCTTTACAGATTTAACTTCCTAAAAGTACAGCTCAAAAGGAGGCGGGGAAGCTGGCAGATCCTTACTTCTTTGCTCTAAGAGCACGCATCTGCGTTCGGTCATCGGAGAGTTCATTCGCTCGTTTGCAGACTACGTAGGTAAGTGGAAGAGCATTCACAGCATGGAGTCTACCTCGATCCCGTGCGATCTCCTTACACGACCCTGGGTATCTCAAAGACAGGGACTGGGAGGAGAGGAGACAAGCGAGCGGGGTTCCAGCGTGGAGAAGCGGACCGCAGTCCGACCTCAGGGCGCAGGTCCTCGCACCCCCGAGTGTCCGTCGCGCCTGCCCGCAGGGGGCCTCCTGCCCTGGACCAGCGAGCCCGCGCATGCTCCGCCCCGGGCGGGACCGGACTTCCGGTGCGCTGACCCCGCCTCCGCCCCGGGCGGAGCCGTTCGGTGACGAAAGCCTGCCCCCGCCCCTCCGACCGCAGCTTTCTCTGATTGGACGTGGCTGCGCTCAGCTGGCCAATGGAGAGACGGCGTGTAAGTTTCCGGAAGTGGAGGTGAGCGGTGCTTGCCTGGGCTTCGGCGGCTGGCTTGGGGTCCAGTCCTCTCGGGCACAATGAGCTCCTTCCAGGGCCAGATGGCCGAGTACCCAACCATCTCCATAGATCGCTTCGACCGGGAGAACCTCAGAGCCCGCGCCTACTTCCTGTCGCACTGCCACAAGGGTGAGTGAGCCCTCCCCGGCTCCCTACCCCCGGGCGCAGGGCTGGCGAGAGGGTGAGACATTTTGGGGGACAGCGGAAGATGAGTTCTTCCAGTCCAAAGGAAAATCCCCTGGAAAGCAAGCTCCAGTGCAGTCGGATCACCTCGGCCACGTTCTCCTGACCCCCAGCTAGGAAGGAGCTCGGGGTGTAGGGGCAGGGTTCATGTGTAACAGGCAGGGGCGCCTGCTGAAGTAGCCTGGCGCATGAGCAGAGTCCTGTCTCAGCCTCCCTTTGTTCCAGTGAAAACTCCTTAGAAACCCCACGTGGGAGAGCCCTGCTCTGGCACATGCTCATAGGCCCTCAAGCCTGGACCAGTGATGAGCTGAGGGGCAGGGACCCGTCTTGGGGTTGGGAAGGGGTGTGTCTGGTCAGGGGCTGCCAGGGGAGGTACAGGGGTGGCTGCCTTGTTTTCTTTCTTGTTTAAAGATTCCCGATTATAAACTGGGCGTGTTGGCACATACCTGTAATCCCAGCCCTCTGGGAGGCTGAGGCAGGAGTATGAAAGTTTGAGCCCAACTAGAGCAGCTTGGTGACTTAGTAAGACCCTTTCTCAAGATTTCAAAAAGGAGGTGGCGGCTGGGGATTGAGCTCAGTGTGAAGGCCCCATGTTCACTTCCCAGGGCCCCACCCCACCCCACAAAAGATCCCCATTACAAACTGAAGAATTGAAAGCGTGTGTGTGTGTGCGCGCGCATGTGTGTGTGGTGGTGGTGGTAATGGAATGACTGGAACTGGTTTAATTTAGAAACGTGTGGTCACTTTTGTCCAGGCCTGTACATGCTAAGGGTCCGGAATGGACCTGTGCACACTATGTTGATGGATCTCGAATCTCATTGTTAACGTCCATTCACTTGGAGGACCGTGGAGCGGGTCTGGCTGGTGACCTCCCACCTTTCCGTCCCACGGCCATGGTGGGCGAGAAGGTGATGGACACTCCTGGCTTCAGCTCGAATGGTGTCCAGCACATTCCATGGAGACAGGCTCTGAAGCTCTAGACGGACTCACTTAGGGGGGCTGGACTGGATGGGTCACGCAGCCGTCGAGGAGAGCGGCTGGCGAGCTGGCAGCAGCTGCGCCCTCCGAGGCGGCACCGAGCAGGTTAGACACCGCCAGGCCGGGCCGCTCTGTAAATTGCTTTTGAGGGCTCAGGCGCAGGCAGCTTTTAGCGATTCCTGCCCTGTGCTCAGAGGAGCCCTGCTTGCGGGAGAGGGAGCTGGAAGCCCTGTAAATCAGTTCTGGACGCGAACCTCACGTATTTCTCCTAATTGGACCTTAAGAGACACCTCAGTTTCTTTGGGCTAAGGAATTTTCTGGGAAAAAAAATGTGTTTATGATTTTCGATTCTTTTGTTTTTAGATCACATGAAAGGATTAAGGGCCCCACCTATGAAAAGAAGGTTGGAGTGCAGGTAACTTATTTCACTCCTTACTGTGTGTGGGTCTGTGTGCCAATGTGAGCATTTAAATTGAGGGAGAGCAGCAAGGCAGAAAAACGCACACGCACCACAGGGCGGGACGGTGACCAGCGTGCCGAGGCGACCCCTGCGGGGTAGCTCGAGAGATGAGCAGAATGCTGGCCCAGAGCCTCTGCCTCCTCCCGGTTCTGACTGTGGCCGTCACGAGGCAGCCGACTTTGAACGTCACACGAGTGGAATCAGACGGAACGGGCGCTCTCGTATTTGCTTTCACTCAGTATCCTGTTTGTGGGATTTATCCGTGATTTTGGCTGCAGCGATAACTTGAGCGTTTTCATCCTGTCAGAGAGTGTGTGCGAGTAGCCGGCCCATTATCATTACCCTGTGGCACCTTTGCATCTCTTCTTAAAGCTCAACTCTTGGGTTCTTTTCCTTCAGCCATTGCCTAAATCTAAATTCCAAATTGTCTGGATGTTCATTTGCTAAGGCCCCTTGTGGTTTTTGAACCAGAAGCGATTGGGCGTCTCAGCTAATCACAGCCGATAACGATCACCAGAGTTCACTGAAGACTCGCACCTCCCAGGCGCTGCGGGTTTCTTAGTGCAGGCGTTTTTCTGAGTGCCCGTGACGGCCGACCGTGGTACTGGCGGTTGAGGACCTGACATTCTCATTAGAGCCTCTTAATAACCATTAAACACATCCTATTACTTCTGTTTTACGGATGAGGAAACCGAGGAGCCAGAGAGGTTACATGAGTTGCCCAGTGCTGTGCAGCCCGTAAGTGGCAGGGCCAGGGGTTCAGCCAGGTCTCTCTGATTTCTGAGCTCTGTATCAGCTGTCTGTCGCTGCATAACGAATCATCCCAAAGAAAGCACCTTAAAATGAAACAGTCCCAATCACACGCGACCCTCAGTTCCTGTGAGCCGGGGATCGTGACGGATGGCTGGTTCCTGCCTGTCGAGTGGCAGAGGGGGCTGAAATTATCTGGAGTCCCTCGGTACCCGATCCCACCTGGGCTAGGACAGCTGTGCTCTCCGGGCTTGGCGCTGTCGAAAGTCTGTTAGAGTTAGTGGTTCAAGAGAGTGGACTTTTAAAAATTTATTTATTACTCCATATTTGCAGTATAGAATGTTTATATTCCTTGTGTGGACTTGGTACGTGGAAATAGCACATCTTAATTCCTTTTATCATCCCTCCATCTCTTGATCCCCTTCCCATTTGAGTAAGATCTATATCCTTACTTCCTGTTATCTTTTTTTTTTTTGCCCTTTTATAATTTGAGTTTCTCGTATAAGAAACCATGTGATATTTAAGTGCCTCTGGGTTCACAGGTGTAAGTCTGGAGAGGGCCGAGGGCGGGTGGATGGGCTGGAGGGCAGGCGCGGAAGGTCCTGGAGTGGCTCGTGCTGCGTTCTGTGGCGAAGGCCGCTACAGAGGTCAGGTGGGAGCCTGGACCCCCTCCTCTCCGTGCGGAATTGGGAAGCTGTTTGTGAAGACTGAGTGGCTGGAGTATATGGCAGTGTGGCCGGCTTTGGAAAGGATAATCCGCCACAGACTGTATTCCTAACCTCTAAAACTGTACTATTAAATTTTATGTTTATTATGAAATTAGTTTATGTTCACTAAAAAAATATATAGGAGGTGGGGGTGTAGCTCAGGGGTGGAGCACTTTCTTAGCATGTGCAAGGGCGTGGTTTCAATCCCCAGTACTGCAGAAAATAAATACAGTAGATTCACAGAAGGCGTAAAGCAGAAGTTGCTGCTGCCAGCGTTCCTTTTCCTGTTCATTAGTAGCGTAATGCTTGGCGGTCTCCGTCCAGATATACCTGGTCGTGTACTCGTGTGTGTGTGTGCACGCGTGTGTGCTGGGCATGGAATCCAGAGCCTCACACGATAGGTGAGCACTCTGCACTGAGCTCTGACCCCAGCCCACAGACGCGTGTTTTTAACCTAAGAACGGCCGAGGGATTTCTTCGGGGTCTGAAGACACAGCGACACCCCTTGTACTCTGGAGGGGACTGAAATGGTGGAGATCAGTATCTGGAAGTGGCTCTCATACACTTTTGTGCCAGCAGTTTCTGAGTTATTGGGGAAAACTGTCGGTGAAATGCATTTTTCTGTCACCACCGGAGTTCCTCTTGAGTGGCCCTGGAACCTGTTTTTTGCCTTTTCCTTTCAGCTTGAAGGTCCACCTGTACTGTTCTCCTGTTACAAAGGAGTTGTTGTTAACGAGCCCGAAATACAGATTCTGGGAGAAACGAATCGTAAGTTTTATTTTTTGCATAACACTAATTCTTTGTACAGGTGGGAAGTATTTTTAGGAGATAGAAAGAAGCACCGAAGTGTTCCTAGCCAGCCCCTCACACACCAGTCACACACGGCGTCATCTAGAATGGCGACACTTAGTCTCCTACCATTCAGCCATGTAGGAGGGCTCTGTGTTTGTAGTTAATTTTCCTTGTTTCTCAAAAGTTTGATCTAGGTCTTTAGTTCTGTTCTTTTTTTGTTTGTTTTTTGAGACAGGTTCTTGCTATGCAGTTCAGGCTGGCCTTAAACTCACTGTATAGCCCAGGCTGGCCTCGAACTCTGGGCGATCTTCCTGCCTCAGCCTCCCCAGTGCCAGGATTACAGGTGTGCACCACTGCACCTGGCTGGTTCTGTTCATTTAATGTCACGGGCTCCCGCTGAGATGCATGCTGGTATTTTTTAAAGTGTGAATGTGCACCAGCGTCACTGCTAAGCCTTTATATTTAGATCGTGGTCTGAACCAGGACAAGTAAAGGTCATTTGTAGAGGACGATAAGAAGGGGCAACAAGCAGAACAATAAAAACAGAACGGATAACTTCCGATTTGACAGAAGAAAATGGATGTCTCCAGCGCAGGGTAGTAAAGGGGAGCACAGGGAACCGAAGTCTGGTACCCAGGAAATGCAGACTTGCAGAAAAACCCTGTTGTTGAGTGGATTTAATTCCTGAAATTGAAATAAGACGAGAAACACCCAATAAACAGGAAAGGAGGAAGATACATCAGACAGAAACCCAAGGGAGAGGCAGACGTGAAGGCCAAAACAGAATGGAAGAGCACGGGTGGAGGGGAGGCGGTGCACTGTCAGGGCGCGGAGCGGAGGCGCTGGCTCTGCAGTGGACAGAGCGAAGCCGTCCTGCGTGCACCGAGCGGTAAGGCCGTGCTGCCCGGCCGGCACCACACAGGGCCGCTCCGCGCAGCCGGGGCTCCGCTGTCCGTCAGCCGCGGACGTCCGGCTGCACAGCTGTCAGTCCGTGCCTCCCTGCGCGCGCTCGCCGGCGGCCTGCAGACAGACCCCACACGGTGCTCGCTCCCCAGCTCGCGCGGATGTGGAAGCAGCGCCTCGCGTTCGAGGCCCGTCTGGGCTACATAGTGAGTTCAAGGCCAGCCTGAGCCGCATAGCAAGACCCTGTCCCCCAAAAAACCAAAGCAGCTATCAGAGATCTCTTCTCCCAAATAAGCTCCAAGCCCGATGGTTTTATATGTGCTTTACACTAAACGTTCAGAGAGTAAACAGTCCCTGTGCTATGTCAGTTGTTGTAGGAAATAACAGGTAAATTGCTCAGCTGTGGTTGCAAAACAGATCGTGTTAGTGCGTGGGGGAAAAGCCATTTCATATGTGAACACAGTGAAAATCCTAATTAAGGATTAGGATTAGTGTCACTGAGTGGAGCAGTGTTAAATACTGCGTCACGAATACAATGTTTTATTCCAGAAATGTGAGGGTACTTTAACACCTGCGCTTAGTCACGGTCAGCTTTTTGACACCGGTAGACTGCAGGGTGCAGAACTCTTCCTTCCTCCCTGAGCCGCTTGTGAATGCCTGTCGTGAGCGGTCACTGTCCTGGTGACACAGGCCAGCCCTTGGGGAGCAGGGCAGGGCTGCGTGTCACGGATTGCAGGCTGACCCGGACTAGTTCTGCAGCACAGGACACAGGACAGTTGTCATGAAGGGGAGCGTGCGTGGGGCATCAGGGATGGGGTGAAGGAGGAGAAATGAGCTCGTGGAGGGAGAATGGCCGGGTGAAGGGCAGATACACAGGTAAGGCATTTAATATAGATTGCCAAATTCTTCACAAATGTGTGGTTTTGGTTTTATCATGCTTTCAAACTTAAAATCCTTAGTACAGTGGCTTCAGAAGTTGTTGCATACAGGGTCCGTGATATCTGCACTTGGTCCCCTTTGGTCACCCCCTTTCAGTGTTTGCAAGAGAAGCCGTGGAAAACTCATCCGTACGTGATCTCATTTTAACAGGTATCGATTGAGATCGAAACTCCTACCCAGATATCTTTAACTGATGAAGCATCAGGCGAGGTAACTAAACACTAAATATTGTGCTTCTTTCAGTGCTAAAATGATGGCTCATCTTTCTCCTTGATCTTGCACACTTTTAACCCAAGTGAATGTCTTGATTTGGTGCGTTGGCCCACGTGGCTCTGGTCACAGGAGCACCATGGCCAGGGCTCTGAGCCAGCAGGCGTTTGCCTCCCACACTTCTGGATGCTCAAGGCCCAGGCCAAGGCCCTGGCTGACCTCTCGCTGTCTGGTTCGTGTGCAGCTGTCTTTTTCCCTGCATCCTCCCATGGTGGAAGGGGCAAAAAGCCCCCTTCACAGGGCACTAAGCCACTCATGGGGGCTCACCTTCAAAACTAATCACGCCCAATGGCCTCCCGGGAGCAGGGGTTTCAGCCTAAATTTCAGGGAGCACATTCAGTCGGTAACAGTGATGTATTCATTTCCCATACTGAAATGATCGGAATGGCTTATTTTGTCAAAATTGCTCCTTTTTGGGATTACATGCTAATGAAGGGAATGCTAGTTATTGATAGGACCACATGATAGCATTGTCACATTTTAGCTATTATAATGCCGAAGATGTAAAATGGTGCTTTTTGGGTTTTGTTTTGTTTTTGATTGAGACAGGGTTTTGTTGTGTAGCTCAGGCTGACCTTGAACTCAAGGTGATCCTCCTGCCTCAGCCTCTGAGTTTTTTTTGAGACAGGGTCTTGCTATGAAGCCCAGGCTGGCCTCAAACTCATGGCGATCCTCCTGCCTCAGCCTCCTGAGTGCTGGGATTACAGGCATGTGCCATCACGCCTGGCTGGTGCTTAATGTTTTCGAAGCCATTTTGTGCATATTATCTTTTTTTTTTTCTGAATTATTTTCTTAAATATAAAACAATCACTGCTGAAGTACATAAGATTTATTTTTCATCCTTAAATTTAGAAGTAGTACCTGGTGGACGTGTTGTTTTAATAGTAAATAGGGCTGTAGATCAACCTAAGACAAAAAGCAAAAGAAAACAGGGAGCAGCATAGTGGCTTATACTTATAATCTCAGCACTCAGAGGCTGAGGCAGGAGAATTGCCATGAGTTCAACTCTGTGTCAAAAAATCAAAACAAAAAACCCTTGTAGGACACCTAGGATGAGGAGGAATTGTCCTATTTTTTGACAAGTCTGGTTCGTATTTGCTCTGTAATCCAGTTGTGACATGTTGCTTTGATGCATTTAACTCTGAAGATGTCTCGGGTCACATAAACGTGATCGGCAGAGATTACTTTTTCAGATATTTCTTATTGGAAGATAGTTGAATTATTCGTCGCATCAGATCAGTTTAGAGGGGGCCAGAAAGGAAGGAAAGGAGAAGGGCGAAGGCGGCCCGAGCCTCTCCGAGGGCCATCCCAGACATTTTCCTGGGTGTGCGGCTGCGCACGTGCAGGTGTACTGTGAGGGGCTTTCTCAGAGCTGGCGGCGGGCAGTGGGCGGCTCCTGGTGGCAGAGTCTCAAGGCCCCTCCCTGTCCTTGGTTTTGTGCACAGCCTGGCTTCTGTGCATTTTTTGTCCAGCCCTGGCCAAGGAGAGAGACCCGTTGGACAGGAGCCTTTGGAGCGAATAACGCTGGGCTGGTGGTAGAGCGCCTACCTAGCCTGCACAGGCTCTGGGTTCCACCCTTAGCACTGCAAAGGAAGACAGCAAGAACAGCATTATACTCAGGCGAGGGGCGCGTGTTTGGGCAGCAAACGTCCCCAGCTCTTCTGACGGCCGGAGAGCAGCCATCCCGGGGGGCTCTGCCCTGAAGGATGCTGTGATGTGCAGTGTGGTGAATTGGGCCAGGGCTACACACTGGCGTTTTTATTTTTGTAGTAACAGCATCAGTGAGGTATTCATACGCCATTTCAAACAGAACTCGACGGCTCTTAGGGTACTCACCGAGGTGCGTATCCGTCTCCACAGCCAGTGTTAGAATATTTTTGCCACCTGAAAGAGAAACCCGGCAGAGCCTCCCTCAGCCCTCCTGCTGGGCACCATGTGCCTCGCCTTCATTTCAGCGGGTGGCACAGCCCGGGCCCTGCGCTGAGCGCACGTCCTCCGGGCCGGGGCGCGCACGGGTGCTGCCGGTGCTGTGCGCACAGCGAGGCTCGGCCCCTCGTCCCTTCCTGCGGCCCCGCCCTGCCGCATGGGCAGACGGTGTGTATCCGCTAGTCCCTGGGTAGACGTTTAGGTTGTTCTCACTTTGGGGCTGGTGTGAGTAATCATGTTACCAACATTCGTGTACACAGTTTTGCGTGAACTTGTTTTCAGTCTCTCGAGTGTACAAGTAGAAGTGGCACTGCTGAGTCCTGTGGCCACTCTGTGCTAGCGTGGACAAGGGTTCCACTAGTGTCCAGCGTTTGGAGAGGAAGGAAGTGGGGAGAAAAGACATGGTCCTAATCATAATTTCTGCTACTGTTTTCTCTTTATTTTCTTTTAGACGGAAGAGGTTGTTGTGACTCTCTTACCAGCTGGTCACTGCCCGGGATCAGTTATGTAAGGGGGCTCGTCCATTTTGCTGTTTTATTGTATGTAAATGTGCATTATATTTGTAGAAATAAATTGTGAGGAGCTGGAAAATAATATGCGTGGGGAGATTTGACTCTTCCTGGCATTGTCTTTAATTTTTGTTTCCAAGTCGAGCGTGGGGGACCCAGTCGAGGCTCGGGTTCTCGTAGCGGAAGTCTTCAGTAGCCGGTTCCTCGTGACTTCGCACTGTCTGGTCGCATGGCTTTCTGTCTGCATAAGCAGAAAGAGCTCCGCGTAGGGTTCTGAGTGCTGGTGTATTGTAGCGCACACGCAGCCTCACCCTGGCAGCTTCTGTTATCCTTTCTACCCCAGGGAAGGGTGCGGTTGAGCGCGGGGGACTTAGCGCGGGTGAAATTCTATGAACCCTGTCGTGAGGGCTGGGTCTGGCGAGCACGTGCTTCTTTCGCACTGTCGGAGACATGGAAGTCACTGAGGTCTGTTTTCTCCCCAGGTTTTTGTTTCAGGGTAATAATGGAACTGTCTTGTACACAGGAGACTTCAGATTGGCCAAAGGAGAAGCTGCCAGGATGGAGCTTCTTCACTCCGGGGAAAGGTACTGGGCCTTACGCACTTCCGGGACCGTATAAAGCAGGGCCACTTGGTTTAGGAAGTGATATTGGAGCCGCACGTGGGGGCACACACCTGCAATCCCACTACTCTGGGACGCTGAGGCAGGAGGATGATGAGTTTGAGCTCAGGTGGGACAACTTAGTGACTTGGTGAGAGACTGTCTCAAAATAAACAATGGGGGCCGGTGAGATGGCTCAGCGGCATAAGCACCTGCCTGGCAAGGGTGAAGTCCTGAGTTCGACTGCCGGTACCCACACACACACAAAAAAAACAAAAAACAAAAAACAAAAGAACAATGGAAAAAGATGGGAAATGGATCTCAGGCGAAGGGCCTGGGTTTAATCCGAGTACTGAAGAAAGGTGTTACTGCTCTTTTCCCACTGAACGAAGCCTTTGTCTCTAGTAGAAATCAAACTTGATTACAGTAATTCTAATAAACTTTCTCCTTCTCCGAGTGGAGTAATGGAGGTTCTGCGTGCTGATTCGGGTAGCAGATCTAGGGTCATCGGATCATTCGTGTGCAATCTCTGTTGTGTGGAAATCATTTCTCAAGAAAGCTGATGAACAAAACGAACAGAAACGTCCAAGTGGAGCGGATCGCCCTGTAAAGTCACCGAGAGTTTACATTTCCCACGTTCTCGATGTTACTACGGACACCTAATGCCAGCTTTTTCTTTCAGAGTAAGAGACATCCAGAGTGTGTATCTAGACACTACTTTCTGCGACCCGAGATTTTATCAGATTCCCAGTCGGGTAGGTCTGCTGGGGAAGCGGGTGGCCACGGGGGCGTCCGGTGCCTGGCGAGAGGTGTGCGGGCCACACCTTGCTCATTGCTGTCAGCCCTGGTTGGAAACCGGCGAAGGCTGGGGAGCAGCGGGTAAGGGAGGGCTCTTGAAGCGCTGAATGTCTTTTAAAAATCCCGCCTAGGGCGAGTGTTTAAGCGGCATCTTAGAGCTGGTTCGGAGCTGGATCACTCGGAGTCCGTATCACGTGGCGTGGCTGAACTGCAAAGCTGCTTACGGCTACGAGTATTTATTCACCAACCTGAGCGAGGAGCTGGGAGTCCAGGTACCGCGCCGCGGCTTCTCCGGCCCCTTCCGCCCGTCCTCTCCTCCTCTGCTCTTTGGCAGCCCAGCCTGCAGTGGCCCCACCGAAGTCCTCCACCCCTTCCTCTTCTTCCCTCCCACTTTCACGTCATCTCTCTTTTTTTTTTGTCTTGAGAATATGGATTTTTACCAGTTCATATTTATTTTATAAATGATTGGGTTTCATTGTTGTGTTTTTGCACATGCCCATAACATTTTATGGAGAAAATGGAGTTTCATTTGTTTTGCGGTACTGGGCATTGAACCCTGGGCCTTCGCATTGAGTTAGATCCCCAGCCCCTTTTAAATTTTCAATTTGAGACAGTCTCTCTCAGAGTCACTAAGGTGCCCAGGCTGGCCTCGAACTTGCGATCCTTCTGCCCCAGCTTCCCAGAGTGTTGCTATTACAGATACAAACCACTGTGTGCTGCCGAGAAGATGAGGTTTTGATAGTGACGCTGAACCCAGTGAAGGCCTGGGACTAGCTGGACATTTAACTTCTATTTAATTTTGTGCCATTTAGATCCCCCGCCAACAAACTTGTGCCGAGAACTACAGTTGTAGATAAGGTATTTTAGTAAAGTTAAGAGGATTTAGTTTTTCTGCAGTTTCTGTTTTCCCTGCCTCTGCTTTATGTCTTTATTTTGTAGGTCCCTCTTTCCTTGGCTTCTTCCTTGCTTACATCCGTCTGTCCAAATGTGCTGGTATCAAGTTGTCCATTCTCCGTTTTGGGAAGGACTTGTCTTTATTCGGAGATTGCCTTTCCTATGTTTTTGAGGTTAAAATTGCCTTTTAAATTAAAATCACCTTGGTGGTGGGTCTCGTGCACACACTTACGTGTCCGTAGATGCACCATCCGGTTTCCCCTTATGCCTGCCTTGGGGAGGTACAGAGGTAGCAATTATTGTCGGTCCCAAGCTGACGGTGCACTTCGGTGGCGCATGGAGTAGAACGTACCGGGCGCTGTGCTTCCAAACCCTTACGGGGCAGCCTGCTCAGGTGGGGGCAAGGAGCGGCTTCCCTGGGGAGCCCTCTCTTAAGCCCGTGAATCCCTGTGGGGACAGTTTTAGATCAGTCATTTAAAAAAGGAGAGAAAAAAAGGAGAACATGAAGTTTTTGACTAAGGGATGTAAGTAATCATTGGTGGCAACTTTTCCAGTCTTCACCTTTTGGTGAAAATAAGTTTCTAGACCTCCATGTGTACATCTCAGAAGTTACCCCTTTGTCTCTCCCGAGGGGTCCCAGGAAATGAATTTCACTGTTGCTTCTCATTGGTCATTAGTAAACAAGTAGCCAGCAGAATGGAACACAGGTTAAGGAAGCAGCTATATTGTATTTGTTTTTTAAATATCCATCTTGGTTAACGATTAGCACAGCAGTGGGGCATAGTGGCGCACACCTGTAATCCCAGCACTTGGGAGGCTGAAGCAGGAGGGGTTCAGGCAGGAGGATTGCCACAAGTTTGAGGCCAGCCTGGGCTACCTAGTGAACTCAAGGCCAATTTGAACTACACAGGGAGACCCTGTCTCAAAAAAAAAAAAAAAAAAAAAAAAAACCAAAAAACTATTAGCACAGCAGTTTGACACTGTTCTAACCTGTTCCTCAGACATCAAAATGCGAATGCTTCCAAAATGCTTCCTTTTATCGTATCTTAATCCTCATAAGACTGTAGGTGCTTCTCGTTTGCTTCGAAGTACTCAGAAGATGAGCTTAAGGAACCCTGACAGGTGGGTTTCATGCGACTTGTTTAAAACGAGTTGGCCTTGTAATCTGGGTGTGGCCACAGTTTGAGAAGTATTTGTGCCATCTCCTTAACCTAGCGCAGGGGGTGATGGTGGGGGCCTGGATCCCTGCTCCCCAGTACACTTCCTTCCCTGCTGCCCCTCTGCGGCACTCCCTACGCATCTTTGAGAGGAGGGAAGACTCGTAAGGCCAGGATTTAGAATAAAGCTGACTGACACACAGAATGTGCACCCTGAGGGTGAGTGGGACCACAGGCTCAGTGTAATCGGAGATGTCCACAAGCAAGCTGGGTCCTTTGCCTCTCTGCAGCCTGGCAGGATGTTCAGGAGCACTGAGGTGATGACAACTGGGTCGCAAGAAAGACAGGACGTTAGTTCCCTACCTCGCTGCACTGCCATGTCCTCGTCCCTGGACAGTTCGCCCTTGGAAACCCCCTTCAGGTAACGGCGTGCCCGTGTCATTCTCTGTAGGTCCACGTGGACAAGCTGGACATGTTCCAAAACATGCCCGACATCCTGCACCACCTCACCACGGAGCGCGGCACCCAGATCCACGCCTGCCGCCACCCCAAGGTAGCTGCGAGGCGGCCGTGCCTGCGGGGTTTGTGGGATCCATAAAAATCCGGCTTTAAGGGACCTCAGAAATGCCACGTGGAGGCTTGTCACTTTCCAGACGTAAGAGCCAAGGCTACCGTCAGTCCCAAGGTGAAAGCGGAGGTCAGGCAGCTGTGCATCCCTGGACCCCGTTAACTTCCACCTCGGTCCGTTGCGGACACCGTCCTTAGAGTTTAAAATCTATTTCTGTACAATTGAGAATGTCAATTTACTTGTAATGAAATTATAAGATGTTGTACCTTATAACTTAAGTAAACTTATTCGTAGACTACTGCTATTCATTTATTTTTAAAAATTTTTATTAGTACATATTTGCCATACACAGTGATCACATTCAGCATAGGGAATTTGTACCTGTACGTAATGTCTTAATTCCTCTTTTTTCATTCCCTTCCTGTCTCTTCACCCTTCTTCCCCTCCCCATTTTCAAAAGATTTATTTCCATTTTTTCCTTCCATTCTCTTTTTTTTCACTTTTCCCTCCCTGCCCTCCCTTGTTCCCTTCCCATTGGAATGCGTTCTTCCTGCTTCCAGTATCTGTCTGCCACTTCCTTCCTTGTTTACCCTCAGGTTTCTCACACCCGAGAGAGAAACGGTGTGATATTTAAACTTGTGTGTCTGATTTATTTCACTGGAGATTATGGTCTCAAGGTGCATTCATTTTCCTATGAATGATTCACGTTTATCCTTCTCTATGGCCGAGTAGTACTCCATTGTACGTAAATACCACATTTTTTTATCCATTCATCTGTTGATGCGCATATGGGCTGTTTCCAAGACACAGCTGTTACAAATTGTGCTGCTGTAAACATGGCTGTGCATATATCACTGTGGTGTGATGCTTTTAACGCTTTTGGGAAGACATCAAGAAGAGGAAGAGCTGGGTCAAATGTGACCTCTAGTTTTAGTTTTTTTTTTTTTTTTTTTTTTTGTGGGTACCGGGGGGACGACCTCAGGACCTCGCGCACCAACAGGCACCCGTGCCGCTGAGCGATATCACCGGCCCCTTTTTCGTATGTGGGTTCCGGGAGTCGAACTCGGGCCTTCGCGCTTGCAAGGCAGGCGCTTAAGCCGCTGAGCCGTCTCACCGGCCCTAGTTTTAGTTTTTTGAGGAATCTCCACACTGATTTTCACAGTGGTTGCACCCATCTACACTCCCTCCACAATGGAGAAGGGTTCCTTTTCCCCCACAGCCCCATCAGCATTTGTTATCGGTTGATTTCTTGATGACAGCCATTCTTTCTGGATGGAAACTCAGCGTTGTTTTAATTTGCATTTCTTGACTGACCAGTGATACTGAGCGTTTTTTCATATATGTATTTGCTGTTTACACTTTGTCTGAGAAGTGTCCATTCCTTTGAGATGCACACCTTTGCATTGGGTCTTTAAATTTGACCCGGGGGGGTCTGATTTTTTTTAGTTCTTTTTTTTCTTTTTGTGGGTACCTGGGGTCAACCTCAGGACCTCCCGCGCCAGCCTGCCTGTGCCGCTGAGTGATATCACCGGCCCTTTTTTCGTATGTGGGTTCCGGGAGTTGAACTCAGGACCTCGCGCTTGCCAGGCAGGCGCTTATGCCACTGAGCCATCTCACCGACCCCTTTTTTAGTTCTTTTATATTCTAGATGTTAGTCCTTTGTCTGAGGAACAGCTGGCAAAAATATTTTTCCCACCCTGGGTTGTCTCTTCACTCTGTTGGCGGTTTCTTTTGCTGTGCAAAAGCTTTTTAATAAGATGAGATCCCAGTTGTTGATTGTTTGTGATAGTTCCTATATGATTGGGGTTTTGCTGATAAAGTCTTTGCCTACCCCAATGTCTTGAAGAGTTCTACCTATTCTATCTTCCAGCAGATTTAGTGTTTCTATTTTAATATTTAGATCTTTGAGCCATTTCAATTTTAGTTTAGCGCATGGTGAGAGAGATGGGTCTAGGTTCAGTCTTTGGCATGAGGAAAGGCAGTTTCCCAGCACCATGTATTAAAGAGGCTGTCTTTCTTCCAGAGAAGGTGTTTGGCCCCTTTGTGAAAGATAAGGTAGCTGAGTGTGGTTGGAGTTGTTTCTGCATCTTCTACTCTGTTCCACTGATACTCGGGTCTCTTTCTTTGCCAATATGTTATGGCTGTGTCTAGATGTCCCCCCAAAGCCTCATGCAGTCGTAGGTGGGGCTTTTTCAGAGGTGCCTGGATCTAGAGTGTGTGATGCTGGGATTGATGCATGGTACAGTGCTAGACTTAAGGGTATGAGGATTAAGGGTGTGAGTGCTACCCACCCTAAGTAGCCTGGATAAGATAAAAGGGGCAGAAAGAGCTGTGGTCATCCCTTGCTTGCTTTTGCTGTCTTCTGCTTGCCATGAACTGTTTCTCCTCTGTCATGCCATCCTGCCTCAGAGCCAGCCAATTATGGACTAATACCTGTACAAACTGTGAGCTAAATAAACCTTTCTATCTTTAACTTTGAGTGTCAGGTATTTTGTCTCAGCAATGAGAGAAAAGCAACTAAGACACAGTACCACACTGTTTTTATCATGGTAGCTTTGTTGTATAACTTCAGATTGGGGATTGCGATGCCCCCCTGCCTTGCCCTTGTTGCCCAGAATTGCTTTTGCTATTCTAGTTCTCTTCTGGTTCCGTATGAATTTTAAGATTGTTTTCTGTAGTTCTGTGATGTATGCTATTCGTATTTTTTGTGTGTGTGTGGGTACCGGGGGGTCGACCTCAGGACCTCGCACACCAGCAGGCGCCCATGCCACTGAGCGATATCACCGGCCCCCTTTTTTCGTATGTGGGATCCGGGAGTCGAACTCGGGCCCTTGCGCTTGCCAGGCAGGCGCTTATGCCGCTGAGCCATCTCACCAGCCCGCTATTCGTATTTTGATTGGGATTGCATTAAAATCTGTGTAACAGATTTAAAAATATGGCCATTTTCACTATATTGGTTCTGCCTTTCTAAGAACAGGGGATGTCTTTCCATTTTCTGATACCCTCTTTGATCTCCTTTTTCAGAGTACTGTAGTTGTCAATGTAAAGGTGTTTCACTTCTTTTGTTAGATTGATTCATGAGTATTTAATTTTTCTTGATGCTATTGTGAAAGGTGTGGTTTCCTTAATTTCTCTCTCAGTGAGTTTGTTACTTGTGTATGGGAATGCTATTGATTTTTGAGTGTCGATTTTTTTATCCAGCTATGCAACTGAATCTGGTTATTAAATCTAGAAATCTTTTGGTGGAATTTTTGGGTCTTCTATGTAGAAGATCATGTCGTCAGCAAATACAGATAATGTAACTTCTTCCTTTCCTATCCATATTTCTTTTATTTCTTTCTCTTATCTAATTGCTCTGGTGAATGTTTCCAGAACTATATTAAGTAGGAGTGGTGATAGTGGACATCCTTGTCCTTGTTCCTGATTTTAGATTGAAAGCTTTCAGTTTTTGTCCATTTAGTATGATGTTGGCTGTTGGTTTGTCTTAGATGGCTTTTATCAGATTGAGAGAATGACCTTGTATTCCAATTTTCTGTAGGGTTTTTATCATGAATGCTTGTTAGACTTCATCAGATGCTTTTTCTGTATCTATTGAGATGATTATGTGATTTTTGTTTTTGGTTCTATTAATATGGTATATTACATTTATCAACTTGCATATGTTACACCATCCCTGCATCCTTGGGATAAATCCTACTTGGTCATAGTGTATAATATTTGTGATGATTTGCTTCATCCTATTTGCCAGTATTTTATTGAGGATTTTTGCATTCTGTGTTCACTAAGGATATTGACCTGTATTTCTCTTTTTTGGTTGGATCCTTCTCTGATTTTGCTATCAGGGTAATGCTTGCCTCCAGGAGTAACTTTGGGAATACCTGTCCCTTTCAATTTCACTAAAGAGTTTGAGGAGTAGTGGCATTAGATCTCTAGAGTTGTTAAAGAATTTCATTAGGGCCTGTGCTTTTCTTTGTTGGTAGGTTTTTTTTTTAATAACTTCCCAATTTTATTGACTGATACTGGATTATTTAGAATTCTTATATCTTCTTGATTCAGCTTTGGTAATTCATATGTATTTAGGAATCTGTCCATTTCTTCTCAGTGTTTCATCTTAGAGAATAGGCTCTCAAAGTAGGTACTGATGATCTGGATTTTTGCAGAATCTCTTGTGATTTCACCCTTTTCATTCCCAATTGCATGGATTTATCTTTTCTTCCCTTTTTTTGGATAAGGTTGGCTAGGTGTTTGTCTGTTTTTATTTCATCTTTCAAAGAACCAACTCCTTTTTTTTTTGTCTTCTTTGAGACAGGGTTTCACTATGCAGTTCAGGCTGGCCTTGAACTCACTATGTAGCCTAGGCTGGCCTCGAACTTGTAGCGATCCTCCTGTCAGCCTCCCAAGTGCTGGGATTACAGGGGTGCACTGTCACACCCAACAGAACCAACTCTTTAATTCATTGATTCTTTGTGTTGTTTTCTTAGTCTCAGTTGCATTGATTTCTGCTCTCATCTTTCTGGTTTCTTCCCTTGTTCGAGCTTTGGGCTTGCCTTTTTCTAGAGGTTTGAGGTTCAACATTAAGTTATTTGAGCTCACTCCATTTTTCTAATGTGGGAATTCATTCCTGTAAACTTCTCTCATAGAACTACTTTCATTGTGTCCCATAAGTTCCGGTATGTCATAATGATATTTTCATTCAATTGTAGAAACTGTCTAATTTCTTCTTTAATTTCATCTGTGACCCATTGGTTGTTCAGGAGGGTATTGTTCAATTTCCACGTGTTTATGTAGTTTTTGTGGTTTCTTTTGGCATTGATTTCCAATTTCATTACACTATGATCTGATAATATGCATGGGATAATTTCAATTTCAATTTCTTTGCATTTACTTAAGCATGTTCTGTGGGCTAGTATATGGTCTATTTTGAGAAACTCCCATGTGCTGCTGAGAAGAATGTGTATTCTGATGTTGTGGAGTGGGACACTCTGTAGATGTGTACTAAGTCCATTTGTTCACAGGTTTGGTTTGGCTCCGATATTTCTTTGATGATTATTTTGTCTAGTTGATCTGTTTATTTGTGATGGGGTATCAAGTGCTTATCTGAGTTTTCATATC
The DNA here is from genome assembly GCA_028451465.1 of Erethizon dorsatum. Lineage (NCBI taxonomy): Eukaryota > Metazoa > Chordata > Mammalia > Rodentia > Erethizontidae > Erethizon > Erethizon dorsatum. The sequence goes on from CM051834.1 coordinate 69,946,206, forward strand.
CACTTGTGTGTGTTTTATATAGTTGGGTGTGCCAGTATTTGGAGCATATATATTTATGATTTTTATCTTTTTTCTCTTGGATTGTTCCCTTAACAAGTATGTAGTAATTTTCTTTGACTCTTCTGATCAGTCTTGGCTTGAAATTCACTTTGTCTGCAAATAGACTAGCTACCCAAGCCTTGTTTTTGGATTCCTGTCACATGGAGTATTGTTTTTCATCCTTTCACTTTCAATCTATGAATTTCTTTTTGAATTAAATTTTTCTTGTATGCAGCATATTGTTGGAGCTTGTTTCTTGATCCTTTCTGCCAATCTGTTTCTTTGATTGTTGAATTGAGACATTCACATTGATGGTTATAACTGGTAGGTATTGACTTATCCTTGTCATTATATTATTTTCTTGTTGGTTCCTTTTTTTCCCATTGTGTTTAGTTGCTTGTTGTGCCTTGTAGATTCATTTGATTCAGATTCTTAGAATTGTGTTTTTCTAGAATGTCCTTCCGAACTTTTTTGAGTGCTGGTTTGATGTTCATGAATTTCTTCAGGTGTTCTTTATCATGGAAGTGTCTTATTTCTTCATCAATTTTGAAAGGTAACTTTGCGGGATACATCTCTGGCTTGGAGGTTGTTTTCTTTTAGGGCTTGAAATAATTTGCTTCTTGACTTAAGCATTTGTGTTGAGAAGTCTGCTGTGATTCCGATGGGCTTTTCTTTATAGGTGATGTGTTTCTTTTCTCTAGCAGCTTTTAATATTCTGATCTTGTGTTGAAATTATGGAATCTTGACTATTACCTGTCTTAGAGTAGTTTTTTTCTGATCCTGGCTATTTGGGGTTCTATATGCCTCACTGTTTTGGTTTTTTCAAGAGACTTACTCATCTGTTTTGTTACTTTTGCTACTACCATTTCAGAAAGTTGAGCTGGGTTGCTTTTGGTTTCTTCTACTTCAGTGTCCCCTGGATTTGCCTTGGATGCGTTGGTTGTATTTTTCTTCTGTGTTTTTTCATTTTTGTTTGTTTGTTTGTTTTGTTTTCTGTGTTGAGATTTGTTAATTGCTTATGGTAGGTAACTTTATTACTAGTATCAACACCTGTTAGAGAAATGATTACTTTTCAGAGATTCACAGAAATTCAAGTTGAACTTGGCCTCTGGTCATGGGGGTGGGGCCCAAGTCATTTAGCTTATAACAGTCTGGGTATCTCTTGCCAGCCTGACCATGGCACCCTGACCCTGGATGTCTCCTGCAGTTGTCCCTCACCCAGTCACTGTGGCAGTTTAATGCTGGGAGCCCTGAGATGAAGCCAACCCACAGCAGCTCCCATTCCCATGTTCAGTTGTCCCCTCCATAAAATGGCATCCAGCCAGGCACTGTCTGAAGGGGACATGGCAGACGCTTAGACTGGAGTCACTCACCCACTTTTGTAGTGCACAGCATCCATTGCTCTGTTCCACTGGTGCGTTTCTCCCAGAGGGCCTCTGGGTTCGCCCACTTTCACTGTGTCTCTGTAGATTTTATCTTCCTTTCTCTTTCCCTGGGCCAGGAGCTGGGGAGAAAGTGCAGATTGTCCCTTCCTTTTTCTGTGCTGTGTTCTGTCTCTTCAGTTTCTCTGTAGGCTCCAGTTTTCCCATCTTATTCTTCCTAGGTCGCAGGTGTCCACCTCCCTTCTGCTTTTCTTCCCCAAGTTGTTATTTTCCAGTGACTGGATTCTAGATCTTGGAGAGGCTGATTTGTTGCTGTTTACTGCTCTGCCATCTTCCCAGAAGTCTCTGTTGCTATTTATTTATGTACTTTTTTTTTTTTTTTTCTGGAGACGGGGTCATGCTGTGAAGTTCAGGCTGGCCTACTCACTGTGTAGCCCAGGTTGGCCTGGAACTTTCAGTGATCCTCCTGCCTCAGTCTCCCGAGTGCTGGTATTATAGGCGTGTGCCACCACACCTGGCTCTACTGCCATTTATTCTTTTTCTTTTTTTTTTTTTTTTTGTGGGTACCGGGGGGTCGACCTCAGGACCTTGCGCACCAGCAGGCACCCGTGCCGCTGAGCGATATCACCGGCCCCTTTTTTGCATGTGGGTTCCGGGAGTCGAACTCGGGCCCTCGTGCTTGCAGGGCAGGCGCTTAAGCCGCTGAGCCATCTCACCGGCCCTTCTTTTTTTTAATGATGCCAAAAGTTTCTTTGAAAAGTGAGGGGTTAAGGGGCAGGAGAAAACCCCAGAGGGAAGATGGGCTGAACAAAGAGAAGAAAGGATAAAAGCAAAAATGATAGTGCTAGCGTGAGGAGTCAGGGTGGTGGGCACCTTGTCGTGCCTGTGTCCTTGCGTGACGGCCCTGTCTCACGGGAGCCCGTGAGAAGTTCCACAGGTGGGCTCCTGGGCATCATTTGCCATTTATTCTTGAGACTCATGTGCACATTTATACATTTTACTTTTCTTCTACTCATTTGAAAAGTATTTAGATATAATTTCCTTCAAATGTTGAGTTTTTTGTGTTTTTATTGGTTTTTAATGACCCCAGAGACCTCTCTTGTTATGAAATGCCAGGGATCTGGCTTCCAGGTTGAATTTGCCTTTAACTTTCTTTTTCATTTTAATTAAGGCTAATTAGTTACCTTCAAATGCAGTGATATGAGTGACCATAATTTCCTTCTAAATGGTAAAATATCTTATTCTTCAAATGCTGAGTAACTTTTTTTGGTGAGCACTGCATTTATAGATTTAGATCATCTTTGTGGTAGTAATACTAGCCCGGTTATCCAAAATCCTTTAGTTGGTTGGTCCTTATAGTAAAGCATGATTTTACACAAAAACAGAATTCTTATCAACGACATGGAATGTTCTACTTAAGGCCTTTGCAGTAGAGATACAGGTAGGAAATGACCTTCAAGGATTGGTAAAGTGCGTATTTTAACTCGCGTTTGTGGAGTTAATCATTGCGCGCAGTTACATTTGTGTCTGTTTGCACCTCCCTTCCTCAGATGGCTTTGAGGACTCCAGGCCAGCTGCTCTGCAGGGTGCTTCTCACTTTGCAGTGATCTGATTGGCTCCTCATGTCTGTGTTTTTTTCCTGTCTGAAAACTTACCTACACTTGTTTTTGAGATGCTGACTACAAACAGACTTGTTGAAAATACACGTTTCTATATTTTTAAACTCTGTTCTAGGCGGAGGAGTACCATCAGTGGAATAAGTTACCCTGTGGAATCACCTCCAAGAATAAAATTCCACTCCACACGATCAGCATTAAGCCGTCCACCATGTGGTTTGGAGAGAGAGCCAGGAAAACGAACGTAGTTGTGAGGTAGGAGAGCAGTGCTCTACAGGTCGCCTGAGAGACTTGGAGATAAAACGTTTGACTCAGGCCGGGCATGGCGGCACTGTCTGGAACCCCAGCAACTCAGGAGGCTGAGGGAGGAGGATCACAAGTTGAAGGCCAGCCTGGGTACTTTAGACCCTGTCTGTGAATAAAATAAAAACGTGGAGATGCAGCTCAGCGGTAGAGTGCCCCTGGGTTTAATCCCTGGTACTGGATTAAAAAAAAGTTGAATGTAGTTTATTGTAAACACGCTCTAGCCTAAGCTCAAGAAGAGGCTGTACTATAATCAGGGGAAGGGATGTCTTTAGGTGAAACATGAGTTAAACTAAATGGCTACTACTCCCAGCCTACTGCAGCTCGTTAGCCAGTGTATCTGGAGGCCCCCTCTGGTGAGAGGTGACAGTTGAAGCCTGGAGGCATCGCAGTGCTTGACTGTGAATTAAAATTGGTATCAGAGCGCACAGAAGCCCTTGGCAGAGTGGAGGAGTCTCCGTACTCATCCTAATGTCTTAGCAGCGTTCCCTGCCTTGGCCGTTTCATACGTCTACAGCAGATTTCCCTTACCGGAAAAAGATGAGTCTTATCCCAGAAGTTCCTGATCGCAGGGTAATTTCACACTGGAATAGCCCAACGGGGAAAGAGCAGAGTTAGAACTTAGCTCAGTTTTGGAGGTGACTTTGTATTTGTGTTTTCATTTCTCTTTAGGACTGGAGAGAGTTCATACAGAGCTTGTTTTTCTTTTCACTCCTCCTACAGTGAGGTAAGCTGATCCCGTGTACTCAGCCCTGCTGCTGACTCTTGGCTGGCCCAGAGCATGTCTTACTATTTAAATCTCATTCGCTGTAAGTTTCATTCTGAGAGTTGGTTCTGATTATGTGTGGATCTGCAGTTCTGTGTTCGCGTACTTGCTACAGGTTGTCTGTGACCCCCCGTCAGTCCCCTGGGCTGTGGAGGGCGCTCTCAGATACAGGAGAGAGGTGAAAGATCCAGTCATACACCGTTCCCAGCTGCAGGGGACTCGGGCAGCGCCTTCTGCCTTGTGTCTGCTCTCATTCTGTACACGGGTCCTTTTCACAGTCTCTAGAATGCCGTGTTTTTCCTTTTTCTGTGCCTCTGGGTGGTGATTTCAGCATATGAGGTGGCCCCAGTGAAGCGCTGACGTACTGTAAAAAGCTTGTGCACAAGAAGGCTGTGATGTCCTGCGGTGGAGATACGGGGTGTGGTCAAGAATACAGCAAATGTTTAAATTAAAATCACTGCAGTAAAAGACAGCATTGCATTAACGCCACTGAAAAGATTCCCCTTTACTTCCAGCATGCCCGTCCCGTCGTCCTTGCCCCTTCCGGAGCGGTCTGCAGGTGCTCTCTCCCGTCTGCAGTTGTGCTCTGTGGCCGCCTCCGTGTCCTGAATTGCTTCGGGACGCCCTTCGTGTTTATTTGACTTGGGGAGTTACACAGTGCCAGGTGTGAAGAGGAAGAGCATCTACACTGTCGCGTTTCCACGAGCCCACCTTCCATTTGATGACACTTGCAGCAGCATTCGCTGTACCACCCCATCTCATAAAGACACCCAGGAAAGACTTCCAGAGCTGCTTCCAAAGGGCAAGAATGATGGGACGAGTGTGTTCTACGTGAGAAGTATTTTGAGGGGGATTAATGGCAATGTTTCTTCTACTGTAATCAATTTTAAAACTTTAAACCTTTACTGTATATTTTGACCACATCCCATGTTATATAAGCTCCATTCAGATTTGCTGTGAGTTCATTGTTAAGGAGTAAACAATATGAAATGAGGTGTTTGTAAACAGAAACACACATAAAACAAGGTTATGCTTTGACTGGCTGATGAAACGTTGACATCCCAGAAGTCTCCGGGCGTCCAGCCCTGTACTGTTTCCCCTGGCGGCAGTGGCTGAGTATTGGCTAATTCAGCGCTGTGACCTGATGGGATGTGATTACTGAGAGTTCACTGCATGGAAGTCTTGTGTTAGGCTGGCGGTGGCGACAGACCATCAACCTGCACAAGAAGGAGAGGACAGTCCTCTGTTGGGTGTCTGTCTCCTTGTGGCCACTTCCTGTCTGAGAAGTGAATCTGGTATGGGCTCAACCCCATTTTCTTAGCATTATTCCCTTCAAAAGCCTTAGGCTTCTATTATCCTTAATGGTTTTTTGTTTTTGTCTTCAGTACTGGGGATTGAACCCAGGACCTTTGCACTGAAATACAACAGCAGCCTCTTTTTTTAAAAATAAAGTTTTATTTTGAGACTTACTAAGTTGCTAAGTTGCCCAGGCTTAGCTTGAACTTGTGATCCTTCTGCCTCAGCCTCCCGGAGTGCTGGGATTACAGGCTTGTGCCATCATGCCCGGCTTCAACTTGAATTAATTGTGCAAATCAAGTAGGTTGTAGGAAGACAAGTAATGGTTTCTATTTGCATGCCTCCTCTGAAGGTACAAAAGACACCGATTATGAGAAATGCCTAAAGAACAGGTGTTTTTTCCTTTTCCCCTGTGGTAAAATAGTCATTTAAAAAAAATACAGTTACAGTGTTTGTTAATTCCTGGGCTCTTACCTCTTGATTGGTCCTTTAGTTGGATGCTAATTATGACTTTGTGCCCCAGTAATTTCCTTTGCAGAAGGGAGTAGCAATCTTTGTGTTAGTTTTCCGAGCGTTTCTCCAGGTACCAATCAGGTGCTGGGCCAAGCACTTCATGTGTCCTTTCGGGTCTGTACTTTAGGGGAAGTCTGAGACTTACACGTGAAGTGGCTTCACTGAGCTCACGAGCTTGCCAAGACCTAGGAAGTGACAAAGTTGAGGTTCCTCTTGGTCGTAGAGATGTAAGGAAGTGTCACAGAGTTCCTGCTTAGCATTCCGAACTGTGCAGAAACACGAAGATATCAGTGCCATATTTGCCTGTCGCTGCGGTCGATTAGAATTGTTGGAGAGGCGGCCCTATGTGCTGTCTCTCAAGCTTGTGTCGATGCGCGCAGGGGCTGCCAGCGCTGCAGGCACCACAGGGGAGGGGCCTGTCCCAGGAGGCTGGAGGGCCACGGCAGACTGCCCTAAGCTGGCTGGGGGGAGACCCCGGCTGCGGGACCCGTGAGCACCCCTGCAGCCACGCTGCTCAGCGGGCTCTGAGAGAAGTACTGTCCATCCAGGCTGACTGCATCGTGCTTTCCCTGGTGACTCCAGGACCCACACGCGATGGCGGGACAGGTTGGAGTCCCCCACCCCACCCAGGGTCAGTGACCAATGCAGTGCTCAGCATGACAAGAATAAACCAAAGGAACAGATCAAGAGTAGCCTCCCAGATGCAATTCTAAGACTTTGTTTTCCTGTGTGTGTTAGTTATACTCAGCTCTATTCTAACTCTTGAAAGGGAATTTGTTAAATATGGGTAAACTTCTCGAATAAGGAAATTAATGTCATATTTAAAAATGCAAAATGTGCCGGGTGTGATGGTACATGCCTGTAATACCAGCACTTGGGAGGCTGAGGCAGGAGGATCTCTGAGTTCGAGGCCAGCCTGGGCTACATAGTGCATTCGAGGGCAGCCTGAACTACATAGCGAGACCCTGTCTCAAACACACACACACACAATGCAAAATGCCATTAATATTCAGCTACCTGGGAGGCTGAGGCAGGAGGATCCCAGTTTCAGGCCAGCCTTGGCAACTTAGATACTGTCTCTAAATCAGATTTGAAAGGGGTAGGGATTTAGCTCAGTGGCAGAGCACTTGTCTTCCATGCATGAGGTCCTTGTTCAATCCCTAGTACTCCATAAATAAATCAGTAAGCCGCCTCTTTGAGTCCTGTTAGAGATTCTCTGAGCTTCTGCTGTGGAGCAGAGTCACCAGAGCGACATTTAGGTGTTCTGATTCTCAGGCCCACCGTAGCCCAGCGGGCGAGGATTTGGGCGCGAGCCCTGGGCATTGGCGTTGCTTCTCCCTGCGTGGTCCCTGTGGGTAGCCAGCTCTGGGAGGCACAGTGGTAAAGTGCTGCTTCTCTCGCGCCTGGCCTGCCTTTATCTTCTCTAACATTAAGTGTTCATCGTGGTGGTAACTGACCCATGTTATTCTCCTAGATTAAAGATTTCTTGAGCTACATCTGTCCCGTGAACGTGTATCCGAATGTCGTTCCGGTTGGCACAACTCTGGATAAAGTTAAAGAAATGTGAGTAGTTACTGCCTGTGGGACTTGTGCTGCTTTCTTAGTGGCTCTCGGCTTGGAAACAGGCTTGGATAATTTTGCCTGAAAGTTTGCAAATCTAGAACCTGTTTCTGCTGTCATGTTTTTGAACTTATATTCATTTCGATTTTTTCCTTTCATTCATAATTGTGGCAGAATGTAGTTTGTCCTAGCTCTGTTATTTATGTGCAGTGCAATCCTGGCCAGATCATGGCTCCAAACCGGGCATTTCTCCTCAGCGTAGGAGCGTGCTTTGATGCCTCCTTGTTGGGCTTCTCAGGGATTTGGAGCTAATATATGTGCCAAGTAGGTAGTCAGTGAAGGGATTTACTGAATGGACTCAGGACACTCATGACATCTTACTGTTACGCACCTCTTCTTCAAGTTCTATTCATCCATGCATTATGTATTTTAGTGCCAACTCTCTGTTATGCCCTGTGCTTGGGATGCAGCCAAGTTGACTAAGATCTGTCTTACACAGAGAGTTCCTGAGTGTTTCAGAAGGGATGTGTGTAAAAGGAGTCACACTGTATACAAGTAGCTATGGATCGGGAAGAAAGCTGGCCTGGTGGTAGGCAGTCTGCCCGGAGACTTTGAGGAGGACACACAAGAGCAGGCTTGCAAGTGTTCATGGAAAGTAGGATTCAGGCACTCTAGAGGTGACCCAGACCTCTAGAGCTCCTGAATCCCACCACAGAATTAGATGGGCAGCATAAGCAACAGAAACCACAAGGACAGAGAAAGTTGCCAGGAGAGGGTGAGGAGAAAAGGCTGAGGCTGGAACTCTGGGCATCACCTTAAGAGGAGGAGCTGGAATGAGATGGAGGCGCGGAGACAAGACAGCAGAGGACCATGAACGGCCAAGTAAAGTGTGTCAGTGGGTATCGTTTGAGAAGTTAAATTACATGGGGACTGCGAGGTCTCCTGTTGCCTTGGTAACTAGGTCATTTGTGTGCGCTCAGTGAGAGCACTTTCAGTAGACCTGTGAGGCCAGATTGCCATTGAGAAGTGGCTAAGAGAGGACATGGGGACCACTGAGATAAACTATTTAAAAAGTTTGATACTGTAGGGAAAATTGCGGATAAGATGGTAACCAGAGGCAACAGAATTAAGAAGCCCGATCTTAAAATAGCTGAGATTTAAATATCTTGTGGAATTAAACTTGATTGTACTTAAAATAACTTGTGGTGCTTGTTCAAATGCGTACCTCCCATTCTTGCATTTGCACTGGTTAGGTGGCAAGTAACGTCACTTTGCAGAAGTTACCCAGGGAGAATAGTTAGAATGACTGCAGAGAGAAGTGGTCACAGAACGCATGCATCCAAGAACATTTGTGGACACAGGAACACAGGGGAAGCTGTAAACTTGGGGTGGTTGTAGATCAGTTTTGGTTGGGAGCTTCCTGGCTGTGTCGGAGTGGTATGTTGTATTAATCCTCCAGGCTGCTGGCAGCTGGCAGGAGGTAGTTGGTGATACAGCCCTTCAAATCTTATTTCTGTCTTGGCTTTTGGCCTGTGGCTCTAGAATGAAGAGATAAATTTGTGATTTTCCAGAACCCTGGAAGATATAAGTAAACCTCATTAAACAGGGAAGGGAAGCAGTTAGCTATACTGTATTCCCTGAATGCCAAAAGGTGGCCTTGTGTTACTTAATAGTGTTTTAGATAGAGACCTACTTTTCTGCATTGCATGGACAAAATTTTTCTTTATTGAGTATGTTTCCCTCAACCCTAACAGTTAGATAGGCATCTACTGTGTTGTATTTAAGTGCTTATATTCAACACTCTCTTATATTGAAGTGATATTTTAATTATTAAACAATGCTTTCAGTTTTTGAAAGTAGTTGTATGATTTTCCCTATGGTCAGGCTTTTGTAATCCATATATGATGCTTACCTTCCAGCAGCTTTTCCAAAAAGAAAAACAAATTTTCTGATTCTTTTCAGCTTAAAGCCTTTATGCCGGTCTTCTCAAAATACTGAGCCGAAGTATAAACCACTCGGACAACTGAAGAGAGCTAGGAGAGTCCATCTAGAGTCAGGTAAGAACGGTGTGTTGGGTGCAGCGACTGCTTTTCGGGGTGCTCTGGTCTGGTAAAGGTGGCTTTGGCAGAGTCGATGTGGCCCTGTGTGCCGGACTTGTCACGTGATTTTCTTCCTAGGCTCAGCATGTAGTCAGGAGTCTGCTGTCCCGCACAGGCATGAAACAAGGGGTGAAGCCTCAGCTTGCTGAAAATAGGCTGTCTCCTTCAGAATACAAGTAAATGCTGAAAAGGGAGACTATTGTCATTTCTCATCAGATCGACCAGTAGTGTTATATAAATGGATTTTTCTCTATAATTTCCTGCCTTCTTTCTTTGTTACTTAACGTTTTTCAGTGAAGAACAGAGGTGAGGTGTGAAGTAGGAATCAGAACTTTAGATTCGGAGCAAAGCTGTGCTGGCTTACAGCAGCCAGACTTAGAGGGTGGGATTCAGGATTCCCATTCCTTCACTGGGGAACCAGTTACTGTGCCATGAGGTGAATACTCTAGAGAATGACCCTCTTTTTCTAAGTGGGCTCTCAGTGCTATAAGTTTCCTTCCAAAAGCTTCCCACAGATTGGTCATTTCATTTTGGAATATTTTGTATTTTTTTCCTTTGACACTTGGGTTATTTAGGAATTTATTTAGTTTCTGAATTTGGGGGAGATTTTCCCAAGATAATTCTGTTGTTACCCAAATTAACTTTACTGTGGTCAGAGAATATACTTCGTATGACTTTTCTTGAGATTAATGGAATATGGTCCATCTTGGTAAATGCTTCATTTGTACTTGAAAGAAATATGTGCACTGCTGATGTTGGGCAGAATGCTGTAGGTAGGTAGCTGCTAACGTTGTTCAAGGCGTCGATGTTCTTACTGATTTTTTCTTCCTGATTTATTCGTGCTGAATTTCCAATTACAATTATGCGCCGTTACTAGGTACATACAAGTTTATGTCCTATTAAGGGTCTGACCCCTTTATCTTTAGAAAATGACCTTCCTCCTGGTAATATTCTTAGTTCTGAAATGTTCTGTCAGGTACCATGGCCACTCCAATTGCTTCTGCTTACTGTTACCAGCATGATACAGCTTTTCCATTTCTGTATTTTTAACTTGTCTTTAGTGGGGTTTTTGAAGACAGCATATTGTTGGCTCTTGATTTTTCTAGTCAATCTGAAAGGTTGTCTTTTGTCAGCGCTTAGATCAGTTAGGTTTAATGTAATGATTGACGGGACTAGCTTTAAATGTATCGGCTCGCTATTCCATGTGTTCTTTATTCTTTCTGTTTCTGCCTTTTGGATCAAGTGAGCACTGGTTCTCATTAATCTGGGTTTGCATATTGGCTGTAACTGTGTGTGTGGTTTGTATCTTTTTTGTTTGGGTATGGAGATTGAATCCAGGGCTTCTGCACTGAGCTGTTATCTCGAGTTCTTTCTGAGACAGGATCTCAACTAAGTTACTAAGTTGCCCAGGCTGGGCTCAAACCTTACTGAACTAAAAAGATTTGCTCTCTGAGACATGGGAAAAGGAATCTGGGTGTTTTACTTCCTGTGTGTGTGTGTGTTTTTTTTTTTTTTTAAATGGATGAAGATGGGAATTATCCAGGCAGTGGATAGCCTTTTCTCTTTTCTGTGTATACCTGTCCTCAGCATTTGCCCAGTACTCTTTGTGATCCTCCTGCCTCAGCCTTCCAGAATGCTGGGATTACAGGTGTGTACCACCATCCCCAGCTTGTAATATACATTTTTATACAGTGAAAAGATAAATATTATACTACTTCCAAGTATGGTATGAAACCCTGACATCAGTGTACTTCCATCTTTTCCAGTCTTCGTACTGTGTCGTACATTGTATTATTATAAACTCCACGTCTGTTTTTTGCTTTGAACTATTACAACCTATGGTGTATATAGATTTGCCTGTTCTGGACATTTCCTGTATAAATGGAATTATACAACACGTGGTTTTAGTGCCTGGCTTTCACGTTTTCAGGGTTCACCCTAGCTGTTACACGTATCAATACATCATTCCTTTTAATTGCCAACCAATTCCCATTATGTGCGTATGCCACATTTTATCTATTCACTATTTGATGGGCATTTGGGATGATTTCATTTTTTAGTTATAATTATGCTAGGAAAAGTTCAAGTAGTCTTTTTTTTTTTTTTTGTGGGTACCGGGGGGTCGACCTCAGGACCTCGCGCGCCAGCAGGCACCCGTGCCACTGAGCGATATCATCGGCCCCTTTTTCGTATGTGGGATCCGGGAGTCGAACTCAGGCCCTCGCGCTTGCCAGACAGGCGCTTACACCGCTGAGCCATCTCACCGGCCCCAAGTAGTCTTTATGTAGACATGTTTTTCTCTTGGATACACAGGATTGAATTTCTTGGTCATAGTGTCTTCCTCTGCTTGAGGTACTCTAACAGAATACCAGTCTGGGAAGCTTACAGGGCAGATCTAAGTTGTGGAGGCTGGTGGTCCAAGTCGAAGGGTATGACAGAGTAGCTTTCATTGTGGAGTGTTCTCTTGGCTTGTTTACACAGCAGGAGGAAAGCTGGAGTTCTCTGGTGTCTCTTAACAGGACACTGATCCTCTCGGATGAAGGCCTACCCTTGGGTTCCTTTTCCCTTCCTTTAGCTACCTCCTTGAGGCCCCATCTGCAGATCAGCAGGCATACCAAAGTCCTTTCTTCTTGAAAAAAGAGAAATGTACCTTCCATGCATCTACCTCATCCGCACTTGTTTTTGCTGAGGAATGTCTTTTTGGATCAGGCCACTCACTAGCTTAAGAATTTTTGGCTCAATGCTCGTTTCATTTGTTCCTGACCCTTTTTTGTTAGCTTTGATTTTGTTCCTTGTAGATTCTGTATGCTTGTTGTTCTTTAATGGACAATTTTTGCAATAACTTTTATAGCTTTTCTTATACTTGTAGCGATACAGCTCTTTAAACAACTTCAATGTTCTCTCTAGATGTTTTTAGTTGAATTTTATAAGCAACGTCATCATCTTTAACAGTCCACGTATGTAAAGGGCTTTGTTATTATTGTTCCGAGAAAGTTCAGCACTTCTGTTGTCATCTCTACAAGTCTGCTGACAAGCTTTTCAGGTACTTTACTGCTGAGAATGTTCTGCTGATTCAAGCCAGTGTCAAGGTACCTGTCAAATCGGATTGTATCTCAGCATCTGAGGGGTGGGCTCAGAAGTCATTCTTAGTCTCTTTTAAAAAGCTGTGTTCTATGACGTTTTACCTCCATATAATTTACCAGTTTATACTTAGCATCGTAGACCTCTTTTATGACTTTATTCTTCTTAGAGCAGCAGTACATACTATAATCTAGAAAATAAAAGGTTACATAGAATGACACAAATCTACATTATTTTCATCAGCATTTTAATGTATTTCCTTTTTTATGTTCCTTGACATATTCACAGAATTCAGGAATGATGTTGGGAACATTTAAAAGCTGGCATCATCTAGGCTTCAGTCAGTGATAAAGTAACTGCAGTGTTGGAGTAATGCCTGATGTTCAGTTGTGTAAGACTCTTGAAGATGGACTGTGGAGAGGTTGGACCACAACCTTTAGGTCGGAACAGGGTAGTAGGGGACAGGAAGGACACTTGGGGGTCTCAAGCTAAGGATGAAAGTATTTCTGTAGTGTAATACCTGCAGAACTATATAGGTGCATGCAGTCTGAAAGGCAGCTTGTATCGCTTGTGTGTGTGTGTATGTATGTGTATTTTTCACTTCAAACATTTTATTGGGAAACTTCTGTGTTACTTATCAGTGGTTGCATACTTCCCATGACCATCCAGTCTTTGAATTAAGAACATTTACTCTTTTTTTGTGGGTACCGGGGGGTCGACCTCAGGACCTTACGCGCCAGCAGGCGCCCGTGCCGATGAGCGATATCACCGGCCCTTTTTTCGTATGTGGGTTCCGGGAGTCGAACTCGGGCCCTCGCGCTTGCCAGGCAGGCGCTTAAGCTGCTGAGCCATCTCACCGGCCCAGAACATTTACTCTTTATTATACATTTAGGTAATTTTTGTACTTGTTTTATGAATAATGTGATGAACAAACAACTTTCATAAGTCTGATTTGCATCCCATTGTTGGGTTGAACCGTAGAAGTGAAAATGCTTAATACATATTGCCAAACTGCTTTCTTGTATGATTTGACCAATTTTTACAGACATCAACCATGTATGATGGTGGAAACTGAGTTATGACATCTATCCTTTTTTCATTGAGTCTTGGTGTTTTTATTATCAGCATAATGACACAGTAAACTTCCAAGTATAGAAACTGTTTTTTAAGATTCATAGGAGTAAGCAGATGTAAAAATGTTCTGATGAAGGATGACAACTGACACTGACACTGGTAAGTCACAGATCCGGAAGTAGAATTTTCTAACTTAACAGACAGCACAAAACCATTTTCTAAAAAGAGGACTCTGGTGTACCAGTAGCAGAGCTGAAACATCACAACCCATGGTTTAAAGTAAAGCCCTGTCTCGGACGCTACGATGATTGCGAGCGCAGCAGCTGGATATACCAGTCACCTTAAATCCTTCAGGAGCAAATGGTGAGATCAGTTATAAACCGCAACGGAAGAGCGGCCTTTCGGCGCAAGGTCTGGCCTGAGTACTGGCGTGCCCTCTCCCGGGCCTCTCTCCCCTCAGAGGACACTGGGAGCTGGACAACAGGCGCTAAGGTCCACTCAAATGCAGTGCTCAGCTTCATCCTTTACCACTGGGAAACAGGTCATTACAGTTTAACAGACTCAACAGTAGAAGAGAAGTTCACATTAAATTCATGGCATTATATTTTCTTCCTAGGTTAAGTGTTGTTAAAAGTGGAAAAATGCTTGTTCTCCCTGATTCCTTGCCTTTATGTTTATGAGAATCTCACTTGCCAAGTTAGGATTCCCCACTTTTCACAATTTAAGTGGACTGGGTTTATTGTATGCTGATGTAGCATGCTTAAAATTCAGGCAAATCAATTTTGTTGACTTAGTTTTTGACACTTAGTGTGGCTTATTCAGTATTATGGTTAGTTGATTTATCCTGTGTGTGTTCCCCCAAGTATCTGTCACAGCCTGTGTACAAAGTATCAATAAAATGTCCACGAAGAGAAAACTTTTAGGAGAAAAAAGTAATTTATCTTTTTATTCAGTCATCCAACTCACCCAGCACGTATTTGGAGAACACAGGGTTTGGAAACCTGGTTGATGAGCAGAACAAAAATTATGTGGTTCTCCAGAAACACTCTGGGATAAGATACAAAAAACTGTATTTCAGTTTTTCGCTGACCTATATTCTCAACTAATAGTGTGGCATTATAAAAATGCCAGAAGGATGAAGGGTAGATTGTTCAGACCATCCCAAGAATGAAAGACCTTTTAAGAGTGGCTTCCCTGCCTGGTGTCATGGAGTACACCTGTAATCCAAGCACTCAGGAGGCTGAGGCAGGAGGATCTCCAAAGGTCCAAGGCTACATAGTGAATTCAAGGCCTGAACTACATAGCAAGACCCTATCTCAAAAAACCCAAAAAACAAAAAAGGGTGGCCTCCCTATTCTTTTCAATTCCAAAACTCAAAAATGTAGGTAAACACTACAAATTACAATGACTTCCTTTGCCTTGTTTCCAATACACCTGTTTTGTTTGTCCAACAGAGGAGGAAGATGACCTTTTTGACAACCCGCTGCCAGCACCGTTACGGCACAAGCTGCCACACCAGCTCTCTGTTCATCCTGAAGGTGTCTCGCTGACTGCAGTCCCGCAGGAGCAGCCTGGAGAACTGAGACGGAGCACGGGGTGCTGCGAAGTGGAAGGTGTGCCGAACGCTCCTTCAGACAACTTCATGGACTGCGAAGAGTCTAACAGTGAGAGTGAGGGAGAGGAAGAAGCCTCGGCTTCGCTGCAGGATCTGGACCCTGTGACGCTTCCCCAGCAAGACGCTGACGCCGATGAACCCCAGTGGGAAGTATTCTTTAAAAGAAATGACATTGTCACAGACGAGGGTCTGGAAAACATCCCTTCCACCACAGAGACAGGGGGCTCTCAGTCCCCCAAGCTTTTCAGTGACTCTGATGGAGAATCAACCCACATCTCCTCCCAGAATTCTTCTCAGTCAACGCACATCACAGAACAAGGGAGTCAAGGCTGCGACAGCCAGGCCGATACTGTTTTGTTATCATCACAAGACAGACATGGGGATGTTGCCGTCTCGAACAAAGGTGCCCACAGACCGAAAGTCAAGGACGGTACCCCTGCCTCTGAGCTGGAACACCATGTACTTTGCCCAAAGGGTGCTTGTGGTGATGTGCAAAGCAGAGACCAGGACACGGCTGTGGCTCCCGGTGTGGGGAGTCACACACCCGAGGACACCGGGCCGCCACTCCACAGCGCGTGCACAGGCTCGCAGAGCTCCTCTGACTTTGAGATCCCCTCGACTCCCGAAGCCGAGCTGCCTCAACAAGAGCATCTACAGCGTCTCTATGAGAAACTGGCGGCGGGCGAGAGGGTAGTAGTTGGAAAAAGAAAATGCTCGTCCTTGGATATTTAAGAATTAAAACACCCTGTCCTAGAGCAACCATTAAAAAGCTTTTACAGGAAATTAAGTCTGCTACTTCCGTAGGTCAGGTGCAGTGGAATATAAACGTTCAGATTGGCCAGGCACAGTGGCATGTGCCTGTAATACCACACCGAGGAAGCGAGGCAAGAGGAGCGAAAGTCCCACTCCTGCTTGGGCAACTTAATGAGACCCTGTCTCAAAAAGGGCAGGGACACAGCTCAGTGCAAAGGTCCTGGGTTCAATCCTCAGGACTAAAAAACCCAAAAACTAAAGGCAGGCAATAGAGGTAAATGGGGGAAAAAACAGCACATGGATGGCAGAAGTAAATCTGAACATCTGAATAATTACATTAAATGGAAATGGTCTAAGCACACAAGGGAGAGAGGACTCAGGGTTCAAAACAAAACAGAAGCTACACGCTGTCCACAAGAAACAACTCAAATGCTATCCACAGATAAAAGGATGGGGACAAGAGACAACACATAAGTGTAACTAAAAGAAAGCTGGAGTGGCTGTTATTAATATCACACCATTTCCTAATGATAACAGGTCCAGCTCATTGAGAAGACATAATACTGAATGTCTGTGCATTTAACAGCTTCAGAATACATGAGGCAAAAGCAAAGTAAGGCATAATTTTAGAGGTTTTAACATCCTTTTCTTAGTAAAAGAACTAGTATGTGCACAGAAAATGACTAAGAATACAGAGGAACTGAACACCACCACCTAACGACCTGACTGATGCGACACAGCACCCACACAGCAGCAGAGCGCATCTCGAGCACCAGAGAAGAGCGTCTCGGGTCACTCACTCAGATCAGAATAAACCTGCACCTACTGCAACACGCCGAGGCTTTAGGGAAAACAGCACCACATCCCAAAGGCTGCTGTATCACTTAAAAACCGTGGTATGAATACAGTGGCAAAAGTATAACCACAAAAACTACAATGTAAAAAGAAAATGTGTAAGATTAAATGGCTGGGCTGGGGATACAGCTCAGCAGCACAAGCACCTGCCTGGTAAGCACAAGGTCCTGAGTTCAATTCCCAGTACAAAAAAAAAAAAAAAAAGAATAAAATGGCTGAAGTATAGTATGTTCTGTGAGTCAGCATCTTTAAAGTCCACAAATGATTATATGTGAAGATTTAATAAAATTTCATAAATATATATAAATACTTGGGTATGCTGACATTCACAAATTAAGAAAAAAGCAAAAGCATCACTTCAAACAAGCCTCTGTGGAGCCTCACAAGTTGGAATCACAACTTGCAGGCTAAAGTGATGATACGCACCATCACCATGGTGCATAGTAATTACACCAACAAATCCGGACTCGTTAGACTAGGGTAACAAGCAGCAGCCATAGTCCCGTAATGTTTGGGCAACTGAATGCTGATATCTCGTACCCTGAGTGACTAACATAATGTATTAACCATTGTTACCCTCCTATTATGTTGTTTTGAAATTTTGTTTTTTTTTTTTGTTTTTTCTGTTTAAAAAAAAAAAAAAAATCAGCCATAGTGCATTGTTACTGGTGTATACATTTGTATACATTCACTAATACTTAAGACTTAGTTTTATTAAGTATTTTTAGAGATAGGGTCTTGCTCAGGCTGGCCTTTTAACTCCCTCTGTAGTCCAGGCTGGCCTCGAACTCTTGGCAATCCTCGTGCCTCAGCCTCCCAAGTACTGGAATTACAGGTGTGCACCACCACACCTGGGAAGACTTAGTTTTAATAGTATACCTTATGACCCAAGATAGGTATTCCAAAAATGCTTGTAAACGTTCTTCTGATGAATGTACTCCTAGCATTTTATAATTATACCATCATTTTCATTGTTTGTGTGTGAATCTGGCACAATTCTGGGTAAATGAATTCAAAGGCAAAGGCTAGAACACAAGAATATAATCAACATTCTTGTACTGGTTATCAGATTTTAATGCAGAGGTTTAGAGCAGAGTAATGATAACTACTGTATATCTATATTCCTTTAATCTTCACAATCCCCCTTTGAGGTAGACAGGAGGCTAAGGCACACAGGTCAGTTCATAGAACTAGCAAGGGGCAAGTCCAGGATTCAGACACAAGCAACTTGACGTCAAAGTCTATGCTCTTTAGCACAATGCTGGGATGCCACTCAAAAACAGCATAAAAGGGCCGGTGAGATGGCTCAGCGGCTTAAGCGCCTGCCCGGCAAGTGCGAGGGCCCGAGTTCGACTCCCGGAACCCACATACGAAAAAGGGGCTGGTGATATCGCTCAGCGGCACGGGCGCCTGCTAGCGCGCGAGGTCCTGAGGTCGACCCCCGGTACCCACAAAAAAAAACAAAAAACAAACAAACAAACAAAAAAAAAAACCAGCATAAAAATGAGCAGTAGTAATTGTAGCGGTGATCTGATTTTACTTTGATAAATCAGACAAAAGTGAAGGAACAAGTGTTTCAAAACACCAAGATACATGAGAAACCCAGTGGGTAGCCATGTTTGCCTTAGAGAAGAGTATCAAAATGTACATGTTTGTTTAAATATAAACTTGATTTTTTAAGTCTCCCTGAAGTTGAAGATGGAATACTTTTTTGTGTGTGTGTGTGTGTGTGTGGGTACCGGGGGTCGACCTCAGGACCTCGCACACCAGCAGGTGCCCGTGCCGCTGATATCTCTGGCCCTTTTTTCATATGTGGGTACCAGGAGTCAAACTCAGGACCTCGTGCTTGCCAGGCAGGCGCTTATGCCGCTGAGCCATCTCACCGACCCCTGGGATACTTTTAAAAATAGGTACAGTTTGTGGTCAAGCATAGCTGGATAATCTTGGGCATGCTAATCCTTAACCAGCCTAAGCCTGCTCTACAGGGATGGAATATCGGGACTGCAGCAGCAGCCTTAGAGGTTTGTGAGAAGTACTCAAGTGTGCATGAAAGACCTGAGCTGTGCTCAACAAATACGAGCTCTGAACTCTAAAATTCCTTTGCATTTCCAGGCAGACCCTACCATGGTACATTTCAGTACCTGGTGAGTAATAATGCTCAAAAAACTTCAGTATAGGCTCTATCCTTTCGAATTGTACTTTTAATATTCAAATGAATGGACCCTAAAAAGTAAAATACCATTTAAAGGAGTTATGTAAAAACCTGTGGCTAGTTTTGTCAGTGCTCAGGAATAGAGTAGTATCTTCAGCCTTTTAGAAATCTTGGCAAAATATTCAAAAGCAAACAAATCTAAGTCATGGTAAATGGACCATCATCAAATGCCAAATTCAATTTATTTTGCTTGAAGAGAAACTATTGAGCTAAAAGAAGTACAGTTTAAATTCTGCATATGTGGCCAGGCATATGGCACCTGTGTATAATCCCAGCACTCAGTAGGCTGAGGCAGGAGCATCACTATGAGTTTGAGGCCAGCCTGGGCTACACAGTGAGTTCAAGGGCAGCCTGGACTACATAGAGAGACCCTGTCTCAAAATCAAAATAAAATTTGCATATATGAGGAAAATTTTGACAGTTCTAATTGTGTATCACAATCCTACATAGATCCTGGAAATGATGGCATTATAACTTGTATAGTAGATTTGCATTTTAAACTTGCTCTGGTACTATTACCTTTGAAGAATTTTTATATTGAGAACAAATTCTGATATCTTTAGCAAATGCAAGTGAAGAAACTCAAGTGTTGACTTCCAAATAGTTAAAGTCCCAAATGGCTTCCTTTAAATAGTTTCTATTGCTTTATGTGTAAGTTACACTTCATATTTATTAAGAAATGTTACACAAGTATGTATTTAAAATTTCAAAGGCCACAAAATCTCTCAGGACAAAGCAGAACGACAGGTTTACTAAAAATAGTCTTTTCCCCCTGCCTCCAGTTTTTACATTTTTAAAAACCCAGATAGTAGACAAGATCAAATAACTAGATAGTAAAATGGTGACTTTAAAAAATTACATCATAAACCTGTAAGAATGGTAACTTGGGGGCAACCTGTAACTTTATCTGTTCTCACCACCAACGCTGTGACTGACTCATTTTTGATAAAGAAAATGAAATCCCATTAAAAAAATACTTTTTTCTTGACACATCCTGCAATTTTTGGTTAGCAGACTCAAGGCCCAAAACATGCAGACAATTTATCCTGTATTTTACAAGAGCAAAGTCATGTGATAGCAATATAATGAATAAAGTACAGAGTCCCTGAAAAACAGGTTAAGAATTAAGATATGTGAAGTGCTGTATTCTTGAATTCAGTTCAGTTTTACCCAAGCTTACTGCAGGCCACTAAAACCTAGAGCAGTGGGCTCAGGAAGAACGTAATTAGGGACCCTGAAGGCTAATCTGCACTGATCTTCCTGTTGGATGCCATGAGAAATCCATGCATAGGAGAGAGAAACAGTTTTCCTGATTGAGGTTTTACTACAAAGGTGGAAAAAATGTCCATTTCAGTCTTTATACAGTAGGTCAACTAATAAGTCACACACACACTTTGGCCAACGTGAGCTTTATCACATCTAGAAATTCATGTATAAAACAAGTTATCACTTCAAATATAGATTACTTTCTAAGAACCTGCAGGAAATATAAAAATAGTTTGGTGGAAAGGAACCTTAAAACTGCTTGAAATGAGAGGATGTACATTAGTGAGCGAGACGCTGGTACAGCTGCTCCCCGGGAGCTGGGGTCAGTTTAGATGGGAGGTGCTCGACGTGGCTCTCCTAATCCAGGCACCGCGGCGCCCTCAGAGTGCTCTGCTTCCTTGGCAGTGCTCTAGAGCCCTCCTGGCTCCACTGTCCTATCCTTTTAAAGCGTGATGGCCAGCCCTTCTGGACTTCTCAGGGCCTTTTGGAAATTTTTCTTCTGTAGAATAAAAAATCTTGAATTACAAGTTTAGACATACAATCTTCATAATGGTTTAGATTCTTTCAAAACATGAAATCAAGCTGAAATATTTTATACCTTAAATTTCTGTATCATTAAGATGACAATGTTTTAATGAAAAAGTAGAAGAAAACAGTATAAATTCAGTATCACCTATTTGTCTCAAAAGCAAGAACAGTGAGAATTTAATAGGAATGACAATACAGTAACAAAACCAGAACTTGTATATTTGACCAAACTGAATAAACTGTGTCTTTGAAATCAGTGTATGGCAAGATGAACGTTTCCTCTCAGCAACTGTTACCTTTTCAGTTTAACACTTTGCAAACACAGAGGGGGCACACTGCTCTGCTCACGGACTTAAGTGGGCACCTGCTGATCTGCAGATGGTGTCTTCCCCATCTGGGATCTAACCACCAAGCAGGTCCATTTCAAATTAGCCTATGTGACCTGTGTCGTCTTCACAGCAACAGTAATGTATTTGGCAGATGTCTTGAAAAAGGAACTGTAAATTAACATAGTATAATCTTGATAATATGAAGAGTCCAATACTTTTGAAACTGTTAACATTAGGAAAAACCAAACTACCATGATCACCAGGTGTGTTTCTGTAAGAGTCAGTTGAGGTAACCTCTACACGTCACCGCCCCACATCTGCACACAGTCCTGACCCTCTTTCTGGCAGGGCTGTGGTCAACAGAGTCTGAAGATGTATCTCCAGAACCTGAAGAGAGGAGAGAGAAACAGGAGAGGTAAGACAACTTAGAGTGAATTTTAAATTTCCGTTTTTGTTTTTTTTTTAATGTGGGTACCAGGAGTCGAACTCAGGACCTCGCGCTTGCCAGGCAGGCGCTTATGCCACTGAGCTATCTCACTGCCCCCCCCTTTAATATGCGGGTACCGGGAGTCGAACTCAGGACCTTGCACTTGCCAGGCAGGCGCTTATGCCGCTGAGCTATATCACCGGCCCAACTTCCCGTTATTTTAAAAGTAGCTAGCAAGGATGCTTGTTTAAGACTATTTGAGGTACGTTAACTCCCAAAGAAACGGCTTTCCCTTTGTACATACGAATGTGAATACTAAGAGACAACTCATTGCAGTTTGTGTTGAAGGACGATGACATGCTAAGATGACATGCTGCTTATGTTATCAGTCCGTATCTGAGAGAATGGACTCCCAAAGCAGTGACATGACGCTTACTGGGAAAACCCAATACAGAATCATTCTTTTCACACATAAAGTACATACAGTGAGGCCAACCAATCAATATGGAAAGGACTTGACGACATTCTCAGAAAAGCAAAATATTCGTATTGTCACAATGACAAAAACAGAATTAAACATTCTTTTTAAAGTCAGATTCAGGAAGGAATGGAATAAGTCTGTATGTGATTTAAATCATTTTCAGTTTTGTGAATACATATCTTAATAAAAATATTTTTGTGTTTGTATGTGGTGCTAGAGATAGAAACTAGGGCCTCATACATGCTAGGTGAGCATTCTACACAATCCTTCTTTAATACCAGTTGTATAATACTGAGAAAAGACGTTAGAATAAATCGGCTTCCAAAATGGAAGTCCTGAAAAAGTCAGGAGGCAAGACGACCGGAAGACCATTCCCTGGCCAAGCCAGGCAGCTATCAAATGAGCTTGCGACATTAAGTAAGGTCATCGGCTCTCACAGCTTCAATTCTTATTAGTCTGGTGCAGATGGTCACGATCTTTCCTGCTCTGATGTGACTCTTCATATTGAAATGAACGCCAACGAAGCTATACTTGAAAACCATACCTTTCATTTGGTAATCAAAAGTTAGTTCTTCTCCAGCATATATGGTTCTTGTGGAAAACAATGCTATTCGGGGAAGACGAGTATCGAGGTTATCGATGAAAACATTGAACACCTGAAGATTTGGGTCACACTAAAAAGAAACATTAGCACCCACTTAAGTAAAAGTGACATGAATGAGCTCTTTTACGTGCCATATAAAAATCTTTAATTTCCCAGAGTATTCTTTTAAATTTTAGTGGAAATTAAGTTGCATATTATGACATGCACTTTAAAAAATACTGTTTTCACTTTTAAAAACATTAAAACATGAAAGAGAAAACAACAGAATAAATCTGCAAGTTTCTACTCTGCAACAGTTACTAACACATTTGTCAATTTTGTTCATCTATTATCAACTTTTTTTCCTGGAGGATTTTAATACAAATCCCGTAACTATCGTGTAGCTATTTCAGTAAGGCATATACTTCAAAGAACTAGAATAATCATATCAAAAGTCAAATCAACACCATGAAACTCAAATTTTATATTGCATGGAGTTTCATTGCTTAAACTTTTCAGAATTGTTCAATATTTTGAGAACTCTAAATTAGAGAATAGGCAAGAAGGGGGATCACTAGATCTCTTATACTAAGGAATCAAAATATGTGTTTGTTCTTGAAACGATCTATGCATTTTGGGAGTACAGTTGTGCTTCTGTATCTGCAGGGTTATGCATCCATGGACTGAGTCAACTGCAGATTCAACCAATCTCAGACTGAAAATATCTGGAGGGAAAAAAGTGCTTGTGTACTAAGCCTATACAGACTCACTCTTTCATTGTTTCCTAAACAACGTAACAACTACTTCCACTGCCTTAGGTATTATGAGTAATCCAGAGAAGATGCACACAGAGAACATGTAGATTACATGTAAATACTATGCCATCTTATTTTTTTATTTTTTGGGTTTTGAGACAGGGTCTCACTGTGCAGTTCAGGCTGGCCGGCCTTGAAGTCACTATATAGCCCAGGCTGGTGCCTCAGCCACCTGAGTGCTGGGATTACAGGTGTGCGCCACCACACCTGCGCTATGCCATTTTATAAAGGAACTTGAGCATCCAAGGACTTTGGGTACCTACATGAAGTCCTGAACCAATTTCCTGGGATACTGCTGAGGGATGACTATCGCAAATTTATGATTAAGAATTCTTTTAAGCAAAAATTTAAGAAAATCAGAAAACTAACAAGGGAATCAGAATGTCTTTCATATTTCACTGCTAATCACAGACCAGTTTTCTGGTATGCAACCCATCAGAAGTTTAACACGGCTCCATCCTTACAAAGTCAGCGATAGAACTTAATCTGAGAAACATTTGCCATTTGTAAGTTGGTGATATGTACTGTTAACCACACCAGCCTTATCCACCTGGCACTTTAGTAGGTCCCCAATAATCATCAACTGTTTTTGTTTGTTTGTTTGTTTTTTGCAGTGCTGAGAACTGAACCAGTACCTCTCACATGCCAGGCAAGCACTCTGCTACTGAGCTACACATCCCAACCCCCTTATTTTTGGAAATAGTTTTTACAGAGTAAAGATTCTACAGTTAAGACTATAGTTCTATTCTAACTTCTTTCAAACACAAATTAAAACTTTAGGAAAAATAATAATTTATAATTTAGAAAATTAGTTCTAAACACTTCCAATACTCTATAAATTCTTAAATTTTATAAATATGCTAACATGCTTATATCTAACAAAATATCTTTATTTGTACAAACCTCCAGTGGCTATCTGAAGCCACAGATAGTACCAAAGCTGACATATACTAGGTTTTTTCCTACACGTGTACGCTTATGATAAATTTAATTTACAAATCAGGCACTGTAAGAGATTAACAATAACTAAAAATTAATTAGAACAATTATATGTTACACTATAACAATTACACAATTATAAAGTAACTGTAATAAAAGTTATAGAAGTGTTCTCTTGCAAAATATCACACTTTTACCTTTTCACTTAAAGGAAGCATTTTATGTTTTGCATCACTATTTTTGTGCTTTGGGGTGACTATTAAGTAAGTAAGGGTTACCTGAACACAAGAGCTACAACACTGCCACAACTCATCTGCTGAATGAAACAGCTACTTAATGACAAGCGTGCAGGTAGCACATACACCGTGACCACACTGGACAAAATGCTTCATGTCCTGATCAGGGTGGAGTGGGACAATGTGATTTTATCATGTTAATGAGAATTCCTTGCAATTTAAAACTTACAAATTCTTTTTCTGGAATTTTCCACCGTATATTTTTGGACTATAGTTAATGGTAAATAACGAACTGTGTGGAAAGGGAAAAATGAGGATAAGGGGAAACTACTGTACATTCTGAAATTTAGTTATATTAACTTCTGTAAGACACGTACAGAGTTGCATGTGATCCTTAAACATTTTACTTTTTAACTCCTCTGCTTATGATTTTCTCCTGGGATATGAAGGTATTTTACCTACCTCGAAAAGTTACTGCCAAGTTTAAATGAAGTAACATATGCACGGATTCTTGCAAAACACCCACCACGTTTGGTAAGCACACGACTAGTTATCTTCCTAACACAGCAGTAACACAGTGACGTAACAGAAAAGGCCCACACACTGAAACCCTCGGGAAGGGTCTACGGCTCAAAGGTAATTACTCTTCAGTATGGAGAACCGCTAAAAACTACTGAGTGGAACTATTTGTCTTATCTACAACTTAAGCATTTCTTCTTACACTATGATTCACAAAGTGGGACACATTTCCGTATCGAGCTGCGTCCACTGTGAACTCCTCAGACTCATAGTCCAGGTCGAAGAGATACGTGATTCCTTTGTTGTCATACAACTGCCCCCGTCTCTCAGCTTCCTCACTCGTGATTACCTAAAGAGAAATAAAACTGTGATATAGCTATTGCAGAACTGAAGAAACATTCATTCATAAATATACAAAATCTGATCAAATATACAATTGAATGCTGAAATTTTACAAATTGCAGTAAAAGACACATTGCCATTAATCCCTTCAAAATACAGCTCCAGGGCCGGTGAGATGGCTCAACGGCATAAGCGCCTGCTTGGCAAGCATGAGGTCCTGAGTTTGACTTCCGGTACCTGCATAAAAAAAAAAAAAAAAAAAATACAGCTCCACTCCCCTCCCAGCTTCAAACACACTTACCCATCACTTTTGCCACTTTTGGAAGTAGTTCTGCAAGTCCTTTCTTACCTTTTGTTTTTTTCTTTGTTTTTTGAGACAAGGTCTCACTGAATAGTCCAGATTTGAACTCACTATGCAGCCTAGGCTGGCTTTGAACTCATGGCAATCCTCCTCCTCAGCCTCCCGAGTGCTGGGATCACGGTGTGCGCCACCATGCCCAGCTTGTGTGTGTTTGTGAGGTATGATCAAAATACGGTGCAGTGTATGATGCTGCCCAGTGCCATCCAATGGAAAAGCAGTCTCATAAAAAATCTCATCTACCTTATTCACAGGATCTGGCACTGTCTACACTTCTGGCTCTTCCTCAAAATCAAAATGACCACAAAAGGTAAACATTTTGAACTGATTCAGGACATTGAGGCAGCACAAAAGTGTAACTAAGGAGACTCAGAAAAGAGGACTCCAGAGCTGCTTTGGAAAGTGGCAAGAAGGACGGGCTCAATTTGAAACAAGGTGGAGGGTTTTGAGGGGGATTAATGGCAATGTGTCCTTTATTGTAATAAGGTCTTTTACTTAAACCATCACTGTGTTTTTATCGCACCCTGTTCCTCTAAGTATTTTAAAAAGAAATTTAAGTCTTATCAAAACCAACACTCACACAACAGCTAGAGAGAAACAGGTGGGAAAAATGAAGGGAGGGAAAATGATGGTACCAAAGAATGACTTTCTATGTAAAATTGACATAACAAATTGAAGCACTGTACTATTTTCATTATAATTAGGCTGTTCAAAAAGCTATACATGTCAGGTGTGGTGGTGCATGCTTGTAATTCCAGCACTTGGGAGGCAGAGGCAGGAGGATGGCTGTGAGTTTGAGGCCAGCCTGGCCAGTTTGAGACCCTGTCTCAAAAAAAACGCTATACAGCTATAGGTCTGGACATAAATGAATGCAAAGGACTACAATTTACAAAACAGGAGAGAAAGTCATGTTAAATTTGCAGTCAACTCTATGGAAATTTTGTTTTGCAGAACAGGTATTTATAAAATTCTAAAGTTCAAAACAACCAAACCAAACGAAACACCAAACCAAACGAAACCATCACCCAGGGGCTGGGATATAATAGTGGCAAAGTGCTTGCCAGGCACACACAAGGTCCGGGTTTCATACCCAGCATCACTGGCTGGGAGAAGTGTGCAGGGCGGACAAGGTACAAACATTACTCACAGTTCTGCTCTTAACACAGCGTTATCAAAAGATCAGCTCGAGAAACCGAAAATGTCTACAGTGATCCATGCTATCACATTTCACGAAACCGAAAGAAGAAATGTGACTGAGTAAGATCTCGCTTTCTTTCTGAGATGCAGTCTCACTGTACTGTTCAGGCCAGTCTCAAACTCTCGGTCCTCCTCGTCTCAGTCTCCTGAGCACCAGGATACGTATGTGCCTTCACACTACTAAAACCTAGTTCCTGAGTGGTGATTTGTAATAATCTGCCATTGTCTAAAAGTATAAGGGTCCAACAGAGATCTCAATTTCAGAATACGAGTACTGTAAAGCAATTCCTAATAACTGTCAGCCAGGCAGACAGCCACACTCCCCTCTCTCAGGCACAGCACTGGTGGAGGAGTCCGGTACAGTGGCGAGTGCTCACTCTGGAGTTCTGAATCCCGGCTCTTCCTTCTATTGCTGTGTATCTGTGTGACCCTGAGTAAGTGCCTCAATTTTTCTGTACTTCAGGTTCTTCATCTATAATAATCGAGATAACACTATATCAAAGTTACTGAGAGGATTAGTGAGTTAACACAACAAAGTGCTTAGAATAGTATCTGACACATGGTAAATACTTTTATGTTTATACATGATATGTATGAAAATAAATGGTTGCTCAGTATTTGGTAATTTAGAGAATGGTCTGCAGTTCAAAGTGGCTGAGTTACAGAGTTTGGTTTTCTTATGACTGCAACAAATGCTTTTGTGTATATTCTATAATACATAAAGCATCCATCTATAATATTTTACATGTTGACAGAAAATAGACTTTTGCTAAACTTAGCCGTATTTGTACAAACAAATGAAGTAAGCTGCAACTTCCAAGTTTTGAAGTTTGCATGTGTTTCAATCTGATTTTCTTCTTAGGACTTCTTTATAAAAATGATTGACAAAAACAAACAGACATACACAAAACCAAAGCAGGGTGTGGTGGCACATGACTGTGATCCCAGCACTCTGGAGGCTAAGACAGGAGGACTGCTGTGAGTTTGAGGCCAGCCTGGGCTACATAGTGAATTCAAGGCCAGCCTGGACTACATAGCAAGACCCTGTCTCAAAAAGAAAAAAAAAAAAAAAAATTGTTGTATTTTAAAATTGATACATGCTATGTTCAGTAACTATGAATGGGTATTTGTTGAAAGATGATTAACAATTTATTAACATACATATTTTTGTTCAATGTTTACATTTCTAACTATGCTAGTGAAATCTATTCCTAAACCTAAAAATAAATTTCTATAATCTGAAAATGATAATATAAAAATGTACCAAGTATTTATGTTACTGAGGTAAAAAGGTAACTTTTCAAAAATATAAACCTTATATGCGCCAGGTATAGTGTAGCACATGCCTGTAATCCCAGCACTTGGGAGGCTGAGGCAGAGGACTGCCTCGAGTTCGAAGGCAGCCTGGGTTACATAGTGAGTTCAAAGCCAGCCTGAACTGCACAGCCAGACCCTGTCACAAAAAACAAACAACAACAACAAAAAACCCACAAAAAACCCTTACATGCACAATATTTGTTATGTGATAAACTCAACATACCTCTCCGACATATTCCATGACAAAACTCATTCTTTTAATCTTCACAAGGGTCTTTACACCCCAGCCACAGCCATTGCTAGTTCGAAAGATGCAAAGTGAATACTGCGTGCCTTTCTGTACGATCCTATTGGGACAATCAGGTCCGCACAGGCATCTTGAGTTGCACTCATAGATGGGAGTGCCGGGTGGGATTTTAATTTGCCGGTTCTTATTATAAGCCAATGCGACTCCAGCTTCAGTAGGACAACACTTCTCGAAGAAGCAATCTGTGCACGAACAACCAAAGGTCACTTCATTGACCAAGCTGATTCCGGGAGCTGGTTTGTATTCATTGATGTAGTAGAAGTCTGTGGGTGGGCCCTCTAAATCAACAGTATTTTCAACAAATATCATTCCTTTATGATTCTTTCTTCTGTTGAGTTCATCTTGCCACTTTTGCAGAGCTATCCTTTGTTTAGCTTTCTTTACAATGTACCGAGCAATAGCAGGTTTCAAAGTTTTGTTATTGTCTTTTGGAATTATTGCTTTGCTTTTCTTTACCTGAGATAAATAATTATGCATGTCATTAAAGAATTGCTGAAGCAGTAATGGACACTTGAGATTTTGCAAAGGTTCCCAAGTATTTGTAGAATCTGGCCATCCTTTCCATTTTACAAGATAATATTCCATATCCTTAAAATACAAAAGAAAATGCAAATCAGATTATAATAGTCACAATTAAAATAAATGTTTTAAAGAATAAGCTACTCATTATCATTTTTCTTAACATGTAGAATGACAAGTTTTAACAGATGAGGTACAAGTCATACAAATGTCCTAGAAGTATTTATCTGTGACCCAGGTTGGTGTTTTACTTGGCCAGCATTCTAAGGCCCACAATTTAATTCTATCCACTGGACATGAGGGAACTTAGTTTCTTAATGTCATGGGCACATATCCCCTGACTATTCTGAAGATGCACTGTCCAATACAGTCACTGCTAGCCACACGAGAAACTGAAATTTAGCTAGTCAGAAGACGTGCTTTAAGTATAATGTACTCTAGAGACTCAGTACAAAAAAAAAAAAATCTCTAAAATTTTATTTATTTTTTTTGAGAGTGGTACTGGGGATTGAACTCAGGGAACATGCAAATTAAGCACTATTTTATTGAGCTACATACATCCCCACTTCAGTATCTAACTTTTAAAAATACTAATTAAATGTTGACATGCTGTGCATAGACTGAATTAAACAATTTCACCTGTTTCATTTTACTTTCATGTGGTTACTAGGAAAACTGTAAATGACATTTGCGGCTCACTCTATATTTCTACGGACAGCACTGTTGTGGAGAATGCTACCTTATTTAGATGCAGCCGTGACTGGAGTAGGTAGCAGGCGACTCAAGTCACCAAAAAGCAAATATTTTATCACTCAGACTGCTGCTGGCCATCAGCAGCCTGGAATCCTGTCTTTTTACCCTACTGACTTGACTATCTTCTTTCCTTAAAGTCAGGCAATGCCTTATTTACTGAGTTTCTCTTAAACAGGCAGTGAGTCATGGTGGCGCATGTCTATAATTCCAGGCTCTGCGAGGCTAAAACAGGAGGATTGCAAATTCAAGCCCAGCTTGGGCAACTTAGTGACTCAGCGGGACCATGTCTACAGAACAAAACAAAACAATGGACTGGGGATGTAGCTCAGTGCCAAGGCCCTGGGTTTACTCCTCAGCACTGCAAAACGAATACCAAAAAACCATTGGTTAGATATAATAAATTCTTTCATTCATTTTTTTTTCATGCTCTAGAATATGTTAACACATATCCACATGCCCTAGGGTAAAATAAGCTCGTAAAATGCTTCTGAAATATAAAAGTTATTAAACTACACTTGACTGATTTTAATTATCATTTTAACTCATGAAAACTGAAAAAATTAGGGATAAATTTGCTTCTCTGAAAATTTTAAAGAAGATTTTATATAGTGTAAGAATGTATATAGCACAGCTACTTTAATGTCCATTTTCTTCCTGGTGCTGAGATTGAACTTGAGGCCTCAAGCATGCTAATAATTTAATAATTTGTTAATGACGAGTGACCTGGAAGGTACAGCCACATAGTTTTTGGCATATTGCTGAGGCACAAATTGGACTAAGGATCACTGTGACACATCCATGATGAGTTTATTTTATCCCTACTGCCTGTACCTTTGTAGATTTTTTTCTTCCTTTTGTTTTTCAGTACTGGGGATCCAACCCAGGGCCTCACGAGTGCTAGGCAAGCGCTTTATCACTAAGCTACATGCCCAGCCCAAGTCTGTATATGCATTTTAATATTTTATTCTATTCAACAAGCAGTAATTCTTATGAATTAGAAGAACTTTGCTTCTTTTTTGAAAACTGGTCAAAATATATTTTTTCTATTACAAATATTTTAAATTGCTGGGTGTGGTGGCACACACCCCTATAATACCAGCTACTTGTGAGGCTGAGGCAGGAGGACTGCAAGTTTGAGGCCAGCCTGGGCAAGTTAATGAGCCTCTTTCTAAAAAAAAAAAAAAAAAAAAATCAACAAGAAAAAAGAGGTGTGCAGCTCACTGCAGTTGCCTGGGATGCATGAGGCCTTGGGTTCAATCCCTAGTACTGTCAAAACAAACAAACAATTACGGTCTGAGAATATGCACAAAAACTGTTATTTTCATGAAATACATATTGTGGTCCCACACACACACAAAAGCCTATATGTACACTGAAATATGTGTAAACTGAGCACTAAGGTCGAAAGATTTCTCCCTCCTGTCAGGGAAGTTTGGGACTGTTGTTAGCAGGTACCTGTTTACACTGAAGCAGATATGAGATGTACCTGGCAGGATCTACCATATCCAGTTCCCTCGATTCTAATTTCTGATAACATGATAAAGCAATGCAACCTGTCCTTTCTCCACCCCCCTTACAGTGAGTGCTTCCTATCACAGGCCTGAATTATGCCACATGTTGCCAGAGAACAAAGAAACAGAAACACTGGCACAACTAAACACTGACATGTCACTGAATTTAATTCAAAACAATTTATTGTATTGTTTAATTTCAGATGATTCAATTGCATTTTAAGTGGCTACATTTTATATGTTAATCACATTGGTACCTCCTTAATTCATGGATAGTAACTATGCTTAGAAAAACACATGAATGCCTTTGGCAAAATGTATATAAATATCAGCAATATTTTATTTCTGGTTTGTAGACTTGTCTTTTATAACCATATTTTATTTAAAATGCAAAAATACTTTTCTATTTTGAAAAGCCTGTTTACACACACACACACACAAAATCACTGACTTATGAAATAAATTTAATTCAATAAACCTAAAATTTCAACTGGGTGTGGTGGTGAATGCCTTTAATCCCAGCACTCAGGAGGTGACGTAGAACTGCCGCAAGTTCAAGGCCAGCTTGGACTACATAGTGAATTCAAGGCCATCTGGGACTACATAGCAAGACCCTGTCTCAGAAAAACAAACAAACAAAAAACCCCCCAAAAACCCTAAAATTTAAAAAAAAAAAAAAAAAGTTAAAAAGCTCATAGACTTATGTGTCATTATCTTATTCTGATATGTAATCAACTCTTGATTACCTACAGAAATGGAATACAGTGGTAAGAGCGGTCTACAAATTAGTCCTATGTAATTTGGAATGTATTTATATGAATTTCTTCTTAAAAGACGTTCTCCCCCCTATATCTGACATCAGTTAAATTCATTAAGATATTTTAATATCTACAGTAAGTATATGAATGTTTGATCACTGGAAGGTATGATGAAGGTATTATAAGCCTTTAGGAATAAAACTCTGGGAAAAGAATGCAATAATGTGAAATAAACAGCAAAGCAAAGCAATATAATTTTAAATGCTGAAATAAATAAGACAATTGGTACCAATAGAATATAAAGAGGGAAATCAATACAGTTCAGATAATAAGAAAGGGAACAGAGAAGGTAGAACTCTGAAAGACTGAATTTGTTGGAAAGGGAAGATGGCAGTAGGACGAGAAACACAAGCAAAAGCTTGAAGCTAAGATTGCACAAAGTATCCAGAAACTGCTAAGAGATGGATTTATCTAGTTTTAAAGTTTAGAATGCTGAATCAAGATAAAATGGTAATGTTAAGGCAAGAGCAAATTCCAGACACCCTTGAACCCTTGCGTGGGGTATCTGAACTTTACTGCAGACCAATGACTTACAATTCTTGGAATGTGTTTCGGGGGGAGCTTCATTAAATAAAATACATTTAACTCCACCTTGCTAATCAGGAATAATTTTACTAATCTTCTAACTGCCAAACCAATGAATTCTTTGATCTTCATCTAATCTGACCTCTTGGTTACAGCATCACTGCCTGACCAGTCCTCACGCTCTGCGACCATGATTTTCTCTTCCTTTTTGTTCCTTTTCTATTTTCTTTTCTGAGTGCTTCCTCTGTCATTTAAACAATGCAGATACTCAGGACTTTATCCCCTGCTCCTTTTCATACTAAACAAGCATTTATCCCTTTAGAGAATCTGATGGAAGCTATGAACCTTCCCGTCACAAAGATCACTTATGTAACATTTTGAGTTATTTCAGAACATTTGGATTTTAGGTTAAGAACCCTGCTCTAGGGCCGGTGAGATGGCTCAGCAGCATAAGCACCTGCCTGGCAAGCGCGAGGTCCTGAGTTCGACTCCTGGTGCCCACATACGAGAAAAGGCCTGGTGATATCACTCAGTGGCACGGGTGCCTGCTGGCATGTGAGGTCCTGAGTTCGATTCCCGGTACCCAAAAAAAAAAAAAAAAAAAAAAAAAAAAAAAAAAGAACCCTGCTCTAAATGGCTCTTTCTGGGCAACCACAGTACTCCAGTGGTTTAAACTATATGCCCATGTTTCCCAAAGCTTTATCTGCAACCCTACATGTATATCCAGTAGCTTATTTGACGTCCAATAGGTTCCTAAAGCAATCTACCTACCCTGAAAATACCACTGTCCTTCTCTTATTTTTTCTGTATGCTTCACCACGTGAGTAGGTATATCTTACCCATCTATCTACTCATAGAAGCTGAAGACCAAGAAAATAATCTCAATTTCTTCTCAATTTAACCCATCAGGTTTCTTTAGAGATGGACTTCTTGTCTAATACTCTAATCTACCCTTCTTGACTAAAGTGTAATTTTTTATTAAAAAATCCACAGAACCACTTATTCTACTGCTTTCTTGGTTGAAAATTATTAATTCCTCCACTGTATATGGAATAAAGCCCAAGTTTGCTATTATAACAAAAGAAAGCATTCTTAAATTGGTCATTTATGCCTCTCTGGCTCAATCTCCCCTCACAGCCCCATTCACACACTGCCCTCCCGCCACACTGAACTATCTATATCACTACTACTGGAACACATCACACTTTTCTTCGTACCCTTTTGCTGCTCTGTTCTCAAAGCTTTCCCTAATTAGAATGGGCTAATTTGCCTCCTGAACACTTAGTTCAGTCTCAGTTTTTTACAGTAAGAGAAAACCTACTCATCGTTTATTTTTTCTATTCACCTGTTACATCTTCTACATAACATCTTTTGCCCAAAGTGATCACTGCCAACTTCCTTCTGTATAGTTTCTAATTTAAACTATAAGCTATTTGTGAGAAAGGGTTGGAATTTTATTCTTCATAGCTCCAGAATAAGCACAACTGCCCATCATCTCAGACTTTGACTAAATGTTTGTGAATATATAGCCAAAAATATAACTACCAGCATGTATGTGATATGAAAGTCGTAACAGTAGTTATATGAATACTTAAAAGAAGACAGCCCGTTAATCTTAACCTGGAGACTGCAATTCAGTTTGTCAGTACTTGTTTTGTCACCTGTTCACTGTCTACAGCCCACGTGTCGTAGCAAACACCTAAACTTTAAAAATTACATACCTATTAGGACGAAAGACAAGCAATTTCCTATCTTTCCACTAGCTATTTCTTTCTGCCAATTATAAAATACTCATCATATTCAAAATTGGTGGTAGAACAGCCTGATCCTGATTATGACACGCCAGTGGTCCTATGTGGCACAGCTGGGAATCATTATGGTCAGCAGGAAGTCACTGGATTGTATACCAGTGACTGAGGGAGAGGGGATCTGTGAGACCTGGGGTTAGAGACCCTGCCCTGAAAGAGGTGACCCATGTGACCCTGGGGAAGTCCTTTTGAGGAGTTGTGTTTTCATGATCTTTAAAATTCAAGTTGTAATTTAATGATTTCTATGTTATTCTAGTTCTTCAAAAACCAGAGGCTACAGACCATCAGCCTCCGAGGCCTTGTGTGAGGCGGACTGCCGTGTGTCGGTGTCGGGCCGTACGCACACATCGGCGACCCTGCATTCTCCAGTAAGTCAGAGCTGTGGCCAGTGCTCCTCAGCTCACCGTACTGACGGAGAAACACCATCCACGTGCATGGGACCCTGATTCTTTACTGCTAAGTACGGCAGTACCCACAGCATCATCAGAAATCACTCCGTGTGAAGAAACGATGTGGCAAGAACACTGCTACAGAAATACCACCAGCACTGAGAGTAACACAACTACAACTGACATACATTAAGTTTAATGTGCTGTTCCCCCAGAGAGTATTCTTTGCCTTTCCCAAGTTGGTTATTTCAGAACTCCTCTACTTTGCTCAAGGTCTCCATCCCACTACCTCCTTCCAGCATTTTCAGTAGTATGCTTGTTCCCAATTTCCAACTTTCCAGGCATGCAGAACAGATAAGGTGGAATTGACACAGAAGAGATGAACTTCCTCCATCAATTTTTCTTCTCCCATTTCCTCAGTTTCTGCCTTACTACTGGCTCTGAGAAGCATGTAAAATTCTTTTAAAAAGCAAAATAAAATGAAACCTCCTTTGAGACATAAATGCTTCTATATATAGGGGATCTCAAAGACATTAAGAGATATTGAAAGTGGGTCATAGGTTGGAAGACTTCTATATGTAGCCTTTTACAGCATTCAGTTTTTAAAATCCCATGTGTCTATTATCCACTCAAAAATGTTTTAAATAAAACATTAAAAGATATAACCCTGGTATCCTATCTTGCCTTCTCTCTCTTCTTCAAAGCTAAGATTCTTGCAAAAATTGTCCGCACTACTTGACTCTACTTTCTTACAATCTCTAATCTGTTCTTTAGTTCTGCTGGCTTGTCTGTCCATGCTACAGAAACTAAGGGACTGCTAACTTAATGGACTCTTATGGTTTTTACCCCACTGTTCAATACTGCTTTGTTGACACTCTCTACCTTAGGCTTCCATGATTTTCTCTTCTAGTTTTCTTGCTGTCTTTCCTGCCTGTTTTTCACCTCTTTAAGGGCACTTCCTGTAGCACCCCTCCCTGCTCATCAGGGTTCATCACCGAGCCCCTGTTCAGTCTCAGCTTTGCTTCGCTTGGCCGCCGCGGCAGCTCCCCGCCACCGTCCCCACTCAGGGTCTAACAGCCAAAGCAGCGCGTGTCTCACCATGCCGTGCTCCAGCTGCAAACTGCCCCATGGTCCCCACCGCCCTCAAGATGAAGTCCAAACCCCCTGCTGGATCCTGCCCACCATTCCAGCCTCACTGCACTCTCCGGGGACTCGGTTCTACTCACACGTGCTATTCCTGGAGGTCAGGCTATCTGCATCAAGACCCATCCTCACCTATTGTTTTACTCCTTAGGACTAAGTTTAAACACCAGTACCTCAGCCCAGAATATTTATTCTCCAGAATAAATCAGACCTTTCTGTTATCACAGTACTTATTTCAACTATGATTAAGTACTTGGTACAAGCGCTTGGTTAATACTTTGTTCTAAGCACTCTTTATCTCACTAAAAGATCTACCCCACACTAGCGGGGACCACACCTCCTGTCCTTCAGCGCTGAGACCCCTGGTACCGGACATGGTAGAGACAGTGAATGCCTTCAGTTAATGAACAGGTAACTCACTCATTCTGAAGAGTTCAATCACTATCTTTTTGCCAATTACTCCAAAATCTGTGTTTCTGATCAGAGCTCATTCTTGATTTGGAGCCACATTTCTGACTTCGTTCTCTTTCTCAAACCCAATCTTGTTCCTTTTCCTATATTCTCAGATCCTGTGTAGAGTAATATCTACATCATTTCTGCCCAAGTCAGAAACCTTCACTTCCTAGATGTGGCTCCCTCACAGACCCTACCTCCCTCCAACACGAAGCACAGTCCTGTACATTTTAGAACTTCACTAAAACAAAACAAACCCTTTCCTCATCCTTCCAGTCCCAGTGCCATCATTTCTTGCCTAGGTTTCTCCAACAGTCTTCAGAACATATGGTCGTGGATGTATCACTCCCTTCCTGCCAATCAGTTTTTCTCAATGCAGGGCAGTCTCTGAATCCCAAGTCTGATGGGTCGCTTGGCTTCCCCATGGCCTTTCCCACTCCCACTTCCTATTACTTCACTCTGTAGACAGATGCCACACTGAATTACAACACTTGTCCTTTTGGGCTCTACCTGGCTTCTTCGGGGAAGCTTTCTGTGATGTAATCTACATTTATACATATACTCCTACAAATTTTTTTGGTAATGGGGATTGAACACAAGGCCTTCACACTGAGCTACAGCCCCCATCCTTTTTAAAATATTTATTTTGAGACACGGTTTCACTAAGTTACCCAGGCTAGCTTCAACTTTCGATTCTCCTGCCTCAGCCTCCCCAGAATGCTGGAATTACAGGTGTGCAGCACCACGCCCAGCCTCTTACAAATCTTCTATGTTTGCCACAGCACTTACTGCAATGATTATTTGTTAATCATTCTCACTAGGCTGGGAGTTCTTTAAAATGAGAAACCGATTCTTATTAATCTGTATATTCTCAGTGACTAATGAAATACCTGGCAACCAGAAGGAACTCAAATGTCTGTTAAATAAGTCTACAAGGAAAAGAAACAGGAGGCACAAGTCAGTAGAGTACTTCCTAACCATGAAGCTAAGAAGGTCTGGTCTAATAGTGATGGCAGAGATTGGGGGAAAGAATCAAAAGACATTTCAACTCATTAGCTACTAAGGCACAAAGGTGCATGAGATGTTCAAGGAACAAAATATAAGCTGTTAGTTTTTAAGCTATGTTTCCAACAGAACACTGCCTGGCTTCATAAAGGTGCTCAGTAAATCTTACCTAAATGAAAGAACCTAAGTATTTGTCTCAGCCAGGTAGACAACAGAGTTGAGTTTAAGAAACAACTATAATGGCATGGTGGAATACAGTACTAAGACTATTTTTTATGAACTAAGCAGAAAAGGACACACAGGAAAAAGGATAGGACCATAAGCTCTTTCATCTATCCTGAATATATGAAAGAAAAAGAAGGAAGTGTGTTGAAATAATACTAGCATGGTTGGGCATGGCGCACACCTCTAATCCCAGCACTTGAAAGGCTGAGGCAGGAGACTGCCTCGAGTTCAAGGCCAGTCTGGACTATATAGTGAGACCCTATTTTGAAAACCAAACCAAACCAAACCACACCACACCAAATCAAACCAAACAAGTAATACTGGCTTATAGATTAAATATTTGTGTTAGGTAGAAGAAGAAATACGGTGTTGAGTACATACACGAGCAAAGTAAAGTTACTTATTCCAAATCAAGAAAGCTTAGAAAGCTGGGTGTGGTGGCACATACCTATAATCCCACCACTGAGGGAGGATCGCCATAAGTTGGAGGCCAGCCTGGACTCCATAGTGAGTTTAAAGCCAGCCTGAACTACATAGCAAGACCTTGTCTCAAAAAAGTGAGAAAAAAAAAAAAAAAAAAAAAAAAGAAGAATTAGAAGAAGAGGAGGAAGAAAAAGAAGAAGAGGAAGAGGAGGAAGAGGAGGAGGAGGAAGAAGAAACCCGAGAAAGACTGAGACACTAAACAACAACAGTCTATCTAACACTGAACTACAGCACTCTGATTTTGTACAGAAATGAATCCTGGTAGCCTGGTAGCACCCTTAAGCACAAACTTGTAAAGACAAAAAGTGTGACACAGATAACACAATCTGATCATCTATCAGATTTACAGGGTAAGAAAGAATTAAAATATGAAATTAAGGTTGGGAACCTAGAAGTATTGTGATTATGTTAATGAAGAAAGGGACCATTAATAGCATGGGATGCAGATTTGAAGGAGGAAAATGAGTAGTTTTGAATGTGCTGAAGTTGGTACCTGTGGGGTATCCAGTTTGAAATGAAGCCCAGAAAGAGGTCAGGGCCTCAGAAAAGCTTTGCAAGTCATGAGCCACACAGATGTAAGTAGAAACCACTGGGAAAGAGGCCACCTAGAGAGCAACTATAAGGGAAGAGCCAAGGACAACACCTATGTATGGAGATCACCTATGTTGCAGGGCAGGATGGGTAAGAGATAGTGGAGAAGATTCCTAAAGCACATTTAAAAAAATAAGTGTAAGAAAAAAGTGGGGAATAGAGGTATTGACAATGACAATAAACTCTGATACAGGATAATTACCAGTGTCAGCCTGTTGTAAGTACTCTATATTAACCCATTTAATTACGGCCTCTGACCGTGGCGGCAAACCTATGGCATGAGTGCTGCAGTACGCTGTTTGTTAGTATTGAAAGCTCAAGAGGTTTGCTATCACTGCTCTATGAGATACATACTATAACTACCCCGTTTCACAGAGGACGAAACTGAACAACAGGTCCGGCAGCTTGCTAAAAATTACACAGAAGTAATAACAGTCAGAATTTTAACCTACGCATTACCTCCACAGGGAAGAAAGTGGCCAAAGTGTGGCAAAGTAGAATAGTAAAATTTGAGGTCCTCAAACTTGGCAATTAAAAAGTCAGTTGTGGGCCGGTGAGATGGCTCAGCGGTTTAAGCACCTGCCTTGCAAGCGCGACGGCCCGAGTTCGACTCCCGGAACCCACATACAAAAAAGGGGCCGGTGATATCGCTCAGTGGCACGGGCGCCTGCTGGCGCGCGAGGTCCTGAGGTCGACCCCCCGGTACCCACAAAAAAAAAAAAAAAAAAAAAAAAAAGAAAGTCAGTTGTAATTGGGCATCGTAATACACTCCTGCAATCCTGGCACTCTGGGATGCTGGGGCAGGAGAATCAAAAGTTAAAGCCCAGTCTGGGCAGCTTAGTGACTAAGTGAGACACTGTCTCAAAATAGAAAAATTTTAAAAAGGGCTGAAAAATGAAAGGCTCTGTGTTCAATCTCCAATATTGGGGGTGGGGTCACTTGTAAGGGCACGAGTCAGAACAAAATGGAAAATGGATTAAAAATGAATGGAAAGTGAATTTACAACCCATGGTATGGAAGAAAAATTTTGTAATTCAGTAAAAAGACAACCCAATTTTAAAAAAGGATTTGAATAGTTTTCCAAAGATATACGAATGGCTAATAAGATCATGATGAAAAGATGCTCAGCATCATTAACCAGAGAAATGCAAATCAAAGCTACAATGATACACACTTCACACCCACTAGGATAGCTATGATCAGAAAGTCAGGTAACAATAAGCACTGGCCAGGATATGGAGAAACTGAAAACCTCACATGCTGCTGAAGGAAAAGTCAAAAATGGCAGAGCTTTGGAAAACAGTTAAACACAGAAATAACATATCAAATGAAGCAAGAGAAATGAAAATTATGCCCACACAGAAATTTACATATGAACATTTACAGCAGGATTATTTATAATAGCCCCCAAATGAAAACAACCCAAATGTCCTTTAAGTGATGAATGGGTATGTAATATATCCATACAATTGGCTATTATTTGGCAATAAAATAAGATGTACTAATACATGCTATAACACATACAAGCCTGAAACACATGGTAATTGAGAGAAGGCGATCTCAGTGGCCCACATACTGTGTGGTTCTTTTTATATGAAAGGTCTGAACAGGCAAGTGAATAGATACGGAAAGCAGATTTAGTGGTAGTCCAGGCTCAGTGTGGAAGGGAATCTGAGATTTGGGAGGTGACTGTGAAGGAGTTTGGTATTTCTTTTTAGGACAATGAATAATACTCTAAAACTGACTCTGAGTACACTTGCAGAGTGAGTTGTACACTTTAAACAGGTGAATAGTATGATGGCATGTGAATTATGTCTCAATAAAACTGTTAAAAAATCAATAGGAAGTGACACTGAAGGAAAATACAGTACAAGAAATACATGAATGGAGAGGCAAAGTCAAAGGAAGATTCCTGAAGGTTGGAAAGATAGGAATATGTTTACTGACTTAAGACAAATCAGTGAAAACACAGAGCCTGATATAAAAAAGATACCACAGATTAGGCAAAGTCCTAGGAGGATGAATAGAAAGAAAAAGTAAAAATGATGACATCACTGAAAAAAAGGAAGAATAAAGGTACAGATAAGTGGTGGTAAAGGGACAGATAAACTGGTGGTAAAGAGTTCATACTTGAAGGATCTTTTCACTGATGTTTAACAGGTTTTCAACTGTGAGTTTGAATAAGGGGTAGAGGAAGAAGTCCATAAAAGTAACAAAAATTAGAAAAACTGCTGACATGAGTGGGAAAAAAACAGATAAAAAATCTTACGAAGTAGAACTGAGCAATATGAGAACAGAATTATGTTTTAGTGGAGCCAATATGCATGATAATACCATATTCTCAGCCAGACTGGTCAGTCCAGAGCTCGTAAACTGAAGCAGCAGATGACCGGGCTATTTCAGGAGTTGAAGAATGCAAAGTGCAGGTGAAAATGCCTGATCATAAGATCCTACTGAAGGGAAGGTAATAATACCAAAGGAAGGAAGACGGACATTTCAAAGAACTGGATTTAGTGACTGATTCAACAGAGATGAATATGGAAAACAAAGAATTAAAGCAGGAGTCCTGACTCATTTATTGGAAACAGATTAATGACGAAAATGGAGTTTTTCAGAGGAAGGCTAAAGATAAAAGAATTACTCAAAAATATAAGGTTTAGATCAAAATGGTTTCTCATAATTTATTCTTAAGAAGAAAAAGACAAGCCCAGAGATCTTAAATGAGTTTAGTCATAAGGCACTAAACAAAGACCAGAAATGACTTTGAAATGCAGGCCATTCTATTATAGCATAGACACTCATATATATATCTGGGGTTTGACATGATGGCAGGAAATACAAATGGTGATGTTTCCTAAGATTCAATAATACTAGTATTGGTTCAAACTCTGGGTCCATTTCAGGTGACAGTGGGGAAGTATAATTCAGGAATAGAACGAATGACAGGAGAAGCTGATCTGAGATCAAACATTTGCCCTGGTAATCCACACGGAGATAATCAAGAGTTGGATGCAGAATGATAAAAGCACCTTAAAATATTCTAATGCAAGAACATTTCGTGCTTCAAAATCCTCTCAGTTACCTGGCAATATAGATGATAGGACATATAAATTTATCATGGTTTTGAATTTTAAACATTAGGAAGATCTTTGGTTATTGTTAAGGTTCTTTTTATGTTACAGAAATATGAAATACTAAAGTGTGATTAGGTCTCTTTTAAGGGGCTAGGTATTTGCCTTACCTTTACTACCTTGTAGTCACACAAGTATTCCACCTCATAATTGTTTAGATTCCTTTTGGTGATTCCAATCGATTTACATGTGAGCTTTTCTTTTCTACATAATTCCTGAAGAGTATCAAGTGAAACTAGGCAAGGCACACACCAAGCTACAATAAGAAAATACAATTCTTTACTAATGAAACAGCTACTCA
Organism: Erethizon dorsatum; assembly: GCA_028451465.1. Lineage (NCBI taxonomy): Eukaryota > Metazoa > Chordata > Mammalia > Rodentia > Erethizontidae > Erethizon > Erethizon dorsatum. The sequence continues at coordinate 69,988,669 of CM051834.1, forward strand.
ATTAAAACAAAAAAGAGAAATTTAAACCTCTATATCCCCAACCCTTCAACTGGCAATTTTATAGTCTAAAAGTCCATATAGCAAGAGACCAACTGTATGTTTAAGAAAAATTAAACACTGAAGAACTATTTTGGTAAATTGACTTTCTTGGATTTTCTCTACGTTTCTAACCTACCATGTTTAACTGACATAAGTTAATTTCAACTAAGCCAGGTAAACAAAATATTTCATGTCTGTAAGCTTTCTGAAGATTACACATAGATGCAAAGCTCAGCAGTGGTAATGGTCTTGATTTGTCCATTACTCTATATCCCACACAGAACATAACTGCTGTTGTAATAAAGTACAGATCTTTAGGATATACTCAGTATATTTCAAAAGAATCATAATTTGTAAAAGGTAACTTTTTCATTCTTTGAACAGTAAGAACTAAAATCTAACTGAAATATAGTTCTAGAATCACAAACTCCTATACTCTGCTTTTCTCACTCTGCAATGTTGCATGAAATTTTAACTCATTATTTTGTCCATGGTGTAATGTAGTAGGAAGGTAATGTAGTATAAACCCGAGAATTATTATTTAAAAATGGACAGTATATGATAGATTTTTGTACTACTCATTTACTGTATTGTTTTTAAAGCTAAGAGTTAACAAAGTATTCCAGTTACATATCCATATACCACACTGGAGTATCAGGCAAACTCATAATTAACCTCACAGAAGCCAGGATTGCTAATTCTACCTTCAAATTTCTGTAAACTGTACGCTACCACACTGAATTCAAGATACAATTACACAAACTGGCGTTTAGAGAAGTGTAATAACTTGGTTTTATGGCTAGTGTCATGGGAAGCACCAGATCAAGAGTCTTTGGTGGATGACCTAACTATGTGAGCTCAGTGATGTTTCAATATTTCTGGGGGTCAGGTTCACTGGGAAAATGTGAGGGTTGGAGAAAACTTGGTTAGCAAACAAAATTTATCATTAATTCGAGCTTTACTTGGCAGCTCTCCAATGTATGGCAATAACCCTTTTTTATTTTGAGGTAATTTCCAAGGAACAGGGAATACAGCTGCTCTAACTTTACTACTAGATCGCTTCCTTACCCTCCCCACATCACACAGGGACCTCATTGTTAGCATCAAGCACAATTTCCACTGTCCTCCTCGCTGCACGCGACTCAAAGTTCTCTCCTCAAAAAATTCTGCAGGGAGACGTTGACCGTTTTAGAGTGGTAGCTGGGGGGAGAAAACTGATCTCATAAATCCATTTAAAAATCTTAAGGATGTTTTGTGTAAAGTGAATGTTATTACGCGGATCACGTACAAAGGAGAGCCCTCTCGGGTACCTATCTACCCAAGTGTGTTTGATGTTTCCAAAAATCTACAGCTAAAGGTTCAAAAAAATTGCAAACACTTGGTTAAAAGAAATCGACAGCCTATAATAACGAAGAAAGCGGCTTCGTCGGCCAGATTAACCATCGCCTCACTGCCGTCCACCCCTCGCGAGTCCCCTACGCTCGCCCGCCGCTCCGAACGCAAGCCGGTTTCGGGGTACTGAGGTCACAGCGCGCCCGACGCCCACGCGACGACTCGCAAGTTCGCGGCGGGCGCAAAGTTGCCGAGGCGGAGGCCGCGTCCCAGACGCCCACCTCGCGCGCCTCGCCCGCGGCCCCCCGGACGCGGCGTCCCCGCTCTCGCTCAGAGCCAGCGCCACAAAGGAGCGCGGCCGCGCCGAGCCGGGCCGGCGGCACCGCCAGGCGGGGACGCGGACGCCGGGCCGAGCGCGGGCTCGCGGCGGAGTCGCCCGCCCCGGGCGCGCGGGCGGCGGGGGCCGGGGCCGGGGTGCAGCGAGGCGACGGCGGCAGCGGCCCGCCGCGTCAGCGCGCGGGCGGCCCGTGGGACGGCCCGGGCCTCGGGCGCACGCCCGGGAACGGAGCGGGGAACGCGCTCCAGCCTCACCTCCTCGAGCCTCGGCCCCGGCCGCCGCCATCTTGGAGAGGTTTCATTCAAACTGGCGCGGTCTGACGAGGTCGCTCAGCTGGCCCGACGCCACGCCCCGCTCGGCCCGCGCTCGACCCGGGCCCAGGCTGCGGGACTGGAGCCCGCGACGCGCGCTGACGTCACGGAAGTCGCCCCGGGCCGCCAGCGCGCCTGCGCCCGCGCGCTCCGTGGCGTGCTCGGGAGGAGTGGGGCCACGGGTGGGCGTGGCCCGGCGCGCCCCGCCCCCAGCTGCCGGGTTCCAGCCTCAGAGCGGAGGGCCGGCGTCCTGGCCGCCCGGGGTTCCTCGGACGCCAGGGCCACTTCTGCACCCCTCTGCTGGAGCGGAGGTGCACGCTGGGGCCACCTGGAGTTTTGTGTGGCCCTTTTGCAGAAATGGTGATGAGCTGGGATGGTGTGTGGCCTGGGCAGTGGGCACTGGTTTGAAAGCACCCAGCTGATGCTAATGCGAGGTACAGTTTGAAACACCGCTCTCCATCGGTGCTTCCCCCAAGACCCGCCTGGGGAGGCTGACTGTAATGCAGATTCGGATTTGTGGGTCTGAGCCGGACCGAGCCGCTGTGTCTCTGGCCAGCTGGGGCGTGCGCTTGGGCAGCAAGGCTGCAGAACTCCTCGATGCCACCCCACCTGCCCATCCGCTCGTCGCACCGCTTCGCCGTGATTATTCTGGCAATCTAAAGTAGAAATCTGAGGAAATCGCGAAAACTTCTAGACAGCCATCTTAACACCAAGGAGTTTTAAAAGATTCATGTGAAAATGACGTTTCAAAGCATGCTGTGTAAGTTTGAAATACTGGAAAGGTGGAATATGAAAGACGGTTAGTTATTTGACTCCGTTATGAAATGCTGGCTAGCCATCTGAAAAATGCTTAGGAAGTTTTTGGTATCATGTGGAAGTGTTGCCTAAAATCCTAAAGCACACAAATCCTAAAATAGTTTTAACTTTGTTCAAAAGTATGTAGACAACGAAATATAAAATGTGCAGTGATTTTCCCAACTTCACATATTTAGCCGTTTTCTGTCAGGAGCGCCTATTACCTTAAGAAGGGACAGGGACAGATGGTTTCTCCACCCTGTCACATGCAGGGCGCCTTCGCCAGGATAGGACCACATTTCTCTTATGCTCATTCCGTATGTGACTGCCTCAGTTCCCATAGATGAAAATACTATCTTTATAATTAAGATTCAGAACACTTTGCCTCCAGCCCTGCCCTCTCCCCTGAATTCCAGAACTTGAATGTTATGGTTAGATCTAAAACGTTCCCCAAAAGTCTCGTTCCAGAGGTGGGGGTTCTGCAAGGTGACTGGGTCATGAGGGCGCTCTACTCATCAGCGGATGAACCCACTGATGACTTCGCAGTTCAACTGTGCCGTTTTGAAGTAGGCCTAGTTGGAGGAAGTGGTCACTGGGGTGCCCGTGTAGGTTAGAGCTCTCTCTGCGCTTCCTGGCTGCCAGGGGTTCAGGAACTTTCCTCTGCCCGCCCTTGTACCCTGCCATTTCTCCCTTAGAGCCGGGTAACCGTAGACTGAACCCTCTGAAACCGTGAGCTTAAGTTGTGGGTGTCAGGTATTTTTCTCTAGCAATGGGAGCTGACCAATACAAACATGCACAAGTGCCTAGTGAATGCATTCCCCTAGGTGTCAAACACTTCCAACAGTGCCCTTCACTTATGCCTCCAGAACTCACTCCCTCTCCTGCAGACCTCGAAGACTTCTCATCTGATGCACTACTGTTAACTCAGGTGCAGAAAGCAAAATAGGTGCTAGCCATCTCCAAATAACAGATGCTCCTTGATTTACAGTGGGATCACATCTCAATAGACCCATCATAAATTGAAAATATGCTAAATAAAAAAGCTTTTAGGGGCTGGGAATGTGGTAGTGGTAGGATGCTTGCTTAACACATTTGAAGTACTGGGTTCAATCCCTAGCACCACAAAAAGAAAAAAGCAGCACTCGAGGCTCAGACAGGAGGATCGCCAAGAACTCAAGACCACGAGGCTACGCAGTGTACTACTAAAGTGAGACCCTGTCACAAAGAGGGGGCATTTAATACACCGAAACTGCTGAACTCTGTCACTTAGCACAGTATCCTCAGCTATGGTGGCTTACTGGGAGCTGCACCCTGATGCTGCCCAGAATTTTAAGTATCATACATATATCCCTAGTCTCAGAAAAGACCAACATTCGAAACGCAGAGTATGGTTTCTACTAGAAGCACACTGCTTTCACATCACCGTAACTGAAAACTCCCAAGTACAACTCCACTAGCAAGTCCTGTCAGTGATGTCTCCGAGTACACACTGCCATCCTGCTGTTGTCACCACAGACGACCAGGCCGCACTTCCCTTGACTGAAGTCCTGACAAAGCCTAGCTGATTTCACCTTCACTATAGCTCCATTCCCAAAACAAAGTGGAGCCTGGTGCAGTAGCCCACACCTATAATCCCAGCTCTCTGGGAGGCTGAGGCAGGGGGATCGTAATTCTGGCCCTGCCCGGGTAACTTAGACCTTACCCCAAAATAAAAAAGGGCTGAGGATGAAGCTCAGTGTGAAGGCTCTGGGCTCTGCCCTCAATGCTGAGGACAGGAGAGAAGGGAGGAGGGGCACTGAGACTATGTTGTATGGCCGTGTGGGGTGCTGCTTCAGGACTGCTTCAAAAGTGGGGGTGTCTGAGGACACCTGAGGACTGGACCCTGCTGTTTGGTGCAGGTGCACTGCAGGATACACTTATGTAACCATGGCTTGGCAGAGGCAACTCTGCATGTGCCACCCGGTTATGACAGTGCGCAAGAATGTAAACTTGGGAATGGCTAATATACAGGAGCCGGACAATAAAGATGCTGCTTGCTACTGGGTTGTGTGCTTTTGGGGACCTCACCCAGAAATTTACCCTTTCAGTCCCCTTGACCCCAAGTTGTCCCAGAACTCGGGATCAAGCAAGCCTCCTGCCTCAGCCTCCCACGTAGCTAGCTAGACCTATGGGCAAACACCACAGTGCCTGGCCTCAATAATTTTTGTGTAAAGGGTCCTGAGACTAAAATACTTGAGTTTCTTGATAAATCCTGAGTATAAATGAATGGAGAAGGAAACCAACGGCCACTGATACACACCAGTGCCAAGGGAAATACACAAAATTATGCACTATTCCCAATTTCTTTCATAAAACCACTGAAAACTTGATTTCTGGAAACCCATGAAATGTCTCTTCTAAATGCATGAAAGGTTTCTGAACGGCAGAGAACAGTACAGCACTAGATTTAAAAACATGAGAATTTAAATAAAGCATGTCACGTGTTTAGAAAACTGAGCAGTCAAGAACAGTTTAAAATAAGGTATACGATTATTCAAAATTCACTGTATTTACTGTGAGACACTGGATAATTTAACGTCTTCAAAACGATTTCACATCTAGAAAACAATGTATGTTGTGTTACTCTCTGCACATTACAACCATTTGTGGAAATGTGGTGGGAAAAGAACTTTTTTATGGTACTGGGGATTGAACTCAGGCCTCAAGCATGCTAGGCAAGCTCTCTACTACTGAACTGCACCCTCAGTTCCTTTTAGTTTTTGAGTCTTGTTAAATTGCCCAGGCTGGCCTTGAACTTGGCAATCCGGCTACCTTAGCCTCCTCAGTAACCAGGATTACAAGTGTGCACCACTATGGCTGATTAAGATCAAAACCTTAAAATGAGAAAGTGAATTAAAACAAACAGCATTTATTGTGTATAAATGTTACAATGGTTACTGATTTCATTTTAGATATCCTTACATTTTCCCATGAACTTATTTTGTGCTCTAATAATTGTTTTTTAATCTTTAATATTAAATTCTTGGGCCAGCGAGATGGCTCAGTGGCATAACCACCTGTCTGGCAAGTGCGAGGTCCTGAGTTCGACTCCTGATACCCACATAAAAAAAAAAATTAAATTCTTGTCTGGCATAGTGGCACACACCTAAAAATCTCGGGACTCTGGGAGGCTGAGGTAGGAGGATTGCAAGTTTGAGCCCAGCCCAGGCAAATTAGTGAGACCCTGTCTCAAAAGGGCTGGGGATGTAGCCCAATTTGAAGGTCCTGGATTCAATCCTCAATACTGCAAAAGAACTCCTACACATGTAAAAGCTTTTGTAATGAAATGTATATTTTGTGGCTTCCTGTTATAGACTGGACTGAATGTTTGTCCCTACCCCATTCATATGCTGAAATCCAACCAACCCCCAATGTGTTGGCATTCTGTGATGTCATCAGGCCGTCAGAATGCCCTCACAAATGGGGTCACCACCCGCATGAAAGTGACCTTCGCAAGCACTGTGCCCTCTGTCCTTCATGACCCAGCAGTTTGCAACTCAGAAGGGAGACTCCCAGCGACACCATGCCGGCGCCCTCATCGCAGAGCTCCAGACCAGACCGTGAGGAATAACGGCTGCTATGAAGTCACTTCCCAAGGCTTTCATGTCGTATTTAGGTATTTCTTCCAGGTTATATTTGCATAATATCATTCAGGTAAATAGGCAAAACTCTAATTTGACATAAACCTTTGCTGGTGAAAATGTTCAGTTATTTATGTACTGTATTGAGGAATGAAGCCAGGGCCTTTGTATGGATTTATTCCCAGCCCTTTTTAAGTATTTTAAAATTTTGAGACAAGGTCTTGCACAGTCACTAAGTTGCCTAAGCTGGGTTCAAATTTGTGATCCTCCTCAGTCTCCCAGAGTCTGAGGACTGTTAAAAATTGGAAGTTGCAGAAGTGTAGAAATTTTAGAAACACCATGTATAATTTTCCTCAGTCAACTCAATTCTTTTTTTTTTTAATGTGGGTACCAGGAGTCGAACTCAGGACCTCGCGCTTGCCAGGCAGGCACTTATGCCGCTGAGCCATCTCACCAGCCCTCAACTCAATTCTTAACAGCTTCAGGGCCGAAAATGTTATTTTCCACTAGCAGGTGAATTTTACATGCAAAAACAAAAAACACTGCAACACTTAACGAATATATTGTAGTTTAATTGAAACATAGCTTACATAGTTCACTGAAAAAGTATCTTAGTATAAACATCACTTATACATAAAACCAAATATGTTGGTGCTCTAGTTCTAAAATTCTTGGTTTATTTAATACGCTAAGATGCAACCTCAATAGTAATTGCTTCACATTTTCCAGTCTCTTGATCCGTGCACGTCACATGTAAAGATCCATCCCTGAACAAAAAGTAAATAACATCTCGTAACTCACTTTGTAAACACAGGAAGTCATTAAGAAGTTACTTCAGGACACTGAATAAGCAAGAGCAAATTTCAATTTCTTAAAAAAAACTATTAAGATAATGAGTAAACACAACATTAGTGTCCTTAGATTTAGGATATGTTATATTTCAGGGCGTCCTTAGAAATCTCCCCTGCGGCACTGAGACAATCATTTCTTTTTTGGCAATCCAGGATGACAAACATCTTAAGACTTTACATAAAGCTCAAGATAAATCATACCATTTTCAAGCTCAGGTCAAAATGAGTTAAACCAACCTTGATGAATTTAACATTCTTGCTAAGTATGGTTTATGGAATAAGTTGTCCCTAATGTTAATTTGGAAAGGATTTACTTATAATACCCAGCAGTATGGATGACCTGTAAGAGAAATGGTAATAGCTGAACTTCATTACTTATTTCTTAAGAGTTTTTCTGTAGCAATAATGAAATATCCTTTCACAGGATAGAGTATCAATGATATAAAGTATAGAAAATTATACTGAAAATTGGTAAAAATTACATCTCAAATTAACACAGACCAGGTTTTTAGGTTGACTATATGCAAAATAAAGAGTGCATAAAATAGTCATAATGTAAATGATACACTTTCTCATAAAATTAAGTTTTGAGGGTGAAAAAATGTGACTCACTGATAAAATCTTTGTTTTTAATAAGTAAATTGTCTAGAATGAAAAATGGGTAAAACACAAGCTCAAAAGGGGGTCAAGTTTCAAAGTGAATTTTCTCAGTATTAAAAGCAGATTCATTTTTGGTACCTTTTCATAGTGAGAACAGCTAATATATCACGTAATCCATTTTCTTTTTTGTCTAAATCCTGAAGTACAACCTATTTATGCAAAAACAATACAAAGATGATTCAGCACTTTGACATATTAATGATCTGAGGCATCAATTATTGTGAAAGTCCTACATCTAAACAATTCAGAGAACAGGAGTTAGGCTTGTCAAGTACAAACGTATCCTCCAGATGAAGGGCATATAAGAAAACTAATGTATTTGTCTCTCTTTCGTGTTGTGTCCTACATTAAAATAACTGTTTCTAGGAAGTACTATTTACCTCAGAAAATAGACTATTTTCCTTTTTGGCGATTAAGCCATTATCACTAACATGGAAATCATATTTTGGAAAAGAAAGGTATACCAGCAAACCAGATATGGAGTTTGGCAGTGACTTTTCACACTTTGCCATGATCGAGGTTGGTGACTGAGGTAAGCCACTCCTTGTTTTACTCATTGTAAATGAGGCTGGAAGAGCCAGGAGCGCGGAGTTTCCTCCAGTTCAGTACTATCTGACTAGCTCTTCTCCTTCTGTTGCCTTTAAGTTAGGATACAGTGGCCACAGCCATGGAATGAGTTAGGAGGGCAATAAATGAGTGTGAGAGGGCAGCTGTGGGGATGCCGAGTGCCACCTGAGTCTGGCAAGTGTGTGTGCACACACCAAGTTACCCGGAGGGACTCTCAACCCTGCACCAGCAGATGCCAAGTTGGGAAGTCTAAGATGTAAGCCCACATGTGCAGTGTGTACGTGTGTGTCTTTCCATTATTGTTTTGTTAGTAAACCACACACCACCCCCTCACGCACACTCATATGCCAATCTCTACACAAATGACATTACATGCTAAATAGCAGTCCCATGTGCTAGTTGTAACTCAACTGTATTTCTTGGATGTTTCTTAGTAGCTGCTATGGCTCCACCTCACCATTAAGAGAGAGTGCGATTTTCAAAAAGTAATCTTAATCAGAGGCAGCATGGTCCAACAGGAAGAGCACAGGCTCAGGAGTAAAATGAGGTAGAAAATAATGAATACAACTGTCCCAAGCCCGTTTTTAATTTTTCCCCCTTTGCGATGTTGAGGGTGGAACACAGACCCTCAAGCACGGCAGGCAAGCATTCCACAGCCGAGGCACACCTCCAGCCTAATAAGCCTGTTTCTTAATCATCTGTAACAGGCACATAATGTCTTATCTCCTACCATTTTGAGATTAGGCTTGCCAACTACCTAGTATAGCACCTGGCGTTTAGCAAACAAAATGTCACTTTCCCTTTCCCCTTATGTAACTAAAGTGGGCCAAGAGCATGAACAAAGAACCAGTATAAATACAAATTATATTTAAAAAAAATTTCCCCATAACTCTTTCAAATTAAAAATCCCATATTTCTTCTTTCAACAAGTAGAAGCAACTCATTCATAAAAATGTTAGGTGTCAGCTGGGAGTGGTGGCATATGCTTGTAATCCCAGCACTCTCGGAGGCTGAGGCAGGAGGATCACAAGTTCAAGCTCCACCTGGGCAACTTAAAGACTTAGTTGAGACCTGGTTTCAAAATAAAAGTAAATGAATAAAGGGCTGGGGATGTAGCTCAGTGAGAAGGCCTTGGGTTCAAACCCTAGTGCCACACACACACACACAAATTAGATGTCCTATATACATTTTGTATTAAATGAGATACTAAACTGAATCTAATTGAAAAGGAAAAGCTATACAGTTGCATTTGACTAAGTCATAGTCTAATTGTATGTATTCACCTGTGCAAACTTGGTTTCTTCTTTTGCAGAGTTTTTCCCCTCAGATTCGTAAAGCTCAAGGCACACGGAAGATATACTGCCAGGGGCCTGTAGAGTGTGCTGTCTTCGGGCTGGCAAAGGAGTCCCGGATGGAAACAGTACTGTGAACCTGCTGGCTCCTGATTCGTCCACTCCCTGCAATCAGGGAGAGAAGATGCATGTCCTTTGATAGTTATCTTTACAACAACAAAAAACTTTTATTATACATGAAATATACATTTCTTGTTGATCTGGAAATTAGGCAAAGAGAAGAAAATAAATAATACTTAATTCTACCCCCACTTTAAAATTATATTGAAACATGCCTTTATCTGTATCAGAAGCTTATGATTATTTCATTTGCCTAAAAAATTAACACATTAGATAAATATTAACTAAATATTAACTAAAAATTTAAGAAACTCATTAAAATAAAATTATAAATCTAAATTTAAAATCTTTACTAATATACTAAGTTTTATGGTAAAGTCATTGTGGCAATAAATTTGTATCATTTTTATGGGAAAGTACAGAAAAGCTAAACATACCTTAACTAAAATATCTCTAGCTGAACACTCTATCATCAGAGAATCCTCCACTAGTTCATTTTCTTTTCCGATAAGAATTCCTGCTTCAATGGCTGCACCGATAGGGATAACCTCATCAGGAGGGATGGAGCTGAGAAGCTCAACAGCTGGGAACAGATCTTTAATCAGCTGCTGTAGCTTTGGGATTCTCGAAGACCCTCCACAAAGGACCACCTAGAAAATGAGTATAATTTTCAGTTTTTACTTCTAGAAGACTCTCAAAATCAAACGTTAACAGGATGAACCATCTTCATCCTATGTAATGGTAAAACACAAAGAGCCCCATATTTTAACATATATAATAAATATCTAAATATTTAATACATACATATATATATATATATATATATATATATATATAAACATTCTTTACTTACAAGCAAATTTAAAATGAGCAAATCTCACAGTATAAAATACGGTATGAAACCAGGCATGGTGGTGTAGTGCACACCTGTAATTCCAGCACTCTGGAGGCTTAGGCAAAGGACTGAGCTTGAAGCCAGCCTGGGCTACAGAGCAAGTTTGAAGCTAGCCTTGAATCTTTTAAACCCTGTCTCAAAAAACCAAAAACAAAATAACAAACCAAAAAAAACAGGATAGCAACATTTTTGGCTCACAAATATTAACTGTGTATATAAGGGTTAATTAACCACAAGTAGTCATTTGAATAGGAAATATTCTGTACTGTATCAACATTTCCGTAACCATGTTTAAATAAATCCCACATTATTTTTGCGACAAAATACGATTGATCTATATGAAAACTATGCCATATATTTTTGCCTGTATGACAGAATGTATTTTTGTTTTTTGTTTTTTTTGAGACAGGGCCTTGCTATGCAGTTCCGGCTGGCTTTAAATTTGCTTATGCAGCCTAGGCTGGCCTCGAACTCATGGCAATCCTCCTGACTCGGCCTCTCAAGTGCTGGGATTACAGGCGTGTGCCACCATGCCAGGCTTATGACAGAATATTAAGTGTCTTGAGGAAAAAGATGTTTTGTAGTGTTACAAAACTATACTTTAAACTCTTGGTACTATCTGGGTAAATCTCCTGCCTGAAGAGCTTCACGTAAAACTGCTCCTTTATAAATCCCCTAGGTTCCTTACTGATTCATCCATTTAGCACTTAAGACTACATGGGTGTTCATGATACTGGATAAATATGAATACACACAAGGACGGTAACTACACTGGGACAGGGCCCCACCCTCGCAGCCCATGTAACCCTAGTTACTTTAAGAGGGCACCCATCTCCAAACAGAGCCACAGTGGGGACTAAGGCTTCAACGTATGGAATCTGTGGGTGGGGGTGCTGGCCAGGGAAGGATGGACACATAAACAGCGTCCATAACATGACCTGAGTCTCCTGGAAATTAAAACACATGAAGCCAGACAACAAAGAGGAAAATAAAAAGTATCACAATTTTAAAAAATTGAGAAGTGTCACTACGTAGTTCAGGCTGGCCTCAAATTCGTAGGCCAGCCTGTGATGACAGGTGTGGGATTATAGGCATGCCTGGCAAAAGTATCACAACTATTCTGCAAATAAAGAAAATGAGCACGAGAGAGGTCACAAACCCATTGCAGGCCCCAGGCATGGAAATGAATTAAGTTTTGGGGTACAGGAAAAAAGAACAGCCAGAAAATGCCAAACTAAGCTACATGGAAATGTAAACATACAAATGCCTGAAGCTGAAGATGATGTTTTATTTATTTTTATTTATTTATTTCTTTTTGTGGGTACCAGGGGTTGACCTCAGGACCTCGCGCGCCAGCAGGCGCCCGTGCCACTGAGCGATATCACCGGCCCCCTTTTCGTATGTGGGTTCCGGGAGTCGAACTCGGGCCCTCACGCTTGCCGGGCAGGCGCTTAAGCCGCTGAGCCATCTCACCGGCCCTGAAGATGATGTTTTAAATTTCAAGTTAAAAAATGCAAAGTGGGAAAATAGGAAAAGCAACAGTACTGGATGTTTGGGCATAGAAGGTATTGCTAAGTGTAAATAAATCAGAACAATGGTGATAGTCTGTCATTCTATGTCAGTTCAAGGACTTGTGTCAAAATGGACTAAATCCCCTATTTCTCTGAGCATGTCTCCGGAGTTCTGGGAGAGGACACAGGAGGGGAGAGCAGAAGCTGAGGCGGGCAGCGTTATGACAGCCTCAAAAGAGGCTGTGGAGAGGCAGTCACACGCTTTGTGGGCAGGGAGGAGTGGAGAGGAAGCACTGGACAAGGACTGAGCCAGCGTCCAGCCGCACAGCCGACTACTCACGGGGAGGCACTCCTGTCTGCGCGGTCAGGACCATGGGGAGCTCCTCCTCCAGGGCTAACAGGCACCTAAGCCGCTTCTTCAGAGCGCAGCCCAACCACGGAACAGTCTCCTTTAAGTGTTTTAGGTTGAAAGGGGCCATTTTTTCAGGCAATACAGGCCAAGCAGGAAAGGCTGAAGTGTGTCATCTTAGCTCTATCTGCTAACTTAGCATGAATAAGCTGAACCTGATAAACGATGAAGAAATGTAACTAACACAATAAAAGAGTGATTCCTCATAGCCAAGTAAGGTCTCTCTCAGCAATAAATAACTGTTCTGACGATAGTAAGTTACTAATAATTGATTGCATAGCTTTAAGACAAATGTAAAAGGAAACTGTAAGAGCTCATCGGTGTCCAAAAATATACTTGTTAAAAAACTCAACAAGTACTTCACATTAAAAATCTTTTAACTACAGGAAAAAGGGACCTTCTGTCTCAATATGATAGAGACGGTATTTCCAATCAGTTACTAATAATATTCCCCCAATAAAAAAACAAAAGGAGAAAATCAGTCTCCACGAAAATATCTGAGTTATACATCTGACTGCTGTGAGCACGACAGGAACGAGAGGGGCACACGGTAAGGAGAGAAGCATGACTGCTCACAGGTGTGACACTTCCCCGGCACCCCGGGACAGCGTTCACCTCTGCCGCTGCTCTCTTACCAGTCGCCCCACGTCGCTTCGGGCCACACCTGGCTGGACCTTCGGCTTGAAAGGACAGGTGCTCACGAGCTCCTCTGCTGACAGACTTGTCTTCCTGGTTCTCCTCCTCTTTGACTGCAGCTTCTAAATGGCCTAAGTTCTGCCTTCTTCCAACAATTAACTGTTCCCAGCCCCAGGGCTCTGTCCTGGGGTCTCTTCTCTTGCCCTGCAGGTGACCTCTCCCCTCTGGTGGCTCTAAGCAGCACACAGGTGCTGTCAAACAAGTAACTCCAGCCCAGGACTCTCTTCCCAAAGCACAGGCTGCAGTCCAGCTTTAGCTCTAGTGCACTTTCCCTAGGCAGAGGCCTAAGGGCTCCTTATGGGACGGCGCACTCGCCCGGAGCTCAACTGTCCCACTCTGCGGCTCACTCCCTTGGTTCCACCCACATACCCTCCTGCTGCTTTTAGTCACACCGGGTGCCTCCCTCCCCCTGTTCCCCTGCTGGGACACTGGCAGACATTCACTCAGCCTGCTCCTTCACTTCATCCAAGTCACTAATCAAAAGCCACTTCCTTAGAGGGGATCAGACTTGAAAAAAACCACCCTGCCTCTGCCAAGAACTTCCCTTGCTCTTTCTCCACAATACCTACCACATTGTTTTCTGAACTATTTATTACCTGTATATCCCAATTAGCACCTCAGTTCTACAAAGGTAATGGCTGTGTTGCACTCACTACTGTCCCCCACATATGAGGAACCCGCCTGGCACAGAATGACATGCTCCATGATTACTTGAGAGCTCTCTAGTAAATATATTTGATGTATGCATAGGAAATTCAAGATTCCATAAAAAATCACTCATCTAAAGAATTCACAAAGGGGCATAATATGAGTAAGCCAAATCAAGTTATCGCATTTATCAGCAAAAACAAATTCAAAAATAAAGTACAGAAAAATTTATTCATGATAGCAATAAATCCTACAGTAGTCTTAGCCAAAATTTAGCGGTAAATATTTTTTTTAAAACAAATAATTTGGGCCGCTGAGATGGCTCAGCGGCATAAGCGCCTGCCTTGCAAGCGCGAGGGCCCGAGTTCGACTCCCGGATCCCACATATGAAAAAGGGGCCGGTGATATCGCTCAGCGGCACGGGCGCCTGTTGGCGCGCGAGGTCCTGAGGTCGACCGCCTGGTACCCACACACACACACACACACAAAAAAACACATAATTTGGGCCGGTGAGATGGCTCAGCGGCATAAGCGCCTGCCTGGCAAGCGCAAGGGCCCTAGTTCAACTCCCGGAACCCACATACGAAAAAAGGGCCAGTGATAACGCTCAGCAGCACGGGCGCCTGCTGGCGCGCGAGGTCCTGAGGTCGACCCCTGGTACCCACAAAAACAAAACAAAACCATAATTTAAGAAAATATTAAGCAAAACTTGAGTAGAGAGCGACACCAATGTTGTGGTGAGGAAAACTAGATTACAGCAAGTTATTACACCATCCAAAGTTATTTTATAGATTTAATGCAACTGTACTGAAGTCACAATGAGATTTTTGTGTAAGGAGTTGGAAAAATAATTCTAAAGATCCCTGAAAAATAAGATGTGTGAACAAAGAGAACTTTGAATTGCAATGTTAACCATAAAGGTTTGTCTCTACTCAGAAAGTAAATTGCTTTCGGTGAGCAACTTCACAGCAAATACTAAAAGTATTAACATCTGCGGCAGTGATGGTGAACCTTTTAGAGACTGAGTGCCCAAACTGCAACCCCAAAGCCACTTATTTATTGCAAAGTGCCAACAGTGCAGTTAAACCTGAAAACTGAGGCTTTAGGTTTGGAAAAACAATTCATACATTAACATGTTTTGTCTTAAAAGAAAAACACAGGGGGCTGGTGAGATGGCTCAGTGGCGTACGCGCCTGCCTGGCAAGCACGAGGGCCCGAGTTCGACTCCCGGAACCCACATATGAAAAAAGGGCCGGTGATATCGCTCAGTGGCACAGGCGCCTGCTGGCGTGCGAGGTCCTGAGGTCAACCCCCGGTACCCACAAAAAAAAAAAAAAAAAGAAAAACACAGTAACACACAAGCCATAGTTCACTAAGACTGATCTAGGGTTTTACTCCTAAATTTTATTCTAATGAAATTAAGAATGTTTGCAAGTCACAAGGACTGCCATTTATAAAACCAAAATAACTTACCTACCCAACATAAAGAATGACCTCCGGAAATCATGGTACAGTAACGTGATGAAACCCTATGGAGCTACTGAAACCTGGAGCCCTGTGACAAAGTGCACGGCAAACCTCATCCCCGCACCCACGCACCCATCCAGAAGCCTACTTAGCTAGCAGTCAGAAGCTACGAAGGTAGAAGGCAGAACAACGGAAGAGAGATCTTGAGTGAGATTTCCACACATTTTGGAAGCAGGAAAGGAGAGAGGTAGTATCTTAAAGCAGGTGAAGTCTGGGATAACCAAAGAGAAGGAGGGTGGTGTAACTGAGAATTCCAAGTGCAGATTGGTCCTTGGAGTGCCCAGCACCAGAGAGAGCCAGGCGAGGCAGGAACTGGAAAGCCAGGGCAGTCTGTTTGCACACGGAGTGACTGATCCCTGAGCCCCATTCCCAGGCCCAGACAGGTGGCTGCAGCATATTCTCTCACAGAGCTAAGGCCTTGGATCAGTTGTGCCAGAAGAGGGGGTGGGTGCTAAAACAAGGGGAAGAAAGGAAAATGCGTATTCCCAGTAGGAACCCTCTGGCTCTCTACTCTCCAGCCAGAACCCAGACCTGTCCTCCTCACTGCGAGAAATCAGAGGGCAGCTGGGCATCGTTGGTGCACATCTATAATCAGGAAGCTGAGGCAGGGGGATGGCTGCAAATTCAAGACCAACCACTCAAAAAGCCACCCCCCCAAAAAAAAACAACCATTGAACTACACATCTACATACTAAAACTAGACAGGCAACACACACAGCCATAAAGAGTATGCGTTCTAGAGGCAGAATGCCTAAATTCCAGGCCTAGCTTGCCATTTTTACACACCAGCCTCGTAACTGTAAACTAATTATTTTGCCTTTCTACAAACCTTAGTTTTCTCATCTGAAAGTGCAGATCACAGTGCCTACCTCCTGGTGCTTTTGTGAGGGTTAAATGGTTTAATGCATGTAAAGTCCAGTCAGTCATTCCCCCTTCCCTGTAAGAGGATCCCCCACCCCCGCCCACTACCATGGCTCCTAGGTAGGGTTTATTTCCCTGCCCACTTCAGGCCTGGCCATGACACTGAATTGGAATACACTGTCGTGCACAGCATCTAAGCAGATGCTTTAAAAGCAGTGCATGAGCTTGGCGTGGTGGTGCATGCCCTGTAATACCAGCACTCTGGGAGGCTGAGGCAGGAAGATCTACAGTTCCAGCCCAGCTTGGGCAAATTAGGGACTCGGCGAAGGCTGAGGATTGTAGTACAGCCCAAAAGCTCTGGGTTTAACCCTAGCACCACACACACACAGACACACACACACTGAGCAGTGCATGTTCTCAACTGCTCTTCCCTCCACCAAGAGAGCTGCACGTGTCCCTTACCTGAGTCCTAGCAGGAGAAGGGGGCAGCAGAGCCACAGAGGCAGAGCAGCCATCTTCAGCTGCCGCAAGCAACGTGAGCGAGACAAAATGTCTGCACCAGAAACCACTGAGAGTTCCGCGCTGTTTGCGCACCACAGCAAGATCACTAAGCTGAAGACACCAGTTCACATTTTTAACTTTCTGTATACTAGAATACCTGGAGACGAAATCTTTGATTACATTCTTTTTTTTTTTTTTAATGTGGGTACTGGGAGTTGAACTCAGGACCTCGCACTTGCCAGGCAGGCGCTTGTGCCGCTGAGCCATCTCACCGGCCCCTGATTACATTCTTAATCCTAAGAATCTTCTGTCCTAATTCAAGCAGTTCAGAGTTGCACAGCTAGTGATAATGAAGTGCCCAGGACCAGTTAATAAAAGGAATGAGTGCGCACCACACTGTGCCACGTGTCCACTCACTCCTCCTAACAGCTCCAGAGTCAGTTTCTGCCCACTTGTAAACTAAGTACTCGCACCCTCTCCTAAGAAGAGAAAAGTAAGGCTCAGGAAGTGAAGTGATCAGCCCAGTTCAGAACCATCAGCACTGGGAGGCTCCTGGCCCAGGGCCGTTTGCCTGGAAGCCGGTTCCCTTGCCCTCCCTTCCTCCCCGTAGTGTACACTGTACTGCCGGCCCGCCGCAGTCCTCACGGCCCTCCCTCCGACCTCAGCACCTAGCACGCAGGGCCTGGTAAGTGTCAAAGCCAAATAAAAGAACAGTAAGCACAAAGCCAAACAAACAAACTTACTGAGCCAACTTACAAAATAACCTACTTGTCACACAGCACATACCAAGAACATTAAAAATATGAAAACTTTCAAACTATAGAGAAGTTAAAAAAAACAGTATTAATATTTATCACATAGCTCATAAAAGCAGCTAAAGCAATTAAGAGTAATAGATCAATTAGGTTTAAACAAATAAATGAAACTTCTGTATTTTGAATACCTTCTTTCCTAACAGGCCCTAAATTAAACAGAAGGTACACCCTCAAAAGAAGATTCTAGTAAATGGCAATTAATATTCTGATTACATAAAGTATTCACACAATTAAGAAAAACTGTTAAGATTTAAATGATTAGGCAAAGACTATCAAATGGATACACACAAGGAGATACAAAATCAAATAAGCATCTAAAAATAATCTACTCACCAACAAAATATAATGTGAAAATACATCTTTTTAAAAAATAGTCAATTAGAAATTTATCTTTATAGGGCTGGTGATATAGCTCAGCGGCATAAGCGCTTGCCTGGCAAGCACAAGGTCCTGAGTTCGATTCCTGGTACCCACCAAAAAAAAGAAATTTATCTTTAAACAGCAACACAGTGTCAGCAAGGTTACAGTAAAAATGCGAAATATATTAATTTCTTTTGGAAAGTAACAAGGTAAAAATAGTCTTAAGCTACTTAAAATTTTGACCCAGTAATTTTACTATGGGATTAATCTTAAATATGGTGAAAGCTTGTGTCCAAAGACAACCATTGTTCTGTGATGGGAGGTAAAGACCCACCCTAGGCAAGGGAACAGTAAAATGAAAAATAGAAAACCAAAAAAAAACAAAAAAACCAAAAAAACTCCCCCAATAAAATAGTAAAAAGACCCACCCTAGGTAAGAAAACAACAGAACAGTTCTCTCATTGGTACCTTTCCTTTTCTAGTACATAAACAACCTATTTTAGAAAGTGTTTATATGGACTATACAGTTATATGGGGAAAGGAATTGATTATAATATTAAGGAAAGAGTGAAATTCAAATTTGTACATATAAAATTCAAACAGTTATTTTTTTAAAAACCCACAATACTGCAGCTTGCAAACAAACATGCACACAAAGTGTTATGAAAAATTTTGGAATATAACACTGGTTGGCTTTTGGTATTTTCTGAATTTTCTTATTGGAACACTCATTACTTGCATAATGAAAATGACAAATATCATACATTTTATTTTTTATATGTTCAATAGATAGAAATCATTTTGCGGGAAAGGAAAACATTACACAATTTGAATGTTTCTGAAAGTTTCAGACTTCTTACCTAAGCAATCAGAACTGTGGTATGCTGTACAGTAAGAAGAGACTCAGGAACGATAGTGGGTTAAATCTTGGCTCTATTATTTACTAACCACGTGACCCGAAAAAACAGGGATAAACAACATCAACCTTACAGCGCTTTTGTGGTTATTCCACAATTTAATACACGTAAAGTACTTAAAAACAATGCCTTGTACATATGATGCATTCAGGTATCTGTTTATCGCACAAAAAATATACTGGAAAGAAATTATTTGTTTTGCTAGAAAACTGAGTGCGTGTGTACATAAAATTCAATTCACCAGAGCCACTAAGCAAAAGTTAATGACTTTTCCTTATTAATTTCCTGAAAATACTTATATACATAAAGATATTGTTTGCTATACCAAGAGCTACTTCTTAAATTCCAAATCTGAAACTATTCATAAAATAATCAGGAAAATATAAAAGCATTACCTTGTTGATATCATCTGCTGTAAATCCACTTTGATCTAAGAGATCTCGGATTGCGTCTATACATTTATTAAACAGCGAAGAACAGAGAAGTTCAAATCTTGCTCTGTACATAACACATGCGAACACAAACACCCATACAGACAGAAGAGAAAGACATAGAAAAAAGGCTTAGTGTATCAGACAAACTTCTTTTCCTTGTGAAGATTAATGCCGAAATTTACTGTGCTATTCGCTGAATGACAGTGATCCATCAGAGAACTATTTAACACAGGGTTCTCTGAACAATGTGGTATCACGGGGGGAGGGTGTCTCAGTTATTCATCTCCCTGCGTATGAAGAAATTATTTAATATCAAATTCAAGTGGAAAGCTGTCTTGCCCATGGTCTACATATAAGCTTTCCAAAAAAATCTAAAAATACACATTCAACATAAGGCATTCCCAACAATAAAACAAACCCTAATCAAACAAATCATCATCTGAAATTTTTTGTTTTTGTATGTTAAAGCTTTCAGAATTATTTCTGGTTACTTTTTACTTACTTTGAGACCATACTGCAACCAAGTTTAGTCATTTAGCACTGCTGGAGAAGCCTGAATTGTGGCATATAATACAATGTTAAGAAAGGTTTATGTTCATGAAAAACAAATTGAGTGATTTTTAAATCTGTGTTATTTATAGATACTAAAACATGCTTTTTTTGGCTGAAATCTTTGAAAGGCAAAATTTCCTTAATGATCAATTATATAGCCACGGTGGCACATGCTTGCAAGTGTGCCATAAGACATGCATCATTAACGACGCAGTAACAGGAAATTTTGTCAGTTTCACTGGAGTTGTGCAATTGTGGCACTTGAGACTCCAGCTTCTTAAGAAATGTCATCGCAGGACTGCTCGGAAGATGGCAGAGTGGTGAGTAGCAGAAAAACCACCTCCCCGAGATCTGGTGTCCAGACACTGGAATACAGCAACACGAGGAAGAGGAAGAAGTGGGTCCCTGGGACCCAGCAAAGATCTGAAGTGAGAACTGAAGCCCATGGGGAGTAAAGACCTCAATGCATAAGAAGGAGGTGGCAATCAGCGCCTTTCTCCCTGAGCCCTGACTCACTGCATGGGAGGGGCGGCTCCAACCAGCTGACCCACAGTGACTACTGGCAACCCCAGAGGCCTCCACAGAGAAATGCACCAGTGGAACACAGCAGTGGATGCAGCAGACTGCAGCGGCTGGTGAGTTGTTTGGGTTCAGACACCGCCTAGGAGAGGGCAACTGGCAGGTAGCCATCTTGGAAAAGGGCCAACTGAGCTCAGAACTCAGGACACCTGTGGGCCAGCTCCATCTAGCAGATCCCAGTGTCAGGGTAAGGCAGAGCTGAGTTCAAGCAGGCAGGAGGCACACTAAGTGTTGCAGGTTGAACAAATCGGGTTCCAGCCTCGCAGCCAGAAACCAGCCTGAACTTCAGTGGAACTAAAGGTACAGGCTCGCTGAAATCATCCACTACCTGGCGTAAATCTACAGCCGGCTTGCTGGGACTAATCAACATGGATCTGCCCACTCTGCCTACCAGTGACAGTAGAGACATGCCCTCAAGTGGACGTGTTCTTGGTTTCTTTTTGTTTTCTTTTTTCCTTGTTTTTGTTTTTATATGAGTATGAACATTGTTTCTAGTTTTTTATTGTTCTGTTCTTGTTTTTATTTCTCCTTCCCTCCTGTCTTCTTCTTCAGTTTCCCGAAGTTCATATAACCTTCCTTTCTCTTGCAGCTTTGCTTCTGATCTCTTCCTCTTCTTCTATTTGTCTCTTTTTTTCCCCCTAACTCCTTTTAAGTATTCTCCCCTGAGAGTAAAATCACCATAGTGAGGGCATATTTACTGTATACAATTTTCTGGTTTGTTTTAGATTTTGTTATATAACCACAAATCTAGTTCATATGATTAAAGATGGCAAATGAATGACAGTTTGTCATTTTGTAGGCTATGTTTGATGCTACTGTTATTACTGATTGTACTACATTAGCCAAAATGACATAACTGTTCTAATCAGTTGTTCTTCCTGGTATGCCAAGCCTGCCTAAGGGTCATAACCAATACTATAGGCCAGTGCTGAAGAACCAGGCGGTAGACTAAATAGGCAGCAATTTCTCATCTTCAATAAACTGAAGAGTAGGATCTTACAGCAGTCTCAAAACACGAAAGCCAGCTACACCTCGAAGACATCCTGCGAAGTAGTCATTTCCTAAGAGTTCTCAAAACTAGCAATAAAGCTACCTGCCATAAGCAATTTATAAGGACCAACCTGGGCATTACATTAAAAGAAAAAGAAAAAGAAAAAGAAAAAGAAAATTAGAAGACACTAAAACGAGATGCAACCCCAGACTTACAGCTCACCAAAGGCAAACCCACAGGGCAATAAGGTGGAACAACACAAAAGCCACCCACTTGGAATCTCTGAAGTGGTAACAGCAGAAGTAACAAACCAAATGAACAAGGCTCTAGAAAAAAATCAAATCAGAAATAATTTCTCTGAAAACTACAGAGATGGTGACCATAATGAAAGACATGATTAGTGACTCTAGAGCAGATGTAGATTTTAAAAAAAGAGAAGCTTAGGAAAATGATGGAAACCAACAATGCCCAACGTAGGAAAGAAATGGAATCCATGAAACAGATTCACACAGATATCCAGGAGAGAAAAGATTCCATCAAAAGTATCCGCAGTAGGATAAGCCAATGTGTGGACAGAATCTCAGATACAGAAGACAGGATTGCGGTTAGCGATCATGAAAAGAAAGTTTTCTTAAAAACAGCAAGGGACTACAAGAAATCAATCCAGCAGCTGCTGGATGATGCAAAGAATAATGTAAGATTGATCAGAGTCAATGAAAACCATGAGATAGCATAAATGACAAAAACCTGTTCACAGACGTCATGGCAGGAAACTTCATAAACATGGAAAAAGAATTTGACATACACGTAAGTGAGGAATATAGAACTCCAATTACTCATAATTAAAAAAAAAACCCCTACAACAAGGCACAAAATAGTCAAGATTCCAGGAATTCAACACAAGCACAGAATATTAAAAGCAGTTAGAGAAAAGAAACAAATCACCTATAAAAGAAAGCCCATGAGAATCACAGCAGACCTCTTAACACAAAACATCAAGTCAAGGAGAGCTTGAAGTATTTCAAGCACTGAAAGAAAACCACCTCCAACCCAGACTGATGTACCCTGCAAAACTATCTTTCACAACTGATAGAGAAATAAAATACGTCCATGACAAAGAACACCTGAAGAAATTCATGACCACCAACCTAGCATTCCAAAATGTTCCGAAGGACATTCTAGAAAGAGATAATGAGGATTACAACTCCATGAACTCCAACAGAATGAATACACCAGGCAAGGCGGGGGGGGGGGGGCTGAGAAAAGGAACCAACAAAAGGAAAATAACTTGACGAGGATAAGTCAATACATATCAGTTATAATCATCAATGTGAATAGTCTCAATTCACCAATCAAAAGAGACTGGCAGAATGGATCAAGAGGCAAGAGCCAACAATATACTATATACAAGAAATACAATTCAGGGCCGGTGAGATGGCTCAGCAGCTTAAGTGCCTGCCCGGCAAGTGCGAGGGCCCGAGTTCGACTCCCGGAACCCACATACGAAAAAGGGGCCGGTGATATCGCTCAGTGGCACGGGCGCCTACTGGCGCGCGAGGTCCTGAGGTCAACTCCCCGGTACCCACAAAAAAAAAAAAAAAAAAAAAAAAAGAAACACAATTCAAAAAGAAATTCACAGACTGAAAGTCAAAGGATGGAAAACAATACTTCATGTGACAGGAACCCAAAAAAGCAAGGGTAGTTATTATATTTGCACACAAAGTGGATTTCAAGCCAAGACTGATTGAGACAAAGACGGTCACTATATATTTGTTAAAGGAACCATCCAAGAGGAAGCGATAACAATCACAAATATATATGCACCAAATACTAGTGCACCACACTATATAAAACAAATATTAACAAACATGAAAAATCACATAAGCATGTTACTATCACTGCTCTTATTCAATATAGCTCTGGAAACATTAGCCAGAGCAATTAGACAAGAGAAAGAAATAGAGGAAGTAAGGATTAGATAGGAAGAAGTTAAATTATCTGTATTTGCTGATGACATGATACTCTACATAGATGACCCCAAAAACTCCACCGAAAGACTTCTAGATTTAATAACCAAATTCAGTATTTTAGCTGGATACAAAGTCAACACTCAAAAATCAACAGCATTTCTGTACACAAATAAACTCACTGAGAGAGCAATTAGGAAAACAATACCTTTCACAATAACATCCAAAAAAATGAAATACTTAGGAATCAACTAAGAAAAGAAGAAAAGGACCTTTACATTGAAAACTACAGTACTCTGAAAAAGGAGATGGAAGAGGGTATCAGAAAATAGAAAGATATCCCCCATTCTTGGGTATGAAGAACCAATATTGTGAAAATGGCCATTCTTCGAAAATTGTCGTACAATTTAATGCGATCCCAATCAAAATACCAATAGCACACCTCACAGAATTAGAGAAAACAGGGCCGGTGAGATGGCTCAGCGGTTTAAGCGCCTGCCTTGCAAGCGTGAGGGCCCGAGTTCGACTCCCGGAACCAACATACAAAAAAGGGGCCGGTGATATTGCTCAGCGGCACAGGCGCCTGCTGGCGCGCGAGGTCCTGAGGTCGACCCCCCGGTACCCACAAAAAAAAAAAAAAAAAAAAAGAATTAGAGAAAACAACCCTAAAATTCATTTGGAATCAGAAGAGATCTAGAATAGCAAAAGCAATTCTGAGCAACAAAGGTAAGGCAGGGGAATCACAATCCCTGACTTGAAATTATACTACAAAGCTACAATGATAAAAACAACATGTACTGACAAAAAACAGACTCGAGGATCAATGGAACAGATTAGAAGATGCAGAAACAACTCTAAACACATTCAGCCATCTTACCTTTCACAAAGAAGCCAAACACATTCACTGGAAGAAAGCCTCTTTAATAAATGGTGCTGGAAATACTGGCTTTCCACATGCTGCAGTAAACCTACACCCATATCTCTCACCAGTCACTAAACTAAAATCGAAATGGCTCAAAGATCTAAAATTTAAAACAGAAACACTAAATCTGCTGGAAGACAGAGGAGGTAGAACTCTTCAAGACATTGGTGTAGGCAAAGAATTTATGAGCAAAATCCCGATTGCATAGGAATCAACAACTGAGATCTCATGTTATTAAAATGCTTTTCCACAGCAAATGAAACCACCAACAGAGTGAAGAGACAACCCACAATGGAAAAAATATTTGCCAGCTGTTCCTCAAACTAAGGGCTAATATCTAGAACATATAAAGAACTAAAAAAATCAGACCTCCCAAATTCAAAGACCCAATCCAAAAATGGGCATCCGAAATGAATAGATAACTTCTGAGATGAATAAGTAGAAATGGCAAATACAGGAAAAAATGTTCAACATCACTGGTCATTTGAGAAATGCAAATTAAAACAACGCTGAGATTCCATCTCATCCCAGAAAGAATGGCTATCATCAAGAAATCAACCAATAACAAATGCTGGCGGGGCTGTGGGGGAAAAAGGAATCCTTCTGTATTGTTGGTGGAAGTGTAGATTGGTGCAACCACTGTGGATGTCAGTGTGGAAATTCCTCAAAAAACTGAAACTAGAGTTTCCATTTGACCCAGCTATTCCTTTTCTTGGTATCATCCCAAAAGAATTAAAAGCATCATACCACTGTGATATATGCACACTCATGTTTATAGCGGCAGTTTGTAATAGCTAAACCTTAGAAACAGCCCAAATGCCCATCAACTGATGAATGGATAAAGAAGGTGTGTTTTTTTATACAATGGTGTACTACTCTTCCATAAAGAAGGATAAGCTTGGGCCGGTGAGATGGCTCAGTGGCGTAAGTGCCTGCCTTGCAAGCGCGAGGGCCCGAGTTCGACTCCCGGAACCCACATACGAAAAAGGGGCCGGTGATATCGCTCAGCGGCACGGGTGCCTGTTGGCGCGCGAGGTCCTGAGGTTGACCCCCCGGTACCCACAAAAAAAAAAAAAAAAAAAAAAAGAAGGATAAGCTTGAGATATTTCTGGCTAAATGGATGTACCTTGAGACCATACTCTTAAAGGAAAGAAATCGGACATACATGTTTAAATATTGCATTGTTTCTCTGGTGTGAGAAACTGAAAGTGTAAATAAGGAACAAAATGTACAATAGAGCTTGAGAAATGGGAAGAAAATGTTCAAATGAAAGGGGAACAAGGGAGGAGCAAGGGGGAAAGGAAAGAAGGGACAAGAAAAGAATAAAAGGGAAAAAATGGAAACAAAGCTTTTGTAAATAAGGAGGGGAAGAGGGTTGAAGGGAAGGGAAGGGAATGGGACATAAAAGCAGCAAGCTATATTGTGTATAGGTACAAATTCCCTATGTTATCATCATGCATATCTCAAATGTACCAATAAAAAGAAATGTCGTCATGGAGATGAAACTTTCATCAATGCTCATGATTCTGAGATCAAGGTTTGGAGTTCTCAAGGGAAATCACCCATTCTCCTCATGTGGAAAAAAAGCCCATCAGCAATGTAGATGTGTTTTCTGAGCTTGATAGAACTGTGCAAGCTGACCTTTTACTCAGGAACACAATGGTGAGCTCTGGCATAATAACTGCCGTCAAATAAAACATTATGGTGTCATTTCATATGCCTTATTCATTGGATCTGGCACTGTCCAACTTCTGGCTCTTCCCCAAAGTGAAAATGAACATGGAAGGGAGACATTTTGAATCATTTCTGTAACTCAGGGCAGCCACAACAGCACACCTAAAGGTACTCACTGAACAGGGCTTCCAGAACTGCTTCAAAAAGTGGCAAGAACAATGGGATGAGTGTGCTCAAAGTGAGGGAGAGGATTTTGCGGGGGTTAATGGCACTTTGTCTTTTACTGTAATGAATTTTTCCAATTTAAACATTTACTGTATTTTTTGATCACACTGCATATTCTGGAAACAGAAAAATATAGATATTCTGTCCACCACGAGATTTCAATTCACTTTTTCTATCTTTGGGGCTGGAGCTTCAAGTACTTTCTTCAAAGAGTTAGAGTGGTGCTGCCAATAAAACTTTCTGCCAGCCACCAGTCACCTAAGACTACTGAGTACAGTACTTAAACTGCCTTTTTAACATTATGCTAACTAACTTAAATTTGAATAGCCCTGGGTAGCTAGTGGCTATTGTACTGGGCAGCTGCAGAACCAGACACTTCAGAAAGACCAGGGAAAGCGAAGAAGTTCAATTAGTAGAAAGATGGAAAGAGAAGGTAGCCCAATAGAAAAGAGTCCTAAAAATAATGTAACCCTGCAGTGCTGTAAAGTTTGGCTGTGTTTCAAAGTTACCTGGTAGATCCTTGGGAAGCTTCAACTGCCTAAACAAAGATAGCTGTTTTTATTCTTATTAAATATGAAACAAAAGCCTAGGGTAATGTTAGGTGTCCTGTCTTTGTGCTTTCTGGGGAACAGTGTAATACTGTATCTAGCAAGCAGTATCTTGAATTATGAAAAAAGTAAGGGTATTATAAACTATTTTCTGGGCTGGGGATATGGCTCGGCAGCACAGTGCCTGCCTGGCAAGCATGAATAAGGTCATGAGTTCGATTCCCAGTACCAAACCAAACCAAACCAAAGCTATTTTCTGTACATAAGTCTGTCATAAAAGCTTTTAAAATGTATAATATTGATGATGGTGGACAAAGCAAACAAAAACAAGTTAGATGTCAATCTTCAGTACAGTGCAATAGTAAAGAGGGTGCACTGTGAAGTCAAACTGCCTGGATTTACCTGAAGGTCCATCACTTGTGTGACCTTAGGCAAGTAATGAAACCTCTCTGTTTCTGCTTCTTCGTGTATTAAATGAGGGTGATACTAGTACCTACCTCACAGGGACGATATTAGGATTCAAGCATGAATAGAAAAAAATACTTAAAATACGGCCTGCCGCATAATGTGAACTAGTGTATTAAGTAATACGGGAACATAAGCAAATCCCACATCAAACTGTAGCAACAGGCAACTAGGAACTTAGAAGTAGGACTGCAATTTAGGAAAAGAAATCAAACCCCATCTCATCTTTCTTGAACACTGCTAACTGTAGCCTAAATTAACAGGACAAGCAGTCACAACTAATTATTTGGGGAATAATTAGTCTGACAAAAATGTAGACCCCCAAAAGTAAAGATAGTAGAAGTCCCCTTTTATAGATTGATTAAATCTCAAGCAAACCTAAGATGAGGAAACTACATTTATGTAAGATGCTCTTGGAGTATTTCAATGTTTTTTGAACTTCAGTGTTACCTGGATACATTGCAATCAAAATCTTGACCTTCATATAACGAGTCAAGGAAACAGTTGGCACTTCCCAAGGTTGACAGAGAATGTTTTGCAACTTCAGCACTGTTCATCAACTTCATCATGGCTCGGGCATTTCCCCTGACATCGTGTTTGAAGGATCTAAATGAAAAAATACAAATTTTGAAGTTTAAAATTACTGGATCACTTACAAATTCATGTAACTAAAATCTGAATAATCATTATTAAGACAATAATAAATTCATGCATCAATATTACATACCAGATAATAGCATTTGGCTTTCTAGTCCCTCTATATTTTCCTAAAAATATTCTCTGCAATCAAAAGGAGGTCCCTTCGAGAAAAATGAGTAACCAATTTACTTACTACTTTGAACTGCTGTACTGTGTAACCCTAATAATACACTGCACTCTGAAGAATGTAAAACAGCTACCATTGCTTTGCAGGTGACATAAACACAGACTGCAGGAGACTTATGTAATCGGTCAGACTCTGAGCTCAGCCCTTACACTCACGGCATAATCACTGTTCAATGGTTATCTGTCGAGGCTGAAAAAATAATGCAATGAAATCTAAAGGTGCTTCCTCAAATAAATCTGACACATACAAAAGATGTAAAATTAAAGTGTGAGTTAATTCCATCTCCAGTGTGAGTTAATTTTTGAAACTGTTGACTAAGTAATGATCATTTGCCCTGTTAAAATAACACCTTTGTAATAAAAGCAGTATAGGTCTTTCTTAAACAAGTGAGAAAATACCAGTTTTTCAAGACTTTTTTTTTTGTGTATGTGTGTGGGTGCCGGGGGGTCGACCTCAGGACCTCGCGCGCCAGCAGGCGCCTGTGCCGCTGAGCGATATCACCGGCCCTCAAGACTTTTTTAACCAAAGACTTTGGTCAACCTTGTAAAAACGGTATTTATATACGAAAAGTATGTGGGATCCGGGAGTCGAACTCGGGCCCTCGCGCTTGCCGGGCAGGCGCTTAAGCCACTGAGCCATCTCACCGGCCCTCAAGACTTTTTTAACCAAAGACTTTGGTCAACCTTGTAAAAACGGTATTATTTCAACTACATTTTTTTTTAAGTGTAGTAAGATCTAAAATATAATCTTTATATATTAGATTTTTGATACATCCAAACAGAATTATGATTTTAAATGGAGTAATTATAACCAGTAATAAGACTAAAATATTTCTTATTGCAGATTAACAATTAAAATAAATACTCCATAGACATTAACTCACTGGGCCTGGTGGGGCACACCTGTAACCCCAACATGTGGGAGGCCGAGGCAGTTCAAGGCCATGGTAAATGGCCAGCCTGAACTATGCAGCAAGACCTTGTCTCAGAAAAACCAAAATCTAAATAAAACAAAAACTCACTGGAACATGATGATAACATAACACCACCAGGTCCAAAATTTGAAAAACCGTTCAGAAGGTAGTGAGGCCCCAGTGCCTACACCTTCTCTTTATGCAGACAGACAAGCAACCCATCACAGGGTGGTTCACGCCTGTATCCCAGCACTCTGGGAGGCCGAGGCCAGAGGATTACAAGTTCAAACCCAGTGGGGGAAACTTATCAAGACCCTGTTTCAAAATAAAAAATAAAAAAGGGTTACAGTGCAGGCTACAGTGCAGTTCAAAGGCAATTGGGTTCAATCCTCTGCACCATGAAAAAAAAAAAAAAAAAAAGGAAAAGAAAACGAGCAACCCACGATGATTTAAAAAATTACTGAGCGCCACGTTCTTGCACTTCAGTGGCTGACGAACCCTCTGCACTACGGACACTGTAACTCCAGAGGTAAAGACAGCCAGCCTCCGTCAGAAGAAGAAACACACGTTCCTTTGCGTGGTCCGGGGCGTCCATACTCACCTCTGGAACTCTGAAGCCAGGTACTGCGCTAAGGCTGTGGTGAAATGCGCACCTCCGACGTCACCGTCAGTGCTTGTCGACAGAACCCGATATATCCCACTGTTAACTTCCACGACACTGAGAGACAAGGATGTTCCTCCAAGCTTGAACACCAGAACACTGCTTCAGGGGAAACAGAAAGTGTGTAATCGATCACAGAATCACATTTTAAAGCTACGTTCCACATTAGTAATTGTTTAATCCTTTTAAATTACAAATGAGGAAACTGAAACTCTCAAATGAATAACTGTGTCTACAGTGGCTTGGTGATGAATTCAGCCTTGAACCTAGATATTCTGAATCCAAGTTTTTTAATCTTATCATGCAGAAAATACATGTAAAACTGTATTCTGAGTAACCAGAGTTCAAAACACTAACTTTCAAAGTAAATCAGGAAGAGATTAGTGATTATAATGAATTTCAAGCGAGCTAAGTATAGAAATTCTAATATTATGAAGTTATTCTGTTAAATATTATTATACATTTTATTGTATTCTGTACCATTCTGAGTTAATATTATGCAAAAGTTACTACATGTTCTGTAGGTGCAAAACTAGAAACTAATTCCCTATTTCTTGTGTATCAAAATTCATAATCTGGTATTTCTGTATTTATCTAGTAAACCTAAAAATAATTTCCAAGTGACTGATACACATTAATTTCTTTAACTGTGAGAAGCAGAGTAAGGTAAAATCATTAGGGAAAGTTAACGCAATATCTGAATTAATTTCTCCAAAGTTTACAGCCCTCAGATCTACAGACCAGTGTTGATAGCTAAGTTAGGGCTAAGCAGGTCTGGAGTCTCGGATCTTCATGCAGGATTTCTGCTCATCTCCTGCCAAGTCCAATGCACATAAAATAGTATACACTGTTTCTAAACACGTGTAATTACTGGAAATGCTGGCGACATCAAGTGTCCTAGCTTGTGCTGGAAGTAAGCCAGACCTGTAACTTTCCAACCTCCCTCTAATAAAGGGACAAAATGAGGGCAGTAAGAGAAGGGCAGAAAAGCTCAACCTTTCCTCCTGTGATGTCCTTTCTCTGCTTTTACAGCACTTTTTTCTCAACTCTTTGAAAAACTCTAGGTGAGAATTTCACTATCTTTCATCCTTAAAGGTTGGGAGCCACTACATTACAGAATAACTACGACTGATGTAATTGCTATAATCTATAATGCTTTTACATTGAAAAGACTTAAAACCGCAAATACAGTTTTTACCTTTTTCCAGTAGGGGAGTCTTGTCCAATTCCATAAGCAAGAAGAGCTGCAGATGGCTCATGTATTAATCGTAAAACATTAAATCCAGCTGCTCTAGCTGCTTCTCTGTGAACAATTTGCTTTTAGTGAATTGAATATCACAACACCTTAAATCTGGTACTTTAAGAAATGAGATGGCTCAGCGGCATAGGCGCCTGCCCAGCGGGCACAAGGTCCTGAGTTTGACTCCCGGAACCCACATAAAGGAAAAAAGGGGCCGGTGGTATCGCTCAGCAGCACAAGTGCTTGCTGGCAAGCGCGAGGTCCTGGGGTCGACTCCTGGTACCCACATAAAAAAGAAAAAGAAATGCTGTGCTAAAAAATTTATGCAATAGCAGATAAGATTCCACACGTGGACAAGAAGTGTAACAATTTTTGGAAGCAAGAAAATAGAACATGTGAAATGCTATTCTATAACAGTTCACTCTCTGTTTAACATTACAATGTTCGGAGTTCATCTTCTTGAGGAAGAAAATACATGCTTATACTGAATAAGATAAATAAAGCTCTCAGAAATGACCATACTGAAAAAGTTCACTTTTTTTGTGGGGGGAGGTGTCTTTTTGAGCTCTCAAAGTCTAGGAGGGGTGCTCTGCCTCCTTACGTAGAATTTTCCATTCAAAACACTGAACTCTCCTGATAATTCTGTGAGATGAGAATCATGTTTTATTTATCTGCGTACTCAACTTTGAGTACAATGCAGCTGAATTAGCAAAGACAGTTAACAAATATTAGTTGAATGAGGAAAAAAATGCCCATGGAGAGATTAAGATAAATTTACGAAATATTTTATTTTATTTTATTTGTGTGTGTGTGTGTGTGTGTGGGTACCGGGGGTCGACCTCAGGACCTTGCGCGCCAGCAGGTGCCCGTGCCGCTGAGCGATATCACCGGCCCTTTTTCTGTATGTGGGTTCTGGGAGTCGAACTCAGGACCTCGTGCTTGCCAGGCAGGCGTGTACGCCGCTGAGCCATCTCACCAGCCCTATGAAATATTTTAGAATTTTTCAAATTTCTTTAATCTAGCATCACAATTTTTTAAAATTTGTATTTATTTATTTATTTATTTATTTTTTAGTTTTTATGTGGGTCCTGGGAGTTGAACTCAGGCGCTTGTGCTGCTGAGCAATATCACCGGCCCTTTTTTCCTTTTTATGTGGGTATCGGGAGTCGAACTCAGGACCTTGCACTTGCCAGGCAGGCACTTATGCCACTGAGCTATCTCACCGGCCCTAGAGTCACAATTTTTTTTTTGTGGGTACTGGGGGTCGACCTCAGGACCTTGTGCGCCAGCAGGCGCCCGTGCCTCTGAGCGATATCACTGGCCCTTTTTTCGTATGTGGGTTCCGGGAGTTGAACTCAGGACCTCACGCTTGCCAGGCAGGCGCTTATGCCGCTGAGCTGTCTCACTGGCCCTAGAGTCACAATTTTTAAACTACAACAATTCTCTCTCAGAAGCTACTTCAGCTGGGTGCGGTGGCACATGCCTGTAATCCCAGTACTCTGGGAGGCTGGGACAGGAAGGTCACAAACTTGAACCCACCCTGAGCAGTTTAAGCAACTTAGTGAGAACTTATCTCAAAATAAAAAATGGGCTGGGGATATAGTTCAGTGCAAAGGCCCTGGGATTAATAACTGGTAACATGGGGGGAGGGAGTGGAGAAAGGAAAAAAAAAAATAAATCACTTCAGTGCTGGCCAAAATCCCAAATGGAACCCCATCCAGCAAAGCAAACGCATGCGTGCTCGATAATTTGCCTGATCACCTGTGAAAACAATGTAACTTTTGGTTTAACATTATGATCTAGGAAGAAAAAAATAATTACGAATATTTTCTACAATTGTATATTCTTACATAATTCCCACATAAACCCTAATTACATGAAATAGGCAATGATTTGTAAATATCAGTTTTAACTAGTAATTATGAAAGTTTCCCATGAAAACAAGTAGGAGAGTAAACCACAGCTAATCTTATGCTTTCTTGGCATTTCATAGAGGGAAATAATGATTATCACCATACTAAGGTATTTACAATACAATTTTATTATGCTAAAGTATTTTCAAATATAATTTTATAGTGATATTATGAAATATAATGATTTTGTGAAATTTGCATTTCTTTTAGTTAAGCAAGAAAAATAAACTCCATACTATACTTACCCAAGAGCCTTTTTCTGCATCTCTCCAAAATCAAATGGAACAGTAATAACCACATCATTTGCATCTGAGCCCAAGACAGAATGTGCTGTTTCTGTACATTAAAAAATATAAATTTTTTGCTTTGTTTTTTTGAGACAAGATCTTGTATAGTTTAGGCTGGGTTTGAACTCACTATGTAGCCCAGGGTGCTCTCAAACTAACAGCAATCCTCCTGCCTCACCCTCCTGAGTTTTGGGATTATAAGCGTGTGCCACCATGTGTAGCAAAAATATAAAAATTCTAATGACAGAACAAAATATGTCAAGCAATACTTCCTGATGTTTCTTAATTTATGCCGAAGATCTCACAAAACAAATGCTTAAATTCACTTGATTTCCCTACCCTGTCAATTTCTTCTCTTGAGTTCTTAAATCATGCAATACTGCCAGTACTTCATGATGGCTGTGGTGAGAGCTGTGGACCTAGAATTAGGTACTGTCCGAAAAGCTACAGTTAGGCCTCAGTCTCAACTATCTTCAAATTAGATTAGCTCCCACAGAGGACAGGCTTCTGATGAGAAAACGTGGAGACTTACATTAGCTCAGCATGCTAAAGGGCTGCCTTCCATCTCATAGATTCCTAACAATCCCAGAGCGGAAATGAGCCTTGGAAATAAACCACTTCAGAATTTCCCAAATTGTTCCACAGAACACTGCTCAACTCACTGCACTGTGTCTAAAGTGGTGATAAAACCAGACCTACTTCATCTGCCTAAATTACTGTTGAGAGTTTACTGTTAATCTTGAAGACATTCACTACTTGCCATGTTTATTTAATGCTCCAAATAAGTGCTCAAAAGGGTTAAGATTTTGGAGCATTTCAGATTTCAGAGTTTTGGATTAAGGATAATATTCAACCAGTAAGATCTATATAAATATGCCCAAATCCTGAAAAAAAAAAAAAAAATCAACCCTGAAATCTGAAGTATTTCTGGACCCAAGCATTCCAGATGAGGGAGACTCAACCAGTACTTAAGAGAAATCATAGTCACAGAAGGCAAGTCATAGAAGGCGAAGTCTCAAGACCGGAAAGTGGCCAATCCAGGTACATAGTTTAGGTCTCCTTAATGCTAATCTGCTCAGTCACTTCTCCCAAGATCCAAAATTACTCCTACTTTGTAAAGCTTTTAAAAGATCACTTAAAATTAACTGCCCTTTTGCTCAGTACCTTTCATTTTACTAAATATCAGTCTGGCAACGTCTTCTGGGTTAACAAGTTTTGTTTCTTCTCCAGTATCTATTTCATATTGTAATTTCCCATTTTTTTCAACAACCTACAAAAGAAATTATAGTTGGGCTAAATAAGGGATAATTTTAATAAAAATGCAAAGTTTAAAATTAACATTACTGGGCCGGTGAGATGGTTCAGCGGCGTAAGTGCCTGCCTGGCAAGCACGAGGGCCCGAGTTCGACTCCCGGAACCCACATATGAAAAAAGGGCCGGTGATATCGCTCAGTGGCACAGGCGCCTGCTGGCGCGCGAGGTCCTAAGGTTGACCCCCGGTACTCACAAAAAAAAAAAAAAAAAAAAAAAAATCAACATTACCTGTCACGACTTTGTATAACAAGGAGGCAGTAATGGAATCATACTCACTAAACATTTACTTTCCATGATGTACTTCTGAACTTGTGGGTCATCAGAGCTGTCCATAGAGAAAGATATAAAGATAACTAAGTATTAAATTAGTATCAAAGTTATATAAGGCTTAAAGATTGTACTTTTCAATGTCAACAAATATTAAAATACAAACGAAATTATTAGACTGCTTGGTAAGTCTTCTAATGTTACAGAAATTAGAATTAAATGGAATATTTATGATGGTTATAGTAATTCTCCTAAAGTGTTAATCTTCACATCTGAAAGGACTCTTTCTTGTGCTGACCATGCTGCCTGTGACTTTTCATCATATCCTGATTTTATGTCACACACTTTCACACTATGATCCTGAAGACCCAACCACTAAGATAGGACAAAAGGAGGTAGGTCTGCAAACTGGGGGCAGATCTCATTAACACCATCTTTGTTGCTTGGTTTCTGAACAGAATCAATACCCAAAAGCAAAAGATTGAGCCCAAGTATGAATGTCGTATACAGTGCAGAGTACTACAGTACCCATTCAGATTTACAATGCCCCATTCTACTCAATGTATATGGCAAGAACAAAATTAAAGCAATGGGCCTCATCTCTCTAAAGACAGCAATACCAATTCATGCATACTATAGAACATTTTCACCTACTTGATCTTCACCACACCTAAAGGGGGCAGGTTTGGTGGGTATTATTTTAGAGAAACAAGTTCAGAAAAGGGCAATGTCTCATACTATGGGGCAGAGTGAACTGACCCCAGGTCTTATCTACCAGGCAATTCTTGTTTATACTTTAGCACACTGCCTCCCACCAATACTGTAAATGACCACTGTACTTCCGCCCCCAAAGGGATAGGAATCTCTGACCCTTGTCTTAATTTTGCCTAGAAGCAAAGATGAAATGGACTAGTATCCTTCCAAAGAGCTGTGGCTACTCTATAAAGAAACCAACTTTGAATGTTTAACAATGATGAAAATTAATAGTGGATAATTGTAGAAGGGTTACAGAAAACACAAGATCTTCATCCATGTAAATAAAAGGAAGACCAAATGGACTAACTGGGCTTAGAACTGGAATACTTTCAAGTTCTTACTTTTCTATCACCTAAAATAGTAATAGAGTAACTTGCTGAAAGTGACACTGCTAATTAATGCCATGACAGGATAGTACCTAGATGTTCATTACAAAAGTTAAGCATTTTGCCCATTAAACCTTCTATTCCTCCCTTTAACTAAACCACCTAGACTACATCCCAGATGAGTATTTTAAGACTAAAAAGTAAAGATGGAAGTGTATCCATAATTTCAAGCATGACACAGGTTTTCTTTAGGATAGAATTTAAGGCAATCAGGATAACTTATCCTACTGTGTGTGGGTTATCTACTACTCAGATGGGTTAACTTTCAAAGATATTTTGCGGAACTTATAGAACTTTTAGAGATGGAAAACAACTTCTCAACTGCCATTCAAAAAGGATTTCTCTCTCATCTGAGAACAGAAAGCACACGTTGCTCTTAGGGCCATACCACAGGCTAGACAGGGAGACTAAAAAGCAGGGAAGTAGAAAGCAGAGAATGGAGGTGACAAAGCAGCACAGGTATCACCAGAAAGTAGCAGACGAACCCACAACTACATACAAGTAAAAACTTTATTTGTCCACACTAGGATTAAATTACTTAACAGAAACACAAAGGTAGTGCAGGTAGTGGGAGGCGGACACACACAAGCACCGCATTCACATCACGGTCTTCAGGAGACAGCATCAATCCTACCATCGTGTCACACAGCGTTCCCAGCTGTCATTCTCTCTTCCTCTTCCACACCTCTGATAGTCATCATGGCACTCTAACGCACCAGGGTCTCTTTCCCCACTCGTGACGTATCAGTGCCTACTCATCTAACGATGCTTCACATTCATCTGCTTGTGTGGGTCCTCACAACACCCCTGTGAGGTAAGTGGGACAATGCCTTGGTCCCACGTAGGGGAGGAACCCGAGCCAGGCAGTGGTGAAAGGTCTGTGAGGCTGTCCGGGGAGTGGGCCTGGAATTGGAGCGCAGGCAGGACTCTCCGCCTGCCTCCCAGCACATGGTCTCCTCTTGTTGCAACCTTTCTCTCCATGATACTCTTAGAATGTTTTTCTGTTCACTTTGTTAGGACCCTTTCTGAGTTTTATTCCCACTGTAGCACTTCATCCATTAGATTTTCACAGTAACACCTCTAAACTGTCACTCCACTTTTGTTCTTCAGCACTTTTTGTTATTTTAAATAAATCCCTGCCGGGCTGGTGAGATGGCTCAGCGGCGTAAGCGCCTGCCTTGCAAGCGCAAGGGCCCGAGTTCGACTCCCGGATCCCACATACGAAAAAGGGGCCGGTGATATCGCTCAGTGGCACGGGTGCCTGTTGGTGCGCGAGGTCCTGAGGTCGACCCCCCGGTACCCACAAAAAAAAAAAAAAAAAATCCCTGCCTATACACTTTCCTACCATTAGATTTATATGATACAGTTCTAACTCTTAAGTACTCCGTTTTCCCAGAAAATCTGTATTAGTGATTTCCAGTTATAACTGACACACATCCTTCCACACAATGGCCTAAGACAATTAAGATGTGTGTATGTGTATGTCTTTCAATGCCTTAACATGTTTCTTTTTTTGTTTTGTTTTTTGAGACAGGGTCTTGCTATGTAGTTCAGGCTGTCCTTGAACTCACTACGTAGCCCAGGCTGGCCTCGAACTCATGGCAATCCTCCTGCCTCAGCCTCCCAAGTGCTGGGATTACAAACATATGAGTCTTGAAAGCAAAGCATCTGTATGTCTGATCTGGTAGTTAAAAGTTCACGGGTATATTAACATTAACACTGTAGAATGCTCCCTTAAAATACAATTGTTACCAGAATTTCTAACATATAATAATATGCTGCAGTGACTGAAAAAGGAAACAACTGAAATTTCATTTTCATTTTGTCTTTTTAAATCATGTTATTTAAAATATTTTTATAATTGAAAGTTACTAGAAAAAAGCATCTGGTACAGATCTGTCATTTTAGAAACAGAAACTGAGGCATAAAAAGGCCAAGTGATTCACCCAAAGAAATGAAGTGTGCCAGGCTTAGAGTCCAGCGGTTTTAACAGATTCCAGTGCCCCACCCTGCCGCTCCACACGCCCAGCGGGTGCTCACCCTGGCGGCAGGCTTGCTTGCCACTGTGGTGCTCGTGGTAGGCGCACTGTGGTTCTGACATTTCTTCACCTATGTGCATTTCCAGCCTGGGATATATAAAACCTAACCCCTCTCAACACACCTGCTATTTTCCCCCCAGCATCTTGACTGCAGGAAAACCTTTTAAATCCCAAACACTCCTATTTGCATTTCCCGAAAGTATTCCTTTTAAATCCCAAAAATACCCATTTGTATTTCCTGAAAGTACTAAGTAAACCACTAAAAGCTTTAAGTTAATTTAGTGATGACCAGTAATGGCTTTCTTTCTAGTTAACTGGAAATGTTGTTTCATCTCTCCTAAAGAATGTGTATGGAGGTGGAGGGTGTATCTGCTGAGGCCTTGTGCTTAAAAATTCATCAGAGGTGGTCTTCATCTACAGTGTTCTCAAAGTAAAGGGGAAACAAAGCTCAGCTCTTCTACCATATGACATTAACTAGGTTAACTTTTGCCTACACCATTTGAGAAAACGTGACCTTAGAAAATTTTCTACGGCTTGCCCTCTTTTTTTTTTGTGGGTACCGGGGGTCGACCTCAGGACCTCGCGCGCCAGCAGGCGCCCGTGCCGCTGAGTGATATCACCGGCCCTTTTTTCGTATGTGGGTTCCGGGAGTCAAACTCGGGCCCTCGCACTTGCCAGGCAGGTGCGTATGCCACTGAGCCATCTCACCGGCCCCGGCTTGCCCTCTTTAACAAACTAGATCAAAACAACAAAACCAAAACAAAACCAAAAACAGCTAAGAGAAAAGAACAAAATTAACCAAGAGCAGACTGGAAACTGATACAATGCAAATTGTTTCCACGATGTTTAAACGGCAACCATAATTTAAGGATATACCATATGCATAAAGGGACCCAAATAATATAAAATGCAAAAAATTTACTTACATTTACTATCGTATGGAACAGCCAATATTTCATCATACCAAAGATTACCAATATGAACCACAACAGACTACTAATTGTGGTTGCCTGTCAGTTCTTAACTACATCCTTATCTTGACAGGAGACAAGAACTAGTAAAATGAAGGCGAGAACGCTTATTTGACTACTATGAGTGCTTACTAGTAGACCTCTCAGCGCCATCGCAGTGAAGCTAAAAGAGATAAAGGTACAAATACATGTTGTGCCTAGAGTAGGTTAATGAGCCACAGAGGGATTTGAAAAATTAAGATCTGAAACTCCATGAAGCAGTCAAATTAAACCAGTAACAATTCAAGCAATGAGGTCACGTACGCAACTGTACTTCTACGACTTGTGAACTAACGTGCTTGCCCTAGCCTTGCCTCAGCCAAGG
Source organism: Erethizon dorsatum (assembly GCA_028451465.1). NCBI lineage: Eukaryota > Metazoa > Chordata > Mammalia > Rodentia > Erethizontidae > Erethizon > Erethizon dorsatum. Next base: position 70,028,027 of record CM051834.1, read on the forward strand.
CCGTGTGCATTAATAACTTACATATGTATAGTGCTTTGAAACTCTTTCACATCCATTAGCCATGTGATCCTCACAACAACCCTGTGAGGTAGGCAAGGCAGGAATTATTTATTATCTGTCCCCCATTTTACAGACGAGGAAACTGTCATTGAGAGGTAAAGGAGACTGCCTCAATCAGTGACAAAGCCAGGACAAACTGGCTCTTGGACTTGGCTCCATCTGCTTTCTATCATGCTATCACTCGCATTTCGGGAAGATCTTTCAATTAGTGGAGGATCTTGGGAAAAGGAACTCTCAGCAAACTCCTACCACTCTGCATATTACTGATTCGTCTCCTCTCTCTTCTGAGGACACAGAAAGTCAGGATACCAGAAGGCAGGTGTTGGAAGTAGACTTCTACCAGTTTAGGAAATGGATCCTTCTGTAATCAGTTCCTAGCTTTTGGTATTTGAAATTAGCCTCTGAAGCAGTTTTTCAAGCCCTAGCTGAAAAGCACCAGTTGCCTCTTCCACTGCCGTCGCCAAGCGTCTGACCGCGATGACAGCGTCCCTGCGCAGCTCATTGGCAGTGTCTTGCTGGGCACTGGCCTCCTCACCAATAGCAATTAGCCTGTCCAGCTTTTCTTCCTCCCGCTTTGAAAGTTCTCGTGCCAGTCTCCTGTTTTCTGCCAACTCGGCTGCAATAGTCCTGGCCACTGACCGCCTTCTTCGCCTCGCCCATCTTGGCGGGGGCTCACTGGCCACAGGCCTATCCCCACCAGAGACAAAACCAAGTCTGGAAGAGAAGACTGGAGGCTGCAGTATGGAGGCTGCACCAGGCAGATTGCGGCTGGTGCCGATGGAAGGACTGGGCTCACCCGACATGCCCAGTCTGGTCATGGGGCTGCTCTGACAGGGAGTACCTCTGAAAAGGTTGTGGGAGCTGCTGTAGCTGGGGGTCCCTTGAGAGCACCCTGAAAAACAAAGCAACAATGTTGCAGAGAGGACATCCCTGCCAAGGGAATGCCTGGAGCCAGCAGCAAAGCTGAGTCACGAAACTAGGGCTGTCTTGGGAAGGTCTCTTTCCGCAAGGGCTGCGAAAACTTCCCCTGTACTCTGAACATTTCGCCTGTTGTAATCTCTTCTCCACAACTTCCCTTTTGCCTTCCAGAACCCCTTTCCATGTAGCTATCCCACCCACTTTTTTCCCCCATATATTCGTAACTACTCGTTACCAATAATGCCAAAACTAGTTTATCTCTAGGGTATGTCTTTCAGGTTTCAAGAGTTCTAACACCTCACACACCTAGAGTTGTAACTTTTTAAACCCAGAGCCCTTTATCTTACTATTGGGTTTGAAAAAAAGGGTGGGGTGGGGCAGAAACGGGCTGTTGAAGAGAGCACTATCCCAGCGTCCATTGTTGTTTAGAATCAAGTGACCCCGAGACCCCAGTCCTGCACATGCTTGGGAGTTACCTGCACCCGAGGATTCATCCCAGGAGTCCTCGAGGTCACTGGTTTCTCGTATCCGGTCACTGATTCTCAGTGGACAATCCTCATCTGATTCCTTAACTGCTTTCAAGACAAGCTGACCATCAGCTGCCTGAGTCCCCTTTGCTTTCACAATGCTGGTTCCCTCTTCCCCGGCTGTGCCAGAGGCCACTAAGTTCTGATCACAGCGCTTGGCCCAAGCAGCAGCCTCCATTAAGTTGTCTGGGTCGGTCACTATCTGATTTCGAAGAAGCTGATCCAATGTGTCATAAAACGGACAGTGTGGTGGGTCACCCACACTTGTGGCGTGAGCAACGTAGGCCTTTAAATACAACGCCTTCAGAACTTTGAACTTGGAGCGGCACTGACGCTCGGTGCGGCGGAAGCCTTCCTGCTGCATCCGCTTGGACACAGCCTGGTAGACATCTGCATTGTGATGCACAGTCTGGAGGCGCTGAATGTACTCCGCCTCACCTAGTATGGAGAGGAGAGTTCGCGTCTCCTGTCTGGACCACCGGATGCCCGCACTGCTACTGGCAGTGGCCATAGTGGGCTGGGAAGACTACTGAAGCAAGCGCCTGGGCGGCAAGGTGCAGTGAAGGTGTGGGGCAGCTCTGTGTGCTCTCAGCGTATTCCCAGGAGCCAGCCGATTCTTCCCTCTCAGGGCTAACTGCTGAGAAGTCAGGTCCAAGGACCGCATTTCTGGCTGGAAGGCCATAGGGAATGAGAGTTACAGGAAGGGCGTAAGGATCATTTTGGCAGCAAGTAAAGCAGCGCTACCCAAGAGTAGGTCATAAATAGGCATGACCCCGAGACTGAGAAAGCCCACCTTAGGAGTTCACCCAAGGTGGGCACTGGACTAAGGGTTCAATAGCTTGGTAACAAAAGGACAGGCTCTTCCACAAAGGGCCAAATGCTTTCAAGGCTGACAACTGGTACAAAGGTGTGTCTGTGAAAACCAGCAATGTCTGCTGAGTAGACAGGTGAACAGGAAAATAACCTGGACCATGAGGAAACTACCTTGAGAGCCTACAGTAGGTACCATGCTGTGGCTGTTACTCACCTGACTCCCATTCTTGTGTTCCTTTGCTAAAAAGTAACTCTCAGGAGCAGAAAAGTAAGCTTAAGCCATTCTGCTAATACAAACCCTTGAGCATAAGGCAGAAAACAGATTCGTCATTACTCTAACCATCTCTAGCCTCCAAACAGCAGCATAAAAAACAAATACATGTTGGCTACCAGGTGATATAGATTCATACAAATGTTCTGTATCTTGAGTATATCCACGTCAGTTTCCTACTTGTGATATTAAACTAGTTTTGTAACCAACAGAGAAAGTGGGAAATCCAATAATATACTAGATGCCTCTATTTTCTTCTTAAACAGCATGTGAAACTACAGTTATCGCAAAAATTTAATTAAAAAACAAATTGTTAGCCACCCAGTGATTCTGGCTCCAAGATCTATTACAATTCCTTGATTTTTTCTAGAATATATGATCTGAAAATATCTGACACCACACAATTTATTTTTAGTATGCTTTGTACTAGGTTTTATCAACAAGTACAGGATACAGGAATATATTTACCACCACAAAAACTTGAATTTTCTCCAAAATACTATAGCTTCTGGAGATACCAGAAGGAAAAAAATACTAATATAAAAATACCTGTATGTATTAAAAAATGAGTATTAAATCAATATATAATCTCCAAATCCTAAAATCAATATAAGGAAATGACTTGCAATCAAATGAAACAGAAGGGTAGGAGGGCTGGGGTATAGTTCAGTGGTAGAGCAACTGCCTAGCATGCACAAGGCAAGGGGGAGGAGGGGACATCAGAACCTACAACTGAGGGTTAAGAGACCTGAGCTGAAGTCTTATTTCGTTTACCTCTCTAATTTAGAAATGCCACACTTCCATGTACCTTGATGTTCTCATGTACAAATGGGAGAGATAGTACCTGCCCTATCAATTTTTACAGGGATGCCAAGAAGCTTAAATAAAATAATAGATGTGAAAGCACTTTGAAAATTTAAAACCACTCTATCAAGTACTACTATTCTAGTGAAAATGAAAACCCTTAATTATTATGGTAATCTATAATTTGAGGAGACAGAAGTCTGGGGAAGCAAGCCTCTTTAATCTTCTAATTAAAATTACAACAGATGATTAACCTGATTCTTACATAAGACATTACTTAAGCTGTTTCTCTAATGATTAAATTTGTAAGCCAACTGGAGTTAGTTCCCAGAAAGCCTCAGGAAGCACCTTGAGGGAGAAAATCAATAGCCTCTACATAAATGGGACCAATTACAGGATTTTGCAAAATTCAACCTTCAAAGGAAGTCTTCAAATTTCCACAAAACCTATCAGGTTCCTTTAGTTAAAAATTATAAAAATATGAAAATTATCACCTCCGAGAGACAAACTGTCAAAAGTAAATGAGTGTTGGTATTTACCAATACTGACTTGTCAGGAAGAAATCAACTATCTGAGTGAATCCCATCCCTGGTTAAGATGCAATAAAAATCAAAAGAAACAACCTACTGGGGTATTCTCTGAAATGATTCAGTTATAAAAGCAACAAAATAAGCTGTGGTATTTCTAGTTTTATTTCACATTCTACTTAGATTAATAAATGAATGCATTTTAGATGCCATACTTGTAAATCACCGTTTTATTCCATACCTTCTGCCAAGGATCTGCTTGACTTTCATGACAGTATTCGAAATATTTCTTATTCTACTTTGCTTTGCTGCCAGTCCAACCACCTGAAAAAGAGCAACACATTGTAATGCATATAATTTTTAATTATTTCCAAGTACAAAAAGGAGACTAGTACCTCTTCATTTTCTGAGTAGGCAACAACAGCTGGAGTAACTCTATCACCTGCATCATTTGCAACAATACCAGCCCGGCCATCCTAGAGAAAAAACATACAACTGTGTTAGTTTTTAGAATGAAATATATAGCTTCATTAGACGTGAGCCACACATGGGCAGTGCTACTTTTCCATCTACGTGGGAAAAAAACTACTATATCAGTACCTTAAAACTTGTAGGTTTAGTCACCATTATTAATTTTCTAGATTTCATAAAAGGCCTACATTCCACGAAGAACTGCCTCATTTTTTCAGGCTGCTATGCATAGTCAACAATTGGATCAAACCTAACATTTCCATACACAACAACGACAAGCGTTAGAACATCACCCTTTCTGCTTCGCTTCTTTCTCCCACAAACACATCTTTCTTCCCTCCTCATTCTCTCTGGACTCTCCTTACAAATCCTGTAACACGTACCCGCGGGGCTAGTAACAAAGAGTTCACTATCGCTGCTCCTCCTGCCTCGACACAGACGAGAGCAAGGTCAAGCTCTCTCTTCCGCACAGGTGAAGCGCTCAGGCGCTCTGAAAGCCGCCAGCCCCCTGCGGAGCGCGGACCTTCCGGCCCAGCCCCGCGAGCCCCGAGTCCCAGAGACCGCCCCTCCGGATCCTGCGCCCGGGGCGCCACCAACGCTGCTCCGGACACTGCAGCTCGTGTCTCACCAAGACCCCTCCGGCATCCCGGACGCCCCTCGCCCGGGCCTCTTCTGGCTCTCCTCGGTCCTGACGTCCCCGAACCCCCGGGACTCGGGCCACCTCCCACGCCCCGTCGTCCCGGATCCCCGCACTCCACGCCGACGCAGCCCGCAGGCTCAGCCCGCGCCGCGGGTCCTCGGAGACGCCGCTCGGCCCCTCCCCAAGCAGCTACACTCCGGGCGTCCCCGGGCCACCCACGCGCCGTCCGCACGCCGCAGTCGACCGGCGCCGGAGAAGTGGGGGGCCGGCGTGAAACTGTGCGCCAGCCTCCCGGGCCCTCACCTTATAGACGGCCACACAGGCTGATGTGCAGCCCAGGTGGACGCCGATGGCCGCCATGAGGCGGCAAGGACCGCGGCCGCAGTAACGAGCAGCTCCCCACTACCAAAGGGAGCCAGCCGACCAACAGCCCCGTCAGGCACCGCGGAGACCTCACGTTGCCGCCCGCCCACGGCGTCCCGTAGGGCGCGTCGGCCTCTCGCATCGCCACCAATCAGCGTCAAGGTCCCGCCTTTCCTCCATACTAGCCAGCGAATAGCTTTAGTGCGTCTCTCCGCACTGCTCTGGAGCCTCGCAACGCGTATGTAGTGCGCACGCGCCAAGGGTGGAGGGATGGGAAGAAGCTCTTTCGCTCCGCCCCTTTCCTTGTCGAACGGGTGAGAGCCAATGGAAACTCTCGGTTGAGTTGCGTCATTCGTCCTAGCAGCTCCGGGCAGATTCTTTCCGGTGTCAGCTGGGCTCACGCACTTTCTGTGGTAGTTTCGGCGAGAGTAGAGGGGGCGGTGCGGAGCTCCGTTGCGGGCTCGGCATGCGGTGTGCGAGCCCAGCTGCCGTGGTGGCCTTCTGCGCCGGGCTGTGGGTCTCGAACCCGGCGCCGGCACAGGGCCAGCAGCCCGCGGGGCGGCCGGGGGCTGGCTGTGAAGGTGAGCGCTGTGTGGCCTGCTTGCATGGCGGCCCGCGCGCCGCGCGGCTGCTCTGGGCTTCGGCTGTCACTCACACTTCGCGCGGCCCTCGCCCCAGCCGGGCCCGGGGACGCCGTGGGGCCGCTCTGGCTTTGCTTTGAATGTTGCCGCAGTGAGGACGGGGGGTGGACGCTGCCGGACGGGACGAGCCTGGCGCCACACCGATTCCGTGGTGACTCTGGCCGGTGAGGCTTGCCTCTCCCGGGGCGGAAGACTTCAAGTTCCGACTAGCGTGTGACTCCCAAGGGGAGAATCAGAACGAGCCGGGTGTTAAGCAGAGGACGCGGCTAACGTTCATTAGCACTGCATAGGGAAAGGCTGCTTCACGAAGGAGTACGTGACCTGCGTGAGAAGGGGAGGATGGGAGAGAAGAGACGAGTTCCTCAGCGGACCCCTGCAGCCGCGAGGCGGCGGCGGGAGATGTCCCACCAGCCTTCTGGCTCCAGGTTGTTGCACCTGTATTTTGTGAAATCACCATATGTCACTTAGAGGTCTGTTAACAAGGGAAAAGAGAATGAGCTATGCCAGCCCCTACCTTTTACACTTCCGTAGCACTTACCTCCGTGTTTCACCGAAATACTTAGTTTAAATATATACCTCTGAGCTTGGGAATCTCTCCACTGAACAGGAAATTGTAGGCTAACGATATATATTAATGCATGGGCTGATACAGTCTGTATTATGAAATAAAGTCTTAATAATCGGAGTCAGCTTTCTATCAGCAATAAACTTTTCTCCAAAAATTGAAGAGATCTACCTGATGTTATTTTACAGACTTGCTATAAAGTCTCACTAAATTGACATTTTGCTTAAAGATACTGTGTCCTATACGTTTAAAACAGCATTTGTGAAGTATGCACAATTGATCTAATGAGTTTTTGGTAATTTCCTGGAACTTCTATCTAAGCATATTTCAGAAGAGAAAGAGCATCTGTATTAATTAAGAGTGAAGCTGATGTTATCTTTCCTACATTTATTACTGCCCTTTGTGATTACTGTTTGGCGAACCTGTATACATAATTCATTTGTTAAGTAAAGGGGCTATATAATCACAGGAATGAAATTGTTGGAACAAGAACTAGATTCTAGATCTTGCTTTATTACTGCTTGTGAACCTTTCTTTTTACCCACTTAATTTCCTCTCAATGTAAAGCTTCAAATGTTGTATTGTACTTTATTTAATAGAACAAAAGTAAAACACGTGTTTATGAGCCGATTTAGAACTGCTGAACTGGGGCCGGTGAGATGGCTCAGTGGCATAAGCACCTGCCTGGCAAGCGCGAGGTCCTGAGGTCGACTCCCGGTACCCACAAAAAAATTAAAAAAAAAAAAAAAAGGAACTACTGAAGTATTTTGTGACGATCATAAGGTATTTTGAAAAAAATTTAATTGCCTACATTTTAAAATTGGGAGATTTCATATAAAAATTCAGAGTTCTAGTTTTTCATGAAAACTTTGGTAAGACTGGCCCATATGACCATTCAGTGAGATTTGGCATAATTACTCTTTTGTAGGAAAGACGTGTTCTCCTGGTGTTGGGGGGAAGGGGGTCTTCCCACCTACAGTCAAATGATTTTACTCATTTTTTTGGCTTGTCTGGTCCCTGTAGATATTTAAGTTTGTGAGTTCTGCATTTAAGTAATGTAAAGCTTACTGGAAATCAAATGTTTCTGGACCTCTTTAAAAGGATTGTATCATGGGAGTCTTTAAAAAGTATTTATTTTGGAATAATTACAGATTCACTTATGGGACTATTTTTAATAAAAACCCACAACATAAAGGAATATGGTTATTTGAAGTTATAGCAAAAGATACATGCCAGGAACCTGGAGTTCCTAATTTGTTGGGTGATTCATGGTGAGGTTATTCTCACCGTGTGAGTCCAAGGAATGAAGTTGTACTTCTTTGTGGCATGTGACACCATTGCCTTCTTTTCCCTTCAGAAACTCTTCCCTTGATACTCTTGATACTGTTCTTCCCTTTTTCTTTGCTTCCTGTCTCTGTGCACACTTGTTCAAGGTATCTTTGTGGAATTCTGATCCTCTAGCCATGGCTGAAATACTACTTTTCCAGAATTCTGCCTTCTGCCCTTCTCGGTCTACACTCTCTTCAGTACAATTAGAATCAACCTACTGAACAGTCTGGTAAATCCAAAATCTTATATCCAAAGCACCTTTCTAGAGTTCCAGACCAGACCTTTCTAGAGATTCCAGACCTTTCTAGACATGCATCCAGTGCACTACTAAATATCCCGCATACCATAAATGCAACACAGTAAAAAACCAAGTTGACCCCCCCCCGGGGCTTATACCCCTTCAAGCCTGTAATGCCAGGATTGGACAATGTCAAGCTGGGGCAATCACCTGGTCAACCGGCCTGAATTCTTGAGTTTTCTCCTTTGTCTCACAGCCAATGAATCACTGTATCCAACGACTCTACCTCCTGATGGACTCTCTGCTGCTTTCTCCTTCCCTGGGTCCAGTGCCTTGTCACAGACTCACCATTTTTGACTCCTTATTGTCACGCTACCATCCTTCCTTCCTGCACCTTTCCTCCTCTCTCTCCCTCTGGGAGGGTCATCATGTTCCTTCTTCATTTAGTATCTTTAAGTGGTTTCCCAGTTTCCTCCAGGTAGCTTCCTCCCCTTTGTTTGACCGTAGTATCTAGTATTCATATGGCTCAGTAATTGTTTTGTTCTCCAAACTGGGACTCTGAAACTCAAGACTGTGTCTCTCACCAGATAATTTCCAGCAGCTGCTATAGTACACAGCATACAGTAGGCACTCAATCTGTCACACAAATGGATGTCTGTGTGCTATGTGAAATTTCATGTACCTTTTGGAAAGTCAACTCTTCAGGCAAGTTAAAAGCACAAGTTAGAATTCCTGACTCTCATCATCTAGATACTTAGCAGAATGACAGTTGAGGTACAGAAATCATGTAAAGAAGCACTGGGGGGAATAGGGCAAGAGTTACATGGCACTGGGCTGCTAGGTTTCCTTTGCAGGAAGACAAGAATGAGAGGTGGCTGGGAGTCGGAGTTTCTGCTGACCTAGAACATCAATCATGACAGCAGGTGTCATCTTTATATACTTAATATATTTGCTAATTAAATTTCACAGCAAAATATGTGTTGGGAAAGATCTCATTTTCACACTATCAGTAGCATTAGCATTGCGGATGACACAAGCATTTCTTTTAACATTTTCTTCATTTACCTTTAGCATTAACATCAGTCCTTTGTTCTCAGCCTGCCTCGCTGCTGCTTTCCGTCTTTTCTATTTCTTTCCCATCTTTCAGATTTCTAAATATTAACGTTTCATGAGGAGGAGACCTGAGGCTACCTCTCTTCTCCATGCCCCCCATTGTGTGGTCTCATCTCATAAATATCATTGGGAGGTCGACGACTTTCAAACTTATGTGTCGTCCTACACCTTACTGTGACCTCTAGATTTATAGTCTAGTGCCACTTAGTGACATTTCAGTCAAGAAGGGCCGCAAACATGGCGGTTCCATGAGATTATAATGCAGCAAAATATTCCTGTCACCCAGTGAGTTTGTAATGTTAGACATTACTTAAGACACCTGCCGCGCTGCCCATCCCGTGGAAGTATCGTGCATGTGATTATGTACAGTATGTAATACTCGATAATGAATGGCTACATTACTGGTTTATGTATTTACTGTACTATAGTTTTGATCATTATTTTAGAGTTCCTGCTTTCTACTTGTTAAAAGTTAACTGTTAAACAGCCTCAGAAAGGTCCTTGAGATTCCAGAAGACACTGTCCTCACGGAAGGTGACCAGTCCATGCGTGTCATTGTCCTTAGAGATCCTCCAAGGGACAAGATGTGGATGTGGAAGACACTGATATTGATGGTCCTGACCCCATGTGTATAGTTGTGTCTTAGTTTTTAACAAATAAATTTTAGAAAGCAAATTTAATGGAATAAAAACTTATAAAGATCTAAAAAAAAAGTTCAAATAGTGTATGTGTTCTCTAGTATAAAACAAATGAAATATATAAGTAATACATAGGAAGGTGGACTCTTCGGACATGGGAAGAAGGTGGAGAATGTGGAGCAGAGAGTAAAAAGGTCATGATGTGATTTGTAAAGAATATATTTTTGTGTAGCTTGTAAACTAAGTGCTACCACAAAAGAGTCAAATAGTCTTTGAAAAAAGTTAACAGTAAAAAATTACAGTAAGCTAAGGTTAATTTATTGTTGAAGAGAGAATGACGATTTTTCAAGTATTTAGTGTAGCCTAACCACAGAGTGTTCGTACAGTCCAAGCAGTGCGCAGGCCTGTCCGGGCATCACCTCCCCTCCCAGCTGCTCACCTACTCACCCTGAGCTGCTCCCGGTCTTGAGTGTGCCACCAATGGTAAGGGCTCTCTGCAGGTGTGCCATTTAAAAAATATTTTGTATTGTTATTGTGCTTTTTCTATGGTTAGGTATGTTGGACAAGTATTTACCATGGTGTTGAAGTTGCCCGCAGAATTTTTTTAATACAGTTAGTACTCTGCATGCTTGTAGCTTAGCAGCACTACTGGTAGGCAATGCCAAACATCCTAGGTAGGCTATACCATGTAAGTTTGTATAAGTACCCTCTGTGATGTTTCCACAACAACGAAACCACCTAATGACAGCCTTCTCAGAATCTGTCCCCATCTGTGACGCCTGACCATATATATATCCAGCTGCTTTCTCACTCTTTCCAGTTGGATGTTGTATCAGGGTTCTCCAGAGAAACAGAACTAACAGGAAGTGTGTGTGTGTGTGTGTGTGTAATGCTTATGTGATGGGGTTGCATCCTGATAAATCCATTGTACATTGAAAATACCCTGTCAAACATGCATTCAGTACACCTAACTTACCAACGCCACAGTTTAGCACACAGGGCACTGTGAGCATGAGTGTTTACCCTCGTAATCATGTGGCTGGCTAGGGGCTGGGAACTCAGGAAAGTCACAGACCACAGGGAAGAGGGGCAACATAGGGGGCAGCCCGTTGGGACAAGAGACAGAGGACGCATACCTAAGAAGTCTTTGGTATTAGAATTATCAAGCATGGAATGTAAGATAAGATTTTTATGTTTAAAGAAATAAAGACTGAAATATAAGGGCAGGAGGCTACTAAAAATGTCCAGTCATTCTGGAAAAAAAAAAAAAACCTCCACAAAATTGATATTAGCAACAGATTAGATACAAGTGAGAAAGGAATCAGTGCAGGATCCGAAGGCCTTTTGGACATCAGGGATGTTTCAGAGCAGACGGTTTTTCCATGGATAGGGGTGTGGTTTGGGGGTGACTCAAGCACATTACATTTATTGTGTACTTCATTTCTATTATTATCACATTGTATAATGAAACAATGATACCCTAAGGTAGAGAGTGGCAATCCTGAGCTTGTCCTGCATCTAGATGGTCTCATCTAGAGGTGAGGAGAGACAGCGATGCCCAAAGTGTGTTGTGTCCAGTCTACTCTCAACTCTTTTTTTTCCTCCAATTTTATGTTTTGTTAGTACACATTTGCAGTACTACTAATTTTGTTTCGGTTGCTGTCACTGTGGAAACCCCTGCTTTGTAAAACTTGGAAATGGAAGCGGGCTTTCCAGTGCTTTTTTTTTTTTTCGCGATCTCAGACTATTCCGCCTTTTTTTAAAGCCAGAATTTGAAGATTGAGTGAAGATTTGAAGTTGTCTCAAATATTAAGTCCATCATTTACAATCTTTTGTTTTAAACTTTATTTTATCTTTTAAACTTCCATATTTTATTAGTACATATTTGTCATACTTATGTCTTCTTTTTTCCCATTCCCCTCCCCTCCCTTTAATCCTTTTTGCCCTCCACATTTACACAAGTTTTGTTTCCATTTTTTCCTTCCATTCTGTTTCCCTTTTCCCTTCCTTCCCTTCCCGTACCCCCTTCCCTTATTCCCCTTCCCATTTGAACATGTTTTTCCTACTTTGCAATAGCTATCTTCCATTACGCTCCTTGTTTACCCTTAGGGTTTCTCACACAAGAGAAACAGTGTGATGTTTAAGCTTCTGTGTCCAGTTTATTTATTTATTAAGATTACGGTCTCTAGGTGCATCCATTTTCCTACAAATGTTTCAAATTTACCTTTTTTATGACAGAGTAGTACTCCATTATATACATATACCACTTTTTTTTTTTTTTTAAAGGAACAAGAAGGTTAAGACTAGGAAAATTTATTGAAGAAAAGGAATGGTGAATAGGAATGGGGGATGGGGAATAGATATAGCTCCTGGGAGACAGGAGGGTTCCTGAATGGGTTGCCCACTACATTTTCTTTATCCATTCATTTGTTGATGGGCATATGCTGTTTCTAAGATTTAGCTATTACAAATTGTGCTACTACAAAAACATGGGTATGCATACGTCATTAGGGTATGATCCTTTTAACTCTGGGGAAGATACCTAGAAAAGGAGCAGCTGGGTCAAATAGAACCTCCAGTTTTAGTTTCTAGAGGAATCTACACTGATTCCCACAGTGGTTTTACCAGTTTACACTTCCACCAACAAATGGAGAAGGGTTCCTTTCTCCACACAGCCTTGCCAGCATTCTTTATTGGTTGATCTCTTGATGATAGCCATTCTTTCTGGAGGGAGATGGAATCTCAGCATTGTTTTAATTTGCATCTCTCGAACGACCAGTGATGTTGAGCATTTTTTAAATATATTTATTTGCTGTTTGCACTTCATCAGAGAAATGTCAATTCAGTTCAGATACCCATTTTTGGATTGGGTGTTAACATTTGGGGGGTATCTGTTTGTTTTGAATTCTTCATATATTCTAGATGTTAGTCCTTTGTCCGAGGAGTAGCTGGTAAATTTTTTTCCCATTCTCTGGGTTGTCTCTTTACTCTGTTGGTGATTTCTTTTGCTGTGCAGAAACTTTTTAATTTGATGTGATCCCAGTTGTTGATTCTTTGTAATATTTCCTATGCAATTGGGGTTTTGTTCATAAAGTCTTTGCTATACTTACCTATGTCTTCTAGAGTTTTACCTATTCTATTTTCCAGCAGATTAAATGTTTCTGTTTTTATATTTAGGTGTTTAATCCATTTCATTTTTAGTTTAGTGCATTGTGAGAGATACAGGTCTAGGTTAAATTTTCAGCATGTAGAAAGCCAGTTTTCCCAACACAATTTATTAAAGAGGCTGTCTTTCATTCAGTGAAGGTGTTTGGCCCCTTTGTCAAAGATAAGGTAGCTGAGGATGCTTAGAGTTGCTTCTGCATCTTCTATTTTGTTCCATTTATCCTCCGGTCTGGTTTTTGTCTTTGTTTTGCTAGTACCATGCTGTTTTTATCATGGTAGCTTTGTAATATAACTTCAAATGGGGGATTATGATGCTCCCTACCTTCCCCATGTCCTTGTTGCCCAGAATTACTTTTGCTATTCTAGGTCTCTTCTGGTTCCGTATGAATTTTGGGATTGCTTTGTCTAGTTCTGTGAGGTATGCTATTGGTATTTTGATTGAGATTGCCTTACATTTGAATAACAGTTTTGGAAGTATGGCCATTTTCACTATATTGGTTCTGCCTATCCAAGAACAAAGACTATTTTTCCATTTTCTGATATCATCTTTGAGCTCCTTTTTCAGAATATTCTAGTTTTCAATGTAAAGTTCTTTCACTTCCTTTATTAGATTCATTCCTAAGTATTTAAATTTTCTTGATGCTATTGTGAAAGGTGTTCTTTTCCTAATTGCTGTTTCACTGAGTTTGTTATTTGTGCACAGGGATGCTATTGATTTTTGGGTGTCAACTTTGTATCCTGATATGCTGCCAAATTTGGTTATTAAATCTGGGAGTGTTTTGGTGGAGTTTTGAGGTCTTCTATGTAGAGTATCTTGTCATCTGCAAATAATGATAATTTAACTGCTTCCTTTCCTATCCATATTCCTTTTGTTTCTTTCTCTTGTCTAATTGTGCTAGCTAATGTTTCCAGAACTATATTGAACAGGAGTGGTGATAGTGGACATCCTTGTCTTGTTCCTAATTTTAAAGTGAAAACATTCAGTTTTTGACCATTTACTATGATGTTGGTTGTTGGTTTGTCATACATGGTTTTTATCAGATTGAGATAAAGACCTGCCACTCCAGTTTTCTGTAGGATTTTTATCATGAATGGGTGTTGGACTTTGTTCAAGCTTTTTCTACCTCTATTGAGATGATCATGTGTTTTTTGTCCTTGGTACTGTTAATGTGGTGTGTTACATTTATTGACTTGCACATGTTGAACTATCCCTTCATGCCTGGGATGAATCCTACTTGGTCGTGGTGTATAATCTTGATGATTTGCTGCATTCTGTTTGCCAGTATCTTATTGAGGTTTTCTGCATCTATGTTCCTTACGGAGATTGGTCTGTAGTCCTCTTTTTGGTTGGATCCTTCTCTGGTTTGGTATTAGGGTAATGCTTGCTTCCAGGAATGAATTTGTGAGTATTACTTCTCTTTCAGTTTCATTAAAGAGTTTGAGAAGTATTGGCATTAGATCTTTTCTAAATTTCTTGTAGAATTCATCAGTGAACCTATCAGGACCTGGGCTTTTCTTTGTTTGTATTTTTTTTTTTTTTTTTTTTTTTTTTATTGCTTCTTCAATTTCATTGACTGACATTGGTTTATTTAGAATTTTTATATCTTCTTGATTCAGGTTTGGTAATCCATATGTATCTAGGAATCTGTCCATGTCTTCTCAGTTTTCTATCTTATTAGAGTATAGGTTCTCTAAGTAGGTACTGAGGATCTTTTGGATTTCTGCAGGAACCATTGTGATTTCACCCTTTTCATTCCTAATTGCAGGGATTTGGGTCTTTTTCCTTTTTTTGAAGATGTTGGTTTGTCTATTTTATTTACTCTTTCAAGGAACTAACTTTGATTCATTGACTCTTGTATTGTTTTCTTAGTCTCCATTGCATTAATTTTTGCTCTGATCTTTATAACTTTCTCCCTGTGTGAGCTTTGGGCTTGACTTACTCTTTTTCTAGAACCTTGAGGTTCAACATTAGGTTGTTTATTCGAGCTTGCTCTGTTTTTCTGATGTGGGTATTCACTGCTATAAATTTTCCTTGTGGGACAGCTTTCATTGCATCCCATAAGTTCCGGTATGTCCTATTGGCACTCTTGTTTAATTGTAGAAACTACCTAATTTTTACTTTAATTTTATTTGTAACCCATTGGTTATTTAGAATGGTGCTATTTAATTTCCATGTGTTTATGTAGTTTTTGTGGTTTCTTGCCATTGATTTTCAACTTCATTGCACTATGATCTGATAATGTGCATGGGATAATTTTAATTCCTTTGCATTTATTTAAGCATGTTCTATGAGCTAGTATGTGGTCTGTTTTGAGAAAGTCCCATGCACTGCTGAGAAGAATGTGTATTCTGATGTTGTGGAGTGGAACACACTGTAGACATCTACTAAGTCCATTTGTTCAGTGGTTTGGTTCAGCTCTGATCTTTCTTTGTTGATTTTTTTGTCTGGTTGGTCTGTCTATTGTAACAGTGTATTGGTGTCCCCCCATTTCTTTCTTTCTTTCTTTTTTTTTAATCAGGAATCAAACTTAGGACCTTGTGCTTGCCAGGCAGCCACTGTGCTGCTGAGCTGTATCCCTGCCCCCCCCATTTCAATTGTACTAGTGCTCATCTGATCTTTCATATCCATTAGTGTTTGTTTTACATAGTTGGGTGTGCTAGTATTTAGTGCATATGTATTTATGATTGTTATGTCTTCCTCTGGGATTGTTCCCTGATAAGTAGGTGGTGATATTCTTTGTCTCTTCTGATAAGTCTTGGCTTGAAATCCACTTTGTCTGCAAATAGAATAGCTACCCCGGTTTTTTCTGGGTTTCTGTCACGTGGAGCATTGTTGTCATTCTTTGACTTTCAGTCTATGAGTTTCTTTTTTTTTTTTTTTTTTTTTTTGTGGGTACCAGGGGGACGACCTCAGGACCTCGCGCGCCAACAGGCACCCGTGCCACTGAGCGATATCACCGGCCCCTTTTTCGTATGTGGGTTCCGGGAGTCGAACTCGGGCCCTCGCGCTTGCAAGGCAGGCGCTTACGCCGCTGAGCCATCTCACCGGCCCTATGAGTTTCTTTTTTAATTAAATGTGTTTTTTTTTTTTTTTTTTTTGTGGGTACCGGGGGGTCGACCTCAGGACCTCGCGCGCCAGCAGGCACCCATGCCTCTGAGCGATATCACCAGCCCCTTTTTTCGTATGTGGGATCCGGGAGTCGAACTCGGGCCCTCGCGCTTGCCGGGCAGGCGCTTAAGCCCCTGAGCCATCTCACCGGCCCCAAATTAAATGTGTTTCTTGTGTGCTGCATGCTGTTGGATCTTGTTTCATAATCCATTCTGCCAATTTTTTTTTTTTGATTGGTAAGTTGAGACCATTGACATTGATGGTTATAAATGATATGTATTGGCTTATTTTTTGCATGTTGTTTTCCTGTTGCTGGTTTCCTTTCTTTACCTTTTTAAAAATTGCTTACCTTTCCTGGTGAATTCATTCTATTAGGATTATTAGAATTGTTGCTTTTTTCTAGAATATTCTTCACAACTTTTTGGAGTGCTGGTTTGGTGATCATGAATTTCTTCAGGTGTTCTTTATCATGGAAGTATCTTATTTCTCCATCAATTTTGAATGATAATTTTGTGGGGTATATCAATCAGGGTTGGATGTCGTTTTCTTTAAGCCTTGAAATACTTCACTCCAAGCTTGCCCTTAAGGGCTTCAGTTGTGGGTTTGAGTTAAACCTTTGACTTGTGAAGTCTGCTGTGATTCTAATGGGCTTTCCTTTGTAGGTCATTTGTTTTATTTCTCTGTCAGCTTTTAATATTCTGTTCTTGTGTTGAATTTCTGGAATCTTCAGTATTATATGCCTTGGTGTAGTTTTTTCTGATCATGACTATTTGGAGTTCTATATGCCTCAGTTATCTGTATCTCAAGTTCTTTCTCTATGGTTGTAAAGTTTTCTGCTATTTCTTCTGTGAACAGTTTTTTTATGACCTTTGTGTTATCTTCTGATTGTTCATTGTTTCCAATAAATCTTATATTAGTCTTCTTTGCATCATGTAGAAGCTGTTTGATTGATTTTTCATGGTCCCACCTATTTTTCTTTTTTTTTAATGTGGGTACCGAGAGTCGAACTCAGGACCTTGCGCTTGCCAGCAGGCGCTTGTGCCACTGAGCGATATCACCGGCCCTTTTTTTTTCCTTTATGTGGGTACCAGGAGTCGAACTCAGGACCTCGCGCTTGCCAGGCAGGCGCTTATGCCGCTGAGCTATCTCACCGGCCCTATCCCACCTATTTTTAAGAGGTCTTCATTTGATGATCACCAACCACAAGCCTGTCTTCTAGATCTGATAGTCTGTCTTCACATTGGTTGACTCTGCTGCATAAACTTTCAGTGGAAGTTTTAATCTTATGGATTTCTATTTGAGTCTGTTTTATGGAATCCAGTATGTTTTATGTTACACATTCATGGTTTCCACATCTTTCCTAAGCTCCTCTATTTTTTGTATCTGCATCTACTCTGGATTCACTAATCATTTCCTTCATTATGGTCATCATCCCTTCAGTTATCTCTGTTTTATTTTTGTTACGAGATTTATTGATCTGTTTTGTTACTTTTGCTGCCACCATTTCATAAAATTGAGTTGGGAGGTTTTTTTATTTCTTCCTCCTCCATCTCCCCCCTTGATTTGCATTTGGCAAGTTGAGGGTTATGGGTTGCATCTTGCTTCTGTATTTTCTCATTGTCTATTTTTTAAATTTGTTTTTTTCATTGAGGCTTGTAAATTGTTTATGGTAGGTAGCTTTATTACTAATATTGAGACCACTTTAGGAAATGACTACTTTTCAGAGTTGTCTACTAGGCACAGCTGGCTTTTAGTTTTTGAGTCTGTCCCTATTTATTAGAGATGAAAGATCACTGCCTGTTTTGCCTTGCACCCAGTTCCTTGGTTCTGGAGTATAGTGCTGTGTATGACCCCCAGACAATCTAGGTATTGGCATACAAGATCAACTGATTACAACAAATATGTCACCTTGGCTAAAGTAGTACAGTCAGTAATAGCAACAGCTTCATTCACAGATTAGAAAATGACAAACTGTGATAACTATTTTTTCTTTTTTTTATTTTAAAGAGAAAAAATAGAACAAAATTTCAAAACAACATAATAGTAGGGTAACAATGGTTAATACATTGCATATTGTTATCTTTAAATTAGTTACTCAGGGTACAAGATATCAGCATTCAATTGTCCAAACAATATTAGCACAAACCTTTCTTTTCAATGAACTAAGCGAAATTAGTAGTGTATCTATATTCGCTATCTTGTGTGTGTGTGTGTATATAGTATATATATATGAATATATTTTTCTTTTCCCTTCCTTCTTTTCTCCATTCCCCCATCCCAGTTTCTCTTTCCTTTTGAACAGTTTCTTCCTGTTTTACCATAGCTATTGTACATTTTGGATCTTATTTACTCTTTCAGTTTCTCACACTAAGAAGACAATACGATGTTTACACATGTGCGTCTGGTTTATTTCACTTATGAGTACGGTCTCGAGTTGCATCAATTTACCTATAGAAGTCTCCAGTTTATCTTTCTTTATGGCTGAGTAGTACTCCATTGTATAAAACTACCACATCTTTTTTATCTATTCCTCGGTTGATGGGCATTTGGATTGTTTCCAGGATCTGGCTATTACAAATTGTGCTGCTATAAACATGGGTGCACTTATATTGCTGTGGTACAATGTTTTTAATTCTTCTGGGAAGATGCCCAGAAGGGGAAAAGCTGGGTCAAATGGGACCTCCAACCCTAGTTTTTTGAGGAATCTCCACACTGGTTTCCACAGTGGCTGTACCAGTCGACACTCCCACCAACAGTGAAGAAGGGTTCCTTTTTCCCCACAGCCCCTCCAGCATTTGTTATTGGTTGATTTCTTGATGACAGCCATTTTCTGGGGTGAGATGGAATCTCAGTGTTGTTTTAATTTGCATGTCTTAAATGACCAGTGATGTTGCACATTTTTTCATATATTTATTTGCCGTTTGTATTTCTTTCTTTTTTTTTTTTTTTTTTTTTTGTGGGTACCAGGGGTTGAACTTAGGACCTCGCATGCCAGCAGGTGCCCATGCCACTGAGTGATATCACCGGCCCTTTTTTCGTATGTGGGTACAGGAGTCGAACTCAGGACCTTGCGTTTGGCAGGCAGGCGCTTATGCCGCTGAGCCATCTCACCGGCTCCATTTGTATTTCTTCGTCTGAGAACTGTGTATTCATCTCAGATGCCCATTTTTGGATTGGGTCTTTAAATTTGCTAGTTCTGGCTCTACACATGCCGAAGATTAAAACTAGACCCATATCTTTCACCATGCACTAAACTAAATTCAAAATGGATCAGAGATCTAAATATTAAAACAGAAACATTAAATCTGCTGGAAGGTAGGATAGGTAAATCCCTTGAAGACATTGGTGTAGGCAAAGACTTTATGAATAAAAACTCAACCGCACGGGAACTATCCCAAAGAATCAATAACTGGGATCTCATCTTATTAAAAAGCTTTTGCACAGCAAGAGAAACCACCAACAGAGTGACAAGACAACCCACAACGTGGGAAAAAATGTTTGCCAGCTGTTCCTCAGACAAAGGATTACTATCGAGAACATATAAAGAACTCAAAAAAATCAGACCTCCCAAATTTAAAGACCCACTCCAAAAATGGGCATCTGAGATGAATACACATTTCTCAGATGAAGAAATACTAATGGCAAATAAATATACAAAAAAATGTGCAACATCACTAGTCATTCGAGAGATGCAAATTAAAACAACACTGAGATACCATCTCACTCCAGAAAGAATGGCTATAAAGAAATCAACTAATAACAAATGCTGGAGGGGCTGTGGGGAAAAAGGAACCCTTCTTCACTGTTGGTGGGAGTGTCGACTGGTACAGCCACTGTGGAAGTCAGTGTGGAGATTCCTCAAAAAACTAGGGCTGGAGGTCCCATTTGACCCAGCTATTCCCCTTCTGGGCATCTTCCCAGAAGAATTAAAAACATCGTACCACAGTGATATATGTGCACCCATGTTTATAGCAGCACAATTTGTAATAGCCAGATCTTGGAAACAACCCAAATGCCCATCAACTGAGGAATGGATAAGAAAGATGTGGTATTTTTATGCAATGGAGTACTATTCAGCCATAAAGAAGGATAAACTGGAGACTTTTATAGGTAAATGGATGCAACTCGAGAAAATACTCATAAGTGAAATAAACCAGACGCACATGTGTAAGCATCATATTGTCTCTCTAGTATGAGAAACTGAAAGAGTAAATAAGATCCAAAATGTACAATAGACACGGTGAAGCAAAAAGAAACTGGTCAATAAGAAAGAGAGACTGGAATGGGGAAAAGAAAGAAGGGAAAGGGAAAAAAAATTGTATATGTATATAAGATGGTTAAGATAGATACACTACCAGTTTTACTTAGTTCATTGAAGAGTAAGGTTTGAGCCAATAATGTTTGGACAATTGAATGCTAATGTCTGGTATCCTGAATAACTAACTTAAAGATAATAATACGTAATGCATTGACCATTGTTACCCTCATATTATGTTGTTTTGAAAATTTGTTCTTTTTTTGATTTGTTTTGTTTTATTCTTCTCTTTAAAATAAAAAAAATAAATTTGCTAGTTCTGATTTTTTTGAGTTCTTTGTATGTTCTCGATAGTAATCCTTTGTCTTAGGAACAGGTGGCAAACATTTTTTCCCGCACTGTGGGTTGTCTCTTCATTCTGTTGGTGGTTTCTCTTGCTGTGCAAAAGCTTTTTAATAAGATGAGGTCCCAGTTGTTGATTCTTTGTGATAGTTCCTGTGCAACTGGGGTTTTGTTCATAAAGTCTGCCTACACCAATGTCTTCAAGAGTTTTACCTATTCTATCTTCCAGCAGATTTATTGTTTCTGTTTTAATATTTAGATCTTTGATCCATTTGAATTTAGTTTAGTGCATCGTGAAAGATATGGGTCTAGTTTTAATCTTCGGCATGTGCAGAGTCAGTTTTTGCAGCACCATTTATTAAAGAGGCTATCTTTCTTCCTGTGAATGTGTTTGGCACCTTGTCAAAGATAAGGTGGCTTAGTATGTCTGGAGTTGTTTCTGCATCTTCTAATCTGTTCCATTGATCTTCAGGTCTGTTTTTTTTCCCAGTACCATGCTATTTTTATCACAGTAGCTTTGTAGTATAATTTCAAGTCAGGGATTGTGATTCCCCCTGCCTTGCCTTTGTTGCCCAGAATTGCCTTTGCTATTCTAGGTCTCTTCTGGTTCCAAATGAATTTTAGGATTGTTTTCTCTAATTCTGTGAGATATGCTGTTGGAATTTTGATCGGAATTGCATTAAATCTGTACAACAATTTTGGAAGTATGGCCATTTTCATGATATTGGTTCTTCCTACCCAAGAGCAAGGGATATTTTTCCATTTTCTGATATCCTCTTCAATCTCCTTATTTATTTATTTATTTATTTATTTATTTATTTATTTATTTTTTTGTGGGTACCGGGGGGTCGACCTCAGGACCTCACGCGCCAACAGGCACCCGTGCCTCTGAGCGATATCACCGGCCCCTTTTTCGTATGTGGGTTCCGGGAGTCGAACTCGGGCCCTCACGCTTGCAAGGCAGGCGCTTACGCCACTGAGCCATCTCACCGGCCCTTCAATCTCCTTTTTCAGAGTACTGTAGTTTTCTGTGTAGAGGTCTTTTACATCCTTTGTGAGGTTGATTCCTAGATATTTCATTTTTTTGGATGTTATTGTGAAAGGTATTGTTTCCCTAATTTCTCTTTCAGTAAGTTTGTTATTTGTGTACAGAAAGGCTATTGATTTTTGAGTGTTGACTTTGTATCCAGCTACACTACTGAATTTGCTTATTAAATCTAGCAGTTTTTTAGTGGAATTTTTGGGGTCTTCTGTGTAGAGTATCATGTCATCTGCAAATAATGATAATTTAACTTCTTCCTTTCCTATCATTATTCCTTTTATTTCTTACTCTTGTCTAATAGCTCTGGCCAAAGTTTACAGAACTATGTTGAATAAGAGTGGGGACAGTGGACATCCTTGTCTTGTTCCTGATTTTAGAGAAAAAGCTTTCAGTTTTTGTCCCTTTAGTATGATATTGGCTGTTGGTTTGTCATAGATAGCTTTTATCAGATTGAGATAAAGACCATCTATTCCAATTTTCTGTAGGGTTTTTATCATGAATGGGTGCTAGACTTTGTCAAAAGCTTTTTCTGCATCTATTGAGATGATCATGTGATTTTTGTCCTTGCTTCTGTTAATATGGTGTATTACATTTATTGATTTACGTATATTGAACCATTCCTGCATCCCTGGGATGAGTCCAACTTGGTCATGGTGTATAATCTTCTTGATTATTTGCTGCATTCTGTTTGCCAGTATCTTATTGAGGATTTTTGCATCTATGTTCATTAGGGAGATTGGCCTGTAGTTCTCTTTCTTAGTTGGGTCCTTCTCTGGTTTTGGTATCAGGGTAATGCTTGCTTCCAGGAATGAATTTGGGAGTATTGCTTCCCTTTCAATTTCATTAAAAAGTTTGAGAAGTAGTGGTGTTAGGTCTTCTCTAAATTTCTTGTAGAATTCAGCAGTGAATCTATCAGGGCCTGGGCTTTTCTTTGTTGGGAGATGTTAATTACATCTTTAATTTCATTGGTTGATATTGGTTTATTTAGGATTTTTACATCTTCTTGATTGAGCTTTGGTAATTCATATGTATCTAGGAATCTGTCCATTTCTTCTGCATTTTCCAAACTGTGATAACTATTAATATGACAACTTTAATCATAGGTACAAGATTTATAGTTATATAACAAGATCTAAGACAAATCAGACAATTATAAACAGTAAATATCCACTCAAAAGAGCAATTTTACCCTAAGAGAAGAAAATTTAAAAGGGGTAAGAGAAAAAATAGATAAATAAAAGAAGCAAAAGAAATTAGAAGCAAGGCTGAAAGACAAGGGTGATTACCCAATCCTTGGAAAACCAGTGAAGAAGACAGGAGGGAAAGAATGAAGGAAAAAACAAAAACAAGAACAAAACAAAACAACTAAAAACAATGTTCACATTCATGAAAAATATAAACAAACAATAAAACAAATCAACAACAGCAAAAACCCAAAAGGAAAGAAAAGAAAGAGAGACATTTCTCTGTGATTTCAACCCTGTGTTTATCTTCTGGAATCTGCAGTTTCGTGGTTTCAGGGTGTGACTCTTCCTCACCTTTGGTCTCTTGGACCCCTTCCCCACTTACCTCCCTGTTCCTTTTGTCAAATCTTTATTTTGCACTTTATGTATACTTTTCCTTACTCACATGAGAGGTACTACACAGTATTTAAACTTGTGTCTGACTTACTTTATTTAACATTGTATTTTCTAGTTGTATCCATTTTTCTCCAAATGTCTTGAATTTATCCTTCTTTATAGCCAACTAGTATTCCATTGTGTTTAGATACCACAGTTTCTTTATCCATTAATTTGTTGATGGCTATACAGGCTGCTTCCAGCCTTTGGCTATTATGAATTGTTCTACTATAAGCATGGGTATGCATGTATCTCTGTAATATGATGTCTTTAGCTCTTTTGGGAAGATACCTAGAAGGGGAATTCCTGGGGTAAATGGGATTTCTTTTTTGGCAGGTACCAGGAATCGAACTCAGGACCTTGCGCTTGCCAGGCAAGTGCTTAAGCCGCTGAGCTATATCACCGGCCCGGGATTTCTAATTTTAGTTCTTTGAGAAATATCCATAATGATTTCTATAGTGATTGTACTACTTTACATTCCCACAAACAGTGTAAAAGCAGGGTTTTTTTTTTTTTGCACAGCCATGCCAACATTTGTTATTATTTGATTTCTTGATTACTGCCATTCTTTCTGGTATAAGTTGTTTTATTTTGCAGTGTTGTTTCAATTTGCATTTCTCTAATGGCCAGAGATGCTGAACTTTTTTTTTTTTTTTTTTTTTTGTGGGTACCGGGGGGTCGACCTCAGGACCTCGCGCGCCAGCAGGCGCCCGTGCCGCTGAGCGATATCACCGGCCCCTTTTTTGTATGTGGGTTCCGGGAGTCAAACTTGGGCCCTCGTGCTTGCCGGGCAGGCGCTTAAGCCGCTGAGCCATCTCACCGGCCCCCATTTTTTTTTCTTTTAGAGACAGGGTTTCACTATGCAGTTCAGGCTGGCCTTGAACTCACTTTGTAGCCCAGGGTGGCCTCAAACTCATGGCAGTCCTCCTGCCTCAGCCTCCCAAGTGCTGGGATTACAGGTGTGCACCACCACGCCCAGCTCTGAACATTTTTTCATATGTTTATTGGCCATTTGTATTTCTTCTGAGAAGTATATATGCATTTCACTTGCACATTTTTTGTTTGGGTCTTTTATTTTGGAGGGTCTAATTTTTTCTGAGTTCTTTATGTATTCTAGATACTGGTCCTCTCTCTAAGGAGTAGCTGGGAAAAAATTTTCCCATTCTGTGGGTTGTCTGTTTACTCTGCTGATTGTTTACTTTGTTGCACAAAAGATTTTAATTTAATATGATCCCATTTGTTGATTCTTGCTGATATTTCTGTGTAATTGGAGTTCTGTTCAAAAAGTCCTTGCCTATGCATACGACTGCAAATGTTTTGCCTATTTTATATTTCAGTAGGTTCATTGTTTCTGTTTTGATGTTTAGATCTTCGATCCATTTTGATTTTAGTTTTGCACAGAGTGAGAGATGTGGGTCCAACTTCAATCTTCTGCATATAGATAGCCAGTTTTCCCAGCACTATTTGTTAAACAGGCTGTCTTTCCTCCAATGTGTGTTTTTGGCCTCTTTGTTGAAGGTCAAATAGCTGAATTTGTCTGGGGATGTTTCTGCATCCTTTGTTCTGTTCCATTGCATCATTTGCAGCCTGAAGCAGTTGATCGTGTGTTAGCACAAAGTCAGTTCACCTGGCTGCACCTCAGTCCTCAGGCCCTGGATTCTCCTGAGGAACGCATAGCCTAGATCCTTTGCACACACAATTCACAGCAGGGTTCACACTCCTACGAGAATCTAATGCCAATGTGGACCTGATGGGGCAGCGCTCAGGTGGTAATTTGGTCAATGGGGAGAGGTATAAGATGAAGTTTTGGTAGCTTGCCTGGTTCCTAACATGCCACAGACCAGTACCACTCTGTGGTCCATTGGCTGGGACCCCCTAAAATTAGTGAATTAGAGATCTAAAGAAATGATGAAGGGCCGGGGATATAGCTCAGCAGCACAGCGTCTGTCTGGCAAGTGCAAGGCCCTGAGTTCGAGTCCTGGTACAAAACAAAACAAAACAAATGATCAATGTGCTATGCTAGTTATTTTTTTTTGTACTGGGAATCGAACTCAGGACCTTGCACTTGCCAGGCAGGTGCTTGTGCCACTGAGCTATATCCCCAGCCCAATGCTAGGTACTTTGACATGATTCGTTTTATTAAATATCTGCATTCCCTCTATATGTGGCCAATTCCACCACCTGCACATTAACTAATATCTCCCCCTTTTCAGGACCTTATAACAAATCAGTTACTCCCCTTCTGTACATTCACTTTATCCCCCCTCCTCCATGTCTGGCTCATTCCCACCAATATTTAAATCATGTTAACAACTTATTAAAAAAGAACTTAGTAATCGAGAATGAATCACTGAGAGATGAAACGGTAAAATAGGAAAGAGGGATAAAGGTACAATAGGGATAAAGAGAAAAATTCCAAAATATGTGAGTTGAATTTCCAAAAAGACAGGAGTGAGCACATGGAAGCTCAGTATATCCCAACAGTATGAATAAAAATGATTCCACATCTAATCACATCACAGCGAAATTACACAAGAGAAAAAAGGGGAATCTTACTACAAACCGGGTAAAAAAAGACTAATTGCTATCAGTGACATTAGACAGACACATGAATTTCTAAAAGCAACAATGAAGAGCCAAAGTCACAGAGCTGAGAAGCAGAAAAGTCAGGCTTCGGGTGCACAGTGTGGTTTCAGAGTCCAAACTCTGAGTTGTGCCTTCTGAGTGTACTTCGGGGACTCATTGATTCAGGGAAATATCACGAATCAAACTGAAGCCAAGAAATGCTGCCCAAATTATTCAAGAACGCCTGAGTGTTCATTGCGTTGTTCGGTAACAATTCTTCCATCTTCCTGGTACCTCCAAGAGTAATCTAGTAGGTATTTTTTCTTCCCCAAATCAAGCTGGACCGGATAATGGGGGACTGGCTATAGTTATAAAAGGCCTGCGTGGAACCATTTAAAATAATATTCATATCCCGCTGCCACTTTTAATAATTCTGTGAACCCGATTTTAAGCAAGCATCCCTTTGTTAGAATCTTTTGGACAAAATGGTAGTTCTTTTCCTGCAGGTGGCATTATTATATTTTTCAAATATGGCTTTCTCTTTTGGGGCCCTGGCTAATAATTGCCTAATTGAATTGTGATTTCATATTACATTTTAAATTCAATTTTATTAATATTACCAAATATTTTATTAAGCATGTGGGGGTTTTTGTAATAAAGATATGTGAGTTTTAATAATAAACTAGGAAATATTTCAAACACAGAAAAAATATACATAACATGTATCTAGCATCTAGCTTAAATATTAATATTTTCCTGTATTTGCTAACATTAATAATGCCTTTAATACTGCATTAGGAATAATCTATAATTTTTTTGTTATCCTTATAATTTTATCATGTTCAGTTGGCTAAAAATCAATGACTTTGTATTTCTCTACCCTCCTCCTACATAATAAAAGTTTAACTTGAATTCTTTCTCATCTTATGTGTTATGATTGTGCTGTATTTGGATTTTACCATATGTTTACACTTTTATATGTTCATTAACGTTTGATTTTTTTAGAAAATCTTTACTCAGATCTTTAAATATCTGTCATTTTCTTTTCTCACCATTATATCTACAGCTTGATCTTCCTTTATGGGTTCTGTCTCCTTCTTCCTGAAGTTTGTCTTCTACAGATAGGAAAGTTTTCCATAAATTAGTGACTACATGAATCGAATCAAAAGAACATAGTGCACATTACTTGAGATGGCTCGCTTGTGTACTATTAGAGTGGTAGATCTTGCCGTATTTATCAGAAGATAGAACTCCTGGTCATTTGGGCATGGAGACAGAGGACATTACCTGGTTTTAGTTGGAACCATGCATCGGGAAGGATAAAGAGAAACCAGGGTGTAAGCACGCTCCATTCTCTTTACTGTGTTTCTGTAAAATTCTAATATCGGGGCCTGCTTCCCAGCACGAGCTTCTGGCTTCCAGCTTCCTTTTCCTTCGTGGCTCACTCAGCCCAGACACCTGCTCATCCGGGAAGACAGCCCCCTCCCGAGGCAGGGTAACCTGATGGACGAGTGTGTGCACGCGTACTCAGAACACCTCGGACCTAATGCCCTCTCTGCCACTTCCCGGGCAAGTCAAGTGATCTTGCTTTGACTCAGTTTCTCTAACTGTAAAAAAGGTAGTAAGGTACCCATATCATAGCTTTGTTGTGAGGAACAAATGAGAGAAAAACATAAAAGGCTTAGAACAGGGCCAGTTCCTGTCAACACCTGACAGATGTTAACTCTGCTGGTGGTTAATATCTGTGCCCCTCTGAGCTCCATCTCTTCCACTGGCTCTGGACGCTGGGCCCAAATATGATGGTTCAAACTGGGGATTCTCTTCCGGCTCCTGATAATGAAACTATCTACCAAGCGGGCTTTGTTCATGACACATATTCAGCTTTTCCCTCTCTGCTTAAAACTAAGCTGTCCCAAGATCACACCCTATAGGGAGCTATCTTTTCGTTTAGGATTAGCAAAAGTTTGTAGCAAGGTTCTCATTTTAGATGGGAATCGTTCTAAAAATTGATTAAGTAAGTGATATAGTATCCTCATATTAGTGTCCACTCTATCCAAAGCTTTAGTAACAGGCCCCAAATCATTCTTAGAATTTGAACCCATTATCACAGTGCTTTGAACCTATTCTTTCACTGGTGAACCAGTCATGAACATAGGTATAAAAGTGCTTAAGCTGCACATACAGATTTATTTCTTTGTTCCTTCTAGTATGCACAGAATTCTTGAACAGATTCTACAACTCCTTGATAGCCAGAGGAGTTACCTTTTCCCTGGAGACCATAGAAAAAGAATTGATCAACTTTTGCTTAGATGCCAAAGGAAAAGAAAACCGTCTGGTATGATAAATCACTTTTCATTTTTCTTGTGTGCTTGAAGAAAACCACGAATAGTTCCATTTCTCATATTAGACTTGTCCTCCTGCTCACATTTTTGCTAAAGCACATTGTGAACAGCACACAGAAATCAAGCTTCCCAGGGAACATAGCCCTGTGTATTTTCACCCTGAATATATCATTTCATTTTGCTTTCTGTGTAAATCACAGGCAAATAATTTTACATTTCCTTAAATGAAAAAATGAAACAATAAAACTGAATTCCTAATGGGAATTTATTGTCCTGAATTATGAGTGGCTTAGACTTTCCATTTGTTACTAAGTCAAATTTATCAAAACAATTTACATTATTATTTACACATAATTATATTTTCTTGTATTTAGATGGTGCGTCCTGTGTTTACACACAGGGCTTGTTTCAGCATATTATTTTACATTACTAAGGACATTCCTTTTTTTGTTCTGTTTTTTTTTTTGGTGCTGGGAACTGAATCCAGGGCCTTAAACAAGAGCTACACCCTCACTGAGCCACGCCCTCACCGAGCCATGCCCTCAAGCCCAGGCCAATTCCTTTTTGCCTAAAATACTACCTTGAATTTGTCAGCTAAATCTTCATTGTTGATCACTTTCACTGACACATTGTAAAATTCTTGCCATTTATTTGTGCCATCAAATTTTATCTGTTTACATGTAAAAGTGTGAAGCTGGTAGCTTGAAAGGCAGCATTTCATGGCAGAGAAGGTCCTGGACTCTGGAGTCAAAAGGCCAGATTTTCTGTCTTCTGTTGCTGGCTGGGCAACCTTAGGCTGGCTGGGTACAGCGTGGGGAGGATGATGGTATCGCTGTGAGAACTAAGCGAGGGACTGTCTTCCAAGCGGTGAGAGCAATCCATGCACAGGGAGACCACTTAGCAAGCATGAGCTCTTCTCACCAGCCTTTCAACATCGTGTGTCGTAGGGTGCTTCTAACTGGGATAAAAACTGGGTTAACCTTTTTCTTCCTTCTCTATACCTGTATTACTTGCTTTCATTTTTCTTTTAGAGTCTTGGGCATTAAATTGTCTTCATTCTCCTTCAGTGCTATTATCTAGGAGCTACAAAAGACGCAGCCACCAAGATCCTAAGTGAAGTCACCCGCCCCATGAGTGTGCACGTGCCTGTCATGAAGATTTGTGAGAAGCTGAAGAAGATGGACAGCCAGATCTGTGAGCTGAAATATGGTATAAAGGAGCCAAGTATTTTTTCCAGTGTGTCCAATGTGTTGCCAAACTTCAAAACATGGCATCATGTTGGCTGAAGAGTCAAGGTTAAAAGGAAGGGAATTCTGGCCGGGCATGATGATGCACGCCTGTGATCCCAGCCCTTGGGAGGCTGACTCAGGAGGATCTCTGAGAGTTCCTAGCCAGCCTGGGCTACATAGTGAGTTCAAGACCAGCCGGAACTACATAGTGAGACCGTCTCAAAAAAAAAAAAGTAAAAAGAAAGAAATTCTTCACTCACCACTTGGTTGCTGGGCTGACAAATGCTGCCTCTTGCCACCTGAGCAGTTTCTTTGAAAGAAGAGAAATAAATAGTTCTAATCAGCCTTAGGTTAAAACTGCCAACCCCAAAAGCAAAGTTCAAACTCATAATTTACCAAGGCCGTGTCAGCCATGCATCTGAAGAAAAATTTCAGAAGAGAGTGCAACTACTCCTGGTGATTTCACCCATGGTAATCTATTACCACAAAAGTTGCATCTGTTCAAAGATGTTAGTAGGACTTTCAAGTTGTAAATGTGACTACATTTTTCTTCCTGGGCATGTTTACTAATCTGCCAGTTTAAAATTTTAGGAAATAGGTTATTTACATCAAATGAAATTCTGCCTGATGAAACAGCTTCTCAGAGGTGCCTAAAATAAACTGCAAGGAAAGGAAGGAGACGTCCTGTTTAAAACAGTATCCTTGGCCTTATAAATTTCACATAATTAGATCTATTCTTACACTGAAGGTTTGTATCTGGGCCAGTCTTTTGGGTAGATGGAGTAGATATGATAAATGGCTGGGGAATTCTTTCTTCAGTTCACCTGAAATTCCACCAGTAGAGACACATTTCTTTTGCTTAAGTCATTGTTTTATGTTACAGACCCAGTGTAGTACTGGAAACTACCAACCCATATTATTTGGATTAGCATCCAACCCATATTATTTTAGACTTAATTTGCTGGCACAGCCTATCGCCACATAGCTACCTAGTTAATTTTAAATAAGTTTAAGGTTGGAAGGAACCAAAGATAAGCTGTTTCTTAATGTGCCCAGCACTGGCCCTAAATTCCAGGGCAGTCATTATGAGCAGGCATCCCTTTAAAGGCTTTAAAGTAGTGAAGTAGAGGCAGGAATCATCAGCGCCACATATGCAATATTTATAAAAGGGACAGACCCGTGCTGATTCTTTGATTCAACAAATTTATTTTTAAAAACTGGTATATGCAAGGCATATTACAAATCTTCTTAAATCATAGAAAAAGTAATCAGTACTGAGAAGAAAGGAATTTACTTACTGATACGTGTGTGGTAACATTGGCCACTAGAGGCCCTTGGGGTGTCATGAAATAATTTTAACTTCTGTATTGACTTTTTCTTTGTAGTTTTAGGATGTCACAGAAGTGTTCTCCCTTTTAAAAATTAATGTCAGATTAATTAAAGCCAAATTCTTTAGAAAAACTCAAAGAAACTACTGACACAAGAAAGTAGTTTTTCTCCATCTGCCATTTCTCTCGTGTTGATCAATAATTCTAAATTTTTCTTGGAAGAAAAGATGAGATTGAACTGGGCCCTTAGGGTTGTCACCAGGCATGGGACACACACCTGTAATCCCAGCTATTTGGGAGACTGAGGCAGGGGGATCACAAGTTTGAGGTCAGTCTGGGCAACATAGTGAGACTGTCTCAAAATAAAAAATAAAAAGGGCTGTCTCAAAATAAAAAATAAAATGTGGCTCAGTGGTAGAGTACCTCTACGTTGAATCCCCAGTACCCAAAAGGGGACACGGGTGATTCTCTGGAATACAGAGTATAGCTGATCCTCCAAATTAAAAAAAAAAAAAAAAAATGTAAATTCGTGTGTGGTGGTGCATTCCTGTAATCCCAGCACTTGTGAGGCTGAGGCAGGAGGATCACTGTGAGCTTGAGGCCAGCCTGGACTACATAGCGAGACCCTGTCTCAAAAAAAGGAAACCTGGGCCGGTGAGACGGCTCAGCGGCTTAAGCGCCTGCCTTGCAAGCGCGAAGGCCCGAGTTCGACTCCCGGAACCCACATACGAAAAAGGGGCCGGTGATATCGCTCAGCGGCACGGGTGCCTGTTGGTGCGCGAGGTCCTGAGGTCGTCCCCCCGGTACCCACAAAAAAAAAAAAGGAAACCTTTAAACTCTAATTTTCAAATTAGAAAATTTTCCAGTTTTCCAGAACACATTGGAAAATTTTGACAAATCGCCTGACATGTATTAGGTTTATAATGGTTTTAAATATTATGTCTGCTATGCAGGATGGAAAAGGAAAATTTTTAAAGAGAAGTCAGGCTGAAGAAGTCCTGGGCTGGCAGTAATTGTTTCATAAGTAAACTTGAACGCTGTGTCTGTGTTTGAAGCAAACACTTAGCAGTGGAAGAGGCCAAAGGAGACTTTGTTTTGAAAGCGGAAAATTATCCCTTTTTATTTTTTTATATGCGGGTACCGGGCATTGAACTCAGGACCTCACGCTTGCCAGGCAGGTGCTTATGCTGCTGAGCTATATCACTGGCCCCTCCCTTTTTAGTAGTGACATTATAATCATATTATAGATGAGCTTATTTTTTTCTTTTTCTTTTGAATGTGGAGATAGAGAAGTATTCTCTGCAGATCATCCACGAGCAGAGAGACAGCAGTTGTGGTCGAGGAGTTAGACACTGGTGATGAGTATATTGGCAAAGATTTTAGGAGCCAGGTTGGCGGCACCAAAACACTGGTATTAGAGTCGGGTATGCCACAAAGGGTTGCAAATACCCGCTGGGGTGATGTAGTAATCCCCGCAGGGCAGGGTAGCAGGTGAGTTTAAGCAGAGAACCTGAACAATTAAGGATCGGTGAAAATGCTCTTGATTTTATTTATGGTTTTGATTTCTTTATATTTTTACTGAAAACTCTATAGCAGTGGTGGTGAACCTATGGCACGTGTGTTGTTTTTCTTTTAAGACAAAAGATGTTAATGTACAAATTGTCTTTTCTAAACTAAAACCTGAGTATTCAAGTTTAATTGCAGGGTTGACACTTCGCCATAAATAAGTGGATTTGGCTTGCAGTTTGGGAACTCGTCTCTAAAAGGTTCACCAGCGCTGCTCTGCAGTTTTCAACTGTGTCACTAAGGATCTAGCTTGCATAAAAAGTGCACTGTGACTTGCTGGTTAATTACGATTTATGGCTTTCAGCTGGCCACAGCCAAGGCCATCCCAAAGACACTGCCTTTTGCGGATCTGTCTTTTTACTTTAAGAGCAGCAATTAAGATGCAATGCTATTTGTTTTAGGAATGCTGATCTTGAGAGCCCAGCAGAGCTGTATAGGTCCTTGTTTTGAAGTGAGTATAATCCCTTAGCAAGAAAGGCAGATTGAACACAAATTAGCCGATAGCTTTGTATAGTTGTCCCTCAGAATCTGTGGGGGGTTCGGTTCCCCACCCCCTGTGGATATCAACTTCAGATGCTAAGTCCTCTACATAAAATGGCTTAGAGTTTGTGTAAAACCTGGGCACATTCTCCCATATGGCTTGAATCATAGATTATGCTAGATTACTTACAATACTTCACTCAATTTAAATGTTATGTAACTAGTTGTTATAGTGTATTATTTAGAGAACAATGACAGGAAAAATCTGTACATATTCAGTGCAGATGCAATTTTGTTTGCATCGTGAATAGTTTTGGTCTGTGGTTGGTTGCATCTGTAGGACCCACCGAAAGGGAGGGCCAAGTGTACACTACATTTTCCTTGGATGTGTCTTACTTTCCATGGAAACTGGAACTGTTCCCAAGTCGGATCATAGGGAAGTTAGTAGTGTGTGCCTTTTGAAGCATTTCATGGTTTCTTTTTTGTTTTCTTTTGCAGTGCTGGGGATTGAAGGCAAGGTCTTGTGCTTGCTAAGGCAAGCACTTTAGTTCTAAGCTACGTCCCAGGCCTTGGTTTTGTTTTTTAATTGTGCCTTTTTCTTTTTGGTATTTAGAAAAGCAACTGGACTTGACTTCGGTGGATCTTCAGAAGATGAGAGTAGCAGACCTGAAACAGATACTGAACAGCTGGGGGGAAGAGTGCAGGGCCTGTGCGGAGAAAACTGACTACGTGAATCTGATCAAAGAACTGACCCCCAAATATGCAGAGAGGCACCCCAAAACAGATCTGTGACTTGGCTGCTGGGACACTATGGATTTTAATTAGAGAGAGAATGACGCCATAGGAATGTTGGGTAAGCATGAGCCAGGAATTGCATCGTGCTGGGTCTCGACTTCTCATCTCAATATTGTACCTCAGAATTTTGTTAGGTTTACGAGTAAAATGATGAATATTCCTGCTACTTTACATTTGCAGTGTACTAAAACCTACGAGTGCCTTTCTTATAATTTTCTTGTAAGGACTATGGAAGTATCACTGCCTACCTCCTAAAATGGAGGAAAGTGAGTTACTGAAAATTGACGGAGTAAGCGGATTCTAGGAGTGAAGACAATGCTCACAAGCTCCTCGTTTATACAGTTTTAAAATTAAATACATTGGATGAGGATAAAAGAAACAATAATAATAGTTAGGTTATTTAAATAATTACCTAACGTATTAAAAAGTTTTTTATTTTTTTTAGAGTAAACTCCCTGCCAGGCGTGGTGGTGTAGCCTATAGTCCCAGCACTTGGGAGGCTGAGGCAGGGGGATCAAAGGTTGAAGCAACTTAGTGACTTATCGAGGCCCTGTCTCAAAAAATAATAAGGGCTGGGGATGTAGGTCAGTGCAAAGGCCCTGGGTTAATCTCTAGTACTCTAAATAAAATAAAATAAAATAAAATAAAATAAAATAAAATAAAAAAGGCTAAGAAAGCCATGGTAGAGGGGTCATCTCTGTGTGGTAAGTGGAGATAGGGATGACCCCGGAGCAGTGTCCCCTTGGAACTTTCTGGAGTGGTGGGAATGCCTTAAATCTAGAGTGGGGTGGTGATGAATGCAATTATCATACTCATCCAGGAGTACAATTAAGAACCGGACGTTTTATTGTATGTAAATCGTATGTAAAGTCATTGGAAAATTAGCTAAAGTTGATTGATTCAGAATACCTTGTTTGTTTAAAGGATTGAATGCACTGACTGGAAATCCATTTTGGGAGTGGAGCAAAGCTTTCCAGGATATAAGCATACATTGAAAGTACTGTATAATGTTCACTTTTAGCAGGGTGTGGTGGCACATGCTTGTAGTCCCAACCCTTGGGAGGCTGAGACAGGAGGACTGTATGAGGCCAGCATGGTTAATTTAGAGAGAACCTGTCTCAAAGAAAAGAAGAGAAGAGAAGAGAAAAGAAAAGACTCTTTTCGGAAAGAGAAGAAGAGGTAGTTTATTTTTCAATGTTGCAAAGGTGAATAAATTTTCAACTGGGAAGTCAGGACATAGCCAAACTTGTCAGAAAATTAGTGGTTCTGAAGGAGATAATGTATTTTGTGGCATGTAACTGAAAAACGAGAATAAAAAGCTTTGCTGTAAGAGCAGTGGCCCAAAGTAGTTATTGTTTGTGAGTTCTGGCCCCTTGATCAGCATGTGTAAAGCACCTACTTTATTTTGAATTGTATCTTTAAAAAGCCCCAAATTAGGTTTTTCTTAAACTTCGTGTAACCTTTCTGTTTGTTTTTATTTTTGCATTTTAAATGTACCAAGAAACTTGTCGTTTGAAAATAATAGGTCTGATCTCAAAATTGGGCCATATTTCTGGGTCATTTTTTTCGGTTCATATATCTAGGTAATGGGAATACTGCTCAGCAGGTCATTCAAATCAATGATGTTTAGTCTGGTTTTTCAAAGAGAATTTACATCAGCGCTTCTCGAACTTCTTAAATTGCACATATAAATCACAAGGGCAGGCGGGCTGTAAACAGTGCAGATCTGACGAAGTGGGTGTAGGGGATCAGAGTCTCAGCATCCCTAGCGGGGCCCCAAAGATGTCTGAGCTCCTCCAGGAGCCAGGCTTTGAGCAGCAAGGCCAGGGGTCCTGTGAGTGATCCAAGTTGGCCTTTGCCAGTCTCAATCAGTTAGGTTTTGGATAGAGTTGAATATAACAGCAACAAAAATGCACAAGAGTTTACTCTGCCGTGCCTGAAGGCAGGCAGTACACAGAGGTAGGTTGTCCCCCGTGAACCTGGCAGCTCCCCAAAGCCATTAGGGACTCGGCGCCAGCCTCGCTGCTTCACATCCAGCAGGCAGCTTTCATTCACGTTGGCTGCTGGGATTCCTCATCCCAGAAGGGAGAAGGCAGGAAAGGCGCTGCCGCCGACCTGAGCCTCAGCCTCGCCCGCACCTGCCAGCCTGGCCGCAATAACATCTTTTGGTTCGGATCGCTGCTGCCCGAATAAAATCAGGATTGTTTAGTAAGGAAGAAGAGGGAATACTTTGTGACCACAAACCATCTCCGCCACATAGTGTACGTGTTTCTTTTCCGTGACTCTCAGGCTCTCGTACCTTAAAGAACTCTTTTCCTCCTTCTCGTGTGCATCTTTCGGACACGTGGGGAGTGATGCTTTCCTTTCTTTTTCTGGCTTGACAAGAAGTAGCTACCGTTTTCCTTTTCAATCTCGTCTTCCTCCATTGTGTTTGTCTGTTTACGTATTTTTTATAGTTTTTACCCCACATCCAAAAGCACAGAGGATTTAGAAGCCAGACATTCTGACAAAAGTGACAAAACTATGAGCTAAAAAACCAAAAATCAAACAACAAAAAACACAACCATGTAAACAGTAGTATTCTGGGACAGACATTATTCCTGATCTAGTCTAGATTTCAGAAATTCCAAACAAGAGACCCTTTAATTAGTTTCTTATATAAGCATGGGAAACAACATTTACAGCACAATTTAAAAATTCTAGTTCTTCATCTCAGTGTGGATAATCTGTAATCCACACTCCACTAAAGTTTTAAATTTAGAACAAATTAGCTTGGCTTATAAGACATAAAACATTTAATTAGTAGATCTATTAAAAAGTAGGAATTTTGTGATCCAAAGTTCCTATCTATGGGTTTGTGTAGCTCTTGATGCAGTCTTTTCTAAGCAGATACCTATGGGTTTTTGTCAGACATGAGTGTTATTCAAAAGAAGTGAAGTCCTGAGTCCTGTCTTATTCAAAAGAAGTGTCAGGTGGCTACTATTTCTTTCTCTCCTTTATTTTTATTTTATTTTATTTATTTTATTTTATTTTTTGTCTTTTTGAAACAGGGTCTTGCTATGCAGTTCAGGTTAGCCTTGAACTCACTTCGTAGCCCAGGCTGGCCTCGAACTCACAGTGATCCTCCTACCTCAGCCTCCTGAGTGCTGGGATTACAGGCGTGCACTACCATGGCTGGCCTGGGTGGTCACTATTTCATGAGGTGTTTGAAATAAAACAGTTCCACCCAAAGGAAAATTTTCTTGGACATGCTATCATTCTGAATTTAGGAACTTTTTATTATTATCATTTTTCCCTTTTTGTTTCCATTTGGGATCTTAAATTAGTAATATCAACAAAGGATTATAGTTAGAAACATAATTGCATCATTATTATTCTTCTCAAAATAATTGTTTTCTAGTAACACAAAACATTTAAACTCTCCAAGACCAGGTTACATCTGGACCAGTTCCTTCTGGTGGTGGGAGGGAGAAAGAGTCGCAGGTGATTTCAGTGTGAAGCCGAGCTTGGGGACCATGCCCGAGGTCCTCTGTGTAGACGTCTGACAGCTGCCTGCTGGGTTAGGGTGACCTGGTGTGCGAGGCTCACCTATGCAGTGTCGTTTTCCCAAAGCTTGACATTTGCCTTTGAAAGCTAACACACCTGGCTCGGCAAGTGCTGCACTTCCTGTGGACAAATCTGTCTGCGAAGATACTCTGAATTCATTATTTTTACTGATGGATAGGTGGATTAGCCTACGATGAGAACACAAGAAGAAAGACACAAAGACAGGATTCAGGCTCACAAACCATCGCCAAGGTTCCTGCTGCAAGATATTCTGAAATTCGCAATTTTCCAAGAAAGGTGCTGGAAAGGTGTGATACACACACACACACACACACACATACACCAGCCAGGGGTGTGTGGTGTGGTGGCAGCCCTGAAACACTCTCTTATAAATCTGGGTCAGGGCCGGTGAGATGGCTCCGTGGCGTAAGCACCTGCCTTGCAAGCATGAGGGCCTGAGTTCGACTCCCGGAACCCACATATGAAAAAGGGGCCGGTGATATCGCTCAGCGGCACGGGTGCCTGTTGGCGCGCGAGGTCCTGAGGTCGAACCCCTGGTACCCACAAAAAATAAAAAAATAAAAATAAATAAATCTGGGTCAGGTTTTGTGACCAGAGGAATTCATGTCACATTAAACTTTGCTGTCAAACGAGTTACATAGAGAACTTATGATTTTCCAAGCCTTTTGGATTTCAGTATCTTGGATGAGTGATGGTGGATGACTCTGGCCTAAGTGTTACTAACCATTAATGAAGACTTTGGGTCCTGTTTTCCAAAACCTCTACCTCCCATAGGCTTCTAGATGCTGAAAAGAACCAGGGAGCCTTAGGAAACCAGGACTCAGGGTCCTTTGCTTCCGTGTGTGTGTGTGTGTGTGTGTGTGTGTGTGTATCCCTTGTTTTCCTGGAGCATAGAGCAAGGTAGCAGTAAATATTCGCGTAGGAAATGTCCTCACCAAGTTGCCTTCCTTCCCCAAAGAGGTGCATCAGCTATGGTTTCTCTCCAGGTCCTGAGAGCCAAGATGCCCACAGGAGCAGCCCTTCCTCCTTCCTGCAGCCCCCACCCCTAAGCACCCTCCTCTCCTACTCCATGACCTGCCCTTCTTGGACTTTGAGACCAGAATGACCGTCAGTTTTTCTCTGGCTGCAGTGCCACAATCAGCTGTGAAAGACACTGTTTACAGGGCTCTTGCTCTTTTTCCTTTTGAATTTTTAAAAACCTATTTTGGAAAGAGCAGATCAAATGTTGGCTTCTTAGTCACAGAGCAGCTATAAATACATTCTGAGGGATCTTGGGCCATGTAATTTCTGGCAGACAGTAAATTTACTTACCTCCTAGATATTATCCAAGATGTGAGCATACATCCCAGGAACTCCGGTGTTCCCTTCGCCTCTAAAAGTCTTCCCCCAGCAGCTGAATACTTATGTATCTCTAGTCTTCCTCAACACTCAATGAACAGGTTCCTTGTTTCTTTCAGACTCCTTTCCAGATTATATTCATACGTGCATCATTTTGAACTCTGGAGAAGTTCATAGAGTTACAGCACTTTGACCTTGAACAGTAAATACTTAAAAGCCTGGTTCAGACTCAGATTTTGAAAATGATATCTTGAATCTGCTTTCTCTGATTTGCTAGTTATTTCCAAAAGCTTCATTCTACTGGAGAATCTTGTTAGTATAATAGCCTCCTAAATAAACAAATATATCAGTGAAGGTAAGAAAATGGAAAGAGCGCGAAATGGAAATTTGAATCTTAGATTTGCTCATGGTTAGTTGTGCTAGCCGAGAGCCACACAACTTCTCTGGTCCTTGGTGTTTCATTCTGAGAGTGTAGCTGCTAATTGTCTACTAGGGTTATTTTGAGGATTAAATGAAAAAAAAAAAAAAAAAAGCAAAGTACCTAAGAGAGTGCCTAGCATAGAGAAGACACGTCAGCAGATAATAGTTAAATCTGACTGGTGCTTTTCTTTTAAAGATATTTATTCTCATAGCATTCCACAGAAGGTGTGAGTATTGGTCTATTTATAACATAGGTGAGGAAGCAGGCAGAAGTGACATTCGGTGATTTTTTTCCACAGAGACAGGAATAACTCGGATTCACTGACTTCTGGATTGGGTGTAATTTTTAGACTGAGAAATTCAGAGTCAACCATTCAGTGGTTTGGAAATGAGCCCTTGAAGTAACCTTTGGGAATCAGGTTACCTTTACCCTCTATGCCTTTGCATTCTTAAAGCGATTATAAAAAAATAATCAAACAGGGCTGGTGAGATGGCTCAGCAGCGTAAGCGCCTGCCTGGCAAGCGCGAGGGCCCGAGTTCGACTCCCGGAACCCACATACGAAAAAGGGCCGGTGATATCGCTCAGCGGCACAGGCGCCTGCTGACGCGTGGGGTCCTGAGGTCGACCCCCGGTACCCACACAAAAAAAAAAAGTCAAACAAAAATGACCTAAGGTGACTGGAATTCAATAAATACAGTGAGTGCAGTGTGTCCTAGGGTGCAGCTGTGAACAGTGATGGGACATCTCTTTTATTGGGGTGACGCAGTGTTTCTGGGGCACCCTGTAATTCCACACAGCTTCACAGCGCTGTCGCATCAGGTGAGATGCAGGAGAATTCAGGTCAGCTCTTCGTCAAACAGCACAAGGAGTGATGGATGTGCAATGGATCTTTTTATTGCTGTCACAGAGATCACTTCTCTGGAAATCTCTGGAAAATGTGGTCCACAGCACTTTTCTCTAGAATGCACTTAGCTCCCGAAATCCGGGCATCTAGAATGAAGCAATTGTGAATTGTGCTTTCTTGAAACTAGTTTGACTATTAGTAATGTTCCAATCTATCTTCCTTTCTCAGTAAGGAAAAAGAAAAAAAAATATATATATACATATACTGTACTACAATGTGATACTTTATTGTTCTATTTTGAACAGTTCTTTTTCACTTATTTAAATGGTTGGAAAATATACAAGTTGATTTTTTCCCTGTTTTTATAGTGGTGTCAATTATTTTAATCTAACCTATACTTATGGGTGCACCCTAAATTATAGCTCTCTCCTCTGGAGGCAGGGAAAATAGGCACTATTGTGCTTGAAAAAAAGCAGTGAGTAGCTATGATGTGTTTGGTTAAATGCCTTAATTTTAAACCTAAGCCTTCATGAGTAAACAAAAGGCCACTTAAATGGTTTTACTAATCATATGGGATAAGAATGACAATAAATGGATGATTTCATATTTTTAATCTGACTGTCACATATGGCTTAAATGGAAGAATGATTGTGGTTACGCGATTTAAATTTTCTTTCCAAAGATTTGACTCTTTGGCGACCAGGTCACTTCCTTCAGGAAGGACTCTGGGACACCTTTGTTCTTAGCGTCACTGGCCCTATCATAAAAAAATCAAAAGCCTCATGAAAAATAACCACATACAAGCTTACTTTTTGCTCATGTCTGTCAATTACATCTTGTATTTCCAGTCATTCTGAGGGTGACTTTTGCAAGAGAAATATCCAAGGCTTTGAATACTTGTCCTGGCCAAACTGCTGCTGTTGCTATAGTTCAGATCTGCCCCAGATGTTGGCAGGGTGTTGGCGCTACTGTACCCCGGCTCAGCCCATCTTGTTTGGAGCATTTAAATTCTTCCACGGATGACCTCTCCCACTGCCAATCTCTCACTGAGAATAATGACATACAAAAGCAGATCAAAAAGTATGGTGTGTGTTTAAATAAGAAAATCAATTATAGGCCAGGCATGATGGCACATGCCTGTAATTCCAGCACTTGGGAGACTGAGGCAGGAGGATTGCTGTGAGTTTGAGGCCAGCCTGGGCTACAAAGTGAGTTCAAGGCCAGCCTGAACTGCATAGCCTGCATAGCCTGAACTGCAGCCTGAACCAATCATCTACTGCTTATCCTTTAGCTCTTTCTCTACCTCTACATTTTTTCCCAAACCGCTTGGGGAAAAGTTGCAAAAGGCATGATGCCCCATTTCTTCTAAAATCTTTAGTGTGCATTTTCTCAAAACAAGGACATTTTCAACATAACTACTGGATGTCCATTGAAATCAGGAAGTTAACATTGATACGAAGGTTTTTTTCCAATCCACAGATCCCCGCTCAGATTTCCCTGATGTTCTCAGCAATGATGCCATGATCTGAGTAGTGGATGTGTTTTCTTCGCTCAAATGGTTGAAGAAATAGATACATTTGCTCTGATTTGAAAATTAAACAATGTATGCATGTATTAAGATATCACCTGGGACTCCATTAACATGTTTAAATATGTTATGCCTCACTTCCTTAGTTATTCTGTAATGTGCAATGTGACCCATGCTTTCCGTTTTTACATTTGTGCATTTGTTACAGGCCTGGTTCCCAGGTTGTTTGGAAGTAGTGGGACCTGTAGGAGGCATGGCCTAATGGGGGGTCCTGAGATAATTTGGGTGTCCTCCCAAGGAGACTTGGGGACCTGGTCCATCCTTTAGCTCCCTTTGTGCTTTTTGGCTGTGTAGTGAGCAGTCTGCAACACCATGTACTTGCTGCCATTTCCATCCAGCATCTGCATCAGAGGCTCAAAGCAATGGGTCCACCTGATCTTGGACTGGAAAATCCAAAACCAGATCATGAGCCAAAATAAAGCTTTTCTCTTTATAGGCTAAATGTCTCAGGTGTAGTAACCCAAAACTGATGATACAAACAGCCATTAGGGTCCAGGATCTAATTGCATGTAAGTCACATGTTTCTTTAGTCATTTTCAATCTGGAACAGTTTAGTTTTTCTTTATCTTTCACAGCCTTGAAAGTTCCTCAGTTTTGTTGAGGAACGTCTCTCCATTTGAGGTTGTCTGAGGTTTTGTCATGGTAGGGTTCTGGTATGTTCCAGGAGGATCGTAGAGATGATTATGTGTTCTTTCCAGTGCATATTGTCGAAGCACTCAGTGTTGATTTAGCCGATTACTGCTGATGTTAACTTTTATAATTTGGTTAAGATGGTGTCTGTTAGGTTTCTATACAGGAAAGTTCACTGATTAGTACTTTGTGAATGGATTATAGTAAGTATTGGTAAGTGTCGATGATTATCTATTAAGATGTTAATAGGTGTTTTGTGGATAGAAGATTTGAGACCATATTAATGTTTCCTTATGAAAACATCATCCATTAATTTTGACATCCACAGATGTTTCTTACCTGAGCCAACTATTAAGATGATTGACAATTATATAATGCTATCATTCCTTCTATAATTATTACTTGGGCTTCTACTCTAAGGGAGAGCTTTCCCTTCTTATTTATGTAAATCAGTATGGATTTATGGATTCCTATTTTGTTGAATGAATTTTAATCTATTATGAACACTATTTGCCTGGATGCTTAAACTGGCCTAGATGTGGCCAATAAGAACTTTGTGAAGCTGACTTCTATGACTGCTGGTGGCCCC
Organism: Erethizon dorsatum; assembly: GCA_028451465.1. Lineage (NCBI taxonomy): Eukaryota > Metazoa > Chordata > Mammalia > Rodentia > Erethizontidae > Erethizon > Erethizon dorsatum. Next base: position 70,070,759 of record CM051834.1, read on the forward strand.
CATCATTCTTGGAGAAATTCTTAACTTCACTGCACAACAAATTGCAGGTTCATCTTGTGCTTTTCTTGCCCTGGCACTGGAATCAGCCGTATCTCCAAGTTCTAGCAGCTTTTAGTTGAAAAAGTATTTAGAAAACAAGACTTAGGCATTTGCAGTGCTCCATGCTACAAGAGTACCACTGATCCCAGGCTTGCTCGGAGAGCAGAGCTGTGTACCTGTATGCATACTTTATCAATCTCCGTATCTACGTATTTTGGAAACCCTGCATTTACACCAGGGCCTCCTATTATAATCCATCATCACATAAGTTACTGTAGTCCTCCTTTCTCCATTGCTGTACCTCCCTTCCTTGACAGTGAGGAAGCTGATATTTGATGACTTCTTTTGGATGTAGCGCTCTCTCTCATCAGTGGATGTTTTCTCAGCCCGTCTCTGATTCACACCGGCTGGTGTAGGTCAGGAGTCACAGGGCTCCCAGTTCTAGTGAGCCAGCGAGGAGCTCACCTACAATGTTCTGAAGAATCTTGGCTATTTTACTGAAGGATGTTTCGCTTACAGTGCAAGATGTCTACAGTCAGAATATCATGTTTATGTAACAGCCATGCCTCTCGCTAGCTGTGAAATGTTGGGCAAAGTAGTTAACCTCCTCCAGGATTTAAAAGAGGTCATAGCAGGGAGAAAGTGGGCCATCTTGTTGATTCTCGTTATTTGAGTATAGCTCCTGACGTAGGATGAAGGACCTGCCTTCACCAAGTAGCCATTCGTGGGACAATGCACAGCAACCTTCAGTGAGAGACGGTGAGGGGACTGCAGGACAGAGGTGTCAGCTGGGTGGGAGGGAGGCATCAGCAGAGGTCTCACCTGTCACACCAGCTCACCTGGGATACCTGCAGCTCGCCCTCACATAAACACGCTCAGTAACACATCCAAAGCCTCGATTTCTTGCAACCCAGGGATGGTGGTGTGAGCTTCCCCAAGGCAGAGAATTCTCTACCTTAGAGAATTACACGAGGATCAAATGCACTATTTCCTGGTGGGTGAAATAAGAGACATTTTCAACTTCTGCTCCTTCTCCTTTTCAAAAGAAACACATACGCATGGTAGAAAATATAGGAAACCTAGGTAAGCAGAAATAAGGTGATGGCACACTGGAAATCCCACCAGGAAGGATAACAAGTGATTACGTTTTGGACTAAGTCCTTTTTGTCTGTTGCTATGCACGTCAGGGATAAGGCATTAATCTGATGGATTCTTCACTCTGTTCTCTGCTTTCTGAGCAAGGAGAGGACCAGACTCCCTGCAATTCCCATTCCCAATTCTCCTAAGCCCCTCCCTGGATCCAGCCACGCAACATCAGCACAGAGGCCAGGAAGCAGGCCGGGGTCTGTGCAAGCAGGGCAAGGACCACGCGCGTGCGCTCCTCTCGGCGGGCACTTCTGTCTGGCAGCGCTCTCCCCTGACGCCCTTCTTCCTTTCCTTCCTTCTTCCTTTCCTTCTTCCTTTCCAGGTGGAGACGGCCAGGGCACAGGCTTCCTCACTCTTTCATCATAACAGGTCGTCGCCTATCAAAGCTGGCTGGTGTCCAGGTCCCAGAGGAAACAGCAGTAGGAACCTTTTCTATCCGACTGTGCCAGGCACGCAAGCTTCTCTGGCACACGTGGCCAGGGAGTAGACTCAGAGGATGTGGCGGGGCTTGTATTTGTGACCTCTAGGTGGGAGATCACAGCTGCCTTCCTGTCCCTTCTGCCTGCCTTGGATGTTGGCCAGCTGGTCAGTGGAAGCAGAAGAAGAATATACAAGTTAGCTCCTTGTCTCGGGATCGTCACTGCCCGTCCGGTGAAAGGATGATACTCCAGGTGTGCTTTGCATCTCTCTGAATATCTCCTCTGAGGACTTGTGGATGTCCTCATCACTTATGTCTATGAAAAGTCATAAGGCCTTCGTTTTGCGCCATCATCTTTATATTTTTATTCATTCAAAAGACATATTAGTGTGTCCCAGGCATTCTGCCCCAAATTTGTTATTTACTGTCTGCTAATGGTTTGAAATTTCATCCTTAGAGGCTTGAGAACTTTGTGTCTGGAAGGTTTTATTCATCAAATGGAAAGACTCTGATTAAAACACACCCCTAGAGCCTCGTCAGGGAGCATGTTGCTGTGTATTTGTTGGTATAGTTCAGTGTTAACACTTGGGTGCAGGGAGGATGAGAGGGGCAGACAAAGAAGAGAGGGTAACAGGGACCAGGAGGAGCTAACACCAACCTCATCTCAGCACCCGTGCAAGTCTTCTGGCTCCATCGTTCAGCAAGCCTTGGGATACAGCTTGTTTCTTTATTTTATTTAAGTTCACCCCACCACCCCCATCACATCTTTATGTCCCTTTATGGTAAGCAATGCCAAAGTCATGGCCTTGTATATATCCCCACTCCTTTAACCCCGCCCGTACTCTCATGGCAAACTGATGGAATTCACCTCTGGCTGGCTCTGCTTCTGTACCTCAGCAACTGAATGTGGCAAGCTTTTCTTCTTTTTAAAGGCTTAATACCGTAATATCCTTGTTACAGTTTAGATCTAAAACGTTCCCCAGAAGTCTCCTGTGTTCAGAGGTGGGGCTTTTGTATGGTGATTGGATCATGGGGGCGCTGACGGTGCTGCTGGAGGCGGGGCCTGGTTAGAGGTGGTCACTGAGCCAGTGACCTGGAGGGGTGCATCTCCCTCCCCGGGTCCTCCTTTCTCTCTGCTTCCTGGCTGCCATGAGGTGAGCAGCTGTCCTCCACCCAGACCCTTCCACTGTGCCATTTCTGCCTTGGATTCAGCTGAAATGAGAAAGTGACTAAGAAAATCCACTGTATGTATATACCAGTTTCTTTGCTCATTCCTCCATCCATGGACTTTTTGTCCATATATTGGCTATCATGAATAATGCAGTGAACATGACAGTGTAGATGTCTTTTTAGAATTCTGACCCCAGCTCTTTTTAGACATAACTTGGAGTGGGGGTGCACAATCATAGAGTTGTTCTATTTTTATTTTTTTTTGAGGAGTTCTATGCTGTTTTTCATGGTAGCTGCACCGTTTACATACTGATCGATGGTGTATGAAGATTCTCTTTTCTCTGCATTCTCAATTAATCCTTTTGTATTTTTGATAATGACCATCCTAACAGGTGTGATATCTCATTGTGTTTTTTAATTTCCCAGAGATTAGTGATGTTGAGCACTTTTCATGTATCTGTTAGCCAAATGTATGTCTTCTTTGGAGAAATGTTTATTTAAACCCCTTGACATTTTCTATTCTTTATTTTATGGTGCTTGGGATCAAACCCAGGGCCTTGCACATGCTAAACCAGTGCTCTACCACTGAGCTACCCTCCCTGCTCCTTTTTGCCATCAGTTGGTAGTAGTTCCTTATATATTTTCAATATTAATCCCTTATGGATCTATGGTTTGAAAATATTTTCCCATTCTATAAGTTTACCTTTTCATTTTGTTGATTGTTTCCTTTGCTGTGCATAAGCTTTTTAGTTCGATGTAATTCTTCTTACTATTTTTTGCTTTGTTATCAATTCTTATGGTGTCACATTAAAAAAAAAATTACCACCATGAGTAAAGTCGAGAAGCTTTTCCTCTAGAAGTTTTACCTAGAATTTTCAGGTCTTACATTTACATTTCAATCTTTAATACATTTGAGTTGATTATTATGTATAGTGTAAGATAAGTGTCCACATTCTTTCTTTGGCTTGCATATATTCAGTTTTCCAAATACTACTTATTGAAGGCTTTGTCCTTCTCCACTGTGTGTTCTTGGTGCTTTGTCAAATATCAGTTGACCATATATGAAGTATGATAGAAAATATGGTGAATGTTTAATTTAAAAAAATTATAATAAAAGGAACATTACCATTAATCCCCCTCACTTTGAACACACTTATCCCATCATTCTTGCCACTTTCTGAGGCAGTTCTGGAGACCCTCTTTCATGTCTTTAGTTGTGCTGTCATGGCTGCCTTGATGTCATGAATCATTTCCATATGTTTACCTGTCACGGTCATTTTGACTTTGGTGAAGAGCCAGAAGTTGCATGCTGCCAGATTCAGTGAATAAGGTAGGTGAAGACACACTGTAATGTATCGATGAGGCTGCCTTTCTGTTGAATGCACTTGGCAGCAGCATTCACTATAGTTTTTTATTTTATTTTATTTTATTTTTAATGTGGGTACTGGGAGTCGACCTCAGGACCTCGCACTTGCCAGCAAGCGCTCGTGCTGCTGAGTGATATCACCGGCCCTTTTTTTCCTTTATGTGGGTTCTGGGAGTCGAACTCAGGACCTCGCGCTTGTCAGGCAGGCACTTATGCCGCTGAGCTATATCACCGGCCCTCACTATAGTTTTGATCATAGCTTGTAAAGACACAAAAATGGACTTTCAGAACTGCTTCAGAAAGTGGCAAAAATGATGGGATAAGTGTGTTTGAAGTAACAGGGGTGGTATTTTTGAAGGTGGTTAATGGCAATGTGTCTTTTACGATAATTTAAAAAATGTAAACATTAGCCATATACAATATTTTGGTCACACCTTGTGTGTGTGGGTTCGTTTTGGGATATCTATTCTGTCTTATTGGTCTGTGCTGGTCTGTCTGTCTGTCTGTCTTTACGCCAGTACCATTTGGTCTTACTATATCTTTGTATTATGCTTTGAAATTAGGTGGTGTGCTGCCTCCAGTGGTTTTCTTCTTCCTTAAGACTGCTTTGCCTATTTGGGGCTCTTTGTGATGCCATATGAAGCTTAGAGTATTTTTTTTCTATTACTGTAAAAATACCATTAGGATTTTGATGGGGATGACATTGAATCTGTTGAGTCATATGGACATTTTAATGATATTTTCTTCCAACCCATGAAAACCTACATTTTGAGTCACATTTTTTTTTTTATATGCGGGTACCGGGAGTCGAACTCAGGCCCTTGCGCTTGCCAGGCAGGCGCTTACGCCACTGAGCCGTCTCACCGGCCCCGGGTCACATGTTTTAAAAAGCATTATTGCTAGCAGAAGGCTGTAATGTAGGCTTCTCCGAGCTTCTTTCCATCCAGTCAGTACAGTGACTTCTGCTAATGAAATAAAATTCACTCTTTTGGGAGATTTGGCAATTTTAAGAACCTTGAAAATATTGATATTCTCTGTGCTAATATATGATGGGATAATCTAAAATATAGGTACAAGAATGCATTCATGAATATACTTCTTCCCATATAGGAAAAAGGATACATCCACGAAGATTCTATCTCTTCTTTCTTCTAGTGGAAGGCCCAGAGCAATACCATGTATACCAGGCAGTCACTACTACAAAGCTGCCAGTTATTCAAGCTGGCCAATCCTAAACTGTTCCCCTGTCCTGCTTTGCTTTTCCTGCAGACATCCAAGTAATGGCTGTGGCCTAGCCCTTCCCTCATCCCTGTCTTCTCTCTCCTGACCTCCTGCCTGCCTAGCGTGCCATGCCCCCATCTCTGGGACCTGTGAATATAAACTTTGTTTTTTTGAGCCTCTCTTCTGTGCCTTCTTGTGGTCACATTGTAAAAGAATTACAAAACAAATTCCAATCAGAATCTTGGAAATTTTTTGGAAGAAATGGACAAGCTGATTGTAGATTTATATGCGATTACAAAAGATCTAGAATGGACAGAACAATTTTGAAAATAAAGAATAAAGATGGAGGACTCAAGCTACCTGATTTCAAGATACTACAAAGCTACAGTCATCAAGACAGTGTTATTGGTATGAATTTAAACATACAGATTAAGGGAACGAAATTGAGAGCAGGGATAGATTCACACATGTGCGGACAATTGATTTTGTAAAAGACACTAAGATAATTTGATGAGAAAGAATAGTTTTTTTCAACAAACCCTGCTGGAACACTTAGATATCCAAGTGGAAAAAAATCCTCCTAAAAACCATGAACTGATAGGTAAACAAATTGTGGTAGATCCAACAGTGGAATCCTACTCACTGGTAAAAATAAATGGGCTATGGATACATTTAACAATATGGGTAAATTGTGAAAGCTGAGAGAAGCCAGGCACAAAAGACTACATATTGTATATTCCATTCACACGAAATTCTCTAAAAAGGCATGTGTGCCGAGAGAGAAAGATCAGTGGCAGCCAGAGGCCAGGGATTGGATGAGGCATTTAGCAGACAAAGGGCATAAAAGGAGTTTTAGTGGCAGTGATAAAATTCGATAGCTTGAGTGTGGTGGTGGGTATCTAACTGTAGCCATTTGTCACAACTCAACAAAATGAAGATTTCAAATTAGCTGCTAGTTGCATCTACTTACAATCTGTGTCTGGTAGCCTCAGACTACAAGAGTCTTAAAGGTCCCTGAATATGTTTTTGATTACTATAATTAATTCAGGTGGAAGAAGAGAAAACAAAGGCTATTGAGATAAAAAATGAAAAAGCAAGAGTGTCTGTTATGATTCTGAGCTCCGATCTTGAAGGTGATATGAACATAGTTTTAGAGAAGCTGATTGAACAAAATACCCAACACCCACAAGTTAAGGGAGGAAAGGCTTATTTAGCTCAGTTTGTAGAGGTTTCAGTTCATAGTTGGCTGGCTCCAAGGCAGGGTGGCATGGCAGAGGGGCATCACAGAGTGGACAGAAGGCAGCAGAAGACAAGCAGAAGCAGCAATAAGCGACAAGCGAACCGCAACAACCCTCTTACTCTCCCTTATGTCTTACCCAGCTGCTAGTTGCGTCCTTAATCCTAGTATCACATCCTTGATCCCAGCATCACGTGCCCTAGATCCAGCCACTCTGAAAAGCCCCACCTATGACTGCATGAAGCTTTGGGGGGACATCTAGATACCAGCCATAACAGGAACCCAAGACCTTCCCAGCAGAGAGGCTCCTGGAAAAACTAAGAACTTCCCCAGACAAGGCATCCTTCAGTGATCCTCCACACAAGTGGGAGCTCGCGGTCACTCTGAATCGTTTGTGAAAGATCGGGTAAGAATGCACACTGGAATCCCCCAAATTTCTCATATACCCCTATGAGGGGTATTGTTTACTAAGGGGTGTGTGTTTACAGAATGAAGACTTGGATATCATTTTATTAATGAAAAGTTATTTAATAATATTCAACAACTCGTCACTATCTGATGGAGAAACTCCCAGAATGGTCTGAAAGGAGAGTATTTTTAGGTTTTTTGTTTTTCATCTGAAAAAATGGAAGCCAAGAGAGCATCATAATTTGCCCCAACAGAGTTGGAACTAGAACGTAAGACTTCCAGCTTGTAATTCACTACACTTTTGAATGCACCAGGATGGCAACAAAACAAAACAAAACAAAAAATAAAACGCAGAAAAGATTCATGCATAGATGCGACCTTCCAATCAGCAGATGGTAAAGTGTTAGGAAATCTACTTGGTCCTCTCCAGATTGATAGATTTTTTCACTCTCCATAGGTAGGGGATGAAGTCTGAGGTGCTTTAATTCTCTACAAGTTGTTTCCTTTGAGCCATCCTATCAGGAATCATAGGAATGCGAGGGATAATAAAAGTAATATATCATTAGATAAAGGATAAGGATAACTGTGATATAGTGAGAATAAGCTCCTGCTTGGGAAATGTTTAAACATTTTAATATTCTGGTTTACTATAAATAAACATAAAAAATTATTCTATTTCTTTTTCTTAGTTGCTGAAATTTTTAACGCATTATCAGTCCATCTCTTGTACAATGAATGAAGTAATGAAGCCTAATTTGCTCCTAGAAGCAAAGGGTCCTGTAATGAATGTTCTATGTCAATATCAGTTCTCATATAATATTGGTGATGTACATGCAAAAACCTAGGTGATAAAAAGGTTTTAAATCCTTGAAATTGTTTTTTTTTTTTTTTTTTTTTTTTTGTGGGTACCAGGGGTCGACCTCAGGACCTCACGTGCCAGCAGGCGCCCATGCCACTGAGCGATATCACCGGCCCTTTTTTCATATGTGGGTTCCGGGAGTTGAACTCGGGCCCTTGCGCTTGCCAGGCAGGCGCTTACGCCACTGAGCCATCTCACCGGCCCTGGTTTTTTTTTTTTTTTTTTTTTTTTTTGATGCTGCTGTCCTAAAAGTGGAATATAAAGAGCATCAGGACAATTGTGAGTTTCATAATATAAATTTTCCTATATAATCAGAAATTAAAATCGGTGATTTCCCCCTGATTCTTCTAAGCATATCTTCCATTTGTCCCTCTAGAACCATTCTCTGTGCTTCTTGCCCTGCTGTGCATCCCCAGAGGTGACCTTGGTGGACTGTACCTAGTCAAGTCCCTGCCCCTTGCTTCTTGTTGAGTTTGACAGTGAGAAGCACAGTTCAGAGGGTGGAGGGAAAAGCTTGAATATTTACTTGCCCATTCCTCGCTTGTGTCCCTGCACTGCTGGTGGAGGATGCTTTTCTCTATGATGTACCCTATCAGCCTCCACCAGGGATCCCTGCTTCTAGGGCTCTGGCTTTCTCTTTCCTAGGCCCCCCTTGACCTCTCAGACCTGCAGGTGAGGAGCCTTTGTCTCCCGTGCTGATTCTGTACACAGGCCTCCATTAAGCTCTCTTTGATATAACACTCTGAGTGTACCATCTATTGCCTGCTTAGACCTTGGGAAAATATGAATGTTGCAGTGGCTAATGACTTTCTTTGGGGAATTATGATTCTTTGTTCAATTTTAACTCTCTTGAGCCCACGTGGTATTCTAATAGTGAATTTCTATTTCTCTTATGCACATCTTTATTAGTTTGGATTCTTCTCTAAGGAAAGGTTGTTTCTTTTCTCCCATGTACTTATTTAATCCTTTGTTTATATCAGTATGCTCTTGTGGATATTGATTTTATTCTTTGGAGTATAATCCAATTTATTTATTGGTAGTTTTATTATTACTTCTTTAATTTCATTGACTGATATTGGATTATTTAGAATTTTTATATCTTCTTGATTCAGTTTTGGAAATTCATATGTATCTAGGAATCTGTCCATTTCTTCTGAATTTTCTATCTTATTACAGTACAAGTTCCTAATTCTAATATCACAGATGAAATTAATTGCCATTGATTTCCAATTTCATTGCACTGTGATCTGATAATGTGCATGGGATAATTTTAATTCCTTTGCATTTATTTAAGCATGTTCTATGAGTTAGTATGTGGATTATTTTGGAGAAAATCCCATGTACTGCTGAGAAGAATGTGTATTCTGTTGTTGTGTAGTGGAACACTCTGTAGATATCTACTAAGTCCATTTGCTCAAAAGTTTGGTTCAGCTCTGAAAATTCTTTGGTGATTTATTGCCTAGTTGGTTGTCTACTTGTTACAATGCAGTGTTGAGTTCCTCCATCACAATTGTATTGGTGCTTAACTGGTTTTTCCTACCCATTAGTGTTTGTTTTATACAGTTGGGTGCATCAGTATTTGGCGCATATATATTTATGATTGTTATCTCTTCCCTTTGGCTTGTTCACTGAACAAGTATGTAATGACCTTCTTTGTCTCTTCTGATGGGTCTTGGCTTGAAATCCACTTTTTCTGCAAATAGAACAGCTACCTTTGCTTTTTTCTGGGTTCCTGTCCCATGAAGTACTGTTTCCATCCTTGGTTTTTAATCTATGAGTTTCTTTATGAGTTAAATGTGTTTATTGTATGCACCATATTGTTGGATCTTGTTTCTTGTTCCCTTCTGCCAATCTGTTTCTTTTGATTGATGAGTTGAGACCATTCACATTGATTGTTATAAGTGATATGTATTGATTTGTCCTTGTCAACATATTATTTTTCTGTTTTTGATTCACTTTCCTTTCCTTCTATTTAATTGTTTGCCTTGCCTATGGATTCATTCTATTGGGATTCTTGGAATTGTTGTCTTTTTCTAGAATATCCTTTGGAACTTTTTGGAGTGCTGGCTTGGTGGTCATGAATTTCTTTAAGTGTTCTTTATCATGGAAATATCTTATTTGTCAATCAATTTTGAATGATAATTTTGCAGGGTACATCAAACCCGGTTGGAGATTGTTTTCTTTTAGGGCTTGGAATACTTCACTCCAAGCTCTCCTTGTTTTAAGCTTTTGTGGTGAGAAGTCTATTGTGATTCTAATGGGCTTTCCTTTATAGGTGATGTGTTTCTTTTTTTCTAACAGCTTTTATTGTTCTTGTGTTGAATTTCTAGAATCTTGAGTATTATATGCCTTGGTGTAGTTTTTTTCCGACAATGTCTAATTGGAGTTCTATATGTCTCACTTATCTGTATGTCAAATTCTTTGTCCATGCTTGGGAAGTTTTCTTCTATTACTTCTGTGAACAGGTTTTTAAAATGTCATTTGAGCTATCTACCGCTTTTTCATGGATTCCAATCAGTCTTATGCTATTTTTCTTTGCATCATCTAGCAACTGTTGGATTGATTTTTCATGGTCCCTTGCTATTTTAAAGGAGTCTTTTATTTGATGATCACTAACCACAAATCTGTTTTTTCTAGATAGGAGTCTCTATCTTCACATTGGTTGATTCTGCTGTGTATACTTTCAATAGAAATTTTAATCTCCTGGATATCTGTTTGAATCTTTTTTATGGAATCCAGTTCTTTCTTTTGTTGGGCATTCATGGTTTCCATCACTTTTCTAAGCTCCTCTATGTATCTGTCTACTATAGAGTCACTAAACATGTCCATCACTTTAGTTATCAGTATAATTATTTCTGATTTTTTTCCTAGAGATGCATGCATATGCTTTGTTACTTCCACTGCTACCATTTCAGAAAGTTTATCTGGGTGGCTTTTGATTTCATCTACCTCAATGTCCCCTGATTTTGCCTTGGGTGAACTGAAGGTCTGAGGTTGCATCTTGCTTTCATATTTTCTCATTTTCTATATTTTTTTGTTTATTTGTTTTCTGTGCTGATGTTTGTAAAGTGTTTATGGTAGGTATCTTTATTACAAATATATTGAGACCTCTTTAGGAAATGACTGCTTTTCAAAGATGTCTTCTAGGCATAGCTGGCTCTTTGCCTTTGAGTATATTCCAGGATCCTGCCACTTCTGTTTATTAAGGATGAGAGATTGCAGCCTGTTTGGCCTACTACCCAGTTCTTTGGTACCTGACTGTAGTATTTTTTATGTCCCCTAATTAGCTGTTGTATCATACAGCATCCATTGTTCTCTTCCACTGGTTCCTTTCTCCCTGGAGGACTCTGGAGTTGCCTGCTTTCACTGTGTCTCTGTAGATTTAATCTTCCTTTCTCATGCCACAAGCTAGGAGCTGGCGAGAAAGTGCAGGTTGCCGCTTCCTTTTTCTGTGTTGTGGTCTGTCTCTTTAATTTCTCTGTAAGCTTGGAAGTCTTCTTTCATAAATGTGATGTGATCAAATATATGGTTAATGCTGCTGTGAAGTGTTATCCAGTGGAGAGGCAGGCTTATTAAGACTTACGGTGTGTTTGCATCCACCTTATTCACTAGATCTTGTACTGTATGACTTCTGGCTCTTACCCAAAGACAAAATAGCCACAAAAGGTAAACATTTTGAATCACTGCAGGACATTGAGGCAGTCACAACAGCACAACTAAAGACTCTTGGGAGAGGGTTTCCAGAATTGCTTTAGAAGTGGGCAAAAATGGTGGTATTAGTGTGTTTGAAGCAAGGGGGACTATTTTGAAGAGGATGAATGGCAATGTATCTTTTTTTTTTTATTTTTTATATTTTTTGTGGGTACCAGGGGTCGACCTCAGGACCTCGGGCGCCAGCAGGTGCCCGTGCCGCTGAGCGATATCACTGGCCCTTTTTTCGTATGTGGGATCCGGGAGTCGAACTCAGGCCCTCGCGCTTGCCAGACAGGCGCTTACGCCACTGAGCCATCTCACCGGCCCCAATGTATCTTTTATTACAATAAATTTTTGAGAATTTAAACATCACTGTTTTCTTTGATCACACCTCTTACAAATTTATTTCTCATCTGTTTGCATATATGTATGTGGGTATGTACACATATAAGTTATATGTTTATGCATGTGTGTATATATGAATATATACATATATTAAATATATATATACATACATTTAAAAAGCCATGAGTTTGAATCAGTAGGAAATGAGGTAAAGAAGCACATACTACTTCAGATTTAATCTAGTAAAGTTAGTCAAAAACATCAGTTTTAACTTGGGAAACATTTTTAATATTCAATAAGAGCATTAATGCCTTATAATCTGCATTTAAAAATTAACACAGGGGGCCGGTGAGATGGTTCAGTGGCATAAGCGCCTGCCTGGAAAGCACGAGGTCCTGAGTTTGACTCCTGGAACCCACATAAAAAGGAAAAAAGGGCCGGTGTTATCGCTCAGCGGCACAAGAGCCTGCTAGCAAGTACAAGGTCCTGAGTCCGACCCCCGGTACCCACATTAAAAAAAAAAATTAACACAGTATGAAGACTTCTCATGTGGGGCTCATTTGCCATGCGACTTCTTCATTCCTTTATCACCACCTGCCCATAGTGTGTCATGCAGGACAACAGCATGTGTCTTAGTTACTTTTCATGTTGCTGAGACAAAATGCTGTACCTGACACCCACAAATTAAAGGAGGGAAGGTTTATTTTGGCTCAGTTTGTAGAGGTTTCAGTCCATACAGTTGGCTAGCTCCAAGGCAGGGTGGCATGGCAGAGGGACATCACAGAGGAGAAACAGTCCATGGCAGGGTAGGCAGAAGGCAGTAGCAAGCAGCAGCAGCAGCAAGCAGCAGCAGCAGCAGCAGCAGCAGCAGCAGCAGCAGCAGCAGCAGCAGGTCTGCCTTCCCTCTCTTCCTTTATATTCCATCCAGACTGTAAGCCTATTGATCGCTGCTGCCCACGCCCAGGGTGGGGCTTCCATTATCCACATCCAGAGCTCTGCTATTTCTAATCAGTGGACTCATTTAGTACCACACACCCTTAATCCCAGTATGTCACACCTGAGATACAGCAAGCTCTGTAAAGCTCCATCTATGAGTGCATGCGGCTTTGTGGGGGACATCTAGATATAAGCCACAACAGCATGGTTGGCATACCCGCCTTGTGGTGGGTGGAGCTTGCAGGGGGCAGGAGCGTGTGGACAAACCATTGGGCTACTAGGAAAGGATGCAGGGCATGTGGGCTTTAGGGAAGATGCTTTTTCACTCTCAGACTACTAGAGCAGAAATCCATATCATAGACAGCTGAATGCTGTCTGCAGATGTGACATCATACTGATTGCGCAATGAGATGGACTAGCGACCATCATGAGGCTACAACTCTATCCTCCTCTATTGACTCACCAGCACTGCCCCTGACTTCTGCTACCTATTTCCATGGCCACCCCCGGGGCTGAATAATCCTCTGAATGTCAAGCTATGGAACCAAAAGCACTGTAAAAGAAGCTAGAGATGGCCACATCTGGGGCCTTTGAATCCAAAGGTCAATGGTCCATCAAAGGAAGCTAATTAGGAACCTGATAGATCATTATTTACTCAGAAATACTGGCAGAAGCTGTAATGATGTAAATATAATCCTGAAGCTTGGGGCTTTGCTGGACATCAAATAGGAAATGTATATTTTTTCAGCCTACCTGACTCACCAGCTTGGAGTAGAAAGCAGTATAGGTTTTGCTTTTTTCCCCTGGAGGAATCAAACCTTGTGATCAGCTGGGACTTCTATATGAGAATCAAAAAGAAGGGTGAAGAGGATTCCAGCAGGTGGATGGAGGGCAGTCTTACCTCCAGGCAAATCCTGTGCGCTCATCAAATCTAGTTTTGCAACACAGTAGGGCATTTTCAACAATCTCATAAATGTTTGAGAAATTTTTATCAAAAAAAAAAGGAAATACCACTTCATTTTAAATTCACTTTGACACTAAAATAAATGGGTCAGGGGGGAGAATGTGAAATCAATCAGTGACACAGTTACTGGCCTCACTGAGGCCACAACTGTGTTTCTGCGTCTGATTCTCGAGTCCCTGGTTTCCTGCCCCTTCCCTCCTCTCTTGGTTGAAGGAAGGTGACCTTCCTTCCTCCACGCTTAGGCGGAAGTGACTCTTCCTGTGACTCTCAGGGGCTGGTGCGGGACTGCTGAATACTGCTGTGCATTTGTCTTCTGGGACAAGGGCTAGGGCCTGGGCTGAAAGAGGTCTTCCCTAGGGCAGAGGATATTCCCAGCATTCATCATCCGGGGCAGGAAACCACTAGAAAGGAGGGAGAGGGGGCTCTGGGCCTTATCTCTTGAGCCTCTGCAGCACTCAGGAGTCAGGCTGGGCTTGAGGGGTAATACCTCGATTCCTCGCCGAGGCTGGACAGGAGCCAGGCAGGGAGAGCTCTGGGAACCCTCCAAGACAGCTGGGGGCTTCAGGCACTGACAGTGATATCACCTAACGTCAAAATAAACAAATAAGTAAAAATAAAAAAAGAAGGAAAAGAAAAAAATTTTTGGAGAGGTGCAATTCCGCTTTGTACTCAGTGAAGTCTGCTCAAACACCACAGACTAATACCAGCTGAATTGTGGAGGAGAAGGGGGAGCAGGAATTTATCTTTCCTCGGGCTGGATTTGTGAAAGAGAGGCTCTGAGGCAGGGCAGGGATCAGTGGGATCCTCAAGGAGAGCGTGGGTCTCAGGACGAGGCCATGGGCTGTGAGGTCAGCTAGCCTCCCTAACCCGAGTCTGTGTTTCCTTTCCGGTGGGTTTTCCGCAACGTGCTTACCGAGCTCCATCACGTCTTCCACCGGCCTTGGGGCTCCAAGGAATCAGAAGCCTGTCTCGTTTGACCCATCTCCCTGCAGCAGCACTAACACAGAACTTGCTTTCTCAGTACCGTTTGAAGACGTGGGTCTGAATGTCAGTTTCCATGTCTGGGTTCCCTGTGGGAAATGACAAATCCTGAGACCTCCCGGCGATGGCACGGAAGGACCTCCCTTGGGGGCCCAGGTCGGTCCTGTGAGTCTCCTCTTTGGAGGGGTCATTTGAGCCTAAGCCTTGACTTTTATCGGAGACCCTGCCTAGAACTGATCACTTTGGTGCCGAGTCACTTTGGAAGACTCTCATGCTAGCTTTTTTAAGTGGAAAAGTTAATATTCACGTATTTTTTTTTTGTTTGTTTTTAAAAAGTCAAATCATACATCAGGAATACCACAGATCAGGAACAGCCCAGAGCACACTTTCAATGTCCCCTGTCAGAGGCAGATACTAACTTCTTGAGCATTTTTTCATAAATTTTCTACATAAATGTAAACACACACATGCATATATTTATATGAGCATATTTATAGATATGCTTACATGTTTAGTATAATTGGGAGCATGCTCTGTTTTGTTTTTAATTTACATTTTTCATTCCAAATATTTCCTGGTGATTTTCCGTATTGCCCCACATAAATTGACCTCATTTATTTTAAAAAAATGTGTCAAATTAATACTCGTACATGATTTAATTGTAAAACATAAGAATCTGTGGAAGGAAATCATCTTCTGCCTCAGCTCCAGCCTTAATCCACTTGCCTCATAACTCTTTGTTTTTAGTTTTTTAATAGCATTATATTATTAATAATATACATTTATACTCCTGTTTTTTAAATTATCAATTTAAAGTATTATCTCCTGGTATTAGTCTATGATAGATAAGGATGTAGCCCACTAATATATTAACTATCTATCAACTTTAGATATTGTCTGTTGGTTTTAGAATAAGGCAGATGAGCACTTAGCTGCTTATCCCACGCTATCTCCTCCCAATATGGCTGCAGTTTCTCCCTTGTCACCTCTGCAACCTCAAGTACCATTCTTTTTTTTTTTTTATGTGGGTACCAGGAGTTGACCTCAGGGCCTCACGCTTGTCAGCAGGCGCCCATGCCACTGAGTGATATCACCGGCCCTTTTTTTCCTTTACGTGGGTTCCGGGAGTCAAACTCAGGACCTCGCGTTTGCCAGGCAGGCGCTTATGCCGCTGAGCTATCTCACTGGCCCTCAAGTACCATTCTTAAGACTGTTTCTCTCTGTATCAAGTAGAGGGAGTATCTTTTGATTCTGCAAACCACAGCCTTCCTTTTTCTTCAATCACTCCTTCTACAAGAACCTTTGCCTCTTTCAGGCTCTCCCCACTCTCCATTTTTTCCACCATCATTAAGGTTTGCAACATTTTCACTCTGCTCTGTGACCATAACGATGTTTTCCATGGTCTGCTGACAGGAGTGCTTCCTGTGTAGATTAGCACTTATGGTAGCAAGTGATAGAAAACTCAAAACCAAAAAGCAGGAAAGCAAGTTTACCCCTCACATCACAAATGGCAAAGGGCAAGCATGGTTCTAGCCTCAGGTGAAGCTTCATCTAACAGTGTTATCAGGACAGTTTCTCTCCAACTCTTAGATTCTGCTTTCTGATGGCTCAACTGGCTGAGCTTGCCCCTAAAGGGGGCAAGAGGTTGGTACCTGTTTCATACTCTCACTTTCTCAGGTTTAAATCCAATAAATCCAGGGGAAAGAAGAGAAAGTTTTTTCCAAGTGGTCAAATTGTGGAATTTATTCTGCTTGGAACAGTGTGTTCCTGCACCCATCCTGAAGCAGAGACTGTGAGCAGGGATTGTGGGCATGCCAGGTACCTAACCCTGTGCCCCAGGCTCCACTTCTGTTAGGAGGCCAGGAGCCCCAGCCAAAGCCCAGGAGTTGCCCAAAAGGAAATCGGCAGAAAGAGGATAGGACACTAGATATCAAAAAGAATAAATACCCATTCTTTGTGTCTTAGTTACTTTTCCTGTTGCTGAGACAAAATACCTGACACACAAAGTTAAAGGAAGGTTTATCTGGCTCACAGTTTATAGAGGTTTTGGTCCTTAATCAGCTGGCTCCAAGGCAGAGAAGCATGGCAGAGGGGCATCACAGAGGAGTCCACGGCAGGCAAAAGGTAGAAGGCTGCAAGGCAGCAAGCAGCAAGTGAGAAGCAGTGACCCTCTTTCTGTCCCTTATATCCTATCTTTTAGGGCAGTTAGTATTCACGTGCAGTGTGGGGTACCCAGAACTATGCCAAAACAATCAATGGAATGATTTAGTAAGCACACACTCTAGATCCAGCCCCCCTTGAAAAGCCCCACCTATGACTGCGTGAGGGGGGACATCTAGACACAAGCTGTAACAGAAGGTTTATTTCAGCTCCCAGTTTGTAGAGGTTTCAGTCCATAGCCAGCTGGTTCCAAGGCAGAGTGGCATGGCAGAGGGGACTGGCAGAGGAGAAACAGTCCATGGCACGGCAAGCAGAAGGCACTGAGCAGCAAGCAGCAAGCAGCGAGCCTGCCTTTCCCTTTTATCTCATACAGGATACAAGCCTTTTGGGGAGGTGCCACCCACACCCAGGGTGGGGCTTCTGTCTTCAGTAAACCCATTCAGCCCCACCCGGAACTATGCTAATTCTGATCGGTGGGCTGATTTAGTACCACACACACTTAATCCGCATTCACACACCCTAGATCCAGCTGCCTGGACACATGAGGCTTCAGAGTAGGAGTGGGGGATCTAGATACAGGCCACAACGCTATGCAACCACCTCTCGTGCCTTCAGGGTTCTGTTGACGGAAACGTGCAAACTCACTCCGTGAAAGATCCAAGGAGTGATAGCTGCTATGGCTGAACAGCTGTGCAATAATTCCTTAAAATGTCATTTGCCAAACAAAAGCTACCCGGAGGCCTAATTTTTCTTGAGAGTCACAAACATGCAACTACTGGCCTGCATCTTAATTTTGAAAGTTGAAAAAAATGCAAATAGATTTATATTACGATGGCTATGCAAATGGCTTTTAGGGCAGAGTTCATTGGAGTTTCAGAGCTCCCTGAGATCCCTGCCATGTGGCACTCCACAAGCGTGTCCCTGGTGTCGAGTTGCTGAGATGCCCCTGACCCTCACGCGCTTGCTTGGATTCAGCCACGTTGTAGATTCCTCCCTGCATGTCATACCCTGAATGACAGACTCCCTGGCTTCCCATCTTCCACTCCCTTCTTTGCTAGGATCTTCTCTCTTATTTACCTTGGTTGTCATTTATGTTGCAGTTCTTCTCAAACGTCTTGTTATAGCTCCAGATCTATTTAATTTTTAAATAAGCAAGAGTGTGAAGATCGAGCGGGAGTTCTGTGAACGGGGGTGGGATTTGTCAACTGACAGGTTCATTGTGAGGTGGCAGGTGGAGAACTACCTGTTCTACCAGGGCCGTAACCGACTGGGATAAACCCAGCCTTCAAGGGTCTTTATTCTTGAACCCCCATGTCCACACACCCTACCCTCACTATTCATCAGACAGCTCATTAAGTAGTTTTAGATGAGACTGACGCCTACACCTGAACAGTCGTTTTTGTGGAGAGTTTGTAACTGTCATAGGTAGACAAGAGGCTAGGAAATTTTGACTTCCATAACCGGAACTTCTGTTAATTCTGTTTTCAGACCTAAAGTTTCATTGCTGCTGCCCAAGTCAAGAGCTTTTACAGGGTTCTGTTTAGCATGCTATCTTTCTGACTTTTTTCATCAATTAGTAATATTTCATCTGCTTTTTGTTTTATAGAAATTTGTTGAGTATTTTTATATGTTAGAATAACTTTAATAGAATTCTATCACCTTTATCTTAATGACTTCTTCCAAAGGAGAGTCTATACATACACATACTTAGTATGTGTGATGTGTAATGTTATACCTGAAGCCTCTATGTTCTACTTTTTAATAGCTGCATCATATTTAAATGTACAGATATATTAACCCGTCTTCTGCTGATTACCAATTACCTTGTGATTATAAGCACTAATGCTGTGCACACTCCTCTAAGTACACGTAGGTCTATACAATAAATTTTTAGTAGAGTGTTGAATTGCTAGTCACTGGAAAGCTCCTCTTTGAAGAGAGAGAGAGAGAGAGAGGTGCATGTGTGTCACGTGTGTGTGCACGTGTGTGAAGTGGTATTGCACAGTGATTAAGAGCATGAACTCTATGGCCTGGCAGCCTGAAATCGTGGCTCTCTTCCTTCGTGGTGTTGTGACCTTGGGCAAGTTACTTAAGTTTCTGTGTCTTGTTTTTCCAGTGGATAAAAATGGAAATAATAATAATATCACCTTTCCTCTAGGGCTGTGCAGACCGAGTTGATCTGCCAAGATTCGTGTCTGACACTGAATACTCAGGAACCATTACCTGTTAGTGATGTTATTCTAGGTCAGACTTAGCAACCACATGAATTAAAAAGAAGTCACTGTTCTCGTGGCCTGGTGCTAGGACTCTGCTGAGTTTGGACCTATGCTTTTAAGCACACCCCTTAGGGGGGGTCAGGGGGTCCCCACAGGAGGGCTGCAAGCTCAGGGCCAAGGAGAGAAGCACGGCCGACGTGAGCGCAGGGCTCTGAGCTCTGCAGCCTTTGAAAGCTGCACTGTTCCCTGCTGTCTCTGCAGGCCTGGGCAGTAATAAGCACATGGCTGGATGAATGAGCAAATGAAACCAGGTGTAGGAATAGTTTTTTCTTGCTTTTAATTTCTTCCTATTATCTCCAAGCCTCCATAAAGCCTTGTTGAAAGCTAGGCACAGTGATACATGCCTAAAACATCAGCAATCTCGGCTACTCAGGAAACCGAGGCAGGAGGATTGCAAATTCAAGGTCAGTCTAGGCAACTTAGTGCGACCCTGTCTCAAAATAAAATAAAAAGGGCTGGGGATGTCACTCAGGGGCACAGTGCTTGTTTAGCATGCATGAGGCCCTAGGTTCAAATCCCAGCACTGCAAAAAACCAAACCAAACCCAAACAAGACAAAACCTTCCTAACCATCAGAGCCTCGTTTACCTGCAAGCGTGCTTGGAAGGGAGAGGACCGAGGAGGACGCAGCGTGAAGTGATCCTGCCTGAGCTGATTGCAGCAGCCAGGGCAGACAAGAGACAAACCCCAGTTCCTGGGGCTCCCCAGGCACACAGGCGAGGGAGCCTGGCAAGAGCCTGGGTTTGCTGCCCCCTCAGGAAAGGGAGTTTGGACTGCTCACCCTGCGTATTAGCAGAGAATGTACCCTCAACCTGGAGAAGGCTGGAGCAAAGCTGCTTCATGGTAACCTCTGAATAAATGGCAGCTTTTGTATTCTATTTCTAACTTTTGATAAATACTAAGTAAGTCTGCATTTGACGCTGGATCTACTCTTTCTCAAGCCATCTCTGCCTTTGTGGGTTATAGATGTGACTACCCCATTACAGCAACAGTGCCAGTACAGCTGTCACCTGGATAAGGTGATTGTCAGATGAATCCGAGTGACCAGGTGGGATAGCAGGGACCCTGGGCTTCTAACCAGACCCTCTCAGTGCCATAACCTCGTCTTACTCGGTTGAAATTTCAAAGAATTGGTTTCTGCCTCTGTAAAATGGGTTTAATTGCCATAATAACTACCACCTGTCTGGATTTAAGAACACATCTTGACAGTAAATTAAAAGATAAAAATGAGAGCGAACAAATAAATTAGAGTGGTAATATATCCTGAAACATTAACCGGAAGTCAGTGTTAATGGTAAAACCATTAGAGTGGTGTGTTTCTCTAACATTCCTAGCAATGCTTGACTAAGGAAAAATCTCGATTTTAAGTTGCCTTAGAATATGGTTAGAAGGCCGGTGAGATGGCTCAGTGGTATAAGCACCTGCCTGGCAATCACGAGGTCCTGAGTTCAACTCCTGGTACCCACATAAAAAAAAAAAAAGAATATGGTTAGAATTTATTATTATTTCTTTCACCATTCATGTATTAACTTGTTGAGAAATAGAAGATCTATGTTCTACAGGGGCTTCCTTTCTAGAATTAGGAAATACATACAGCAGATAGACAAAATACTCTTTCGCACATTATAATACTGTCACAAATCGTAACATAACACGTAATGTTCGTTGTTAATGCAATAAAAAAAAAGAAATGAACAGACTTATTTATAATTACCAGATCCAGTAAGGACCCAGAAACCAGGACGCTCGTTTGGGAGAAGGCTCAGGAAAGATCCAGGTGAGCCCTGGTGACATCGGACTCACACATGGGTCTCTCTGGGTAAGAGTCATGTCTACCTATTTTAATAATGAAACAGCAGCTAGGGTCGTGGCCCCTTTTGGGGGGTCTTCATGTGGGGTAGGTAGCTGGGTGGTTTTTGTTTTGTTTGGGGGAATAAATATTTGAAGGGGGTAACCGAAGAAGGTCCTGCTGCTGCTGTGAGGTTATTGATACGCAGGCTGACGCTGTTATGGCGGATGCTATCAGGCCACGTTATCTTTATGCCTCCAGGGTAACCCGAGGCAGCCGTCCATGGACTTGGCGCTGCCTCCCCGCGCTCTGCCTCCCCGGGAAGAAACCCGAGCCAGACGCACCGCGCGCAGACGGCTTTCCTAGCGCTGAGGGCAGCAAGGAAGCAAGAGCGCGAAGTCTCCTCCCGGGGCCCTGCGGAGAGGGGACCGGCTGCTGAGCGGCCCGGGGGGCCCTGCCACTCCTCAACTGCCGCCGGGGGGACCGCGACTGAGTCCTCATCGGACGGGAACTGTCACTGCTCGGAATCCGCTGGAAAGTTCCCTCTGCCCTGGGGATTTTGCCATGCGTCGCCGCGGGCCATGTCCACGTGGAAAGCCAGGCTCGCCCGGAGGCTGAAGGCGCGGTCGGGAAGGATGCACCCCTTCCCCTGCTCGGCGCTGCTGGCTTGCCTGGGGAGCACGCGGGAGCCTGCGCCCTTCGATCAGCCCGGCGCCGCCGAGCCCCACAACGCCGTCCACGCCCAGCCCGCGGCCAGAGCCGAAGGAGCTGCGGTGAAAGGGCGGGATGCCGGCACCTCCGCTGCGCCAAGCGGCAGAGCAGAGCGGGACGCAAGCAACCACGCTGCCGTCCAGCCTGCAGAGTCCCCGGAGGATGAGCCCGGCCGCCAAGCAGTTCCTCTGCGAACGGCCATCCCCAGACCATCAGTTATCGACAGGCCGGAGGTGAGCGGGGCTCCCGGGCCGCTACAGGCGGGGTGGTGCGGGGCCAGCGTCCGGACCCTCAGCGAGCGCACGCGTGCACACTCGCGCTGAACGTGAGGGCGCTCGCACCAGCCAGAGCAGGTGTGCAAAGCCTTTCAATCCTCCAAGTTCTTGAAGGTGCAGAGAGAGGCAAAGACAATGAGCACTAGAGCTTTTGCAACGGCCAACAGGGACTCAAGAAAGGTTAGGGATAATACAATATGGGAAAGTATCTCCCCCTTTTAAACTGGTTAGTAAATTTATTCGTGTGAAAACGCACAATAGAAAAGGGTTGATTATAGGAATTAAGTAATTATCTTTAGTCCTTAAAATGAATCACAGGACAGCAAAGTAATGTGGGGGAAATTTGGAAATGATAATCGCGGTGTACACAGGAACGCAGAAAGGGCCTGACGGACAAAGCTCATCACACAGGGTGTTACTATGATACTTCTGAGATTTAAAGACAGGAAGAGGAAATTGTTTTAAAAAATGGTGCTGCTGCTCTTAAGAGGCAGTGTCTTGAGTTACCTGTTTTCTTTTTCTTTTTTTTTTTTTTTTTGGCATTGTTGGATTTTAATTGTTGAATTTTCCAATAAAATTGAGCTGCATGGTCATTTCTAAGTTCTTGATAATCCCTATTTGGAAGGGAAGTGTCTCCTAAAGAATATTTTCCAGAGATGTCCCTTGAGCATTTTTTTGTTTTTGGTTTGTCATTTACTGGTCAAGTAGCTTAGGACCTTAAAAACTGAGAAGTCTTAGGGTGTCTATTACTGAGATACTCTGATTTTTTAAAAATCTTTTTTCCTATCTGTTTAACAAATAATTTTCTTTTTTTCCTATTACTTAAATCTAAGGAGTCGCTTTAGCAATGAAAAATGCCCAATATCAAAGATAAGGTTAAAACATGATTTAAAAAATAATTTCCTTTGACGCTGCACAGATTCATGTTAAATAAGTAAACTCAGCTCTGTTACCTGCACCCTTCTATTCTGAAGAAGGGGAGAGGGTTTCACCGAACTGCGTTAGAGCAATAGTGGCTTTTCCTTGCTCCACTAAACCAAACCCTAAACCCAATCAACAAAAACAATACTCGTTCGCTTTTCAGTGCACGCTCGCATCCAGATTAAGAGATTTTAACAGTCTTGTAGTTACAGTTGTAGTAGTTATGGTCAAGTTTGTATTTGTTGCATATTGCTTGTTTGTTGTAATGCTAGAGATTGAACCCAGGGCCTCACACATGCTAGGCAAGCACTGTACCACTGAGCTCCGTCCCTGGCTCTCTCTATTTTTTTAAATTTTGAGACAAGGCCTCACTAAGTTGCCTAGGCTGCCCTTGAACTTATGATCCTCCTGCTTCAGCCTCCCAACAAGCTGGGGTCACAGGTATGTGCCACTGTGGCTGGCTTGAAGCATTGTTTTAATGAGCTGGAAGATTTTCTGTTGGGGAGGGTCCAGCAACCCAGCACCCACCCTATATTACTGCGTACAGCAGCAAGGACAAAAGGTCCCGTTGATTTTATCTTCCTGTTTTAGTGGCTTATGTGTGACAGGGGGTGATCACAGTCAGCATCTGCATTCAAATAGAACCAATAAAACATCTGCTTGTACTACTAATTAATTATGTAGTGTTCGAAGATTTATAATCAAATATTCATACATGACCTCACTTGATATGCAATCAAATTTATTATTATTATTATTCTTTATTTGTGGGTACCGGGGGTCGACCTCAGGACCTCGCGTGCCAGCAGGCGCCCGTGCCGCTCAGCGATATTACCGGCCCCTTTTTTGTATGTGGGTTCTGGAAGTCAAACTCAGGACCTCGTGCTTGCCAGGCAGGTGCTTATGCCGCTGAGCCATCTCACCGGCCCCTGCAATCAAATTTAAATTCATTCTCTCTCTCTCTCTCTCTCTCTCTGTCTCTCTCTCTCTCTCTCTCTCTCTGTTTGCATAAGTATATGTAAATGTATGCATGCATACGGTTATAATTTTAAACATTAGTATGCTTAACCTTTTTCTACTGTAGTTTTATGGTGTATAACACGACGGAAAGGGACTTTTTCCATTTTGCACTCTGCTGGTGCCAAAGCCTTGTGGCTATAGTGTCAGGGATTACTCTGGATCTTGCGACTGCGTGTGTCATAGGACTTCCCAGAGTTTCTGTTACCTGGCATGTTGCCCCTCAGCAGCTGATGGACGAGTTGCTTTTATTGCCAGCTTGCCTGGTGGCAAAAATATGCACTGATCCTTATGTATCACTTAAGCTGCCTTGGTAGAAGCTGCAAATAATACTTTTTCTTTTTTTTTTTTTTTTTTGTGGGTACCGGGGGGTCGACCTCAGGACCTCGCGCGCCAGCAGGCGCCCGTGCCGCTGAGCGATATCACCGGCCCCTTTTTTGTATGTGGGTTCCGGGAGTCGAACTCGGGTCCTCGCGCTTGCCGGGCAGGCGCTTAAGCCGCTGAGCCATCTCACCAGCCCCTACTTTTTCTTTTTTTGAAGTTCAGTCTTAGAACATAACTACTATACAGCTGAGCAAGGAGGGTAAGGCCCTTCACCCATCGCTGGTCACCTGGTCTTCAGACCGCAGCGTGGCTCATTTACATCAGGAAAAGGGGGAAGTCATGAAGCCAAGTGAACTAAGTACAAATGAAAGGTTTTCATTTTGTGTAAACAGCATTTAAAAAGTGATATCAACTAGTTTTCAACCTTTTCTGTGGTCCTCTCCTCCCTGTTCTGAGCCTGAAATCAAGTTGATAACAAGCCTAGACTTGAATGTGTCTTATAATTGCTGGTGCCTTTAAAGTATATATTTTTTCCTTTCTTAGTGGTCTTAAGATTGTAGCATCTCATAATTGCTAGAATCTTAGAGTCAGTGAAATACAGCAGCACTGTTGTGGTCCCCACCCCTTCCTTTCCCTTCCTTCTCTCATCTTCCTCCTCCTGCTCCTCCTCCTCCCCATCCCACTCCCCTTCTCCTTCTCTTTTTTCTCCTCTCTCTCTTTCTCTCTGGATTGAACCACCGCCTTTATACTGAACTACATCCTCAATCCCCCCTTTTAATTAATTGTTTTATTTTGAGACAGGGTCTCACTAGGTTGCTGATTTGTCCAGGCGGGGTCAAACTTGCCGCCCTCTTGCCTCGCCCTGCGGGAGTGCTGAGATTACGGGTGTGTGCTACCAGGTCTGGCCTGCTGTGTATTTTTCTAGCCAATACTTTTGTGCTTTTCCTTTGTGCAGGGCCAGCACCAGGCCTGGGGAAATACAGCGCTGGGTGATCTCGTGGGGGAGACAGATGTGTGAACAGCAGTAGCAGTGCTGTGTGGGAAAGCTGAGGACTCAGCTTTGGATGCCTCGGGAACACAGGAAGGGGCTTCCAGCTCAGTCTTAGGAAGACGGGGGAGGCCGGTTATTTGGAGGAGGTGGTTTCCACATTGTTTTCTGAAAATTGCTCATCAGACCCAACCCTGCACCGTTGCCAGCCGGCTTCACTCTGCTCAGAGTGAGGAAGGGGGATTTGCACGCTGGGTGCTGTGGCTCCCGAGCAGTTTGGCTCTGGTCGGAGAAAGTCTTTCCACAGCAGTAAGTTTTGGTGACTGTAGGTTTGTAGTAAGTTTCGAAATATGGAAGGCTGAGACCGTGAGCTTTGTTTTTTCCTTTCAAGATTGTATTGCTTATCTGGGGTCCCTCGAAATTCTATCTAACTTTTCGGATGGATTTTTCTACTTCCCATAAGAAGTATCGTTCAGATTTTTTTTTTTTTTTTTTTTTTGTGGGTACTGGGGGGGGCGACCTCAGGAC
This sequence comes from Erethizon dorsatum, assembly GCA_028451465.1. Lineage (NCBI taxonomy): Eukaryota > Metazoa > Chordata > Mammalia > Rodentia > Erethizontidae > Erethizon > Erethizon dorsatum. The sequence continues at coordinate 70,096,530 of CM051834.1, forward strand.
CTCGCGCGCCAACAGGCACCCGTGCCGCTGAGCGATATCACCGGCCCCTTTTTCGTATGTGGGTTCCGGGAGTCGAAATCGGGCCCTCACGCTTGCAAGGCAGGCGCTTACGCCACTGAGCCATCTCACCGGCCCCGTATCGTTCAGATTTTGATAAAGATTGCACTGAATATGTAGGTAACTCTGGGTAGTATTGACAGCTTAATAACGTCAAGCTTTTGGGATGAGCATGGGATATGTTTGCCTATTTGCATCTTTAATCTCTTTTATAAACATTTTGTAGTTTTCAGTGTACATTTCTTTTGCTTCCTAGGTTAAGAAAATTCTTACATATTTTATTATTTTTGACACTTTGTAAATGGAATTGTTTTCCTTATTTATTTTTTAATTGTTCATTTTTAGTATATAGTGCAACTAATTTTTGTGCATGGGTTTTAGGTCCTAAAATTTTGTTGATCTCATTTTTTAGTTCCATTTTTTTATTGTTTTGGGTATATGCATAAACTTTAGGGTTTTCTCTATAGAAGGTTGTGCCACCTGCAAATATGTGATGTTATGTATTTCTTTCCAACTGGGACACAATTTACTTTTACTTTTCTTGCCTAATTCTTCTGGTCAGAACTCCCAATGATGTGGGGACTAGAAATGGTAACAGTGAATGTCCTTATCTTATTCATGATCTTAGAATAAAAGCTTTCAGTCTTCCACATCGAATGCTAGCTGTGGGTTTTCACATGTGGACTTTATGACATTATTGTAGTACTCTTCTATTCTTAATCTGTTGAACATGTTGGTAATGAAAGTGTACTGAGTTTGTCAAATGCTTATTCTGCATTAATTGAGATGAACATATGTGTTTGCTTTTTTTCTGTGGTGATCTGTTACATCGAAGGATTTTTCTATGTTGAATCATCCTTGTAGGAACAAATCCCACTTAGTCATGATATAATCTGTTTAATATGTTGTGGAATTGTTTGCTAATATTTTGTGGAGGATTTTTGCATTAATTGTCATCAAGGCTATTGGTCTGTAGTTTTATTTTCTTGTGCTGTCTTTGTCTGACTTTGGTATCAAGGTAATGCTGGCGTCATAAAACTAATGAGGAGGGCCGGTGAGATGGCTCAGTGGCGTAAGCGCCTGCCTTGCAAGCGCGAGGGCCCGAGTTCGACTCCCGGATCCCACATACGAAAAAGGGGCCGGTGATATCGCTCAGCGGCATGGGTGCCTGTTGGCACGCAAGGTCCTGAGGTCGACCCCCCGGTACCCACAAAAAAAAAAAAAAAAAAAAAAAAAAAAACTAATGAGGAAGTGCTTCCGATTTTTCAGCTCTTTGGGAGAGTTTAAGAAGGATGGGTGGTAATTCCTCGCGTGTTTGGTAGAATTCACCAGTGAAGCCACGTGGTCCAAGGCCTTTCTCTGTTGGGAAGTATTTGGCTGGGAAGCGACTCTTCGTACTCTTCACGGGACCATCCATGTTACCCGAATCTTCCTGACTCGGCCTTGGTACAGAGGAGCTGCTGTGACAGTGTCACTGAGCCATGGTAATCACAGTCATCACCACCTGCTGAGCCCACCACGGACTAGGAGTAGTGTTACGCTTCTTACCTGGGTTTTCCGTCTTTCCAGTCCTCTTCGAATTTACTTCCTAATCATACCCTGCTCTTATCAAGTACCTGTAGTGGCTCCCCATTTCCCCCAGAGTGGAGGGAGGGTGCGCGCTCATGGCGGCCCGTAGGTGCCCTGTAAAGTATCTCCCATCATCTTGCTCAGTTTACTTCCTACTGTTCTTGATGGGAGCCTGGACTTGGTGGAGTGAAGCCTTTGGTCCAGTTCCATTTTAAGGACAACCCTGCCAGCACCGCCTGGAAGCGCAGATGAACAGCTCAGAGCACGCCTTTCTTGGGTGACGCAGAACTCATGCTGCAAATAACTGAACGGCTCAAGACGGGGTCTTGATACATAGTTCAGGCTGGCCTTGAACTCACAGCAATCCTCCTGCCTCAGTTTCCCAAGTGCTGGGGTTACAGGCGTGCACCACCATGCCCCGCTACCCGAACAGCTCTTGATCCTGCTGTCCCTGTCGGGCTCTCAGGTCCTCCTTTCTCCTCTCTTGGCACAGTCTCTGTTAATACCTGGTATGGGTTGATTATTTGAGTTCCAGCTTTCGTGGTTAGGTCAGATTCCAGCCATGCCCTCACGAAGCTGCATCAAGGCTGTGCGAATGGAATCTGGTGTTTGGGGGGCTCCTGGGAAATCTGTTAACAGGCAGAGCTGGGTGGTAGTCACTCTGTAGGTAACCAATTGTGTTCATCATGTGGTTTTTACTTTCAATGTTATAAAGCTGTCTTCAAGTCAAGGCTTGGGGTACCATCTACAGATGGCGGTGCCACTTGGAAGCGTATCATGAACTCGTGTGTAATCATCGCCCTCACCCCGCCCATGCCCTACTCCCCCTTATTCAGCGGCATCGCTGGGGGCAGTGCTGCTGGGCTGCAGCTCCATTTTCTGGCACAAACCAATTTCCCTGTATTTCTTTAGAATGAAACTTCTCCTCCTTTTCCATAGGCCTGAATAGAAGACATGAGAACTTTGCCTATAAAAACAAACAGTGGGAACAAATTAATGAAGTCATCTGTTGAATAGAGGAATTGACATAAATATTTTAAAAATAGAAACAACGTAGAGATCCACGTGATCCAGTGTCCATTTTCTAGTTCCTTTTTATGCTTCTGGGAAAACCCACCATCTTTCTCTCCCTCTCCAAACAAGGATATTAGAATCAGTTGGGGAGAATCCCATCCCATTCCATTTAACCCCTGATAATTTCTCCTGTCAGGTTTGTACTCTCAAAGGATGTTAAACACAGCAGCGCAGCAGAGCCTGAGATACCTGTATACGCGGCAGGGAATTTTCCAATCCAGATATTCAGTTGCATCGCAACCGGAAAAGAGGGAGACAGCTTCTTGGCTCCTCCTAAAATGAAATAAATGAATAGCCCTTATATAACCACGAAGAGGTACATTTTACAGCTTCGGCTATTGGAAACTATCCCTGAGCTATCCACCCACACCAAAGGGTGGCAAAAATGCAACACTTTCAGACCGTTTTGAGCTGAAAAATATATATTCTGAACTAAGAAATAGTAGATGAGTGCATCATTTAATTGAAATTTAAAGCACATTTTCAAATGAGATTACCGCTGTGTTTAGACTTCAATTAGAGTAAGAAGTATTCTCTATGCAGGGGTTGACGTGCTGGAGGGACGGGGTATAAAGGGAAGAGGTCAGTCCAGTTCTGAGTAGCACTTATTTCCAGCTAGACAGCAAGAATCAGCAACCTGCCTGTGACCTCCTTTCTCCTTTGCCCTCGGATTTTGCAGATGGTGAACAAAAGAGCGGTATTACTTTGGTCACAGGCAATGGCCTTGGGTGTCTAACCCAAGAGCCGCCGAGAAGATTCCAACTAAGTAACAAGCCCCATTTCCCCAGAACATTTGCATCTGTCTGCTTAGTTGGAGTTTCTGTTCTTTCGATTATATAACCTGAAGTTACGCTTCCATTTTAAAAAAAGGGAATTCCACTGGGTGTACTGGAAACTTTAAAATTTTTTATGCCCCAGGAGCCACAGGTCTGGTTGAATGAATGTGCTATATCAATCTAGAGTTTTTTTCCAGCCAAGGACATGATTAACCTGATCTGAATGGCTGTTAGTTTTCCAGTTCCTTCCTTCTTTCCAAAAAAAATATAACTTATCCAGTTAACACTTTTTCCAATATGAGGTTGACATACTGGATTTGTAATTCTGCACCAAGGGAGGTAGAAGGTTGGGAATCTGAGGCAATCAGAGGGAGGGGAAGCCTCCACCAGGGCACTGAGCTTGCTAGAGATGGTCCCAGGTCTTGCCTGGGAAGCTGGTTGGTGTGCACACCAATTCCAGTTGAAATGGAAGATGACAGTCGTGTGACGGTTAGAACCTAAGCATAGGCATGCTTTGGTTGTCTGCTGGTGAGAACAGCCCCTCAACTGAGCTACCTCCCTGGGAAGAGTCAGGGCAGCCAGATGTGCTTGTGTCATTTAGCAGCAATTGTGACTAATGCGCTGCAATTTGCAAATGATAACCTAACTTTAAAATTTAGAGGTCTTGTTTTTGATGTAAAACAATGCATGGTCTTGTAACAATCCAAATATTTTATATGTACACTTGACATTAGAATTGATTCAAAGTTATCTTTGCTTTCTGGTGGACTAACTCAAGGGGGAAGAAAGAGGCGGTCATGCTGGGGGACTGCTGGTCCTGGGGAGCTGTTTTTGCCATGATCCTGACTTGAACAGTGGGCCTGAGCAAATCACACACCGTTGTCCTTGGATACCCTGAGGGACTGGCTCCAGGGCCCCTGAGACACCAAAAGCCGCAGATGCCCAGCTCCCTTATATAAAGTGGTGTCATATTTGCAATGCAGATCCTCCTCCTGTATACTTTAAATCATCTCTGGATTACTTATAATACCAAATACATTGTAAATACCATGTAAATAGTTGTTACACTGTGGTGTTGAGGGGACAGTGGTAAGAGGGATGTTGGTACATGTTCTGTATGGACTTATTTTTTGGTACTAGAGATTGAACCCAGAGCCTTTGCACTCATGAATTATATCACTAGCTCTTCAAATTTTTTTTTTTTAATTTTGAGACAGAGTCTTGCTAAGTTGTCCAAGCAGGACTTGAACTTGTAATCCTCCTGCTTCAGCCTTCTATGGGATTACAGGTATGTAGTGCCATGGCTGGCTGGGAATTTTTTTCTGAATATTTTCTATCCACAGTTGGTTGATTTCACAGATGTGGAACCTGTGAACGTGGGACCAGCTGTATACAGAGGCTGGATTGAGGATGGGACCCTATCTAAGGAAACTTTTGAATGGAGACATCAATGTATGTACTCTTAACCATGTCTTGTTTCATCTGGGAATTGTTTTACTTTTTAACTCAGCTGGATACTTCCAAGGGGGCACAGGAAGCAGTGATGGAGCAAGTAGACTATGGAAGAGACTTTAGCAATTAGCGAGGTGGCAGATTGCACAGTGGCTCTCATTCCCTGGTCTTTTCCAAGGATTCCAGGAGGCCTGATTTCAGGAAGGACACAAGATTTGAGTCTCTGTAAGGAGAAGTGACTTGGTGTACTGTTGTTGCAGATTGACCTGGATTATTCTGGCCATTCAAGGTTAACCAGTAAGTATTGTTCGCTTCTGCAGTTACAAACGAGTTTTCTCACTCAGAGCTTGCTCCCTGGGATATGTTCCAATAAAAAGTCTCACATAGATGCCGCCATGGTGTAAAAAGAGTCATAGTCCCTGGTCTTGTAGACTAGAAGAAATCCCTGGCTTCTGTTCTTTTGAATAGTCACCCTTGCATGGATAAAATAATATACAAGAAAGAATAAAACACATTCTAGCGGGATATCAGTAAGCCTCCCTATTGCAAGGAGGTATCCTTTGTGAAGTGTGGGTCCGAGGCCCAGGGGAATTCAAGATCCAAGATCCTGCCATAAAGGAGTTGGGTTTCTTTTTTTTTTTTTTGTGGGTACCGGGGGGACGACCTCAGGACCTCGCACGCCAACAGGCACCCGTGCCGCTGAGCGATATCACCGGCCCCTTTTTCGTATGTGGGATCCGGGAGTCGAACTCGGGCCTTCGCGCTTGCAAGGCAGGCGCTTAAGCCGCTGAGCCGTCTCACCGGCCCAGGAGTTGGGTTTCTGATCTTGCCATATCATCTACTTCATTTTGAAAAAGCAAAGATGTTTTTCATGTTCCCTGAAAACCACTCATTTCTCAAATGAAAACTTATTTTAAAATCTCTTCTGCTAATTCACTGTGTTAGCTCTCTATTACTGCAACAAAATACCCGAAACAGTCAATTTAAAAAGAAGAAACGTTTGTTTAGCTTTGAGTTTTGGAGGCTGCCATCTGTGGTTGGTCAACCCCAGTGCTTTGGGGCCTGTGGAGAGAGAACACATCACGGTGGGAGCACATGGCAGAGGGGGCCATTCACCTCCCCACCACCAAGAGGTTGGAATGAGAGGAGGAGGAGACCAGACTCCCACGCTCTCCCCCGAGGGCAGCCCCCAGTGAGTTAAGTACCCACTAAGCCCTCCACTTAGTTGCCACTCCCCCAGTGGCACCACTCACTGGGGACCATGCTGTTGATATATGAGCCTTTGGGAGATACTTCAGATCCCAATGATAGCAGTCACAAGCCCTCAGGTTGAGATCCAGCTGGCTTCATTTGAAGCACTTGCTGTGGCCACTGTGCTGAGGGTCCTTCGTCCACTACCTGACCACCCGTGAGTGTAGACTCCACAGTGTTCTCTGCTCCCCAGAAGGAATACGAGGTAAATGGTGCTCGAATGTGGACTTCAGACATTGGGGTGGGGAGCACTTGATGCTGCTGGAGCCACCTGAGAGCCTGGGAGCCTGAGGATCTAGAGAGGACAGCAGAGGGGCAGGAGGAACTGGGGTCTTTGACGATGCCATGGAGCCACTTCTGGTGGGACCGACTGTCCTGTAGGTATAGATACTCATAAGTTCATGAGAAAGTATTTTAAAGTAATTAAAAACTGTTACAAGTGTGATACAAACCCAGTAGTCTCCAGGAAATTGCTAGATGGTCCACAGCCATCTCAAATTCAACCACGCCCCCTCCTTATATCCCTTAGTTTGCTTTTAGCTGCAACAAACAAAAAAGCTTACTCCAACTTAATACACAGCTGTGTTATCTCACACATCTTTAGAAAGACGTCCAACACAAAGAAGCAATAAATGTTTAGGGACATGGATGTGCTCATTACCTTGATTTGATCATTACACATTGCACACACATATTGACATTATCACACTGTACCCTACAAATATGAACAATTACTATGTGTCAACGAAAAATAAAAATTCAGTAGGTTGGGCAATTCAGTGGTCCAGTGGGGACATGGAGCCTCTGGACTCTTCCCATCTCTGCTCTGCCGTCTATGATGCTGGTTTCAGCCCACGCATAGTTTCTTCTGTGGCTTTTAGAAAACTACCAAGAGCAGCCGGGGCGGCAGGCTTCCTCCCTTCCCCTCTGCTCCCTAAATGGCTTAGACAATCCCTGCTCATGTTCCACCTGCTCTGTCCCCTTCTTTGTTCAGACGCCATCCCCAACACTCAGTTCCAGTTTGGTGCCCCCTGCTGGGCCTCCTCGGTACTGGGTTTTTATTTTGATTAAAGCACTTATTAAAACATATTGTATAAAAATTTAAAGAAATTAAAAAGCTTATAAAGTAAAAAACATTGTTTGTTCATGTATCTGACTCTCCTACTAGACTATGATGAATGTGAGGACAGGGACTGTATCTTGTCTGCTTTTTATCCCTTACAATTAATGCCCAGAACAATAACTGGCTCGTAGAAGGCACTTAATATTTTTGAATAAGTTAACGGATGAGAGAATTAAATCAAAACCAGGGAAGAAGTTTGTGGTGAAGACCTCCATATAATCTTAACACTTGATCTTTGTTTAGTATTGCCAATTTCTTTGTGAGCCATTCACTTGTCTAGAAATTGACAGAAATAATTTAAGATCACACAGAGAGATTAGGAACCAAGATAATTATTCCCCCTTAAAGCATGATCACTCAGATTCCAGAGAAAAGACCAGGAGATTTTATTGTCAAGTGATCTCAGCTAGAGGAATAGTTTCCTTTTGACTGGCCTTCTAGACCATTTCCTGGCCCCCTCATTGAAGTTTCTTGCTTGGCAAAGAACTGTAATTGTACACTTCAGTTTTTCTATGTGCAAAATGAGGACAATAGCTTTTATGATTCTAGTGCTGTATTGGATAGAACACTACTTATTCAGAACTTTAAGCACTACAGGAGAAAATATAGAGTTTTAATAATGCAAATAATAGTATCTTTACAATAGGAACAGAGGGAAGCAAGGTGCATTTATCTCATTGTTCTCTGTGACTGCGATAGCAGGTAGAGAAGCACAAACATGATATCGGTCACAGTAGACACCAAACTATGTTAAAGACATTATCAAGAATGGTTTTACACCCCCCCCCATTCTGGCTTTACAGTGTTTTTGATTAAATTTTTCTTTCCTGATGTGCAGAGAACTCAATATCTAAAAGCTGTTTTTAGTTCCTCTGATGTAAGTGTGAAGTATATGATCTTGCATTTAACGGGTTACTCTCAAATTCAAGAGCAAAGCCAAACACCTATATTTTATTGTGAAGCTCAAGGATGTTTGCAGTCAGGCCCCTGAATCCACAAGCTCGTGTCCGTGGCTCCAGCAGCCAGGGATCGCTGACTACGCAGCTAGGCCTGTGACGGCTGCATCTGTACCGAACACTTACAGATTTTGTTCTTGTCATTTCCTAAGTGATGTAATACAGCAACACTAGTACTTACGCTGTTTTGTAAGTGATGTAGAGATGCCTTAAAGGACATAGGTTGCATGTCCATTTGCATAGTTTCTATGCAAATACTAGTTCATTTTACACGAGGGACTTGAGCATCCCCGGGTTGTGGAATCTTGGAGCCAACCCTCCATAGATACTGAAGATGTCTGTAATGAGGAAAAAGTAATTTGACTCAGTGAGAAGGAAATAATTTCAAACAGTGTTCAGTTCATGATTTCCTTCACACTTTCAGTAATTCGCGTGAAGTCTAACTTTGCAGCTTGAGAGTCTGCTTTCATTCCTTGGGTCAGCACACTTTCGTGGTGACCTAAGTGTGCTTCGTTAGGTGCTAGGAGGCTGTGAAGAGCCAGCACGGGTGTTGCCTCTGAGTTGCTTGCTGTTAGGACAGAAGCAAAGCAGCCGCTGCGGTATAAGGTAAAAAATGCTAAAAGAGCATTTTGCGTTGAACTCATCTCCATGGCTGGTCGTTGGAAGCATGTATCGACTTACACACACCTTTTTCTTCCTCATGCAGTAAAATTCCCGTACATTTTAATCAGGTATCGGTGTCTTACAGTCACAATCTCAAATACGCCCCCCTTTCTTGTCTCATAGCTCCCCATTTCCACGCTGACCTTTAGTATTCTTGTCTGTTTTTCCTCCTGACTCATAGTGAAGCTTCAGAATTTCTGCTGTCACAGTATCCATCTCTCTGAGACCTTTCTTTTTCTTTCTTTCCGCTGTGGTGACAGGCGCTCTGCTGTCCACCTCTTCCTGTTTCCACCTCTTCCGGAGCTTGCAGTCTGGCCCACAGAGACAGGGGCACCACACAGAGGACGGGTGCCGTGGCGGAAGTAGGGGACATGGAGAAGGTGACAGTGGGTCAGTGCCAGGCAAGAGCTGGGCCTCTCAGATGAGCAGGTGTTCGCCAGGTAAGCCAGCCAGAGAAGGGCATCAGCGCAAGTGGCGGAGAACCTGAGTCCCACTGGCTGCAACACGAAAGACATTTTTTATCTCACACAACTACAAGTCCAGAGGTCGGTGGCCTTCAGAGCCACTGAAAGTAGCAAAGGGGTAGAATCTTGAGAAGATGTACTTTGGTGGCATTTGCAGGCTCAGGCAGACCCTGCCACTGCCACAGCCCATCTGGCCCCTTGAATAAGTGAATAAGTTTTCTGGATGAAATCTTTATTAAGAGCAAATAAAATCAATACAGGGAGCATTGAAAGTGTTTAAATAACAACGACTGAAAACTTCATCTGCTGACCCTGTTTGCTCTGTTTCTCTTGCACCTGACTGAGAATGCAAACCACAGCTCCGCAGCCCAGCCTAGACTTCGGGCTTTAGATAAAAGTTCCAAACTCTTCAAATCCTCATGGATGGGTGTGCTGGCACCTACTCTAGATGCAGACCCCAGGTGGGTGCCTGGGCAGCCTGTGCTACCCTCTGCCCCACCCTGCAGGTCCTGCACTGCGAAAAGCCACCTCCTAGCTGGCCCTGAGAATGCTTTTGCTGACTTTGAAGCCCCAGCCCAAGCCTATGTCCCCTTTGGTTGTAGGATTTTGAAAAAGCATCCTCCGGTCCTAGCTAGCATTAAAATTTATATTTGCTTGAGTTGTTCACCAGTCAGTTGCTATGCTCAGTTCTTTAATCTAGAAAGAGTTTCTGTACCTATCTTAATCCATTTTCTGTTGCTATAATTATATATGTAAGATTGGGTAATTTATAAAGCAGATACATTCATTTCTTATGGGTCTGTAGGTGGGAAGTCCAAGATTGAGGGGCCATAGCTGGTAAGAGCCTTCCTGCTTAGCAGGGAGTCCTGAGGTGGAATGGGACATCCCATGGTGCACTGGGTACACAAGACAGGCAAGAGCCAAGTTGGCTGTCATAACAGACACACTCTTGAGATAACCCATTAGCACATTAATCACCCAGTCCCTTGGTCCTACCTGGTCCTGTCTTAGTACCTCACAATGGGGATCCAATTTCAAAATGAGTTTTGTAGGGACATTTAGACCACAGCACTGCCTCTCATGCTGTGTCTCTGCGTGGTCCTGAGGTGGGCACCATCTCTGCTGCTTGCCCGTGTAAATTATATTCATTCCCTCCAGAGACCCCAGCAGACCCTCTTATCGTGTGTTTCAAAGGCCATCTGTTGCACGACCCACTAGGTTGTGTGTATTTCTGCCAGAGGGAGCTTCCAAGTCTTGGCTCATTTGCAGAAATGCATGATGGACAAGTCCCAAGCCGGGCTGGCTGGCTCCCCGCAGCATGTTACCAGCACCAACAGTACCTGCAAGCATCTGTACGAATGACAGGGGACTCGTCTTTTAGAAATTAATCACTAAGTTTCACCGTAGCAAAATTGCATTACTGACATGATTACCATCCAACAAATATTTATAGAGAGTATACAACATGACCAGGTACTGTTGTAGGAGCTGGATATCCATTCAGGTGTGGAGAAAATAGTCCACACAAAGCTTCTAGCCTAACAAGGAAGCAGACAATAAATAAGTTAGTAAGATATATAACATGTTCTGGACAGTAATAACTGTAGGAGAAAGAATGATTGGACATTACTAACTGCAAGAGAAAAGGAAGTTTTGGGGAAAGTGGCTGGAGACCATCACTCTCTTACCTTGGGTTGATGTACACTTTGTGATTGTTGGTATTCTTATCCCTCGTGCTGTTGGTTAACTGATGAATAACAGTTTAAATGGTAACAAGATTTAGCCTTCTCTATCTCTGTTGTTCTCAAGTCTGGCTGCATCTAGAATCACTTAGGAAGTTTAAAAAAACTACTACTACTGTACCACATTAGTCACTTTCTTGTTGCTGGGACAAAATATCTGACACTTGAGACTTAAAGGAGGAGAAGCTTATTTTGGCTCATGGTTTCATAGTATTCAGTCCATGGTTGGCTGGCTTCAAGGCAGAAACAGCACGGAAAAAGGGTCTGGTAGAAGAAAGCTGCTCGACACATAGGAGCCAGGAAGCAGGGAGAAAAGGGAGGAGCCGGGGACAAGACACAATCCTCCCAGTGACCCCCCTCTTGCGACCAGTCCCTGCCTCTGAACAGCATATTCTGCTATGAACATCAGTGGATTAACACACTATATGGCACCCTATGATTCCAATCACCTTCTAAAATCCCCAACTCTGAACATGAGACTTTGGGGGGACATTTTAGGTCTAAACCAGACTCCAACAATCTTAGAGATTTGTACTTAATTGAGTAGAGGTGAGACTGTCACATTAGTATTTTCAAATAGCTTCCTCCAGCAGTTCTAATGTATAATTAAGGTTGAGAACCACTGTTCTACCTCTTGGAGATGGGAGAATTTACTAAAGCCTCCAACAACTAGCTGCCAGCATTTCTGTGTAATAGGCAATGACAAATCCTAGTTAACACCATGTGACAGTTTCCTTATTGTTTGCTGACCCTCAAAATTTTCTCAAATCCTTAGGGAAAACAATTGCCACTACCAGGTATAGAGGATTCCTGGTCATTCCTCTGTCAAATGAGTGCAGAACAAAATAAGAAGGAAAAAGAAAGTTTCCATGATATATGCATTGTGTTTTAAAATACCCCATGACAATTTGTAAGTCATGAATTGTCAAACTGCCTTTGAAATTTAACAAAAATCACCCTGCCTATCACTTTAGAAAGCTCCATTTTCCCTCCTACTTTGCAAATAGAATCATTGGCACCCTTAAGATAGACTTGAAAACATAATTATGTGCTTGGCAGCTAGTGGAAGATCTTTCAAAACTCCCCTTCAAGTTCCACAACTTGCTTCTCTCAGGAAAAAGGACCTAGAAGGCTTCATGAAAGGCATAAGGAGGGTGGTAGGAGGCTGTTTCCTTCCTTCTCCAGAGCTGGTTCCAACCCAACCATTTCAACTGGGTCGCCTGTTGCTTTCTCCTGACCGTGGACACGGCCAAGACTGCCTGCCTGGGAAAATTTGCATTTGTGTTTTCTTAGCTTTGGTTGCTGGAAAGTTGTTCCCCGTGGTCTTCAGTACTTGACAGTACTGTCCGAGGTGTTGCTCAGTCCTCTCCACCTCCCTGCGGAAGTGGGTAGGCTGTGGTTTCTCACACCCTGTGCGTGTCCTCTCGGTCTCTCAACTTTCTTCACAGAAATGGTTTGTTCTAGCTACTCCTTGAATAGTTTATCAACCAGAGTTCTCCTGAGATATAGAACCAACAGGATGTATATGGATGTGTGTGGGGGTAGAGAGATTTTGAGGACTTGATTCACACAGTTATGGGGCTGACAAGTCCAAAATCCTGAGAACAAACCAGCGGCCTGGACACGCAGGGAGGACTGGATGCTTCTGTCTGGAGGGAAAACGCTTTCTTCTTAGGGAAGCTATCTTTGCTCTTAGGGGTTTTAATGATTGTTGGAGGCCCACCCACATGATTGAGGGGACTCGCCTTTATTTAAAGTCAACTGATTGTAGATATTAATTACTTTTTCAAAATGCCTTTGCAGCAACACCTGGGTTAGTGTGTGATTAAATAGCTGGCTACTATAGCTGGCCAAGCTGACACCTAAGCCTCGCTACTACACAGGGGTGGTTGAAGAAAGAGGGTTCCTGGATTTTAATGCCAAGAAGACCGGAGCTCTAAGCTCCCACCAACATGCAGCTTAGATCCTGAGCCCATTTCTTAAACTTTCTGAGCCTAATTTTACTTTTCTAAAAATTTGGCCAATAGATAAGAATTTCCTAAACCAACAATGTCCCATTTGGTGCTAAAATTCTGTATTTTAAGATAATTCAGTATCCCAAATACTTTTTCCCAATCAAAAACATATGCATACCCTTGTGGTCATGGATTTTGTGCCGGTGAGTTTGTGGTATTCTCCGGGGAAGAGCGATGAGGAAGGAATGTGCAGAGATAATTCCAGGGGGAGCAGTTTTAAGGGAATTGATAGGAAGCATTCTAGTTTAGGATGAGGATTTCGCCTTGGGATGGCAGTCACGGCTTGGGCGGGGGACTCTGGATTACTTTGGTTTCCAGGGTAGCTCTATTCTCTTAGCCCAGCGGTGGTGAACCTATGGCTCGTGTGCCACCGTGGGCTATTTGTATCATCGAAAGCTCGAAAAGGTTTGCCATCACTGTCCTAGACCTAACCCTGGCCTGTTGCTGGTGTGACTAGTGGGTTCTTGCTCAGAAGAGATTTCTCTAGGACCACTAAGTCTTTTTAAGCTTATGTTAGACCATGAATTGAGTTAAATTCAACTGAGAGGTGTCAAGTCACACCTATCCATTCGCTGACTTGATTCAGGTGATTGGTATCCAAGTCTCCATTCCTTTAAAATAAAGTTTGGCAGTGAAGATGTTGTCAGATAAATTAGACTGTCACAAAACATTTCAAAACTTATTTTGGGCCTGGAAAGTAGAAATTACCCCAAATCTAAGTCAAATCCAAGTGTTTGTGTTACAAAGTTTCATTTTCCCCAGCTCTGTTCTTTATCTTTGACTGAATAAAAGGGAGGAAGTTGGTGAATTTTCAGGGTATAATGGTTCCTTTGAGAAAAGTAAAATTCCCTGTGTGGTTGCAGACCCAGAGCAGATGCGCTGTCCAGCCAAGGCCAGTTTGTGTCCTAGTGCCAGAAACTGCAACTCAAAACATTAAGTATAATTGCTTAATTATAAACAATTAAAATATAAAAATGCAGTTTTTCTTACTGAAAAGTGCAGAGTCAGGGAAGACCCGTGGCTTGCAGGAGTCAGCAAACAGCAGCTCTCTCCTTGTGGCCTCTTTGGTTTTCCCAGCGTCACCTCCTCGGAGGGGCTGGCTGCTCTCACGGTGTGTGTAACTACACCTGTGCAGATGTGAGTGTGTACGTGTGTGTATGTGTCTGGGCATGTGCACACACTGGCATCTGTCATCACTCTTTTTCCTACCTTTTGTGATAACGTCATGAGCAGCAATTGAATCAGACACTTTCTAGGAGGTGGTTTGTACTTTAGGATCATTTCTACTCTACTAAATTATACCCAGGCTGATAAAAATCGCCCATTCTTAACATTTTCATATTCTACACCCAGACTCTTCTTCTTCACAACCAATCTTTACTAAAAACGATGTGCTCGTGTCTGGAGGAGGCCTCAGGAATTAAGTGTGCCCTGGTCTCTGCTTTTTGCCAGTGTAACGGGACAGGGACAGCTGTGAGTGTGGAGGGTGGAGAAGCAGCAGGGCTGGGTCCCTGCTGTCCCCTGGCGGGCGGGTGCGTCTGGAGGCCCCGCTGAAGGGGTGAGCGAGGAGCCCATGGGCTAAAACTCAGAGGCCGTGGAGATTGGACGGGCAACATGTTGTGTCCTTTCCTCAGCCTCACTTTCCAGGTTGCAGCAGAAACAGGCAGGAAGCCTGGAGCCTGCGCTCAGCCTGGAAGAGATGGCTCAACCTCCCACAGAAGCCAGCACTGCAGTGCATGGGACACCGGGACCTGCAGCTGCAGGCGACGTCCGACTGAGGGGGAAGAGTCCTCCCTGGCCCAGCAAGGCTTCCAGTAGCAAACCAGTGGGTCTTTGAAAAGCACCAGAACCCAGACAAGAGAGATCCTGTGGTCAAGCCGCGCTGACCCCCTTCTCTCTTCCTGCGAGCTCCTTGTCCTCCCAGCACTGGGGGAGCTGGTGGGTCCCGCTGACCACCGTTGACTGTCTTTAGAGGTGCAGGTGGGGTGCAGCCACGTACCGCTCAGGCCTGTCTCAAGAGGCTGGCCCTTCCTTGTCCTCTTGTCTCTGTAGCTCTAGAGGCCTAAGCCAGGGCAGGACATCAGGGATAACTCCGGCAGGAGCTGGCAGGTCTAGAGAACCACGGGCGTCCCCATTCGCCTCTGTCTGTCGAAGGGTTAGCCTGGCAGAGCACTGCACTCACCCTGCTCCTGGACTCTGCCCAGCGCTTGGCGCTGCACACTCCCCTCGTGCAGGGCATTTCCTAGCCTGACTCAGCTCCTGGCTCCTGTGGGGATTTGGGGGACAGATGTGCTGTGCTGAGGAAGCACGCTTAGCTCCTTGTAGGACTGGAGCTGTGCATCAGAAATGACACAAAATGGGATGGATTTCCAAAATGTCCTCTAGTTTTCCTAGCAAAAAGGGTTCCTTTTGAAAGTCACGCTTGTGGGTTTGTTTGGGAACACCCTCTTGTTGGGGCAGGGTGGGGTGGGGGTCCTGATATGGGAGGAGGGAGCAGACGTGCAGGCCCTGTGTGCACAGCTGGGGCCAGGCCTCTTCCTCACACTTGCTGCCCAGAAGATGGCTGCAGCACAGGGGCCAGTGCCTGCACAGATGAGCTGACACCAACAACGGCCAGGCAGACCTGCCCCCAGCATTCGAAGGACTGGACCGGGGTCACGGGCTGAGGCCAAGCTCCCTTCTGGAGCCATCCTTGATTCTGCATTGGGCCTCAAGGGGCCTCTAGCATGTACTCAAGCACCCCTCAGCCTGCAGGTCTCCCTCTGGGTCCCTGCTCTCCAAAGAGCTGGGCCCTGAACCCCGTCCTGCTGAGAGATGTGCGCCCTTGCCTTGTGGTTCTCAGGAATACAGGCCCAGGGACAGAGGCCTTGCCTAGGCTGGTCTGGTCGGGGAATTCCTGAGTTCCAGGTGTCAGGAGCATTGTCTGGGAGGGGCAGGGCCCAGGGTGGGCACATCCCCCAGCCCTGAGGACTCCCGGAGGAGGCATCTCCCCAGCACAGTGCTGCAGGCAGAAGCCCTGGTGGCCTGGGACCAACGGCTGAATCAGTGCCCCACAATTCCATGATACCCAGTGAACTATCCATCAACACAGCAGGCTACTTTTTTTGTATACTTACACTTTTCATGGATGTGAATGTTTTTCTCTTTGATTTACGGTGCCTTAAAAATGGGTTTCCAGGATTTTTTTTTTTCTTTTGAGCCAGGGTCTTGCTTTATAGGCCAGGCTGGCCTTGAACTCGTAATCCTCCTGCCTCAGCCTTCCTAGTGCTGGGTCTACAGGTGTGTGCCACCTTGCCTGGCTGAGAATTCTGTTCTTAATGTCTTTCCATGATGATGCAGCTCCCTTGGTTTCCACAGGTGTCCTGTGCCCCAAGATGTGGCTCAGGCCACAGTTGGCACTTGTCTGGGAGGACACATTCAGATGACGTTCAAACTATGCGAGCGGTCCCACTTCCTCAAGAAGGCCTCGGATGCTGCCTGTGGCTTTTCATCTTAGCTTTGCCTCCACATTGTTCCTCTGGCCTCAGGTCACTTTTTCTTGTGCATTCTCTTTATCTGAGTGGGTCACTGCAGTCCTTCAGAGCTCCCAACTAAGTCCCTGAAGGCCTCTCTGCCCTGGCTCCTCAGGGTGACCACACAGGTGCCTCTTCCATGACGGGCTTCCTGGTGTCCCCATCAGGGGTTCTTTTCTTCCTTTGTCCCTGAAGTTTCATATCCTCAAGGTCAACCCTCTGTCTGTGGAGGCTGTGGTCACGGTTGTGCATTCGTCTCCCTGTCTGCCCACCCAACACATTGCGTCATCATCGAGCGGCTTTGGGCTAGGCACGAAGCTGGTGGCTCTGGGCACTGCAGCAGGACAGAAGGAGAACATCACCGGGAGGGTCGAGCCCAGGTGCCTCTGCTCCCGGGAAGGAGATTGTCTATCCGAGTGACACCCCTGAAGCAGCTCCTGTTGCATCCCTGGGAGGACCCCAGGCGCGGGAGAGGGTCTGCTGATGCCCGCGTTCTCACGAGGCCACTCTGTTACTTACTTGGCCGAGGAGTAAGGGCGATGATGTGTGTGTTTCGCTGAACGAACTCACAGCCTTGCAGGGTGGATCTTAGCCCGGAAGAAGGTAGCTCGGATGCCAAGTTGATGAAGAGGGGAAGAGGGGTTGAGGAAGCACCAGAATGTGAGGTTTTCTTTCGGGGTGCCCCCCCGCAGCCCTGTAGTGTCACTCAGCCTCCACATCCTCAGCCAAGCTGGCTTTTAAGAGGTTGGCAGATCACAAGTCTGGGCTTTTGTTTCTTCCTAGTGGGGTTGTTTCCTGGCTTACAAACATGGCTATCCCACCTCAGAGATTGCTTCCAGAAAGCCTGGCTCTTCTGCCTCCCAGGAACGCATCTCAGCGGGGCTAACCTCCGCGCACACCGGGGAACATGCGGGCTTTGTCTCTGTGACGTGCGCTCAGGAGATTTCTCTTGTTCTAAAGGAAAGTTACCCTGGATCCCCAAGGCATAATCAGATCTATTCTTACATCCTGCTCTGAGGAAGGACAGGGGTAAAATCCAGGCCAGTTGGCACCTACATAAGGAGGCCACACGGTCCCACTTGGGACAGCTCAGGCTTTGAGAGCCCTGGAATTTTATCTGGTTTTCTTTGTGCCATATCTCATTAAAATGCTGTATATTGGAAACCTCTTGGTACCAGTCAGGGTTTGTAGTTGCAAGCAACAGAAATGGAGTCACCAGGATGCTAGAGAATTAGGCTCCGGGCTAACACCTGGGAACAGTACCCACACTGTGTTGCAGGACTGGCCCTGGGGGGATGGCCCTGGGGCCACTGTGAGCACAGATGCTGCAGCTGGGTCCTCCGATTCTGCTGACTGGGACACAGGTACCACTGCTGGTGCTGGTCCAGAATGCAAACTTGCTTCACCATCGCTGTTCCCAGTTCCCTCTACCTTAAATTACTACTTCCCATTCAGTCTTGGGGGAGGGCAAGTATCTCGCCGCAGGAAGTCAGGTTCGCCAGTGCTGTAGATGCAGGAAATACAGGTGGGGAGCTCTGGGTATCTTCAGCAACTGCAGTGTCAGGTGGGCTGTTCCTTCTCCTGAGACTCCAAAGATGCAGCTACTGGGTAGCCAAGAAGAATGACAGATGTCCACTGCTCCTTTTTAGATCTAACCTTTGACGGCCATGCACTGATTCCCAGGTTGAGGACATACATTCATTCATTCATTCACTCATTCATTCCATGTGCATTCATCGATCCCTCCTTAATAACCAGGCACTGAGATTACTTCTGAGAATGGCTTCTTCCTTCAGAAGCCCAGCATCTAGTTGGGAAGGAGGATAACTCACCAGAATAAAAAGGTACAGTGAATGCTTCGGCAGGAGTACGCACTGAGGTGCCCGACCAGAGGAGGTGAGGGATAAGTGGGAATTGCCAGGGCAAAGACGGGGGGGGGGGGCGGTGTTTCAGGAGGAAGAGCTTCACTGGTGCCTGCGGTTGGAAGAAAGGACCTGGAGAGGGAGCATGACAGCTTTGCACCTTGACTGAGGAGTTTGGGGCTAATGCTAAAAGTGATGGAGCATCATTGGGGAAGTTTAGGGCAAATCATCTTGAAAATATCGCTTTATGATGGGAAAATTAACTGTGTGGGAGAAGACAGAAGGTAAGGAGGCGAGGTAGGAAATTACTACAGGAATCTAGGGAAGAACGACAGATTCGAGAATGGTGTGTTTAGGAGATGCTTTGGGATAGCCCCGACGGTACTCAGCAGTCGACTGAACATGGGACCTGTGAGGGGGAAATCACAGATAGCTTCTAGCTCAGGGTTTGGGCAACTACGTGGAGAGTGATGTCAAGTCTGGGGGGGAGAGGATCTGTTTGATTTTGGAAATAGTGAGTTTGAGGTGACCATCGGATACTGGAGTAGAGATAGTCGCTGCGGCAGACAGAGATACAGATCTGAATCTCAGGAAAGTGGGCTGTATCCGTTCCTTTCCCATTGCTGGGACCAGTACTTAACACGTGTACATTAAAAGAGGGGGGTTTATTTTCGCTGTCAGTTTCCAGTTGGTCCAGTCCTGGTGGAGGAAAGGAGCTCACTCCACGGCAGCTGGGAAGCAGAGAGAGAAGGCAGGAGCCGGGGACAAGAATGCACCCTTCCAGGTCATGCCCCAGTAACCACCTCTTCAATCAGGCCCCACCTCCTGGGAGGCTAAGCTGTGATTGCTCTGCATAATAAGGGGTGACAGAAGTAGCACTGCTTTATTTCTGGCCCTATTCTCTAAGATGCCTGGAAGCTTTTATTTTGGTCTTTCGGAAGCCACCCACGGTGTTAGAAGTGTGAATACCTGAGGCCGCTATTCTGGGAAGAGTCTAGACCACAGGAAGCCCGCAGGAATGCGGACGAGGGAGCCATGTTGGAAGTCGGGCCTTCAAGCACCGCACACGTGTGGATCAGGGTCAGATAGCCCAGCTGAGTCCTTTCCAAAGTCCTGACCCACACACTTGTGAGCAAAATGGTTTTGGGGTTGCTTGTTCTGCGGCAGTAATATCCAGAGCAGAAGCTACTAGCACCGCATGATCAACGGCAGCGGGGCAAGCTGCTCAGTGCGCCCGGTCACGCTGAGTTCCAGGGTCTGGACGCCCCACGTTCACTGGCCCCAAGGGTGGTGCGGCAGGCGGTCACGACCTCATTTCACGCAAACTCATCAACCTCCTTTTTCAGGTGGCCTGTGACGTGCTTCGGGCTACTCAGAAATAGGCTACTGCTGGGGATCCTCAGGGAATCTTTTGGAACTGAAAGGGCCCTGACAGACCAGCTCATTTTACAGATAAGATTTAAAGAGCCCTAAGGAGGTCAGGGGACTTGGCTTTGCTCAGCAAAAACAACCTGGCCTGCAACCCAAGACGATCGTTTCCTATGCCACTTTCCAGCTCCAGCGGCTTCTCTGTACAAAGGGATGGGCTACAGGTGGTGTCGCTGAGTTCGAAAAACTTTTCTTTTTTCCTGAAAACTACCCTAGCTTTCCTTTGACTCCCACCTGTAACAGATTTGCTATCCCGATTGCTTTCTCCTGTCTAACTTAAGACTATTGGAAGGCAGCCTGGGCGCTGCAGTCAGATGTGGATGGAAGCCTGGATTCAGCCCATCATTGCCTTTGTGACCTCAGGCAAGTCACTCAAATTTGCTGAACTTGTTTCCTTGGCTATAAAACAACGGGAACACCTTCCTCCCTAGTTGCTGGATGTTTGTATAATATTGTTAAATGCCAGGGAGATCACGGGTGTGACTTGTGCCCCACTCTACTGGCACATGGTGACTGTTCGCAGTGGTGGCATCCACTGCTGCAGAGTGTCAGGGGAAGGACACGCGTAGGGACAGAACCCACATCCAGGAGTAGACTTCATTCCGAGATGTTCAGCATCTTTTATAACATTGCCATCATTTGGGAGGGTAAATTTGCATTTTCAGATGGAGCTAAAAATAAACCGAGTCACAGAGCTGGGGCCTGGTCCAGGTTTCCCCAGTGAGCTGTGTGGAGAGAGAGCAGCGCCTGTGGAGGCCGGCTGGCCTTTTGGCGCGGGGGTTGTTTTTGGAGAGGCTTCTGGGTTTGGGGAAGATAAATTCACCTTGGGGTACCTCTCCAGGGAAGAAAATGCTTTTTCTGTCGACAGGACGTGCTTTTCTTCATCCTTCCCCCCTCCCACTTCTCTTTTCTCTCTATACCTTCCAGACTCCATCTCTGTGATACAGGAATCAAAGGAAACCATATGAGCGGAACAAAAGGGCCCACTGTGAGCGGACGTGAATGGAGTCTCTCTGCTTCTTCTCAGAGCCCAGCCAAGGTCTCCGGCTCCATCCTGCTCTGGGAATTCCTCTTAGCTCGCTCACTTTCTTTGCCTCCTGCTCTTCTCCTTCACAGACTTCCTCTTCCTCAGGCAGTGAGGCCCGGCGTGTGGTGTGCGGCCTTTCCTCAAACCGCCATCATGGCCGCCCGGCGCGGCTTCCTGTTTCAGTGCTGGTGTTGGCATGATCAGGGCTCCGGGGGGCGCCTTGGCAGCTCTAAGCCACAACGCCCACCTTGATGTCTGTGAGCAGGGCTGCATGCTGTGGCCCTTTGGATCCCATTTTTAGATGACACTTTCAAAATTCTAGTGTTGATGCTCTTGAAATAATATTGCATGCTTGTGAATGGAAATAAACTGTAGTAATAGTTGTCCTTGGACAGAGTTAAAATAAATTTTTGGAAATGACTAATTAATGATTTATAATATTTGTTCTTAGTATAGGTTTTTAATGTATTTTGGATGAAGAAAGTGGCATTGATTTATGGAGCCAGGAAGCAGAATTAAATGATAATTTTTTTTCTTAGTAGACTCACTGTGCTTTTATAAAGTACTGTATTATTCACTTTAGTGCAAGAGGAAGCTGAAGAATATACAAATGGATAGAATCTTAATTGTGAGTCTGTAAGAAGGTCATCCCAAACAGCTTGGCTTGTCCCCTAGATTGGGGCGAACTACTTATATCATCAGAGGCCTGATGAAGATGGGTTGACAGATTGACATCAACAGTGTTTCTTGCCAGGCAGGATGGAACATTGCCTGTAATCCAGGCACTTGGGAGGCTGAGGCAGGAGGACCATGAGTTTAAGGCCAGCGGGAACTATGTGGAGAGACCTTGTCTAAAAAACATTGTTAACTTTCATAAGCAACACAATAGAACATGAGTTTCAGATGCTGGCTGTGTGTTTTCGGCTCTGTCCCTCTCTTGACGTATGAACTCAGCCTAATCGCGTCCCTTCTGTGGGTTTGTGTCTTCACCTGAAAATTAGGCAGCGAACTTGGTGACCTCTCAGGTCCCTTGAATGTTTGTTTTGATGCTGGCTGTCATAATATAATAATAGAGGTACACACTGGCCCAGGGCTGTGACAAACAGAGACTTTTTCTTTGGAGATGTGCATCTTTGCCATTAGTTCCCTCCTTACTCCCCTCCCCAAGCACCACAGGGAAGCCTCTTGGAGACTTCACTGTCTCTAAGCTATAATCATGCCTGCCCTCCTCATAGGTTTCCCATTATAATAAGTGCTATGTATCGTAATATAATATGATAATATATAATATGATTTTTATATACATGAGGTATGATAAAAATATGGTAACTGCTTAAATTTTCAAAATTTACTACAGTAAAAGACAAATTGCCATTAATCCCCCCTCAAAATATTCCTGCCTCCTTCAAATACACTTGGCTTATCATTCTTGCCACTCTCTGAAGCAGTTCTGGAAGTCTCTTTTGTGAGTATCTTTAGTTGTGCTGTCCTGGCTGCTTTGAAGTCCTGAATTCATTCATCATGTTTACCTTTCATGCTCGTGTTTCATTTGGGAAACAGCCAGAAGTCACATGGGGCCAGATCTGGTAAACAAGGTAGATGAAGACCTACTAACACTTTTACGTGCCTGCTTTTCTATTGGATGGTACTTGGCAGAAGCATTCACCATATTTTTGGTTACACCTTGTAAAGACACTCATGAAAGAGGACTTCCAGAACTGCGTCAGAAAGTGGCCAGAATGATGGGATAAGTGTGGTAGATGCCAGGAGGAGTATTTTGAGGGGATTGATGGCAATGTGTCTTTTTATTTAAATATTCACTGTATAATTTGATCATACTGTATATTTTGCTCTGTTGGCTTTGCTAACAGAAGTGTTTGTAAAATTTTGTTTTTGTTTGTGAACTCTCCATCAGGTGATGAACACAACCGTGATCTTTTTTGCTTGAACATGAACGTGGCCATTTCCCCCAGAATCATGGAATGAATTAAGTTTGTGAACCAAGGTATCTCTGTGTATAAATGAACACTTGGGAAATTTGGGAGTAACACTCAGATGTTCGGTGTTAACATTGCTACTTGTCTTAAGGAGGAAGTCTGGTAAGGCAGGACCATAGAGCAGGCACAGGTCGTGGAAGTGGACTTTGAAGGGCACTGTAGTCCCTGCCCTGGTTTAGAGAAGTTTTGGAGAACATCAGGTACCTTTCGCTTTAATTTCTTTGGACAGGGCTCTTCCTAGTATCCCTAGTGAATACCCCCCAGTGCCCTATCCCATTGTAGTTGGGGAATTCTTTTCAGAATCACTCTACACTGTCCTGTCTTTTGCTCAAAATTTTCTTGCTCATCTTTTCAGAATGCACTTCAGCGAAATGGATCTGGAACTGATGCCCCTTCTCCTTCCTGGGAGCACAACGTACTAAAAGGTTGTCTCCCAGGTGTTGCCTTGCTTTACCCCAGGGCTGCCCTGATGGCTGCCACAGATGAGCCGTCTGGCCCCTCACAAAAGGCCGGCATTTCTCAGGGGACCAGTTGTACTTATTTTTCCTGTCTGGATGCACAGGCCCTCAGAGTGACTGAACCTGAAATAGAATCCAGTTTTGCAGTGGGAGCCAACCTCGGGGCAGCAGGTGGGGGACATCTTGCTGGACACCAGAGTGTGTGGCAGCTGACACTGGCTTGGCAGATTTGTCTGCAACAGACGGCCTTCCGTGTGCTGCTAGAGGAGGCTACACATATTAATTTGTTTTCTTCAAAGGATTTATAAAACTGCACCCACTGCAAGGTTTCTGACAAGTGAGCCATTCTCAAGCACAAAGATGTAAGGTGATGCCAGCAGCAATGTCAGTTTTACAGAGCGGAACTGGCTCTCGGCTTTGCAATGGCAAGCAGAAACACCGAAAGGACACCCAGAATTTGGAGGCAGATTTGTTTATGTCAGTGGGCACTGATCGGGATCACTCCCAGAGTATCAGACCCTGATCTCTGGTGTCTAGGGCTTTTATATGATGCACATGCAGGAGGTACAAAGGAGGTACAAAGGCGAGACAGAACAGCCTGGCAGTTCTTCTGATTAGCTAGCAGGGTGAGATCATCAGTTACAAGGGTAGATTAATGATCATCAGTTTATGAAGCTTGGTGCAATGGTACAATCAGGCATCTTGTATGTTCAGTTACGCTCTGTGGTTACAGGGGCCAAGAAAGTAATTACAAAGCCATGAAGCAGCTACAGAGCTAGGCAGTTTCAAAAGAACGAAGTTAAAAAGAACAATTTCTCTTGTACAGTTTTTCCCTTTCAGCTTGAACAACGTGGACAGGTCCTATGCTTTGGAGCACAAGTCTTGCCAATTCTTTTTTTCAGTGCTGGGAATGAACCCAGGGCCTTGCACATACCTAGTGGGCACTCTACCACTGAGCAACACTCCCAGCCTTTTTACGTGTTTTATTTTGAGACGTGATCTCATTAACTTGCCCACACTGGCTTTGAACTTGGGATCCTCCTGCTTCTGCCCCCTAAGTAGCTGGGATTACAGGTGTGCACCACCAGGTCTGGCTCTGATAATTCTCCCTTTTAAAACTAATTTTATTGGTACATTTTGGATATCCATAATGATAACATTCATCATAGGGAATTTGTACCTGTATATGATATATCTTGCTTCTTTTTTTCTCATTCCCCTTCCCTCCCTTCAACCCCTCTACTCCTCTTTATTTACAAAAGCTTTGTTTCCATTTTTTCCTCCTATTCATTTTTCTTATCCCTTTCTTTCTCCCCCCACCTTGTTCCCCTCTTCATTTGAACATTTTCCTCCCATTTTCCAATATCTATTATACATTTTGGTCCATATTTACACTTTCGGTTTCTCACACTAGAGAAACGATGCGATATTTACACATGCACGTCCAATTTATTTCACTAAAAAGTATGGTCTCAAGGTGCATCCATTTAGCTAGAAATGTCTCAGGTTTATCCTTCTTTATGGCTGAGTAGTACTCCATTGTATATTAAAAAAAAACATATTTTCTTTATCCATTCATCTGTTAATAGGCATCTGGGCAGTTTCCAAGATTTATTTATTACAAACTGTGCTGCTATAAACATGAGTGTGCATGTTTTAATTCTTAATCATTTTTATAATCGTTAAGTAGATGCTTCTATTCCCCTATAGGTTAGGTTGGGCCAGTGTAAAGGATGAGCTGTTGGGATCCGGGTGGTGTGGGACAGCCTTGGTGTTAGTGAGCACGGCAGTCATCACCACAGACTCTGCGGCCTGCCCTGCAGCCCGCTTGGCTCTCCGGGGCGTATCAATGACGACACAGCGGGCCTTCAATTCTTGTGTGGAAGCACATTTATTCTCCTGCTGTCTTAACATTCTCACCTCCTTACAAACCCGCTAGAGTAGTTTTCTGTGGAGAAGCCTGTATTGAAGGAAGTCCAAGCGTGTGTCCTGGAACAGACCTAGTCCTAAATGTACGTGGGCGTGGCCAGCAAGCCACTTATGCATTTTAGTGGCTCAACAGGCAACAACATTCATTTGCTACCTTTGTCCCCTCAGAGTCCTCTCTCCACACCAGGTGACTCTCTTGAAGGACAGTCACTGAGGTAGCATCCGAAGGATCCGTGCCCATGCAGTGAACACGGGCAAAGTGAAAGTCCGTTGAAGAGATCTGACAAGCAGTGTGGGTGTGTGGGAAGCGCTCGAACTCTGTGGCCAGACTCTTGGCGACGCGGTTACACTCTGATCTTGGAGAAGCTGCGTGGCCTCGCTGTGTGCTGGATTTCTCGCTGTAGGGGAGTTATAAAACCTGCCTTTGGGTTTTGAGATCAGTAAGTCGCGTAAGGGGAGCTTATCATTACTATGGACAGATAATTTACCTTATAGTTATTACGGGCATTTCTCCAGCGCTCTGCATCTCTATTCTGATGTTTCTACAGACCTATCATACAAATATTATTTGCCAGTATAATTTCCTAGTTAGGATAGACAGACCATTAGCACTCTATCCTGCATTTAAAAACTAGTTTGTCGGGGCCGGTGAGATGGTTCAGCGGCATAAGCACTTGCCTGGCAAGCGCAAGGGCCCGAGTTCGACTCCCGGATCCCACATACAAAAAAGGGGCCGGTGATATCGCTCAGCGGCACGGGCACCTGCTGGTGCGCGAGGTCCTGAGTTCGACCCCCAGTACACACACACACACACACACAAAGCTAGTTTGTCATACAGGTAAGACAATACCATTCTGCTAGATAACTTTTCTGCTTAACATGACTTTAGTGAGGTTTATATGAAACGTGGTGGCATTTTGTTAACAAAATACAGAGTGAATATGATGTTGACAGAACTGAAATAAAATGTGATCTCCATTGACAAACCTCAATCAGATACACTAGATTGACTCTGGGGTTATTTAATTTGAAAAGGTGGGAGAGGTTGCCTAATGCAGCGTAGCTCGTATTCTTTTCTGTGTCAGAAGCTAGGGGGATGGCTGAGAACAGTTCAACTACTGTCTGTGATTTGAATAATCTATCATTTGGAATATCTAATATTTTATTATATAATAATGCTAGCATATATCAGTATATAATGTATTATATAAACTATATTATTAGATGTTATATATTTAATATCAGTAAAGCATGTTGCTAGTAATAATACAATGTTATTACACATGCCTTGCAAATATCTGTACTTTGCACACAGACATTATATGCTTCCATCAGCAAGAGCCATGTTTTGGATTTACTATGTCAGCTATAATACAGGATATCAAGTATACTCTATGTTCATATTTATAACACCTACATTTGTTTAGCATTTTACAGTTTTGAAATACTTTTACAAACACTTGCTTTTCAACCCTCCAAAATAATCCACGCAGATACTGTTATTCCCATTTTGAAGATAAGTAAATGAAATGACAAATGATAAGTAAATGCCAAAGCCGTCACTGAGGTGGCTCCCCATGCTGCTGGCCCAATCAGTATTTCCCCACTGCCTGGCCCCAGCTCTCCGACAGGTGATTCATTGCCAGTCCCTGGGAGAGGCCGGTTTGTGGAGTGGGGGAGTAGATTTGCTTCGTTTCCTTGTTCTTGCTCGGGAATGTTGAGGATGGGGTCACTGCCTGCCCAGCGACGTCTGTGAGGAGAGACAGCTGTGGTGAGAAGAGGAGCACAGGAAACTGGGCCTGTGGCTGGGTACAGACAGGGAAGCGGCGGTGAGGTCGCTGCATGCCTACTGCGGAGAGGGCGCTTCTGGGAGCGGCCGTGTTGCTGCTCAGAACTGCGTTGGCACAGCAGGTGTGAACTGGTTCTTGCCCGAGGGAAGCAGGTGTTCGGACATCCTACACACACCTAAGAGCAAGCGGTGCCCACAGCCGTGTGTGCGCACTGGGAAATTAAGAATGACGCCTTGGGAATTACTGGCTCAATCCCTCTCTCCGCCTGGACCGAGAGCTCCATAAGGCAAGCGCCCTCTCAGCCTTAGGTTTTCAGTGCCCGGCGCCTGGTAGGCGCTTAGTACATCGGTGGATGGACTGATGTTTGGAGACCATTCCTCACATTTCGAACTTCGCTTGGATACCTCAAAGTGAGAGGGTTCAAAACAAAGCTGGACCCCTCCCTTGCTCCAGTGCCCCGAGGTGGTGACAACAGCTGGCCCTCAGTTGCTCAGGCCAGAAACTAAGGAGTCAGCCTTGGTCCTATTCCCCATCCTCCCTCTCATTCTTCAAGTCAAGGCTGTCTCCTACATCTCTAAAATCTGCCCGCTTTGCTTTGTTCGTGGGCTGCTGCTGCTGCTGAGATGTAGATTGTGTCACTAATTGTCCTTGTTTTCCCAGGACTGAGTTCAGTGCTGAAATCAGAACATTTTCAGGCCACTGGAGAGTTCTGTCACTTTAGACCTAGGTCACATAATTCCTAGCCTGGTCTAATGCAGTAGCATCTTCATAGCTAGTTTGTCGCCTATAATTCATTCCCACACTGTTGCCAGAAAACCTTTGTGAGCATGAACCACGTCATGTCACTGGGGAAAATCCTTCAATGACTACAGATCTTCACCAAGCCACCATGTTGATCTGACTCCCTCTCACCCCTCAGCCTTTGTCCCTCAGCTCTCCTACATCCTCCAGCACACCATATTCTCTGCCCTCCAGGCCTTTACGCATGAGATTGCTTCTGTGTGAATTGCACTGAATTCCTATTTTAGCTATTATTATTATTAGTGCTAGGGATGGAACCTGGAACCTCGTGCATGCTAGGCAAGTGTTCTACCACTAAGCTACACCTCTAGCCCACTACTTTAGCCTTTAAAACCCAGTCCAAGAGTATCCGATGTGGTGAGATTCACTGGGTCAGGGTGGCTTCACCATAGATCAATGGTTCTCAGCCTCGATTTTATATTAGAATCTGTCTTAGCTACTTTTCTCTGGTTACTGAGACAAACATAACTGATGCCCAAAATTAAGGAAGGAAAGTTTTATTTAGCTCACAGTTTGTGGAGGTTTCAGTCCGCAATCAGCTGGCTCCAGGGCAGGGTGGCATAGTGAGAGGTGACAGCTCAAGGCTGCAGAGGACAGCAAAAGGGGAAGCGAGCCTCCTGTCCTCCCTTATATTGTGAGCAGGCCAGCCCCCCTGGGCGTAGCACCCACACCATCTCCCCACCCTCCTCTTGCAGAGGCTCAGGATGTCTACAAAGTGAGGACCCTGGCCCCCTGCCAAGTCCATTAGTTAAACTTCTGAACTTCTCAAGTTGACACAATGTATCAGCCATTACAGAATCATATGGGGAAACTTTAAAATATCCTGACCTCCATGTTCCACACCATATCAACTCAATTCCCATAGTTAGATATGGCATCATAGTTTAAAAAGCTTTCTAGATGATACTGCACAGCCTTGCCTGAGAACCACTGGTCTGTTGCAAATCTTCTCTGATCGTAAGATTCTTCCTACTCCCTGTGCCCCTGATTTGATCTCTCTCACCCTATGCTATAGGTATCTACCCCTCTGATACCTGTCACATTATGTCCTGAGGGTAGGGACACAGATTAATATGATGTCTGCCTTATAGCAAAGGTTTAATAGATGTTAGTTGCATAAAACAGTGACCTTGAACCACTGTGTATCCCTTTTGAAGCTCATTTTTGTTTTCCACAAAATGAAGATACACTATCTAATTCAGCGCTGAGGAGTAAACACCATATGTCAAGTTTCTGGCTTGTGGTTTGCTTGCTGTTAGTTTGGTGGCAGAGGGATAGAGAACATTCCTGCCGTTTCCCCATTGTAGTAGTCAGCGTTTCATTACTATAATGCATAGCCTGAAGCAGTTTGCCTTATAAAGAAAAGAGGTTTACTTGGGTTCCGGAGGTACAAGACTTAAACAGCATGGTTCCGGCTCCTGCAAGGGACCCTTGTGCTGCATTTCATCATGGCAGGTGCATATGTGTATCTTTGCAACCATGCTCTCTCTCCCTCTCCTTATAAAGCTACCAGGACACAATCACTGGCCTCTGTGAAGACCTAATCTAAGCACTTCCCGAAGCCCATGCCCCGCCCCAACGCTATAGTCTGGTTAAGTTTCCACCTTATTAATATCTTTAATACGAGGCTCTGGAGTTTAAACTCCTGCATGAGTTCAGGGAGACAAACCCAAACCACAGCACACGCATCGTGCCTGAGTGTAAGTTTACTCTTGTCCAAAACACGAGCAAAGCCTGTCCTAGAAACAGTGTCCATTTGCTTTTGCGCCACGGGCAGAAAGGCTGAATAGGATCATGGCTTAGAGGTGGGGTACGGTGAATTGAGTTGTGTGATGGTGACGACGGGACCTCTGCAGCCTCTGTGCCGCCACCCGAGCCAATTGCTTTGCAAGCCTGTGACCCAGTTTTGCAAATCTATCAGCATGCAGTAAGAGGGAAATAACATGACCTCCCCGTCCAGCATTCTTGTCTAAAAGGAGATGGAAAACATTTGACAAAGAGAGGAAGGAGGGCCGGTGAGATGGCTCAGTGGCGCAAGTTCGACTCCCAGATCCCACATATGAAAAAGGGGCTGGTGATATCGGTCAGCGGCACGGGTGCCTGCTGGTGCGCGAGGTCCTGAGGTCGACCCCCGGTATCCACAAAAAAAAAAAAAAAGAGAGGAAGGGATGTGTTTCTGGAGGCTGTGGTGGTGGGTAGTTTGCACAAATTACCTGCTGGCCCAGCTGGGCTTCTTAGCCACTCAGAATCCATGCCCTGGGGGCAGTTCTTGTGTCCTTTCCTCTTCCTGTTGAGTGTGTTTTTCTCAGTGGCTTTACTTTAAAAAAATCACGATTGCTATGACTGGTAATTAAAAAGAACACACACACACACCACCATCACCACCACCAAAGAAATAATCAAGATAAGAGAAAGATAATTATTGGCTATTTTTCAAGAAAGGGAACAAATCAAAAGTGAGTTTTGATCAGTATGAAAACTCCAGCTTAAAAAATGATGTAAATGCAATTGATCTTAAAAATTCAAATAATGACCCGATCCATGGCTTTGATCCTGGATCTCAGACCATCCGCTAGCTCACGGATATGGTGCTGGCCAGACATTGCATCTTGCTTCTCAGGTTATTCAATGGGCTTCCTCGCTTTATTATTTATAAATAGATGTGTTGGTGGTGACTGCGAGTGAGAGGAAGAAAGAAGAAAATATGGTGATGGGTTGATGGTTGGCATATTCAGCTTGGTCCTTTTCCTTTTGTTTAGGACTTAAGGGTTTGCAGCTAGGGTGTATCTCATCTTTTTTTGTATCTGCTTAGAGCATTTTTATTCACCTAAATTTCCTGACATTGTTTTTTCTTGAAAGAGCTTCTTAAAATTAAGAAGCGAGGTTAGCTCAGCATTTTGGCGTCTGTTTTGATGTGGGTTCTCTTAGGAACCCCCTCGGTGGGAAAGTGTCTCAGGGATCGAGGGTCACCAAGCCGTCTGTCACAGTGCACGCCTGGCGCGTCCCACCGTGGGGAAGTCTGGGAGGCACGGTAAACACATGCCGAGAATCCTGCTGGAGGGTTGAGGGAGTCGGGTACGTACGTCCCCACCCCAAGGGTCATCAGTTGCGTGCTGCTCCTGGCAGGTGGTAATTGTCTGGCGCTGCTGGTCTGCTGAATCCCCAGCTACCATCTTCCTTGATCTAGAAGAACCCAATGGCACAGATGCGTAGCTGCTGACACCTGGAAGCCCATGCGGGGATACACTGTGACAGCTGAGGTACTCGAGACTGGGCTTGGACAGAGTTACCAAAGCAGGTGCAGCTGGTGGCACTACTTCTAGAACACTGCGCACCAGTTTTGGAAGATGAGGGCAAGGCCAGAGTTGAAAGGACTGCTCTGTGGAGGAGGGCACGGAGAGCAGCTGATCATCTGGGGAAGATGAAGGAGCCATTTCATTTGCCCTGGTCCTTTGGAGCAGCACTTCTTGTGCAGGGTCAACCTAGTGGCAGGAAGCTGGATGTGCAGATTTCTAGCTGCTTCATGGCTAGGCATGGTTCCTAGGGGAAGCATGACACTACTGCTCTTAATCCTGGAATATTACCCTCCGAAGCGTAGCCCCAGAGGCCCAACACGCCCGGGACTGTCTTTAGGTCTGGTTCCACATCACCCTGTGCTGCAGCCTAGTCTCTCCTTGCAAGCGTGGTGCAAAATCCTCTCTGCTGGGCCGGTGAGATGGCTCAGCGGCGTAAGCGCCTGCCTTGCAAGCGCGAGGGCCCGAGTTCGACTCCCGGAACCCACATACGAAAAAGGGGCCGGTGATATCGCTCAGTGGCATGGGTGCCTGTTGGCGCACGAGGTCCTGAGGTCGTCCCCCTGGTACCCACAAAAAAAAAAAAAAAAAAAAAAAAAAAAAAAAAAAATCCTCTCTGCTTGCGTTTGTTCTGCTCACAAGCCAGACCACTGCGCCCGGATATAACAGGAGATGTTCCCACGCGTTCGCTTTTCTCTGCATCTGAATGTTTGTATTTCCCTCAAATTCTCCTGCAGTGTGATGGGTGGTATCAGAAGCTGGAGACTTTTGGAGGTGATTAGGTTTAGAGTTTTGCTATCTCCCTGTTTCCTATTTTCTATCTTTTATTTTGCTCTTTATTTATAATTCAAGTTTCTCATATAAAAGAAGTCATGCAATATTGAAGCTGGTGTGTCTGATTTATTTCACTTCACATTGTGATCTCATGGTGCATCCATTTTCCTACAAATGACTCAAATTTATCCTTCTTTATGGCAGAGTAGTGCTCCATTGTGTATAAATAGCACATTTTCTTTATGCATTCATCTGATGATGGACATATAAACCTTGCTTTCTGAGGAGACATCTAATTTTCATTCTCTATCCCCTTCCCCTCCCTTCCTCTTCCCTTCTCTTTTCTTCTTCCTTCCTTCCTCCTACCCCTCCTTCACCCTCATTCATCAGTTTTCTTTAAGAGATTCCTAAGTGTCTCTAATTGCTAGTAGAGAGTCCAGACTCTAGGAAACCCAGCCAAGCTTTGCAAACCAGGCCTCTGAGCCTGGCTTTGCAGGGAGGAAGAGGAACGTGAGGGTCTCTGATCCGGCCTGCGGATCAACTCGTGGGTCCCACCTGGAGGAGAAACGGGATGGGGGGACAGGGCAAGAGGAGAGAGAAACGGAGACACGATGAAGGGTTCCAATCAAGTCTTGTTTATTGAGGAAGTGTCTAAGGCACTTATAGAAACGGGGGCGGAAGCTCTCATCTCACGGGGAATGTAGTGAGCATGGATAGGTCGTTGTCATTTCCGGATTAGGCTGGAGAGGATCATGGGAGATGTAGGCTGGCGCACCGGATGCCCTCAGGAGGGGGAGGCGGGGTGGCAACCGTGAAATTGTCTCATCGCTCCCTACATCTCCTCCCTTATTATTTTATAAGATCAGGAGTATGGCAGGCCCTGTGAGGACAGCGCCTGTCTTAGGTCAAGGACTCTCCATATGAATCCAATCATGCCTTACCCGTCATGGGCATACAGGACAGCAATTGGTCCTGTGCCTGTCTTAGGCGGCCGATGGCGTAACATATGTGTCCTAGTTGCCTGTCTCTGGCTGCCTGTCCGGTGCCTCAGGGCAGTTGGCCTCTATCATCATACGGGCCATTTGTGGAGATTGTCTCTCGATAAGTTTGTTGATCTGCCATCTCCAACTGGTGATAATGTACCTGAATGGGCTTGGCCAGGAGCGTGTCAACCCTGTTGTTAAGGAGTGTCTTTAAATCAGAAATCCTCATTGTCTTGTTAACGATGACCAATGTAAACATATTACAATAATATATTTTGTCTAACAATTTTTGATGACCTATGAAAACCAGATCATTTAACACATTACTTTGAACAAGAAACTCTCAAATCATAATACAACAATAAACAATAAACAATAAACAAAACATGTATTACATTTATAGAACCAATTTTAACATCATTTTGGCCAGCTGGCAACTTTTGGTGGAGGCATACCAGACAAACATTTTAAAAATCCAAAAATGCAAAAAGAAAATTTGTTGAGCTCAAATAGAACAGCTGTTTACAGGTTGGGCACGCAGAAAAACAAAACATACAGACAAATTTATTTAAAAATCAGAGTGCACTCATATATATATATTGGCCAAATTAAATTATAGTAACTCTTCTATAATTTTAGAAGTTTGTAATTACAAATAGACTAGTCAGAATTATTTGTAGGTCAATAGCAGAGATCTCTTATAAGAATTTGGAAGAAACAAAAATAAATTTTTTTTATAAAAATACTGACAACTTTTATGGTTTTTTTTTTTATGTAGCTTCCAGCTCAGTCATCTCCATACTCTCTGTCACATACTCAAACCTTTTTTTTTCTATTAGCATTTTCTCTGTAAGAATATCATTTATGTAAATTTTCTTTGATATATCTTTGTCGAAGCTTATTTTGACCCCTTGTTCCTGGGTTGTTACAATTACACCCAGTTTCCCGCTAGCTGCAAATGTTGCAGCCATTGGCGGAATGATGTATTTACCCTTGTCAAAGGATTGATGAAACCAGGCACATAGGGACTTATGATTATTGGG
The DNA here is from genome assembly GCA_028451465.1 of Erethizon dorsatum. Lineage (NCBI taxonomy): Eukaryota > Metazoa > Chordata > Mammalia > Rodentia > Erethizontidae > Erethizon > Erethizon dorsatum. Next base: position 70,130,569 of record CM051834.1, read on the forward strand.
CCAGTTTTTTGGTTGGCCCAGACAGGTTCCCAGCCCTGAAACTTCAGGAAGGGTTAACTTGTGGACTTGGGACCATGAACATTGGCCTGGGTCAGAGGAAATATTGAAGGATGCATTGAGGGCTTTTCCTTCATAGTATGGAGGGGGGGCACTCAGACACAGCCAACAGGATTGGGTTAAGTTAGGCTGTGAATGGTTTAAGGCAGTATATGCCCCTTCAATTAAACCAAATAGGGTAGAACTTGGATGTGGGTGGGCAGTTGTGTGACCCGATTGGTGCATGGGGGTTGGGACTGAACTAGCAGTATTGGAATTGGTTTCGGGTGGCCTTAAGGCAGGATTTGGGCCCACAACCACAACATTATCATTTTTTGGATTGGCAGATTTTTTGATAGTAATATCAGCACCTCTGTCTGTACCAACCTCATAAAATCTTAATCCCCAGGTACATCCCTGTAGCCAATCTGTACTGTTGGGAGAAAGAATTGTAAGATTTACTTGTGTACAGGTGGGTGCATGAAAGCCATAGTCAAAAGGTTGGCAGCCAGGCGGTGCCCATTCTATTTTAAGGTGTTTATCGGGATTTTTGGGCGTCCATGCGGTCGCTATTGTCTCACAACCCCAGTAGGCACAGTGGCGATAACCCTGAGCATTACAGTAAGATGGCCCATTTGAAGGACAGAGATAGAGCGGTATGTAGTCAAGGCACTGATAATCTGTGTCAATAACCTCACAAGGTTTAAAAGAGACGTGAGGTGTCCCTTGTTCTATCCAGGTTGTGCTGTCGACCTCCTTTTGATCACTCCAGCGAATTATCGACCATTTCCATGGTTGGTGGGTATCACCATTTGTCGGGGGTAATTGTGTCAAGAGTCCAATGATGACGGATAGTATCATCTGTAAGAGAACACTGGAGATTGTGCCTCAGGAGAGGATGTCATTCCTGGGCATTACACTGAGTATTTGGTGAAGGGTTGTCTGTTTTATGAGGCGTTCAGGTAGCCATCTAGCCTCTTTTTCTTGTTTGGAATAAACACAAACTGAGCCTCGTCCCCAGATGAGAACAGGGTCGGGGCCATGCCATATGTTGGTCATTGGATCTTTCCACAGTACAGATGCAAACTGTGTTTGAGTTTGTGTATGCCAGAAACGAGATGCCGCAGAGTTGCCTGAGGCATCCAAGGACAAAAAGTTTAAGATGAAGAGGGCATGTGAAAGGATATTTTTGGGAGATCCCCGGGTAGGGTACCATGTTCCCTTTTTTATTTTATCTATAGTGGACTTGAGAGAGCGGTGTGCACGTTCAACAATGCCCTGTCCTTGAGGATTGTAGGGTATACCTGTAGTATGGAGAATATTAAGGCACTTGCAAAATTGTGCGAAAGAGGTGCTAGTATAGCCAGGGCCATTGTCGGTTTTTAGTTGTTGAGGACATCCTAGAACAGAAAAGGCTGACAACATGTGGGTTATAATATGTTTGGTAGCTTCTCCAGTCTGGAGAGTGGCAAAGATGATGCCACTGTATGTATCGATAATTACATGAATATATTTTAGGTTGCCAAAGTCATTGAAATGGGTACCATCCATTTGCCACAATGCATTAGGGATTAGGCCTTTTGGATTGACTCCTAGGTGTTGGATAGGTAAATGAATAGCACAAGAGGGGCAATGTTTTATAATTTGTCGAGCTTGCTCTCGGGTAATTTTATGGAGAAGGCGGAGGGTTTGGGCATTGAGGTGATGTAACTGATGAGTTTGTTGGGCCTCAAGTATCTTGGGGTTATCTGTGGGCTCAGAGCTGGTCATGAAGACCTGTATGCATGTGGCAGCATCAGCCAAATGATTTCCTCGGGCGAGGGGCCCAGGGAGGCTGGAATGGGCTCGCAGATGACCAATGAAGAACTTATGATAACGGAGCCATATAATATCTTGTAGCTGTTTAAACAAAGTTGCAGTTGGGGAAACATGATGGATAGTAGCAACTGTTTCTAGCAGCGGAACAGATTGAGCAAGGTAGGCACTATCAGTGAATAAGTTAAAGGGTTGGTTGAGGTAAGCAGTAAAAACTGCAATAATAGCCCATAATTCCGCCAGCTGGGCAGAAGAGGTGTCTGTTTGGAAGGAAAAAACATTGTCCTGAGCTACATAAGCGGCCTTGCCGGAGGAGGAGCCATCAGTGAATATCACTGGGGCATCAGGGAGGGGCTATGAAGCTGTGATCTTGGGGAATATAAATGGGTGATGGTTGGCAAAATCGATTAATTTATTTTGGGGGTAATGATTGTCAATGGTCCCTGAAAAGGAGGCTAAGGCAATGGACCATGTCTCTGTGGTCTGGAGTAGCCAATCTACTTGATTTTTTGTAAAGGGCTGAATGATAACATCTGGTTCTTTGCCAAAGTAACATTTTGCTTGTTTTCTGCCTAGTATTATTAGGTCAGAGACTGCTTGGTAATAGGGCAGAAGTACTCTTTTTGGGGAAACCGAGAGGTGGATCCACATAAGGGGAGCTTGCTGCCAAAACACTGCCATGGGACAGAGCTTTGTGTTAAAGATGAGGAGTTGTAAAGGTTTATCATAGTCCATGAAGGAAACAGTCTGTTGAGCAATAGCCTCTTCTACTATATTGAGTGCCTTTCTAGCATTGGGAGTGAGCTCACGGGGGGAGGTTGGGTCGATGTTTCCTCGGAGGATCTCATAGAGGGGTTGTAAATCATGTTTGGTTAATTTTAAATAAGGTAAAAGCCAATTGATATCACCTACAAGTTTTTGGAAATCATTTAACGTCCGGAGGTTATCAAGTCTTAATTGGGGCCTTGGAGAAAGTATTTGAGTACCCTGCAACTGAAAACCCAAATATGTATATGGGTCTGTGAGCTGGACCTTATCAGGTGCTATTTGGAGTCCAGCTTTTTGTAAGACAGCTTGTAGTTCTTGATAACATTGTAAGGTTTGGTTTTGTATTTTTTTTTTTTTTTTGTGGGTACCGGGGGGTCGACCTCAGGACCTCGCGCGCCAGCAGGCGCCCGTGCCACTGAGCGAGATCACCGGCCCGTTTTTCATATGTGGGTTCCGGGAGTCGAACTCAGGCCCTCGCGCTTGCCGGGCAGGCGCTTAAGTCGCTGAGCCATCTCACCAGCCCTAAGGTTTGGTTTTTATCGTTTCCTGCCAAAAGGATGTCATCCATATAATGAAGAATATATATTTTTGGCCAATGGTCCCTAACTGGTTGTATAGCAGCGGCCACAAAAGCCTGACATAATGTAGGGAAGTTGGCCATCCCCTGAGGGAGGACGCACCATTGGAATCTTTGCATAGAAGCCTTGAAATTAACAGCTGGGAGGCTAAAGGCAAAGCGTTTTTGATCTTGTGGATGTAAGGGAATTGAGAAAAAACAATCTTTGAGGTCTATGACAATTTTAAAAAATCCTAGGGGTATGGCACTAGGTGAAGGGAGCCCTGGCTGTAATGGTCCCATTATGACCATGGTCTTGTTTATTGCCCTGAGATCTTGTAGTAACCTCCATTTTCCTGATTTTTTTCGTATTACAAAAATGGGCGTGTTCCAGGGGGAATCACTTGGGATAATATGGCCTGCACGCAGCTGCTCCTGCACCAGCTGTTGAGCGACTGTAAGTTTTTCAGAGGTAAGGGACCATTGATCGACCCAGACAGGAGTGTCTGATAACCATGTGATCTCTTTTGCATGGGTCACAGGAGTATCAATGACCCCTATTGAAAATGGCCTAGGCCAGCTCTTGAAAAGTTCGGAGTTGGGGAAATAGGAACTCTAATGCCCGAACTTTGTTTACCTAAGCCTTGACTGGGAAGAAAACCATGACTGAGCATTTGTTTAGTGACTATAGTATTAGGGCTGCCCATTAACATTCCCATTTGAGTTAATAAATCTCTGCCCCACAAATTAAGGGGTAGTCCTGTAACAACATAAGGTTGTATATGACCCTGATTATTTTCTTGATCTTTCTAGGTAAGAAGATTGGCACTACGTTGTGGATTTTTTGATTGTCCAATTCCCTGTAGATGAGTCATAGTGGTCTCTAGGGGCCATGTAGAGGGCCAGTCTTCTTGTCTAATAATAGTTACATCAGCGCCCGTATCTATAAGCCCTGAGAAATTTTTACCATTAAGCTGTAATGTCATAAGGGGTTTTTTTTTGGAAATAAATTAAGCCCAATATATATCTGAAGACCCAAATGAGGAGTCTCCTCTATAGGAAGTCATGGTTGCATTAGGGGTTTGAACTAGGGGTAGTAATATTAATTGAGCAATACGTTGTCCTTGACTAATGGAAACCAGGCCAGAATTGGAGGATGCCATAACAGTGATTTCACCAGTATAATCATTATCTATGACTCCTGGGACAATGTGTAGTCCTTTTAAGATTGTACTGCCGCGTCCAAGTATTAGCCCATATGTCTCATTAGGAAGGGGGCCAAAAATCCCAGTAGGGATGGCTTGTACCCCTATGTCAGGAGTTAATACTGTGTTGGAGGTGGAACAGAGGTCCAATCCTGCGCTTCCTGGTGTGGCGCGGAAGAGGTCTGAAATGGATTGTTTTGAGTTAGATTGCTTTGTGTTGGGACAAACCTTATAGCCCCTGAGGCTTGTCTGTGGTTGGGGGCCTGGGGCTGACCCCGAATCTCGTTTCCCTGCTGGGGAATGGGGTTGCCATATATGTTTATTTTTGATCTGCACTCATTGGCCCAATGATATCCTTTTTTACATTTTGGGCATAAGTTTGCAGGCCGTGGTTTTGATTTGGTGGCGTTGGGACAATTTTTGACAAAATGGCCTGTTTGATCACACTTAAAACATTTGCCATTATTGGTTTTTCTCTTGTTTGTGTGCGAGGAGAACCTCCTTTACGGCTGCAGCCATAGCTAGGCCTTGATGATAGGCAGGGCCTATGTCGGCACACAGGCGAATATAGCCAGAGAGGTCCTCTTTCTTTTTATGTGGCCTGATTGCGGCCTGGCAGGCGGATGTTGCATTTTCATAAGCCAATTGTTTGATTAAAGTGGTATCATTTTCTGAGGAGCCAAAGAGGCGCTCAGCTGCTTGTAAGAGGCAATCGACAAAATCAGAGAAAGGCTCTTCCGGTTTTTGTTTAATTTTAGTAAGAGAAGAGGCACTTTCTCCAGCTGAAGGGAGTTTTCTCCAAGCCCTGCAAGCGGCTGTATTGATTTGTGCAAAAAGGCCAGGATCATATTGTTTTGAGCTTCTTTTGTATTAAAATCTCCAGTTCCCGCTAGCATGGGAAGGGTCCAAGGGTTTTGCCTAGCAGCATTGTCTCTAGCTATGATTTCACATTGGTCTAGAAATTCAGATTTCCAAAGTAAATAATTGCCCCCAGAAAGAGTGGCTTTAGCTAAGTCCTTCCACTCATTAGGGATAATCCAACCTTGAGTCATAGAGTCTAAAACAGCAAGGGTGAAAGTGGCGGTAGGGCCATATTGAGTGACTGCAGTTTTTAATTCTTTTAGGGCAGTCACTGTAAATTGCATATGAGTCCTGACTACCTGCGGAGCCACTGGTGGGGCAGCGCCATCTTGAGCGGTGCCATTTTGTGGGGGCAAGGTGGTCTCAGTTACAGGGAACACCATTTTGAGAGCATTAGGCAGCGAACCGGGTGTGGGCGCCATTGTGGGGGCCGAATGAGAGGGACCCATTCGCAAGGTTTGAAGTTGTAAAAGGAGCCTCTGCTTTTCCTATTCAAGGTGGACCTGTTCTTTTAGATCATTAATTTTTGCCTTTAAGGTTAGAAGAGTAGAGGATGGGCCGGGCGGCTTTTGGGTGTCAGACTGGGGCTTAGTTGTTAAGACGGGAGCCACAAAAGGAGGGTTATGATAGGTAGTAGCCTCCTCTGCCAGCTGAAACCAATCAATCTCTTGGAAGTCAGAAAGGTCAGGGTATATAGATGGGTATTGAGGAGGAGGTGTGGCGGCGCCAAGTTCTAGGGAGCCATTTTGAGAGGGGTTGCCATTTTGAGGGTCCTTGTGAGCCTCAGAAAGAGGAAGTGGCGGCAGGTCGCCATTTTGAGGGGGCTCCGGAATATCAAGAATTACAGAGCCAGGGGAACTGGGCTTAGGGGTAGGACTACGGGAGGAGCGCAACGCAGCCTCACCTTGAGAAAGCGTCTCAGCGACTTGGGGATCTGAATAGCGTTGAGTTAGCAGTTCCAAAATTAAAGTCCAATAGGCAAAAGCGGTCACCGGAACCTTTTCGGGACCAAAGACCCTATAAAAATCTTTGAGGGCATCTCCCACCCTATTCCATCGATTAATGTCAATGGAACCCTCTAGAGGGAACCAGGGGCAGACTTTATGGATGAATTGAAAATATAAAAAATAAATCTTTAGTTGTAACCTTAATTTCTCTCACCTTGAGGGCCTTACTGAGGCCGTTAACGAACAACTCACGTTCACTTAATGCTTGACCCATGTCGAGGGGGAAAAGGAAGTGGATGCTGTTCACTTACCGTGACTCAGGCGAGACGTAAGGCGGCCGTCTGCATGGATCACAGGGACGGAGTCCCGGAAAGAGTACCTTGGCCAAGGCTTTAATGGCGAATGGTCCCGTTGGAAGGCGTCCTCTCTGGGTGGGCCCCACGTTGGGAGCCACTTGATCCGGCCTGCGGATCAACTCGTGGGTCCCACCTGGAGGAGAAACGGGATGGGGGGACAGGGCAAGAGGAGAGAGAAATGGAGACAAGATGAAGGATTCCAATCAAGTCTCGTTTATTGAGGAAGTGTCTAAGGCACTTATAGAAATGGGGGCGGAAGCTCTCATCTCACGGGGAATGTAGTGAGCATGGATAGGTCGTCGTCATTTCCGGATTAGGCTGGAGAGGATCATGGGAGATGTAGGCTGGTGCACCGGATGCCCTCAGGAGGGGGAGGTGGGGCGGCAACCGTGAAATTGTCTCATCGCTCCCTACAGGTCTCAACTCTCCCCGCAGTCTTGTGGGTTATAGATGTGAGGTCTTACCCAAAGGCATCTGGCTCCCAGGTACTGTTTCTCTTCTCCCCATGGAATTGGGTTTATTTTTGTGGAAATCTAAATCATATGTTTCTGTTTCATTTACACCAAATGAAAGCCACGTTGTTTCCTCACGGCCCTTTGAAGTTGTGGGAGCCGTGTTGATTGATTCTGAAAATGTTTACTCTCAAGCCTTCGCTCTCAGATGAGCTTTAGAAATGCCCCGTTTCATTTTCTCATAACCAGTTACCCCGGAAGGGATGCGTTGGAGGCCGGTGCTTTGGGATGAGTGGGTCTGGGGCCTGGGCCACCTTCACTCTTTGGGGGGGATGCGCATTGAGCCTCCCCCATCACTGTCTTCCTGTCCTCACTGTCACCGGGCTCCGGGAAATTTCTGCAAAGCCTATGTCGGGCTGATTTTTATCCTTCTGGGAGGGTTGTGGTCATGTTAGAGAGCGCTGTCCTCTTACAGAGGAAATCGTGAGCACACGCTCCGGGCAACTGCTAGTGCTGATGCACAAAATTCATAGCGATCTGGGGTTCTGCTCCACACCAGCGGCGAGGCCACGTGAGTGTACGGGAGATCGTCACAGCAGGCGGCGCTCTCTGGGAGGCCCACGCGAGGGCAGGGCCTGGTACGTTCTGCTGTGTCCGGATAGTGTGTGACATGCGGCAGACACTGGATCGGCATATGTTTAGAGAAAGGATGGTGACTGCTTAGCAAGCAGAAGATCCACGCAAGCACAGGGACTACGAGCGCTTTCACACGTGTGCTCGCCGTGAAAACACAGGAGCGCGCATCTCTCAAGAGGGCCTGCAGCAGGTTCTGAAATGAATCAAGCATTTGTTTTCACTTTGTTTTTTACTATAAAAAAAGGACTTTCTCCCCCTTTAATGTTTGGTGTAAAACAACTCTGTTTAAGTATTGACATAAGTATTTGTCAATGTAGGAAAAGGTGAATTAGGGCAATGCAAGATGCTAAAACAAACAGCTGTTGAACTTTCAGAAGTTTTAGACAACAGAAGTTTATTTCTTCCTCGCATAGCTGTTTGGTCTGTGAAGAGATTAGCAGGAGAGCCTCTTACCCACAGCCGTTCCTGACCCAGGGTGGTGGGGTCTTTGGCGTCTTCAACACAAACTGCCCGGGGCTCCCTGGGAGTTACGTGCTTTCCAGAGGAGAGGAAAAAGGGGCTTGGAGCAGCACCACGGGGTTTTCTGAGCAGTTCAGGAAGGAGCCTCGCTGTGGACCTTCCATGGACTAACCCAGTGCTATGGCTGTGTCTAGATGTCCCCACAAAGCCTCATGCAGTCAGAAGTGAGGTTTTTCACAGGAGGCTGGACCTAGGGTGTGTGATTGATTCATGGTGCAACACTAAGATTAAGGGTGCTAGGATTAAGGGTGGGTGATTACTAAAACTCAGTGCACTGATGGGTTTGGCACCACTGTAATCCCAGTAGCCTCGATATGACATAAAGGACAGAAAGAGGCTTGTCTTGTCCCTTCCTTCCCTTGTTTGCTTTTGCTGTCTCCTGCTGGCATGAACTGTTTCTCATCTGCCATGTTCTTCTGCCACGTGCCACCCTGCCTTGGCCCCAGCGACTGTGGACTGAAACCTCTATAAACTGAGCCAAATAAACCTTTCCTCCTTTAACTTGGGGTGTCAGGTATTTTTGTCTCAGCAATGAGAGAAAAGTAACTAAGATACTCAGCCACATAGCAACACCAACTGCTTGGAATACAGTCGCTGCCCAGTGACAGCCCTCTCCATGGTAGGAGAGCATGGACTTTGGAAGACATCTATCTGTCCCTTCCACAAATGCCAAAAACATTCATTCCAAATTCCCAAAAGGAACGGCAAGGTAGATCCCCACTTCCAACATGAAGAAGGTGAAGAAGACAAAGGCATGGCGGTGAAATGTCCAGGTCCAGGGCAGCTCCCCCTTAGCCCAGTACCTCAAGCCTTGTAAACAGTGCTGAGCAACAGGGAACAGGGGAATCCATCTCCAGGGGGAGAAGTGTGTACATCACGAGGAACTCCCTTTGGGACATAAGAAGTGTTATAGTTAATGTTTCTGTTTAATAAAGTTGAGAGGCATTATCTATATGTAATGCATCATCTTCTTATTTCCAGAAAAAATGATAAACTTGTGTTAGAAATATGATGTTCCCCAGGGCTTGTGTGTTGGGAGCATGGTCCCCATGCACCGGTGTTTAAAGTCATTTTGGAAGGTGCGGGATCACGAAGCACTAACTTCATCACTGGATTAATCTGTGATAGAGTCATAAGTTGATGCCAATATTGGAAGGGGATGGAGTTTAGGAGGCAGGACCTGTTGGAGGGAGTGGGTCACAGGGGCGTGATTTTGGGGACTGTATCTTGTCCCTGGCTTCTTCCTCTCTGGTTGGTCTCTCTCTCTCCCTGTCTCTCTCCCTCTCCTTGTCTGCCATGACGTAAGCTGCTCTGCCCCAGCACATGCTCCCACCATGACATTCTGCCTCACCACAGGCCCAGAATCCATGGAGCAAAGTGGCCATGGATGGAAACCTCTGCAACCATAATCCAAACTGAGCCATGCCTCCTTTAGGTTGTGTATGGCAGGTGTTTTGTCATGGCAACAAAACTAACCCAGCTAGTGGAAATGACAAGGATAAAGTCATGATGCTGTAGGCTTGGGTTTTCAGAATGATGTTCAGTGATTCTTTTTATGTCTAAGTTGGTCTGTGAGCCTGCGCATTGAGATCTGGTTGAATATTTGATGGAAAGTGGTAACTGGATAAGATGCTGTCCAGATGGTTGTTCGATGAAGCAGACCTTCCTTCCTGTTTCCTATTACTCTTGTTCATACAGGTGCTGTCTCCGAAGTGTGAAATAGAGACACAGCCCACATGTTGCTAAGCCTGTTAGTAATCACAGCAATTCTAATAATGGCTAAGACCTAACTTTGTGCACTTGCACAGCATGAGGCACTAAACATTTTACACAAATGAGCTATTTGCATCTGTGTAAGTTAGATATGGATCCATTTATAGATGGAGAGCTTTATATAAGAGAGATTAAGTCACTAAGAAAACACAGCCCACTCCCCGCCCCCTTCCCACAAGTGCCCAGGGAAAGCGCACTGTGCCAATGGCTGTGGGCAGCCAGGAAGAAAGGATCAGATGGTAATACATGTAAACCACTAATAAAATAGATGTTCATTCACCACATTTCATTTTTCTTTGCTTTGTTTTCCAACTTTGGCACCATGAATGCTTGCACATTAGAGAACATCCTAAATACCTTTCCGAGCAACTTCATTGCTTTGCTAAACCCAAGAGGATGAGCTACTTTAGGGAAGAGATAAAGTGTGGCTTGCTGGCATTTCCACTGGAAAAATAACCAAGAGATTCAATCAGAATAATAGAGACCGACAGATCTATGGGTTAGGGCAGGGCACTAAATATGTCCCTTTAAAAATAAAAACACTTGGCCACCGAGGAATAAAAGGAAACTTCATCAAGCCAATAAAGAACTTCTCCAAAGATGCCATCTACTGTGGTTCACGCTGAATAACTGAAAGCTTTCCTCTTCAGATCATAGCAAGATAAAGATGTCTGCTCTCGCTACATCTATGCAACAATGAGCTGGTGGTTCTAGACAGGGTGTTAGGCTAGGAAAAGAATAAGAAACCTTCCTATTGGAAAGGAGAAAGTAAAAGCATCTCCACTCACAGTTCACATGATCTTGTATACAGAGAAACCTAAGGAATCCACCAAAACATTATTTGAAGCTCAGCAAGTGTGCGGTACCTAAGATCATTACACAAAAGATAATTGTATTCAACACTCTTAAAATAAAATGAAGAAAGTTATTCCATCTACAGTAGCATCAGAATAAAATACCCAGAAATTTAACAAAAGAGGTGCAAGATGGATAACAAATGGATAGAAGCCCCATGTGTACGGCTCAAGGAGTTAAATACTGTCCAGATGGCAATACTTCCCACACTGATCTGAGTTCGGGATAATCCCTTTCAACATCCCAGCCTAACTGTCTGCAGAAATTACCAATCTGATGTTAAAATTTACATGAAAATGCAAAGGACCCAGAATAGCTAAAAAAGTCTTTGACAGGACAAAATAAAAATATCATTATTTGCAGATGACATGATCCTATACTTACTAGACCCAAAAACTCCACCAAAAGACTCCTAGAAGAACCAAATTCAGTAATGCAGCAGCATACAGAATAAACACACAAAAATCAATAGCATTTCTGTATACTAACAATGAACTCACTGAAAAAGAAATTAGGAAAACAGTACCATGCACCATAGCATCAAAAAAATTAAATACTTAGATATTAACCTAACCCAGGAAGTGAAAGACCTCTACAATGAAAATTACATCACTCTGAAAAAGGACATCAGAACATGGAAAGACATCCCCTATTCCTGGATAGGCAGAACCAATATAGTCAAAATGGCCATTCTTCCCAAACTAATATAATGCAATATAGATTTAACGCAATCCCAGTCAAAATACCAACAACATTTCTCACAGAGCTAGAGAAAACAATCCAAAAATTAGCAAAAGCAATTGTGGGTAACAAAAGCAAAGGAGGTGGCATCACAATCCCAGACTTGAAGTTATACTATAAACCTACAGTGATTAAAACAGCATGGTACTGGCACAAAAACAGGCACGTGGATCAGTGGAACAGAAAAGAGGAAGCGGAAACAACCCTAGAGAGAGGGCTCATAATGGTGACTGGTTACAAGAAACTTTTTGTCTGAGGAGTAGTCACCTGTTAAATATTTTTATTAGAGAAATATGGATCAAAACAACACTGAGATTCCATCTTACCCCAGAAAGAATGGGCATCATCAAGAAATCAAATAACAACAAATGCTGGTGGGGCTGTGAGGGGAAAAGGAACACTTCTACATTGTTGGTGAGAATGTAAACTGGTACAACTACTGTGGAAATCAGTGTGGAGATTCCTCAAAAACTTTACAGTAGAAACTCAACTCATCTATTCCCTTTCTCTATATCTTCCTCAAAGATTTAAAGACATCATATTAGAGTGGTACATACATAACCATATTTATAGCAGCACAACTCATAATAGCTAAATCTTGGAAGTGGCCTATATGTCCATCAACAAATGATTGGAAAATGAGGTAAAGAAAATGAGGTATTTATACACAATGGATTACTACTCTGCCATAAAGAAGGATAAACTTGAATTATTTGTAGGAAAATGGATACACCTTGAGACCATAATGTTAAGTGAAATAAATCAGACACACAAGCTTAAATATTGCATAGTTTCTCTTATATGAGAAAGCCAAAGTAAAAATAAAGTGCAAAATAAAAGACAGATAGTAGAAAATAGGGAGATAGATCTTTCTCACAGATTAAGGGGGGGGGAGGGAGGGAAGGGGAAGGGGTTGAGAAAAGGAGTTAAGATGTGTTATGTACATGTGCTGACTCTGCACAGGAATGTAAACATTATGTACTGCAAACATGGACTAATAACATAAAATTTTAAAAATATTTTCACAGTGTTTTCTTGTGTTCTCTTTTCCATGCTATAAAGCAAACACCTTATAGATAAAGCTTTGCTGACAGTGATAGATTTGCTGAGGCAAGGGGCAGGAACAACACAGAGGTGCTGGGCACACACTGTCACCTGTTGGAGGAGCAACCTGATGACCCAAACAACGCAGCCGCTTCCTCTGACTAACTGGAGAGCACGTGGGCTGGCATGAGGCCCTAAGCCTGCGCAGCAGAGAAGCTGTGCCAGGGAGGTTGGTCCTGGGGAGGAGGAAAGCGGGGAACAGGGCCACCCTGAAGGTCCAGTGACCGAGAACTGGGCTGCAGCAGAAACCTGGAATCCTGGAAGAAAAGTGCAAGAAGGACGCAAGAACCCTTAAAGTGAGAAGTGGACGCCCTGTTGGTCTCAGCCGCCCTTAAAGGAAATGGCCAGGAACTACAGCCTAAGGCAAATCTGCATTTTAGATTTATGGTCAGGGCCGGTGAGATGGCTCAGCAGCGTAAGCGCCTGCCCGGCAAGCGCGAGGGCCCGAGTTCGACTCCCGGATCCCACATACGAAAAAGGGGCTGGTGATATCGCTCAGCGGCATGGGTGCCTGCTGGTGCGTGAGGTCCTGAGGTCGACCCCCCGGTACCCACAAAAAAAAAAAAATAGATTTATGGTCAGAAAAGTTCCTCCTGAGCACTTCTGAGAAAGGGAAATTTAAGAAACACACACATGCCCCACTTCTCTGAATCTCTGACCTTTTGTACCTTTCGCCGGAGATGCTTTTGTAACTCCTGTGTGGTGGTGCTCTTGGCTTCCTGTCATCTCCACTCTTGTGACTTACCAAAGCACCAATAAATCTGTGCGCTTTCCTTAAGTGAGCTGACCAGTTAGGGTTGAAAGTCTCGTGTTCTTAACTTGGTAAACTTGGGAGATTTGTTGCTCTTTGGTGAGAATTTGTGGATTTCAGACTCAGACTTCCCATAGGAAAACCTACATGCACCACTAGAAAGTAACCAGAGTCGCTGAGGTAGGACCTATGCACCGGTATTTTTCAAACTTTCCCCAATATTTTGAAAAATTGGTAGTGTTTTATGAAGCACTTTTAGATTTACAGAAAAAAATGAGTGAAAAGTACGTGGCGATCCCACGATGACTGAAAAGCCAGTGGCGATACATTATTATTCGCTAATGTCCACGTCGACATCACAGTTCACTGTTGGTGTCGTGTATTCTGCGGGTTCTGACAAATGCATGATGACATGTATCCACAGCCACAGATTCACACAGAGCACCCTCACTGCCTCAAACATCCCCCGAGGGAGGATTTTATTCTTCCCTCTACCCCTGCAAGCTCCTGGCAGCTGCTATGATTCTGTTGTCTCCCTAGTTTTGTCTTTTCCAGAATGTCATATACAGTTATAAGTTACAGGATGACATTCAGTCAACAATGGACCGAATATATGACCACAGCAGTCCCATAAGGTTGTGACGGAGCTGAAAAATTCCTGCTGTCCATTGGTGTCACAGGTATTCTGACATCACAGGGAAGTGCGTTGCTCACGCGCTCGTGGTGAGGCCTGTGGTGCTACCACCTGTATAAAAGTGAAGCCACGCAATGATGCACAGTAAATAACACATTCCACCCAGTCAGGTGGGATTGAAACATATGGCAAATGTATAAGTTAAAAAATTATTATAGTAGGGCCGGTGAGATAGCTCAGTGGCATAAGCGCCTGCCTGGCAAGCGTGAGGTCCTGAGTTCGACCCCCGGTACCCACATAAAAAAAAAATTATTACAGTAAAAGAAACATTGCCATTAATCCTCCTCAAGACGCCCCCTTGCTTCAGACATACTTATCCCGCGTTCTTGCAGTTTCCTGAACAATTCTGGGCTGTCCTCTTTCATAATCATCCTCAGCTGTGCTCTTGTGGCTGCCTCAATGTGCTGAATGGACTCAAAATGTTCACCTGCTGTGGTTATTTGGACTTCGGGGGCAGCCAGAGTCTCAGGGCCCGGCTCTGCTGAGTCAGGTGGTGAGGACGCGCTCAGGTTTTTACGAGTCGCCTTTCCCGTGGATGGCGCTTGGCAGCAGCCTCCACCATGTATTTGATCACAGCTTGTAAAGACAGGAAAGCTGACCTTCAGAACTGCTTCAGAGAGTGGCGAGATCGAGATGAAGTGTGTTAGATGCGAGGAGGGTGACTGATGGCAACGTTTCTTCTGCTGTAATAAATGGCTCTATTTAGAGACTCACCGTGTAATTTGATCACACCTGGTAGCTGCCCTCTTGAAGATGAGGGAGAAAGCAGTGGAAGCTGACGAAGCCTTGCTTCACTGAAGGCTGTGACACTAACCCAGATTTGAGAAGACCCTGCGGGGAGAAACTTTTGCCGACCTGGACGGAAGATGAGCACAGAAATGAATTCCTCTTAGCGCCAAGATCATCACTGCCAAAGCAAAAACTTTGTGGTACTGAAAGCAAAGGCCGAGGCCCGACTGTGATGCGGAGTCTCTATTCATCACGCGCTGTGAGCGGGAGGACCAAGTCTGCAAGCGCCGATGTGAAAGCAGTGGGAGGATTTTTGGAAACTGTAGACAAGCTGATTGTGGGGGAAATTTACTTGCAAGAGCAAAATCTTCAAAGTGTATAAACTCTTCCTATTTTGTAAAAAAAGATGACTAAAGAGCTTTCATCTAGAGGGAGGCCAAGCAAACACCAGGTTTCGAGGCTTTTAGCATCAAGATAAGAGTCTTGCCTGGGAGCAGTGTTGCATGGTGCAAATTGAAACCCTTTGTGACCAGGCACTGTGAGAACCCCAGGTCCCTCAAGCACGTCAACAGACGCACACTGCCAGGGAGCAAGGAGAGGGCCTGTGTGACCCAGGTCCCCCCGAGATGCCCTCCCGAAGGCTTTACCTGCAGAACGGGGGAGTGCTTTTGGAGAACAAACTATTTTTCGATATTTTGCTTATTGTTGATAATGCTCTTGTATATTCTCCTTTTATTGCTGCTTTTCATCCCAATAACGAAGGCACTGTTCTTTCTTCAGACACCACCTCTTTGATCCAATCAGTAAATCAAACAGGTCCGGCAGGTTTCAAGGCCCACGGCCCAAGGGTGACCTTGCCTAGGAGGCTGACGCTGTGGAGGGATGGCGGGTTCTGGGGGAGTCACGACATCTGCCACTGTGTCGAAAGCCTCGCTTGGGCTGGAGGTGATGTCACCAAGGAGCGTGCGAGGGACGTCTGGAGGACAACACCAGAAGGCTCATCCGTGACTCCAGAGGATTTGCCGGGGAGGAGGAGGTAGCAAAAGGAACACAGCTGTGGTGAAACGGGGCGCCACTGAGGAGCGAGGAGAGACGGCTCCCGAGGGGCTGAGGAATGAGCAGAGGTGGGGACTAGAGCGGGAATGCAGGGCTGAAGAAGAAGTAAAAGAAAAAGGCAATGGCAGAGAGGAAAAAGAAGAGCCTGGGAGAAAATTCATAGCGAAGGTTTAGTAGGAGCGTGCTGACTTCGACAGGCACCTGAAGAAGTTTGGAGTCACGGCCCACAAGGACAGGTTTTCATCAGTAGAGGGGCATTGTCTTGGTTGCTTTTCTCATTGCTGAGACAAAATACCCGACACCCAGAGTTGAAGGAGGAAAGGTTTATTTAGCTCACAGTTTGTAGATATTTCAGTCCAGGGCTCCAAGGCAGGGTGGCACATGGCAGAGGGGCAACAGGGAGCAGAAGACAGCAAAAGCAACAAGGGAGAGCAAGACAAGCCTCTTTCTGTCTCTTATATTGTATCCAGTCTACCGGGATTAAGGCGGTGCCAATCCAATCAGTGGACTGATCCAGCAGTCACCCACCCTTAACCCCAGCGCCCTTAATCCCAGCGTTGCACTAGGGATCAGTCACACACTCTAGATTCAGCCACCTCTGAAAAAATCCTATGACCCCATGAGGCTCTGGGGGGACATCTAGACACAAACCATGACAGGTGTGTTCATGGTGCCGGATCTGCTTACCGCAAATCATGATGACAAAAAGAAAGAAAACAAGAAACCAGCACAGCCGTTTTTCTGACCAGGGAGGCTGCTTCCCAGGAAGAGACCTCAGGAGGACCCCAAAGATAGCCTTGGCAGCTCCACAGTGTCACACGGACAAGATGTGGAGGTGGAGATGGTGATATGGATGGCCCTGCCCCATGTAGGCCAGTGTGGGGGTTTGTGCCTTGGTTTTTCCCCCAGTTTTTATTTTTTTATTATACCATTCACATTGGCATTTCCCATGGGGAGTAGTTGGTGCATGGACCCAACACATCTCAATTCCTTTTCTCATTCCCTTCCCTCCTTCCTGCCTCCTCCCTCCCTCTCTTGATCCCTTCCCTTTTGTGAAAGATATATCTCCCTTTTTCCTCCAATCTTTCTTTTATTTTGCTCTTTATTTATGATTTGGATTTCTCATCTAAGAGAAACCATGTGATACTAAAACTTGTGAGTCCTTCTTTATACCACATTATCTTTTTATCCATTCATCTGCTGACGGACTTAAGAGACTGCTTCCAAGGTTTAGCTACTATGAATGCCTTGGTTTTTAACAAAAATATTTTAGTAAAGTTTCTAGAATACGGTTATAACCAAAGAAAATATTTTTGCACACCCCTACAATGTTTTTGTATTCTAGACTGTGTTGTTACAAGAGTTGAAAAGTTAAAAAATATCTAAAACGTTTATAAAGTAAGGCAGTTATAGTAAGTTAAGATAAATTTATTATGGGAAAAGGATACTACTTTATGAGTTGGGTGCAGCCTAAGTGTACAGTGTCAGTGCTGTCCCCAGTGGTGTGTAGCCATGGCCTGGTCTTCACCCTGTCCGCACTCACCCGCCGACTAACCCGGGGCAACTCCTCGTCCTGCGAGCTCCGGCCGGGGTCACGGCAGGGTTGCCATTTTAATCTTTTTTTTTTTTTTTTTTTTTTTTGGTGGGTACCAGGGGTCGAACTCAGGACTTTGGGCGCCAGCAGGCGCCCGTGCCGCTGAGCGATATCACTGGCCACTTTTTTTGTATGCGGGTTCCAGGAGTCAAACTCAGAACCTCGTGCTTGCCAGGCAGGCGCTTATGCCGCTGAGCCATCTCACCGGCCCAGCTATTTTAATCTTTTATGCCTCATTCTTGCTGCACCTATTCTATGTTTAGGTATACAGTACCACTTTATGACGATTGTCACACACTGTACATGCTGAACATGTTTGCAGACAGGAGCAGTAGTCCGCATGGCATAGCCTGGGTGTGTAGCAGCCACACCATCCCGCTTTGTGTGAGTACCCTGTGTGATGTTTGCACACCAGTGAATGCACGTAATGCTGATTTTCTCAGAATGTCTCCTGTCACTAAGAGACCCAGGACCGTAGTGAGAGGCACACAGCATGTTATCGATATGCATTTCAGGTTTCCCCATTGTCTTTTCATGGCTCATTTCTTAAATACCTCAGTTATATCCCACTCTGACTATATAGTTTGCTTACTCAGTGACCTATTGAAGAACGTCTCAGTAGCCTTCAGGTTTCAGCAATTATGTGTACCGCTTCTATATGACTCCCTGGGCAGGTTTTTGCATGGATGTAACATTCCCTTCACTTGGGTAAGTATCGAGGAGTGTAGTTGATGAACCTTATGGTTCAAGAGTATGTTTAGCTTTGAAAAAAAAAGACCAAACCATCTTCCATAGGGGCTGCATCGGTTTGTACCCGACCAGTACTGAGAGCGCCGGTTTTTCCACATTCTTGCTGGCATTTGTTGTTATTGGTGTCTTGGATTTGAGCCTTCGTGGTAGGCATGTGGTTGTGCTGCATTGTTGTACTAATTTGTAGTTCCTGGTGATGTGATGCTAAGCATCTTTTCATATGCTTATTCACCATCTGCATATTTCACTTGATGAAGTATCTGTCCAGATCTTTTGCCCATTTTTAAATTGAATCGTTTTCTCATTGCTGTTTTTAAGAGTTCTTTGTATAATTTGAACATGAGATATTCATCAGCTATGTGTTTCGTAAATATTTTTGTTAGGTCTGGCATGAGTAAAGACAAAGAAAAGGTTGAGAGAAGCCTTTAATGCAGGCACAGGAAGGCTGCAAGATGCAAGGACCCTCAGAGGGGTGGGCTGTGAAACAAAGTATTTATGGGGCTTGTTTAAAGGCGGAGCGTGGAGGGGTGCGCAAAGTGACATTGCGAAAAGGGATTGGCGGATGTTCGGCGCACGCGCGAGGTGGGGAGGTACTTCCTGCTGGAGCAAGAAGAGAGTGCATGATAAGCTCTCCTCCATGTTGGACCATCGCCATGACGACTAAGCAGCCTCCATATGAGCTAGAACCCATCATTCCCATCTTTTTGTTGATATAGGGCGACGTTTCTCTTAGACTACTTCCTGCTGAACATGGGCGTCATGATAGGGGGTCAGATTGGGAGGACGCATCGTGCCCACATGGAAGCTGGTGCCAGGTGTGTTGGTCAGGAGAAGTTGTTCTTGGGTGGTTGAAGGCTCTTATCCTGGATTGGAGAGATCTTGAAAAAAAAAGTTTAAAAAGGCAGGGGGCTACAAGAAGCAGCATTGTTATAATTATGAGGTCCACGAGAGGGAGAAGAAAAGGGGCCCATGATCCAAGGGTATTATCCCACCATGACGAAGGCCAAGAGGTTTGTCCATAGCCCCACTGTTGGCATTTTTTGTTGAGGTAGCTGTGAAGATGTTTTACCTTGTTTATAACTATTTTAGGCTCATTTACAAAGTAACAACATTCCTCTCCTAGCATAGAACAAATTTCTTCCTCTCTGGCTGTGAGGCCATCTAGAGCCCTGTGGTTTTGGAGAATAACTGCTGCAAGGCTGTTTATTTGATTTTGGAGTGAATGAATAGATGATGTTATGTTCTTTATTTGTTGATGAATCTCAAGAGATAGTTGGTGATAGAAATGAGTGGCTGTGCGTATTTCCCCCACTCTGAAGCCAGTTTTAGGAACAGAAAAAATGCCTACACCCACAAGAATTGGGATGTGGGTGACTCGTCTTTTGGATGAGGTGCGTTTTGTGAGGTTGGGGTGAAAGAGACCTTTTTATAGTGTCTTGAGAATTTAGTGTTACAGCTGGAACAAGAAGGACTAAGGTATAGGACCCTGTCCATCAGGGAGGAAGGCAATACATGGGTTAAGTTGAAGGATTGTCTGAGAGTTTCATGAGACGGAGATGAGTGGGGGATAGGAGATGTGATGACCACTTTGAAGGTAAGGGCTCATGGGTGTGTAGAGGAATAGTGAAAAATGCGTCCTTAAGGTCTAGCACTATAAAGTGAGAAGTGGATGGGGGAATATGGGATAGCATAGTGTGAGGGTTTGGCACCACAGGGTGAATGGGTGTTACCACTTGGTTGATGACCCTGAGGTCTTGGACTAGTAGATAGGAGCCATTGGGTTTGAGTACCGGTAGAATAGGGGTATTGTAGGGCGACTAGGTAGCCTTAGAAAACCATTGGTTAATGGGCGTTGGATTATAGGTTTAAGTCCCCATTGGTGTTGGGGGCTACTGGATATTGGGGAATGCAGGGAAAAGCTGAAGGGTCTTTAAGATGAACCAGTACGGGGGCATCATGGGTTGCACGAGTGGGGCTGGAGGTGTCCCAGACTGTAGGATCTGCGAGTGAGGAAGGAGAGGGAGAGTGAAGCTGGCATTGTGTCGTGATTGAGTTTGAAGGACGAGAGCTGTAGGGAGGGAAAAGGTGAAAGAAAAGTTAAGTTTTTGGAGAAGAACCCTACCCAAGAGGGGTGTGGGGCAGGTTGGGATAACGAGAAAATTATGGGTAAAAAAGAGAGTTTGGAATCGGCAAGGAATGGATCCTATTTGAAGGTGTTCTGTAGGTTGGCTGTCAACTCCCACAGTGAAGACCATGGATTGGGTACAACAGCCTGAAAACTCAGGAAGAACACTGTAAGTGGCCCCCGTGTCGATAAGGAAAGAGAGTGTCTTACCTGAGATGTCTAGAGAGACTCGGGGCTCTGAAAAAGGTACCTTGATGGGGGCCGTGAGCCCCAAGCCCTGTCAACCCTCTTCAGTGGCGAGACCAAGCAGGTTGGCTAGTGATGAGTTTGGTGGCCGCGATGAAATCTCCTGGGAGGGTAGGGAGTTAGATGACTTACCCGCTCTCTGGCGGACAGGGCAGGTGCACTTCCAGTGACCCTAGAGATTGCAGATGGGACAGGGTCCTGGTGGTGGCCGCGGGTTGGGGCAGACTTGTGCCCAGTGTCTTTCTTTCTTGCATTTGAAGCATGGTCCAGCAGGGGCTCGGGAGCTGGCTTCCCCTCTCTTAGGCGTTGGGCCTTTATCAGGCCAAATGGGAGCCCCGAGTGCCACAGCCAGAAGCTGGCATTTAAGTTTTGTTTTTTGAAGACTCTTTTATGTTGTTCCTCTCTATTGTTAAAGACCCAGAAGGCCATATTAAGAAGGTCCCCCTGTGGGGTTTGAGGGCCAAGCTCTGCCTTTTTGAGTTTAGGTCTGATGTCGGGAGCTGATTGAGTGATAAAATGAGAGTTAATAATGGTGAGTCCTTAAGGCAATTTGGGATCTACATTGGTGTATCTAATGAGGGTGTCAGTGAGACGGGAGAGAAACTCAGCTGTAGAAAAGGAACCAAGGCGCTGTGAAATGTGAGAGAGATCAGAGAGAGAGAAGGGAACGAGGACACGAACTAGGCCTTCAGGCCCAGCGACCTCACGAAGAGGGAGTAGGGATCGAGGGGGAGAAGATGGTGGCATACTATCATTGGGTGAGGACTAGGGTTTAATACAAGATGGCTGCCTATGGTCACGTGGCGGGGCCTCACAAGATGGCGGCTGTCTACCATGTGACTGGTGACAACAAGATGGCTGTCTATGGGAGGAATGGGAACGGGTGTGGTATGCCGGAGGAGAGAATGGCGGCGGAGAAGGAGCGGAAAGTAAGGGGGAAGATGGAGCTGAGGGAGTAGGAGAGGGTGGAGAGATGGGAGGAGCCGAGAGATTGGGAGAGCATAGAGAGAAGGGAGGAGGAGAGGTTGGAAGAAGGGGTATAAGGGGGAAGATGGCGCCGGGGGAGCGGGGGAGGATGGAGAAGCAGGAACAAGAGAAGTGGGAGGAGGAGGAGGTGTTTGAGAGAGTTGAGGAGGTTGTGGAGAAGAAGGAACTGGATGAGGCTGTGGGGGATATAGAGAGGGAGCCTCATCTATGGGATCAGAGGGAGGTTCAGGGAGGGGGTTTGGCGGTGTGGAGCGTGCCAAGAGCACCTGGGACGCCCCACATGCATAGAGGAGAGTGGGGCATGCCCTGAGAGCAAAAAAGGCCTGAACATAAGGGATTTCCAGCCATTTGCCGTTGTGATAGCAAAAGCTGTTTAAGTCAAGGAGGATTTGAAAATCGAAAGTACCCTCCTTGGGCCAGAGGCTGCCGTTATGGAGTTTATATTGAGGCTGTGCCATCTGGCAGAGAAGAATTAATTTTTTTGGTTTGATGGCCTCCCGGAGACCAAGCGTGCTAAGGTTTTTTAAGAGGCACCCCAGTGGAGTGTGCTTTTGGGGTCGGGAAGGAATATTTCCCACTGTGATTGAATTAGAGGTGAGCCGGAGGGCAGAAGCCCGAGCACAGCCCCTAAGAGGATCGTCACCCTCGTCGGGGTGTGTAAACGAGAGAAATGCCCCGTCAGCCCGTTGGTCGTCACCTCAGGGACAGAGGGGGTGTACCGGAGGACGTGAGGTCCCGAAGGACGTGAAGGAGTCCTGGCGTTGGCCAACAACTTTCGAGAAAACGAGATGCGGTCAGAGACTCCTGAGAGAGCTCAGCTCACCGGTGAGAGGCGATGGGGATCGGTGTTGGATGTGAGCTCGCATTGACAAAGGCGGGACAAAGAAAGCAGGGAAAGTGGCTGGTTGGTGTGGGGAGCTCAAGCCGGGGAGGCCCCGGGAGCTACACGCCCCAACCATCCGAGTCACGGCACCAAAATGTTAGGTCTGGCGCGAGTAAAGACAGAGAAAAGGTTGAGAGAAGCCTTTAATGCAGGAGCTGGAAGAGGGCAAGTAAGATGCTAGAACCCTCAGAGGGGCGGGCTGTGAAGCAAAGTATTTATGGGGCTTGTTTAAAGGTGGAGCGTGGAGGGGCGGGCAAAGTGACGTTACAAAGAGGGATTGGCGGATGTTCCACGCACGCGCGAGGTGGGAGGGTACCTCCTGCTGGAGCAAGGAGAGGGTGCATGATAAGATCTCCTCCATGTTGGACCGTCGCCATGACGACTAAGCAGCCTCCATATGAGCTAGAACCCATCAATTTTCACCCAGTCTGTGGCTTGTATTTTTTTTTTTTTTTTTTTTTTTTTGTGGGTACCGGGGGGTCGACCTCAGGACCTCGCGCGCCAACAGGCGCCCGTGCCGCTGAGCGATATCACCGGCCCCTTTTCCGTATGTGGGATCCGGGAGTCGAACTCGGGCCCTTGCGCTTGCAAGGCAGGCGCTTATGCCACTGAGCCATCTCACCGGCCCTGTGGCTTGTATTTTCATCTTCTTATCAGTGTCTTTTTTTTTTGGTACTGAGTATCGAACTCAGGACCTTGCGCTTGCCAGGCAGGTGTTGCTGAGCTTACCAGTGTCTTTTGCAAGTCACAAATTTTAAATGTCTTTTCTTTTTTTCCCCTGATACTGGGAATAAAACCCAGGGTGCACCATCACTGAGCTACATCCCCAGCTCTACATCCCCAGATCGGTGTTTTGAGACAGGGTCTCTTTGTATTGCCCAGAATGACCTTGAACTTATGATCTTTCTGCTTCAGCCTCCTGAGTAGCGGAAATTACGAGCATGTGGCACCCAGCTGAAGTTTTTAATGTTAATGAAGTCAAACTTACCAATTTTTTCTTTGAACATACCACCAGGGTTGAGAACAAGCCCAGTGGGACCTGGCTGTGTACTGACTTTCCCGTTGGTCTCAAAGGCTGTTTTCCTGGGAAGCCAGACTTGCGGGTCATAGGTGAGAAACATGTTATCCTGTTCTCCTTGCTGATGTCTCTCAGAGGCACAGAGTCACGAGAAAGGGCCATGATCAGTGTGATCTGGGGTCCAAAGCTCCTAAGGTAAAGAGCCTGAGCAGTCTTACAAGGCGACAGCAAGGCCAGAGACAGAAGGGACAGCGAGGACAGTGCTCGGGGCTGGGGCTGTGCCGTTCGTACCTAGTAACGTGTGCTGTGCCTTCCGCAGCCTGGTCTGAGATTGCACTCAGTTTTTTCCTCTCATAAGCTTGCAGTCACTGCTAATTGGAATTCACTGAGAAACTTATGTTGACTTCTTTTTAAATATCTTAAAAATCCCCAAATGTATGCATATTTCACTAGTGTGATAAAGTGGGAGTAGGGAGCCATGTTTATGGGTGGAAAAAGCAAAAAACATTTTAACTGAATGAAGAATGAAAAAGAAAAGGAGAACAAATGCTTGGACCCTCCCGCTGAAGGTGGTAATGTGGCTGTTAGCCTGGGTGGGGGTGGGCACTGTCCCATGAGTTCAGCCTTCCCAGGTGAATAGATGCCAGGAGATCCTGGCAGTGGCAGCAGAGCCTTCTCCTCTGCAGGAGGGATTCACCTCTCTGTTCTCTGTACATCCTGCTGGAGACCATTATTTGCCCTGCCCTGGTGGCACAGTTCTGAATAGAACTGTCAGGGAGGCACCTGCCAGCACAAATTCTCTGGCTGCTGGGGATAAGGACCCAGGGCTCCTCTGTGACCTTGGTGAGGATGTCGTGGGAACAGTTGGTGGGAAGCAGATGAAAGGTGGTCATGAGACAGGAAAGGAGCTCACCTAGGAGGTGGCTGTGACTGAATAAGAAGCAAACCATTTAAAATCATCTCCACTTGGTATGGTTGTGTGGGTGCCTGTGTGGGGTGGTGGTAAAACATATGTAACATAAAGTTTATAATTTTAGCTATTTTAAGTATAACAGTTCAATAGCATCAAGTACATTCACGATGTTGTGAACCATCACCACCATCTATCTCCAGAACTGAAACCATTAAACCCTGACTCCCCATTCCACCCCCCAACCCGGGCTGACCACCCTCCTACTCTGTCTCTATGAAGGTA
This sequence comes from Erethizon dorsatum, assembly GCA_028451465.1. NCBI lineage: Eukaryota > Metazoa > Chordata > Mammalia > Rodentia > Erethizontidae > Erethizon > Erethizon dorsatum. The sequence continues at coordinate 70,155,221 of CM051834.1, forward strand.
GCTACTCTAGGTATCTCTTATGACTGGAATCATAGGATGTTCATCGTTTCTGTGACCAGCTTATTTCCCTTGGTATAATGTCTTCACATTTCATTCATGTTACAGCATGCCCAGAATTTCTTTTCTACTTTGAGGCAGAATCATACTTCATTGTGTGTGTATGCAAATTTTATTTATCCATTTCCCATCAGTGGACATGTTTAGGTTGTTATGAATAATGTTGCCATGAACACGGGTGCACACATGTCTGTTTGACACTCTGCTTTTGTTTTATCTCCACAGGTGGAATTGCTGGGTCACATGGCAGTTCTACGTTCAATATTTTTTGAGGAATTGCCATACTGTTTTCCATAAAAACTGTACAATTTCACATTTTCAGTAGCAGTTCATAAGGGTTCCAGTTTTTCCACATCCTCACCAATACTTGTTATTTTCTATTCTTTTTTGTAGAATAGTCACCATTCTAATGGGTATGAAGTAGAATCTCATTGTGGTTTTGATTTCCTTTCTGTAATTACTAGTGATACTGAACATCTTTTCACGTATTTGTTGGTTATTTGTATATCTTCTTTAGAGAAAACTCTATTTTATTCCTTTGTATATTTTGAATTGGGTTATTTTTTGTTGTTGAGTTGTAGGAGTTCTTTATATATTCTGTATATTAATCCCACATCAGATAAATGAGTTGCAAATATTATCTCTCATTGTGTGTGTTGTACATTTTGATCTCATGTCAGATATATCTGTTTCAATTTTTAACCATCCTAACCTTTGAGGGCTGTCCAGGCAGGGCAGGTGTCCTCTCTCTATTTTGTTGATTTTGTCAGGGACCTGTATTTGGGTAGATCCATCTCTCTGAAGCTGGGCTGTAAGCTCTTAACATTTGTGCGGTGAGCAATTGGAAATCACCTGTTATTGGGTTCTCCTATGAGTTTTAGTACTTTCTTGGTTATCAGTTAAAACCTATTCATTTTTGTTTGGATGATGCATTCCTGAATATAGCAATTTACCTAAACCTGTACTATTAGTCTATTTAGACTATTTGCAAATTTAATAATAGATCTAATAATAAGTCTAATAGCCTCTTAGACTATTTCCAAATTTAGGAGAAAATAAAGTGATCGGATTTCTCTGTCTAGGCCTTAAAATCTCTAAAATAATTTAACATTCTTTGAGGCTCTACCAGTAGACCTCATGGGGCTGTTATTACTGACCTCTGAAAGGCGGTTCTTACCATCCATAGAATGGGAATCATGACTACTGCTTCTCCCAGAAGGTTTATACAAAATCTATGTGATTCAATTCATTCGAGTTTTTTTTTTTTTTTTAGCATTTTTCTCCCTTTTTCTCTCCCCCCTTTACAAAACCTATGTATTAAAATCACCATCCCTTTGTCTTAAAATCATCATATTCAACCATTTCAGTTGCTAGGAAGAGTAGCAACTGTAGTCTATGGCGCTCAGCTATTTATGATTAACAACCTTATCCACTCTTGGGAAGCTTCCTGCCATTCCATCTGGGAACAGGTTTTTTATGTCCTTTGTGCTATCTTCTGATTTTTTCATTGGTTTCAGTTAATCTTATGTTATTCTTCTTTGCATCATCTAGCAGCCGTTGGATTGATTTTTTTGTGGTCCCTGCTATTTTTAAGAAATCTTTCATTTGATGATGGCTAACCACAAGCCTCTCTTCTGGATCTGATATTCTATCTTCACATTGGTTGATTCTGCTGCATATACTTTCAATAGAATTTTTAATTTGAATCTGTTTTATGGAATCCAGTTCTTTCCTATGTTGGGTGGTCATGGTTTTAAAGCTCCATTTTTTGGTCTGTACCTGCTCTAGATTCATTAACCATGTCCTTCATTATGATCATCATCTTTTTAGTTATCTGTATAATTAGTTGTGATTTTTTTCCTAGAGACTCATTCATCTGCTTTGTTACTTCCACTGCTGCCATTTCAGAAAGTTCAGCTGGGTGGCTTTTGATTTCTTTCACCTCAATGACCCCTGCATTTGCCTTGGGTAAGGTGGGTGTTTGTGGTTGCATCTTGCTTCCACGTTTTCTCATTTTTGGCTTTTTTAGAATTTGTTTTCTGTGTTGATGCTTGTAAATTGCTTATGGGAGGTAGCTTTATTACTCGTATTGAGACCTCTTTGGGAAATGACTACTTTTCAGAGATGTCTTCTAAGGGTGGCTGTTTGGCTTTTAAGTCAGTCCAAAGATTCTGCCTCTTCAGTTTATTAGGGATGAGAAGTTGCTGCATTTTTGTCCTAGCACCCAGTTCTTTGGTTCTAGACTATGGTATCATTTATGACCCCCAGACACTGTAGGTATTGGCATATAAGGAAGAACAACTGATTACAACAACTATGTAACCGTGGCTAAAGTAGTATAGTCAGTAATAATAATAGTACCAAGCATAGGCCAGAAAATTACAAGCTGTGATAACTGTTAATTTCCTGCCTTTAACCATAAGGTACAAAACTTAACTGTTTGCAAATGGTTTCTAAAAATCTCCCAGGCACCACCGGTGTTCTGATAACCCTCTTGGGTTTTGCATTAGCTCTGCTACATTTACAAGGACCATTTCTTTCTCCTTTTACTCAGATAACTTTCCCAGTTGGGCTTTTTATCCCTGAATTAAAAAGACCCAAGGTTACACTCTTGTAAGAGCAGTTTCTACCTTCCTCCGGGCAGATCCGCTGTGGTTTGCATCGGCTTAGGAGTGAAATCGGCACTAGTGATTTGTTTCGGTGGGTGTGAAAGGTGCGGACATGCATTATTTGTAATCTTAGAATATGTGTTTTGAGAGCCAAAGTTGAATTGGGGCTGGGTCAATGTGTGGCAAGGGACCTCACAGCAATAAATGCACAAAGTTATAGAAACAATCTAGTTGTGGCAACATGAGGGTGATGTCAAAAACCCCACGTACCTGGGGAGACAGTGGCTGCTGAGGCCTAAACCCACCAGCGAATGCATTTTGCAGAGATAAAATTGCTTCCAAGGGCACCTTTACATTGGTCCTGGAAGTGACATCTTTGGAAAGTGGCTATTTTTATTTGCCCCATCTGCATTCCTCTAAGACCATTGTTAAAGGAAAAAAAAATGGATTCTGGAACATGATAGTTTACAAATTACTTGCAGCCAAATTTGGATTATGATTAATTCCCGGGTAGTGTGGCAGACTTTCCAATTACATGGACACAGAGCCCTTCATTATTTCAAAAACACATGGTCTTGGTCTGGAAACGATTTAGGAGTCTAAGCCATGGCAAGTCTGAAGGAACCGCCTGCTGCCATTTCCAGGACTCGGATTTGAAGAAGGCTGGGTTGGGGGTCTTGGAAGGGGAGGAAAGGAGGAGAGAAGAGTTGGCCAGGAGCTGAGGAAAGGGCAGAGGGAATGAAGTGGCTGTTTCTAGCTCCTCTTTTAAGGGGCTGAGCTAATTACATTCCCTAAGTCTGCAGCCTCAGCTGGAGGCCTGAGCACAGGCCCGGCCTCCTCTCCAGGCTTGGGTCCAGGCAGCCTGCACTTTGATGGCTCCCCCACACCTCCCAGCCTATGCTCTCTGCAGACTGCTGGTGTGTCAGATGCCATCTGAATGCGACTGTTAGGCCAGGTCAAGTGGTGGGGATTGGAGACACAGATGACTCAGGGCAACAGGAAACAGGACAGTCGCCGACATTCTTCAGGGACACTAAAGAAGCAAATCACTGGACTCTGAGCACTGTGTCCCTGGGCACTGCCAAGAGGTCCTTGGGCACCCTCCCCTCCTCTGTCCTATCTCTGATGACTTGGCTAGTGTAATCCATGCTCGGAGACATCTACTGATCTATGATAGATATCTTTTCTGAGCCTTGTTAACAGTAGTTTGAGACCACTGAATATTTTGTTATTTTAAACACATGCAAACATCAAAGAAGTAATCAAAAACATCCCAGCAAGGAAGAAAGCAGGAATAGATGGCTTCATGGCTGAATTCTCCCCAGACATTCAAAGAAGAATTAATACTGGAACTTCAGAGAGAGAAAGAGAGAGAGAGAGAGAGAGAGAGAGAGAGATCTTTCAAAAGCATTTTCGTAGGGCAGTATCACATTGACATCTAAGTCAAAAACATTATAAAACACAAAAACTACAGGCCAATATCTCTGATGAATGTTGATGAAAAAATCATCAATAAAATATTAGCAAACTGCATTCAACAACATATCAAAAACATTATGCATCTTGATCAAATGGGACTTATCCCTGGCATGTAAGCCAGGTTTAGCTATCACTATGATACCTCTACTTGCAAATAACATAACTTTGTATATAGAAACGCTCAAAGACTCCACAAAAAGGAAAACCTTTTAGAACTAATAAGTAAGATTGGTAAAGTTTCAGGACACAAAAAGTCAACATACAAAAATCAGTAGCATTTCTATACATAAATAACAACCTAACTGGGAAAGAAATCAAGGAAACAATCTCATTTTTAGTTGCATAAAAATACCATACTTAGGAACAAATTTAACCGAGGAAGTGAATGATCTGTATGCTGATAAGCATAAAATGTTGGTGAGAGAAATTGTAGACAACATAAGTGGTTTCCCATGCTCATGGATCAAGAAGATTAATATTGTTAAAATGTTTGCGCCTCTCAAAGTAATATATGGGTTTAATACAGTCCTTGTCAAAATCTCAGTGACAGATTTAGTTCTTCACAAAACTAAAAAAATCACTCTTAACCTCCATTACTCATATGGAACCACCAACAATCCCACCTGGGTAAAATAGTCTTGAGAAAGAAGAACAAATCTAGAAGCTTCCTGATTCAAAATTGTTAAAAATCCACCATAATTAAAACTTCATTGTCCTGGTCCTGGTCTTGGTCCTGGTCCTGGGGACAAAACAGACACATAGAGACCAGCGGAACAAAATAGAAATAAATCCAAACACATATGGCCCAGTTATTTTCAGGAAGGGACAGTCCCTTCAACATCAGCGTGGGAAAACTGGATTTCCACTTGTCAAAGAGCGAAATTGGACGCTTATCTTACATCATACACAAAAGCCAACTCAAAATAGATGAAAGACCTAACTGTAAGAACTGATACCATCAAGTTCCTGGAAGAGAACCTGGGGAAAACTTAATGACATTGGGCTTAGCAATTATTTTTTTTTTTTTTTGATACCACATTCAAAGCTAAGGCTATAAAAGGAAAAACAAGTAATTTGAACTCTATCAAACTAAAAGGCTTCTGTACAGCAAAGAAACAAACAAAAAAGCAACCTAAAAATTGGTAGGGGTGAGCCGGTGAGATGGCTCAGCGGCTTAAGTGCCTTCCCGGCAAGCGCGAGGGCATGAGTTCGACTCCCGGAACCCACATACGAAAAAGGGGCCGGTGATATCGCTCAGCGGCACGGGTGCCTGCTGGCGCGTGAGGTCCTGAGGTTGACCCCCGGTAACCACAAAAAAAAAAAAAAATTGGTAGGGGGAGATACTTGCCAGCCTTATGTCCAAAAAAGTTATAAAGAACTCAATAATAGGAAAATTGTTAGGTTTGGCGCAAGTAAACACAGAGGAGAGAAATTGAGAGAAGCCTTTACTGCGGGCGTGGGAGGGCCGCAGTAGAGAGCAAGACACCCTCAGAGGAAGGAGCGCCAGAGAGGACTTTATACAGAGCTTTTTACGTAAGCTCGGGGGCGTCACACCAGAGGGGGTTGTATGACTCAGGGACTGGACAATATTTTGCAGGCGTGCAAAAAGTAAGCGGGAAGTTCATTTTTGGGACTGGATAAGAACACAGAAGTCTCTTTGGGTGGGAGAGGCTGTTGTCCTTTGTGTAGGCGCCATGTTAGGCAGGTGCCATTTTAGGAGTAAGGGGACCATTCAAAAATAAATAATGTATTTTAAAATGGACAAAGGGTCTGAATCAGTATTTCTCCAGGGAAGACATAAAAATGGCCAAGATGTATGTGAAAAGGTGCTCAATGTCACTAATCGTTAGAGAAATGCAGATTGAAACTGCTCTGAGATACCACCTCACGTGCTTTATGATGGCTGCTATCAAACAGTCACAGGGCAGCAAATGTTGGCAAGGCTGTGGAGAAGGGGCCTGCACGCTGGCAAAGGGCACGGAGATTGGTGCAGTCACGAGGGGAGGCAGTGTGGAGGTTCCCAACAGACTAATGTGATCCACCATCCTCTCGTGGGCATGTACCCAGGGGAAATGAGGTCCCCATCTTGTGAAGATCCCTGCACTTCTATGTCCCCTGCAGCATTACTCACAACAGCCAAGATGTGGAAACAAGCTATGCGTATGCCGGTGAGTGAGCAAGCAATGACACTGTGGTGTATATCAACAGTAAAACATCATTCGGCCTTTACAAAATGTCCTGCCATTCCTACAACGTAGATGAAACTGAGCACATTATGGTAAGTGAAACAAGCCAGATATGGAATGAGAAATCTGCATGATCTCACTTCCATGCAGAATGTGAACAACGGCAATGAAAGAGTCACTACACAGAGAATGAGACCGTGGTTATCAGTGGTGGGGAGATGCAGCGTGGTGGGCATCGAGCAGCAGAAAGTAGGATGAAGAGGCTACAACTCTAGTGCATAACATGGGGACTGTAGCTAACAAAACTCTACTGTACTGGGGAGTCCTGTGAAATGGGTAGATTTTGGATGTTCTTATCACACAAACAAAAAATGGGTTGCTAAGTAAGATGATGGATGTGTTAATTTGCCTCACTATTTAATAACTATTTTACTATCTGTATGCTATAGCATCATTTATATACCATAATGATATACAATTCAATGTATTTATTATGGAAAGAAAATATTTCAAAGTTTATTTAAATATACACAAGAAATTTTATTTAAGACACAGACAGATCCAGACCGACTCGTAGTTAGAATTTCACTTGATAAAAGGCTTAAAGCACCAAGCCATCAGCTCTGTGAATGTGCGGGTAGTTTACCGCGGCCGGGTTGCTTTGCTAAATTTCTTCAACATAGATGGCCATGCTGAAGATGGGCTGCGTCCTTGTGACTTTTGCATGGCTCCTTATAGGCTCCACACACTAAATTGTCTCTTGAGGTTGTTTCTAGCTCTAAGATCTATAGCCCTGCAGACTGCTTGTGTTTTTATAGTTCATAAAAGTCTTTGGCCACATATTTTACTCTCACTTGGCACATAAAAGATGAGAGAGGTTAATTGAAAGACATAGGCTCCTGCAGCAAGATAGCATTCATTCCGAGTAGATGTGGCTGTTTGAAACTCAGAGGCTTCCTGCCTTACCTTCCTTTGATGGTAGTTGCATACAGCCTAGATAGGCTGATAATTTATCATCCAAATTGGTGCTTTTGAGAGCAAGGGGGAGGACAGGCATAAACCATCATGCATCAGTACTTTTGACATAGGAAGAAAGTAAGGCAGTTTTTTTTTTTTTTTTTTTTTTAACGAGGGAATCAGCGGGTCTTGAATTTGAATTCTGCAGAATTTATGGGGCACTTTACATTTACAGTCATTTGTGCTACTTGCCATTCATAAAGATGCTCCTCTGTAGTGGGGTCGGCTCCCGGCATGCTCAAAGGGAGCGCATGGTGAAGTTACCCAGCCCTGCCCCAGTGCAGACAATCAGAAGTGGAACAGCCTTCGATTTTGAATGTGACCCTCCTGCTGCCTCCCACTAGTGCCCAACCTCAGCTTCCTTCTCAAAGCGACACAGATCAGTCAGGCCAGGGGAGCACAGGGCCCCCCGAGGCTGGGCTTCGGTGTGCACTGGTGTGCGCCTTCTTATGTTTGCCCCTCTTCTTCCCTTCTAATTCTAGGGCCAATCATAGCTGATGTCTTAGTCACCCCATGGAAAGGGACTCCCCAAATTGCTTCCCATCCAGTTTCTGGCTGCATGGATATCATCATAAAGATCAACTCTAATTGCAGGATAGCCCTTTGCCTCCAAGCCTGCGATTAACTCGTGTTCAGCAACACCCTCTGGACGAGGCCGTGAATCGCCTGTTCCTGGCCGAGAGGCTGCGGTGGCGTGGACGAGTGCATGAGCGCTAGATGCGGGCTCACGCTCATGCCTAGGCATTACCTACTTCTCATTATTGATGGTTAGGAGTCTTCACTGCTACCGAAGCTTTGACCTCAGAACAGCAGTCAGCATTCGGCAGGTGAAGGAGCTTGGCCCTCAGCGTACTCTGCTTTCTCTACTCTTGTAGAAACGCAAACTTCAGCAGACTGAGCTAGACAGGTGCAAACTCCGATGGTTCAGATTCCACCTTACTCATTTTCCCATTTCTCTTAACTATGGAGACCGTATTTTCTGAACCTCAAATTAAAATATAACATCTGATCCTAGCAAGGATGTTGTCTTCTAAAACCCAGAAAGTGTGTTTTCCTTCTCCACTGTTTTGCACGCAGTTGGCCACCAACAGTGAATGCCCAAGGTGTGAACACATCAGACACCCTGGCCACCACCCTGGCATCTATACGTAGTCATTGCATCCTGAGCTGCCCTGTGTGTTTGCTCTTTACCCTATCAGCTAAGGAAACAGATGACTCTCAAATTGAATAATTCCAGGAAAGCTTAAGGAGGGGACCGTTCGTGGAGTGTGGGTGGGAGATGGGGGCACAGCAAGGGGTGCTAGTAACAGTGGAAGAGCTGCTACCACTCAGGCACACAAAGATGAAGATGGGAGCAGAAATTCGAGCTTGGAGGAAAGGGTCTTTCCCAGAGAAGGCTGCCTTGACACAGCCTTAACCTTCAGGGACTGCACACGAGCGCAGTCGAACGAGCATCTTGAACTCAGCCTCCCTCCCTAATGATCCCCACTGACTGAGCCAGTGGGAAGACAGCAACCAAGGGGACCCACTGATGTGATCCATCAACAGGTAGGGGAGAGGATGGGGCACACCAGAGGTACTGAGTACATGTCCCTGAGATACAAGAAGGAATTACATACAAGTGAAAAATACGATCAGAGGTCTTTTTCCTTATGCAGTTCCCTACCAGGAATGCCACTACCTCCACCTCCCAGCCATGTGCCAGGTCCCCTGAGAAGTCTTCCTTGCACGTAATTCTCATCACCTCCCGAGTAGGAGGTGTCCCTCCTCAGTACTCCTGAGTGCCTTACTCCTCACCCCAGCACTTCTGGTGCTGTGAGGATTGGTGTCTTTCTCTAGAAGCCCTTGGAGGACAAGGGTGATGTGTTGGTTCATCTTGTTTCTCTCACTCTAGCCCAGGGACATGCACATAGGCACGTAAACACCAAGTTGGTGTCTAGTCATTGTTCACTGAGTGGATGGCATTTTCCATGAAGAAAAGAATGCTTGACATAAGATTACAATAAAATACTTGTTTGATTTTTCTAGATTAAAACCCCAAATCAGTCTCTCTCTTCTCCCTCAGCATAGTAGACATGTTAATGATACAGGTCCTCCAAGTGATATAGGAGAAATATTATAACTCCTAACCTGCTAGATGTCAGATATGCTGAGTTCATGTTCCCCAAAACCGAAGAATGAATTCTAAGGAACAGTGGAGGTTAAGAGTAGGAAAACTTTATTGGTAAAGATAGCTCCTGAGAGACAGGAGGGAGCCTGAGGGGGTTTGCCAATGAGCCCACCTCTCAAAGGAAGTTTGAATCAAAGGAAGCAAAATCACTAGGTGGGTACAAAATCACAAGGTGGGTACAATGTGGGTCAAAACTATGGTCAACCAATAAGATTACAAGTATAGCTGCTTAGGTAATATTGATCCAATGGGGAAGCAGGTCATGTAGCAAGTGTACATGGAAAGAACAAGAATCTTTCTAGGAAGAGATAAGTCAGGAGGCCCTGGTCACCTACCCAGTGACCGATGCTATCTAGACTTTATTGGGCCGGGTAATATCGATTATAGTATATTGTTTGTCCCTCAGGGAGGCATGCAGGCCTGGTCATTCCATCTTTATCTTGAGGCCTAGCCTTCAGTGAATGCGCCTCCAGCCACAGTTGTGATGTGTTCTTATCTTCTGCATGGACTCCCTCGAGGGCCTCGCCCTGTCTGACTGCCTCGAATATTTCTACCTACATTAGTTGTCTATAATATTAAGACCAACAGAGCGAGGTTCAAGGGCTCTGATGAATTTGAACATCTGGACCATGTTAGTGGCTGTGGGAAGCATCAAGCCAGCAGGAAGGTGTGGGTGGGGAGGGTGGGGAGGTGATGGAGCGGTGTCTGGAACAAGGAAACTCCATTTGTAAGTTCCTGAAAAGAAGCCTTGAGCATTACTTACATTTGCATTCAAATTCCCAGTAGCATCTCTTCCCTTTCTGGAGATCTGGCAAAAGAGTCAGTAAAATAAATGGTGTGTTTCCTGTTACAAAGATCAGAAGCATTAACAGGACAATTGGGAAGGCCTGACAGAATTTTTCCCACACTTGTGATTTGTTGTTGTTCTGTTCACTTTTGGTCAGTTTTGTGCATGTGTGTTTTGTGTATGTAGGTACACGAGTGTGTGCTTGTAGATGTTTGCATGTTTGCGTGTGTGAGTTAGCCCAACCTTGATGGTCTAGAAGTAGTTCTATTAGGCTCTGTCTAAAAATAAGAAAGGATGGAATGTTTATAGGCAGAAAAGGAATGGAGAAACACAGTAGACTGGAGCACACTTTTGCTTCTCACCCACACTTCCCGGTGCCTGCCCACCTCCCCTCTACAGGAACCTCTCCTCCTCGCCTTGCTGCGTTTTCCTAGGTATCCCATGCAGATTTGGAGTTGTCTATATGGTGCGCTTAGCCCACAAACAATAAATATTTGCTGAGTGATCACTTGTCATGGTGATTCTTACATTTACACACACATGCCTGAGTTCCCATGAAGCCAGCAGACAAATACTGACTTTTATATAAATCTCTTTCCAAATAACCAGCACGTTGGACCTTCTGCTGCACTCATGCTTGCTCCCTTAGTTGATCTGGAAGGATCTTGTGAGCTGCAGAGCTGCTGTGGCCTCCTCATGCTAAGGAGGAAATGAAGCCCGGGGAAGTATGAATTTGATCAAGTTCTCATAATTATGCTGAGGGGGATGTGGGTCTTAGATGCACATTTTCCATGAGACGACACTGCCTTTCTAAAATGAGGTTAACAAGGATTAGTGGGAAGAACACTAATTTTTCCTCATTGGTGATAGCCTGGAGGAGGAGAGCTCCGTTCTGACCCCGGAAGCCCCTCATTCTCTGTGAAGCTTCACCAGATGTTTTCAGCACAAAGCTTCCTGAAATGCCTGAAAATCACTGAGTTGCATGATATCACTGCAATTAAACAGCTGGCACAACTGCATTAAAAATAACCTTGCCTTTGACGCTCCTTTAGGATACACGCTTGGCAAGGACCTGTGTGTCCGGGTGCCCAGAAGAGGGCTGGACAGCAGGGCACTGTCTCCCTGCCCAGTCCCTCTAATTCCTTAGTGGACAACGCACAATCCTAGGTTAGCATTTCTTCTCAGGACAAATTCAGACCATATGTCAAGTTCATCTGAGCAATTTATAAATTTTACTTTATGTCAACTTAAGCTTTAGGAAAAGCACTTGGGTGCTGGACCTGAAATCTAAATTTCTTCACTTTAGCTTCAGCTTCAGTGAGGGCTAGAACAATTCAGATTTATTTAAAAAAAAATTCACCACCGAGTTTCTGGTTATTCTGGAAGCTTCTACAAGAAACCGAAAGAGTTCTTGGGTGTCACTGCCTAGGGCTGTGACTTCTGCTCAGAGACATAATTTTAGCTTCCACAAATGCCAGGGCTTAGAATAAGTTCAGAAAGGATGGTTGAGCGGGGTGTGGAACCCAGAACTGATATAATCTCCTTGTGGAGGCTCCAAGGACGTGCTTGTCCTGGGGACACTGGAGGCTTCTGGCTCAGCCTCTTCTGATTTCCTGCTTCCTAATCTCCCTCCCTAGACTTTGAGGGAGATGCAGGAGGAGGTAGGGACGAGCTCCCTGTGCCCCTGTTCTGGCCGGTGAGTGCAGACCCTGGCCTCACCTTTCTGTGCAGCTGTACCTATGGGGCTCAGGTTTCTCAGGTGGGAACTGAGGGTACCTACTCTGCCCACACACAAAGTTACTGAAGGAGTCAAGTAAAATCACACATCGGACCTCACTTTGAACCTGGAGAGGCATCAGAGAGATACAAGATACTACATTTTCAACAAATATGCAAAAATGGTGCCACAGTTTCCGACGAGGGCCTTTATTCTCTCATTCACACTGTTTCTGAACTCCTTTCAGCGCAGTGCTGTGGTCTGAATGCTTATGTCTTCCAAAATTCATATGTTGAAGTGCTAACCCTGGAGCTGGTGGTGTTAGGCGGGTGAAGAGTTTGGAAGGTGACTAGGCCTCAGGGATGGAGTGCTCGTAAGTAAGATCACTGCACTCATAGAAGGGCGTGTGCGGACTCATTCACCCCTTCTGCCTCGTGAAGACGAAGCCGAGGGGGTTCCGTTGAGGAGCCAGGAAGCAGGGTCCTCACCAGACACTGACTCTGCTGGCGCTTTGGTCCTGGACTGAGCAGAATTTGGACTGGAGAGCTGGGTCTTTTGAGAACCAGTCTGCAGTGTTCTATGATAGCAGCCCCGATGGTCTAAGACACACATGGCTCTCAAACTGGGCGTTCTCTTCTAGGGACGCGTGTCACCACGCCCTGCAACGCCTGAAGCTGCTTGGTGTGCATACATAGCTTCCGGGAGCCTCAGTTTTAGGCAAAAAGAGTTCCGGAGGAACATATTCTTTAAAAAAGAAATGACACTTATTCCCTTAACTGTCCATCCATTTAAAAAGTGTTTACAGAGTGCGTCTGGATAGAATTAGATGCTATAAGTCACTCGAGTGTCACGATCCCCTCTCGTCACTTGCTCATGATCTAGGATGCCATCTGCATATAGGATCTGCATATAGGGTTAGTACAGGCAACCAGTCAGTCACCAGTAGAGGCGGCCAGTCTTAGCCCTTCTGCTCTCAGGTAGTTTGACAAGATTACAAATATTTTTGCAATCATGATGTAACTTCAAACTTTGGACCCACGGGTTGAATTACAACTGCAGAGATTGTGCCATGGTTTCTTACGGACCTGGTGCTGAAAATTTCACCATGCAATACATGTGGTTTTGCTCTGTGGCTCCCCTGGACCGGGGCTCTGTAACTCTAAAGGCGCACAATGGTCTGTCGTAGAAGAAGCCTCCTCCAACCCTGAGGAACAATCGCTCTTTCCGTTGCAGAGCTGCACCACCTACTTCTCCTTTACTTAAAGTCCTATTGAGCTAATCCTTTCACTAACGATAGTGATTCATTAACTAGCTTTTATTTCTGGTTAAGATAAAATTTATCATTTCGCACTACTGGAGGTGGTTATATCCAGAACCTTCACACCGAGTTACATCCCCGGGTTTTTTTGGTTTTGTTTCCGTCTTGTTCTTTGAGACAAGGTCTTGCTAAGTTGCTGAGTCACTCAGGCTGGGCTTGAACATTCACTCTTCCTCCCTCGGCCTCCCAGTGTGCTGGGACTGCAGGTGCGCACCACGCGCCTGGCGAGGTGAAATATTTAAAGTCACATGAGCAAACAGCTGCTGTTAAAGAAGGCAGTGTGGCCTGGAGGATGGCGCGAATCCTTGCCCCACTTAAAAGCACACACCCCAGGGCCAGTGAGATGGCTCAGCGGCATAAGCACCTGCCTGGCAAGCGTGAGGTCCTGAGTTCGACTTCCAGTACCCACATAAAAAAAAAAAAAAGAAAAAGCACGTGCCCTGAGACAAGGTCTTCAGCCCTCTGGAGCCCTTCTGTATGATGGAGACACAAATGTCGACACTGCTGTCTCTCTAACCAGGCTTTTCAGTCTTTGCTACAGGATCCCTCATGTCAGGAATTCCACATCCACACTTTCTTGACATTTCATGCACGTCCTGAGAATGTACACCTGTTCCACATATGTTCTCTTCTGCAATGTGGTCGGATTTGTTTTAATATACAAATAATGTTTCCCCTTCCAAATCTTGGAGTACTACTGATGTTCCAGAAAGAGCCGTTATGTAACTCCAGCACATAACAGCAAACCTTCAGGGTGTATCTGTGTTCTAGAAGTGTGGTTATTAAGGTAATACTCGGGCCTAAAGTATTCGCCAGGCATGTGTTTGAAAGAACACAGTAGCGGTTAGGATAGAAAAGCGCATTTGTTTTGATCGGTAGGTAGCTGCTTCTCCAGCCTTGGGCGGTGCCTGTTTCTTGCATCAGCGCTCCTTCCTGAAACCCTGAATTCTTCATGGCCCAGGAAATAATGGACTAAAGTCTGTACTTTATGGACACCAGGACATGCTCCATTCTCATTTGATGACCTGTGCTATTCATGTTCTGAAGTGTTTTTAATGCAATTCCATGGTACAGGTAACCTAGGTGAAGTTCCTAGCATGAACTAAGTACTAATAAGTGGTATTTATTTATTTTGAGCAGCACCGTGGCCAGATCCCTTTCTTTCTTCCAACAGGATGTGGCCTTTCTTCCCCTGCGACCTCTGTCTCCCCCATGCCATGGAGTTCTAGAAGGCTTCTGATCACATCATCTCCCTTCCTCCAGTGGCTCTTGAAATGGGCAGTGATTCAGGTCTGGAAAAATCACAGGCCCCACCTAGTCCCTGGTTATAATGATAACCAGGTGTGTGCAAGTTGAGGTATGTGTGTGGCTCGGGAGGGACCAAGGACATTCTTTCCCTGGAACCCTACAGTGCAGAGGCCCAGGAATGATTTGTCCCCCTTTGAAACAGAAGCTGGAAAGGATGTGACTCCAGAGTTTCTGGAGGCCTTGAGCATGCAGCAAAGGAGGGACCCGAGAAGTGACACACAGAAATAGACAAAAGGAGAGAATGAGGAAAAGAGAGGGCCCTGAGATGTGGTCTGAGGAGCAGACCACACGTCCCTTGTTTGAAACACTGACTCCAGTTTTGCTGTGGAACAGCATCACCCAGAGAGCTGGTAAGAAATGCAGGGGCCCAAGCTTGCTGAGGTCAGGGAGGGTCAGGTCCTTTGCAGTTCTGCCACGCCCTTCAGGTGATTTGGATGTGTACTAAGTGTATTAGTTACTTTCCCACTGCTGGGACTCAATACCTGACATCCACAGCTTAAAGGAGGAGAGGTTTATTTTGGCTCACAGTTTCAGAGGTTGCAGTCCATGGTTGGCTGGCTCCAAGGCAGAAACAGTGTGCTGGATGGGCCTGGCAGAGGAAAGCTGCTCAAATCATGGCAGCCAGGAGGCAGAGAAAGAAGGAAGAAGCTAGGGACAAGAATACACCCTTCCATGTTACACCCTCAGTGACCACCTTTTACCTCATACAGGGCATTTACCTATGAATTCATCGATGGATTAGTCCACTGATTAATTCAGCACTCCCATAATCCAGTCACTTCCCAAAAGCCCCACTCTGAATACATGAGATTTGGGGGGACATTTTAGATCTAAACCATGACACCAAGTTTCCAGACCTATGAGCTTTGTGAGCTTCAAGCACACATGAACCAAATTCTTTGTACTATTTGGTGACGTAGTCTACACATTCCATCATGAGGAGAAAAGAGAAGGGAGAAGAGGTGAGATGAAAGGAAGCTATTTGTTAGTGTTAGGATTTTTCTTTCCCCAAGAAGATCAAGATAAAGGTATCTGTCTCTCCTATTCATTTATGTGTTTCGAGGTCCAGAATTATGTCCTGTTCACAGTGGTGTCCCCAGTTTTTAAGCATAATGCTGTGCATATGGAAGTCCTCAGTCGTGTGTATTTGTTATACCAGTTTTATTGACTGTTCTCTGTATGATCAGGAGAGAGCTTCTAATGGGCAACTTTTAAATTTCTTAGTGCCCAAAGGACAAAAAACATGGTATCCGTCACTCCACTTGGGGCAAAAGAAAAGGTGCATAATACATATGCACGCTGTGGCAGTCATTACCTTATTTTACCTTCACAACAACCCATGGGTGGAGATATTACTTCTGCAGCTGCAGATGAGAAAATTTTGAGGGAGTCAGTCATGTGGGATGCAGGATGCGATGGTGATTATCAGCGTGGACTCCAGACCACCTGGGTTTGTTTCTGGCCCCATCATTTATGAGTTTGTGTGATCTTAAGCAAGTTCTTTGAGTTCTCTGTCCTCAGTTTTCTCATCTATAAAATGAGAACAATGAATGTTTACTAAACGGATTGTAAAGCTTGGTAGAGACAACACATGAGTAGAGTTCAATAATAGTGGTTTACAAACACCCAAAACCAGGACTTCTTTTTACCAATAAAGCATGTTTTGTAAGATTTGTGGTACACTTGAGACATCCAAAGATGTCATTAAAATTAAAGACACCAGGGTTACAACCCAGTTAGGGTGACCCACTTGGCCTGGTTGCAGAGGACTTTTCTGGTTTCAGCATTGGAAGTCCTGCACACTTTGGTCCTGAGCCAGCTGGGAGAGTTGTTTACCCAGGAGCCCATTCTCACCAAGTCAGAACCTGGGGTATGGGCCTGAGATTCTGTAGCTTTGACAAAGGAGAGACACTGGTGTCTGGAAATATGAGGGAGTGGTTATGTCACGAGTAGACCTGATTTGAATCTGGTTTTTGGTCACTTTTGAGAAATATGAGTTTGGCTGTGCTGACGGTTTCTGGGAAGTGACTCTGAAGCAGAAGTGATGTGTACAAAATTGATTGTGGAGTGCTTCTGGACTTGACCCTTCTGAAGAGCAGAGAAAGAAGTGCAATTGGATAGAGAGTAGCAGAACCTCAGAGGGGGCTCTGCAGGTTGTAGCGACCTTCAGAGTGTTCTGAGTTGGAGTGAGGGGGCCTGGCTTCTCAACCCTTATGTCAATGAGGCAGAGGATGTCAGCTTCCCTCTAACGTAAGAGCTCTCTGTCAGTAGCTTTCCCCGCAGCTTTGAGGATAAATCTTTCAGTCCTGAAGTGACCTCCTGGTAGCACAACACATTGCCCACTTCAGGGAGAATTATTTAACCCCGCTGAGCCACAATTTCTCCATCTGTGAAATAAGATTGATGATATTAAGAATACTGACCCAGCTGGGAGAGGTGGCATGGATCTGTAATCTCAACTATGTGGAAGGCTGAGGCAGGACGATCATGGGTTTGACAACAACTTGGGCAACCCCTAACCCAAAATTACCAACTCAGAGGTTTGTTGAGGATTAAGTGAATTTGTCTGGCACTGCAAGCACTCAAGAACTTAGCTCATATTATATTTTAAGTTAGGTTAGAGTTTGGAATGGAGGTGAGGCTGCTTCCAGAACCCTTTCTGGAGGAATTGCTGCTCTGTGTTACAAGGAGGGACAATGTTTGAGACCGTGTCGTGAAATGTGTTACTATGTTGTACACTGAACAAAGTCATATCATATATAGGTACAAATTCTCTATGATGAATAGGATCATTATGTATATCTAAATTATACCAATAAACTTAATAAATTGAAAAAATATAAAGTAGGTAAACAATTCAGTTCACTCAAAAATTGTTTGGAAAGTACCTGTTAGGAGAGAGAGTAGGCCCAACTTCAATGAGAGTTGAAGAAGGAAGGTGCTCTCTCTGCCCTGGAAGAACCGGAGATTTGGTGGGATGGACAGGGCCTGGCTCTGGGCGTCCACAGAAAATGAAACCCCCCCTTGTCCGCGGCAACGCGATGCAGCAGGAGACTCGGCACTGGAAGATGGGGAGTCGCGGGGACGGACTTCTGAAATTCCCTGCTGCAAGCTACTCTGCATCCATCAAACATGGAATTAGATGCTCGGCCGGGGCTTGTAATGCAACTATGACACTTTAACACATTAACTTGCTGAAACATTTTGGAGAGTAATTTTGAATTTGTATCAAGAGTCTCAAAAACACAGGCTTTGATCAAGAATCCTATCTTTAAAACTCTAATCCCCACTCATATGCATAAGGAAAAATGAGAAGTTATACACTGAGAGGTTTTTTTTTTTTTTTTGGTAGCATGGCCCATAGTAGAGAGAATTTGAAAACTCTTTAAATGCTTGGTGATAGGGAAAAATGATTTAAAATTAAAATTCAACCTTCTTGGGAGGGAATGGGTCATTTTTCAGATCCATTTTCTAAATGGAGGGAGTTGAGGCCAGGAATCAGCCATAATTTGTCGCAAGGGTGAAGACACATGGAACCAGTCCTCCTTAATTTTTGCTCAGGAATTCTGTTTCTTGCCCAAACAAACTACCTTCTTGCTCCTAAGCATGATGTGCCAACTGCCAATGTC
This sequence comes from Erethizon dorsatum, assembly GCA_028451465.1. Classification (NCBI taxonomy): domain Eukaryota; kingdom Metazoa; phylum Chordata; class Mammalia; order Rodentia; family Erethizontidae; genus Erethizon; species Erethizon dorsatum. Next base: position 70,173,498 of record CM051834.1, read on the forward strand.
ACAACACCAAGAATCCAAAATAAGATGACTTGAATTAGGCGAGCGTAGTTCATGTTTTTAAGTTTTATTTTCTCTTTCTTTTTCTTTTCTCTCTTTTTTGCCCCTTCTGCTCAACCAGGTGAATCTTAGGAAAAGAAACTTACACCAAATCATACCAGATTATAGTTAGCACAGTCTCTTGATAAAATGCTGTGGAATTAGGCCTCAAATGAAATAATGATGCAAAGCATCCCTATTTTGAAAATCCAAAATCTGAAATGCTCTAAAATCCAAAGCTTTTTAGCACCAATATACCACAAGTGGAAAATTCTACACCTGCTCTCAGGTGATTGGTCATCATGAAAACACAGTACACTAAAATTTTGTATAAAATTATCATCAGGCTGTGTATATAAAGTATATATGAAACACAAATGAATTTTGTTTTTAGTCTTGGGTCCTATCCCTGAGATGTCTCATTATGTATATGCAAATATTCCCAAATCTGAAAATATTTGAAATCTGAAACACTTCTGGACCAAACAGTTTTGATAAAGATGTTCAACCTGTTTTACCTGCATGGCTTATCATGATGGTGAAGTTGGCTTTGTAAATCACGTGAGGTCACAGGAGGGAGAGAAGCCCATGGTCAGCCATGATTCTGGCTTCAAGACCTAAGGTGCTTACATTGGTGTATTGGCCAGGACTCACCCTGTTAGAAGGACAGAAAATTGATGGAAACTAGTTTGATTTAAAAAGAAATGTATCAGCTGACTTATGCAAATGTCCAAGGTTAAGCTTAGTCCAGGCCTGGCTGAGCTGGGTGCTCAGTTGATGTTACCGGGACTCGGTGTCAGTCCATCTCTTGGCTTTGCCTTCCTTGATGTGGACATCAGTCTTGGCAGCACATGAGAGCAAGATGGCGGCCACAGGAGCGGCTCTAAGGCCTGCATTTCTCTCAGGTCTCAGGGTCAGTGGGTAAGAATAGGAGTCACAGTCCCACCTTCCCAGTAATATAGAGAAAAATCTGATTACCTCTCATTCACCCTGACTGGGTCACATGTACCAATCAGAGGGAAATGCAGCTGACTGATGGGAACAGCCCGGTGTCACACGTGCCTCCTCTGGAGTAGAATCAGTTTCGTGGACCACGTGAGACTACAGCAGCCACACTTCCTTCAGGATGCGAAAGGATGGCTTTAAAGATGAAGTCAGGCCACACTTAACTACCTGACGTGTGAGGCTGGGCCACAAAATCAACAGATGTCTACTACAGTGGGGCCTTTGTCGTTGTATCCTAGTGTTGCTGGGGAAAAGCCACTAAGAACAAATTCAGCAAACCACAGGCTGCCACTGAAAGGAAGAGGCCATGAATTTAAGGGGTTCAGCCTCTTTTCTCTAAATAGAACATAGTTTATACGATGTGAGACGGATGTTTGTTTATCCTGTGCTGAGAGCTCTCCAGCAAGAGGACTGCAAATACCCTTTCCCTACAGACTGTTTCAGGCTTTGCAGCTCTTACTAAATAGAAACTTGGTGGGGCACTGTCTGAAATGGAATATTAAATATGTGTGGAGAAAAGCTGAAGGGCTCTTATTTCACAATTCTGGAATTCAGAGTAATAAAATGTTAGTACTGTTATTGGCTCAAGGAGGAGAATCTTTTATCTATGAAAGAACTTTATTTGGATAATTTTGGCATCTCAAGAGACTTTCTCTGTGGCTGCATTATACAATAACTCCTGTTTTTATTATGTACTATTCTGTTGGGCCTTATGAAATAAGAAATTACTTGCTGTACATTTAGTTGCTATGGGCTAGGACTTTTCTACAATTTGCATGTCCTTTGGCATACCACTAATTCCCACCCTTTTAAGAAAGAAACTCAAGTTCCGAGGCAACTTTTACTAAGGTTTCTCATCACACACAAATTTGAGATAATTGGACTGAGGCCTTATTTACACGGAGTGCTTGTGCCAATACTGTTTCATGGCTTTTTTTTTTTTTTTTTTTTTTATGTGGGTACCAGTGGTCGAACTCAGGACCTCGCACTTGCCAGCAGGTGCTTGTGCCGCTGAGCGATATCACCGGCCCCTTTTTTTCCTTTATGTGTGTACGGGGAGTCGAACTCAGGACCTCACGCTTGCCAGGCAGGCGCTTATGCTGCTGAGCTATCTCAATGGCCCTGTTTCTTGGGTTTTAACAGTAGGACAAATTTGGGGAACTGTTAAAACTCTGATGATGAACATTCGAAGATGGTTTTTGATTTCTAGAAAAGCACTTGTTCCTGACACAGGTAATGCCAATTCCCTTAGGAACTAATACTGACGCAGTGACGTGAAACTTGTCTTTATGAATTAAAAAGCGCATTTCTCTATCTCACTGAGCTTGAGAGTCTGGTGGGTTCTGATCCGTACGAGACATTACTTACCAACTGGCAAATGGAGAACAAATCTGAGAGTGTGTCTCCATCATTCCACCCTGGTGACAGAAGAGTCCCAGCTGTCATATGTGGGGCTCCATACCCATGTGCCTCATCGCAGTCTGGAATATCCTGTGTTGGGCCAAATTCTTAGGAAGAACAAAGTACATGGAAATTGTTTCAAGTTCAGAAAAAAGCTGCCCACAGTGCAATTCAAGGGGTGTCAGGGTGGATCCTGCCTAAAAATTGAAATCCCACGGAAATGGCCCACAATAGGAAAAATGAGTGACTCATCATAAAGTCATCTTGCAGACAAAATGAAAGAGGCATCCTTTCGGCGTTCCTCTTCACTCAGTCCTCACTTCTAGCCACATCTCTTTGAATCAGTGTTACAGCAGTAGCAGTTGTCTTTAAAGAATACCAGTTACTGGGCCGGTGAGACGGCTCAGCGGCTTAAGCGCCTGCCTTGCAAGCGCGAAGGCCCGAGTTCGACTCCCGGAACCCACATACGAAAAAGGGGCCGGTGATATCGCTCAGCGGCACGGGTGCCTGTTGGTGCGCGAGGTCCTGAGGTCGTCCCCCCGGTACCCACAAAAAAAAAAAAAAAAAAAAAAAAGAATACCAGTTACTGAGACCCCTCTTGTACACTGGGGGAATGTAAATTAGTGCAACTGTGTAAATAACAGTATGGTGGTTCCTCAAAAAATTAAAAATAGATCCAGCTATACTGCTTCTTGGTGACCATCCAAATGGTGTGAAATCCACATACCAAAGAGATTCCTGCACATCCATGTTTATCCCAGCATATTCACAGCAGCGTGGTATGGAGTTGGCCTGGGTGCCCATCGATAGGTCAGTGGATAAAGGAAATGTGGGACACACAAAATATCACTCAGCCATGAAGAAGGCGACACCCCATCATTCACTACAGAATGGGTGGAACTGGAGGACATTGTGTTAAGTGAGATAGCCCAGACACAGAAAGACAGGTACTGTATGTAGAAGCTAAAAATGTTGACCTGAATGTATAATAGTGATCATTAGGCTTGGAAGGATTGGGGGGAAAAGGGTGGGTAAAGGCAGTTTGGATTTGGTTAGGGAATTCATTATACATATATTTAAATATCACATCAAACCCCACTGAAATGTATAATTTATACATATTAATAAAAAACAAAAGATGATACATAAAGAATATCATACTAGGACTAAAAGAAGAATGTGCACCCCACCTTCCCAGAGATTAAAAATAACTGTGAACTTTCAAGAGTCCATGAAAACAGCTTCTTGAATTATGAAAAATGAAACAATATTTTCTTTGGTCTGCCACACTGGCAGAATTCTTCTCTTATGGAGAAGCTTGTCTAAGTGGCTGGTGTCCCCAAATGTCTTAGTCCCAGAGGGCCCCTGGATTATACTACTCCAGGGATGCTATTCATAGGCGTTTCCACATAAATAGCACCTGGAATGGTGGAACCAACACTCCTGTGGTTAGACGTCCATAACTATATTTGTAACTTGTCCAAACCTTCAATACTGTAGGGCTTGGTGTCATTTTCTCAGATTTTTGGTCTCAGGTTTGCAAAAAAGGTGTTGCTGGAAATTAATGCTATATTTTGCTTTCTCTCTGATTTTTTGGCTTGTGGGGCTGGAACTCAGGAAGAAGAATTCCAAGAAGAACCTAAGCGCCTGGAATTGGAGCAGAAGACACCATCAGGTAGAGAACCGTCGCCTCCTTTCCTACCTGCTGTGCTCTGCCACTCAAAGCTTTGCAGATTGCGGAGGAAAATCTGTGTTTCCGAATGACTAGAAACATGATGAGAAGTGTTGCTGTGATGTATTCCAGGCATGACATCTGGACAATCTAGTCGTAATGCAGAAAATAGCTTATTCTCTTCTTTGTCTTCTTTCTCTTATTGATTGCAGTTCTTCATGAACAAACACTTGCAAAGTAGTGCGTGATGATGAAGAAATTTCAGATTCAGTAATGCTAAAATAAGGAGCATGGTTATTTACTGAAATGCTTATGATTATCTTGGAAAATGTTATTTAGATAAGTTTCTGGGTTTTTAAAATGTTAGTGCATAGTAAAATATGTGGCATCGATAAAGCTATTTATCCCATAACGGGGCTTCTTATGAGACAATGTGGAAGAAACAAGTGATGAGCCAGTTTATAACTTAGCTTATGACTCAGATCAGCAATGATAATAACAAGTAACGGTCATAAAATAAACATTAGTTGAATGGACCTACTAATAAGGAAAGCTAAATCTTAATGCTCTCGTCTTCAATTTTCCAAAAGCTTTTAGTTTTTTGTTTTATATGGTTCAGTATTAGAAGATGGCTCCAGATGTTTGCTCCTGGGAGAAGGTTGTGTTCTTTGTAACAAGTCCCTTTTAACGAGATACAGCGTCAGTTGTTGCCGAGGGGTGCCCCATTTCACAGAGTCAGCGAGGCAGGCTGGGCAGAGGGTGGAGTTGGTCTCTGCCCCCAGTCTGCCCTTCCTGCGCTGCGCTCCTGCTCCTCGCAGCGCTCCCTGCCCGTCCCTTCCCTTCCCAGATTCCTCACCGTCAGAAGGGCAGGCAGCGAGGCACACGGACCATGCACACGGTGCTGCCTCTCTTTAGACCACTGGTAATGTAAACCTCAAGTCTACCCATGGGATGAAAAAATATAGCAGCTGTTAAAGGGATTTTAGACATCAGCAAACAAGCAAAGAAATATGAGTGGGAGGAGCAAGATGGCGATCTCGCAGTGGCGATCAGACTTACAGCCCACTGCGTTCCAACTGAGCACAGGAGGCCGGAATCACAGGGGTGCTGGGTGAAGGCTCTGTTAGACCGTGCGCTTCCCCAGGGCAGTGATTACATCCTTTCTGTGTGTGTGCACTGGGAATGGAACCAGGTCTTCTCACTGAGCTGTATCCCCAGCCTTATCCATGCATTCATTCATTCATTCATTCATTCATTCACTTTGAGACAGGGTCTCACCAAGTCACTAAGTTGCCCAGGCTAGGCTTGAACTTGGGATCCTCCGGTCTCAGCCTCCCAGAGTGCTGGGATTACAGGCCTGCGCCACCATACCTGGTAGATTACGTCTATTTATAAGCGAAGGTTCGTGATATAGCTCAGTGGCAAAGCACCTGCCTGGCAAGCATGAGGTCCTGAGTTCGACTCCTGGAACTCTCATATTAAAAAAAAAAAAAAAAGTGAAGGTTGACCTTTTATTGAAAGGTACCACTTTAAAGATGCATTGCATCCTTTGGATATAATATTTGATGCAAAAATAAAGAAAAGGAAATGAACCTACATCTGGCCTATGCTTATAATTCTGCACAGGAAGAGGGAAGAATGAGCTAGTGGCCCCGCGAACAGGGATGATCTTTGCGGAGGAAAGTTCTCCATCCTTGGATGTTTCTTAGCTGTGGTCAGAAGTGCTTTGAATAATAAACAAAGATTCTTTGCTGCTAGTGTCAAGGAAGGGGCCACCACGCCAAACAGCTTCGCACGCGTGACTCTGCAGAGAAGCCAGTTCAGGAAGTAGCTGAGGACCGGGCAGAAAGCAGTGTGTGTGTTTTCACCTGGGCTTGGGCCTCCTTTCTTGGCAGCTGCTAGACCAGCGCCCACTTTCCTTCTGTATCAGTCGGGGTTCCCTAGGGAGACAGAACTGCTAGGATATAGATTTTGTAAGAGACGTAGTATGTGGAACTGATGCATGTGATTATTGGGGCTGAGAAGTCCCGTGACCTCTCACTGCGAGCCGCACCCCTGGGAAAGCCAGTGGTGTAACTCTACCCCAGCTTAAAGGCCTGAGAACCAGGTGAGCCAGTGGTGCCAGTCCTAGGCAATGGCAGTGGCAGACAAGAAGCAAAAGGGGTGAATTCCTCCTCCTTCCACCTTTCATCTACTCCTGACCTTCACAGATTGGACCCTCTGCCCCCTCACTGGGGAGAGCAATCTACTCCACCAAAGGAAGTGCTTGTGTCAGCTTGAAGCCCCTTCACAGACATGCCCAGGGCACCCCGGGGCCCAGTCAAGTCAGCACAGAATGGGCCATCGCTCTCCTTCCTGTCTGCCTTTCTATGGAGCATGTCTCTTCCCCCAAGCCTTCCATGGCCACCCTGCCTTTTATTTTGGAGAGAAAGTTTTATGGTGAACCTCTGTTTAATCTCTTTATTCCACTGAAGTGCTTCCAGGACAACAAGCCAAACACCTACAAAAGGCATTGCTAGTGAATAAGATCAAAATTGAACATTTCTTTTCCCGCAGAGAGACTTGGGCTTATAGCTGATCTAGAGAAACTGCAGATTCTGCCCTTATCGATCTCATTTGTAACCAAATAAATAGAAATTGGTTATTGCACACTATGTAGAGAGGGGAACCTTTTGAGGGTAGCATATCATGTCTCCCCTTGTTTATTTCCTGTGGGTGGGCCAACAAATGAACAGGGCAGCTATGCTTTCTCCAGAGAACTCTTTTTGAACATGAGTTGCATTTTTCTAGTGGCTATATTAAAAAAAAGTGAAATATATTTGAAAATGTTGCCTCTCTCTCACCATTCCTATTGCCCGTGCATCACTTTAGAAGCAGGCCAAGTATTTTTGCATGCTGAAACATCTTTCAAATGAGAAAAATATTCAAGGAGACCTTGTGGAATCCTTATTATCTATTCAGCTTTACTTAACCTGTGTTGCCAGGGCTTCAAAAATTGCAGCACTTGGTCATTCAAGGGGGCAGTCCTGTAAGTTGGGCCATTGTGTGACTGCTGGAAGGTTTCATCAGGGCACTCTATGGTGACCAAAGGTCACCCGGAGCCGAGTGGGGCTCAGCACATTTTCAGAGTTGGTTGTGTGTGTCGTTTCCTGTGCTTTGTAGGTTACTTAAGTATGAAGTAACAAACCCCAAACAGTTAAAGTTCTTCACCTAAAAATGAGTGCAATGCGGAAAACAATATGTGTACTTTTGTAACTTCTATGGGGAAGTGAGACCCGGGTTTCCGAGCAGGTCTTCGTTGCCCCCTGTGTGAGGACCTTCCCTCCTGTGGGAAGGTTGCGTTCACACTGAGAGGCCAGGCTTTGCTGAGCGAGACCCATTTTCTGTTTATTCAGATAAATGAAGTGTCTGCTGTTACTTTCCTGTCATGGTAGAATAGTAAAAAGTGAGGCTTCCACCAAAGCCCAGTGTGTGAGGTGTGATTGAAAAATGTGGTGAATATTTAAATTAAGAAAAATGTATCACAGTAAAAGACACATTGCCATTAATCCCCCTCACTTTGAACACACTCATCCCATCATTCTTGCCACTTTCTGTGGCAGTTCTGGAAGTCCTCTTTCATCAGTGTCTATGGCTGTACTGTCGTGGCTGCCTCGATGTCCTAAATTGATTCAAAATGTTTCATGGTGATTTTGACTTTAGTGAAGAACCAGAGGTCACCTGGTGCCAGATCCAGTGAATAAGGTGAATGAGGACACAGCGTCGTGTTTTTATAAGCCTGCCTTTCTGTTAGATGGCCCTCGGCAGCAGCATTCACTGTATTTTTGATCACACCTTGTAAAGACGCTCATGAAAGAAGACTTCCGGAATTGCTTCAGACAGTGGCAAGAACGATGGGACAAACGTGTTGAAGTGAGAGAGACGTGTATTTCTATCATACCCATATTTCAGTCTCTTTAATTGTGCACAAAAGTTACTTATCATCCACACAGGCTTTCCCAAGACTCTGCCCGAAGAATGAATGAACGACTGTTTAGATAGGCAGGTGGGAAACAAAAAGAAGGGTGGTACCTGTACTGTCTCTGTCCTGAATTCAATTTCTTTCCATTCCCCTCATCATAGGACAAACAGCCTCAGGAACTGCGGTGGGGCCTTCATGAGAGACAGCACTCCTGGAGTTTGGAGATAACTTGCAGGGAAGACCTGGTTCCAAAACTCCTTTCGGGGACTTCCGGTCCCTGTGACTCATGTTCTACCTCATACCCGGCCTTCGCTCCCAGGGAGATGTTCCTCGGCTCCCTGCTGTAGCTCTGTGATCTCCCTGTCAATTCTCACATCCCGCCCACCTTGTTTTCCTAAAGACACTAGTGCCACCCATCGTGCCATGAGGTTGACTTAGTCTGGTCTGCTGTCCCCCTGCACGACGTCGGCTCTGCGGGGCAGGGATGTTAGGCCCTTCGCGCGCTCCTGCGTGCACAGCAGTGCCCAGAATAGGGCTGGCTAGGAGCAGGTGCTCAATGCATATTTGTTGAATGAGCATGAATGCTTGTTTCCTTAAACTCTTGCGAAAGCAATTAGATGAATCAGAGCTGAATGCTGTTTTCTATTTGTTTTTTACTTCGGCTCTCAGCACAGTGTCTGGAACACATGAAGAACTATAAATAAATGGTTGTTGGACTCAAGCACGCACTCATGAGCGAGTGGCTGAGCGGTTTCAGGAGTCTGGCGTGTAAGAAGCATGCATCAGGTTCCCGGCCGACGCAAACCAAGTCGCGCCAGTCCAGGGGCGGTGAGACATGAGTGAGATGGAGCCAGCCTCCGGCGACCAACGCGCTTTCTTCTTCCTGAGTTCACTTCCTTCCCGTTCTCTTCACCCCGGGACAGCCTCAGAGTTCAATGGTGGCTTTTATTGGAGAAAATTCCCCCAGGGGTTGTAGGTGACTTCTGGGAAAGATCCGATCCCCCAGATCCTTTCTGAGATGGAACTAATCTCTCTTTTAGTCTACAGAAGCCCACTATTTTGTTTCTGTTTCGGATTATAGAGATTTTCACTATGATTTAAATTTTTCCAAAGAAGTAAATGTGGCAGTTTGCTGCCGCTAGAGATTAAGCAGGGGAACGCAGACTTGAAGAGGAGATGTGTCCACAATTCTAAGAGCTCAAAACTCTACAGGACAGGAAACCATGGGCTCTAACATATAAAGAGATGTTTCTGGAATTTACTGATAGATCTTGCGTCATCAAGTGTAGGTAGGAGAACATTATTATTGTTATTATGATTATTATTATTGCCTAGATTTTCTCCACTGGTTAAATCAGCTGGAATTGCCTTAGACTCTGAGGGGCTACTTCTCTGGTGACCAGGTGTCGCAGTCACTTTCTTCATCACTGAGATGCAGTGCCTGACACACAAAAGGAGGAGAGGTTAATCTTGGCTCACAGTTTCAGAAGTGTCAGTCCATGGGTGGCAGGCTCAAATGCAGAAGCGGCACAGTGGAGGGGTCTGCTGCAGAGGAAAGCTGCTCACATTATGGCAACCCAGAAGCAGTGAGAGAAAGGAAAGGAGATGTACCCTTCCAGGTCACACCCACAGCTACCACTGGGCCACATGAGGTCCATGTTCTAACAGCACATCAGCTATGGAGCCCCATGATCTAATCACCTTTCAAAACCCCAGCCTCCAAGCCCAGCTTTGGGGGAACATTCTTGATCTAAACCATAACTCTAGGGAGGGGGTAGTGTTTGCTTTTGGCGGGAGAGGCAGCAATGGTGAAAAGAGAAGTTCCTGGCCTGCCTAGTAAAGATGTGCCATCTGCTTCTAGCCCACTGCTATTTTGCATTCAAAAGGTGTCGACTAATGACAAGTTCTCAGCAGTCTCAAGGGCCAAACTATGAAGTGATATCATGACCCACAGCTCCAGAAACAGCACCCATCCTCCTCTGGGTCACCCAGAGGGCCAGCTCTACTTTCTCACCCTCTCTCTACAGGCAGAAAGCTAATTGTTTCCAAGTTTTTTTAAATTCAGGAAACTCAGCAGACTACTTATTGTTCATGAGCTGGGAAATGCCAGGGATAAATAAAAATGAGAGTCTGGTTTAGTCCTCTGTGTGTGAGGTAGACTTGACATGCTGTTGATTGATTTGGTGCCTGTGCCTTCTAGGAGAGCTGAGATGAACGTGTACAGCAAACTGTGGAGTTTGACATTGTGCTCATGCGCCCTGAGCTTAATTCCGTGCTATTCCACACCTAGTGCTATGTCTCTAACCACAGCAGTAGAGGCATGGAGCTCTCCAGGGTACCCACCAGGTGCATTAGTTACCAGGAATGAAACTTTCAGTGCGGTAAAGCTTGGAGAACTGCTTGATTTTGTATGCCATAGGATCTCTTTCTACCCTGTTTCACTTTCTTTTAATGTTTTGTTATTAGTTTGCTTAAGATCTAATGCTGGCCCCTTGTAAAAATCTCTTAGGGGGGAAGAATTACAAAGATGCCAGCACTATACACCACCAGAATGGCGGTCTTCAAATGTTCCCCTCCTGGAGGACCTTCCCTACCCACTTGCCATTTCTCCCTTGCTTCCCCCACATATGAATAAAAGATGGATCTCGTGTTGCTCACCAGGGACTTGGACGTCCAGCCAGCTTTCTCTTTAGGGTGTACATTCCCTCCCATTCTCGGGATGTGGAAGGTGGAAATTGATGCCTAGAAATTCCAGCTTCTGGTCACAAATGTTCATAAGAGAAAAAAGAATCTGAAGTTTTCATATCTCAAAGATTGTTTTTGAAGTCATTGTTGATTCTGTTTCTCACCCATGTTTCCTTGCAAACATCTCAAAGAAGTGAAATTCTGCCCTGGAGTTCCGTGTGAAATCAGCTCCTTCATTTCGCACCCGCAGGCTCCACTTCCTCTTGGCTTCATAGCCACCATACCATGCCTCGGTGCCTCACAGCAGAACAACCACTGCTCCAGAGTTTGTGTTCGTACAGGAGGGGCCCAGAGTGAGCAACATGGTGGAGAAAACATTAAGGGACTTGTCCTAAAGCCATTTTGCACAGCACTTTTGGGCGTAATACCGGAAAACATCCACTGTTCATTATCAAGGGTAATGGAGGGAGGATGAAGTTGGAGGGCACAGCTGGTCCCCGCACCTGCCTGCTTCCCCTGTTCCTCACCTTAGGCACACGCTTCCTCCCGTGCCTACATGCCTCTACCCAAAGGCCTCCTGCTATCTACCCTGAGCTCACCTGCATCCCGCATCCTGCGTCCTGCATCCCGCATCCCAAGGGAGCAGCCCTCAAACTCCCACTGTGTGCGTGGTAGCTTGCCTGTGCTCGGGCAGGGCACTGTGAAGGCTGCTGGCCCCCAGAGTCACTCAGGAGTGGCTGGTGCACACAGCCCTGTGGCACCTGCCGTATCCCACCCCAGCACCCACCTCAGGGGCTTTTATCTGAACCCCTGTCACAGGGTCTGCTTCTGGGGGAACCCAAAAGAGAGGGACAGATTGGAAGGCATCAGTGAGATCACAAAAATACTTGGAAATATTTTTAACTTTAAAAAATAATTTTTGAAACTAATGTAAGAAGCTTCCTTGACTACAGTGGACCCCTGAAATTCACGGGGCTTATGTCCTTAGAGTACCCACAAATTGTGAAAAACCGAAAATTTCAGGTATGGTCAGAAAAATGCCTATAAATGCCTATTTTTATAGTTTAAACCCTCAATATGCTTTGTCTCCTGCAGTAATGTAATTTTATTTAATAAAATACTGTATTAATAAAGCCTCAGAAGATGCAGGCTGTTTTGGCGGCATCTTAGGGATCTTAGGGCTTTAAGAAGAGCAAAACTGAGAACACTGGAGAACACAGGGTACAGCAGCCTGTTAGGATGCCGGGATGCTGGTGCACCTGCAAGATGGGTTACAGGGCAGCAGCCAATCAGCAGCAAGGGGAACTGAATAACGCTCTCGGATTGGCTACTTGCAAACCTCCCATCCCCCCAAATTGTGATTTCCCCGAAATTGCGGGGGTTTCCGCGAACAATTACTAGTTTCTAAGGAAAAATCCTCGAACTACTGAGGCCAAGAACTTTGAACTGCAACTTCACAGGACTACACAGTACTTATTACCCCTATTAATTGGTCAAAATGGTAACGTTCCCAACATCTTAAAATTTGATGATATTTTTGAATGCAATGTTGTAGCTTATGTGTCTACTGGGAGATGTTTCATAAGTGATTTTATTTTATTTTATTTATTTTTTTTTTTTTTGTGGGTACTGGGGGGTCGACCTCAGGACCTCGCGCGCCAGCAGGCGCCCGTGCCGCTGAGCGATATCACCGGCCCCTTTTTTGTATGTGGGTTCCGGGAGTCGAACTCGGGCCCTCACGCTTGCCAGGCAGGCACTTAAGCCGCTGAGCCATCTCACCGGCCCCTCATAAGTGATTTTAAAAATGAGATTTTTCCATCATAAAGTTGATTATCACAAAGCATGTTTGTTTATTTAGTGCCACATTTTGGCTCAAATGTGCTTGATTTGAGCTTCCGTAGATTTGGATTATAAAATCACTTATTTTTGAACTACCAAACATGGGCCTTGCTGCTCACCTTAATTGCTGATTGACCCCGTGTGAACGTGGATAATTGTGTGTCCTATTTTGAGCCTTTTTGCCCTTTTTAAACAGATTGGAAATAGATCAGAATAGGACACCTCTTATTTCTCATCCTTCATCATAGACAGAGAGAGAGACATGACAAAGCAACAAAGCCCTTTCTCAGATGAATTATGCCTTTCTTGTTAACTGATTAATAAATTATGGCCATAACCAATAACCAATAACTAATAATAATTAATAACTAGGCTTAATATGCAGGATATGTTCTTCAGAAACATTCAGAATTCAGCAAATTATTCCGAAAACCTGGAAGTTGATCATGCTGCTTGTGACTGGTATTCTAAACAGGGCAAACGGCAGGGCAAATGTTGTTTGGTTGGCAGGCTTTAAAAAATTTTTCTCCTTAAATTGGTTGCCAGTGCTTAAAAATTGAAAAATTTCATGAAGAAAACCCAAGTTCCAATTTCTCCCAAGAAACTGTAAGAACTAGCCAAACCAGGCCTGCGTGGCTAAGTAATAATGAAAAAGACAGTGCAGTTGGGTCTCTAGTGGCTCCGGGCCCAGCCAGTCCTGCCCTGGGGGACTTTTCAGGCTTGAACCCGCAGTTTAGGAGGTCAGGAGAAACGTAGGAAAAGGAAGAAACACAAACAAGTAATAACCCTTCTCCTTTTCAGGCAGGAAGAAACTCCCATATGCTCATAGTTTGAGGGACGGTGTCTTCCGTGGTTTCGCTTTTATCAGAAATCGTTGGCTGTGAGCTGAGAAGCAGGTAGCACAGTGTGGGGACTGTTGCTATGGAAACAGTGGAGAAAATGCCAGCATCGAACTTGTGAGCTCCTATCTTGGCCAGTGATTTTTACACAATTCCCCTAAGCTTCCTGCAGTTACATTTCACTTGGTGTAAGGGGCTAATAGTATACTATTCCGCGGCTTTTGCAACTACTACAGCAGTGTTTGCAACCCTGAGGAATTCCATGAGGAATGCAGTCAATGGGTAGGTGTGGCTGAGCTGCTAGCAATATAGTTCTAGCTCCACCACAATGACACAGGAAGTTGGAAGTCGCAGGGAAAGTGCTGGAGCCTGGGCTTCTCCCCTAGGCCTTCTCCTTTTGAGGGAAGCATGCTCCTGAGAGGGCTGGAGTAAGGGTTGCTGTTTGCTCTGTCCTTGCACAGTGAGGCAGGTGATGCAAATCACCTTGGGAGCGTTCGCCCCGGCCGTGTGTCTGGCACCTTGCAGGTGGACTTTGCTCAAGCGTGACTCCAGTGTGTATAGTAATCACGGACAGTTTTGGCATTGCTGTCCACAGAGAAACAGACAAAGGAACAGGCCGTCACTGGCTTTTTCCAAGGCTGTGGAAGCAGCACAGATCAAAGACTCAAAATCCCAGGACGCGTTTTGTGAAGGTCTGATCCCAGCACAGTAAGTCCCGCACTCGAAAGTGTGCCTTCCCAGAGTGTCCATAAGTCAGGTCCATTCGTAAGTCGGACAGAGTGAGTCTGACGCAACTTTGACACAAATATCCAACGTATATTGGGTTGCGCTTCCTAGCAATGCCCTCCATGCTACTGCTTTTCCTCCTGCTTCCGGACATCCCGGCTCTGCCAAATTGGATCTTAGCACATAATATTCTAATCGGTCTTTTCTAACAACTGAACACAACATGTCTGGTACTCATCCTAGTCTTAACGCTATAACAATACCAATGGCTGACATTTATTAAATTCTTGCAAATCTCAAGGCATCATGCTGTGATTTATGTGGATTTCTTATTTAATCCTCTTAGCAGCCCTGCGTAGGAGGACTATTTTATTCCTCTTTGCAGATAAGGAAACTCATGCTTTAAAATTTGAATTATGGGGCTGGTGAGATGGCTCAACGGCGTAAGCGCTTGCCCGGCAAGCGCAAGGGCCTGAGTTCGACTCCCGGAACCCACATACGAAAAGGGGCTGGTGATATCGCTCAGCGGCACGGGCGCCTGCTGGTGCGTGAGGTCCTGAGGTCGACCCCCGGTACCCACAAAAAAAAAATTTAAATTATGCAAGGTCATATACAAGAAAGGACTGGAGCCAGAACTCAACTCAGACCTGACTGGGTCCAAAGCCATTTTAACAGCTCTGCAAAACCCAGCATGTCTTTTGGACAGAGTTACGTATTTCTAAGCAGCGTCGTGCATTTCTGATCTGGGGAAACGTGGCAGCAGGGATCGCACATCTGGTGCCATTTGGACAGTCCAACCCTCCTGGTTTCCTGCAAGGAGGGAGCTCTGAGGCAAGTGTAGCAGCTGCAACCCCAGAACTCGAGGAGGTCGAGGCAGGAGTATGACAAGTTCAAACCCAGCCTGGACAATTTAGTGACTTAATGAGAATTGGTCTCAAAATAAAAAATATAAAGTGCTGGGAATGTAGCTCAAAGTGAAGGCCCTGGTGCAGTCCTCAGTGTTGAAAAATAAAGTAAAACTCTGAGATTTGGTGAGGCCTTGGAATTTTCCCTGGGCATATAAAGTCATGCTTAGATGGAGATAAAGTATAGAAATAAATCGTCACTTCTTTTAAAAAGATTTGGTGAAGTCAAGTGTCTATGCTCTAAACTCTGACTTTGCTCTGTTAGGACCTCTGTGTAAACCTGGCAGAGTCAAAGACAGGAACAAACATCCCCTAAACTTGAGTCTTCCCTCTGTGCCACTGTTCATGGCGCCACCACCTGCCCTGGCTTCTGATGTCGGGGTCACATTGGGTTCCTTCTTCCTATGTCACCTCTGCATGAATCTTACCAAGGGCTTCTGCAGGACTTCTCATATCCATTCCCTTCTCTACTCCTGCTGTTATACTCTAGTTCTGGCCATTATTCCTCATACCCAGACCATCTTTTCTTTTCTTTATTTGGGTACTGGGAGTCGAACTTAGGACCTTGCGCTTGCCAGGCAGGCGCTTGTGCTGCTGAGCCATCTTACCGACCCCCAGACCATCTTAATAGTTTCTTAACTGGGCTTTCTGAGTCCAGGCTTCGTCTGTTCTTATAAATCCTGCACACTGATGTCAGAGAATCTATTCACTTATAAAAATCACAAGTAAGCAGGTCCTGGTGGTATATGCCTGTTATGTCAGCAATGTGGGAGGCTGAGGCAGGAGGATCTCAAATTCAAGCCCAGCTGGGGCAACTTAGTGTCTTAGCAAGGCCCTATCTCAAAATAAAAAAATTAAAAAGGGCTGAGATGTAGCTCTGTGTAAAGGTCCTGGGTTCAATGCTCAGTACCTAAAAAAAAAAAGAGAAATCACACCTGGACTTGAAGGTCCAAGTCAAATTGTATAGACCCGGTGAAGTATGTACCAAGAAGTAATCTCTCTAGTGCCTTACTTATGGCCTCTACGTTCCAGTAACCTGAGGATTTATCTTATTTCCTGTGGCAGAGATGGGGCAGCTGTTTATATTTACATTCTCTTCTTTATCCACAAAATCCTGGTATTGGTGGCTATAGTTCTAGCCTCAGCTCTCGAGCTCCATTCCCAAGCCCCCCGCAGGGAGGACTGGCCGGCGGTACACTGGCTTCCTCCAGAAGCCGCCGCTGAGACCAGGATTCCAGCACAGCCTGTTTATTTTAGGGGCATCCTCAGCAAGCATGAGTAGTAGAAAGATGTGAAAGAACATGCAGAAGGCACCAAGAGAGCAAAGTTACTGGGGGGCTTTATGGGTACATTTCAGGTGCTGGAAGTTTCCTGCTCTTTCCCTAACGCTTGACACCCCACTTTTCTTTCATTTGGAGTGGTGTCCACTGGAGGTGTAAAAGCAAGGCCATTGGCTGGGCTTTTTCAAAATAATAATAATTTCACTTTTCCTAAGAGCATTGTATTACTTCTTAAACATTTAGCAATGTAACAAAATGGAAAAAAAAAAACACAAACTAATAACATAGCACTGAGTGTAAAAAGTAGGACATACAGTTGTTCACTGGAATTCTGTCCACAGAGTATAAACCCAAGGCCCAGCTTCACGAGCGGCAGGAATCAGACCAGGCTGTCGCAGGAGGGGCTCCCCACTGGAGCCTCGGCTCCTGGCGCCTCACCACATAGTCAGTATCTGGGGACTTTAAGGAGGTATTGGAATTAGCTGTTTATCTGTTCTTCAAATTTATGACGATGAGGTTCTATAACCTTTATAATGAAAAAAGAAAAGGAAGTACATTCAAACAGGACTGACTTCACAGCCCCAAACAGACATCAACATTGTCACTAGAAAGACTGCAAATGCGTCATCTACTACCGTGGAGCTTCTGGCCAGGAAGCCACCTCCCTCCTCCTTCCTGTCTGGACCAGTAACGGGACAGCACGGCAGCCACCTGGGCCCACATGGGGACCTCGAAGATGGAATCACGTGCCTGGGATTATGTGGAACAAACGCAGGCAAAGGCTGGACCTCCGATGGCTGTGGAACAGTAATACCAGCTCTGTGCTGTCGGCTACGGTGTCCTTTGAGTGTGAGAACAAGGAAAGAGGCTGCTATCTCATCCGTACCTCTGCACTTCGTGGTACTGGTACTCGTGACCCAGACTGAACCTCACTGTGTTTCTCCTGGGAGACCTGGGAGCTCCTTGAGCAGAAGATTGTATCCGTGTGTTGGTGTCTCCACGACAGCACCCCACACCGTGCGCGCAGAGCCAGACCCCGCAAGATCTTTATGGAACGAAGGACTGAATTCCATGAACTTGGAGAACTGTTTGTATGGCATCGTGTCGGATGTTGTGGGATCTAAAGATGATGAAAACAATGTCTTGGCTCTCAAGGAATTGATAAAATCTTGTGCATGTGTGGCTGCTCTACCTGCACCTGGATAGATAAAGGCAGAGGTGATAAGTTGTCTGCCTCTCTGAATTCAAACAAGATGCGCATTCAGTCTTATTCTCTCGTGCATCCTTGCCTCTTTGCTTCGGCTGGAAAAGCTGGGCTTGGCTTGGTGTCACCATGACATCCAAGCTTTGAGATCTACCCCCCCACCATAGCCAACGAAGCACAGGAAAATTATTCTAGTGATATCTGAATGGCTCGAGTTAGCTGCGTGTGAACACAGAGGAAGTGGTTCCCTAGCAACAGGCGCCTCTGGAAGCCTCTCAGCGCCCGGTCCTCCTCCCGGCTTTTTGTTTCCTCTCCTGCACATCGCGTGTCAGCAAATGGCCAGAGAGATTGCACCTGCTCCGAATCAGGGCCAACCCATTAGTCCCCAGCTGTTCAGTGTTACTAAGTCAGAGGCTCCGTTCCTCTTTGGATCAAGCTCCTCTGCTCCGGGTTAGACCATGATTACCTCAGACCTCACCTACTTCTTTGTTCTTTAGGTTTGGACCCAAAATGGAAAATACTGAAGTGAGAAGAAAATTTGAAACTAAATTTTCTTACTTATTATTTTTTGCACATCTTTTCAAAAGTGCTAAATCTATTAAGAAAACATTTAGTATTCCCTTTTTTCCCCTGAAGAAATTCATTCTCATCTCATTCTTACTTTCAGTGTTTCCACAGATGTCAAACAAATTCTTCATTTCTTAAATATATCAGCATCTTAACCTTGAATGGCAAGATGTTAGAGTCAGCTTTTCTATCGCTGGGACAAAATACCTGACACCCACAACTTTAGGGAGGAGAGGTTTATTTTAGCTCATGGTTTCCTAAGTTTCAGGCCATGGTCGGCTGGCTCCAAGATAATAACATCATGGCGGAAGGGCCTGGTGGAAGAGAGCTGCTCACCTCACGGCAGCTGGGAAGCACAGCACAGAGGAAGAGTCAGAGGGAGAAGAGGGGCCACATGATAGGATGTAACCTTCCAGGTCACACATGAACCTGTAAGTGACCTCTTCCTCCAGCCAGGCCCCACCTCCTAATAGTATGTTCTGCTATGAATTCATCAACAGATTAATCCACTTAGTGCCCCCATGATCTCATCACTTTCCAAAGACCCACCTCTGAATATATGAGCCTTCGGGGGGACATTTTTTACTCAAAGCATAGCAGGGTAATAATGAAGCCTCCCCTTAGAGTATGTTTGCAACACTCCTTTGGGCCCTGGAGCCAGACCTGGCCAGGGACATTGGTTGTGTTGCTTCTCCAGCCCCAGGGCACTGTTCGGGAAGTGTAAATTGGAACAGGGTGCAACACACGACTCTAGCCTGGGTCCAGAGCTACTGACTGCAAATGCCTAGCTTGGTTTCCATGCAGCAATCTGCATGAGCGCAGCCATCTCGTAGGAGATGGATCTGTCCGCCTATCAGTTACCTAGTGTGGCCTCAAAGTGTAGAACATCTGGCCAAGACTGCTGGTGGCGAATGACAGCAAGCAGATGCTAGTGATCCAGCCTAATGGCCCTCTGAAAACTTGTCATCTGTACTTTGCAAAGTATTTTCATGCATTCATTCATTCATTCATTCAACCACCACATATTTGTAATTGAGTCTCCTAAGTGGAAGATGCATATTGGATCTTGTCGGGAAAACACAAATAATGTAGTATATAACCCTTGGGAGATCTCAACTTCAAAGAGAAGAAAGTAAGCTGAGCATGGCGGATGTTCTCTTCCGTCACGTCTTCCCATGAGAGGGAAGTGCTGAGGGTTAGGGCGAACCCACCTTTTGGAGTGACAGGAAGATGGAGAGTAAGAGGGCAGTAGAGCTGGTAAGGTTGTGTCTGTACTACAGACAAGCAGGGGCTTGGCTTCCAAGAGGGAGTCTAGCTCTTGTTTTTAACCTCCCATTTATTAAGATAACAAAATAAAACAGTAAAATTCCCTTGCATCAAGATACTTTGTTTCCACCCCAATGAGCTATTTTTAATCTATGTTAAGAGCTTAACATATTTCAGCCAAAGTGACGGAAAACAGAAATCAAGACAAGACATTATCTGGGACCTGGGAAAAGTAAAAACAAAACAAAACAAAACAAAAAACCTAGATTAGGGGAAATTCGAGTCACATTGTTTATCTTATTTTCCTCCCAAGCATACTTTTCCACTAGTAAATGAGGAAGAAAAAAATAATATGTCTTAGAAGCCACGCTGTGTGGGAGCAAGGCTTTCTCTCACAGCCCTGTCCCCCTGCGGGCTGTGGCGTCTCTCCTGGACAGTGCGCTTGCTCTCAACCACAGCCACGGGGGACCTAAAAAACGAGTTGTAAATGAATGGTGACTGGGGGAAAGAAAAGACCAAGCCAATCAGACAGCCATGGTGTGTTCTTTCCTAGGCTTGCTTAGAGTATTGGGGACAGAAATCTAAAGGCCATTCTTAATGTGTCTAGGTGATAAGTCTTTGGGGGATCATTTCAGATTTACTAAAATAGATACTGCTTTCTGTGGCCTTGACACCTCTTGAAGATTTATGAAGTGAGGAATGTGAGCAAGGCAAATAAAGGAACTTCTGTAGCCAAATACAGTGGACCTACAAGTTACAACTGGCTTGACAAATGAACAATTTGGGTTACGACTGGAATTTTAGGTTTAACTTGTGACCAAAGTCTTGAGTTTCGACCCAAATGCCAGCTGCTTGTGTGGTTGTAAACAAAGACTCATGAGAATTGAGAAAAGCGTGTGTAAGTGTCAGTCTGAGCCCAGATGTGCCTGTTTGTGAACATGATTTCGGTCAGTGCTTTATATAATCACTACGATTACTGCTATCAAAATGGCTCCAAAAAACCTAGAAAAGAAGCTAAGGAAAGAAAGGAAGATAAAGAAAGCAATCACAATAAAAAAGAACAGTGTTAAAGAAAAAACAGAAACAGACAACCTTAGACCCATTTTTAATTCTGAAAAGGCTGGGACCTATGAGCCAGAAGCAGGTCCTGTGGGCTACGGACTCTCCCAAGGAGAGAAAGGACACCAGAGAGCCAGGTTCCTGATGTTCTTATGGAAGGGGACTCTCTGGTAAACTAGGCACATTTTATAACTTTGGTGAATATACTAGGAAAATTATTGGTGTTTCTGATAAATTATGCACATTATACAACTGTTTTTATTATGAAAAGTTAGTTAAGGGGAGCTTTGGGAGGTTCAGAATGCATTATGGGTATTTCCATGATTTCTTATGGGAAAAATAGTCTTGACCTACAACCAATTTGAGTTACAATCAGCCCTCATGAATGAATGGAGTTCTTAAGTCAAGGGTCCACTGTAAGTGATTTGCACTCCAGGCCAGAAAAGAGCGTGAAGTCCCACCCACAAAAGAATACCATTTCCCTATGGGACAAGTCCTGAATCACGGGGCTGGGCACCAATGTAACTAAGCCATTCGTAAGTGTTATGGTTTGGATCTGAAATGTCCTCCAGGCCACGAGCCTCATGTGTTTGGGAGGTGGAACCTGGTCAGGACAGGCAGGTCACTGGCAGTGTGACCTGGAAGGGTGTATCTCCCTCCCCAACTCCTTCCTTCTCTTTCTTCTTCCCAACCGCCATCACCCATGACACGAACAGCTTTTCCTCCCCTGTGCTCCTCTGCCATGCTGTTTTCTGCCTTGAAACCAAATGACTGCAGCCATGAGGTAACATAAACATCTCCTCCTTTAAGTCATGGGTGTTGGGTATTGTGTCTTAGCAAGGAGAAAGTGACTAAGACCCAAAGGCATAGTTTCTTTGCCCCACACTCAGTAGTTTTGATTTTGCATCTAATCGCAGCCAAGATGGTCATAGGTGATGATTATTTTTAAGATACTGCAGATGGATTGCTCGTGACACCTGAAGAGCAGGTACCAGACTACACCTCCTATGCCTGCTCTCTCAGTTGAGGAAATTGATATTTATTGAGCATCCAGGCATCCTATGTTAAGCCCTCTGGTGATTAGGAGATAATTATTCTCTGATTTGAACATCTGGACATGAAGAAGATTAGGTAGAGGAAGCACAGAAGAAAGATTTCTTCTCTCTGTCATACAAAAAGGCGGAATGTTTCTGTGTTTTGTAGAAGCACAATCATCCTAATACCTGCACTTGTGTAGTGTTCTTTATAACACTTTCACACTCGTTTATTTGAATCTGTCATTCAATACCTTGACGTGGGCGTGACAGATGGAATTCTCACTTTACAGGGAAAGAAACTGAATCACAGAGAAAATAAGTGAATGCTTCAGGCCATAAGGCAAAGTAGAAGTGAAAGCAAGATGAGACCCTCACATTTTCCAACTTCTCGTGCAGAGCAAAGCATCCTCCAGTTCTGGATGGTTTATTTCTGCTAATGTGCCTGGTGTTAATGGGCCTTCTCAGCAATAGACAACGTAAGTGGGTTTCCAGTTCAGGCACGGCAAATGGAAATTGCAGTTCCATTTCTTATTTGTTGTTTGATGCTGGGAATATTCTTATCTGTAAAACAGGATAGCAGGACCTACCTCATCAGTTAGGTGGAGGGTAATGCAGGATCACATAGGGAATGTACAATGCCAGGCATAGTAAAGGAAAAGGTAGAGAATTAAGTAAGAAGAGCGCCAGGAATTAGTAAGCATCGGATAAACGTTAGTCATCATTACTATTGTTGCATCATTGTAGATTCTCAAAACATGTTGGCTTCTCCCTCCCACAACTCTATCACCCTACTGCAAAATCAGGATTACACGTACAGAGAGACAGAGAATAAGATTATAAAGAGAGAAGGGAAATAGCCTTCATTCTTATATCTGATCTCTCTGATTACTGGTACCATTAAGTAATTTCTAGATAAATAATATGCAACAGCCTAAAAACATCTTAAATCAAACAGCTGTTTTTTTGTGTCTCTGCCCAAAGTGAGGTTGTTTCAGTCACCCTCCGCAGTTATTTTGTAGAAGCTGTAGTGCTTGCTGAATGTTGGTGCCACACACATGAGGTCAGTGTGATGTTTAATTTTTTTGTCAGATTGACTGAACCATATGCCCAGACATTTGGTCAAAAAGTATGCTAGCACTGGGGGTTTAGCTCATTGGTAGGGCAGTTGCCTAGCATGCACAGGGCCCTGGGGTCCGTCCCCAGCCCTGAAAAAGAAAAGTCACTCTGGGTGTGTTTTCAGAAGGCTGAATAAAACAAATTGACCTCCCTAATGTGGGTGGGCCTCAACCAATCAATTTATGATCTGAACAGAGCAAAAAGGATAAGAGAGAGCTCCTCCTGGTTACTTACCTTAGCTAAGACATTGGTCTTTTCTAGCCTTCAGATTTAGACCAAACGTTGACTCTTCTTGGATGTCAAGACTACCAGCTCGCAGACTTGAACTACACCATCAGCTCTCCTGAGTCACCACGGTGTGGACTGTAGATCTTGGGAGTTCCCATCCTTCATATTAACGTGAGATGAACTGGGTGTGGTGGTGCACGCCTGTAATCCCAGCACTTGGGTAGCTGAGTCAGGAGGATCACTGTGAGCTCAAGGCCAGCCTGGGCTACATAGTGAGTTCAAGACCAGCCTGAACTACATAGCCAGACCCTGTCTAAAAAAAAAAAAAAAAAAAAAAAAAAAAAAAAAATATATATATATATATATATATATATATATATATATATATATATAACATGAGATAATTCCTAATAATAAATCTATCTATCCATCCATTCACCCATGTATCTCCAATTGGTTCTGCTTCTCTGTAGAACATTGACTGTGATAGTTAATTGTGATGCCATCATGAATGGATTATAATATGCCTGGATTAGAATAGATTAGCATAGTTCTGGGTATGTCGGTGGATGATTGGCATGTAGCCTGCAAATTGAGGAGGGAAAACCCAGGCCAGATGTGGGTGGCACCAACCAATAGGCTTGTAGCTTGGATGGAATAAAAAGGGAAAGAGGGAAGAAGTCTTCGCTTTTCCTTTTCGGAGGAGCTCCAGTCCTCACTGTCACTTTTGGATGTTCATCTCCAGTTCCTTGAGGCTTCCAGCAAAGACTCTGGCTTTCCAGTATGGACTCACAGCAGACTGCAGGGAACTCCAGGCCTTCAACTTTCAACCAGATCCTCTGGCTGTCCTGTACTCAGACGGCCATTTTGCACTCTTCCACTCCTGACCCCACAGGTGGCCATTGTAAGCCTGCTTTGTCAATCCCTTATATATCACATCACATCTTATCATATTATATTATATCACATCTGTTCCTCTAGTGAAATCTAACTGATACACCGACTAAAACAAATGTTGGTCCCATGGTAGTGGGATATGGGGCACTGCTGTAACAAATATTTAAAAATGTGGAGATGGCTTTGTAATTGGTTAATGAGTAAAGATTGGAAGAATTTTGAGGTGCATACTAGAAATAAAGACATCAATGGCAGTTCTGGCGAGGTCCGAGACAGAAATGAGGATTATGCTATTAGAGAGAAAAGATGATCCTCATTAAAAAGTGACAAAGAATTTTGGTGAAATATGTTCTAGTGTTTTGTGGAAGGTAGAGCTTGTGATACGTTATGTGGCTGATGATATTTCTAAGCAAAGTGTTAAAGGAGTGGCTTGGTTCCTTCTGACTGCTTAGAGTAAAATGTAAAAGGGAAGAGAGTAATTGAATAAGAAATTGTTTAGGCAAAAAGGAATCAGAACCTACATTTGGAATATTCTCTACCTATTCATATTGTAAAGAATGGGAAAGTGTGTTCTGAAGAGAGCACCAGGGTTGCAACTGGATATCACTCAAAGATGAGTCTGGAGAAGTATACGAGTAGAAACAGCCAGCTTAAACTGAAGAACGGAGAAATGAAAGAAGGCTTTGGACTTCTTGGATTTGATGGAATGGGGCAGTAAACATGTGCTATCCTTCAAGAAGATCAACTGAGAAAACCGTAGGGCAGGACCCCTGCCTGGAGCTGTGGGAATGATGCTGCTTCCTCAGGGAAAGGTGGGACACTCGGCCTCAGGATTGTTCTCGAGCCTTAAGATCTGCTGGAATCTTCCTTGTTGTGCATGGGGCTTGCTTAGGGTCTGTCCCCCCTTTTATCCTTCTGCTCCCTCTTTTCAGGGATGTGAATGTCTACCCTAGGCCTGTCCTACCATTGTATTTTGGTAGTACATAACTTGTCTGGTTTGCCTCGGAATGAATCCTGCCTCAAGTTCCACCCATATCTGATTTAGAAATTTATTTATTTATTTTATTTATTTATTTTTTGTGGGTACCGGGGGTCAACCTCAGGACCTCACGCGCCAGCAGGCACCCGTGCCGCTGAGCGATATCACCGGCCCTTTTTTCGTATGTGGGTTCTGGGAGTCGAACTCGGGCCCTCATGCTTGCCAGGCAGGCGTTTATGCCGTGAGCCATCTCACCGGCCCTGATTTAGATATTTAGATGAGCTTTAGACTTTAAAGTGGATGACAAAACAAGACCCTTGGAGTTATTGAGATAGAATGAATATGTTTTGCATGCAAGAGGTTATGAATTCTAGGTACTAGGTGGAATGCTATGACCTGAACTGTGACCCCCAGTTCATATGTGATGGTGTCTGGAGATAAAGCCTTTGGGCTATAATTGGGTTTAGATGAGGTCATGAAGGTGGAAACCCCATGATGGGGTTAGTGTCCTTGAATGAAGACACCAGAGAGCCTCTCCCCTGGCCATTTGATGCAATAAGCAAGTGGCCATCTGAAAACCAGAAAGTGAGGTAAGGACCATGCTGGCCAAACTGACACCCAGACTTAAATTTCCAGCGTCTAGATTTGTGAGAAAATAATTTTCTGTTGTTTAAGCCACCCCGGGATGGTATTTTGTTACAGCAGTCTGAGCTAAGATATCCAGTCATCTGAAAGTAACCTAACGTGGTTTTGTATCTATTTGTCTAATCCAAGTACAGGTCTCAGTGGAGTAACTTGTGTTCTCCCAGACCAGTATTGGTTTGAATTATTCAGAAGTCTCACATGCTAGAGGATCCCAAACCCTTAAAATGTGTTTTATCTGTTTATCTAACAAAATTGGAGGCTTTAGGAATGTAAAATACTAACTTGGTTATTTCAAGTGCCTAAGAAGAAACTACAGAGGATGGTAGGGCTTTGTTTGATGATCCGTTATATTATTTAAGCAAACACATTTGGTTAAAACACATTTTCCCCTTCTGCTAAAGCTGCTGGTGAGGAAAGCAAAGCAATCTCTTCATTTGTGAGGCAAAAGAACATTCTCTAGAAGGACGTCACGGAGCCACCATGAATCCTCTGAATCCATGCCAGCTTGAAAGTCGAAGCCAGAGATAATCGTTCTGGGTCAAAGGTAGAACAATTAAATCTAGACTAAAACTCCTTTAAAGTAAGCTTTTTATCTTAAAAAAATAGGGGAAACATCAGGATTGGGTGTTCCCTTGGAGAAAGATTTGCTGTAAGGGTTCATATTTTTTTCTCCTCTGACTCTGGCCTGGGGATCACCAACTACATGTGTGACACCTGGAGAGTTTGTTTGCTTTGCTGATCTGAGGCTCAGTTTCGTCATCATTAAATTAAGGGGTTGGAATGCATCTTTTGTAAGGTCAGCTCTGAAATTCCTGGATACTAACTAGGATTTATGCAAGGTACTATCCTAGTAAATCCAGCAAGGAAAAATAAAACACTGTTTTTTTTGTTTTTTTGTGGGTACCGGGGGTCGACCTCAGGACCTCTCGCGCCAGCGGGCGCCCGTGGCGCTGAGCGATATCACCGGCCCTTTTTTCGTACGTGGGTTCTGGGAGTCGAACTCGGGCCCTCACGCTTGCCAAGCAGGCGCTTACGCCGCTGAGCCATCTCACCAGCCCAAACACTGGTTTTATTCAGCTTGCAGGAATCTTTCTGTTATCTGCTATTCACTATTCAGCTCATGTCAGAGATCTATTGGTCCAAGGTTGGTTATTCCTTTGTTTTTCACAAGAGAACTAACACAGATGAAAACCTTTTCTGAGAGATGTGGGTTGAAAGAGTTCAGTTTGGGTGTGCTAAAGGGAGCAAGGAAACCTTATGGAAAAGGACAGCTGATTGCCTTCTACCATTCCAGAGATCTTGTCACTGGTGTGTGCATTATTTAACCAACACTTACAAGAGACAGTATAGTTTCTTATGATTCAGGTTCTGGAGTCAGACTTTCTGGGTTCAAATCCCATTTCCACCACTTAGGTCCTTTGCGGCTTGGAGGAAACTATAATTCCTTAGTTCCCTCCTCTATAGTCTTCATCTCAAAGGCTTGTTGTGAGGGTTAAATGAATTAATGCAGATAAAAATATTTATAACAGTATTTGGCATGTAAAAATCATTTAATAAATGTCATGTGATACCCTGGCCACACTCTCTGTTAGATACAAATGGGAATTCGGAGCGATGTCACTACAGCCAATCATGATCAGTATATAAGTGAGGAATGGGCTGGAAGTCCAGGCAAACAGCAGAGAGGAAGTAATTGCAGCTGAGTCTCAAAGTTGAGATAAAGCTTTGTTGGACATGAAGAAAGGCCATGCCAGAAAGCAGGGGCCCAGTCGGAAGTCAGAAAGGAAGCTGCAAGTCACTCTTGAACTCAGATGACTGCGCTGGGGATGGCTGGTGTTGGTCAAGGGGGAAGCACCCTGGGATGAATCTGGGTGAGGATGTGGATTGAGGAGAACACATGGGGCACATACTATGTTTCATAGAAACCACTGAAGCTGGCTTAAGCTAGGGGGGAAAAAATGCCATAACCAGGAAGTCCTCAGGGTAACCAGGAAGTCCTCAGGCTTGGAGCAAGACTGGAATTGGAATGAGAAGGAAGTTGAGAAATGAGCCTGGACTTGGCCCCAGGGTCTGGTAGATCCTGGAGCGAGGCTTGGGAGAACAAAGAATCTTGTTCAGTTTTGTATATTTCTTGATTCCCAGCTCTGGGTTGCTTCCTTGTACATGATTCCATTTCTACATTTCCTGAACCAGAGATTCCATGGCCTTTGAAAGCCTTTTACTAGGCAAAGACACAAAGAAGTCAAGTATGGCAGGACTTTATTCCAGGTTGCTGGTGCTGCTCAAGCGCAGAAGTGGTCGGAGAGTATGCCAGAGGAAGCTGTCTTCCAGCCAGATGTCTACGGCTGGGGAAATACGGATAGGATGGAAGAAGCGTCATTGGCAGAGTTGAGGAGATGAGAATGCGTAAGAAGGCACATGAAAGAGACAGTAACGTAGTGTCTAGACGCGATATCGTGATGACCTACGCCTGGGAGTTGCCAGTAGTGTGACAAAGAAGCAGCTGACATAGAAGCAGGGGAAGGAGGGACAGAAAGGTCTTGGTCACCCACAGGTTAAGAAAGAGTGAAAGGAATTGTTGGGAGATGATTATGATATAATAATGATATCAGGACCTCCGTAAGGGAAATATTATAACTCCCAACCTGCTAGCGATACGCCGAGTTCATGCTCTCTAGAATCGAAGAATGAATTCTAGAATGATGGAGGTTAAGCATAGGAATAGTTATTGGGGAGGAGAGGTACAGCTCCTGAGGGGCAGAAGGGGACCCGAAAGCGGGTTGCTGAAGACCCCACCTTTCAGGGGAAGTTTTGTAGAGCACGACCACGTGGGTACAACATGGGTTACAGCTATGATCAACCAATAAGATTACAAGCATAGTTGCCTAAGTAATATTGATACAATGGCAACGCAAATCACATAAGTGTGCATGGAAAGAACTTTTTAGGAAGTGACAAGTCTGAAGGTCTTGGTCTCCAGCCTGGTCATTCTGTCTTTATCTTGAGGCCTGGCCCCCAGCAGATGCGCCTCCGGCCATAGTTGTAATGAGTTTTCATCTTTGCCTTGACTCTCTCGAGGGCCCAGCCCTGTCTGCCTGCCTGTGGTATTTCTACCTGGCTTAGCTGTCTATAATAATTAGAAAACAATCCACTGGGAAGACTGGCTGTTAGGAAAAAAAGAGGAAAAACCAAAGGTACAAGCTCACCAGGACAGGTTTATTTCAGAACCAACCTGAGAGAGATCGCCCTGGCACTGAGACCAGGCCAGTCACTCTCATACAAGCTATGAGGTCTTTTAGGGTCAAGACATAAAGGGGGCTGTGAAAGGAAAAGGGCAAAATGGGATCTTTGAGGGGGAGGTTCCACGAATAAGAGTTGTGCCACCTGCCAGGGAGGCTTGAGAACGCACAGCGTGTGGTGGCTGCCTGTCAGGAGCAGGGCTGAAGAATGGTGGTGGTTTTGGGGTGTGGCCGTGCTTGCTGTGAAACCACACTTATACATATAACCCACATTTATACATCTTTAGCACGTGTGAAAGCATAGCGGGATGGAAGGGGCTTAGAGTCTCTTGTCAGCCGAGGATGGAGGTGGTCGGACTCCTTCACTGGCAAAGAACAGGTAGCTGGAATTTTGGAGGGTGAAGTACTTAATGCCAGGATAAGACCTTCAAGAAAAAAATGTTTCTAAAAGGCAATTGAAAATGTAGATTGGTGTTTGAAAGAAAACGTAAGCATCTGAGACAAAAGTTTGAGCGTCAGCCAGATAGAGGACGTGTCTGAGCTGTGGGGCTGGGTGAGTCTCCGGACGGACCAAACACAAAGGAAAACCAGCTGGACGGGAAACTGTCATGAGCGCTTCCATTTCTAGTAAGATGGAGGACTTTGTAACATGAAAACCATCCAGTTCAGGAGTGAATAATGTGCCATACACAGACTAACCATGATTTTTGTAAATGTGCTGCTGAAGAAAATAATGGAAATTCCCTTAAACCAAAAACGAAGTAGCTGAATACCAGGAGTAGCAATTTTGTAAAGTGACACCATCGCTGCCCTTGGGGCAGCTTTGAACAATCTCAGGGCTTGGCCTTGATGCTGGACTGATAGCAGGATCAGTTATTTTTGGCTGTGTAACAGAATTTAGTGATTCAAAACAAGGTGCATTTATCTCACATTCCTCTGGGTCAGGAGGCCACCGGTTGCTGTGCTCTAGTTTTTGCCTGCTTTTGGCCACTTGGATAGTTGTTCAGCTTTTATTTAAAATTTCCAGCTGTTTTCTGTGGGAGAACGGGCTCTCCCATTACTAGAAGCAGAAATCCATTACACTTTACTCTCTCTCATTGTCTTGAAACCTGGCGTTTCCATATAAACAAACTCAGGCCTGTCTGCTTGTTTCCCCATATTTGGATGCTGAACATATGTTTCAAAATGTTAAACACTGGGCGGGTGAGATAGCTCAGCGGCATAAGCACCTGCCTGGCAAGCGTGAGGTCCTGAGTTCGACTCCCGGTAGCTGCATTAAAAAAAAAAACTTAAATGCTATTTTATATTATTTAACAATCAAAGATAGTGTCTTAAAAGTATAACCCAATAGAGAAAAAGCAGCACAGTCCAGTGTATAGTGTGTGGAAAGTGGCACCACGTGTCAGTATTTCTTCATTTCTGGGCGTGTGAGTTGAGATTCATGCATGACAGCTTGTTTCATCTCGTCCCCAAACAGTATTGATGTCCCCAGAGTGATATGATAGTTTGCCAGAACTGTTTTTAATCTCTTGCTGTGTGAGAAGTCTGAGCTTAGTCCTGCAAATCAGGTCTCAATCAAATCAGTGTTTTCTCAGGATGTTTTGTGAAAAAAATGAGTTGTAAGGTTTCAGATTAGAAAATTACATCTCCCTGGTACCAAAAAAAAAAAAAAAAAAAAATTACCTCTCTGAGATTTGAGGGTTAACAAAGAATGTGTTTGCATTTATTCATTTACGCGTCTCCTCAACAAATATTTGTTAGGCCCCATTGTAGATTATTAAGTTTAGTGTGTTCAGTAGAAAGCTGATTCAGTTTTTTGTGGATTAGGATTAGCTAGTACGCACATGTTCACACTCATCAGTGAATTAGTTCCACAAATTAAATTAATTTATGGGTGACTTGATAAAGTAATTTTATTGATCATTAAATGCATCATGGTTATTCTAAAGCATTGCAAGAACCTGAAGCAGCATCAGCAGTATCAGGTTAAGTTTTGCTTCAGTTGATCTGCTTCACTGAAATTGTCACATGCTATCACTGAACGCATGTGTAGTGTAAGTATTGAGTCTCCTGAAGAATTATGTATATATGTTTTTATCAGCCAGTTTTATAATTAAAGACCTATGGAAATTATTCCTGATCTCTCGAAGGGAGCCTTCACTCCATGAGGTGCTTTTGACCAGCTGTATGTTTTTGAATCAATTGCTTATTTCTTCCTGCAAATGGACCCTCAGCCTCATTTCCTGAACCTCTTCCCTCCCTGGCTCTTCTTTCCCTACATCCCGCTGGCTCTGTCTTCTGGTCAGCCTTGCAAGCCTCTGCCATGTCCTGTTGCTCTCCCTTATCCCTACCTCACACTGTATCTTTTCTCCTGCAACATTTCCTTGTACCCACCTTTCACTGAGAAAATTACTCTTGGATTTTCTTTACTTAATAATTCTTATATGCAGATTTCTGAATCCTATCCAAAGATTCCACTGATCCCAGTGTTGCTTTTCTTCATGGGCTATGATCTGTGCCACAGTACAGGGACTTGTTCTTAGAAAGACTCCACACTTGTTTTAATGCTTTGCAGCCATCATCTTGAAATGCTTAGGCACTTTTTAACACAGGGCCACACATGTTCATTTTGCACTGGGCCCTGCAGCATATGCAGCCAACCCTACACTAGGGGGAAGAGCTTGTTGAGCTAGGAGGGGTGCCATTCACCGTGGAGGAAAAGGGAAGGTTCAGGGCAGTGATGAAAGCGCTGGAGTGAGAGACCAGGAGGTCAGAGAAGGAAGGGGAGGGTTATCTTTCAGCAGTGCTCTTTCCCCCTGATATTTCCTTAAATCAGAGGGCCAGGTTTTGGGGGCAAGGTGGTGGTGTTCTTATAAATTAGTCAGGGAGATGTTTAAATGATCAGTCAATTCTGATCTACTTTTGAGGAATCTCTGCCAAATCCCAGAAAAGGAACTTATCTCTAAAAATAGATGGATTCTAATAATTATGCCATAGAAATTATACTGGCCTGCCTCTGTCATCTAAACAAAACACCTAGTATAAAAAGATAGGAAAGTCATGGAAAAACCTTGTCCTAAGATGACAAGAAGTTATCTTTTAAGGACAGGGCTACAAAGATATCTGGTGTTGGTTCAGGGAAGAAATCTGGGTAAACTAGAGAGAGCATTGTGACGTAGACCTGTTGAGGAGGTGTGTGGCTGGTGTCCAGGCAGAGCATGGAGGAACACGCTGAGTTTCATAAGTGAGAAGGAAACACAAGAAGACATACAAGATAGTTACAAACTGTCCTGAAAAAAGAATGTCTGTGTTGACCCAAATAGCAAGGTCTTTGTAATGATCAGTACAATAGAAAGAGGCAAAATTTCGATTACAGCTTCATGCCTTTCAGTTTGCTTTGCATTACTGCTTTGTTGGTTCTCAATAAATGTAATATAATAATAAAAGTTCATTAGGTAAACCATTTTAAACAGACCAGATCCCATTATAATTCATAGAATTTGAACAACAGTATCTGAAGGCTCTTTACTGCATTTTTTTAAATAATAGACTTGCTGCTCTTGAAGAGAATTAATTTCAAAACATGGTTTTGAAAATGAGACTTAAGTAATATACACAGTTGTGTATGTAAAAGCCATCTCTGTATAACAGTATTCTTTTAGTTATTACTGCATTTGTTGAGATGCTTTGGGAACAATGGGCATTTGAAGGCAATCCCATATTTTGCTAATGGTCACTGTATTGAATCTTGCAATTCACCTATTCTTTCTGAATTTCTATTTCCATTGTTCCTTTCAAGATTAAGGAGAAGTCAGGGCATAGTGAATTCAGCAGCCAAGTCCTAACATTCTGTAGAGGGCAGAAAGGGCTTCCTCTAGTCCAGTGATGGCGGACATTTTAGAGACTGCCAAACTGCAATCCCAAACCCACTTATTTATTGCAAAGCACCAATGCTGCAATTAAACCTGAATACCAAGGTTTTAGTTTAGAAAAAATAACTCTACATTACCATCTTTTGTCTTAAAAGAAAAACACAATAACACGTGTGCCATAGGTTCACCACCTCTGCTCTAGGACAAACTGCTAAAGTGTGTCAGAGAAATATGTGTTGCATGTTTTCTTGAAAGTCTTGGTTATTGCCCCCGGTTTGAGTATGAAACACAGGAAGTTCTTCAGTGGAGGAAAACCCTTCCCATGCGCTGCTCCCTGCAGGAGACCAAACTCCATCAGAGTTTTACCACGATGCAGATTGTTAGTTCACTGTGTGACCTCGAAGAAGACAAAGACATTTCAGGACTCTTCGGTGGAAAGATTATACTTTGGTTACTTGTCTATATTTTAATATTAAAAGCTTTTTAAAGAGTAAATTTATTTATTTATTTTTTATTTTTTATTTTTTTGTGGGTACCAGGGGTTGAACTTGATCTTGCGTGCCAGCAGGCGCCCATGCCGCTGAGCGATATCGCCAGCCCTTTTTCCCTTTTTATGTGGGTACTGGGAGTCAAACTCAGGACCTCGTGCTTGCCAGGCAGGTGCTTATGCCGCTGAGCTATCTCACCGGCCCCAAGAGTAAATTTAAAAAGCATGATTTTCCTTAAGTTTATAAACGATGTTATGTTTACATAGTGCTAACACATTTAAAAATTACTTTTATGTCCTTAATTAATATTTGGTCCCACTTACATCAACTCATTTAAGCATTTCTAATTGCATTTATATTTATAAATTTTACATATTTGATTGTCTACATCTTACGTCACACCAAATTCTTCCCAAGATTTGTAATAGAAAGCTAATTGTATAATATATGCATTTATATAATCTTAAATTCTCTAAAGTTTTTCAACATTGTTTATAAATTTAGTTTTATCATTTCAACTTAAAAGCAATTAAACCTGAATACTGAGGTTTCATCTAAATCTATTAACCATGCCAAATTATTTTAGGTAATACAAATATTTAAAATACAAGACATATAAATTATTCACCCTGTTAATATGAAAAAATATTAATATAATGCCTCTCGTTAGTTCATCATAGTTAGACTTGGTTCTAAGGTTACTTGGGTTTAAATATGCATGCACCCTAAGGAAACAACTGCAACGTCCCACTTTCCTTGTATTTGTCTTCCAAGAAATTGGGGGATCCTCTCCCAAGGAAGCGCAGGCTCCTTTCAGAGTACACTGGGCTCCTCCTCAGATACCAAGTTGCACATAAAGTGCAGAGATGGGCTTGAGGATGAAATGAAGAGCTGTTGACCACCAGCACCATTATTTGCATCAAAAGAGTGCTGTGTCAGTCCTCCTTCCTCTAGCAGCGGCTTATACCAACTGTGGACTCTAAGTCGGTGTCCTAAACTGTAGGTCCCCTGGATTCATGCTCGTTCTTTGTAATTACTCTCAACCGGACCTCTGATTAGGGCAAATGATGTCCTGCAAACTTCTCTCCAAACTCTAATTCCCATCGCTTTCTTTGCTCTATTTCCTAAATGAATTTAATCTTTGTAGTGTTCGTTTCTATTCTGAATTCTGTTCACATTCTTTCTATCTGGAAGAGATGCTATTTTAACTGATACTTGCATGGCATCTTTTGGATTCTGGGTATCTCCCCTCATTCCTGTACCTGTATGGTCAGTTTCTAAAGTTACTGTAATGGCAATAGACTAAATATGTTATTAAATAGATGGGGACCTAAAAACCAGGACTGTGATAAAGGTACGTTTTGGTAGAATTGAATGGCAATACTTAAAGAATTAATAACATTCATTTAGGAAAGTTTGGTTTTTAATCATTTAACTACAATTTACAATCTGGTAATTAAGCAATGGCAATTTACCTAAATTGCCTGGATGGTAATTGGTGCCCAGAAGGAAACAGGCCCACCAGTGTGCCTGCCTTATAAATTTCTTGTCTGAAGTGCACTTTCAGGCTATGGTTGTATCCAATTAGGAGCGTCCTGGGGGGTAGAGGGCAGAGACATTGATGAGAACAAAGAGTGTAGCCAATTGGCATAGAAGAAAATCTGGATAGTACGTGAGGATTTATAACCGGTGGCCAGCAGATGGAATGAGGTGCAAACAGACCATGTAAGCATGGATCAGAAACTAATTCAGAGGCCACTGATAGTGTGTCGGAGGCACTTTTTATGCACAGCCTGAAGAGTTTTGCTGAGATACACAAAGACTTAGAGGAACTGAGCTGAACGAGACACCTAAAGCTATAAAATAATCCATCTCAAATGCCATAGTCAGTCTCCATGAAAGTCAGGTTCCGCGATAACCAAGAGCCCCAAATGAAAGACCAAATCACAGAGGCGCTGTGGAAGAACCCCAAGACTTTAGCTCCTTGACAACTGTACAGTGCAATCGAAAACTCTGCACTGCCATTCAGACATTGTTCTCATTGTTTGTCTAATGAATTGTATATTGAAAACAGAGGAGGGAGAGGGATCTCAGTTCATTCATGTGACATGAAGAGAGACTTGTGTAAATCTGTGGCCACCCAGGGGCTGGCAGTGGCCAGCAGTGACCAGTAGTGACCAGCCCTGGACAAAATAAATAAAATCATCGGCGTAACAGAAGGTGGCTTTTCTCCTCTCTTCTGCTTTGCCAGCTTCAAAACAGTCAGTCTTAAAAGAGTCCCACATGCACTTTGGGGGAACCCAGTGTTCTGAACATCCCTTTGTCCCTAATGAGGGAGGAAGATACGCTTTGCTTTGATGTACAGCTGCATGTTTTCTAATGATGTAGGCAAGAGATCAGATTCCATTAGGACGTCTCCTTTTAAGCCTTGATTATTCAGCAGCCCAGTTGAAATTAGCTGTTCATTTGTCCATGAGCAGCTGCATGCAGGGTTAGATGGTTGTGGCTGTTGTGTGAAACTGAGTGGGTCTGGGCTAAAATGCTCCTGAATATTTATGTAATTCAATGATTCCTCTGTACCACTTTTTTCCTTCTACACAATAGCAGTAGATTCTGAGCCCACTAGAATTTCATCATGAAAAAGACCAAGAAATCTGATCTGGATTGTAAAATGTAGCTTGGTTCTAATACGAGGCAAATCTTCCTGTTCCTTCCGCCTGTTTTTCTTGCACGCGACATTAATGCCTGTTTTGGCACACCATGTCACAGCTGCAAAGCAGGACTGGTCCCTCCTGCTCCCTGTTCCTCTGCGCTCCCTGCAGAGCTGCCAGCACAGTCCTATCCATGACGGTGCGGCCCAGCTGGAACAGTTCTGAAATGAAGTCATTGCAAAGCGGGAGCCAAGCTCAGCTCCCCGTCCTGGGGACGCGTGTGAGACTAGATGAGGCTTTATTTTAGGGTCAAAGAAGAAGCACTCAAGGCGCACCCTGAGAGAGGGTGGAGATGTAGTGCCAGGATGGAAAACTGGCAGGTCTGGAAGGGATACACATGCATACACACACACACACACACACACACACACACGCAATTCTGATCAACAGAATAATCATCCCGCTTCTGGGTTAACAGACCAGCAAGAGTACACGTGTATTTTCTGCTCTTGAATTTTTTTTTTTTTTTGTGGGTACCAGGGATCGACCTCAGGACCTCACGCGCCAGCAGGCGCCCCTGCCGCTGAGCGATATCACCGGCCCTTTTTTCGTATGTGGGTTCTGGGAGTCGAACTCGGGCCCTCGCGCTTGCCAGGCAGCTGCTTACGCCACTGAGCCATCTCACCGGCCCTTGCTCTTGAATTTTTAATGATCAAGATATATAAACTTTGTTATGTATGTGCTTTCATCAGATCTCTATATTATTGATTTAATAATTCCGCTCATTTCTGTTTTTTTATGCCCGCATTTGCCAGCTGCTCATTTTACCACATTTGTCCTAAAGTTGCCACAGACTGTCACACCCAAATGCGGAATGCCGCTCAGGAACATCAAAACTCCCTGGGGGTTGACCCCCAATTCTTTGACACTGAGAGAAAAGAAGACAGACGGAACCTCGGCCCAGTGGGACCTGGCCCCGCCATACCGTCTCCAGGCTTTTCAATCAAGCTCAGCACAGATTCCGTACCTCCTTATCTTCTGATGGGTTTCACGGTTTTATTTATTCTTGCTATGGCCACGACATTGTTAGTGTTATTAAAGATCTGGTTCACAGTTTCTAGTGGCTTCTGGATGGTCCTCGTGTGTTTTCTGTTCTAGGCTCCAGGTTCCCTCATCTGCCTTCGTTTTGTTCTATGTTTGCTGGGAACTGATTGGGAGTCAGTACCATGGTTGTTGACATGGGAAGTGGGTATGTGATAATGCTCTATTATTCAGAACAATGCTTTGTCACTGTTGCTGGCAAATTCATTAAAAGCATGGTGCTACAAGGCATTGTGATGCATGCCTATAATCCAGCACTCCAGGAAGCTGAGGCAAGAGGATCGACAAATTTTAGCCCAGCCTGGGGCATTTTAGCAACTTAGTGGGACCCTATGTCAAAATAAAAATAGAAAAAGGGACTGGTAATGCAGCTCAATGTGAAAGTCCTGGGTTCAGTACCAGTACTGAAAATCCCAGTGGCAATATAGCAATACCTCGTGTTAGTGTTGAGAAATGCGAATTTGAGTTTGATACTTTTGTTATGTGTTAGGAAAATTGACTATTCTTTATGCCTTCTAAAAACAAGACTGCCTATTGGATATTTAGCTCTTCCCCTTCCCCCTCCATATATTTGTGCTTCTTTTGTGCCCATTTCCACGTCTCAGGGTCACTCTCCTCTGAATGTCTGTGCCCTTTCTGGAATAGATGTTCTTTGGATAGATCTCCCCCGAGTCACTGCCAGGAGAAATTGTCACTCTCAAGCCCCTGTGGAACACATAGGGTGAGTCCCACAACCTGCTATGTCTCACCACTGCCGGGCACTTCTTACACTTCTGCTTCTGCTGCCCACCTTGTTTGCTAAGAACGAGGTGTGTTTCTTCCAACTTGACATCAGTTGTACTTGTTATTTAAATACATCATAGGGTTAAACATTAAGTCAACAAAATGTGAGTGCTAAAAGAAAGATGATTGTGCTTATGAAAACAAGTCAAATCATTGGAGAAGAATGAAGATGAGCTGCTTAAGACAAATTGCTGTCAAATTAGGTGTGGGCGGGAGAGTTGTATCTGATTGATAAATGAGTGTAAGGCAAGAAGGGTTCTTGACGTGGATTGCTTCGCAGTTCTCTCCACATTCTTGCTCTCCTTTAAAGAAGCACACTGGAAACTGTGCAGTTGTATGTGCTTTCTGAAGGAAAGAAAACAGGGAACTCCAGTTAGAAGGCTTATGCTTAAAAGAAAACCTTGAACCTATGATCAAATTGGCTAGGAAATAAATACCCAAGATAAGTTTAAACTGGATTATGTATTTAAGGCAGACATCATGTTTATACATGATTAACTGACCATTGTCTTAGTTACTTTTCTCATTGCAGAGACAAAATATTGGACACCTAAAGTTAAGGGAGGAAATGTTTATTTAGCTCACAGTTTGTACAGGTTTCAGTCCATAGTTGGCTGGCTCCAAGGCAGAGTGGCATGGCAGAGGGGCATCGCAGAGGAGAAACAGTCCATGGCAAAGCAGGTGGGATGTAGCAAGCAGCAGCAGCAAACCTACCTTTCCTCTGACCCTTTATAGTCTATCCAGGCTCTAAGCCTGTTGATTGATGCCTCTCATACCTAGGGTGGGGCTTCCATTATCCACATGCAGAAGGATGCTAAGCCAATCAGTGAACTAATTTAGCACCACACACCCTTAATCCCAGCATCACACGGTCTAGATCCAGCCAGCTCTGAAAAACCCCACTGTGAGCGCATGAAGCTTTGGAAGACATCTAGACACAAACCAGAACGACCATGTACCTGAATTAAAATTGCTGACCCAGTGGTTTCTAGCATTCTTGAACATCCCGCTTTGTTCCGTCTTCTGCTTATACTACACAGAATCGCTTCCAGAGGCTTCCTCTTACTCCCCTCCAGCGTGGGTGAAGAATCCCTCCTGGCCGCCCCGAGTCTTTGCCCTCACGCATTTCATTACATCCTAACTGGTTGCTCTCTTGACTGACTTCTCCCCTGGGTCCTGAGTGTGGTGGGGACAGTGACCTCATTTTTAATCTCTGTATCCTTAGATCCTGAAACCCTGCCTGGCCCCAGTGTGGATGCAAAAATGTTTATTGAATGAATGTTGAAAGGCAGATTTTTATTAAACATGTGGATGGAAAAACAAAAATAAAAAAAAAGGTGTCTTATTTTGCAGAAAGATGATGGAAAATATTTGTTGGCAAAAGAGGGTCATTTATTTGTTATCTAAGAAGTGTTCTGTGATTTGTTTCAAGAGAAAAGAACTGAGGAACCCAGCACAGGTTGAATTGTTAGTGGTCATTGTCTCAGCGCATCTTCTCTTAATTGCAAGGTGTTTTGTAGGTCTTTTTCACCCTGAAGAATTGTTCTTCTCGTTTCTTTTTGCTGTACATGTGTTGTATTAGGTTTCTAGCAGCTAATATGCAAACTGAGGAACTGGGCTGGTACCACCCCACATGGGCAGAGAAAGCCTCAAAGAACCCTTCCTTTTTTTTTTTTTTTTTGAGTCAGGATCTCACTATGCAGTTCAGGCTGGCCTTAACTCACTGTGTAGCTCAGGCTGACCTCAAACTTGTGGCGATCATCCTGCCTCAGCCTCCCAAGTGCTGGGATAAAGGCATGTGACACCACGCCTGGCTTGAACCCTTCCATTTCAAACCTGGTTTTTGCTTGTTCTTCTCTCCCCAACCTCCAATCAACAGATGCTTCTAGTCTGGGAACCTTCAGGAGATCCCAAGGCCAAGCATCCTGTTTCCTTTAATAGAGTTGCAGCCTAAGTAAAGCAAGCATTAACTTCCTTTTCGTCCTTTATATTCTTTAATTCCTTAGTCTTAACTCTTTAATCATCTGTCTTGCTCTAATTGTCCCTTGCCCTGTGGAATTTGCCTTATGTCTAACCACAAAGTGTTCTATTTTGTGTACATTTTAAAAAGTGGACCACAGGAAGAAATATTTCATCCAAAGGGAGCACTGTAATTTGAACATTTAGAATCTTAGACCAAATAGTCTGCAGTAGGCATCAGCCATACAGAATATGAATAATAAGAGCACAGTTTAACCGAACTGTAGAATGAATCCATGTCATGTAAGTGGCAGTTTAATGTGTGCTTTCAAAACATCTAAATATGGAGTCTAATGTCATGCTTCCCTCTGGCAAAGCTGTCTTTATTGAAAATGACATGATTGTCTACAAGAAAATCCCAAAGGATTATCAAGGAAAGCTGCTAGAACTAATGTGTGCGTTTAAGCTCGGGCAATACAAGGTCAGTCTATAGGAATCAACTGCGTTTTCACACACTAGCAACAAATAACTAGAAATTGAAATTTTTATAAGTCTCATTTATAGTAGCACCAAACCTAAAAAATATTTAAGAATAAATTCAACAAAACGTGTGTAAGATTTATATGTCAAAAGACTAAAAGACTGGACTTAGGGAGATGGAGAGGGAGTGGAAAGATACACCACGTTAATGCATCAGAAGGCTAAATATTGCTAAATGTAAGTTCTCTCCACGTTGTTCTATAGATTTAATGCAGTCTCAATTAAAATCCAGCAAATATTTTGGGAAAAAATCAACATGTTATTCTAAAATATATGTGAAAAGCAAAGAACCCAGCACAACAAAAATATTTTTGAAAAACAACAAGTTGGAAAGACTCACTTGATCTGATTTAAAGACTTACAATAAAACAGGACAAAGAAAATAATGTAGTATTGATGAAAGGATAAATATATAAACACATGGAACTGAATAGAAAGTCCAGAAATAGACACACACTTGCATAGTCAATTGATTTTCAAAGGTACCAAGAAAATCAACATATAAAACATAATCATTTCAACAAATGGATCTGTAGCAATTGAATGTCTATATGAAAAAAAAAACCCTCAAGTCTTGTCTAGTACCACCTACAAATATTAATTTGAAATAGATCATATATTTAAACATAAAAGCAAATACTCTAAAACATCTAGAAGAAAGCGTAAGAGAAAATATTTGGGATGTTGGTTTGGGAAAAGATTTGTTAGCTAGAACACAAAAACATAAACCATGGATAAAGATGACTGGCACATTTAAAGTGTTTTCTTTTGCAAAGGGCATTAAGAAAATAAGAAAATCACAAATGGGTAGAAAATCTTGCAGAACACACACTTGATAAAGTATAAACGAATTCTTACAACTCATTAACTAAGAAAATATACAACTAAAAAATCGATGAAGACTTGCACAACACTTCATTTTATAGAAGATCCGTGGATGGCAAATAAGCACTTGAAAAGATGCT
The DNA here is from genome assembly GCA_028451465.1 of Erethizon dorsatum. Taxonomy (NCBI): domain Eukaryota; kingdom Metazoa; phylum Chordata; class Mammalia; order Rodentia; family Erethizontidae; genus Erethizon; species Erethizon dorsatum. The sequence goes on from CM051834.1 coordinate 70,214,443, forward strand.
GCACGTCCTATGCCATCCGGGGAATGGAAATGAAAGCCACACATCTATGAGAGCAGCCAAAGTGAGAACAGTGTAAAATACCACGCGCAGATGGATTGCAGAGCAGCTGGACTTCTCACGCGCTCCTCGGGGAGTGTGCACACAGGCATTTGGAGGAGAGTTTGACAGCTCCTATCAACCTAGCAAGCAAAATATACACTGATTATACATATTATTTTCATCAGGATGCTGTACCAAATTATCACAAAACTGGTTGCGGTGAGATAGCTCAGCGGTATAAGCGCCTGCCTGGCAAGCTCGAGGTCCTGAGTTCGACTCCCGGTACCCACATAAAGGATAAAAAGAGCCGGTGATATTGCTCAGCAGCACAAGCGCTTGCTGGCAAGCACAAGGTCCTGAGTTCGACTCCCGGTACCCACATAAAGGATAAAAAGAGCCGGTGATATCGCTCAGTGGCACAAGCGCTTGCTGGCAAGTGCGAGGTCCTGAGGTCGACTCCCGGTACCTACATAAAAAAGACAAAAAACTGATTGTCCTAAAACAACAGAAATTTGTCTCCCACGTCCAGTGGCTAGCCGCGCAGCCAAGTCACGGTGTTAGCAGGGCCACACTGCCTCTGGTCATACCGGGGAGAGTCTTTCCTTGCACCTTCAAGCTTCTGCTGTTTCCTGGCAACCCTTGGTGTCCTTCTCCTTCCAAGTGCATCACTCCAGTCTCTGTGTCCCTTGTCACAAGACCATATTCTGCCATGTTTCAGTCTTGGTGTTCTTGCTCCTCTTTTTATAAGGACCCCAGTCATAGCAGATTAAGGGCCTGCCTGACTCCAGCATGACCTCATCTTAATTTGTTACATCTGCAAGGACTTTATTTCCAAGCAAGGTCACCTTCTGAGGTACTGGGGATGAGGACATGTATTTTTGAGGGAAGCAGAGGACAGAATTCAATCCATAGCACCATACAACTCAGCAGCCTCACCAGAGAAAAATGGAAACGCAGCTCTGAGAAAAGCTCTGTAGGAGGTGTTTACAGCGGTTTTCTTTGTGCTCACCCCATCCTGGAAATAGCTCAAGTTGCAAGTGGATACGTGGTGGTACATCCATTCAGCAGAACACACTGGGCAATCAAGGGACCATCCAAGATGGTAGGCGGACCTCGGAAGCATTACGCTAAATGAAAGAAGTCATACAAAAAAAGACAGGTGATTGTATAAAACCATTTATTTAAACTGGACACACATTTGTAAACGTCGTATTGTCTCCCTAGTATGAAAATGCAATTTCACTGTGACTATTCCATTCCTTAGTCTTCTCTTTTTACCTAGCTTTTACGTGGCTTAATCTTATACTGAGTGATGTTTATCTCTAAAAGGTATTTGTACATTCTCTAATTCTTGAGTTTGTTAATATATGAGAATGTTTACTTGTTGTCTTTAAAAAAATAAATTAATTAATAAAAAAACCCATTTATTCAATATTCTGCACAAATGGAACAGAAATCAGGTGAGTATTTCAGGAGCTGTGGAAGTGAGGAAGAAGGTAAGTTCAAGAAAGTCAACCACAAAGGACCATGAGCCAACTTCTTTGGGGATGAAATATTCATTATCATAATTGTGGTGGTCAAACAACTGTAAATGCTCATTAGCACTCATAGAACTGCATTAGAAATATTGTTTGATTGTACATTGATTATCCCTCAAGAAAACTGACTTTCACAAGAACTTTTATATTCTACAATTTGACAACCAAAGTACTTCAGAAAAAATAAAACCCAATATTCTTAGCAGTTTCAAGAATGAATGCATCCCTAGTCTCACTGTAAGCAACCTGTGTGTAAACTATTCTAACTTAAGTAAAGCATCTGCAAAGATTGTATGGATATATTCGGGTGAACTGAAATTCATAAAGGTCCAGGAAAAATGAAAGAAATCTCTAAAAGGGCCAGGGGCTGTGCTTCTGGGGAATGGCCGTCTGATCATTACAAGGAGTATCCCTCCTGTGCCTGCCTGGGCAGTTTCCCTGATTTCTCTGTGTTTTGTCCCCACAGCTCTTTCCTACACAGGTATGTGCTCTGCCTTCCCAGAGGACAGCTTGCTCTTGTTATATCACTTTGGGCTCTGAACTCATAGTTCTACTTTTGTCTGAAATCTAATATGGTCACTACTTCCGTGTTTCCTCAATTCTAAGAGGCCATCTTTTGTGAAACTGTGGTATGGTAAACTTCAAGTGATAAGAGGTACAGTTTTAGGTTAAGTCATGTTCAATTTATACCACTGGGTTTTTTTGTTGTTGTCGTTTGTTTTGTAGGCAGTGTCTCCTGAGTAGCTTAACTCCTCCTGAGCTAGACCAGAGCCCTCCCTCACTTCCAGTTTCAAGTTTGAGAGACCCGTTTTCTCCAGGGATCCGAAGCCCTTGGGGCCCAGCCTCAGGTGCAGGCGGCCACCCCGCATGCACTCGGGACACGCTAGCAAGGCGCGCGACAAGAGCTGCCTCCACAGAAGGTTTGCTTCCGTAGTCTTTAATTCACAGTAAAATCAGGGCCTGACCTTCCAGAAGAAAATCTTAAAATATCCCAAGTCCTCCTCCCTGCCAATTTCCTTTTCCTCCCCAGCCTCTCTCTTTACTTCCTTTTCTTCACTCCTACTCTGGTCTTGTCTGAAGCTACTTTTTCCTGTCTGTCTTCTTTCTTCTCCTCTCTCTGTCTCTCTCTCCCCCTTCCTTCCTTTTTCTCCCTCTCTTTCTCCTCTTCCTCCTCCTGCTCTTATCCACCCCGTGTCCATCTTATTTTTATTTTCACTCGCCCCACTCTCTTTAACTGAGAGACTCAAGTGTAGCATTCATTCATTATAGCTGTTCTTCTTCAGCAAGGTTTTGTGTTTGCTAACAAGCCTGGAAGAGAGTCAGCCCCAGCGCTGTCAACTGCGGGCCCGCCGCCTCTACCCGCTCTTCAGAACCAGGCCAACCTCGCCAATGGAGCAGCACCTTTATCCGCTTCTTGGTGGGAGCCCAGCTCATGCATATTCATTTTCTGCCTCATTAACAGTCCCCTGGGCTTGCTCCCTGTCATCAGGAGAGCACTGGGAATAGTGGAAATCTCAGTCACAACAAGGCCCCCGGTCCTTTCATTTGCTGTCGTACTTCTGAGGCACAAGTGTCTAATAGCTCTGCGGAATAGCAGCTCAGCTGCTTTCCCAAATATAAGTCCAAGTCCTGGGGACAGTCATGCTGGTGGATGTGCACTGTGCACAGAGTTCGGCTGCATCAAAATTCCTAACAAAACGATCCTGTCATCCACAAACAGATTAAAATGATTTTTAAAACACTGTTTTTAAGGACCTTTATTTAATACCAACAGAAAAATATGTAACATCTCTTAGAAAGTATTAAAATAATTGTTATAAAATGTTTGAAAGAATAAACTGCTACATTTTTTAGTTCATGTACCTGGAAAGTGATATAATAATGTTGCTTTTAGTAATTCCATCATACTGAGTTTTTATTGTTTGTTTGGCATTGGGGATTCAATCGAGGGCCTCGCCCATGCTAAGCGTGTGATCCACTGTTGAGCCATGCCCCTGTCCCAGTCATACTGACTTTCAGGATAATTCAATAAATATCAATCTACTTTCTATCATGTACTTCTCATTATGCTAAGATGATTTAGACATCAGCTTTTGCCTGCCTTCAAGATTTACAAGATAAAAAAAAAAGATTTACAAAATAATTAGGGCGAAATATATGTGTACAAGAATTAAAATATAGGGCTGGGCATGGTGGTTCACACATCTAATCCTAGCACTCAGGAGGCTGAGGCAGGAGGATTGCTTTGAGTTCCAGCCTGGGCTATACAGTGAGTTCAAGGCCTGGCTGGACTATACAGCGAGACCCTGTCTCAATCCCCTCCACCAAAAAAAAAAAAAAAAAAAAAAAAAAAAGAGAAAAAGAAAAAAAATTTAAAATATAGGCCAGATAATAAATTCATTAGTTTTTTGAATACAGATACCACATTTGTTTGTTTTGTTTGCAGTACTGGGGATTGAACCTAGAGGTGAACGACATCGCCAGCCACTTATTGCTTAGGGCAGGCAGCACTCACACCCGGGGTGGGGCAGCCTTAATCTTAGCATCGCACCATGAATCAATCCCAGCACCACATCCTTAATCCCACCCAGCATCACACACCCTAGATCCAGCCACCTCTGAAAAGCCCCACCTGTGACCACGTGAGGCTTTGGGGGACATCTAGGCGCTCCGTAATGGAAGGGAAAGTGGGTTTGGGAGGCGTGGTGGGGAAGGCAGTGGGTTGGCTTGGTCACCCGGTTAGCTGTGGGGCCTGAGGGAGGAGACGCTCAGCCTGCTCTTCGTGTGGAGAAGAGGCTGTCGGGTTTTCTTGATAAGGGCATCCAGGGACAAGAGGAGAAGTTAAGAGTAGAAAGAGAAGTTTTGCTTTTAATTAGTCATACTGATAAACTATATCTTCAAAGATTGAGATCTCCCACCAAGCTAAGAATTATCATGAGCAGTTTTTTTCCTGAAATCAATTTCAGCAGCATTAGGTTTCCCCTATTCTGTGAGAAGGTTTTAATTGCCAGTCCAATATACTGAAAGTTTATGGGATTCTCCGGATTTCCTATTTCAGCCAGAGTCAAGTGCAGGAAGTTGTACTTTTCTATTTCATCTTAATTACCAAACTAAGTTGTTCATAGTGTTTCCATGTTTTCTTTTAGATTTTGAGTACCTATACCTATGTCCCATTTTTATTCCTAATACTTTTTGCTTCTTCCCTCTCCGTGGCTTCGTCTATTTCTCTGTACCTCTCAATTTGGACACATATTTGCCAATGTTCTCTGTCTTTCAAAGCCTGAGAGAGTATCTATTATATCTTTGTGTTTCTTTCTTTCTGATGTCCTTGTAAGTTGTATGTGAAACGTTGCAGACCATAGCAGATGGTTTCAACAGTTGTTGCAAAGAGAAACCAGCTGAGAGAAACAGGTGCGTGTCAAAGTCCAGTGCTCTACACTGTGTTTCAGCTGTTGACTTAGAAAAAGGAGGTTCCAAGGGTAGGCTGGAATCTGAGGACGGGCAGGTTGTCCTCAGCACTCTCCGCTAGAGCCTGAGAGGTGACTGGGGAGAACTGCATGACATCTAGAGCTTGTGCTTTCAGCACCCGAGGAAGACTCTGTCCTTTACCATTCGTTCCGTCTTTTGCTTTATAAAGTTCAACCTTGTATTACTCTTAACGTGGTCCAGCTAATGTTAACCTTAGAGTTTTAGTTCATGTTTAACTTTGTTGGAACAAACGGAAGAATGTTATCACTGCAAAGCAGTTTTAGAAGTCCAGTAATCGTTAGCTGTTCAAACGCGTAGGCGGCACACTTCTCTAAGCAGGGTTAATAAGCAAACCTCTGGCAAGATTTCACATAGCTGCAGTTTGGACTTGTAAACTTAGGATGGACCAGACAGCCTCCCTTTCCTGCCAGATCTGGTGGCACAACTACTAGTGCCCAACTTTTAATACATGTGAGCAACACAGACACATATCCATGCACACACACACACACACACATACACACACGTGCTTGTACTGTTACAGACTCATTCGGCATCCAGTCCAGAGGAAAGTGAAGTCTACAATGAGTTAAACACCTCGTCTAAAGTCACCAAGCTGTTTGGGAGCACAGCCTTGAGCAGAAAGCAGCTCTCTAGTCCTAGCCTTGTCTTTGTTCCATCACGCCATGAACTTATTTTATTACACTGAATAAAAGGCAGGTGAGGGCCAGGAATATAGCTCAGCGGCACAAGTGCCTGCCTGGCAAGTGCAAAGTCCTGAGTTCAATTCCCAGTACCCCCCCCAAAACAACAAAAAACAAAACAAAACAAAAAAAGGCAGGTGAATATACAGTGTATAAATGACATTCAACTGGTTATTTCTGATCTAAGCTTTTCAAGGGATGCTTCCGGCTAGTGGGAATGTGTTTGTCTAGAGTGAATATTAGAAAGAAGAAAAAGAAAGTTGGGGCAAATGGTAGAACATTCTCAGTAAATGGGCCATGTGTATTTCATAAGAGCCATCTGAAGTGAAAAATACATAGGAATGAACTTGATCGTGTTTAAATCCGGGGTGGTCTGTTTACTCCTTAGTGTTTACTCTCAAGCTGTCTCACTGTTTTTGACAGGATGAGTGTCCAGCAGTTCCCTTTCCTCGCCTTTCAGAGCTTTTAGCTTTTAACACACAGGAAGGCTCTCAGGAAATCCTTTTTTTCTGGTTTTGGAGTCACGTAAAGAAAGATGTAAAGCTCGGGTCTTGGCATCGTTCAGTGGTTGTTTATGTACTAACAGCTGTCTCTCTTCCTTCTTTGTGATATTTAATCACAAATTAGAGCCACCGTTTTATAGACTCCCTTTGATTTTATAATTCTAAACAATAAGGAGCAAGTGTTGTATAAAAACTAAATTAAGCATTTTAGAAAGCACATGTATTAGATGTCTTGATATTAATTCTTTGACTCTAGAAGTGACAAAGTGTTCGGTTTCATTATGAGATACAGCTCTGCTATGGAGCTTGCAAAATGCCTTCTAGCTGGTAACTATAATAGAAGAGAATATTCACTTTTATTATGGGTGCTATTAGAATATTTAATAAAATGCTTCAATTCTTTTTTTCACAAATGCTCACATAAAGAGGTTATTTTAATGTAACAGCTTATATCTGGCTTATAGCACATTGTCTCAGAGCTGAGTATATCATTTTCATGCCTTCCAAGTACTATTAAGGTACATACATATGTGCTATATTTGCATGACAAATCATACATCTTTTCATAAAAATTCTCCACAAATAAGATGTATCGCTCTCTTCACTGAAAGCATTATCTTCCAGGGTTATAGGACACTGGGTTAATCTTACACAACAGCTGTGCCAGTTATGTAAGCAAAGCAAGGGAAATACTGTACTAGTATATTCAAATTACCATACCATTTAAATGGTAAAATTAGGGCAATGTATTCTTAACTTTGTTTTTCTTTCCCTGCTTTTTCAGTATTAAGGTCATCAGATTCAGTAAAGATTCATCGCACAGTGATATTACCTAATAAGACTTCCTTCTCAGTCTTGGTCCTTCCAGTTTACCTAAGTAATTGCTGAGCTCCCTGACGCCTTCACTCCCCACCTATCCTCACAGTCTATAAATTCTGTCCTAAAGAGTGTCTGTCTGCACTTCCATCCATCCATCCATCCATCCATCCATCCATCCATCCATCCATCCGTCTGTATTTGTGACTGTGGGCAGAATTCTAAGAGCTTCCAAGATTTCTGGCCTGAGGTGTGCATGCACCTTGTCCCAGTTATTCTACCATGCACGAATCAAGGTCTCTTAGTTCTGTGTTACTCTAATGAAATATTTCTAACTTTATTATGAAAAGAGGCATATTTAGCTTACAGCTTTTTTCGATGAAAGTTCAAGATCAGGTGGCCCCACAGTTTGGTCTCTGGTCAGGGCCTAATGGCAGATGGCATCCCAACAGTGAGGGAGGTCATAGGGCTGGATGCTGCTGCCCCTCTGAGAACATTACTCCAATGACCTAAGGACCTCCCTGTAAGCTCCTCTTCTTAATGGTCCATAGCCTCCCATGGTCACACCAGGGCCCAGCCTTTCCAGCACAAGAACTTCTGCAGGACACGCTTGAGCCAGATCCATAGTGCTGTGATGGGGTTTTGTAGATATAAGGATGGTCTCAAAATCAGTTGACTGTGAGATTGGGAGAGGATCTGCACAGGCCCAACTTCTCACAGGAACATGGGCCTAGAGCTGAGGTGGAAGTTGTTAGAATTTGGAGAGCTGTCGATGACTTGAAGGTGGAGAGGGCCATGTGGTGAGAGATTGGGACATTCTTCAGGAGCTGAGAGTAGCTCCTAGTTGACAGCTGCCAAGGAAGCAGGTACCTCAGTCCTACAACCACCAGGGACTGAATTCTACCATCAATAGGAGTGAGCTTAGAAGAGAACCTTAGGCTCCAGATGGGGTGAACCACAAGTCTGCCAAGATCTTGCTTTTGCTTTGGGAGGCCTTCAGCCAAGAATCCAGCTGGGTGAGCTAATATATATGAGTGTTGTCTGTATTAGTCAACTTTCCTGTTGATAGGAAAGTATCTGATGCCCACAACGGGAAGAGAGGTTTAAATTTGACTCCATTTCAGAGGTTTCATTCCATGGTTGGCTGGCTTCAAGGCAGAAATGTCGCTGCAGGGTGTCATGATAGGAGAGGCTGCTGACCTTATGGTGGCCAGTTGCAAAAAGAGAGGGAAGAGCCAGAGCCACAGCCACACTCTCTGGTGACCCACCTCCTCCAACTGGGCCCTACATCCTAACAACACATTTTGTCTATGAAGTCATCAATGGATTAAGCCATTGATGAGTACTGCTTCCTTTAATCCAATCCCTTTCTGAAAGCCCCACTTCTGAACACCATGAGACTTCGGGGGATATTTTAGGTCCAGACCATGACACTGTGCTAAACCACGAAGTCTTTGGTACATTGCTGTGCAGCAACAGCTGCCCAGTACTTGGATCTGGAAGCTGGTCCACCGTAACCACTTTAGTGTCCCCAAGGCTTTGTTTTCTGCTCACCCACCCTTTTTTCATTCTTATTTTAAATTTTAAGAAGTAAAAGTTAAGTACCTACTTTGACCAATTTATTCAGGGTATGAGACCAATACCAGCCTATCAAATCTGTTCTTGTGGGTTTCCTGTCCAACGGCCAAGGACTTTTGGCTCATTTGTGGTCAGAAAGATTTCCCTTGAGACCGTAGCACCTGTCACTCTCCACTGTGCAGCTCTCTACGTCTGACTCAGGGAGAGGTTGTTTGCAAGGATGGCCACAGTGATTCTTCCTAGCCAGTTATTTAGGTTCCTTTGCAATATGACTACTGCTTCTAAAATCAAGGGGTGGGTCTAGTTCCCCAGACCTTGTATTCAGGCTGTCCTGGTGCCAGTTTTAAACAATAAATGCAGCAGAATGACCCTGATGCTCGACCTGAGAGGCTTTACTGCTTCTCCCTTTGTCTACTTGGACCTGGCTGCTACACAAGGAAGTCCCAGCTGGCCTGCAGAGAGGCCCTGAGGGACAGCATCTGAGGTGCTTCAGCTGACAGCTTGGGTCACCTCATGGGCTTTCAGCCCCTGCCCCTGGGACAAGCCGGTCCCTGGTTGACCTCCCAAATGACTGAAATGCATGAAAGAGCTGAGCTGACACAACCCAGAGCGTGACTGTGGTGATCAGCGGAGCCTGGTCCATGCTGCCAACCCTCAGCATGGCAAGCAAATCATCCATTCTTGTTTTAAGTCACTGCATTGTGAAATGCTGTTATACCCTTTAGAGAGCTGATGTAGACATTAAAGAGCACGACTTTAAAACAAAAATTTTCTTTTTGAGTGGGTTATTATCTATTTAAATCCTCAACACATAGTGCAAAATTTAAGATGCAGGGCTGGTGAGACAGCTCAGCAGCATAAGCGCCTGCCTGGCAAGCGTGAGGTCCTGAGTTCGACTGTGGGTACCCACATAAAAAAGGAAAAAAAGGGCCGGTGATATCACTCAGTGGCACAAGCGCCTGCTGGCAAGCACGAGGTCCTGAGTTCGACTCCCAGTACTCAGATAAAAAAAAAAAATTTAAGATGCAAAATAGTACACGTGTGAAAATGAATTTTGCTACCGGAGGGCACTGTGAAGTTTGCCTCATCTCTTTGGAGTTTCTTTGAATGATGGTTAGGGCATAAAGTGACAATCTCAAGATGATACAGAGGGAAAATGACTAAAGTAGAATACAAAAAACCCATGTCTTTGAGAAAATTGTCAGTTAATTACAGTGTATAAGGTTGTCTAATATTGCTGTGCATAGGAAAGTTATCAAAAACAGTAATTATGAACAATAATTATAAATTCATTAGTATTTTAATGTGACTCTCAAACTTCACTTTAAAAAGTGAAGTTTATCAACACTGTATTATGGATATAAGAAAATTCTCCTGTGTTTAATTTCCTGTGTTTTTCCATTTCTCTAATTTTTATTATTTGTATGACCTGTACTCCATCTGTTTGAGATTTGAGAGTCTATATAGAACAATATAGGATTTTGGAAGTTGAAACAGAATTGCCAAGACATTTGTGATTCTTCAGAAAATTATTTTTAATAAAAATGTGGAAATCAAGAGACCTCTAAATATTTCATGTTAAGGAGCATGCTGTTGAGATAATGTTTATTTGTGTCTTTTAAATATGTGACATATTTCTTGTAGCTAGCACATAGTGGGGTCTTACTTCTTTCATCCAGTTTGATAATCTTTGCATTTAAGTGTTTTAATACAACTTTCCATTAATATTACATGTAGTTATTGATATGGTTGTATTTAAAGCTACCCCATTAGGCTGGAATTGTAGCTTAGTGGCACTTAGCATGAGTGAGGCCCGGGTTCCATCCCCAGCACATGCATGCAAAATAAATACAATAAAATAAAAATAAGGAAAAAACCATATATTATTCCAAATTGATTTGCTTTGGTCTATTTTATGTTCCCAAATGTTCATTTCTTTTTTCTTTGATTTCCTTAGGAATGAACTTAAAAGGTTCCCGGATGTCATGACAAAAGGGCGAGGTTAAAGCTTGAGTATATGCGTAAACTTGTAGATGAACACTTCCTTAAAATAGACAATTATTATGTATTATTTTCCAGTAAGGTGAGATTAGAGAATATGTAATAAGTGACTCGGTGTCTTAGTTACTTTTCTTGTTGCTGGGACAAAATGCTGGACACCCACAAGTTAAAGGAGGAGGGTTTATTTAGCACACAGTTTGTAGAGGTTTCAGTCATTAATCAGCTGGCTGCAAGGCAGGGTGGCGTGGCAGAGGGGCATCACAGAGGAGAAACAGTCCATGGTGTGACAGGCAGGAGGCAGCAAACAGTGAGCCAGCCTTTCCGTTTTATCCCATCCAGGATACAAGCCTTTTGAGTGGTGCCACCCACACCCAGGGCGGGGTTTTCATTATCCACACCCAGATCTATGCTAAATATACCATGACTCAGCTGACTCCCAAAAGCTCCACCTGTGAATGCAGGAAGCTTTAGGGGGACACAGTGATACAAGCCATGACACTAAGAAACCATTCAGAGGAGTATTTTCTTTGTATTTTATTTGGAGAAAACAAGTCAGTCAAGGCCATCCATGCCTCCTGGTAAACTGAGTAAGCCCAGGAACAAGAATCTAAGTGCAAACTACCACGTACGGAGGCCACTGGTTTCCCTGGCCTTTCCTAGAGTCCTGTCCACATTCAGAATGTGATATTTACAGGCTCAGGTGCAGGTGCAGGTGCAGGCTCAAGTCTGGTGTCACCCAGGGTCACCCTGGGAAGTCCCTGAAATGCCAGGTTTATTCATTCAACAAACACCAGTCACACACCTGCTCGCTTCTAGGCACTGCGGCTAGGGTTAGGAATACAAAAATACCACTATAGTTCATAGCCATAAGTTCATTCTTATTTCCAAGGTCCAGCCATACTGTGTTTAGGGGGCCCCAATTAAACTGGATACTTGATCAAAGTCCCCCTAAGATTCCCTAGGAATGTGAACTACTCAGCCCAAAACAGTGGTGTTGGCCTGCTGTCTTTTGATAAAGATTCAAATTGCAAAATTCAAAGTAAATATTTGCTCTCCATTTATTTGTTTTTGGTTTAAAAGACATTATTGTACTTGGTATGGAGGTAGGTTAGTGACTGAGTCTTTAAGCATTTGTATCTCAGACTATGGAACGAACCACATGGTTAACAATTCCCTCTCTGTGTGGCCACTGATTGCATCTAGACACTGTGCCCAATCATCTGGCATCACAAAAATGTATCCAGGCTCTTCTGGGTGATAAATTGGGCTAGTGGTAGTTTAGTGTTTTATTGAGTTTAGAATCCAAAGTATACTTCTCATCTGGTTGAGCTCTCATAGCAGAGTACTGTAGACTGTGCAGCTTAAGCAAGACATTTTGTTCTCTGTTGTAGAATTCAAGAGTCTGGACAGACCACAGGAGGTTCAGGAGGATTTATTAGGTGTACAGCTGGCCCAGGGGACTTGTGTCCAAAAGGGCTGAGCACCGAACAAAGGAAGGGCTCTAGCTTTATACATTCTGCCGAGGGGGTTGGTCCAGTGTCGCATGGGCAAGTAGAACAAAGGCAGTTCATCAAGCTGTGCCCAGTGGTGGTTGGATAAAAACAGGATGTTATGAGAGCAGGAGGTTATAAAACTTTATTTACAGGACAAAGTCACTTTTTAAAAAAGTCGCTTTTATCTGTATTAGAACAAAGAACAACAGCTGTAGGGAGGGGGAAGTTTGAGGAAACTCAACTTTTTCTTTTTAAATCCTGCTTCATAACAGTTCCAGAGTTTGAAAGTTCAAGGTCAAGTTGCAAGCAGGGTTGGTTTCTGGCAAGGCCTATCTTTCTGGTTTATAGATGGTTGTCTTCTTGCTGTGTCTTCACATGGCTCCTGCTGTGTGTGTGTGTGTCGGGGGACGGAGAGAGAGAAAGAGGTTGTGAAGGAAGGGAGATAAAGTTCTTATGATGTCACCAATCCTACTGGATTAAAGCCCAACCTTCTGACTTAATTTCAACTTAATCACCTTCCTATATAGGCCCCATCTATATAGGAAGGGGGCACATTGGGGGCCAGGGCTTCAATATACAAACCATAGATGGACTATAGTTTAATCCATAACACTTCAAACATACCAGATGTTACATGAATCCCAAGAATGTATATCTGTACAGCCAAACTCTAGGCTCAGGGGAACACATTTACAGTATGGTGCAGTAATTAGAATACTGAGCTGGGTATGGAGGGGCAAAAAAGACCATTTAGTTTGAGCAGGCCAGGAAAGGCTTTTCAGAGGAGAGCAGCCCAACAGGGAGGGAGGTGGAGTGTGCTGGGTGGCGGCAGAAGCATTCGGAAGAGCTTATGTGTGGCCCACTCATCTTTCACCTAGTCTCCACAGTCACAGAGCAGTACCATTTGGCAGATACAGTGCACCGGCTGAGCAGAGCCCTGGGTGCTTGGAGGATGTAGAAGGAGCACCCAAGAGTGCTCAAGTTGACCTCAGAGCAGGACGCTGCACTCTGGGGGCTGTACTAAGGAGCTTGGACTTGACCATGTGGTAGGTATTGGGCACTCTTTATATGGTTTTTAGTAGCAGAAGAAGCTGAGAAGTCTGCACTTGGAAAGTACACCAGGTAATGAGATAGGAAGAAAAGACCACGATATTGCAGGCCTGGCTCAGGAGACAGAGTCCACAGGCCCTTGCGGCACTGCAGGTGAGTGAGGCAGGGGACGGGCTAGGCATCGTGCCCAGTGGCCAGAGCTTAGAGAGGAGGCTGATGTCGGCAGGAGGGGGGAACCTAGGCTGGACCCAGGTTCTGGCTGGTGACTTGTGGAGCCATTGTCAAGAACAGGAATACAATGCAAGACAGGCAGGAAGGAAGAATTGCAGGCACCCCTGTGGCTGAAGTTCACACAGCTCTGCTTCCTGGGCCGGGCCAGGCTTCTCTCTAACTGCTGTGCAGATGATGCCAGTCCTCAGCAGGCTTCCGGGACCAGGGGATGGATGGTCAGGCCGTGGGGCTGCGGCCTGGGGCACTGCGTGCATGATGGATATCTGCGGAAAAAATAATCTGCTTACAAGAATCCATGAACACGACCCACGCTTTTAGTCAAAAAAGCTTCCCAACAAATAAACCCCTACACTTGTGTTGCCAAGACAATCAAAAAGCTTTTGGTCTGGAATCCACCCGTTCTCACCGTGCCTCTGCGGCGGCGCTGTTTCCGATCCTGCGGTGATTCAAGTGGATGGTGATCTTACAGCCTTTGGTCTGAACAGAAGCAGCCTGGTGTGAGAGAGCCGAGAAAACGAGAATCGGAGAGAATTTTAAAAAAAGGTAAAACACACAGTGTCTTCCTTGTGCACACGCACATGTCCAGTTACCCTCTGGACAGGGAGGAACAGGAGGACACCCGAGGTCCCTGGGTCTGGAGCCCTGGCTTGACAGCGAATCTCAGAACAAATCCGTTTCCTTTTGCTCCCCGATTCCCGCTGCCTTCTCTGTTTTCCCTCTCTCTGCAGATGCTCAGTCTTTGCCCTCGCACATTCCCTCTCCTCTTTCGCGTGTCCCCAAAGCCAGCCCAACCCAGCTAACGCCGCAGCGCGGGGCAGAACCGGCTCCAGGCCTTACGCGGCTCTGGGCCCGCGCGGAGCTCGCTGGCGGGGACGTGGCCGGACAGGGGGCGTGGCGCGCGGCGACTCCCGGCCCCGCCCCTCCGGCCCCGCCCCTCCGGCCCCGCCCCGCCCCGCCCCGCCGCTTAATTCGGACGCGCGCGGCCGCGGGGTGAGAGCCGCCCTGCTCGCCGTCCGCGCCGTCGGAGCCGCTGTCCCAGGAGCCGCCGCCGCCGCCTCAGGCCGCCGCCGAGCCGCGGAGCGCCGGGGCCCGCCGCGCCGGGGAGGGCCGCGCCTTTGTGCGCGCCGAGGTAGGTCTGCCGGCACGCACTGGCACACAAAGACCAGGCGCGCCGGGGCGGCGGGGCCGGGGCGGGCGCGGACCCGGCCGAGGACCTCGGCGCGCGCGGCGGCCCGCGGCGCTCGGCTCCGGTGCCCGGCCCCGGCCCAGAGACCCCGCCGGGCGCTGCCGCGGCGCCCGTCCGGCCCCGGCCCGCGCCCCTCGCCCGCGCCCCGCCGGCCCTGCCCGCAGACAAAGGCGGGGTCGGGCGCGTCGCCCCCGCGGAGGAGGCGGCGGACCCCGCTCCAGCCCGCCCGCAACTTCTCCCTCGCCCCGCGCTCCGCCGCGGGCTGGGGCCCCGGGCTGAGGCGCCGCGCGCCCCGGAGTCCTGGCGCCGGCGCTGGGTCCGGTGCCCTGCGCGCGCTGCGGGGCCGGACGGGCAGGGGCACGGCCTGAGCGCCGCCGGTGCTGTGGGTCACGCGGACCCGAGGAGGAAGCCTGCCGTGCCGTCCTTGCAGACTTCAGTCACTGACAGCAGAGCGAAGTTACTGGCTTCGAGGGAGTGTGATCTTGGAGGGACTCGCAGAAAAATGGACCGAGGCCTGACAGACGTGATGTTCTAGACGCGGTTCCTTGCCGACAGGTGGCAGGTCCCTACCTGACGGGGGAGGTAGGCGTCCTCCCGCGCCGAGCGTTAGCCGTCCACGTTGCTGCAGATTGAAACTCTGGGGTGCCGACTAGGGATTCCTTAATGCTAGTAGCTTTGTATTTAAAACTTTCAATTGCACGATTGCACGTATTTATTAAAAATTGTAAAAAATACAGAAAACGTTCACTCCCGTGACCACCACTAAAACCCACCCTGAGGATAAAGGTATCTTTGACTTATGATTGGACAGTCCGCGTGTGTGTGCGTGCACATGTGTGTGCGTGTGTGTGTGAGATCGAGAGGCAGGGACAGAGATTGTGTCTGTTAACCTTTATCAGTTACATCATTCTAAAATATGACGTTTGCCACTTTCACACGTTTAGACCAACAAGTTTTGGAGTACATTTTCTTATAGCTTTGTAAATAATTACCTTAACGGAAGGGAGAGGGACGATAAAAGAAAAACCATGTAATTTCCACTTACTTGGAAGAATGGACCGACCAAAAAGTTTTAAGGACTGTATTGTTTGGATTTCAAGAGTAGTTTGGGATTCACTTCCTTTTTAAAGAAATCTTTCAGCTTTTAAAATATTTATAGAGTACAGTTGTTCAGCAGTTCATGAGAAATATGTGATGGAAAGGAACTCTTTTTTGTAGAGCAAGGAACAGCATGGTTTTTACAGCTGGAAGCATACTTGCTTCTGAAAGACTGCATTGAGAAGGTGAAACAAGGGTTTCCCACGGAGTGGTGAGCAGTTTCCAGTGTGTGTCTTTTTGTTTGTTTGTTTTTGGTACCGGGAATCGAACTCAGGACCTCGCGCTTGCCAGGCAGGCGCTGTGCTGCTGAGCTATATCCCTGGCCCCAGTGTGTGTCTCTTGTGGGAGAAAATCATTCAGCTATGTATGTGGCCACTGGAGCTTCTGTTGTTGCCTACTTTTATTTTCCTCTTAGGAAGTTTTTGGACATTTGGAGTCTCATATGCAAAGTAAAAATAGGCCTTTAAGACAACCACTTAGAAGTAGGCTGATCACGAGGATGATGCAATACTTTCTGAAGTTGGAAGAATTTACAAGAAGGAAGTTGTGGCTGTGTAGCGTCAGGTGCGTTTCTTGTTGCTGTTTCTCCTGTTTGGGGTTCCTTCCCCTTCAGTTTGGGGTCCTTAACTGCCTGCACTCCTAGAGGAGTTGCTGTGTCCTTGTGGCCCGTATGTGAAGGGTGGAGTGTTTGTAGTGATGAGCATTCTTGAGGGGTCCTGGTACTTCTCTGTGTAATGAAGTCAATAGAAACTCCCATGGCAAATACCAGAATCTCCACATTTTATTTTTCAACCCTCCTTTGGCACCTTGGATGATACAAGCAGCATAGCCAAGCTGGACCTGAGGTCAGAGTTTAGGAGTTTTGCCCCTCAGTTCTGTTGCCTTGTAGGAGAGAAAGGAGTGGGGGGCAGTGGTGGGGACTTTCTGTGGCTATTGTGATTGCCAGCCTCCTACCCGCAGGATGACTCCTGTGGTTGTTAGAAGTAGACTTGGTTTGTGTTTGAGAGGAGTACTAGGCAAGACCTTAATCTTGTTCCTGAACTGTAGGAGGATGGGTGCTGTCATTCGTTCATTCCTTTGTTTTTGATTGTTTAAAATGCCGTAAGTAGAGGTGGGAAAGATTCTAACTGATTTTCTTTGAGGGGTGGAGAGGTAGAGGACTTTTTTTTGTCACACTGGTGACTACTAGTATGGCTTAGTGTTATTGTCCCATCTGCCCTTCTCTCCAGAATTCTGTGTGCGAGTATTCTGAGAAAAGAGTCAGTGAGTCTAGGTTTCAGGCATCCGTAGACACCCCAGACATCTTGGGGAACAGTGGCCTACTTTAAGTCTAGAGAAAAATGTGGCTGTGGAAACTGGCCTATTTGGGGCTCTCTCTGGGCACACAGCGGGCTGGGAAAGCTGCTGGGGAGTGAGATGGGGAATGAGAATCTGTGTGCACTTGTGTGTGTGTGTGTGTGTGTAGCCTGGGCGCGACCCAGTGAGAGCTGTGCTGCATTTCCTTGTGCAGCCCCCTTGTCTAATTTTGGCCTCGTTTTTTGCTTTTCCTGCTTGAAACAAACCATCTTTCTCCCTTTTTCCTTTCTTGTTCAAGAAGTGCTGGGCTTGTCCATCTGAACTTTTCCTCACCCCAAGTACTTAGGGAATGTGCAGAAAAGGAATCAACACTTTTATCCACCTCATATTATTGATCCCAGTGTCCAGTCAGTAAAAGAAAACCGTATTTGGCAAGCTGGCTCAGGTTCCCATTTAGTGCTGGTAAATAAATCAGGTACTGATTCTAAGGCTGATACTGGAGCTGTGCTTTTCATTCACTCCACATTTAACAGACGTTTATTCAGTGCCTCCTATGTGTTAGACACTGGGCCTGCTGTACTTACCAAGACTGATGGGGTCCTCATCCTTATGGCAGGGCAGATGAGGAAGGTATTTTAAGAATTATGCAGAATGACACAAAATTGTTTAATTCCAGTTAAAAGCTGTGAATAGAAAGTAGCACTAGCTAGGTGTGGTGGCACTCACCGGTAATCCCAGCACTTGAGAAGCTGAGGCAAGAGGATTGCTGTGAGTTTGAGGCCAGCCTGGGCTACATAGTAAGTTCAAGCCCAACCTAGACTACATAGAGAGACCCTGTCTCCAAAAAAAAAAGAAAAGAAAGTAGCACTTTATGAATTAAGGTAGTATCTCAGAAAGAATGATACAAACCACAGGTAAGAATGGGATACTGGGTTTCTGACCCTGCGGGGTCAAGGGTGGTGTGGGACAGAGACAGGTAAATGAACATGGTTCTCCAGGACTGATCATTCTGAGCATGCGGGTGGGGCCTGGCTGGACAACGAGGTGACTACTTGGTTTGGCCGAGGGGATGGGCCTCCCTCCCGCCCTCCTTCCTTCCTGAGCTACTTCCCCAGCTCTTTTTCTGAGACAGGCTCTCACTATGTTGCCCACGCTGGGGTTAAATTTGCTGTCCTCCTTCCTCAGCCTCTTGAGAGCGCTGGGATTACAGGTGTGCACCACCACGCCTGGTGATTGGGACATTTCTAGTGAGGGACTGCGGAGGGCCAGGACACCTTACAGTGTCCTTCTTAAGTATGTGTGGTCAAGTCCCCTCCAGGAACAGGGTTGGAAGAACGCAGGTTGTGACCAGCTGTCCTGCGTCGGCTGGGCATAGGCACCTGGGCATCGGAGGGTTTCCTCTCCACATTTACTCCCTTTTGTGGTCAGTGCCAAGTAAGTTACACAGGGGCATCTGAAGTGACAGCCCTGCATGGCCACAGCCTTGGGCTGCAGGAGTGGAATTGCGGATTGGGACAGCGTTCCACGTGTGGTGTAGGGGAAAGGATTGGAACTTCAGGCAGGGCACATCTCAGTTAGAGTCCAGTTCCCAGCCTGTAACCTTCAGCAAGTCCCAGAACCCCTGTGACCTTTGTTTTTGAGTTCATTAGGTAAACTTGGTGGCACCCATGGCACAGTACAAACAGTTGTGGAGTCCTGAGGTCTTTATCTGTGGTACCTGAGAATTGGCAGGTAACCTTGGGACCCACGGGCCTTGGTTTTTTTCCTTTCTTTTTTTTCTTTTTTTTCTTTTTTTTGGTATTTTTTTGAGACAGGGTCTCGCTGTGCAGTTTAAGCTGGCCTTGAACTCACTATAGTTCAGGTTGGCCTTGAACTCATGGCGATCCTCCTGCCTCACCCTCCCGAGTGCGTGCACCACTGTGCCCAGCTCTTTAACTTTTTATTTCAGTCTCACCAGGTTGCCGAGTTTTCCATCCTGGGCTTGAAAGTGCCCAGCCTTCCGGAGTGTTGAGATTACACGTGCGCGGCACCGTGGCTGGCTGTGTACAGTATTGTTAAGTACAGTTTTTGTGTATATTATTTTTGGGCTTCAGGTTCAGTGCTGAACAGTAGACACGTAGAGGGGACTCTTGCTGCTTGACTGAAGCTTTATGCCCCTTAGTGGGTAACTCCCATTGCCCTGTCCCCTTGGTTCCTGACGGCCTCCATTCTGCGCTCTCCAGTCGTGCTTTAACCGTTAGGTGCTTCATATGAGCAGAGCTGTGCCATGTTGACCCTGCGTGTGGCTCAGTTCCCTTTGCAGAATGTCCTCGAGGGCCGTCTCTGTTGCTGTGTACTGCGGGGCTGGCCTCTTTCTAAGGCTGAATCTGTTCCCCTGTAGGTTTGTGTGCTGTGTTTTCTCTGCCTGCTCTTTTGTTGATGGGTGTTCAGGTGTTTGTACAACACCAGAGAAAACATAGCAGGCCTACATGACATTGGTCTCAGCACGGTTTCATGGATAGGATGCTGAGAACATGGGCAGCAAACGCCAAAATAAACATATGGAACTGCGTGGTGTTTCACAGCCTCTGCCCAGCCAAGGAAGTAGTCAACAGCGTGGACAGGCAGTGACGGAGTGAGGGACTCGCAACCGTGTATCCAGAGAGGGTTAATCTCCAGAACATGTAAGAGCTTCCACAACTCCACAGTGAAAATCCTAGTAGCCTGATTAAAAAATGAGTGAAAGGCTTGAATAGATGTTTCACCCACAACCTTTTAATACAGGTTTTTAGTAGAGCAGCTACAGTGTTCTCAAGATGTTGGCGTGAGGACACTCGGGGAGGGGAGGGGACTGTGTTGCTCTCTTTCTGCCTTCAGGAGGGTTTTAAAGATAGCGTGGTTTTGCTCTCAGACATTCCCTCTTGTATTCTGTCCTTGAGCATAAGTTTTGGCATCTTCCTAGGGTGTTGCGATAAATGTGCAGGACGGAGGGTGTGGTACTGTGGTGTTGATAGTAACACGTGAAGTACAGCCCGATTCCCTGAGAGTTCGTGTTTCATCGAAGTTTTTAAAGCATCTGGGCCTGATGGATGCTAATGAGCTTATAAACTCATATCATAAAATCCTGCAGTATAAATAATGAGAAGTTGTTTATGAGCATCCATTGTGGATACATTGAAATTCCCATGTCCTGGACAAGTTAAAAACGTCATTGTGTAAGGGACTTTATTTATAATGTTCTTTTCTGTATGACTTGATGTTACTTGAAATAGGTAAAACTATATTCAAAGTTCTTTCTTTCTTTCTTTCTTTCTTTTTTTTTTTTTTTAGTGGTTGTGCAGAGTAGTTTAGTCTGTTGGAAAGAGAGCGGCCAAGAGTTTTAAATTCCCAGAATCCTAAGCTTAAGCTCACCTTGACTTATAGCATATGATTTTTGAGTGAGTCATTTACTTGCCTTCCAGCTTCTTCCTCTGTAAATTGGGGACAGTCACGCCTCCCTACCTCTCACTGTTGTATTGAGGGTAAGAGGAAGGCATGTTTCCTTGATCAGGGCGCAGTGCCCTGTGACTGTAAGTTGTTAATTTAGAGAGTTCTTTAGGGTAGTTGTAATGTGTGGGCCAGCTCCAGGAGAAGGAGAGAGGAGGCAGGGCCCGGAATGGGGAGGAAAGTAAGCTGCATCTTCCTGGAGGATCCTGCAGCTCTAGATCCATGTGGTTTTCCTGTGCTCCTGGAACAGGAGGCATCGCAGAGGTTATGGCTGGTCATAGATTTCGACATAGATTCCGACCTGGGTTATCAGGGTTCCCGTAGTCTTTATCTGTGAAATGTAGTGATAACGAAACAACAAATGTAATACATGGCGTGTAATTGTTAACAACCAACTGAGCATGTCCTGTGTGGCAGGCGTTGTGCTGAGTGCAGGATGACATTTGCTCCTTCCTTCAGCGGGTATTTAATGAGTGCTGCTGTATGCCAAGTGCTGCTCCAGACTCTCAGAATCAGGGTAGGATGGTGGGTCAGACAGAAAAAAATCTCGCTGCACATTTTACATGATAGTGGGGTGTCAGATAGTAACTACACACATAGATAAGGTGGTTCCCAGGGTCAGTGCTATCAAGAGAACTAAATCGGGTCAGGGAGAGGAAGTGGTGTTTTTAGCAGGGTGAGGTCCCTCTGAGGAGGAGAATTTGAGGTCTGAAGGAAGTAAACTGGTGAGGCTCGCTCCAGTCTGTCTGTGGCAGCAGAAGCTTGCTGTTAAAGGAGGGGCCAGAGGCTAGGGTGGGTGGAACCAGATGGGCAAGGCAGGAGGGGGACAGGAGATAGGGTCTGAGCTGGGCACTACTGGGGAAGCTGTGGATTCTGAGCAGGGAAAGGAAGAAATTGACCTTGTGTTTTATGATGTCCCTCTGGGTGATGGTTGCAGGGGGCCAGCGTGGGAGCAGGGAGACCAAAGCGAGGCCACCGCTGCATCTGGGGGATGCTCTGATGAATGGGTGGAGGTAGGGAAGTGTTTGGATGCTCAGTGTATTTTGAAGACGGAACCATCAAGACTTGCAAATGGATTCGGAGCCGATCCTCGAGAGAGAAAGGAATTGTGAGTGACACAGCCACTGGGTGAAGGATGATGCCATTTATCAATGTGGGAAGACTGGCTGAGGGTTATTTTTATAATGTGCTCAGCGGTCTCTGAAATTCATTAGTATTTTATTCCCACTTTACAGATGTGGAAACTGAAGATTAGAAAAGCATAAAGTTTGTCTAGGAAGAAGCCCAGTCAGGGTTAGGAGTGACTTGGGCCCAAGCCCTGCATTTTCGTCCCAGTTCTGCTCTACTCTGTAAATATCTGAATATCTGAATTTACGAAGATGCCAGATTCATATGAGTTGCCTGTGCAGATGCTTTGGAAATGCATCTATTTTTTAAAAGTATACCTTTATTAAGATATAATTTATATTCCATTCAGTTCACTCATTATTAGTGTACAGTTCTGTAATTTTGAGTACATTTGGAAGGCTGGGCAGTCATCACCCTAATCCAGTTTTAGATTTCCCAGTCCGTTTCTGTTCCTATCCTCAGCTTTAGGCAACCACTTAGGCAGTTTGTTTTCTCTCTCTAGAGTTTTGCCTTTTCTAGAAATTTCATACTAGTGGAATCCTACACTTTGACCCTGTGTGCCCAGCTTTGTTCATTTATATGATGCTTTTGAGGTTCATCCAGTGCTGATAACACATCTGTTTTTAAGACACATTCTTGGCCTTTCTCAGGAGGAGGTACTCTGTTCTGAGTTGAGAAAAACATCTACTAGGATACTTAAGGTGATGATAAAAGTAACAGCATTGACTGAGCATTTATTAATGCCAGATTTGGTTCCATTCATTATCTTTCATGTTCTTTCAGGTGATTCCATGAGGAGTACCGTGATTAGCGTTTTACAGATGAGGAAGCCAATGCCTAGAGGGCTTAAAAGGCTTGAGGATGGTAGGAATTGAGGTTCGTCTGGGGCCTGGTCTCAGCAGAGCTGTTCCTTGGCCACTCCTCCATTCCCATAGTGATAGATTCAGAGCTGGGACATCTTAGCTGCAGAGAGGGCTGGGAGTCCCACTTGGAATAATGCACTTTCCAGGTAAATCTAAAGTCGTGGTTTTCAGGAGAGTGTTTGTCCTGAATTTTTATTTTGTTATTACTGTACAGAAATTACAGTGCCGTACAGTGATCCATTTGTGAGGTAATTTTCTTAGTCATAGTGTCAGAATGGCACCACATTAAAACACATGATTGTGTCATTAGGCAGACCTTGCACTTGAGTTGTATTTTAAAATTTTGTTCACCAGAAATGCATTTTGGTATGAAGTAGCCTAAGGCTATTTATTACTTTATTATTAATGCATGGAATTAATTATCATGTACTTTTCAAGATGTTGATGTAATTATATATTAATGCATTTCCCTTGTTCTATCAATTCTACATTTAAGCAGTGTTTTTTCCTATCTAAATAATGTCTATATTGGAAGATTTTATATTCTGTATTATAAAGGAATTCTTTGTGTATCACAAGAATTCTAAAATTTTTGAAAAAAATTTAAACACCTTACACACATAAGTACCTTGGTCACACTTAATTATATAAATTTGGCCATGGCAAGCAATAAACTTGGAATTAGGACCAATGTCTTAGTTACTTTTCTCATTGCTGAGGCAAGATACCCGACGCCCAAAGTTAAGGGAGGAGGAAAGGTTTATTTAGCTCACAGTTTGTAGGGGTTTCAGTCCATAATGGGCTGGCTGCAAGGCAGGTGGCTTGGCAGGGGACAACAGTTCATGGTGGGCAGACTATAGCACAGCAACAAGGGGAAGATGAGCTTCTTTCTGTCCCTTATATCAAGTCTACTGGGATTAGGATGGTGTCAGTCCAATCAGGGGACTGATTTAGTAATCACACACCCTTAATCCTAGCGTTGAACCGTGAAACTGAAATTGCAGTAGGACTTGAGCTGCACATGTGATATGTATGTACTTTATGCAAAGTACATGTATAAAAAGAAGACAAAAATCAAAGCAAAACCAAAAAACCTCTAGGGTGCAGGTGTTAGGGTGGAGTACTGCTCAAAATGCAAAATCTGAGTTGCCTCTTGGCTGTCATTTATCTCTTTTTCTCTCCTCCTATCTCATAGGTACCTTGCTGGCTTCAAATGCTGATTTGTTGGTACTAAGCATCGATTTTCTCATTTTTACAAGAATAATTTTCAGAAGAGGCTCTGGGCTGCCAGATATGTATTGGCAAAAAGTGCCAAGCAGAGGAACGTGGAAGTTCCCTCTTGGAATATCTCCAGGCACTGCTGCCATTTCCGGTCCTCTGACCTGAGGGCTTCCCCTTTCCGAGCTGGGTGGGGCCCGCCGTCCTTCCCTGCTTTCTGCTTCCGGGCTCTGCCCTTTCAGTGGGTAGCAGTGCTGGCTGAATGTGCAGTCTGAGAAGTCAGATGGCAAGAGACAGGGGAACCCAGTAACCTGTTGAACTCCTCACCAGCCCAACATTGATCTATTTGAACCAGCATCTGGGAAAAAGGCCACGCAGTGCATTTGACTATTATGCTGCTTAAGAGCTTTATAAATGGAGAAGAGCTCTTCTTTTTTCACCCCTGTCTCCCTGTGTTAATGGTTTGTTGAACAGATCAGGTCGCTTATCTAGTTGAATGTCCCACATTCTGGATTTGGCTGCTAGTTGGCCTTTAAAACTTGTTCCACAAGTCCTGCGTTTCCCTAACCTGGAACTTAGCACCGGAGCTGGAGTGGATTCATGGGCAGCATGGTAGGCAGGGTTCACTTGTTGCTGGCGTCACCTGCCCCATGCTTCATCATCCGAGCACAAGGTCCAGCTGTCTACTTGCAGTGATGCGAATGCTAATCATTGGGTTTCTGTCTTGGTGGCTTCATGCTTCGTGGTGGATTCCCCACGGACTTATCTCCCAGTGTGAGCACGCATTGATGACAGTTGCTTGAATTAATTATCTCAAGAGAGATAGTTTAAGAGCACGTTAGTGTGCGAAGAGACTTAAAACTGGCTAGGGTGTCTGGGAAAACTATCAACACTGATGCCGCTTAGGGATGTTAGAGGCTCAGTGGAGAAAAGCAAGAGTGGCTTGGCTTTTCCAGCGATTGTGGGTACTTCCTGTCATTAAAGTTAATTGCTGTTTGCAAATCTTTATGAATGATACTGTGTCAGGTTAATTTTATTATAAATCTTATTTAACAGCTATATAAAATTCTGTGCACATATGCTAACTGTATGCTAAACATAACACGATTACCTGTTCACTACCTGTAACATAGGATTATGAGGTGTAATTCCACAAGGCTCTATAGTCCACAGTAGTTTATCTTTTGAAGTGATTATTTTTCCTGACATGTAAAGACATTTATGCCCTGTCTTTTTTTTAAGAAGAGGTAACTATTGATGAGTTTATAAAAACAGGAGGATGATAAAACTAAAATAGTTTTGTTTCTCTTCTGCCAAGATGTAAGAGAAATGGCTCCTTAAAGGCACCTTTGGACTTCACTGTTTAGAAAGGATGAATTATTGCAGTATTTTCAGTGGGAAATAGTTGAGAGGCCTTCTGAAGGGACTCGGTCATAGCAGATGAAATGAATTTATACATCCTCCATTCCACTGGGGTATACCATGTGGCATAGGACACCAGCAGTCTGATGTTTGCAGGCCACTGGTATGGAGATGGGTTGATTCCGCCTGTCATTGGCAGACCATCCTTTTGACACAGTGTGCTCCTAGAAACTGCTTCATGAGAAAGACCTCGTAAAGGAAGCCCTCGGATTTGGGGTACCTCCTATGGGTTTGTCTCATAATTAGGAGTCCTGCTTTTGAGCAGACACTTGGTATAAAATAAATCATAGCTGTCACCAACACAAACAAACATATAAAATCTGAAATCCTAGAAGAATTTGACATTGAAAATAATGCTGTGTTGTCAGAGAGGGTTTGAGCATAGAGAAACCAAAGAAGCCAAGCGCTCATATGATCTAGGCGTCTCATTTTTGGTGAATAAACTAATGCTTAGATGAATAAACAGCTTGCTCAACACCACACAGCTAATGATGGGTGGAGTTGGAACCACAACTCACCCAGAGCAAGGATCACTAATAGTTGAGTGCTGCTCATGCACATGCTAAATGCTTTACATGCTTCTCTTTTTTTATCCTCATGACAGCCCTGTGACACGGGACTGTAATTGGCTCTCTTCTGCTGAGGAGCACACTGAGGCGTAGAGGTGTTCAGTAACTTTCTGGTGATCACACAGGACTCGGATACACTCACTACAGAGAGCACTGTATTCCGTTACCCATCCTCTAGTCCTCCCTCCTTCCTTCCCTCCTTCCTTCCTTGTTTGTCCCCAGGTACCCTCTTATTATTTTTAAGCTCATTTATTCCTTATTAAAGGAATGCCTTATTCTTAATGACCTACAAACGTGGCCTTCCACGTACTCTTAAGAGCTATACTTCAAAAAAAAAATCAGCTCTTAATTTGTTATGAATATGGTCAATGGAAAGTGATACGCTAGCTAGAATAAATATTATTTCAATAATCAGTAATTTCACCTTTTGTAACTTTAAAAGATACACGTTTTGTGTGATAGATGCCTCAGGACTCTTGAAAGATGTCTAGGAAGGTTTGAAATGATAGTTTCTTTTGATAAATGCCCTGGGCCAACTCAGAGTTTTAAAAATAATTCTTCTGATTATACTTTAAAATAAAAACATCACCTCTTACCTTTAAATGTTTGGAAGCACCACCAAGAAGCTGACTTGCTTGTGAGCTGGGGTGTCCCCATCCTCCCGTCCTCCTCCTCTCCCTCCTCACCCTGGGCAGCCCCGAGCAGCTCTGGAGCGGGGCCTTGGCGAGGTGCAGAGACTGCAGGGGCGTGGTGAGGGTGACAGGCTGGAAACCACGAGGGTGAGAAGCCCTTCTCGCGGTGGGAGAGGGTGTCCGGTGTTGGTTTCTGAGGGTAGTCTCTCATTTCTTTCTTGTTGTTTTTGAGATAGGGTCTTGCTGTGTTGTTATGTTAAGCTTGCTCTTGAACTCCGAGGCTCCTGTGATCCTCCTGCCTCAGCTTCCCAAGCAGTTGAGGCTCAGGCCCAGGTCATGATGCTCAGGTAACCTTCCTATTCCTCAAGGCTCCTGGCGAGGCCCCTCTTTTCTCTGTCCGTGCTGCCACGGAGATCCCAGTGTGGGTGCCTCAGGGCATTTATTAAAATGGTAACCTGTGTTCAGTGAGTGGTGAGGAGACAGGACGGGAGAGCCCGATAATGTCCTGGGAAGCGTCCACTTAGAGTGACCTGCATGCTGATCCATGGGTGCCTTTAAACAGTCTGTGACAAAATAAAAATACATTTGGCTTACAAATACCCACAGATATGCCTGGAGGAGGTTTGCTGTTTTGGTCGTTCTAAATGCTTTTAAATTGCAGCTCTCCATGCACTTCTGGCTTCATACTACAACTGAAATATGTGACTCTAGGAAGACTGTTTTCCCTCCACTGCATTTACGCTAGAAACTAAACAGCTCGCATGTACAGTCTGGTGCGTGCTGCAGGCACACACTTCCTGGTGAACCATAGTGCTTAGCTGACTAGTTCCAGACTCTGCCTATTTATAGCCCCTTCAGAACCATCATCAGATGGCTGGCGCTGTGTTCCCATCATGTGGACTCACAGGGCCCTTCTAAGAAGTGGAGATGAATTGCTTTCACTTACGGGTGGATCATTTGGCAGTGTTCCAGTATGAGCCCTGGCTGGAGTTTGCAGCAGTCCTTGTAGGATTGAGCACTGGACCAGGCCCTAGGAAACATGCAGCCCTCTTCCTTTACAGACAGTGCTGAGGCCTAGGGCCTTGGAGTCGGGCAGGACTTGAGCTCCTTGGTGTGCACCTGGGGCTGGAGCTCTCTTCCTTCACTTCTGACTGCACCGTTTCCTCTGTCTCACCCATCATGCCTCACCCTACCTGCCTTGTACTGCCACTCGCACCACAGAAGAATAAAAATAAGATCAGGAAACTGAACTTCTTAAGTTACCAGCATGGTGACGACGAGTTTATTACAGAGAAAGAATAATGTTTAATACTCTGCTATCCTGAAAGCTGCCTATTTTCATGTGTGTGTGTAAGAAATTCTTGTTCACACTAATGGCAAGTTTGAAAACATTAAATGTTAAAAATACTCATGCCATGAACAAAAGCCTAGGCATTTAGGTGAGTGGATGAGGACCATCTTTGCCAACTGCTCTTTGCCAACTGCTGTCTCTTGTCCATGTTCTCATGTCTGTCCAGTTACTTACTCTCTGAACTCTAATGATTATTTTGCAGTGCGTTCTGCGGAGCTCTTGGCTCTGTTGTTGTAGATGGCTGCCAGTTGTGCTCAGCTTATCCTGTAACCTTCAGGGCTCTTGCACACCACAGCATCTGTGAGCACATGTCTTTGCCATATTCTCTTTTCCTGGGGACTCCCCAGGGTACATCGCTCCACCTGTAGTGTCGGCAGCAGGGGCTGGTGGCTCACGGGAACGGGGAAGAGAGGAGCTAGGAGCCTTGTCTCTTTTCGCTTCTCAGCCTGGTCAGAGTGGTTTGGAGAGTCTTACTTTGATTTAACCGCCTGGAAAATGGTGTGAGGGAGCAGAGGTCAGGGAGGTGCGGTCCAGGGTCCAGTGGGCCATCCTAGTGCCAGTTGTCATTGTAGAGAGAGCACTACGCGTGTTTTCTTTTTTCCCTATTGGGAAGAAAGAGTCGATGCTCTTCCTTGAATGTCCAGCAGCTGTTTTATCTGCAGGTCCTTGTGAAGTTCTGAGACCCTTTGTTCATGGTGAGATGGAACGGAAGGCCCTGAGGACTTGAGGGCTGTGGGGTGAAAGTACCATTGTCACCTGGGAGGTGCTTCTCTACCTGGGGGTTCCTTAGCCACCTGATTGCTGCCGTGGTGAAACATCTGATTAGGAACTTTGCGGATAAGGGGCCCTGTTGTCTTACTCTCTTCTGTCCCTGTAGGTCCTGGATGGAGTAAGCACTTCTCCTAAGCACTTGCAGCTGTTCTAGGTCAGGCACTGACCTGCTGACTTCATTTGACCCTGGGTGTGCTGTTTATTTCAGTGGGGCCGTGCGGGCTTCCTCAAGTCTGCTCCGTGTGACCTCCTCAGCCAGTCTTTGGACTCAGTCCCTGTCGGCATCTGGGATCTATAGGAGTACCTAAGGAGTTCCTTTTATGAGGAACTCCTGTGTTTATATCATTTTAGTCCTACATTTTTTGAGCTCAAAAATCCATTTCCTGGGGATTGCCTTGGAACTTACACAAGTGATGACCACGAGGTGGTCCCTGGCCTTGGATCCCAGGAGGTGGCTGTGGGATTCCTGCAAGAGTCTGAGCAAGGTTGAAACACAGATCCTCCTAATGAGTGGACAGTTTTGGCCTTCTCTCTCTTCGCCTCTGTAGCTTCCTTCTCTGTGAACTTTTCCTCTTCCTTCGTGGCAGCTGTGCTGGCAGTAAATGCATAGGTTGATTGGGTGGGGCCTCTTCTTCTTCCTCCGTCCCCACCCACCCTATCTTTATGATTTGGGTGGAGTGATGTGTCCGGCCATGACTTCCGTGATCCTGCTCTAAAAAAAACAAAGAGAGCTGTGCAATATGCTTGGGATCTCCCATAGAAAAATACACTAAACATAGAAGAGGGCAGCTGGTAAGTGGGTGATTGGGTGCCTGGAAGGGTGCACCTGCTCCTATCCTGTTTGCAGAGCCCTGTGGCCTATGTTGCGGTTCTACATCTCACATCGCTTGTCGTTAATGAGCGGTGGTTCCCCTGCAGTATATTTAGTTCTGGGTTGTGCGTATCTCCCTCAAGGGTCCTGCCTCTGGATTTTAAATAAGACCACGACTCTCACACAGAGAAGGCTACGTCTTCTCTGGTCTCCCTAGGCAACTTAGGCCAGATGAATAATTCTCTTTCCAATTTCTTTAAATTCAGAAGCAGCTTGAGTTGACCAGCTCTGGAATTGGAGTGCTTGGGCTGTTTTTCTGGGACTGCAGTTTGCCAGCTTTGTGATCTTGGGCAAGTGAATTATCCGATTGAGTTTGTTTCCTGAGCAGGGAGATGGAGGTAATAATAGTGCCTCTTCCTCTGAGTGTGACAGTGGTGAGTTACTGCCTTAGCAGTGTGCCTGTAGAGAGCGAGCTCGTAGAGAAATGGTGATAAGGTAGCTGTGTTATTGGTAGCACATACCTCAAAGTTCTGGTATTGTTTTCAGAACTGTTGTCTGTCTTCTAGAGGTCTGGTCACTGTCTGTTCTCTAATTGTGGCCGGAGTGAATTGTTTGAGAACTCTGCACACACTTACGGGGACAGCAAACGAGGTGTTTGAAATTGAAACTGTCCTGATAACGTGTATGCTAGCAGTAAGTCATGCAAGTAAGGTGAGGATGGAGTTCTCCATGGCTGAGGACAGGTCGATTCTAATGCACCCTAGCCAGGAGCATGAACTGTGGCCTCAAATGTGGCCACGTAGAATGTTCTGCAGTATGCAAGGATTGTAACTGTTGGCCTGGGCAAATTCTACTGTTTTTGTTTGGTACTGGGGATTGAACCTAGGGCTTTCACACTGAGTTACGTTCCCAGTCCTTTTTATTTTTGTTTTTATTTTTTCTTGAGATAGTCTTGCTAAGTCACTAAGTTGTCCAGGATGGGCTTGAACTTGCAGTCTTCCTGCCTTAGCTTCCCAGTGTGTACAATTTTAAACAGTGATACCAGACTTCATGCAGTGTGTCTCCTTATGCTAAGTGGACGTTGATTTTGAAACATTCTGGCATGGTCATCTGCAGATGATGCCAGAGTTAGGCATCCTCTGGGAACACCGTCATACCTAGTAAGGCTGTGTGCGGGGATGGCTAAGGGGAGGGTATCTTTCAGAGGAGCTGGTGTTTTACTACAATCAGTGGCCTGGAGCTCTGAGCCTGCACTGTTTTTTCAGGGTGGGGATGGGCTCAGGGTGGTCTTCGCCCTGATTTCCAGTCACATCACTTCCTTTTGCACTCTTCTGCAGCCACACTGCCCCATTTGCATATTCCTGAACTGTCAGTGCATACTTGCCCGGGGCCTTCAGGGCTCCCTAAATCCCTGTCTGAAAGGTTTTTACCCACACATGCAGGGGCCCCTCTCAGTACTGTACAAATACAGCCCCTTGACGTGCTGCACCCTCTGCCCATCCTTTGTTTCTCTTCCTTGCATGTCATCAGCTGTGCTTCTTGACCGTCTTCCTCCTCCCCTAACCTCCTCTAAATCATGCATTCCGTGGAATCTGACCTGTGCTGGCCCTGTCCAGACGGAGACTTGGTTCTGTTCTTGCTGTATGTGGCTGTAACCTCAGGTGTCCCTCAGCCAGGTGAGATTGCTTTTCATACTTTCCAAAGCCATATAGAATAGCGTTCTTCAGGTCTTAATCTCTGACACTAGCTTTGTCATCTGTCTTCTCAATAAGCTGGCAGAAGGAAATGATATTTGTGAAGAAAATTCTGCAGAGTACATTAAGTTCCACCTTGATAGGAAATCGGGACCTGGGAGCCCAAGTAGGAGGATCCGGTTAGCATTTCTTTTCAGTGAATTAAAATGAATTAACGACCATTGAATTAAAAGCCAGGCAAAATCCTATGCCTTTGACCTTTATTATTTTTTAAAATAGAAGATAGCTGTGTGTTCAGTATGCTTTTATTTGTGCACAAAAGGATATTATCTATATTGTAGCTCATTGTTCCTTATCTAAGGTTTTGTGTGGTAAACTTCTTTTAGACTATCATGCCCTGACTTTTTTCCCCTGAGAGGATGGGATGCTATTTTTTTCTGAGAATGAAAAATATGTAACTTTGTTTTGTTTTGTTTTGTCCTAGCCACGAGGAAGCTCAAAACCACACTTAATACACAGAGCTGGAAATTATATATGTTCTAATGGGTAACATTTTTGCTGTTTTTTGTGTAGGGTGCCTTGACTTTCTGATTCCATTATATTTACCTAATTGCATATCTGACTTGAGTTTTAAGGTATCCTAAATCTTCTTTGGAAAGTACCAAAGAATGACAAGGCAGTTTTTCCTCTCTCCTAATATGAGGTATTGAGCCTCAAAATTGGTTTTGAAATTCTCTTGCCCTTTGTGGTTTTAACTTGGGTAACACTACTTGCAGAAATTTCTGTTTGCTCAAGTGGAATTTCCATTTCTTTGGCTAATAAACCCAGGTTAGCAATTTTAGGATGGTTGCCAGCTGGGCAGGGAGGTTGGCACTGGTAAATAATCTCATGCTGAAAGGGAAAAACTGTACAAGAGAAATTGTTCTTTTTAAAACTTCTTTCTTTTGAAACTGCCTAGCTCTGTAGCTGCTTCATGGCTTTGTAATTACTGTCTTGACCGCTGTGACCATGAGAGCGTAACCGAACATAACAGGATACTTGATTGTACCAAACTTTGTGGTCATTAATCTAGTCTTGTAACTGATGGTCATTAATCTAGCCCTGTAACCGATGATCTCACCCTGCTAGTTCATCCGAAATGCCAGGCTGTTCTGTCTCACCTTTGTACCTCCTTTGTACCTCCTGCTTGTGCATCATATGAAAGCCCTAGATCACTAGAGATTGGGTTCTGGTATTCTGGGAGTGATCCCGATCAGTACCCATCGATGTAAATAAATCTGCCTCCAAATCCTGGGTGTCTTTTCGGTTTTTGCTTGCCGTTGCAATACTGTTGGAGGCAGAGCTCTCACTGATTTTATCTGGTTTATTCTAATTGTGAGATTTTGTTCACTTTGCAGTAGTAGCCTTTAAACATGCACCGCTTTAGGGAAACCAGCCATCTGGTTTCAGAATATTAAGCATACCATGTCTCAAGTCCCACTTTTCCAAAAGACTTGAGTTTAATTCAGTAACTTCATGCCTTTCCATGTTCATAGAATTTTGTGAGTTTCTGTGGATATTTACAGATGGTGCCTAAATAGCTGAACCTGGTTTTGAGAAGCTAACATTTTAATACAGTAGTTTTTGAAGTTAGTGTGTTGAATTGTTGACTATTTTAGAAGCAAATTAAGGGAATATTTTACAAAAATCAGTTTATTTACTGACATAAACTCATCATTTAACATAATGAATGTGTATTTTCTACATGTTTGTTATTGGGAGGCCTCATGAGAGGCCTGTCGAAATTAATAGAAAAATAATTTGTTATAATTTTTCTTCCTAATTTGGTGAAATCCTAAAGTGAAATGTGAACATAGGCTTCAGCTCTAGTCTGCATGTGGACAGAGTTGCTCTGTTCTTTTTGGAGAGGCTGATGGAGAGATCATTCATCACCCAAGTTAGTGATAAAGCACAGGGGCGTTGAATTGCCGCAGTGTCCAGGTGGAATTTTGATTGTGTCATCAGTGCTCTAGCCATGACTGTTCAGGCACCTCCGTGTTTCTCTTCTGCCCTTGCTCTCTTGTTCTAATCTCATGTACAATCGTAGTGTTTTTCTTTGCTGAGTGGGAGTCCTCAAATCATTTTTTCATGTGGGGTTTTCTTGCCTTCCGCATGGCTTCCTAGCTATGGGAAATACTATGTCCTAACTAGAGACTGCTGTAATTTACTGTATAAAGAGGGCCAGAAAGTGAACAAAATTTGGCAAGATACCACCTCTCAGCAAATGTGCGATGGATTTTTTTCCCTAGTGAAAACCTATCACATTTATAAGCTAATAGCATTATTTCAGAATCTCCAAGGAAATGTGTATCCATGATAGGGAGGGAACTTACTTATTCTAGATTTTTTTCCCACGTATTTTGTACATTGAAAAAATTACTCAAAGAGTTTTGGTAAAGTGAAGACAGATGAGTAAAATTGGATTTTTGGGGAGTGTAATATTTGGATGTTTATTAAACTTCTAGTGAAAGGTCTGGTGTCCTGGGCACAAATGCTGGTGACAGGATATTTGCCCTGGGGACCTTACAGGTCGTGAGGGAGGCCGTGTACTTACAGAAAACAAAAATATTAGACAAAGTAGTTCAGTCATTCTGCTTTGGAAATGAAAGGGTACCATATTGTTTATTGAAATTTTCCTAATTGGAAGAGAGCTTTCTACTGACATTTCTCACACATTGAAATTGGTTCCATGTTAGCACTGTCTAGTCGGGATGAACTGGGTCAAGGAGCCATTCTTAGGTGACTTCAGTGAGATTACCTTTAATAAAATGTAATTAGTTTAATTAAATGTATTTTCTGGCCTGCTGCAGTCACAGAAATATTAACTCTCTGAAAATATTTATTTTGGAGAAAAAATGACTTTAACGATGGAGTGGTCTACGAATAGATAACTATAGATTATAAGTTATACTTTTATGTATATTTGTACTGAAAAACATTGGCCTGCTTAGCTAGGGTTAACGTGTGAAAATGGGATATAGGCAGAGCTATAACACAGGTTTAAAGGGCTTGGTATTTAGGAAATGAGTGAGGTCCCTGTGGGAGAATAAGGCCCCTTCTGCCATCTTGGGAGCTGAGATCCTGGGATCTCAGTGTAAAAATCTGGTCAAACACTGTGATAGTAATCAGTATACTTTTGGAAATAAATGGCTTTAAAAATAAAAAAATAGGGGGCGGGATTTGTTTTTGAGACAGCATCTTCTATGTAGTTCAGGCTGGCTTGAACTTGGTTTATAGCCCAGGCTGCCCTTAAATTTGCAATCCTCCTGTCTCAGCCTGTTGAGTGCTGGGATTACCCCCATGTCTGGCAAGAAATAATGTTTTGATTAAGAATGTGTTGCATGGGGCCCATGAGATGGCTCAGTGGCATAAGTGCCTGCCTGGCAAGCGCGAGGTCCTGAGTTCGACTCCTGGTATCCACATACGATAAAAGGGCCAGTGATATCGCTTAGCGGCATGGGCGCCTGCTGACATGCGAGGTCCAGAGGTTGACCCATGGTACCCACAAAAAAAAAAAAAAAAAAAAAAGTGTTGCATGATTATATTCTTTTTGACCTACTGCTCAAAATCAGTATTTAATTTTTTTTTTTTTTTTTTTTTTTTTTTTTTTGTGGGTACCGGGGGAACGACCTCAGGACCTCACGCGCCAACAGGCACCCGTGCCGCTGAGCGATATCACTGGCCCCTTTTTCGTATGTGGGTTCCGGGAGTCGAACTTGGGCCTTCGCGCTTGCAAGGCAGGTGCTTAAGCCACTGAGCCGTCTCACCGGCCCAGTATTTAATTTTTTGGTTTTCTTTGTTTTTAATTACAGGTAACACATTACTGATCCCAAAATATTTTGGGAGGATTTAATCTAATACAAATACTCCTTCTACTCAACAATATGATAATTTCTCTTGTTCTTAACAGAGTAATTGTGGTGTTCTCAACATTTCTTATCAATGAATACTTTTTAAGCATTGCAAACTTTTTAAATTTCAGAGTAAGCATCCTTATTTCTCTTTCTTGGAAAAAACTGAAAAAAGTGGAAAGACGTGACTATACTGTTAGAATTCTAGTAGTACGTCACTCTGTTGTAAATATGTCTTCCCAGTTACATTGGTCTCACTAACATCATGCAGTGTAGAAAGCCTCCACTATTTTGGAGGGAATTTCCCAACTGTTAATTACTTGCTAACTCTATTTTTATTGTGATAAAACACACACAGCAAATGCTCAGATTTGAATCTTTTTAAGTGTACAGTTGAGCGGCATCATGTCCATTCACACTGTTGTGCAGCCGTCACTACCACCCACTGCCACAACTTTTTCATCACCTCGAAGCAAAACTCTGTGTCTATTAAGTAGTTACCCCATTCCTCTTCTCCTCAGCCCCTGGCCACCAGCTTTCTGCTTTCTGTCTGTGACTCTGACCACTCTGAAGACCTCCGATAAGTAGAATCACGTAGTATTTGTTTTTTTGTGACTGGCTTATTTTGTGTCACATAATGTCCTCACAGTTACCATGTAGTAACATAAAAATTTCCTTCC
Source organism: Erethizon dorsatum (assembly GCA_028451465.1). Taxonomy (NCBI): domain Eukaryota; kingdom Metazoa; phylum Chordata; class Mammalia; order Rodentia; family Erethizontidae; genus Erethizon; species Erethizon dorsatum. The sequence goes on from CM051834.1 coordinate 70,249,938, forward strand.
TGTTGAAGGGTAGTAGTCCATTGTACGTAAATGCCACATTTTGTTTATTCATTTATCCATTGCTGGATCTGACTCACTATTTGTATAGTGTAGGTCACAACCTGCATTTTAAAACATGAAATACAGTAGGAAACGTGTGCCCTTGTTGTGCTCTTACTCGCAGTGGCTGGGGCTGCCTGGTGTGCACTGAAGTTGTGTGCCTGTGTGAACTGCTCTGCGGCGCTGCTGTTGTTTCCTTGGATTCCCGCTGTTACACAGAGCATTCTCCATGCTAAGTCTGTAGGCCTTTCCAGTGAGAAGTCTCCTAGGAGGTGAGACCTGCTATAGATAAGGATAAACATTAAACTAGAAATTTTGAAAAATGTTCCTGCCGCTTTATTCAGTGCAGTAAGCTTACCTTTGTTAGTGCTTACTATTGATCCACACGGTTAAGAGTTTTACGAGCTACTTACCTCAGAGGTTTTCATAAATGACAGTGTTAATAAAGAATGTCACATTTCTTTCCTGCTGTTCTCAGATTGGGTGTAGTATAGTGGAGAGTAATGTCATCTGGAATGAAACAGCTCTAGATTCAAACATTCTGTTACTGGGTGGCTTGACCAATTTTATACTGTTTAGGAAGAGATACCACCGTCTTTACGCAGAATTAGACCAGGTTAGAAATGGAGATATTTGGAGAAATGTGTGGTGTAATGTCATTTAAAGGTCATTTTTTATTTCCTGTAGAATATAATTTCCCAATTCCTTTTCTGTGAGTTTACTAAATTTACCAATTATCTGTTGCAGGTCCTTATGCTAAATTTTTTCCTCAGTCTCTTAGTCAGCTTTGGTTCACTGGATAATGGACTGAAAGTGTGTGACCGCTAGTCTGATTTGATGCAAAGAGAGGGACAATTGTGATCATCCCTAACTACCTTGTTCTGAGGTTTGGATGACAGCTAACTTCTGATCTGTAGAAGCTCAGAACAGGCAGGAGACACACGTAGGTATGAAAGGAATTTCCCAGATGCCATCAGTCCAAGCCACATGTTCACCAGTCTGCAGAATGTCTTACTGAAGATCGTGTTTAGAAATGAATGGATTAAAACAACAGCAAAAAACATGGTTCACTTTTAGTTATTGGATGAATTATATCCACCAGACATATATAGTTTGAATGGCTTTTGGTACAGAATTCAGAGTAACAGTTCGTTCTTACAGATCCAGTTGGGGGTAACTCTGCAGGATGCCTGAAAAAAAGTATTCCCTGATAACCATTTGTTAAATATAGTTAAAGATTTTGGGGGAGGGTTGCATTCATTTGTGTGTGTGTGGTGCGTGTGTGTGTGTGTGTGTGACTAAACTCTGTTCTCAGTTAATTCATTTTTGGCTTTTATTTATTTATTTGTTTGTTTTTGCAGTCAGAGTACAGCTGAACTCTACTACCAGTGCCTGTCAGGTCTTTGGGCAGTTTTCATGTTGGGAGCTACACAGTGTTTCTTGTGTTGAGGGCTAGGAAGGGGCAGGAAGAACAGATAAACTCGTGGGGCACAGTTGAGCTTCTAAAAATATTGCATGTTCACGTTGATACACTTGGGAGGATCTGAGAGAATCAGACTAGAGCCACACGGCATTGTTTGTAGTTTTTCCAAGGCAGCCTCCCTGTGCCCGATGTACAGAGCGAGCAGGCTGCGTCCTGGGAGGTGCCAGCGCCTGCCCGTTGCGGGGCGTGAGTTGATGTCAGTTCACTAAGTAGGTGCTGGCTGTGCTTCTGCAGTTATAACGTTACAGTCTTTGCTTTGATGTTGATTTGTTGCTTCCTAACAGTTGGATAGCAATGACCCAGAACTTTGAAGGAAACCCTGTTTTAGAGAGGAGGACCCGTTGGCCCCGAGGTTATACAGATAGTAGAACACAGTTGGGAGTAGAACTCAAGTCCCTTCTCCACCAGGGCTGTTTATTTCAAAGATCATGATACTCTCCATTGTAGCCATCCAGGTGTTCAGAGTTCCCTCTTTCTGAAGTTGCTGCAGAAACAAGAAAATGTGAACTCGAGCTAAGAGTAAAGGCTGGGGTCTTCCTACGGGATGTTGAGCAATCTGGTTCTTGCTGGAAAATGTGTGAACTTAACCTTGTGGGGTTCACACTGAGACTGAATGAAAGTTATGACTTACGGTAGTGAGTGGTATTGGACATTGTGTCTTTGGCAGGAAGAGAGCTTTATAATAGGCTGTCACTTTTGTAGTCATGTACTCATTTTATATTTTTCTCCTAGGAATTCTTCAAATGCCTAAACGTGTCTGTCAAACTTTGGAGGAATTGTCCTTTTCTTACCTTTAAAAAATCTTTTTATGTTCAGTAACTTTTATCACTCTTATTTTTATTTTTTTATATGCAGGTACCGGGAGTCGAATTCAGGACCTCTTGCTTGCCAGGCAGGCGCTTATTCTGCTGAGCTCTATCACTGGCCCTATCACTCTTATTTTAATCCATGCTCTGTCTAGAATCCTGATGATTAAATTTACATTTTCTTTGGAGATTTCTCTTTCCAGTAAAATGTGACTATCCAGTGAAGATCATGGGACTGATATATATTTTGAAGTACTTGTTACAGCCTGAATGTTTACCCCCCTCACTATATTCACATGTTGAAATCCTAACCGCAGTGTGATGGTGTTTGGAGGTGAGGACTCCAGGAAGCGGTTAGGTCGTGAGGCGTGGCCCTCACAGGAGGAGACAGGAGAGCTTGCTGTCTCTGTTCTCCACTGCGTGTGGACAAGTGAATCGACTGCGCTCTGAGACTAGGAAGCAGCCCTCACCAGGCACCGGGTCTGCTAGCTCCTTGGTCTTGGACTTCCCAGCTCTCAGGACTATGAGAAGTAAATATATATATATATTTTTTTTTTTTTTTTGTGGGTACCGGGGGGTCGACCTCAGGACCTCGTACGCCAGCAGGCGCCCGTGCCGCTGAGCGATATCACCGGCCCCTTTTTCGTATGTGGGTTCCGGGAGTCGAACTCGGGCCCTCGCGCTTGCCAGGCAGGCGCTTAAGCTGCTGAGCCATCTCACCGGCCCGAGAAGTAAATATTTTTAAGTCACTCATGCTGTGGTAAATTTGTGACAGTAGCCTGAGCTGACTAAAACGTCCTTTATTTTAGCAAAAATAGCACTTGATTTGAACTTGTCTTTACCTTTTCCCTAGTAGTTGCAGAATATTAAAAAAAAAAATGCAACAGCAGAAAACAGAAACCAAGCAACCGCAACACAGTACTCTGATGCACCCCGAGATACGTTTTTCCTCTTGCCTGTTTGGGATTGGGGGAGAGTTTCTTGTCAACCCACTAAGTCAGTCGCACTACTTTAGTCTCTATCTAATAAGAAAAGGGATTTTAGGGCCCTCCTTTATGTTGTGTAACAATTTTCACAGTGGCTTTGGCTTTTCTTGCTCCACACGGTTTCACCACCCTGTCCTGCAGGCCTAGTGTATACAAATATTTGGTGAAATATGATGTTGACCCAGACAAACAGATTACACACATTTTTTTTTTCTTTTTGTGATTGCATCTGCCATGTCTTTTCATTTGAGAAAAAATGGGCTACCCTTATGTTAACATATGGTAATCATCTTCCTTCTACATAGTCATATTTATTTATATGAAAATAAAATTTTTAGTAGCAGTGATAAATGCCACCTTAGTAACCCTGGCCTAGCATGTGAACACTTAGTAGAGTATTTTCTTATTGTAGCTAATGAAAATGATATAAAAATTTATATTTATTGGCAACTCTTTTTGAAAAAATAGACTGACTTACCAGTGGGGGTTTCTGCTCTCACTTCTGCGTTCTGGCCTTGCATGAGCTCTGGGGCTGGAAAAGTCCCGAACTCAGTGGCCTGTCCTAGAGACACTGTGGAAGTTACTCTGCATGCCCCAGAACAGGGCCTAGACCGGTGCTCCTTTGAAGCAGCACTGCCCTGCTTTGAGGTGGGGCCAGAGAGAACCTGGCCAGGCAAGAGAAGGGCAGAGGACCCTTGATGTCCTTCCAAGGTCCCTAGTCCCAGAACCGCCACTCTCCTGGTGACCTGTGACCTTACTGGGCCTTTGTGTTTGGTTAGGGCCCGAACACTCCCAGGCCTGGCTGGACTATTTCTTTCATGCCCGGAACTTAACTGGAAGGTTAGACTGAGCAGAAGTACAGTACTTGGGTTGATGAAATTTTTCTGCATATGTTTTTTCTAAATAATGCTAAGAAGTTTTTGCTGGAACAATATATTTTCTTGTTGAATCTTTCTAGCTTCCTTTCATACGACTCAAATCATTTGGTGCAATCTTAACGTGTACATGTGTACACGCACACATGTTTGCACAAGGCAAAATACAACTAACCACAACACTTACCCTCCCCTTCTTTCCCTGGCGATGTGGTAACTTGAATCTTTTTCCTTTTGGCTTTTATTGTCAAGAACTATTTTCTACATCTATATTTCTCCATTAGTTTTAGGCTGTTGTTACAGCTCCAAATCCATCAGGATTTTCTGGATTCAGTTGCCAAACCCATCATTAGTGAAATATGTGGGATTTAAGGAGATTCAGGATTGGGCAGAGGTTTGAGTGAGTATGAGAACAAGGATGATGATTTGTGAAGCAGACATCTGGGAATTGAGTTCCAGGGGAAAGGATGCTGAGACAAGGACCAGAAGGAATGCATTTCAGAGCTTAGAGAATTTCTGACTTCGTTTTGGGGGGATAAATATATGTCTTTGTACCAAATAGTTTCCAATGTGTTGAAATACAATTGTGGGACACTGTCTCTGCTGTAGACACCATTTACTAAGATCCCAAACAGTGGTCCCCAGATCTTGTGGGATGTAGCCCTTTTCCACTTGCTCAGTCCCTTCCCATCAGCACTTGCGTCTGTGGGTTCCCCCATCCCTCCAGGCTCAGGGGACTTTGCTCCTATGACAGCTCTGTGCTTCCCCCTCTATCTCCCCCTATCTCCTTGCCTTCCAGCTCTTCCACCTTTGCACGTCTCCTCCCTTGTGATCAGCCAGCTCTCAGGCCTCTTTCCCCAGTGTCTCCTTCCTGCTCCTATTAGAAACCCAGCTGGTTTGCTCTGGACCCAGCAACTCTTGTGAATGGAGAGTTCCCTGTCTCCTATGCTGTGTGCGGCTGGGGGTTTGGAGGCAGGAGATGGAGACTCTGCCCTTCAGGCCATTTTCAAATTGTTACTCTTCCATGCCCATCCTGTTCCATGAAGGCTCATTTCAATAATCTGTCCTCGGCCCCTCAGTGCTGTCATTTCCTGGTTACTCCCCCTCACTGACCATTCAGGCACTGGACTGCAGTCTTCTCTTAGGTGTCCGTGTTTGCTAACACTCCCGAGGTGATCCCAGCAGCAGCCAGAGCTGGGAACCAACAGTCCCAGTTTGCGTGGGGGTTGGAGAGGTTGGGCAGTCTGGGGACTGAAAAGATGGCCAGGGTGTAGGATAAGTGCTCAAACCAGGGTGAGAGACCACCCTGCAGTCTCTGTTCTAGGTCTCGTTATACCAGGAGTTGCCATGACGTGAAATTCAGAGATCCAGCCCACTGGCCAGAACATCCTGCCCTTCAATGCATATAAGCAGGAGGTCAGACCTTCTCCCACAGGTCTGTTTCTGGCCCCTGCTTCCTGCTGTCTGCCAGACCTGTCCCGCTGCACTTTTCCAGTCTCAGCCAGCACTGCAGCTCTGCCATATCCCTCTGTCTGCTGACTCGGCTCATCCCAGCCTGGGAGGCCTGGGCTGCCGCTCATGCCTGTCCTGCCAGAGAGCGTGACCCAGAGCCTCTGTACGATCTGTTCCTGCCTCACCTGGGCCTGCACACTGCCTGGAGTTTTCCTCATCAGCCCTCTCACTTCCCGTAATGACTTTCCCAACCTTTTCAGTGCTCCTCACATCTCCGGTTTCATACTCAGCCGCTTCCCTTCTCCTTGCCTCTGCCTGCAGATGATCTATCCATCCTGGAGGCATTGGTGAAGGCCGCTGCCTGTTCTTCCCACTGGCTTTGCATGTTGGCCTGCTTCTGGACCTATCTTGTTTTACATTTTTCTTCTCATAATGGAAGAGGAATCCCTGTCACTTTCTAAAAATCAGCTTTTCCACTCCCTCCACCCTTTTTGAACTGCCCAGAGCTGGTGTTTCCTTCTTTTTAAGCATTTATGAATGCTCAGGTCTCTCCCACCTTGAGACCCAAGCAGAAAAGAGCAAACTGTTTCAGCCCTTCTTTAGCTATCACTTTTATTCTCTTGGTTAAACTGAGTGATATTCTGCTTTTTGGCTTGTGCAGGTTATCTGTTGCTGCATACGAGACGATCACAGATTTAGTAGTTTAAGCAACACTTATTGATTATTTCACAAGTTCTCTGGGTCAAGACTCTAAAAGGAAGCAAAAAGTCTGCATATTTAACCTCGTTTCATTGTGCTGATCTCCTTAATGATTCTTTTAAATGGAAACTATTTTCCAAATGCAAACAAGACTTAGAAGAGTAGAATTATTTTCCATTTTTGTAGATCTGTTTGCTAATCGGCTTTAATAAAAAATAGTTGGGTTCTCACACCTGCTTCTGAATTCAGTGTGTGGTGATAGTTTGTTTTGGTTGTAGTATGTACAAAAGACCCAGCCTCACACAGGCATGCGATGGGCGGGTTAGAGAGTTGAAATGACCTTTTCAGGAATTGTGGGTTTTCTTTGATATCCCACCCACACTTGACAAGTGAATAATGTATTAGGGTTAGTTACATCATGCATTCTGAAATCCTAACAGTGATCTTCTCCTATTCTGTTACATGAGAGGTCATTGATCTATCATGCATTTAGACTAGGACACTAAAGGAGGAGTTAAGTCAGTTATAATACATCCACGTAATGGCATATTGTGCAGCCATATTGAAAGAAGTATTTTACCACAAGCGAAATGCTCACAACTGTAGTAATTGTCTATTCAGTATGAATATATTTTGCTAAAAATGAAGTGTTTGTATTGTTTGAAAGGAAATTTATTGAAATGTGGATATATTTAGTGATACATTCATGGGTAATCTTTTCTTTAGTTTCTGTTTTTTGAGGCAGGGTCTTGCTCTATGTAGTTTAGACTGGTCTTGAACTCACTGTGTAGCCCTGACTGGCCTCAGACTGCTTCAGCCTCCCAAGTGCTGGGATTACAGGTGTGCACCACCATGCCTAGCAATATTCTAGTTTCTTTATACTTCTCTGTGTTTTCCAGCTTTGTATGAACAGTTCATTGCTTCTAAATTGGGTTAGGGGAAAATGTGTTTTTTAAAATGAGAAATCAATATGTCTATTAAATGGATTCCCTTATCCATAGGTTTCCTTATATGCGAAAAACCCCACGATTGCCACTTGTAGCAGAAAAGTTGTTTTCCCTCAAGTTTTATTTATTAAATGGACTAATGTAACTTTTCTATGGCTGTCCCAAGCCTTGAAATTTTTCCTGTTTTTAGTAGGAATTTCTTGGTTCAGCAGAGAAATGGTACTCAAGGCTTATTCAAGAAAAGTTGCAGGCATTGACTTCGCACATGCAGCGGAGACAAAACTGCCTTTTCCTGTTTCTGTTATGGCTTGGGACAGCTCTGCTTCTTGTCCGAGGAAGATGGCAAAGGGTGTCTTGTCCTGCAGTGATGATGGCGCTTCCTGCCTAGTTCAGAAATAACCCGGACACAGGCATGTGGTTCCCATCTGAGCTACTGCACCCGAGTCCTGCTGCCAGGGTATGGACGTTGCCTGCTTCTCTTCAGTTTTATGGCTGCAAGTTGAAGTGGTTTCACAAATGCAAAAGGCAGCTGGCATCTGGGGATTAGTCAGTCGCTGCTGACCCTTGGATTTAGAAAGGATGTTTGCCAGTGCTTATGTGGCTGCTGCTTTGTTCTAAAGAGTTGGTGCTGCCAGTCTTTTGTCTCCGGAGAGACAGGAATCTAAACCTGCTGATGGTCTGTTGTGCTGTGTTCATGTTTCTTAGCTTTACATTTCTTACGATAGAAGTAATTATTAAGATGACTGCAGATGCAGCCAGGCATCCACAAAGCATGAAATAAGCAGCTTTGCATCCACCACCTGTCACAGTATAGCTCAGGACATCATCACTCCAATGGGTCTGGGGACTGCATGGGGCTGTGTGGGGCTGTGGCCCTCCCTAGTATGAGTGACTGCCAGGGACTGCAGCCTCTCCCCGATGTCTGCGAAGGCACAGCTCCCTTTGAAGTGTCAGCAGTGAGGGAGGACTACTTAAGTGCACGTTCGAATACTGTTTTACATTAAAAGACCATTCTGTTCTCTGCTGAAAACCATCGTGGATATTATACTTGAGGGCATCGTAGTGGTTAAAAATATCATTACATCTGGAAATATGCTAATTTAATTTCCATCCAGTGTTACAAGCTGAACATTTTGGAGGGTACACAGTGCACTCCAAATATACCAAGTGGTTTCTTCTTTTTTTTGAAACTACTATTTACATGTAACTGTTTCTTGGATCTGCCAGTGTCTTTTATATATTAGACTGGGCTTAGATGGATTCGCAGACCCTAAAAAAGGGTAAGGAGTATTATTATTGTGTTACCAGAACCACAGAGGTCTCTCACCCTTGCCTGCACTCAGTGTTGAGAATAAGTTCTTCCCTTGGTCTGGTTCCTGCCCGCTCTCCGTGCCCTCCTCACCACTCCCTTGCCCTGGTCCCCCCTGCTCTTCCCAGCCCCCTGGCACCGTGTCTGCGCCTCTGTCTGCAGAAGCTCTCCCCTGCCTAGCCAATGGTTGGTCTCCTCAGTCTTTGCTCAGTATCGTTCTGGTGGCGCTGCTTCATCGAGGAGGTCCACTGTGACCATTTAAAGTAGCACAATCTCTCTCTTCACTTGGGTTTCTGGTCACGGCCTTGCCGCTGTCTGACACTTTTCGTTTGCTTGTTTATGGTCTGCTGCCCCGATACAAAGTGCAGGCTGACCAAGCTCAGCAGCTTGGTTTCCTTCACTGCTGAACCACGGAGTCAGGAACAGTGCCTGAGCCTTAGCCAGCCTGGAATAAACAGAATGGATCACCTGGTGCTGCCTTGTGGGTGACTGAATGAGACGGCATTTGCTGTCCAGGTGTTGCAAAGACAGGATGAGTGGCTGGTTCCGCTGTAGTTTGACTCAAACAGCACCACCACACACTGTTCTGGCTGCAGATGCGGCGGATGCGACAGCACAATACAGTGGGATGTACAAATGGTTGGCTGTTAATGCTGATTTCTATCAGTGGTGCCCAGAATGGTAATATGCTCTGGAGGAGGAGAAAATTGGGGCTTGAAAAGCCCAGGGAGGTTGGTGGGAAACAGTTTTTAATTACCAATTAGTAAATTTTGGGACTTTGACATACTTTGATATGATTTTGATGATAGAAATGAAAGTCATGTGAACAATGTCAGGTTTTTGTTGAAAATATTGGGTGCATCAGATTTTTCATAGGCCAACAAAGAGAGCTGGTAATAGCTATTTCATCCGTGTGCCTGAAACTGTTTCCATCACGACTTCCTCCTTGTCGGGGACCCTCCATATGGGTCTTTTACTGACCATGTCACGAGTGAACCACATCTGATGGTGGATCTGCCTCTTCAGTCTTATTTCCTGTCGCCTCCCTCATTCAGTCAGACTGGGTTTTCGTGCCTGTGACCGTTGGGCCTCCTAAACTGTCGTGCTGGGTCACTGCTCACTCTGCCTGGCCACCCCATCTCAAGGCTTGCTTCAAATGGAGCGTTTGCTCTGACTCATCTGTCTCCACACCACCTCATACCGTTTGGTTCTTCATAGTATGTGATAGTGTATGACACTCATACGCTATTTGTATCTGAGTTTGAGTCTTTCTCACATCTTTTATGTCCCTTAAGCCCATGATGGGTGTGCTTAATGAAAAGAAGTACAGACAAATAAAGGAGAGCCTGAATGCCGATGAGACAAATGTTTGGCGTCAGAACCCTCTGGTGACCCCAGTGGAGGGTGCCAGGCACTCAGGAGCACTGGATGGGCGTGGGCACAGCACTGCGTGGCGTAGCGCCTGGCCGGCTGAAGTGAACTCACGTGGGCGTGGGCTGTGGGTTTACTAATGGAGAGGTTGTGTGAAACCAGAAGGAAGATGTTGAAGTTCGTAACCGGTCTCATTCTCATCACGTTTAGAGAAGGCTCTTAGCAGTTTCTTCTTTCAGCCCGGCACTGAACAGCACACCTCGAGTCCTCCAGCAACAGAATGAGAAGGCCCTGCAGTTCGGATTTTAATGTCCCCCAAGCTCCCCTGTGTCCCAGTCTCAGTGCCCAGGGTGGTGCTGTTGGGAGGTGACAGGCCTGGCGGGGGAGGTTGTAGGGTGCGGGCAGGGTGTTTCTTTGAGGGGAATGCCTGGCAGATCTTTGCTCTTGCCGAATGTGCCATCTTGCCACAGGCCTGAGAACAGCGGGACCCACTGGCCACGGAGGGAAATCAGTGAAACCGTGAGCCAGAATGGACCTCCTCTCTCTGAGAATTGACCGTATCACAGGTGTTTGTTGTAATAATGGAGTGCTGACTCACGCAGAAGCTGTGGGCCAAAAGGACTTAAATTCAAGGGCTATTGAAATTGCTTAGGACTCCCTTGTAGTTGCTTTTTTTAAATAATAAAGTTAATTTGAAATTTAAAAGAAAGTAAAACTGAAAGAGTTATTAAACTTCCAATATTTGTTTCTTCATAAAAGTTTTGCTTTCCTAAAATACCACTCAGGGTAGGGGAACGTGGTTTGCACCGCAGTACAGTGGAGGGCCCTCGAGGGCAGGCCTGCCGGGTGGTTCCCACTGTCCCTGGCCCCGATGGTGCCACCACAAGCTGCACTGGGGGCAGCCTGGAGAAGCTGGGAGGAAGTCGCCTGGGCTCAGGTGGAGGGGTCAAAAGGTGAAATCAGGCCTTTTCTGAAGACGTTTTTCAAATGGTTTGCTTGACTCCAAAACAGGAAGAGATAGTTCTGCCTCATTTTTCTTGTGTTCTGCTCTCCGTTTGCAAGGGGTAAAATGTATAATTTTAGGGGCTGGGCTTTTCTGGCTGCGTGACCTTGGGCAAATTGCTGATCTCCCTGGCTACTCCTCTGTCAAGAAGGGGACCTAGTACCTCCCTCCTGGAACTGTTGGGGACATTAGAGGAAGTGAAGTAGGGTTTAAAACAATGCCTGGAATGCAGTAAGCACTCAAAAGTTAACTAGTAGCAGGAGCGGGATTTTTGTGGTTACCTGGGGACCAGACCATCATTGCTAATGTAATTTCTGTTTCAAGCTTTAAAGGATTAAATAATGAACCATTTTAATCAAGAGTTTGCAGTAGAGTACAAATACAACCAGGGTGGGCATTTAGTAGGGAGAAATAGAATAAGAATTAATATTTGGAAATAATTAAGAATTGGTATTTCCCAAGGTCAGTGAAAACACTTTTGTCACTATCACCAATATAGCACAAGTAAAAATGTTTGTAGACCGCATCTTTTCTCTGTACAAAATTTATTGAGATATTTCCTTACCTTAACAAATGACAATTGAATATTGAGTACATTCTGTGCCTTGGGGGAACAGTAGTGTACGACAGAGAAATGGCTCTAGTCCTCAGGTAGCTGCATACCTAGAGAGGAGACCATCAGATACAAGTATCCAGCAGTCAGTTAAGCAGTTGCAGGTCGGGAGAGGAGGGAGACAGTCTTAGGACAGAGATGGACAGTGGAAGGACCCTTGTTAGATCGGTGATCTGGGAAGGTAATGCTGAGTAGAGATTAAAGGGTAAGGATGAGCTTGCGGAGGAAGAGGCCTGGTCGGCTGGGGGGAGTGTTGCTGCAAGCGAGAGGCGTTGTGTGCACAAGTGAGGGCTCTTCTGTGTGGCTGAAGGCAGGGGGCAGGTGGGGGACACTGGCGAAAGATGCGAGAAGCAGGTCTAGGTCAGATTGGGCAGGGAGGAGCCGTTGGGGAGTCCCCGGACAGTTGCACGAAAGTTCCTAGTCCACTCACGCATGGTTACTGCTGCTTTTTTGTGCTCTTCGTTTGCTATAGAACTCTTAGTATCTGGATATCTTTGAGAAGTGGCGGTGCCAGGGTAGCCTGAATCCTTACCTTGCAGTCCTGCGGCAGGTGTCACACAAGTCCCTGTGAGGGGCAGTACCACGGAGTACAGGGGAGGCTGCCAGTCAGGTCTGGAAGTGGCGCACAGCTTTGTATTGTCCAGAGCAGGCTCATTGGGTTCTGTCACAGACATGTTGTGACCTGGACTGATACCTGCATGCCGAGTGCTGATGGGTGTGTGTCCTTTCCGTAGAATTCTGGCCAAGCCAGTAACCATCCAGAAACTCAGCAATCAGCACTTCTGGGACTTCTCTGCGTTTGGATGGTGTCACTGTAGATAACGATCAGTTATAAATTTCGGATGTCGAATCGACCTTCAGCTGGTTCTAACAGCAGGAAGCCCTCTGGAAAGTCATTTTAGCAATTGCTAGTCCAGCAGTGCTGCTCTTCAAACGGAGTGCTGAGAAAGGGTCGCACTGCGGCTGCAGTTGCTTTCTCCCTGTGCTGGTTACCTCCAAGGCCCCGAGAGCACCACACATGCCAGTGTGGAACTGCATCACAGGCACAGTTTTAATCTGGGGTCCTATGGGTCATAAATCTCAGGGGTCCCCTATAGTATTTTGTATAATAGCCTAAAAAAAGAGAGAGTCCCCATGTTGCCCTTTGGGGGGAAGGAGGTATGTGGGTGTGACACATGCACTGCCCCATGTGGTGGGTGTGTGTGCATGCACATGTGTTAAGCCTGCAAGAACACTCTGACTAGTGAGAGCCCCTATTGCTTAGTCCAGGGCTGGGGTGGGCCTCTGACACCCAGGGGTGAGTCACTTTCTAAGGGCACAGGGCCTGAGAGTGGCAGAGCTGGGACTGGGCCTGGCATTTGAGGCCATGAGGCTCAGTTCATTGTAAAGAAAGGTTCAGTAACAAATGTTATGAAGAAACACATAATGCCCAGTTATTCCAAGCCACCAAATCCAATCTTTTTATCTTTGCCTTGCATATTTTATGAGAAAACAGAATGTTTTTTGCTAATGGAGTAGAAACAATTTATTTTAAAAATAAGGAAAACCAAATAAAACTAAAGAAAGAAAATGTTAGCCTAGGATACCTTGTATGTTTTATAATCAACTAGGCAGTAAATTTTGTCAATGAAATATGATTCCAAGATCATGATGTTATCAGGATTTAGTTAAAATAATAGGTGTATTGGTAAATCTGCTTTCATCTTGTAATCCTACAACTCTCGGAGGCTGAGGCAGGAGGATCACAAGTTAGAGCTCAGCCTAGGCAATTTAGCAATTTATTGAGATCCTATCTCAAAATGAAACAGAGGAGGTTGGGGATGGAACTCATTACGAAGACCCTTGGTTAAATCCTCAGTAACAACAAAAAATGTAAACTGGCAGGCAACTTCATAATCACTTCTTTCCTTAAGGTGAGGAATAAACATTCAGTCTCTTTCAATTATTAAATAGCTTTATAATAACATCCTGTTTTCTGAACATTTGTAAATTCCGTTTATATCATTAAGACTTATGGCTGCATTTTTCCAAGTGAAGAGGGAAACTTGGAAATTCTCCTAGTGAAGAGTCAGCTGATCACAGTCTCCTCTGGTTTGAGCAGGTAGTGGTTTCTTAATACTTGGAAGATAGTTTTAAATAATGATTAATGATACACGTGGAACGTGAAGCAAGAGCTGAGGCATTAGATACTGTGTGAGCAGGTATTGTCCAGGGCTCTGCTGGCTGACAGTGCGACATTTAGGGTTAACCTGCTCCACCCTGGGAAAACACTTGTCTCAGCTACTCAGTGTTTGCTTTAATACCCGCCTGGTTGAGTGGTCAGGTGAGGGTGTGTTACTGGCTTGTCTTTCATCCACTTAATTGAATGAATTTGGTTGAATACTTAGGCTATTTTCACTTAACAGCCTGTCAGTCCCTCTCTTTACCCACTTTTTTTTTGTAAAAGATTGGAAAAAGAATGTGATCCGTGTGATCCCATTTGAGAAGTCCGGCAGTCTTACCAGCTGCTTGGCGCTGGCACTTCCTCTTTCCAGCGCGAAGCTCATGCAGTCCTGCCCTGTGTTGTGAGAGTGTTTATTGCCGTAAGCAGAATTCCTGGCATATTTGAGGCCTGGCCCCTTCGGTGTCTGCCAGAGCCCCAAGCTGGCCCCGTCCTCTCCTCTCACAGCAGCCGTTCCCTCCTTCATGCCAGCCCTGTGCCGGCGTAGAGACCGCAGCATACCCCTGCTGCCTGACTGCCTCCGTGGCTTTCTGCCCTCTTGTCCCGGCTTTGAATGAAGCCTGACAACTTTCCTCCTCTGACGTCAGTCAGGTGTCCACCGCCTCCTTTAGTAAATAGGCTAACGCTGGGTGTTCATGACTCACACCCCAGCACTGAGGATGCAGGCAGGTTTCCTGGGGTGAGTGGAAAGAATTCATGGGGAGGTGGTGTGGAAGGGTGGGGCAGTAGGAGGGCAGGAGAAAAATGATAAATGGCTTCGGACTCTGTGCTTACCTGAGGCAGTTTGTGACAGGTGTGTATATGGAGATGAGCTTTGTAGGACAGGCAAGACCAGTCCACATACCAGGCCTGACAGGTGAAGACAAGGAAGCTGGGTTCAGAAGCCAGGATGCACCCCACAAAGCTTTTGAAAAGAGTCAGCCTGTATTCAGAGTCTGACTCTCCTATTATTAACTGCATAAATTCAGGCAGGTTTCTCTACCTCTGACCCTCACAGCCTGCCTCTGGGTGTTGTAAAAGCTCAGCCTGTGTGCCCAGCTCATGCTCAAAATATATTGAGTTATGATTTTGGTTGTTTGGACTGTGAGGATGACTAATGGGTGACAGAGATGGGCTGACGCTTTCTGACCCGCAAGCTTATTAGGCTTTTGTTCTCTTCCTTACTGCTGTTACTGTCACTGTTTCTTTCTGTCAGCAAGAAAGGCAGACTGTTTCTTAGTTTCTCCATGTTTACCATTTTTTGCCCAATTGCCCTTATAACCTTTGACTATTTCAGGTATCTGGGACTAAAGAACTTCACCCTTGTTTAACTGTAGTTTAGTTGAATATTCAGCTTTTTGAAAGATTATACAAATAGAATTATGGTTTTGGTATTAAGAAACTTATACGAATGGATTTACCATCTGAGGTTTTTTTTAAGGCAAGTGCTCTGTTGTTTTACTTGTGGATGAAGAAACTATTGAAACTGCTTTAAAAAATATGTCAAGGGCTGGTGTCGCAGCTCAGTGGCAGGTCGCTTGGCTAAGTTACAAGATCCTGGGCTCCATCCCCAGCACTGCTAAATAAATACAGAAATACATGGGGAAAATATTTTCTCCATTGTCTCTATTCCCCAGCTTCCATCGTTAACAGGAAGGGGCAACACTTTTCTAACTATGAACAAATACAGTTTTTGTTTTTTTAAACCTTTTCATGTATAATATGCTACAGAAAAGGTTCATAGACCTTAAGTGTAGGCTCATGAATGTTCACAGTGGGAGTGCACACACATCGAACTTCTAGATCAAGACATTTGTAACTTGTATTTCCTCTCTTACTCACACTCAGATGAAAGGACTTGAGGTTATACGTTAATAGCTGGAGTAAGGACAGTTTAAAGAGTAGATGGAAGAGAAGCTGATGGCTACAGTATCAGTGACATTAGCCCAAGTAAGACTTTCTCAGCGTTGCTGTTGGAAAGGGATAATGGTGCTTGGCATGTAGATCGTCTAACTTACGTTTCTTCTGGGAGTTTCCCAGTGCCTTCCCTAGTCACAAGAGAGCAGCCGAATTATTATAGATGTTTAAGTAAATGAATTAGGGCAGGATTCTTGTGCATCATGAAATCAGTTTAGTGGGGCCACAACAAGCGTTACAAAAAAGTGAAGTCATGAACATGAGTGAACAGCGCGTAGTAAAGGTCGTGTTACTACTTTGGGAAACTTTCGCTTCCTGGGGTTCATGTGTACTGGGTCACTACTGTATATGGAAAGTGGTTTACAGACAGAAGTTTGACAGCCATTGATTAGGGATATTTGAGGATGTTTATCAAAGTTCTTTATACATAAAAAGTACTTACAACTGAATCTTCGTTAGCTGTGTTTTCTTTACAACATGAGTGGATTCAGTGCAACCTTTTTTTTAGGATTTAGGACTTTGATTAGCACAAGGGCATTGTTTTACAGTGTATCCCCCTCCCCACTCCCAGTCCCCCTGAGATCTTCCCAACATGTTGCCAGATGGGAGAGCTACACAGCCAAGCTCATTGTCACATGCACAGTTACACAGAGAGGATGTGACCACACATACTATACTTTTTAAATTAAAAATGTGTTCTTGTTTCTCTTAAAGCTTCCATGTTTCTTTTCTCTACACTAGATACTATAGCTCCAGATCCTGTGTGACAGAACTGTACTGGATATCACAAGAGACAGATCTATGGGGAGGTTCTGTGTGTACCAGAAGTGGAGAGAAAGGGAGGAAGGCCCAAGCTCTGCAGGATTGGAATGGGAAGCTAGGTGTCTCAGCTCACTAAAATGGTGCAGAAGGCCAGGGGAGCTTTGCGAGACTTTGACCAAGCCAGAAAGAGATAGAAATAACAACTGCTGTTGGGATTGAGATATCAGAGGATTAAACTGGAGAAGGAGGAAAAAAAAGTCTTTTTGTTTTGTTTGTTTTTGTGACAGTCTCACTATGTAGTCTAGGCCAACCTTGAACTCACTGTGTACTCTAGGGTGGCCTCAAACTTGGTAGTCTTCCTGTTTCAGCCTCCTGAATACTGGGATTACAGGCATGCACCACTACACCCAGCAAGAGTCCTTAATTTTGGTGACAGTATATTGTTATCAGGCATAACAGTTTTTAGTAGTAGTAATACAGAACTAATACATTTTGTAAATGAAAAGTGAGGTTATGACTCCAATTATGAAGACTCCAATTATAGATGAACTAGAAAAATAAAGCATCCTTTCTAATTATATTACATGTGCCCTTGTGTTTATATTTTGTACCATAAACTTATTTATATTTGTTTATATTTTTATATTTTGTACTATAAACTCAATTAAAACATAGTGTACCTCCAAATACTTGGAATCTTATTCAGCTTGGTATTTGTAAGATTACAAGTCAAAGAGTGAAGAATTTTATTTCCAGGTTTTGTTCTTTGAACTCTGAATTACTTGAAAAGAATTTTAAATAATTGTTTCCTTTTTCGTAGCTCTTTGTTGTGTTTCACTTTGAATGCTTAATCCAGTTAAGGTAGAACTCTGTTATTATTTTTAATCTTTTTCGATTATTTTTTTTGGAGGGAGTAAAGGCACAAGGGAAGTAGTTAGCTGTCATGATATATCTGTACAGCTGTGGTTTATTAAAGAAGTATCTTCTAATTGTTCTTCCGGAAGCAATTCGTGATTTCCTTTGTAAGCAGCTGTGAGTAAAGGACAAGTTTTTATTATGAATGTGTTGACATGTCATTTGTTCATGGCCTTCTTATTTAATCAGTGTAGCTGATAGTCTCTATTTGTGTAGATTTAAAAACAGTTAGTGTTGCTGGGAAGTTCTTCAGTGGTTGAGTGATTGCCTAGTATCCTTGAGGCCCTCGTTTCTATCCCCAGCACTGCAAAAAACCCTAACCAAACCAAACCAAAATGGAAAGAAAAACAGATACTGTTAAAAGAAAGTTCTGACCTTTGTGAGACGAGCCATGAGGGAAATCAGAGCTGGTGAGAAGTTTCTAAATGCTGAGTTCTTGGGTTGTCACAGCCTGGGATGAATGGACAGAGGGGACTTTGGAACAAGGTGGCTGGCAGTGGTGGGGGTATTGCAGAGCCACAGGCCATAAAGCTAGGTGGTGAAAATTGTGACTTGCTGGATTACAGGACTTCGGAGCCTGGAAAGAAACCACTCATGCAAAAAGAGGAAATTTTTTTTTATGGATGCAATTTTTTATTACTTTTTCCTTCTTTTTTTTTTGTGGGGGGTGTTGAGGATTTTTCTTTTCTCCTTTTTTATATTTTCTTATTTTTCTTTTTTGTCTTTATTTTGCTCTGATATTTTCCTTCTTTTTCTTGTTTCTTTTCTGTTACTTTGATCTAATAATACTAATTTCTTTTTACATATTAGGATCCTTTATCTGACTTTTCTCTCTTCCTCATCTTCCACTAATTTTTCAGATTCTACTTTTTTCATTCTCTAGTTCCCCAACCCATTTGTCCTTACTAGTGTAATCATTAAGCTTTATGAATCTTTAACTCTATGCTTTTACTGTTGAATACTATTCCATTGTTAGTAGTGGTATAGTTGTTGCACTTAATAGATATTTACTGTATGTCAGTATTTGGTTTTAGTGTTTCTACTATAATTACAGATCTCTTTTCTATGGCTAAGGGTGTACATAGTAGTACTGCCCTAATAGTTCTTAGGGTGTGTCAATATGCACTTTGTCTGTGATGCTCTTACTATTGCTGATATGTTGCTGTTGACCAAGGTGGTATTGTTGTTGCTATTAATTGCTTTTCTCTATACCAGTATCTGCCTTTGTGCTGTTAACAGTATGTGGCTTGTTCCTGGAGAATTGAGTGCTGCAGCCTCCCCTCCCAAATAAACAGAGGTGGCTGGGTCATAGAACAGAAGCAAAAGCCTATAATGAGCCATGCCCAGAGAGTATCACTGAAAAGCAGACAATAACTGCTGAGGTCTCCATACTAGCAATGAAGTCTTCCATTATAATCAAACTGCAAATCTTATCACAAAAGCGCAAAACAAAACAAAAACAACAAAAACAAACAATAGGATACGTAAGAGGACAAAGCAACAAAATGCTCTAAAAGCCCCACTCCCGCCATACTGATCCATGGGATGTCGAGGGGGAGGATATCAGAAGCCACACAGCTGAATTACTTGAAGGGATAACAGAGGAGATAACAGATCAATAAGGTGCTTAGCAAGCTCAAAAAAAATATAACTAGGGCTGGGGATATATGTCAGCGGCACAGCGCTTACCTGGCAAGCACGAGGTTGTGAGTTCGATTCCTGGTGCCAAAGGAGAAAAAAAAAAAGAAAATATAACTAAAGAGATAATGGACCTAATAAAACAATCAGTGAGTTTATAGACGACACTAATAAAAAGTTAGCTGAGCTAACCATAATGTTACAAAACATGAAGGACCAGTTTAGCAAAAAATTAAACTAAACAGAAAAAACTAAAAAAACTAAAAAAAAAAAACTAAACAGAAACTCAGGAGAACAAAAATTCCTTTGAAAGTAAGGGTAGTGGAAGCAACCAGTGTGAGGACAGACTGTGAGAACTAGAAGACAGGGCTTCTGTCAGAGACCAGTTATTCAGAGACACCTTAAAAACAAGAGAGCGTGAGAAATGGGTCCAACAGCTGCAGCATGACACAAAGAAAACTAATCTAACATTAATTGGAATCAGTGAAAAATCAGGAGATAGCACAAATTGCATTATAAAACCTGTTTACAGAAATGATAGCACAAAACTTTCCAAATATGGGGAAAGAATTTAACATACAGATCAGTGAAAGAACCCCAAATAGCCATAATCAGAAAAGTACTTCTTCATGGCACATCATAGTCAAAATCCCAGAAGTCCAACACAAGGACTGAATCTTAAAAGTAGTTAGCAAAAAGCAGCAAATCACTTGTAAAGGTATATCCATTAGAACTACAGCACACTTCTCAATACAAACCTTAAAAGCCAGAAGACCTTTCCTTAAAAGACAACTTCCAACTCAGACTGATATGTTCTGCAAAACTCACTTTCAAAATTGTTGGAGAAATAAGGTCTATGACAAAGAGCACTTTAAGAAATGCATGGGGGGCCGGTGAGACGGCTCAGCGGCTTAAGCGCCTGCCTTGCAAGCGTGAAGGCCCGAGTTCGACTCCCGGATCCCACATACGAAAAAGGCGCCGGTGATATCGCTCAGCGGCACGGGTGCCTGTTGGCGCGTGAGGTCCTGAGGTCGTCCCCCCGGTACCCACAAAAAAAAAAAAAAAAAAAAAAAGAAATGCATGGGCCGGTGAGATGGCTCAGCAGCATAAGCGCCTGCCTGGCAAGTGCGAGGGCCCAAGTTTGACTCCCGGAACCCACATACGAAAAAAGGGCCGGTGATATCGCTCAGCAGCACGGACACCTGCTGGCGTGCGAGGTCCTGAGGTCAACCCCCGGTACGCACCAAAAAATAAAAAAAGAAATTCATGACCACCAAGCAAGCACTCCAGAAAACTCTCAAGGATGTCCTAGAAGGAGATGATGAAACTAAGAATGCCAAAAGATCTAATATTATGAATACACCAGGGAGAGTGACAGTTAAGTAGAAATGTGCACCTGTGCACATGTGAGTCAGCAAAAGAATAATGCAATGATAGTGACAAGTTAATACCTTTCAGTAATAACCCTCCATGTGAATTGCCTCAGTTCTGCAATCAAAACAAACACACACACACACAATTGGCAGAATGAATCAAGAGACAAAACCCAGCAATATGCAACAAAGACATTTAACCCAAAAAAGAAATTCATAAACTAAAAATCCAAGTATGGAAAACAATATTCCGTGCAACAGGAATATGAAAACAGGCAGGAGTACCATTCGTGTTTTCAGATGAAGTGGACTTGAAGCCAAAACTGATCAGAAGAGCAAAGGTCAAGATTAAGGGAACAGTTCAGTAGGAAGACATAACAACTATAAGCGTGTATGTACGGAACACTTCATAAAACGTATATTGTAAAACAAACAGTGCTGGACAAAGAAGATCAGATAAACATAATCACAGTTATAGTGAAGGACCTGAATAACACATTGTCACAAATGGACAGATAACTAGACAAAAAAAAAAAAATCAACGAAAAAATATCAGAGTTGAACAAAACCTTTGAACAAATGGACTTAATAAATACTCAGTGATCCACCCAACAACACAATACATGTTCTTCTCAGCAGCACAGGGAACTTTCTCCTAAATAGACCGCATTATAGCCGATAAAGCATTGTTATGTAAATGGAAAAGAATTGAAATTATCCCATACATATTATCAGATCACAGCAAAATGAAACTAGAAATCAGTGGCAAAAGAAACCACAGAAATTAAGCAAGTACATGGAAATTAAACAATACACTCTTGAACAGTCAGTGGGTCACAGAAGAAATCTGTTCGAGAATCAAATAATGATATCAGTGCAACATACCAGAACTTGTGGGACACAGTGAAAGCAGTCCTAAGAGGGATGTTTATAGCTGTGAATGCCCACATTAGAAAAACAGAGTGAGCCCAAATAAATAACCTAACAGTGCACCTCAAGGTCCTAGAAAAACTAGAACAATCCATACCCAAAGTAAGTACAAGGAAGGAAATTACAAAGATCAGAGCAGAAATCAATGAAATAGAGAATTTAAAAAACAGAATACAAAGAATCAGTGAGTCAAAGAGCTTCTTCTGCAAAAGAATAAACAAAATAGACAAACCTTTAGCCAGTCTTACCCAAAAAAGGAAAGAAAAGAACCAAATCAGTGCAATTAGAAATGAAAAAGGTGAAATCAAAACAGACACCACCAAAATCCAGAAGATTATTAGCAACTACTTCACAAACCTGTATGCCAGTAAATTGGAGGATTCAGAAGAAATGGATAGATTCTTAGATACATGAGAATTAACAAAACTGAACCAAATACCCGGAGTAATCCAATAACAAGCAATGAAACTGAAACAGTAATAAAAAATTTACCAGCTAACAAAAGCCCAGGTCCCAGTGGACTCACTACTGAATTCTACAAGAACTTGAGGGAAAATCTTAACAGTAATACTCTTCAGCTCTCTAACGAAATTGAAAGGGAGGGAGTACTCCCAAAGTCATTCCTGAAAATTAGCAAATTGCAGTAATGTTGCCAAAGCCTTTAGAAAAAGATCCTACCAAGAAAAGACAACTATGTGCCGATCTCTTTAACACGTTTCTGCCAGTTTGAATCACCGGTGGTACATTGGGTGGCATGGGGTAGTCATGCATGTACTACTGGTGGTTCAAGCTGATGGGAATGAAACATGTTTAAATCAGAGCCACCTAACAGACATATGAATTATGGCCCCATTGTGAATATTTTAATGAACATATATGCAAAAAACCTCAACAAGATACTGGCAAACAATGCGACAAATTATCAAAAAGTTCATACATTATGAACAAGTAGGCTTCACCCCACAGATGCAAGGGTGGTTCAACATACAGAAATCATTGCAGTATATAAATAGACAAAGACCAAAATCACATGATCATCTCAATAGATGCAAAAATACCCTTTGACAAAATCCAGTGTCCATTCATGATTAAAAAAAACCCTGAAGAAATAGTTATAGAAAGACCTTGTCTCAATCTGATAAAAGGCATTTATGACAAATGTACTGTCAACATCATATTAAAAACTGAGAGGTTTCCGTCTGAAAGCAGGAACAAGGCAAGGATGTCCACTCTCACCATCCCTGTTCTGTATAGTACCCAAAACATTAGCAAGGGCCACCAGGCAAGATAAAGATATAAAAGGGATATGTACTAATAGGAGAGGGAGAAGTCTAATTATTGTTGTTTGCAGATACCATGATTCTTTACATAGAATACCCCAAAAATTCCACCAGAGACAAAGTAATGAAATTCAGCAATGTAGCAGGATATAAAATCAACCCACAAAAATTGATAGCCTTCCTGTATACCAATAATGAACTCATTCAGAAAGAAATTAGGAAAACAGTACATCCCCAATAGTATCAAGAAAAATTAAATACTGTACTTAGGAATTAACCTAACCAAGGAAGTGAAAGACTTCTACAGTGAAAACTTAAGTACTCTGAAAAAGGAAATTGAAGAGGACAGCAGAAAATGGAAAGTCTCTGTTCTGGACAGGCAGAACCAATATAGCCCAAATGGCCATGCTCCCAAAACTGATACACACATTTAATGCAATCCCAGTCAAAATACCAACGGCATTCTTCACAGAACTAGAGAAAGCAATCCTAAAATTTATATTGTGTCAGAAGAGACCCCAGAATAGCAAAACCAATCCAGAGCAACGAGAGCAAAGCAGGAGGCATTACAACCCTGGATTTCAAGTTATATTACAGTGATCAAAACAGCATGATACTGGCACAAAAACAGACATGTGGCTCCATGAAAAAGAATAAAGGATGCAGATACAACCCCAGGCACATTAAGCCATCTGATCTTTGACAGAAGGGCCGAAAACATACACTGGAGAAAAGGTAGCCTCTTTCACAAATGGTACTGGGCAAACTGGATAACTGGATATTCACGGGCAGAAGACTGAATCTAGACCCATGATCTCTCACGGTGTACTAAGCTAAAATAAAAAATGGAGTAACAGTCCTAATGTTAAAACAGAAACACTTCATCTGCTGGAAGATGGAGTAGGTAAAACTTCTGAAGAGGGCCGGTGAGATGGCTCAGCGGCATAAGCGCCTGCCTTGCAAGCGCGAGGGCCCGAGTTCGACTCCCGGATCCCACATACGAAAAAGGGGCCGGTGATATCGCTCAGCGGCACGGGTGCCTGTTGGCGCGCGAGGTCCTGAGGTCGACCCCCCGGTACCCACAAAAAAAAAAAAAAAAAAAAAAACTTCTGAAGAAATAGGCACAGGCAAAGACTTTCTGAACAGAAACCAGTTGCACAAGAAATAACAAGAAGAATCAACAAAAGGGATCACATCAAGTTAAAAAGCTTCTGCACCGTGAAGGAAACAGCTAGCAGAGCGAAGAGACAAGCCAGTGTTGCCGGGGCCCAAAGCATCCTCGCTGATGTGGTCTGCAAGGAACCCATCTGTCTCCTGGATCTGGCAAGAGGCCCAGTCTTAGGAGAGCTCGTCTCTGAGGTAGTTCCCACCCCGGGGTGTCCGTGTCGCAGTGTGCCTCACACGGTATTTATATGCGAGCTCTCCTTGTGCTCTGGGTAGGGGATCCTGCGTGTCGGGGGCCTTCCTTGCTCCCCTCTAGATTTTCAGGGTCTACCTCATGGTCCATGCTTTGGAGGACACAGTGAATGTCAGAGTCAGCAGGCCCTGGGTGCTAGTCTTGCTGACTGCCGTGGTCTCCTCTTCCTGTCTTACATTTAGTGTCCTCCATAATGAAGTGGTGGTTGTTCTCAGAAAGCCCATGAGGTGGCCTGAAGAGAGAGGTAAGTGGGGAAACAGGCTTTAATTAAAGGTGGCTGGGCTGGATAAACAGCTGCTCTTGAGAGCTTAGTTAGAGACAGACAATCCCCCAGAGACCAAGACGGAGCCAGAGCCCGGTCCTCATACTAGTTTCTCACTGTGGAAACCGAAATCAAAGAGAGTCAGTGTATTTTCTTTAAATTATGAAATGTTTTAATCATGTAGGAAAACACAGATGTAGCCATTATTTCTGGCATGAAGTTTTCCTTTTTCTTTTTAAGAGCTGAAAATGAAGTTTTCTAGGCAGCCACTTCTCTGCATTGTATTTCAGAAGTGATATAGTAAGTTGAGTGGCTGGGAGTCAGAAGATGTTCTTCCATAGAAAAAAACGTATTTGACCTACAGTGTGGCCGAAATACAAACATTTGAGATGGAAAGTTGTAAGATGATAGTATTACTGGCTGTCCTTTTACTAGTAAGGAAACAGACCCAAAGAAGTGGTAAATTGGATATTTTATTTAAGGTTCTTTTTCCTCTACCATGTTACTAGTAACTTAGATCAAACTGTGCTGAATCGCATCAGCTCCAAACTGCCAGAAACACACCTGTAGTTGCAGAGATGTTGGCTCCGTGTTGTGTGTGTCAGCAGCCTGTGTGCCCAGGAGGACCATGGCATTGTCCTGGACAGGCATTGGCCTGGTGCTTGTGCTGAGTGATCTGAGGGTGGACTAGGGAGATGGGGCAGGCTCTGGGTTGGATACGGTCAGGAAGTGGACTCGACTCAGTTATTGGGTATCTTTTAACATTTTCTTTCTAGTTGGCAGGAGATCAAAGTGGGGTTAGAGTGATCATTTAGCTGTCATACATTAGTGAAAAAAGGAGGTGTCTGGGCATTTTATTGTGGAAATGCGGGTTGCCTGTGTCCTGTTCTGAGCCTTCTTCAGGGTGTGATGGGTGTCATAGCTCATTGGCAATATCTCAAGCAAAGAAAAGAAAAGAGAGAAAAAATAAAAGACAAATCATAATGACTTTGTACTATGCTACAGTTTGGCAGGCTATAGAAGTAGATAAAACTGTGATGATGTCATTAAAGTACTCTTGTAATTTAAACACATTTTTATAGTCTTCAAAGATGTCATCCAGTTATTGATCCAAGATAATGATGGTGTCAATCATGATGCCAAAAATACTCTCCAAATCATGGAAAATGTAGAAAATCAATTTAGAAAATGTGAGAGCTGTCAGAAATAAGAGAGGTCCTGTGGTAAAGCATGGACCAGGGTCAGATCTTGGTCCTCACCCAGGTCTTGTCCCCTTCTCTGTAAATTTAGTCATTTCATCTTGCTGGGTGTCTTAACTACTTTTCTCTTGATGCTAAGACAAAATACCCGAAACCCACCCAAAATTAAAGGGGGAAAGGTTTATTAGCTTACAGTCTGTAGAGGTTTCAGTCCATAATCAGTTGGCTCCAAGACAGGTGGCTTGGCAGCGGGGCATCGCAGAGGAGAAACAGTTCGTGGTGGCAGAAGACAGCAAAAACAAGCAAGCAAGTGGTGACCACAGCTCTTTCTATCCCTTGTATCTTACCCAGGCTACTTAGGGCAGGTAGCACTCACACCCTTAATCCTAGTGCCCTTGACCCTAGCATTGCACCATGAATCGATCCCAGCATCACACACTCTAGATCCAACCACCTCTGAAAAAGCCCCACCTATGACTGCATGAGGGGGACATTGGGGGAACATCTAGACACAAGCCATAATATTGGGCCTCAGTTTCTTCTTCTGTAACAAGGAGGAAGTTGAATGAATAGTCTCTGTTGCTTCTAAAGTTCCTGGCATTAAGTCCTTTTGAAGATAGAATTGTTCCTTTGAACATATTAGTCAGTAATTTGGGCTCAGTCATGAAATTTATGTTATTATTCAGATCTCGAAGACAGGAATATTAGAAGCTTTGAAAGCTGTTCCACCAGGAAGTTTTTTCTGGTCGATGTAGTTTCCTTCCTGTCAGGAATGAGTAGGCCTAAATCAGCCATCTTTCCAGTCTATCCCCTTTGTAGTTTCCTGAAAAGAACGATTGAGGTGTTTCCTCCTCTGAAAATAATATACAGTGAAAGCGCCAGACAGGACCTCTCCATTCAGGAATTTGCAACTTAGAAATGAAGCGTGATAACCCTTTTTCTTTTTGCAACTTTGAATTCTGTGAATGCCAAGTAGCATAATATGAATATTTAAGCATTATGTTATGTGTAAAATTAGAAGTAATGCAGAAACCAAAAGAGTTAAGGAAATTGATCAGAAGCTGCATAATTTCAAAGAGGATAGACCAAACGGTGTGTAAACCATGGTCTGCCACTCCCGCAGGCAGTAGGAACACCTTATGTGTGGACATTACTGTTTCTGCTGATGTGGGCGGCATTTAATGTGTACTTAGTTCTAAACTTTTTTTTAAAGCCTTCGAAGACCTCTGCCAAGTGTTCCTCAAGAGGTGCATTAATGGCCATGCTAGTGATGGTGCCCTCACCCCCATCCCCACCAGTCACTTCATAATAGAAGTGTTGACCAACTGGGAAGGACCTACAATGCCCGGGTTGCACCCGGCTCCTTACTTAGGGGAAGAAACACAGAGCAGAGTTAGCACAGAGGCTGCACATCAAAGCGATTCCGCGCGTGGACTCCGGAGAGCTGCGCTCCAGAGAGCTGCGTGGTGCTGCCTTTGTAGCTCTATAGCCTTGGACAAGTCACCGTAACCTCTCCAGGCCTCAGTTTCCCTGTCTGTACAGCAGGATGAATTTAATATCTCCCTCAAACGTTGTGTGGCACGTAATATGCAGAATGGAAAAACTCATTGCTGGGCGCATCCCTGGAGATTCTCATTCATTATCTCAGCACCTTTGCATTTAACGAGTTCTCCAGGGGTGCTCTTGCTGCTGGCTTTGGGACACTTTGAAGATCTCTGCTGTGCTTTTTTACACACAAATGTGCACATAGACATTTATTTTACAAAACAAAGGGCATATGTTTTTGGAACCTGGTGTGTTACTCCCATTTAATGCAGCATGAGTATTTCCTCTTTTGTTTTTACTGTCATTTATTCTCATTATATTCTATTTTTATATGTTCAAGTAGTTTCCATTTTTTCACTGTTATACATCATGCTGGAATAAATATCGTTAATGTATGTTTTGGTTTATTTCTCTTCTCATCTCTTTGGCTACGTTCCCAGAAGTGGAATTACCAGGTGTAGCCCTTGCAGCATGAGATTAATTTTGTCACCAAGGCGCATAAACGTGGGTCTTACAGACCTACGTTTGTTCTTTAGAATATTTCTATTCATTAATTATTATAATTTTATAAGTTTTATTATATTATTATTATTTTTTGTGTGTGTGTGTGGGTACCGGGGGTCAACCTCAGGACCTCGTGTGCCAGCAGGCGCCCGTGCCGCTGAGCGATATCACCGGCCCCTTTTTCATATGTGGTTCTGGGAGTCGAACTTGGGCCCTCGTGCTTGCCAGGCAGGCGCGTACGCCGCTGAGCCATCTCACCGGCCCAGGTTTTATTATATTAAACACTGAGTACTTAACAGGAAAAATATCACAAAAATAAAGTATTCAGTTTTTAATATTTATTGAGTATTTATAAAAAAGCATCAACATTTTCAACATCGATTGGTTTTTGGTGTACAAAGTCTAAAAAACAATCAAATCCCCATACGAACTACAATGAAAATACCAATAACACTCTACAGAAAAAGTAATCTTTACTTCAGTTATCACACCTAAGGCGGTCTGCACACGTGACAACAGCACGTTTACACTGACAGCACACGTCTTTTGCTTTCCTGGCCTTTCTGTAGGACATACTTGACATCTCAGCAGTCTTGCTGTTTCGTCAGGAGGTTCTGATTATATTATACAGTGTGTAGTTAACAGGAACATAAAATATCAACAAAATAAATTATTAAACTCTTAATATGTATTGTGTATTTAGAATAGACATCAACATTTTCACATTAGCTGTGTAGTTCCTTACAAAACCTAAAAGATAACATCAGAAATAAATTCCTATATAAACTACAGTGAAAATACCAATAAAACTCTACCAGAAAAATAAGCTTTGCTTCAACTGTCACACCCAAGGCAGTCTTCACACGTGACAGCTATGTGTGCCATGCGCAGGTCTCGCTTCCGCTGACAGCTCGTGTGCTGAGCTTTTCTTCGCTATGTGGCAGGCCATCTTGTCCCTCTCTTCTCCTCCTGTTTTGTCAGGAGCGTCCTACTATATTGTACAACATATACTTAGCAGGGAAATAAGATGTCCATAAAATACAATTATCAAATATGTAATGAGTGCTTAGAATAGGCATCAACATTTTCACATCAGCTGTTTACTGGCTCACAAAACCTAAAAGATGACATCAGAAATAAAAACCTTTGTGAACTACAACATAAACACAGACAAGTCTGCCACGGAAATAAGCTTTGCTTCAACTGTCACACCCAAGGCAGCCTTCACATGTGACCACTGTGTGTTCCATACACAAGTACCACACTGATAGTACATATGTTCTGTTTTACTGTACTTGTAGGGCACAGTTGACATCTTTGTTTCTTGTTGTCATAGTAGGTCTTTGCGATGCTGCGCCTGCCTGTTCACCTATCAGCTCACCAGCATGCTGCACAATTTTTTTGTGTAGTTCCTTGGGCAGAAACATTTTGTTTTTCCTCTGCTGTAAATGATCTCTTGTGAGCTCCAGTCCCAATCCTCTAAGAAAATTTCTCCGTGATATTTTGTACTTGTTATTTTCTTTGTAAACTGTTAAACTGTTTATGCCACACATGTTTAGGATTCAGTAAGACACAACCATTGGCCAATGCTTTGTGTTTCAAGTGACATCATAGTTGCTGTATAACTCATCCAAAACATCTACTCCACGTTCAGTTTTGTTGTTGAAAGTTTCCATCTCAGGCTTCTGTTTCGTTGAGGTTTCCCTATCAGTATTTTCATCACGTTGAACTGTTGACATCAGCAGTACCTGGTTGCTTTTTTTTGTCATATATGAGGCCAATGTCATATCTTTCTGAAATTCAAAGATCGTACTATACAATTCTGTTTTTAAATTGCAACGTTTCATATAGACTTTCTGCTTTGTTCCTGTGTACAGTTCCTGTGCTGGTCCACTTGTGCTCTGTTAGCAAATGTAATATCAATTGGAAACCGGTAAACCATTTTTTTTTTTTTTTCTTTTTCTTTGTGTGGATACTGGGAACTGAACTCGGGACCTCGCCCTTGCCAAGCAGGCGCTTATGCCGCTGAGCTATATCACCAGCCCCATCAATTGTTGAATGTCACATTCTGATTAGTTTGGGAGATGGGAGCAACAAGTCTGTTTACAGCATCATTCAGTTTATTACTATATGAATAAGGACCTGATGGCTGAGTTCCAGGATAAATGTCTAAATTGAAAGACTAATAAGTCTTCACATCTATAAGAGCATAAATTTTTATGCTGTATTTGGAACCATTGCTTTTCCAAAAGTCTTTTACGTTTCCTGCAATCACCATGAGAAATCTGTGCTAAGTACAGCAGACCTATGAATGCTTTCAGTTCAGCTAGGGAGGTATCATAATAAATACATTTTTGAATATGGTTGTGATGCATACAGGATTATTTACCTACTTTTCAGCCTTTGTATATTTCACAGCATCTTGTAGCATTTCATCTGTTACAGTTTCCAACTGAAACTGAATGGCAGTGCCAGCATTCTGTCCAATATATTTCACCCCTGCCAAGACCTTCACTGTATTTTCGGACCTAGTTCTAACATTGGATCCTTCCATTCTATTTGGTTGCATGGCCATTTTGCAACATTTTGACTAATCAGATATGTACTCACATGGCTGTTTTCTTTGTCATCTGCATCAAGGAGTCCTCCATTCCCCGTGTCTGTATCAGTCGATTCTTGCTCCATTTCACTGTTACAGGAACTTTGGCTCACATGGCCAATGTCAAAGTCATTATCACCACCATCATCATCATCATCATCATCATCGTCATCCTCCTCCACACACACCACTCTTCTGTTATGAAAGTATGTATTTTACCATAATGGATCATCTTCATTATCCATGCATGAGTAATCTGATGATTCACTTTTGACCTCCTTGAAAACTTGCACATCTGGTTTTTCATTGCCATAGTACTGAATTGGGCTGCTTCTACCAGAAAAATCAAAACTTTTTTTTTTTTTTTACAAATCCTGGAGTGGTATGGGTCTATTGCACTCTCTTTGATGCTTGTGTAAACATACGCAAATCCAGTTAGAAAGCATAAAGGTGGGTTCAAATCTCATTTTGACACTTCTGCGCATTTGCACACTCCTTGTGTTCATCATACCAAGTGGGTAAACACATAGATTGCTTCCCGTATCCCTCAGGGAAAGGTACTGAGATGCACAACTGGCTGCTAAAATGCTAAAGTAGAAATTTACAGTAGAAAAGTAAGGGATGGGTCTGCTGGACTCAGGCCTATGCCTCAAGGGTTTAAGGATGTGTACATGTTAAAACCTTTTGGCACACACTGCCAACAAATCAGACAGGAAGCAGCAAAAGCTGCTTCTAACAAGTAGCCTATGAGAGCAGACACTTTCTAAATGTAAGGGGATGAGAAAAATACTTTGTTATTAACTTAGTAACTGTTTTCATGTGTCCTTGGGTTTTGATGGGGTAGGCAAGAATACCCATGGATTTACAGAGAAGGCAAGAAATATCAAGAAAAACTAGGGGAGAAGTAATGGGGCTGATTTCAGGGTGGTTTTTAGGATTCATGTATGTGTGATTCTGTAATGCATGCTGATGTAGGTGACTACACAAAGACAACTAAACGTTGCCTTACTTTTGCTTTTCATATATGGCGTATGTATCATTGCTGCTGCAAGGGTCTGGACTTAAAACACTGGCTTCTTTATAAGATGATATTCATATCATATATTTATGATATTTAGGATGCCTCTGGATTTGGTGTTTCTGTTCAGTAAAGTCGAATCTGCAATCTGGTCCTGGGTGGGAATCTCCAGCCCTGTGCAGGGCAATAGTTGAGACTCTTCTAGGGGGCCTTGGGGTGAGGGTACCTTGGGAGGGGGACTCAGCATCCCTGCCTGGAAACTCCTCAGGTGGGCTTCCTGCAGAGGAGGGAGGGAGGGCTTCCAGGGAATGGGGAGGGAGTGGGGTGGAAGAGTAGGGTATATGCGGAATCTGAGGGGGGCACCCTCTGCATATTGATCTGGCCCAGGTGGTGGAGATGAGCAGACATTTCATCTACTGCCAGAACATTTAACGTGTAAGGGATTTCGGGTCATCAGGCCCATGTGTCTTGTTGTATAGATAAGGAAATTTCAAGTGCGCTTTGCTATATACAACATTTTGTTTTATTTGTTTGAAGTTTTTACAATCAACCTTTTAGTTGACCTTGGAACAAAGTTGGTGGTTTCTTATTTCCTTTTTCTGGAAGAGCCGAGCTTTTGAGAATTGAGGTGTCTGGGGCAGATGGACACAGCAAGGATGAAGTGAAGCAGAGAGCTCGGGTAGATGCCGTCGTGCAGCCTTGGGCAGTGGCTGGTTTAAGGTTCCCTGCACTGATTCTGTGCCCAGGACCTCGCTTCTGTGCCTCTCCAGGGAGGCCAAACTCAGAACTGCACACGCCTTCCTGTGTGGTTCCCTAAGGCTTCAGAGTAACTTAACACAAAGAATTTTAAAAAAAGGCTCAGGGCAAGCCCAGTGCAAAGGCCCTGGGTTCGACCCCCAACACTATGAAGGAACAACAAAACAAAAAAGAATAGTTTTCTTCTGTCCAGTCCTGTGCTCTTAGCATTTGCATACTGATTTTTTTATTGAATTTTCAAAGATTTGTTTTTTTATTTTTCCTGTAGTAAAGAAACATGATAGTGATTTCTCTTAAAAAACAACAACAGCCACTCTGAGTCTAAAGTGTACCTTTTACCATCGGGTGACACTGGTGATCACAGAACACTATTTACTGACAGAATCAAGAGTCCTTGAACTTCAGATTTCATAATGCTGCTACTCACAGGAGAGAGAGAAACTCTTGAGTCTAAACTTCGGAATAGTCATCTCCCCAGTGTTATTTGGTAAGTGTAATTTACCAGCCTAAGGCATCTTAAGACCAGTGAGTTTAGGGTAATCAACTATTAATGAAATCCGTTAATTGGGCAGCATTTCAGCTGCTTAGAGATTTGTGCAGATTAATGTGCTGCATATTAATGAACTACTAATTATTTCATGGCAATATTTATGAAGCCAATGTTCTCATATTTATTTCCTATCAGACAACAATCTGAGTTATCTTGCCTGTGGCCAGAGACCCATTGCTCGTGCGAGGTAATTAATGACACAGACTTCATCAAGGACTTTTATTGAGCCGTCTTACTCGAGAGAGCATGCGCCGCGGGTTAGACAAAGCAGCGTTTGGGTCCCTCTAACTCGTTCTGAGCGCCTGCCGACTGATGGGGTGGGTGATTCGTTCCTAGTGTGGGTTGACCCGCCCTTCATAAATCTGAGGTCTACCCTGGGCTTGGTTTGAGCACTACCTGGTCAAATTGGGTTAAGAAATACATGAAATACATGACAGATGTTTCTGAGGATAATTCATGAGTAAGAGTCAGGCCTTCCCTTTGCAGGCTTACTGTGAGGGATAAGAAAAGTTCAAATTTGATTTTAATAGACATGGATTTCAGAGTCCTGAGGGAAATATTAACAGCATCCTGCAGGGACATAAAAGAGGAATTGGCAAAGACCTGATGGAGGGAGTTAGTTGCACCGATCCTTCAGTGTGGGCTCCTTAGAGTGCATACATTTTATAAAGTGCCCACAGTGTCGCAGACAGCTTGGGGCTGGGGACAGCAACAGGGAATAAGACCCGAGGTGTTGCAGGGGCCCCTGGGACTTGGCCAAAGGCCGAAGGAGTAAGAAGCCCTGGCTTTTTGCTAGATCTGCATCTGCTGGTCACCAAGTGGCTGCTCTCCTGTGTCTGGCTTGTGCTGGAACCGGGGGAAAGGATGGAAGTCCACCAGAGGTCTCTTCTCTTCTGCAGAGGTTCACATCTGTGTCCTTGTAGGAGACGACATGGATCCCCATGGAAAAGTAACTCAGGGCAGGGGAGCATAGGCATTACATGCATGGGGGCACAGGGACATTGAGTAATATCTTACACAGTAGCTCACACAAGAAGGTGCTGTCTCAGGAGGAGTGGCTGTGGTTTGTGGAGAGGCAAGCTTTCAGCAAGGTCTTAGTAGAGTGTCTGGATTTTCATTGGCCTGGGGAGGGAATTCCAGTAAGGCAGAAATTGGGATGACGGAGATAGAGATGTGCATGGGATTTGTGTGTACTGATTGACTAGAGTAGAAGGTTGGTGCTGGAGAGCAGGAGATGGAAGTTTGACAGGTAGCTGAGGATCCGACTATAGAGGAAGTTAAAAGGGACGCCAAGCAGTTGAACATTCTGTCCTAAGGTGTCAGTGGTGCTTGGCGTGGTGGCTCTTGATCTGATTAAATTAGGTAGGTCCCTGGATTTGGCTGAGGGTTCAGCAAGATTAGGAGGAGGAAAGGAGTCCAGTAAGGATCCGGTTGCACAATTCCAAGAATGAGGGTGAGGGTGGGAACTAGGATTCTAGCAGTGGCAGGAGAACGGTTTCAAATATACTTGGGAAAAAGAGTCCATGGTTGGTTTGTTCCACACCAAAGGTGTGAGATGGGACATTGTCAGAGATAACTTAGGTTTGAAGCCTATGTGATGGTGGCTTTGGAAAAATAAGGGTGTTAGGGGAACAGGGGTTATTTCTGATAGTGGGAAGACAGTGTGCATGGTGTCATCTCTGTTGCTTTTGACAAACAATAGCTTCTGCCTAGGATGATTGCACTACAGTGTTGGCGTCTCAGTGGGGGCACGGTCTAGCCTGTCCTGTTGGGGTTCTGTGCAGAACCTGGGCAGTGACTGGAACCTGCATGGCCCTCAGTAAATGGTGAGTGAGGTTGACCTCAACTCTGCACTTGCTGACTCTGAGGTGAACTCTCCAGGGGACAGTTGGAATTTTAGACGCAGAACCTGGCAAGGTGGGAGTGGCTCACGTAGTGGAAAGTATAGGAGTGTGCGACACTGCAGCATCCAGCCAACGGGAGGTACAGGGCTGTGGACCTTCCCTGGACAACTGTTGGTCTGGGAGGGAAGAGGCAGCTTGGGGAGAAAGCTGGGGGAAGATCCCAGAGGGGCGGCCCTTGGGGCTGGCTTTCACATCCAGAAGGAGATAGACACCAGTGTCAGATTCCAGTTCAAAGCTGAGGAGAATATCACCTGCGAAGAAGCTAGAGCTCTGAGGTCCGAGGAAATCCCCTGGCCATGGGTGATGATGGGAGTGCAACCCGTTAGCAGGCGGTGGTGTTTGAAGGGTGACATCTATTAACTGCTAGTGATGCAGCGGTGGCTTTGTCTTTGGCTGCCTCATGGATCACAGCCCTTGTACACAGACCCTGAGGGCCAAAAGCCCCGGACCTTCTATCTGAAAGCACAGCCCAGAGGCAAGGCCAGCCCCTGTGGAGAGCAGCTGGCCAGGAGAACGCTTGCCAGGGCCCTTTCTGGGTGACATTTGTCTGGATTAGTCTCTGGCCCAGCCAGTCTCCTGGAGTAAGCGCAGGTGCATTCCTGTGGTTGATAGACCACTCTGTCTTTTGTGCTGCAGCTGAGACCACCCAGGCCAGGACTTGCAGAACTGCGAGGGTCACAGGCTCTGATGTGCCACCTTCTCATGCTGTGCTGTGCGTCACCATGACTATATCGGGCCTCGCAGGATGAAGGTCACATTGCTGTCCACAGCGAATTCTAAATCTGCCCTGGGGCAGAGGCAGAGCGGGGGCAGAGCTGGCGCATCACACTGTGTCCCCGGACGTGGCTGAGAGGAAGCGGTCTCCGAGGGTCAGCCTTCCACCAGTTGGGGCGGTGGAGTAGGCCGGGCGCTTCTGAAGGGTTGCACTCATCTCTCGAACCCTCTCTCTTCTCTCCCAGCCCAGATCCTTCACGAGCATACTTATTTGTATCAGTTTTATTCTTAGAGACTTCTTTCTTTCACACCCTAGACTGTTTTTCTTTTCATTGTCTCCTTACATTTTGTCTTCAAGCTTTTCTGTGTAAGTTTGGGTATCTAGCTTTCTAGTCGCACTGGATTACTCAGTAACTGCTTTCTTTTTAACCTTCGCTTTGGCTTTATGGTATAATTGGATCATTTAGGAAATGACATTTCAGCAAAGTGTTGGACTTCGGGGAGCTAGAAGACAGAAGGAATTCGATCGCTGGAGTAATTTGGTAGTTTGCATGGAAAGCTACCCCAGTTTTGAGCTCGTATCACTTTCTTCTGAGCAGGCTGCAGAAGGGTCTTGGCTGCCTGAGTTTGGTGTAGCGCTCTCTGAGTTCTTGCCTCTGTCGTTCTCCTTCTCGCCTAGCTGTTGCATGTGTATGAACAATCTTTAGTGGATGCAAATATAAATGCATTAATAGTACAGAAACTCGATTTTGATGAGGCAGCATGGTAAACTTCCTGTCTGATACCAGTAGCGTGGAAATGTGCAAGTGTAGACTATTGCAGTGCACTTTAGGACGTTTTCATTATCTGTTCCGGGTTCACTAAATATTCAGTAAAATATGCCTGTAAAGAGCTCGCCCCCATTCTCTGTTTTTGGCTTTTTGGTAGAGTTCTAACCACTGTTGAAGAGTGTTTAGTGCAGAGTCCATGAGGAATGTGGGAAGTTGAGTAACTTGTAAACATTAATCAGGTTTACTTGTGGTTTGAGGATTAAAGGAGATGTTGTGTTTTCATAGATTCCCTCATGTTTATGTAAGTACTTTATGCCTGGGATAGGAACTCACAACAGATTGCTGAGAAAATGAAGAGAAATGGCCATTAAGTGTTACAGATAAGTAGATTAAAGCACAGAGAGGGGAGATTGCAGGATTTCCCAGGCCTTGCAGGTTCTGGCTGCAGGCTCTACTCTGTGCTGTGGCTTTGCCTATCAGAGATTTTCTTTTCTCCCCTTCCCTTTCTCCTTCCCTGTCCCCCTCAGCCACCCCTCTATGTCCAAATTAGAAAAATGAGGCCAGATTGGGCCCATCCATTAAAGTTGTATGTCCATCTAAAGTAGTAGACTTGTATGGCGTCATCCATTTTGTTAACACACTAGTTATGGAGAGTTGGATTAATGATTTAATTTGTTGGGACTGTGTAAGTTCCGCTTGGTTGAGCATCTGCCACACGTGCAGGTGCTGTGTATGGGTATGATATACTGTGTTTTCTGTAAGTTATTTCAATGTATAGAACACCTATGCAACTGTGGGAATGTTAGCTCTGATCTTAGCTGAGGAAATCAAGACTCAAATCAAAATCACATAACTGGTAAGAATTCTAATCCAGGATGACTGGTCCCAAACCCGGATGTTCTTCTCTGTTACAGCTTATAATTTATGGACTGAACACAGTTTCAGATGGATGGTATAACAAAATTGTAATCATGTAGCAGCAGATAGTGATTTTTAGATGGTAATGTTATCAGCTATTTAATAGAACTGATTTTTAAATACCAATTCAGACAGTGATCAGCATTTTTTGGGGGGGCAGTGCTGGGAATTGAACCCTGGAACTCATACATGCTAGGCTGGCACTCTACCAACTGAGCTGCATCCCCAACCCTTAACATGAATTGCATTTGTTTGGGTGTAACTTGCCTGCTGAGAAGAGAATGCACCAGGAAAGTACCCACTATTGAATTTTCAGAGTGAACGCACTTTTGTCAGGAAACACAGCACTGTGCTTTGGGAGCCCCCATTTGTGCCTTCTCCTCACTGCCTGCTCCGAAGATAAGCTGATCCTGACATCTGACACCAGGCTGTTTTGCCTGTTTCGATTATTCTATACGTGGGACTGTCTAGTGTGTGCTTTTCAGGGTCTGGCTTCTTTGGGTCAATATTGTATTTGTGGGATTCGGCCATGTTGTTGCTTGTAGTTTTCACCGGTTCGTTCTCATTGGTGTGTAGTATTCCATTTCTCAGTGCACCATGATTTATTTATCCACCCTATTGTTCATAGACGTCTGGATTGCTTCCAGTGTTTGGCTATTATGAACAGCACTGCTATGAACATTCTTATAAAACGTGTGTTTTAAAGCGGACGTCTTTCCTGCCTCCTGTCTCCACTTTCTACAAGATGTTTTTAGCTTGGGATTATAAAGCTATAATGATAGAAAGCTTCTTAAATCTTTTTTGAGAGTCAGAAAATCATCCTGTTAAAAGTCAAACCCAATTCTTGTCTGTTATCTCAGTCCGGAAGTCTAGAATATTCAAGGGCTTCCCACAGGAGTCACCCAGACTCAAATTCAAATCCTGATCTTATCTTTTAATAACTGTGTGAGCTGGGGCAGCTGTAACAGTATTATTAATTAACTGATTTAGGTTACTCATTGCCAGTGACAACACTGATATCAGGTGGCATATTTGTTTAGTTTATTATGTTCTAGGGACTGCATTTTATATGCATTTCTCATTTATTCTTCATAGTGACCAGTGAGTGTTTTTTTTTTAAACTGATGGACCCTTGCCCAAGATCACACTTGCAGTAAGCAAGAAAGCTGGGGTGAAGACGCGGTCAGCCTGACCTGCAGCTGCTACTTTGGAAGCTGACCGCCTCATGGAGACTTCTGGGAAGAATGATGCCCACCCTCGGGAATAGCATGGTTGAGTGGTGCGAGGAGGGACACTCGCCACCCAGGGCAGACACCCCGTGCCTCCACAGGGAACTCACTTCCTCGTGTTTCTCTGCCTAACAAACAGTGCTGAGGGGCAGAGGGGCATCCTGCTCTGCTCTGGGCTACTGAGATTTGGTGGTTTGTGCCACCATCGCCACCTACTGGTTGGTCCCACCTTACCTGGCCCAGCTTCTCTTGACTTCTGGGTGTTTCTTGTCTTGGTCTGTCCTCCTTCCTTTCCATTTTCTAAATATGTAATATGTGTCTTATTTGAAAATACATTTTTGGGAGGTGAAGAAAGTGATGA
This sequence comes from Erethizon dorsatum, assembly GCA_028451465.1. Lineage (NCBI taxonomy): Eukaryota > Metazoa > Chordata > Mammalia > Rodentia > Erethizontidae > Erethizon > Erethizon dorsatum. Next base: position 70,288,282 of record CM051834.1, read on the forward strand.
GAAAATCAGCTTGATATTTTCCCAAGAACGTTACTGTTTGGGATTTGTACAAAAGCATATTGGGATCCAATTTGTTAAGAGATTAATGTTGTTTCAAATGAATGGTTTGGAATCTTTAGGGTCACTGCTATGCAGCTGTGAGTCTTGGCAAAGTATGACAAAAGTGACATTTCCACCCTTATGCAGTGTACTCTGCCAGGATGTCTTTTCTAAGTGTTGGTGTATGAGGATTGTGGTCACAAAGGCTCCCTGAGCATTTTTCACATGTTTTAAATGCCAGATGACATCACTGTCTCTTGATCCAAGACTGAATTTTTAGGTTCGCCTCAAGGCCAGGAAGGTGAAGAATTTATCAGGTGATGCCAGTGCTATTTGGGAGAGATGCTTGTCTTAAATCACTCTCCTGCCTGTGTGGGAACTCAGGGAGCAGAAGGAGACTGCTTTGGATCCGAGGAGAGCCTGCCTCCTTTCAGGCCCCCCCAGGGCTGGGTTTGCCAGCCCGCAATCTTGAGGTGTTTCTCAGGGACTTGCCAGAGGCTGCCAGAATCTCTTTGAGACAGCCTGAGAAAGAGAGTCCCTGAAAGAATGCCTTGGAATACTTTGAGCTTTCCATGAGTTGTTGCAGCAGTTCGGAAGTTTAATTCTTTAGCATTTACTGGTTATAGTACACCTCGAAACTATATGTATTGCCATGTAATGGCTGACTGTTTTTAAAAGGATTCAAGTATTAGTGCTTGTTTTGATTTTTAATATTTAGTTAAACATGAAAATTAGCATAATCTCTAAAATCTGAGTTTTCAGTCTCACAGGATTAGGTTTTCAGTTTCATGTTTGATGTAGAAATGTGCATGTATTCTGCCAAAAATATATGTCGGGGAAACTCGGCTGCAGTGAATATTAGCTTTGCTAGTCCAGTTGTGAAAATGTTCAGTGGGAATGGTTATTTACTTCTGGAAAGCAACGAACACAAATGACTGGGTTAGTCGTAGAGCTGGGCCCAGAATGACTCTTTGGCAGGGTGGATACACAGACTCCAATCTGTCTGTCAGGATGGGTTTTCTTATCCTTTGGATTAGTTTAATAATGGCTTCGATTTGTTGATTAGCAGAAGTTAAATGCAGAATTCTCAGTTGGCATTTTCAGGCATGCTGTAAGTATTTGTCTGAAATGAAATTCTCTGTTGCTGTTCAACTGCTTAAACTTTTTCAGGGAGTTCCTCCACTAAAGAACAGCATAAAAGGCCCTGTCTGTTTTCTTGCCGCACTCCTAGACTCTAAATGGAACCATTAGAACTCCATGTTGCACATAGATAGTGTGACAAACTGTTTTATACTTTCCGAAGCTCCCCCCCATCCCCAGTACTGGGAATCGAACCCAGGGTCTTTGCACTTAGTAACATCCCCAGCCCCTTTTTTATTTTTCATTTTGAGACAGGGTCTTGCTAAGTCACTAGATTGCCTAGGCTGGTCTTGAAGTTGTAATCCTCCTGCCTCAGCCTCCCAGAGTGCTGGGATTACAGGATATGGCACCCCATCTGGCTCAGAAGGTTCTTATGTTTGTAGCATCGATGAATCATAGAAACATTGAGTGGTACTGATGAGAAGGTCAGGGGTCATTCCGTTGAACTCATGTTTTGGAAGAAACCAAAGCCTAGAGAAATAGTTTTGTGTACAAGGTTACCCAGGCCTCTAAATAAGGTATGTGGTAGTGTTGGTGACATAGTTTAGCCAATAATAGCTTCTGTTTATTGAGTACACTTGTACTTGCTGGGGATTATACAGAGTACTATACACACATTTTGATAAATTCTTACACCCTTCATTTTAAAAGGCGGGGAACCGAGGTTCAGGGACATTAGTCTTTGTCTGAGATATCAAGCCAGTTTTATTCCTCCTTCACTGAGCCTTCCCTGGTTTTCTTTCATTGACTTGATAACTTTAAAAATTTTTCCTTATGGGGCAGTGACTTGGCCAGTAGTGGGAGTGTTTATTTCTAGAAGAGATGTTTCACGTAATGATGATATCCTCAGGGTGCTGGCACCTCCAAACTTGTCTACCCAGTCTTTACCTCGGGCTCTGGATTACCTGGTGCTCCGTGAGCACACCCCTCACCGCCACCCCGGGGAGCGCACCAGGCCTCAGTGGGTGCAGATGCCAGCTCAGGGCTCCCCTGCTTTGTTACTCCATTTAAGTAGTGTTTATTTAACAAATCCAAGGGGTCTGAAGAATGTGAAGATAAGCCAGATATAGTCATTGCAGTGAAGGTGTTCCTTCATTTATATGCACATTAAGATTTAAGTCTTAAATTTAAGATTTATATATATGTGTGTGTGTGTATATATATATATATGTGTGTGTGTGTGTGTGTGTATATATATATATGTGTGTGTATATATATATATGTGTGTGTGTGTGTATATATATATATATATATATATGTGTGTGTGTATATATATATATATATATATATTGCTGAAATATAAGGTGATAAGTCAATGACTATTTGGAAAAAGGAGTAGAGAAAATTCTGTTGTTGTCAGAGGTCAGAGAAATTGAACCACAGTGGCACATGAGGGATGTATTTGTGGAAGATCTGCGGTTCACCTGGCTCCAAGGGGGAGAGTGAGGTTTGGCTCTGTGGAGACCTGGGGTGGAGTAGGAAGGGGGCCAGCGTGCCTGCTGCAGGGAGCGGTGCTAGCCCATGTAGCTGCTGGAGGAAGGTGGAGAGAGAGACCATGCGGGGAGCGCTGGTGGTTACTTCAGTTAGTCAGAGCACAGGCGCTGAGATGGAGGGTCCCCCTAGAGCTGTGTTGTCCCCCGGGGTGGTGTGGGCATGAAGGTTGGCAGAGGGAACAGAAATGAGCAGGGCCATTGAGACGGTTGTTGCCCATTGCTGTGCGCTATCACGGTTTCAGGGTGGAAAGTCACTGGGAGTGGCCAAAACCCGGATCCCAGATCCTGTGCCACTCTGCTGTGAGCGCACAGAACACTCAGAGAGCTGCCCCGGCCGGTTCCCTCCCTGTTCCTGGGTCCCCTTTCCCCAGACTCCCGTGCACTGTGCTCTGCTGCAGCAGGAGCCGCCAGGATCCCGCTGCCCAGTCCCCAGGGAGCTCCGAGGGCTGCACAGTGGGCTCAGGCTGTGGGCTACCGGGCCCTCCCCCAGTCCCCGTGGTGAGGGGCAAGCCAGCAAAAAGGACAAGGGAAGTGTTTGCTCCTGTATTTCCAGCAGCACCCTCCCTGCTCCGCTGTCTGTGTCTTCCTAGCAGGAGATGGACGCAGGCCCATCTTAACCCGCAGTCCTGAGAAAGAGACTCCGAAGGAACTGCATCTGCAGAGGAGTGAGGAAAGTGCTAGTCTGTCATCCTGTCTTAGCACTTCACTCGCCAGAGCGCTGCAGTCCTTGTCTGCCTCCATCTATTCAAATCTGCCCCATTGTGCCACTGACCTTCCGAGGCGCTCTTCTGTTGAATTTGCGTTTTGGAACTATCAGTGGTTTAGGCCAAGAAACACCTCCTTTTATGGAAGCATGGAGCCTCCTTTGTCTACTGATTAACCAGAGTGAAACTGCTGTGCACTCTGTAGACATCCTGACTGCCCAGAGGTGTGCACGGCGCCTGTGAGACTTCCACACGGGGCGGTCCACGCCGGACAGCCTGTGGGGCAGGCTGGCTGTGAAGGGGCCGCTGACGCCATGTGCAAGGTTTGCCGTTCTCCACTGGGCTAAGGCTTAAGAGAGCAATGCAGACAGTGTGTAAGGAAGGTTTGGGGAAATTTGTCATCTGTTCCTTATCTTTGGTAACTTTGAGCCTTAGGTGGGTAGTGATGTTTCAAGTATTTAAACAAATGATGCAACAGTTCTTCTTAGTTGACTATTCTTTCACTTTTTATTCTCCTTATTTTCACATTAATTTTCAGAAGATGTTACTATGAAAATGTTACGTGTTGCAGTGTGGTGGAGAGAACACAGGTTTTGAGGTCGGGACACTCATTTTAGTTTTAACTTTATGCTGCTGTCAGTGTAAATGGGGGTGCATTATTTAAATTTTGTGTACTCATTTCATTGTGACGATTCTAGTTCCTTTATTGAGAGGCTTGCTGCTGGGGTCCGATGTGGTTCTGTACCCGCATGCACCGTATCTAAAGCACTGGGTAGCTACAGTTGGCTGCTACTTCGTACAGTTTCGGATCACCTCAAATGAAAGCAGGAGTTTGGGGTTCCAAGTCACCAGGGATGTTTCCACGAATCCCTGAATTGTCCAGGGATACCCCGGACTCTGCCACACCGATCAGATGCTGTAGAGAGCAGTACCTTGCGTCGGGATGCAGTTTGTGACAGAAGTACAGCCACAGCGCTGCTGGGACACGGAGTTGCGGGCAGCGGCGGTGCGAGTGTGACCCGTTCTGGTGTGGCTCTTTCTTCTCCACGCTGTCTTCTGTTCTCTGGTCACTCTTCCATCCATGAGCTTCCCAGGCCAGAGGGCGTGCTCTTCGCAAGCTCTCGGCTTGTGTGTTTTCAGGGCCGATTTGTACGCTGAGGTGGAGGAGGCAGGAAGGCCCTGGGGCTGGTACCCACGTGCTCGTGCTCGCAGTGAGCTTGCCAGTGAGACGTGGTGGCAGGAAGTGTCCTTCGTGACCGGAACTCGTGGTGAGTGGCAGTGACCGAGCCCAGTCAGATTGTCCCTCTGCTCTAGATACAGGCAGCAGAGAGGAAAGCAGCCTCCTCCTCTCCCTGGGCTCCGCAGTTACTTTCTAAACACCGGGGAGGATCCCGCAGTGACGTCCCCGAAGTGGACCTGGAGGACGGCACCTCCCAGGGTCCTGGAGTAGCGCCCCCTGCGCACCTGTGCGAGGTCTTAGCAGAGCATCTCTCCTCTCTCCACTGCAGACAGCCCGCTTGAGGACAGCGACCCCAAGGACTCATTTCTCATTCCAAGACACATCATGGCTGAGCCAGACTACTTGGACGATGACAATCCCGAGCTGATTAGGCCCCAGAAACTGGTCAACCCTGTCAAAACGTCCCGGAACCATCAGGATCTTCACAGAGAGCTCCTTATGAATCAGAAAAGGTAAGGTGCTTTCTTGCATAGTTTTCGTTCGGGATTTTTAAGATAGCTACGATTAATTTTAGTTGTGTTTACAATACTTCAAAGCGTGTTTTGCCGGTTGACTGTAGTTAGGGGTTCCTCCAGCGGGCTCATCCCCCCAGCAGCTGCAGAGGACATCAGCACTGTTTCTCAGTATCCCCTGCGAAACGGTAGAGGACTTTATTTCTTGAATTCAGTACCTTTGAATTTCCTCATTATGTGTGGAGAAATATTGGGCTCAAATGTAAGTCCCGCCTGTGTTCGCATTTGTAAGTGGCAGGGCAGACTCACTAGAACCATATTAGACGTAATGGATAACACTCTTCCTTACGTTTTTGTTAGATTGTTTTTAAAGTAGCATTAAATTGTTACTATTATCATCGTCGTGTTCATTGAATTTCTAGAGGGGAGTAAAACATCTAGCCTGTCTTCGTACGCCATTGTCACCCCTCTGCGCCGTGCGTACTTGGGGTGCCGGGCCAGTGACTCCAGCCCTGAGAGGAGCTGGCTCGAGCTAGGGGCGGATGGCTGAGGGTGCAGGCTACTCTTTTGTTTAAGGACAGGTAGGTTTTATTTAGAACTCTCACATCCTCCCACATGGTGCCGAGCCCTGGTGGAAAGGTCCAAGACTCGCAGACCAAGTTAAGTGTCGGGGCGGTTTTTGGAAACCGAATTTGTAACTTTGCAGAGCAAAGGTTGGGTGTCCAGAGAAAGCTTGTTTGTGTTGGTCTCATTCTCCCTCCCTTCGTTTCCTCACCCCTTTTCTTATGTTCTTACCACATTTATCTCTATAAACTGCCTTAAATCCTGGGTTTATTTATACCCCTATTATGTGATCTTGAGAAGATTAAAAATTTTAAAAGAAAAAAGAAGGGTTGGGGGCATTTTCAAGGCACTTCTCCCTCCAGAGCACAGTCCCGCCTACTAGAACTAACAAATCTAATGACTCATGGCCCAGGAGTTCTTTGTAGATGCATCTGTCCTTCTAGGTTGCAGGATCGTACTTGTTCCTAGCACTAGGGTGATGTTAGATTAACATTTATTAAATTGAATGCAAGTTTAATCATTTTAGTGATTTAGCTTTTACCTGTCTTTGTTGCATAATAGAAAAAAGAATATGTGGATTTGGTATTCTCATGCCCAAAGCGAACAGGACAGTGTACTTTCTTAAAGAGACTGCAGAATTGGGAAGCAGTCAAAATTCAGGAGATTCTGTCTGCGTCAGTTTAAAAGACTCCAAAACGGCAGCAGCTGTTACAGGGCTTCTGACTGTCTCCGGTGGGCTCTGCTGTCTTATCAGTGGGGGTGCCGAGTTAAACTCTAAGCACCATTTCAGCTCAAATTGCCCCCTTCCCGTGAAATGTATGGAAAGGCTCAAGTCAGAGTAAAGGCTAAAATCAAACCAAATTTTGTGGAATATATGTGCTTTGAATTGTAGGCTACAAATTATTCTATAAAAATGTAATTAATAGTATGAATTATATCACTGCAGAACACACTGATTTAGGGCCTGCCTCCTTCTTGTCTGCCTTTCTGTGTCCCGTTCTTTCTTTCCCTTGTTTACATAGGGAACACTTCAGGCAGGACCAGCTCTACAAGTCTGGGAAAACAGAGACCCTCCCTTAAGTACCATAGTGTAGAAAGGAGATGGCAGCCATGGCGAACCTATGGCACACACGCCGCAGCGGGCACACAGAGCCCTCTCTGTCAGCACGGCAGCCAAGTCGCCCAGCAGCCGATATTCAGGTGTAATGGCAGTGCTGGCACTTTGTGATAAATAAGTGGGTTTTGGGTTGCAGTTTGGGCGCGCGCTCTCTAAAAGGTCTGCCATCACTGTGACGTGGCCTTTGAGATTGCAGTCCTGGCTCACGTACCTTGGCCTGCCTTCTGATCTTGACTGAGGCACCCTTCTCGAGATCTGTTTCTTCATCTATAAAGTGTGAGGAAATCAAGTCATCCTATAAAATCGATAGCATGGATCAAAACACCTATGAAACTGCCGGCGTGGGAGAGATGTCAGGCCCACCTGTCTTCTGCTCCCATGTGCATCTCCGGGAAATTTCTATTGCTTTACCCCCTTTTCCTTGAAAGATTCTGGTCTGTCTGGAAGTACATTTTGAAAGGAAGAAAAGAAAACGCAAATTCAAAGTCAAAAATGATGAATGTATCTCATTCTACCTTGAAGGCATAAACAGGTTTTTCAAGGCAAAATCTTAGTTTGGTAGAATCTTTATTAGAAATATAACTGGCTTTAGGGTGAAAACTTCTCAAGAAATTTCTTTGTCTGTATATCTCATGTACTGTACTTTTTTTTTTTTTTTTGGTGGGTACCAGGGGTGGAACTCAGGACCTCGCGCGCCAGCAGGCGCCCATGCCGCTGAGTGATATCACCGGCCCTTTTTTCGTATGTGGGTTCCAGGAGTTGAACTCAGGACCTCGCACTTGCCAGGCAGGCGCTTACGCCACTGAGCCATCTCACCAGCCCTACTGTACTTTTTAAACACTGTCAGTCTTTTATTTCTAAACTTTAGTGCCAAATAAATTACATCACACAGTAACACGCATGTTTGGTTCGGTATAACCAGTCTCGAGTACTGGTTTGTGAGGTAATGAAAGTCTCCTGTTCCCTACTGTTTATAAGGGGCCCATGCGTGTTTTATCTTACCCAGTGATCGTCCCAGTGACCCAGCGTGTTTCCTGGGACTATCCCACTCGAAATGTGAGTTAGGCATAACTCAGAATACGTTGAGGACTTTTCTTGAGATCATACAACAATTTTTTTGGAATAAAAATGGGTAGAAATAAACACAAAAGTAATTTGAAAGTAATTTATAGAGGTAAATATAGTAGTAATACAAATTAGAAAATGAGGCGAGGAAGTGGGGGGGGAGACTGAGACCCCCACACAACAAGCTTCCGTGGAGACTTGACCTTCACTCTGCAGAGCTGCACATCTGGCTCAAGTTCTGCGGCAGTCAGTTCATTGTTTTTCAAGTTACTCTTTAGCGACCTTAAGATAAAAGCAGTCCCTGCTTAGGAGGGCAGATGTTCATAGGTCTTCCAATCTGATCCCACGCTCTTGCGGGTGTGTGATACTTGCTTCTCTGTAGCTGTTGTTTTGGACCTGGCTAAGTTTCATGTTAAAAGTCTTTGGATGCCCGCTTGATTACAGTTAGCCACTAGCTCTGAGCGTTAAGGTTCTTTGTCTGGTTCTCATTTTTCCTATGCCTTTTCAGCAGCATAAAAAGACTAATTTCAAAAGGCATTTAGAAGCATTAAGTTCTGGTAGTTGAAATCAGTATTGAAAAGGTGTTTAAGAAAATACTATTTCCAACACAGGGAGAGTCTATCCTCTATAAAGAGTAATTTTTAGTAAGTAAGCCAGTTACTTAAACACATCCATAAAATTTGTTCTTTGGCTTGTACATTTCTAAGTCAGTGCTCTCTAGTTCCCTGTGTTTTCAGTTGACCCTTTGAAATGCCATAGTAGATAAATAGTTTTTCAAAAATACTTGCTACCAGACAATAAAGATGGAAGTTGTAGTGATACTGGATAGAAGTATTTATGTTTGAATCCGTGCAGGTAAAAATGGCTAAGCCAAAAATGTAGGTTATGCAGACCAAACCAGAAGATTCCAGAATTAAAGCCAAGGCCTGAAATCCAAATGCATCCATCCTCTCAGCCCTACCCCCCTAAATATCAGGGAAGGGAAGGTTTGGCTGTGTGGCCAGGTGAGCCCGTTCTGTGACGGTCTGAGCACCCGACCCTCCTCTGGCTGCTGCTGTCCCAGGCGAGGAGGCAGCTTCACACACAGGGCTTGAGTGCGCCTGTGCTCAGGTGGGGCGGGAGGAAGGTGGGTCTTTTCCAGGGGCCCCTGCGTGCGCTCAGTGGTTTGTGTATCGTGTGAAACATTCCTTTCAAGCTTGAACATTTCACGCACTGGTGGTGGGGATTGAAATTGCTGCCGTCTTCTGGAGGGCTCTTTGGCAGGACTCATCAAAACACAAAACACAATGTGCACAGATGCTTAGCCAGCAGTCCAGCTTCTGTGGCTCCAGCCAGCAGAAATTCTGGTGCAAGAGCAAGATGTAAGTGTACACAGAGGGTCACTGCCTCCTTGTTTCTAATAGCGAATAATTGGAAGCAAAGCCCTCCCAGTGGGGAAGAGGCAAAATTACAGGATTTCTGCACTGTGAGGTGTTCTGTAGATGCAAAGGAAAGGAAGCTGGGCCAGTCTCGTCATTATCTCGGCGCGGGCGTGCAGCCTCTACCGGCACCATCACTGTGTAGATCACACTGCAAACGGTGTTTTCGTCATTCACGTTTTTTTTTAAATTTTACAAATATGGATAACCACCTGATTTTTTTTTTTTTTTTTAATGTGGATACCGGGGGTTGACCTCAGGTCCTTGTGCTTGCCAGCAAGCGCTTGTGCTGCTGATCAATATCACGGGCCCCTTTTTTCCTTTATGTGGGTTCTGGGAGTCAAACTCAGGACCTCGTGCTTGCTGGGCAGGCGCTTATGCCGCTGAGCTATCTCTCCGGCCCCTGATTTTACTTTTATCACAAAGAGTATTAATTCCATAATGTGTAATATTGGCTTGGCCCATTGCAGTAGTCACGGGGAGCTCCCTGACCACGAAGCAGACTTGGGAATTCCCTGGTCTTGGGGAGTAGGAAGCTACCAGGACTTGATCACCTGTCAGTTACCGTTCATGTATATGTTAGAATCAACCAGAGAGAATCAGTTGCTCTATGCAAGGGATAATGTTGTAATTATTTGAGAAACCTAGAGAAGCTCGTTCCTGTCTGTTGACACTGTCTCCACAATCTGACCCACTGTGGACTCCAGAGACGCGCACTGTCCGTGCTTAACTTCTCCAGTGCAGCACAGAAAATTAACCGATCTGCTGGGATAAGATATTAACTTAATATACACGATTTCTTGACTGTGACAAGTACAGAGTATTTTTCATAGAAGCACCATTTTCTTGAGTTTTATGTTCCTAAATAATTTATCTTACTGTCGCTATTACGTGAAATTTTTGAGCAGAAAATGAATACTGTATAGTAGTTAAACCCATTCATTCACTGCAGTGGACTATCAGCTTAATGTGTCATAAATCAAAAGTATATGGCTTTTGCATAATCCAGGAGAATTTAATAGTAATTGAAGTTAATTTTGCCAGTGAAATATAGAGAGGGAAAAATGTTTGAAATATAAATTATTCAAATAACTAAGTTCTTATTTGTAAAATTTAATTCCCTGAATTCTGTCTCTAGTGCCATATTGAGGATTTTTAATACTCATGAAACTGAGGTCTTTATTCAGATTATTTATTTATTTATTTATTTATTTTTTGTGGGTACCGGGGGTCGACCTCAGGACCTCGCGCACCAGCAGGTGCCCGTGCCGCTGAGCGATATCACCGGCCCCTTTTTTGTATGTGGGATCCGGGAGTCGAATTCGGGCCCTCGCGCTTGCAAGGCAGGCGCTTACGCCGCTGAGCCATCTCACTGGCCCAATTCAGATTATTTAAAAACAAACTTTCCTGAGGTTAATGGCACTTCTAACTGAACAGTTAGAGTACTTACTTGTAGCTTTTATTGTGCTGTTGAAGTTTTAATTTCCAGACTATTTTGTCTGTACTTTTGTATCTGTGCATGGTTTTGATATCTGACAAGCAAACCATAATTAAATCATAAAAGTCACCTACCTCCTTGTGTCACTGGAAACTTGGCTAAATTTATTTTTAACAAAAATACTGATATTGAACATCAGGAAAGTAAAGACATTATGTTATTCTGACACTACTTTTTATCAGAGGTTGAATGTACTATTCTCTGCTTTGTAAACAACTTTAAAAACAATTTTAATCATGAGTTTTAAAAAGCATCTAGGAAGAAGAGGTACCAGAATTTAAAATAATTCTGGATTACTGAGGAAGTGTGAAATGGAGGATTAGTTCACAGGTGGGAGCATGTGACCTTGAAAGGAGTCCAGATAGGTGTGATTGAATTTCTTCTAAGCAGAGCACAAATTTTGGAAATTGCTGTTTGATTTAACAGTTGCCGAGCTGCCTCCTGGTCAGTGAGTCACGTGCGTCCGTCGGCATAGCTGGGAGAACAGCTCCTGGCACGTGTCCACAGCAGCCCAGGCGAGGTGCGCGGGAGCTGCGCCGAGGCCACGCGGGTCACCCTTGGGTCTGGGGTGCCCTTGGCCTCCGTGTGTGCACACAGCCCCTGCTCACACCCCGTGCTGCTGGGGTCCACAGTGTGGTTTTCATCCTGGGGTGGTTTCATTTTTATTTTAAATGCTCCTAATAAACTTTACTGTCAAGTTGAAATTAGCTATGGCAGGTGGAGTCTGGACAGAGTTAATAATTATGGAAGATGATAAGGAAGAGGTGGGCGGGTTCGCCCAGCATCCTGGAACGAAATGGCAAGGGGAGTGGAGCAAAGGAGAGACAGACAGAAATGCTGAGAGAAGTGAGAGAAACGCTAGGCCTTCCCTTGGCTTGCTGCGTGCACCGCAGGCTCCTACCGAAGCCTGTTCCTGTTTTGTTCTCGCTGTTGACAAAGTGGCCCCCTGACTTCTGGGAACTCAGACTTCCCGAAACCTGACTCCCGCATTCTGTAAATGATGAACTCCATCTGAGACGATTCAGCTGGAAAGAGCCCTGGACTGGCAGTCAGGAGATGAGCGTTCTGGGAGGCCGCGCCCCTCAGGAGCGACAGATCCTTGGTTATAAGACCTGAAAAATGAGGGGTGGGATGAGGGTTCCGGGGCTGTTCTGCTCTCTGAGTCTCGTGCCCACCTGTGTCCAGGCTGCATTTAGCGCCTGAGGTCGGAGGCCACATCCTGGGCACCCTCCCCATGGACTTGAGGGGCCGCTCATGTCCTGAGCCTCTCATTTCCGTGCTGGGTGTCCTGCTCCCCACCTGGCCCACACGTCCTCTGCCCCCCACCCACTGCGTAGCCTGGTGCCTCGCACACCGTAATGCTCCGTGCCTGTTTATCGAGTGAATGGATTTTACCAGCTCTTCGGAAGATGTGCTTCCACTTTCTTCCATGCTGAATTTTCGAGTGTTGCCTGTCAACCAGTTAGTTTAATGGTAGTTGTCAAATTGTGCTAATTCCACAGATCTCTTTTCTATGCCTGATCCCTTCAGTTATATTTATATTCATGAAAAATGCATCCATTTGGTTATTTTTTATTTTTCTTAATTCTCCTTTTGTAGGGGTCTTGCTCCTCAGAATAAGCCAGAATTGCAGAAGGTGATGGAAAAGAGAAAGCGGGACCAAGTCATAAAGCAGAAGGAAGAGGAAGCACAAAAGAAGAAATCTGATTTGGAAATCGAACTGTTAAAGCGGCAGCAGAAGTTGGAGCAGGTAGGTGTGATGGGCAAGGCGCTCTCTGTAGTCCTGAGAACTGGGGATGTTGGAGCAGGCGGACTTTCCTAGACGTGGCAGATGTAAAGGGTCGTACTGTGAAAGACAAGAAGCCAGATGGCAGCTGATAGCATAAATTCAAGTCAGGCAAGCATGCTATTGAGGACCTGAAAGAAATGCTAGAAGCAAAAGCAAAATCAGAAGAAATCACTGAATTGACAGAGTGTTGGAGTAATTTAACAGTGCTCAGCCTCACCGAGACTCCGGAGCAGCTGTGTGTCGGCCTTGGCATTTTATTTTCCTAACTTTAACTTTACCGTTCTTGTCTTCTCTTGGTAGTGTTTGTAGTAACAACCAGTTGGCTCCTGCTTCTATGCAGTACCCTTAGAAACACACACACACATACACACAAATGCGTACATACACATACATAATTTTTTTCCTTTTTTTTGAAGTGGGAGATGAAGAATTTCCCATTGGAAAGAGAGGAGTGGTTTGACAAACCTCTCAGATTATAACTAATTTTCCTCTTTTCGAATTCCTTTTAGCTCGAACTTGAGAAGCAGAAATTGCAAGAAGAGCAAGAAAACGCACCAGAGTTTGTGAAGGTGAAAGGCAATCTCAGGAGGACAGGCCAGGAGGTGGCGCAGGCCCAGGAGTCCTAGGCCATGGCTGCCCGCGGCTGGACACCCCACCGCCGTGAGGGCTGTGCCCGGGGCTCTCCAGTGCGGGCCTCAGGGCTGGAGCCCCAGAGAGAACTGCAGCCACCGAGAAGCCTGGGCGGGGTCCACGCGATTTCCCTGCAGGCTGGGTGGGTGAGTTGTCCCTGACAGTTAAGTCCCCATTCGCCAAGGGAGGGGCACTGCCCAGTGCGTGAGTTGGAATAATGGACCTGCATTCAGAGACTTTAAGCAGAGCGAAACAGAACAAAACAAGAAAAAGGAGGAGGACACTGGAATAGATTCTTGAGAGTTGCACCACTCTTTTTTTCTTCTGATCCAAATTTTGTAGGGCACAGTGACTTTTTCTTTGAAAAGCTGAAGAAAAGATGTTTAATTCTTCCTGTGGTTATCTGTTGGATAACTTAGAGGGCATAGAAATGCATTTAATCTGTATATCCAATACTTGTAAATGATAAGAATCCAACATTTTCTGGTTTAATTTATACTTTCACCCACATTAGAATCAGTAGCAGGGAATGTTAGCCTTGATGTTGAGCACAGCCATTACCTTTGTTGGCACTAAAATCCAGAAATGTGGTAAGAAGGGTTAGGAGTACGTAAGGCTCTGTCTTCCTCCCTCTTCTTCTCTGCGTGGCGGTGCGGACGTGGTGGCGTTCTTCATCCAGGAAGGCGCCGTGTGCAGGTTCGTGTACCGTGGCAACAAGCAGTGGGGTTTCTCTGCAGTTTCACTCTTGAGCTCTGTGCTGAGCTAGTCCTTCAGATGAGGTGATCCGCAGTCCTGTGGAAAATGGAAATAGTCTGTGTAACCCAGCTTCAGTTTCAGAAGTAGAGGGCCCAGAATCTTTTAATCTCTCCAGAGAGCTGTGTGGGGGATGTTCACAAGGAGCTTCATGGGAAGGTTTTACAGTGTTTGTACATTTTGATATCGTTAGAACCCAAACTTTGACAATTTCCGATTAATGGTCACATATTTCTTTACTATTTTTTTCCTATGCAGAAAGACTTCTGCCCCCCTCAGCCTAGTGCTGCTGAGAGGGGCGATGTTGATGACTACTGTATTACTGCATCTCTCAGGAAAGCCGAGCAGCAGTAGGGCCGGCGCGGCCTTCTCAGGCTTGCTAGTGTGCTCCTCGGAGGACATCCGAGTTACAGAACAGCGCAGTTCTCATGCGGCAGTAATTTTATACCGCTGGGGTAACATTTGTGGATTTAGTGCATTCTTCATAGAGATGGCTCAGCCAGCAACTTGCACGTTGAGAACTGTCCTTATACTTCCTCTAATGACGACAGAGAGTTGGGCCAGGGCCCTGCAACCCTTCATTAGCACAGTAGATGTTGGCTTTCTGTGCGAGTGCTTTAGTTGCAGCTGACCGGCCCGTGAATAGTAATGTGAACAAGATAAGAGTAAGTGGAGGCTGATACACGGCTAGAGAAATATGTTAGTTGATTACACCTGAGAAATGGACTATTTGTCTCATCAGCAAGTATTATTTGAATAAAATACAAGATGCTTAAGATAAAATACTGCTCTGTAATAGTTTCCTTTCGAAGACTGGAGTGGTGACTCAGCGTTCTTTTGAGAGAAGGAAGTATGGTAACTGATGATCTTGGAAGGACATGTCTGATTGCGCGTTCATTCAGAGCTCTTTCCTTGTGTATGTGGGCTGATGGTGTGGTTGATAAAGTGGAAATTGGCTTGGCTCCAATTGTTTTATCTAACTGGACTTAGATCTGTGTCACTGAAGCAATTCTGCCACTTGACAGAATTCTCAAGGGCCCTACGAGGCTCCTAGAGAAGGATGAATTCTGCTCCTAAGATGTCTCTAGAATTCATTCATCACTGGGAAAAAGTTAACTTAAAAAAGCATTCCCCCCTAATCGCAGACAGATTTGCAGTTATTTGTAGTTAGTACTACAGGGTCCAGCCAAAAGAAGACTAGTAAATAGCGCAAAGCGACGGCTGTGCTAAGCAGCAGAGGAGCAGGTTGTGAAGTTCTCTGAGGTCTGCGGCTGGCTCGCAGGCTGGAGCTGACACAGGGTCAGTCTCTCCTCAGCGCTGGCCTGCCCAGATTTGTGGACTCGGGGACATTGGCGCAGTCCTGTGCTTTGAGCCACTTTTTCTTTTCCACAAAAATGGCTCCATTTTTCCACTCTGTGATTTTCTTAAAATAGTTGAGTGTTTTATAGTCTCCTGGTAGTAAAGTAGAATTGCTTTATAAGCTATAACAGTTGACTTTATTCTTCTACTCTGGAAAACCTTGCCTTGTTTGAGTGTATATAATATATATAAAGGGAGCCTTAATGGATTTGTTTTCATAATTTAATATTTTTTGTATTTGCTCTTGTATAATTGTTTTTAATGGAAAGTATTACAGAATTGAGGGTGGAATTCTTAGAACCAAAGTTATTCTTAATAAAAATCACCACATGCTTGGACCCACGGCTGTGTTTGTCTGATCTGTTTGGGACGCACATCGGGAAGGGGGTGGCACTGTGTGCAGTCCTGAGACCAGGGGATGGCTCTGGGACACTCTCGGATGAGTGTGCTTCGACAGCCTTCCTTCCTGATCGGTCAGGTCCTGCTGTCACCTTGTGTCTGTCGGGGCTGACAGTTTGCACATCAGACAATCCGTGCTAAGACATTAATGGCGCTGTGGGCCACGCTCTGCGTAGGGCACCTGGCACGTAAGCACAGCAGCCGTTGGTCCTGTGCGCCATGCCATTTGGAATCTTAGGCAGTAGCTTGGTGGGATAATGGGAGGCATCTTTTGGGAAGGGCCATTTTTAAATGCTTGTGGTGATCTAGTACAATTGTGAGTGATAATTTTTTTTTTACTCAGCTAAATTAATGTTACCCTCAAAGAAGTTACTCCGGGAGGCTGTACCCATGATTGTGTTCTATTATTGCTAAAAATAATTGGAGATTCAAGTCTCTTTACTTGATAATTATGTCTTTTTTAAAAGTCTACTTTGGAGAGTGAAAAATTGCTGTCTCATAGATTACACCAGAAACCCTAGAACTCACACAGAAGATGGGTTCCCGAAATGATTTGGCAGTCGCTATACCCCTGGAATAACCACTTTCCCAAGGTGACAGTTTTGAGAATATTAGGCCATTTAATTGGACATGTGCGTATGTGTGTTACAGCAGAAATATATTTGAAAAAAGGGAAATTAAAGAGGTAAGTTTTAAAATGCTACAAATGAAAGAAATATTAATACTGTCAGCTACTAGTATCATAAATATTGAAGTGTTTTGTTTCTGAAGTATTAGGATAAATGAAATCTTTATGAGCTAGCCTCACAATCACAATTTCTACTTTGTCTTTTCCTCATGAGAAAGTGTAGTCTGATTGACAACTGGGGTGTTTTGAATATCTCCCCATTTACTCCTAGATTTTTCTAGCAAGATGTAATTCCCAACCAGAGTCTGGAAAAAAAACAGCATTTATTGAATGTATGCTTACTGCTACTGGTGTTGCTGTACCCTGGCCCTCTCAAGATACATGTGTGTGTGTATAAGTGTGTGTATGTATGCATAGATTTGTGTTGATACTTATTTTTATATCTCTGCTTACTGAATATCATGAGTTCACATCCATACCCTTAGTAGTGCATCTTCCTTCCTCTCCCCCATTCCATATCTGTAGCTTCCTTTCCAGCAGTAAAAACCTGGCTGCCACACCTATGAGCCTGTTTCCTTCCTCCATCCGTCTGTGTATGGCCAGTCCTCTGACCTTTCTCAACCACCTTCCTCATTCAGGCTTTGCCCAGTGACATTTTTTGACTGAATTAGGAAGGAAACAACAATTTTTCTTTGAGCATTTAAACATGTATTGTAAATTTAAGTGAATTGCCTCAAACGAAGTAACAGACTAGGTGTGACTGATTATTTGGAAACTTTCAGACTCCTTAAACAGTATACAAGCTGTACTTGAATACAATAATCAGCACATTTTAAAATAACTTACATGAACCTATTTTTAAAATCAAGCCTTAATATGCATTATTTTTACATTTAAAGGTTACTTTCCTGTAACTATGGCCCTTTTAAATTTTCATATCTTATGATTTAAGTATGAAGCATGCCCAAAGACTCATGTATTGAAGGTTCAACCCCACAATGCAGCAGTGTTTGGGGGTGGGGCCAGGAGAGGTGATTGGATCACAAGGGCACTGACATCATCACTGGATGATTTCATTAGCAGAATGGGCTAATGAAGGTGGGGCCCAGTTGGAGGAAGTGAGTCACTGTGGGTGTACCTTTGGAGGGCATTTGTCTGTCTCTCTCTGGCTCCTTCCCTATTTCCTGGTTGCCATGAGGTTAGCAACTGTCTCTACTATGCCCTGCCACGAAGATATTTCTGCCCTGCACAGGCCTAAAAGCAATGAAACTACTTGACCATGGACTGAACCCTCTGAAACCATAAGCCAGAATGTACTTTTCCTCCTTTAGTTGTGTATGTCAAATATTTTGTCTCAGCAATAAAAAGCTGACTAATACAATATCCTCCTAAGGGCTTAGTCATACTCTTACTTCCTGGGCTTATATAAATCTAATGAAGCCTAATGGAAAAGAAATGCTTCCTTAGAGTAACTGACGGAACCAGATCTGGGTGCTGGTTCTTATTAAACATGGCCAGGGTGAGTGGTCCAAATTTTTTCAGTAATGAGTCACAGTCTTTGGACCCAGTCCTTTTTAATAATTCTTGCTTTGTCATGGGATTTTTAAATACTTCACCGTATATTTTACTTTATTTTCTTGAAACTTGGTGTCCTTCCCAGAAATGGTATAGACTTTCATTTTGCATGGCCAGCATTACCTACGCACTGTTCTGCCTTTGTGATATATTGGTCTTGTTCGTTAGCATTATTGAAAACTTTGTATGCTTTATCAATATCTCAGACTACAATATATTATACATATAGCAACAAATGAATAATGCTTAGGTTACATACAGAATGTCTATAAATGTAAATGCAATAAAAAATAAATGCAGAGAAGATGAAATACAAATAGCCCATTGGCATTGAAGGGATGCTGGCAGAGTCATTTTGAGATTTTGCCTAAGAGTCATTGACTCCATGTGGAGAAGTTCCTTTAGGATATTTGGGTATTGTCTTGGACATGCTGTTGGCTTTTCTTTTATTTTTCTTGTATAGAATACACTGGCCTCTTTTTCTGCTTGGTTGCTGTATGTGACCACTGATGGACATCAATATTCTTTCTTCTAGTACTACATTCTTCTAGTTTTATGATTGCCTATATTTATTCTTTCCCATATAGATAGCCACTACTTTTTCTCTATAATTCTTACCTTAATTTTATTTGTCGTCTTAGGCATTCAGAATACTACAGCTTGGCCAGTGAAAATGCTAATTTAAGCTCTCTCCACTGTTTTTGTCCATTTTGTACAGTGCTGGAGATTGAACCCAGGGCCTTCACATTGAGCCCTTTTTTAAAATGTTTTTTGAGTCAGGGTCTCACTAAGTTGCCCAGGCTGGGCTTGAACTTGTGTTCCTCTTGCCTCAGCTTCCCAGAGTGCAGGCATGTGCCATAATGCCCAGCTTGTTATTCTTTATGAAATATTTCTCCCGACAGTTGTGACAGTGTCCTTGCTTTGTTACAACAGTAGGGTTTTGAGCCATCCTGATTTTTTCCCTGACATATGACATAGGATACTGTGCTCCTCAAAGGACTCCTGCTGCTTTTTGAGGAAAATAAAAATAGAAAGCAAAATCTGGCACAAGATCACTGCTAGTGGACAGGTGTCCCTGTCCCTGTAGTTACAGAACTAAAGGATATGAAATCATCCTGCTTTTCTTATTTTAAGCCATTATGTTTTTTACCATATTTTTCTTACAATATCAAGCTTTAATAAACCAGAAAATGGTAATTTAGAAAGATTAGGTGAGATACTTATTTTGAAAGTAAAATTTATGAAAGGGGACCTGCCTCCCCAAAGACCACTTTCCACACAACAGTAATTTAACATCTTATTCTAGCTCAGAGTAGGCAGATAGATCAGTGGAACAGAATATAAAGTCCAGGAACAGTCTGATCACACATGAAAATGTACTGTGATTGAGGTAGGTTTTTATTTCAAAGCAGAAAGGATAAAGAATTCAGTGACAAAAGTTTTGGTGCAACGGGAATCAAAGATGTATTCCTGTACTCAGCACCGTGTTGAAGAATAATCCCCAAATTTACTGTAGTGTTCAACAGAAAAATAATACTATAGATACATTCAAAGAAAATGTAAAGGAATACTTTCTAGAATCCTGGGAGTGGGGCTGGGAGGCCTTTTTTTTATTTTTATATGGGTACCGGGAGTCGACCTCAGGACCTCATGCTTGCCAGCAAGCGCTTGTGCTGCTGAGCTATAGCACTGGCCCTTTTTTCCTTTATGTGGGTTCCGGGAGTCGAACTCAGGACCTCGCACTTGCCTGGCAGGTGCTTGTGCTGCTGAGCTATCTCACTGGCCCTGGGAGGCCTTTCTTAAACAAGACATCTAACCCAAAACTGAAATGAAGAAAATAGCCTGGCTCAGCTCACTGCCCACACCAGTCATCCCAGCTCGCCAGGCTGGGCAGGAGGTTCACGGGAGCCCCACCTGGGCAGCTTAGCAACTCAGTGAGATCCTGTCTCAAAATTTTAAAGTGCAAAAGCCCTGGGTTCAGTCCCCATTACTGTACCACAAAACGAGCAAACAAAAATCCTGATGAATTTAATTAGTGAATTTAATTAGTGAAAATTAAATGTGTACAAAGATAGTGTTAAAAAACAAGTAACAGACTAAGATATTATTGCATATATAGCAGCAAATGAATATCTAAATCATCTACAGAATGTCTGCAAATGTCAGTGCAATAAAAATGCATAGAATATATGAAGAGGAAATGTATAGAAGACAAAAACTAGCGGCCTATCCGCATATGAAGAGAGAACGCTACCAGTATCATGGAAATACAAATGAAAATAACCATGAAATAATTCTGCGCAAGTATTCACAGAGCAAAACCGCAGTTTGGGGGACAGGAAAAAGATGGCGGATGTGTAAGAAGCAGGCAGCGAAACTCTCTAAAAGTTGCCGTTGGGCCACTGGAATACAGTGACCCGGAGAGTGCGCGGTGGGGGGAGGTGCCTCCCCTGGACCCAGGAAAGTTCTGAGGCGCAGTTCGGGACTCGGGTGCCAGTGAAGGGTACTTTCAACAACGACGGAGGAGACCGCAGCGCCTTCTCCCTGTCCCGGGAACCGCGGCGCGACAGAAGCTCAAATCTGCGGTCACACGGTGACAGCCGGCGCCCCGGGAGCCCCCGCGGAGGATTGCGAGACAGTGGCGGGGCAGGGGTGCAGTGAAAGACTGTGCTGGCCAGCAGTGAGTGCCTCTCAGGCGCAGCTGTCCCGCGCCAAAGAGGGATTGGCTGGGCGCCATTGTGGGGGGTGCGGTGAAAATCAGAGCAGCACCAAAACACAGTGCTCGGGACTCGCGCTCCGGATAGCACGGCGCCGCGGCTCTCAGGCCCACGAAAGTGCGCTGAGGGCGGCAGGCGAAGGAGACTGGTCTCCGCCTGAGAGTCCACGCTTCTGCCCAGTGCTCCGCCAGAGGGCCGCTCATGGCTCGCTGGGATGGACCTGCACGGAACAGGACTCTGTCATCACACGGTGCCTGCCTACAGCAGAGTCAACACCTGGAACGGATTCTTTTTATTTTTTAATTTTTTTTTATTTTTTTATTTTTTTTTCCTTTCATTTGCTTTTTGTTCTGGTGAAGGGTTTTTTTTTTTTTGGTGGGGGTTTATTTTTGTTTTGTTTGTTTGTTTTGTTGTTTTTGTCTTCGTTTTTGTTTCTGTTTGTCTATTTGCTCTTTCCTTCATTATTCTCTCTGGTTTTTATATGACTGTAAACAGCACCTCTAACCTCTTTGTGATTGTGGTTGTGATCTGTTCTTCCTTTTATCCCTTCCTTCTCTTTTTCCCACCAGTCCTCTGCACCAGTTTCCCAATGTTAGTGGGATCCCTCTTGGTCCTCTAACCTTACATTTAATTCCTTCCTCTTCTCCCAATACTCTATTTCCTCCTTAACTCATTTTAAATTTATACTCCTAAGGGCAAAATTGACATATTAAGGACTTGTATACTGCATATAATTTTTCTGGTGTGTTTTAGATTGTTATATAACCTCAACTCTATATGGTTGAAAGTGGCAAATAACTGGTTAGCTCAGTCTGTCATTTTCTAGGCTGTGTTTGATGCTTTAGGTACCATTATAGCCAAAAGTGAAATAATTGTTCTAAACAGATTTCCTTCCTGATATTTCATGATTGAGATTGACTAAGGGTCACAGAAAATACAGTGGCACAGTACCAAAGAACCAAGGACTGGGCCAAACAGGTAGCAACTTCTCATATCCAACAAATTGAAGAGGTAGGATCTGGCAGCAAGCTCAAAACCCAAAAACAAGCTTCACTTGGAAGATACTGCAGAGAAGTAGTCATCTCCTAAGGATCTTGAACACTAGCAATAAAGCAACCTACCATAGGTAATTTACAAACATCACCCCAGGAATTAAACTAAAGAAAGAAAAGAAAATGAGACGACACTTAAGATGCAACCCCACACATCCAATTCACCAAAGGCAAACCTAGGGGGCAATGAGGTGGGACAGTCCGAAAGCCACACACCTGGCCTATCTGAAGTGGTTACAATAAAGCAACTGAATGAGGCTCTGGAAAAAATTAAAACAAATAATTTCACAGATAACTGCAGAGATAATGTCCACAATGAAGACCATGCTTAAGGACACTATAGCTGATACAGACAAAAAAATAGATGAGCTTAAGAAAATTATAGAAACCATGAATGCTCAGCATAGGATAGAAATGGAATCCATAAGGCAGATTCAAGCAGATATCCAGGAGAACAAAAATTCTGTTGAAAGTATTTGTAGTAGATTAAGCCAATGTGAGGACAGGATCTCAGATATAGAAGACAGGCTTGCAATTAGTGATCATGAAAAGAAAGAATTCTTAAAAATAGCAAGGGACCATGAAAAATCAATTCAGCAGCTGCTAGATGACTCAAAGATAAATAAAGAATAATTGGAATAAATGACAAAGCAGGAGATAGCATAAATGACATTAGAACCTTGTTCACAGACATTATCACAGAGAACTTCCCTGGAAGAGAAAAAGAATTTTATCTTCATATAAATGAGGCTTATAGAACTCCAACTAGACATGATCAAAAAAAAAAAAAAACTTCAGCCAGACATATCATAGTCAAGATCCCAGAAATTCAACAGAAGGGCAGAATCTTAAAAGCTGTTAGGAACAAGAGACAAATCATCTATAAAGGAAAGCCCATCAGAATCATAGCTGATTTTTCAGCACAAACCCTCAAGTCAAGAAGAGCTTGGAATGACGTATTTCCAGCTCTAAAGGAAAATAACTTTCAACCCAGATTGATGTACCCCGCAAAACTATCTTTCAAAATTGGTGGAGAAATAAAATACTTTCATGACAAAAAACATCTGAGAAAATTTATGACCACCATACCAGCACTCCAAAATGTTCTGAAGGACATTCTAGAAAGAGAGAACAAGAACTACAACTCCAGGAACCCCAACAGAAGGAATCCACCAGGCAGGGCAGATAATTAAATAGAGGGAGAGGGGAAAAACAAACAAAGAGTGGGAACCAACAACAGGAAAATATCATGACAAATATAAGTCAATACGTATCAGTTTTAACCATCAATGTTAATGGTCTCAATTCACCAATCAAAAGACACAGACTGGCAAAATGGATCAAGAAGCAAGATCCAACAATATGCTGTATACAAGAAACATTTAATTCAGAAAGAAATTCATAGACTGAAAGTCAAAGGATGGAAAACAATACTCCATGCAACAGGAACCCAGAAAAAAGCAGGGGTAGCTATTTTTGCAGACAAAGTGAATTTCAAGTCAAGAATGATTCAGAGAGATAAAGACGGTCATTACATCCTTGTAAAGGGAACAATCCAAGAGGAAGAGATAACGATCATAAATATATATGCATCAAATACCAGTGCACCCAGCTATATAAAACAAGTACTAAAGGACATGAAAAATCAAATAAGCACTAATACAATTATATTGGGGGATCTCAATACTCCACTGTAACAAAAAGACAGATCAACTAGACAAAAAATCAATAATGAAATAGTAGAACTGAACCAAACTTTTGAACAAATGGACTTAGTAGATGTCTACAGAGTGTTCCACCCCACATCAGAATACACATTCTTCTCAGCTGCACATGGGACGTTCTCCAAAATAGACCACATACTAGCTCATAAAACCTGCTTAAGTAAATGCAAAGGAATTGAAATTATCCCATGCATATTATCAGACCATAGTGCAACGAAATTGGAAATCAATGGCAAAAGAAATCAGAAAAACTCCCTAAACATACAGAAATTAAACAGCACCCTCCTGAACAACCAAAGGATCACAGATGAAATTAAGAAGTTAGACACTTTCTACAAGTGAATGATAATGACAGTACAACATACCAGAACTTATGGGATACAATGAAAGCAGTCCTAAGAGGGAAATTTATAGCATTAAATACCTATATCAGGAAAATAGAGCAAGCACAAATAAACAACTTAATGGCGAACCTCGAACTTCTAGAAAAAGAAGAGCAGGCTAAGCCAAAAGCCCGTACAAGGGAGGAAATTATAAAGATCAGAGCAGAAATTAATGTATTGGAGACTAAAAAAACAATACAAAGAATCAATGAAGCAAAGAGTTGGTTCTTTGAAAGAATAAATAAGATTGACAAACCCTTATCCAACCTTATTAAAAAAAGAAAAGACTCAAATCCATGCAATTGAAAATGAAAAGGGTGATATTACAACGGACCCTGCAGAAATCCAGAAGATCATCTATACCTATTTTGAAAATTTATATTCTACTAAGATGGAAAATGCAGAAGAAATGGACAGATTCCTAGATACATATGAATCACCAAAGCTCAATCAAGAAGACTTAAAAATCCTAAAAAACCAATATCAACCAGTGAAATCGAAGATGTAATTAAAAACCTCCCAACAAAGAAAAGCCCAGGCCCTGAGGGATTTACTGATGAATTCTACAAGAAATTTAGAGAAGAACTAACACCACTACTTCTCAAACTTTTTAATGAAATTGAAAGGGAAGCAATACTCCCAAATTCATTCCTGGAAGCAAGCATTACTCTGATACCAAAACCAGAGAAGAACCCAACTAAGAAAGAGAACTACAGGCCAATCTCCCTAATGAACATAGATGCAAAAATACTCAATAAGATACTGGCAAACAGAATCCAGCAAATCATCAAGAAGATTATACACCATGACCAAGTTGGATTGATCCCAGGGATGCAGGGATGGTTCAACATATGTAAATCAATAAATGTAATGCACCATATTAACAGAACCAAAGACAAAAATCACATGATCATCTCAATAGATGCAGAAAAAGCTTTTTGACAAAGTCCAGCACCTTTTCATGATAAAAACCCTACAGAAAATTGGAATAGATGATCTTTATCTCAATCTGATAAAAGCTATCTATGACAAACCAACAGCCAATATTATACTAAATGGACAAAAACTGAAAGCTCTCTCTCTAAAATCAGGAACAAGACAAGGATGTCCACTGTCCCCACTCTTATTCAACATAGTTCTGGAAACTTTAGCCAGAGCAATTAGACAAGAGAAAGAAATAAAGGGAATAATGATTGGAAAGGAAGAAGTTAAATTATCATTATTTGCAGATGACATGATACTCTGTGTAGAAGACCCCAAAAACTCCACTAAAAAACTGCTAGATTTAATAAGCAAATTCAGTAGTGTAGCTGGATACAAAGTCAATACTCAAAAATCAATAGCCTTTCTGTACCCAAATAACAAAGAGAAAATTAGGGAAACAATACCTTTCACAATAACATCCAAAAAAATGAAATACCTAGGAATCAACCTCACAAAGGATGTAAAAGACTTATACACTGAAAACTACAGTACTCTGAAAAAGGAGATTGAAGAGGATATCAGAAAATGGAAAGATATCCTCTTAGGAAGAACCAATATAGTGAAAATGGCCATACTTCCAAAGTTGTTATACAGATTTAATGCAATTCCAATCAAAATTCCAACAGCATATCTCACAGAATTAGAGAAAACAATCCTAAAATTCATTTGGAATCAGAAGAGACCTAGAATAGCAAAGGCAATTCTGGGCAACAAAGGCAAGACACAATCCCCGACTTGAAATTATACTATAAAGCTACTGTAATAAAAACAGTGTGGTACTGGCAAAAAAAAAAAAACAGACCTGAAGATCAATGGAACAGATTAGAAGATGCTGAAACAACCCCAGACATACTAAGCCACCTTATCTTTGACAAAGGTGCCAAACACATTCACTGGAAGAAAGATAGCCTCTTTAATAAATGGTGCTGGAAAACTGGCTCTACACATGCCGAAGATTAAAACTAGACCCATATCTTTCACCATGCACTAAACTAAATTCAAAATGGATCAGAGATCTAAATATTAAAACAGAAACATTAAATCTGCTGGAAGGTAGGATAGGTAAAACCCTTGAAGACATTGGTGTAGGCAAAGACTTTATGAATAAAACCTTAACCACACAGGAAATATCACAAAGAATCAACAACTGGGATCTCATCTTATTAAAAAGCTTTTGCACAGCAAGAGAAACCACCAACAGAGTGAAGAGACAACCCACAATGTGGGAAAAAATGTTTGCCAGCTATTCCTCAGACAAAGGATTACTATTGAGAACATACAAAGAACTCAAAAAAATCAGACCTCCCAAATTTAAAGACCCAATCCAAAAATGGGCATCTGAGATGAATAAACACTTCTCATATGAAGAAATACGAATGGCAAATAAATATATGAAAAATGTTCAGCATCACTAGTCATTTGAGAGATGCAAATTAAAACAACATTGAGATTCCATCTCACCCCAGAAAGAATGGGTATTATCAAGAAGTCAACTAATAACAAATGCTGGAGGGGCTGTGGGGAAAAAGGAACCCTTCTTCACTGTTGGTGGGAGTGTCGACTGGTACAGCCACTGTGGAAATCAGTGTGGAGATTCCTCAAAAAACTAGGGTTGGAGGTCCCATTTGACCCAGCTATTCCCCTTCTAGGTATCTTCCCAGAAGAGTTAAAAACATCGTACCACAGTGATATATGTGCACCCATGTTTATAGCAGCACCATTTGTAATAGCCAGATCTTGGAAACAACCCAAATGCCTATCAACTGAGGAATGGATAAGAAAGATGTGGTATTTTTATACAATGGAGTACTACTCAGCCATAAAGAAGGATAAACTGGAGACTTTTATAGGTAAATGGATGCAACTCGAGAGAATACTCATAAGAGAAATAAACTGGATGCACATGTGTAAGCATCGTATTGTCTCTCTAGTATGAGAAACTGGAAGAGTAAATAAGATCCAAAATGTACAATAGACATGGTGAATCAAAAAGAAACTGGTCAAAAAGAAAGAGAGACTGGGATGGGGGAATAAGGAAAAGAAAGAAGGGAAAGGAAAAACAAATTGTATTTATTTATAAGATGGTTAAGATAGATACACTACTAATTTTACTTAGTTCATTGAAGAGTAAGGTTTGTGCCAGTAATGTTTGGACAATTGAATGCTAATATCTGGTGTCCTGAATAACTAACTTAAAGATAACAATACGTAATGCATTAACCATTATTACCTCCTATTATGTTGTTTTGAAAATGTGTTCTTTTTTGATTTGTTTTGTTTTTTCTTCTATTTAAAATAAAACAAAACAAAAAAACACCGCAGTTTTGACACTGTCTGTTGTTGGTAAGGATACGGAGATGCAGGTACACGAGCGTGTGTTCAGTGACAGTGCAAATTGGAGCCGTTTGAGAAGTGCACGTCCCTTCGTACCCACTCGAATGGATGTAATGCAAAGGGGAGACAGTGCTGAGTGTTGATGAGAATTTGGAGAAATTGAATCCCTTGTTGCATTGCTTATAAAAACATAAGATGCAGTCACTCTGGAAAAGATTGGCAGTTCCTTAAAAAGTTAAATACAGATTTATCATGTGACTCAGCAGCTCTCCTAAGTACGTACCCAAGAGAAAAGCCTGTGCGCCGTGAGGCCATCCTGCGCGCCACCGCAGCCGAGGTAATCCACTCTCCTCGGGATCACGTGGACGTTCTGTTGCTACCGTTCCTCCAGGACCCGATCGAGAACCCCTCCAACGGGACACAGACCTGAGCCCAGGTCCATGGCAGGGACCCAAGGGTTCAGGCTTCACCCCGAAAGCAATCTTGCCCTTCAAAGCTTTCCGCTGCCATGGAATTGAAGGTAATAGGGCTCCGGGACTCTGGCTCTTGCTGCTGTGGTTGGTAGGGGCTGCGAGGAATGGAGAGCACCTGTGTGGTGCTTGGGTGCAGGGTCGTGCGGAGCTCCAGTGCGGCCCGTCAGGGGTCTTCCTTGCATGATGGCAAGCTTCCGTTTACCTTCTCTCTCAGTGCAGCCTTTATCGTGCTCCTGAGAGTGCACCTGTTTCCTTTCGGGCTGAACGGATGCTCCAGCCGCAGTTCAGAACAGGAAGTAGTCAAGAACTTGAGAAATACTTCTCCTAGCTCTGTCTGAGGTCTGATAGGAGTTGAAACAGGATGGCTTAGAATTAGCAGAGAATACAGTGGCCGCCTCCCCTCTCCTGGCTCCATCGCTGATGCCTGAGATAACCCACATTCATACCTCCTTTGTCACTCGCCCGTGGTTATTCATTGATTCAAGATGTTCCAGGAAACAAGAGTCCCTGTGTCAGGTGCCAACAGGGAAGGTAGCACGGTTAGAAACATCTACAGCCACACAGGAGGGTAGCATCTTACACGCGAACCATGAGCTAGAGGCGGGGTTCATGGGCCACCCCCAGAGAGCTGCTGGCCACCCTTGGCTTAGCAAGGAAAAATTCACTATGGAAACTCAGATGAGCCAAGGGGAGTGCCCGCTCGTCCTCACTGACCTGGCGCTCTGTGCCCGGAAGGGGCCGCCTCCGTGCGTGCCCCTTCCTCCTTCCACTTTCCTTCCTTGGCGATCGCAGTGCTGCTCGAAGATGGACAACGTGATCGATGAACTGCAAGTGTGACCAAGTATGCCTCATGGGTCCCAGACCTTGAGGTGTTCTAATCTCGTTCAGAGATACAACATTGCATAAGATGTGAGAAATAATAGGCATTAAATAAAATGCCACGTGAACACCTAGAGGATAGTAACTGTAGGAGCGAAGTGAGAAGAAAATGCACTAAATCATATGGTTTTATTGCAAGACGCTTCATAAATGTCCCCGAGGGAGGCCGTGGCAGTGAATGGCTCAGATATCTTAAATTAAATGTGAATTTTGTTTCTCCTTGATCTTCCTCTCTGTTTCCCTGGCTGTTTTTCAGATGGAGTCTGGGTGGTTTGAAAACGCAGGTTGTGAATCGAAGTAAAGGGGGACCAGAGAGCAGGGAGCAGGGAGCCTGCCCTGGGGGGGCGTGCCACGTTGCTAGGCAACACCTGTCCCCCTCCAGGGGACTTCCTGCCGCCTGGAGGTTAGGCCAGTTTGGATTTGCTTCCTAGCGGGGAAATCTGAAGAACCAAAGCCGGGCTGTGTCGTGTGCCTGTCTGTCGCGGGCACGGGCTGACAGGAGTGAGTGTGGCCCGGGAGGAGCCCGTCTCCTGGCCAGGTGGTTTGTTTTGTTTCAGTGCTCAGTGTTAGGGACACAGTGCTGAGCAAAGTTATGTTCAGGCCTTCTCTCTCTGGAGCTTAAAATCAAGTGAGGAAGCAAACGGCATTGGAAGCACACACAGATATGTATAAAACGACAACTTGGGGAGTGGAACAAGGGCAAAGGACACAGTGGGATCAGAACGACGCCTTTGCCACCCCCTCTGGTCACCAGCCACTGTGCCCCTCCCCCTACATTTGGGATCACACACACACACACACACACACACACATGCACGCGCACACACACACACACACACCCCGGGACTACTACTG
This sequence comes from Erethizon dorsatum, assembly GCA_028451465.1. NCBI lineage: Eukaryota > Metazoa > Chordata > Mammalia > Rodentia > Erethizontidae > Erethizon > Erethizon dorsatum. The sequence continues at coordinate 70,317,546 of CM051834.1, forward strand.
TCCTAGAGAAGCAGAGCTGCAGCTCCTGAAAGGTGGGGAACTGGACCCAAGGTCTCTCCCCAGCCGTGCTTCAGCAAGAAGGCCCAGCCTGCGAGTCAGAAGCCCGGAGTTTTTTGCCCCGCCGCCCCCAGGTCCAGCCAGGCACCCCTTCTGCCACTTTGCCTCCTGAGCATCTGCTGGGTTTCCGGTCCCCGCTGCACCCCACTACCATCGCAGAGCGGCAGCCGCCCCCACTTCTGCCTCCGTCCGATCCACACTCTCCGAAGAAGCCAAGTGTCTTTGGCAAAGACACATCCTACCATGCTCCCCTCTGCTTGAAGACTCCCCACAGATTTGAGGGTGAAAAGCAAAAGCCGTGGCGTGGCCTCCCGGGCCTTGCACATTGGGCCCCGCCTGGGCTCCAAGTCCTCTTGTGCCACTGGTTCTGACCCCGCCTGCTCCGGCCTCGGGCCTTTGGCAGCTCCCAGGCTGCCTCTGTGCTCGGCTGAGCCTTCCTCGGAAGCTTTCCTGTCTGTGCCAGGTCAAGTCATTCTTAGGACGGTTTCTTTCTGTTCTTCTATTCAGCACCAGGTAAATGTATTATTATATAATTAACATCATATACAGGCGGTAACAAAGTTGGGTCAATGTCTGTCTTACTAGCGCAGTATTCTTAAAGCTCAGCACAGAGTTGGAATTCAACAAGCATTTGTCGAACGGATGAATGGATTCTCTGGAGTTCAGACAGTAAATGTCTGGCAGAACCCGGACTCAAACGCAGCTCAACTGCGTCACAGCTCCTGTGCTGAGTCTTTGAATCCAACTATTGTCATCCGCACCACCGCCATGTCCGTGGGGCCTGTGCGTCTCCACAGCCGCCCGTCTCCCCGTCACTGCTGCCCCCACCTGCTCTCATATGTGCTGCCACTTGGCTGAGGTCGGAAGAGCATTGGTGACAAAAATCAGGAGACCCAAGAAAGTCATTCTCAGCCAAAAAAACAAAGCAAACATTAAAAAGAGTGGAATATTGTACTTGATAGTAGCTGGCTGACTTTTCATTTATTTGACATGAAAAGAACAGAAAGCAATTATGAAGCCAGAGCAGGACATTCGTCACTGAGCGTGGGACGGTACGGGAATGAGGTAGGAAGGAGGAGGAAAGCGCCCACGAGCTGAGAGCCGTGAGTCGGGGACCCTTGGCTTTGTCCCGGCTGCATCACGTCCAGCAGCGCTGCCCATCACCTGTTAGACATGCAGAAGAGACATCAGAAGAAATGCCCAGAACAGGGATTTCAAATTAATGTTTCACCGTAACATTTCCATACGCGCTACACTGTGTCTCCATCGCAAAGCCTCTCATGGCCCCAGCAAGCTTCCCGGGAAGCCGCCCTCTGCTCGCCTCTGTGAAACTCTGGGCTTCGGGGTAGCTCTCTGGCACTGCAGGGTTGGCAGGTAAAAGCGGGCAGGAGCTCTGCACTGGGCGCAACAGCCGCCATCGGGCAGAGCATGTCACACAGGCACCCTGCTGTAAAGAGGCAGGGGAGTCAAAGGATCTCTCTCTCCCTCCCTCCTTCCCTGTCTCTCTCCCTCCCTCCCTCCCTCTCTCTCTCCTTCCCTGTCTCTTTCTCTCTGTTTCCATCCCTCCCTGTCTACCTCCTCCCTGTCTCCCCCACCCCTTCTCTCTGGAATAAACCTGACATCTGTCAGTGCCCATAATGCCAACCATGGCAGGGGCAGATGTTCTCATATTGAAGCATCTCGGAATATATGATTCTCAAAATCATCTTTTCTCCAAAATTTTTATGACCTCACTTGTGACAGAATTTTCTGAAACGTGTAGGTTTCTACATATTTCTGTGCAAAGACTGGTCATGAGTCAAAGTTCAGCAACTTTTTTCATGTCCAAAATTCTTTAAGACAGTTTGAGTGCTGTAAATTATAGAAGGGAATTCATAGAAATTTCTCTGTGTGAGCCAAGAAGAGTGCGAAACCATTCAGTTGGCCCCTGATATCTGCAGTTCTGCCTCCTTGGATCCAACCAACTCTAGGTTGAAAATATCTGGACACAAATTCAATCATGAGGTACTGCAAACATGCACTAATACAAATTTAAAAAGTATAAATAAGAAGATGAAAACCACCCCAAATCCTACCACTCAAAAATAACCACTGCTGATATTCTAGCATTTTAGCATCATTGAGATCATAGTTTGTATGCAATGTTTTTCTGTTGAGCATTGCATTATAAGCACTTAGTAAGCCTTAAAGATAGTTCTTAAGATTACTTTTAATAATGCTGTTCATGGAAGACCTATAACTGACATAACATATCTTCTATTGTTGCATTTTTAGATTGTTTTTAAAATTTCTTGATTATATATTCTGTTAAAAGAATGGCTTTCCACATGACAAAACCAAACAGAATGCCTGGAAAAAAAACTGCATCTGTACTGAACATGTGCAGACATTTTTCTTGTCACCAGTCCCTAAAAATACAATCGAGCACCTGTACACAGCATGTAAATTGTATTAGGTATTACAGGGAATTTAAAAGTGACCTTAAGTATACAGGAGGATACGGTTAGGTTATATGCAAATACTATCCCATCTTACACAAGGGACTTGCACACCCACAGATTCGGGTGTCCGCGGGGGGTCCTTGGGCCAATCCCCTGTGAGTATCAAGAGACAATGGACGCTTTCTCTTTCTACCCAGGGTCAAGACTTGGCAGTTTCTTCCCCTCCCAGTTTCTTCATTCTCCTTTTTTTTCCACTGAAGCCTGGGAAAGGCTGGCTGGTCTGGCTGGGAGCGCTTCCTGGAGCCTTGGGTTCTGGGGTTTGCAGCTTTGTCTCCAGTGGCAGTGGCACTGTCTTCTCTCAGAGGGTGATCTACAGGGCACTTATTTGCCAAGTGACTTCAACAAAAATGCAGAACATCATTTATTTCCCATGAAAGTGGAGGGAGAAGAACTCGAGCTTTTTGAAGGAAGTTTTTTGTTGATGATCTGCATTTCATCTCGCTTTTCTTCAGATTGCGTGGCTTGCAAAAATGAATTTTTGCAAAAGCTAGTATTTTTTCAAAGCAGACTATCTGCAGGGTGTTTAATGGTGGGAAATAAGAACCAAGAGGAAAGACAGTTCTACACAGAGTCTGGCGTTTGCCCTCTGTTCTCTTGTCAAAAGCTATTTTTACTTGACCGAGCACAAGAACAAAGCAGTTGATTCCAACGTGACCTGAACCTCAGCTGCTGAGCTCCCGGTTCATGAACTGCTTGAGATCGATGAACTGACTGAGTGTATTCAGTAGGCGAATTGGTGTTATTGAGTTTTGCCTGCAGTTTTATTCTTGTTGAGCTACGTGGTTCCCTGAAAGAAAGTGGATATCCACTCTGGGCTACTGACTTCCTGCTGAAGAGGAACGAGGGGTGGGGGAGTGGCACTGTCCACAGTGGGAAAATATCCAGGTTTGAATTATTTCAGCAAACCCAAAGCAATTCCAGTTAGGCATGGCAAATATTTAAGGGAACACATGTCCACTAAAGTCAAATACACAGGCTCTGCAAAGTTACCCAAAGCTGTCACTTGCTCTGTGCTGGGAGACCCCACCTAGAGCCCTGCCCCTGAGCACTCCTGGGCCTTGCGGGCCTGCTGCACAGCAAGGCCCTCCCTCACACTCCTTGGGGCCCACGAGGCCCCGGAGCCCCCCACAGAAGCAGGAGTGCAGGCAGCGAGGGTGAACTCACAAAGGCCCAGAAATGCAGCCGGCTAGAAACCATGGACAGACGGATCGTGGCCACGTGTGACCTGCACAAAACCAAATGCCCTTTCTCACACTTTATTTTTTAGGCAAGGAAGTTTAATATACAAGAAGGACCTGGATCCTCGCAAATGCAGGCTCTTTATCCCCCTCAGTGATGTCATTAGTCACGGGGAAGGTCCCTCCCCCTGCCCAACACCATTCTTTCCCCTTCTTACCCGCTTGCTGCTGCTTACACAGCGGGACAAAAAGATGCCTTACATTTTCAGCCCCCAGGCAAGTGCTTTCTTGCAAACCTGTGTCCTGCAGGTGCTCAGTCCTGGGTTACCATTCCCTTTCGTGTATTCTCGCGTCAGCTTCTTACACAGGACCCGAGGAGCCGCGCCACGCCGCTGTGCGGCTCTTGAGGTGCTGCGTGTGTAGTTTCCCTCGGGTCTCATTCTGCACATGGTGGCTTCGGGTGTGCCTTGTCCCCCTCCCGGTGTGTGACAGAGCGGCAGGACAGGCAGACTTGGGGAGCCCAGCGAGGACAGTGAGGTGCGGGAGCAGGCACCCGGGGGCCAAGTCAGCACCCGCTTTCCTCACGCACTGCGTGCTGGCCGGCACCGAGCCCCGCCCTCGGGAGACCCCACGCGCGAGCGCGTGTCCCCAGCACGCGAGGAGCCTTCTCGTATGCGGACCTGGATCGAAGGTGAGCACAAGGTGTACTAGGGCCGTGAAAGTGTCATTCATCTTCTCCTAAGAGGGCGTGAGGGCAACTCACATCCAACTGTGACGAGAGTACTGTGGCCTTCTCTGTGTTGCCACGTGGACATGTCACCACGCGCACACGTGTGGGCTCCTACGCGGTGCTCTGCGTCAGAGCGGAACGCAGGGAAGGAGCGGCCAACGCCAGGTCGCCTCGGCTGGCTTCTCCTGCCGCGGACAGGCTGTCACCGGCGGGGCCGCGACTGGGGCTGTGGTCCTGTCACAGAAAATCTGTCTCTCCCCTCTCATCTATCATCTATCACCTATCTATCATCTATCACCTATCTATCATCTATCATGTATCTATCATGTATCTATCATCTATCATGTATCTATCATATATCTATCATCTATCATCTATCTATCATCTATCTATCATCTATCTATCTGTCTACCTGTAAATGTATATGGGGGAGGGGCCGGCTTCAGAACCAGCGTCCATGGAACTCCCGCGGGCGTGGCCGTCGCACTGGGGGCAGAGCGCGGGGGCGGACCCAGAGGAAGGCTGGGAGCTGGGGCTCGGGAATCAGAGCGCTCGGGTGTGGATCTCAGCCCCCATCTGCTTTTGGGACCCCAGGAAAGTGAACTCTGGTTTCCGCGTGTGCGGAATAAGCGTAACGGTGACATCTGCCCCGCTGCGTGGAAGCGTGGAAGGAGCAACTCTCCCGAAGCGCGTAATGAGCAACTCTCACGAAGCGCGTAATAAACACGCCGGCTCGGCTGCGGATGCTGGGGGCGGACTCTGCCGCGGCGCGACCCGAGCCACCGCCCCCGCCCCCGCCCCCGCCAGGCGCCGCCTCCCCTCGGGGACGCCCGGCTTGGGGCCTCCGGGCGGGCCGCGCAGCGCGGGCGCCGGGGGAGAGGCGGCCGGGGAAGGCGCTCCCAGTACCGGCGTCGCCCCCGCGGGGCTGCCGTCCAGCTTGGTGATGCCCGAGGCCGCGACCGGGCGGGGCCGCGGGGCCGGCGGTTTACGCCCGCGGCGTTGAGCGGCTGTGAGGCGCTGATGAAGCGGTCGAGTCCCGCCGCCGCCCGGGAGCCCTGGAGCCGCCCGGGGAGGGCCCGCTGCGGAGCGCCCGGCCCTAACTTGATGGCCGATGCTGCCACCTAGTGGGCGCAGGAGGAACTTTCAGAGTTCACACCGACTCTGGTTAACTTGGTGGTGGTTGATGCCCCGGGCCCCGGGGCCCAGGTGGAGGAAGTGGTCCCCAGCCCCTTCCCTCTGGCTTCCTTGCTCTGCTTCCTGCTTGCTATGAGGTGCGCAGCTTTCCTCGGCCATGCTCTCCACCATGCCATTTCTGCTTTGGAAGTGGCTGACCATGGACTGAATCCTCTGCCACTGTGAGCCAAAATAAACCTTTTCTCCCTGAAATTGTGTGTTTCAAGTATTTGGTCACAGCAACAAAGATCTGCTGAATATATTCACCATCCTTATCCTGTTGACAGCCTTGTATGGCTGTGAGAATCACCCACTCGCTCATCCAGCAAATGGGTCCTAGGCTCTGAGCCCCAGGGAGTAAGGAAGTCAGAGCAGCTGCCATCAGAGGGCTGGCACTCCGTAGAGGAAACAGAACACACACACACACTTCCTCCATTCTATATCTGTCTCCATTACATGACAGTTCCTTCCTGAAACAGATCTGATCATAGGACTACCTTGCTCAGAAACCTCCTGCCACTATCATAATCCGACTTATCATGGGAGCTCTCATCCCAGTCAAACTGGCCTGCTCCACTGAGCTACTTACAGCCTTCTGGATTAACGGCAGATGCCCTTTATCACGTACCAGGTATGCCAAGTGCTTTGTCTGTTAATTTCCACAACCACCTTAGGAGCTATGTCCTGTTATCATTTTATCTATGGGGAAACTGAGGAAGGGAGAAGTAAAGGAACACCCCTACCCCACAGTCACATAGCTGGTAAATGGTAGCCCTGAAACTCAAGCCAGGTCCACCTGGCCGTGGTGTCCATGCCCTCACCTACTAGACCACACTGCTGTGGTGCTCCTGCCATGCAGCGCTGTTGTGTACCTCTACATGTCTCACCAGCTGGTTTTCTGGTGCCTCTTGATGAAATCTCACCAGCTGCCCACAACCCAGCTCGAATGTCCTGCCCGTGCACTGCTGCGAACGTGCACACAAGGCCCCTGCCCTCCTAAGCCTGGAAGGTGCGCTCCTGTGCGCCCGCCCCCTACTGCAGGGTAACAGTTACACACGCTTGTTTCCCTCGACACACAGTGAGGGTCTCGTAAAGGGCTGCAGCAAGCTGAGCTAAATAAAAGTTGGGGAACTGTAGCAAATGAAACAGCACAGGAAAAATGCTATGTGACTGTAAAAAGTCTGAGAAACCTAAGCCAGCAGATGCCTTTAAGTCATTTTAAAGTGTAAACAGAGGTGGAATATGAAGTATTTATCTGTGCCCAAGCATTTTCTTCTTGTTGGTTTTAGGCCACTTTTCATACTACCTCAGAACACCTCTGCTTTTTAACCAGGGGTAACTTCGTGGGGGAAATGTCTGCATGACTGAGAGATGGGAAGTTATCTCCACATACTATGCACAAAGACAAGTTTGTCCCATACTAAAAAGTTTCAAAAAGCATCCATTAATGATAAATGCATTAAGCAGCTCCAGCTGGGTGGCAGACTTGGCACTTGGCTCTCGCTGGGCTCCTGCCCTGACCAGTGGCTCCTCTTTGACCTTCTTCACAGAATGCAGGAAGCGCAGAAAGCTTTCCGAGGCCCCTTTCAATCCTAGAGTTCTTAGATTTGGACGTTGGCTCTGCGGCTTCATTACTTGGAGTCACTGAATTGATTTTGGCAATCAATTTCTGTGCCTATGAATTGGAGCTGGCCTGACATATTGGAAAATTATGGGCATTACAGACAAATATTGAAGTAACTTGCTCAGGCAATTTAAAATCTAATAAATGCAGAGATGAACAAAGGAGCCTAGGGTGACTCAGAGGTAAGTCTGAAAGGTGGCCAGTTCTCTTCTATTAGGAACGTAGTTAGTAGGTGAAGCCTGAAGTCTTCCTCTTAGGGTGATAAACCGAGACTTACACAGTCTATGTACTCAACTTATGAGGCTTCCAACATCGCGGTGCCCAAACCTATCCAGGACAGTAAGAGGCAGGAAAACTACTGGCACTAACATGATCATGGGTGCAGAAATTCTATGTAGTACATTGGCAAACCAAATCCAGCAGCGTACTAGAGGGGTAACGCATCATAACCAAATTTGTCCCAGGAATGCAAGGCTGGCTTGAGCATTAATTAACCTTAATTTTGAACATTAACTAATGTAATTTTCTAAATTACCAGATTAAGGCAGAAAAATTGTATAATTATTTTAATATAGAAAATTTTTTAATGAAATTAAACATCACTTATGATTAAAAAAAAATCCTTCTGGGGGCTGGTGAGATGGCTCAGTGGTGTACGCACCTGCCTGGCAAGCGCGAGGGCCTGAGTTCGACTCCCGGAACCCACATACGAAAAAGGGGCCAGTGATATCACTCAGCGGCACAGGTGCCTGCTGGCGCGCGAGGTCCTGAGGTCGACCCCCGGTACCCACAAAAAAAAAAAAAAAAAAAAAAATCCTTCTGCAACTAAGAGAATTTCTTTACCATGATATATCTTTAAAAAAGCAAAACAACAATCCTGCTTATTGGTGAAAAAGTGAAACAATTCCTTTTGCATTAAATAATGATGTAAAGGCTATCACAATCTTACTTCATCATCGAACTATAGATCTTAGTACCGTAAGACAAGAAAAATACATAAAAATGTAAGTATTTTAAAAATATATTTCTTGGTTAAATAATTCATTCTTTTTCATTGAGACCTAATATTTGTATACATTTATAGGGTACATTATAATTTGATACATGTAAATGATGTGTAATAATCAAATTAGGGTAATAAAAACACTTCCATCTCCTCAGACATTAATCATTTTTATGTGTTGGGAATTATAAAAGGAGAAACAAAACAGCTATTATTTGCAAATGCCATGATTGTGTATATGAGAAATCCAAGAGTCTTCAGAAAAGTTATTAGATTTAATAAAAAGTTTACCAGTATTATGTATATAATATCAATATACAAAAACTTACTGTCTTTTTATATTCTGGCAACAAATATCTAGAAAATAAAATTAAAGAGAGGCTTTGTTTTCAACCTAAAATAATGTTCATAAATTTAAAAAAGATGTCACTTCAAATAGCATAAAAAGTATTGTGAAAGCATTTTAAATGTTAAATAAATGGAGAGTTGAATAGTAGTTTTCAGAGGAATTAAAGAGGTGAAAATGGGGAGAAGAAAGTCAAAGCACACAAATTTGCAGCTGGGGTGAATCAGTAATAGAGAGCTAATGCAGAGAGTGAAGGCTGTAATCAATTGTACTGTATTATATACTGAAAATTTGCCAAGAGAATAGATTTTAGTTATTCTTACTACACATGCAGTACTAACTATAGAAGGTGATTAAAGCTATTTGTTTCACTGGAGTAATTATTTCATTATGCACATGTATATCAAAACATGTTGTATACCTTAAATATACACAAGTAAATTCAAAATATTATTGTGGGGTAACAATGACAAATACATAAAGTTGCTTATAAAGAGGTAAGAAACATTTCATAAATCCTCTAAGATTTCTTAATTCTGTTGTTGTCTTTCCCTGAATTTTAAAATATTTTAATTTACTTTATATGTAAAATTTTCCATACAACAAAGAATAATGTAAACTTTAAAAAAGCATAGTATAAACATTCTAAAAATTCTATATCTTTTCTGTTTTTATTGAAAAAGATGAAAGAATTCCCAAGTAAATAGAGAATTATATTAGGTTCACGGATTAGAAATTCTCTCCAAATTGATTTATATATTCAAAGAAATCCCAGTAAGGTGTCAGTGTGTGTGAGCGTGTGTGTGTGTGTGTGTGTGTGTGTGCACATGTACAGTTTGAAAAGCAGATTCTAAATGTATTTAGAAGTATAAAGGGCAGAGTACAGCCTGGGAGAAGAGGTGTAGGAGGGCTAGCCCTACCAGATATCAAGATATGGGATAAAATTACAATTAAGATTGTGTAGTATGGACACAGAAATTTAAAAAGTAGCACAGTGGAGCAGAATGGTGTCCAAATACAACAATACTGCCACCGAGATAGCCAGGTAATAATGCAAATTAGTGGGGAAAGAACTGACATTTTAATAAAGCTGCTAATGTAATCATTTATCTGGATGGAAAAAATAAAATAGGAGCCTACTTTGGGCCACGTGTAAAAATTGGTTTCAGATGGATTAAAGCAAACACAGAAGCAAAAGCACAATCATCCGTAAAAGAATACGCTCGCACCTTTGGAGCAGGGAAGCCTGTCTTCAGACACTCATTGAAACTCTGAGGAAGGGTGGGGAGTGATTCTCACGCAAGTCAGAATGTGGTTGCCTGGGTCACCTCCCCAGGGCTAGGGTTAGGACAGTGATGGCGAACCTTTCGGAGATGCGTGCCCAAACAACCCAAAACCCACTTTTTATCACAAAGTGCCAACACTGCATTTAAACCTGAATACTGAGGTTTTAGTTTAGCAAAAACAACTCATACACTAATATCTTTTGTCTTAAAAGAGAAACAACACGCGTGCCATAGGTTCGCCTCCACTGGGTTAGGACCAAGCACACATTAGGGAGAGGGATAAAGAAACTTCCGGTGACTCTAACGCTCTGCTTCTCAACCCGGGTCGTGCATGCCTAGGTGTTTGCTTTATTTGATTTATAGTGTCAATAGAGGTTCTGTGCACTCTTCTGTGGTATGAAGTGTTTTGTATTAAAATTTTTTAATATTGAGGTTTCAGTGAAACCCTCTGATTCGTGTTCTGAGCATTAAGAAAAGCCTGGGTCATCTACGAAGTGACACCAACGCCTATGGAAAAGGGCATTCTCGGCAGAGAAAGCTTCAAAGAAAGCAAACAGCTGGGAGACCGCACGCAGCTCCACTCACCAGCCTGGGCTCGTAACGGGGCTGACCACCACCCCACACAGCAACGTGAACACAGAGTTACCGTCCAAGGACAGAGGTGAGGCAATTAAGGTTCAGTATTATTGCAACAAATGGATTTAGATTAGATTTACCTTACTTACTCTTTTTGTTTTTTGGTACCAGCAACCGAACTCAGGACCTTGCACTTGCCAGGCAGGCGCTGTGCCACTGAGCTATATCCCTGGCCCCTTACTCTTTTAAAATCAGTAGCACTGGCAGCCTTCGGAGATCTGCGGAATGCGTACTGCCTTTCAGCAAGTTCAGCCTCATAAGCCCGAGACCCCGCATCTTCCTCTTCTTTTGCTGGTCCCCTAGCACCAGGCTAGGAGAATCACCTTCCCTTTCTGGGAAATTTCATTTGGAATCCCTGGAGGCGGCAGATTCTTATAAAAGCTACAGGAATGGGGTAAGGGGAGGAGATCTCAGGCCTAACAAGTCACTCTGCTGGTTCACTTTATCTGTGCAATCTCTTTTGGCCCTGAGATCTCTGTTCGTGTCTGATTTAGTGATTCTTCTGCCTTTGGGGACAATGAGGCACTGGAACACGTAGCCTTGATTGACAACTGAAATCTCCTTTGTTCTTTCAAGACTGTGAGATGCTCTTACTATAAAAGTGGAACCATCGGCTGAGGGAAATCCATGCCGTTCTAACGCAGTGAGCTTTCCACAGTGATCTTATCGTCCTGTTAATAGGTTGAATGTGTTTCTTTGATCCAGCACCATGTGAGGGAGATAATAAATATTACCCAAAATTTAAATCTTTCCAGTAATAGACATTTTCATGTAAGTTCCCCGCAGGCACTGGTCACGACTCATGCAGCTTGCAGCCCCCGATCCTGGCCCAGTGCCCAGCCATAGCCCTCAGCAGGGGTCTTCTGAATTGTGTTAAATGAGATGAGTGGTGAGCTGAGCAGCCAGTGTTTGATTTCTGATATCAAACCACACTTTCAGGATCTTTGGATTAAAACGCTTTTCATTAGTTCTATTTTATGAGTTTTTTTTTTTTTTTTTTTTTTTTTTTTTGTGGGTACCGGGGGAACGACCTCAGGACCTCGCGCGCCAACAGGCGCCCGTACCGCTGAGCGATATCACCGGCCCCTTTTTTGTATGTGGGTTCCGGGAGTGGAACTCGGGCCCTCGCGCTTGCAAGGCAGGCGCTTACACCGCTGAGCCATCTCACCGGCCCCCTATTTTATGAGTTTTGAATGGAAGAAAGCAGCTACTGCACAAACGCTAAAGTCATGACTAAGATTAGGCTTGAGGATGTGATATTCAGATCCTAGACTCAAGATATGAAAAATACATGAGTGTAAAACAGCACATCACATACACTTTTTCTGTGGGGTTTTTAGATAAAAGATACAGGTTAACAGGTGAGTTTGGGTGGGCATAGGAGGTTAAGGCCAAGATCTCCGCCCTCCTGAGGGTTGTGGCTCTTTCTGGATTGCTGAGAATCTCAGCTTCTGAAACATCTAACTTTCCACAACCAACAGCACCATCAGCGTGAAAGCAAAGCGCATCGGTGAGTGAACTTCCTCTTACACGTAAGAAACGAGACTTCCTTCCTCTTCCACTTGTCTTGGTTTATAAAGTGATTCAGATTCACAGTGTTGTGGCTGAATCTTCTGGGACAGTCACATTTGACTTTACAAACATTTGGGAATAACTGCAAGCAGCCTAGAAAATCATCAGTCATCTTTTGGATGGCAGGTGTCAGTCAGCTGTCCCCCTTTTCCCAGGCAATGAATGGGCTTCCAGCCAGCGGAAGCGCCAGGAAACACAGCTCGGAGAGTACGAGCGTGGACTGCATGCCAAGCTCAAAGGAAGCGTGTTAAGAGTGTGGAAGCAGTGTAAGATCATGATTTTTTTTTTGTTTTGTTTTTTCTGATTAAGCAGATCTATAGTCAAATCCTGCCTCATGAGTGTATATTGTGCACCAGGTTCTGTTACAGGCATTGGTGAAACAGCATAGACAGACAAAAGTCCATGTCTTCACTGGGCTTGCAAACCCATGCAGGGAGACAGACCGTGGACCAAGCGAATAAGTGACTATTTTGCTGACTGTGGGAAATACGGTGTTTCGCATTAGTCACTCTGAAACTGGGACACATCGGCAGATTGCTGACATCTCACAATTGCTGCTCATCTGCAGTTGTCACCCAGGAGATGTCACTGCCTCTGAAAGTGCAAACGTGACAAAGGCTGTTTGTGTTGTCATCACTTCAGTTCAATTATGCTTATTGTTGATTCCGTATTATAGGATTTAATTTGTCGTTTAAGATGTCTTCAAAAAGATTACATAATAATCTGGTATTGAAAAAAGTTATTGTGGGCACAGAAGAGCATGGAAACAAGCAAAAATATCCATTGTTGGGAGAATGACCACAATTTCATATTTTCTTGTGAGTAACCATCAATATTTAGGCACCATAAAAGGAGAGAGGCTCAAGTGGACGAAGCTCTGTCCTGTCTTATTACTGAGCCAGGTTTGCAAGAGGATTGCCTATTGCATGCCAAGGATTTCCACAGAAGGCAGGAAAAGTCCCTCAAAATCTCCAAGAAACTTGTGAGGTATGACCCAACACTAAGCCCAAGATTCTCTCTTAGTAACATCCAACATAATGGTCTGCCCTAAAACTGACACCCAATATGAACAATAATATATGGAATGTTAGCATGGATTATGGAGGAACCAGGCATAGTGGTCGATGTCTGTAATCCCAACACTCTGGGAGGCTGAGGCAGGAAGATCACAAATTCAAGCCCAGCCTGGTCGACTTAGCAAGACCCTGTCTCAAAACAAAAAATAAAAAAAGGGCTGGGGATGTAGCTCAGTGCAAAGGCAAAGGCTCTGGGTTCAGTTCCCAGTATTCCTGTCCCACACAAAGGAGGAGGAAAAGGAGGATGAAGAGAAGAGGAAGATGGAGAAGAGATGACACAGAGTGCGGGGCAAGCAGGTACAATTCCCATGGGTGTAGCTGTAGCGATAGATGCTCACCAAGAAGGTGATGTTTGAGCGAAGACCTGGAGGAACCAGTCAGGCTTTCTTCGAGGGAGAAGTGTTCTAGGAAGAGCAGCTAAAGAAAAACAAAACGATCACAAAGGGTTACTTAAGGGCATGCTCCAGCCGAACACAAATAATGCAGCATTTTCACGTGGATGTAAGTTCCTGAGAACAGCGTCTTCGTCATCTTGCTCCTGCGGCACATCCCAAGCACTCTGTGAGTACTTGGGCAATAAATTAATGAACTTTAAAAAGGCACAGAAATGCTACATTGGGTCCCGAGCAATGAAACCACACACACCTGAAGTTGTATTGAAATAATGGCTGTTAATGTAGTTTGTGGGGTTTAATACATTTTGGAAGAGAATTAAAACAAATAAGCATCATATTTCATTAGAGAATTACAAATTAAAACAACAAGATACCACTCATTATAATGAAAGGCCAAAATCTACAATATGGACTACACCAAATGTTGACAGGGATGTGAAGCCACAAGAATTCTCATTTGCTGCTGAAGGAAATGCAAAATGACACGACCACGCTGGAAGACAGCTTGACAGTTCCTCACAAAACCAAACTACTCTTACCATACGACCGGGCATGTGCACTCTTCAAAACTACCTGCTCAAAAAACTGCACGTAGATGTTTATAGCAGCTTTATTGATAACTGATTAAAGATCAGAAGCAAGATATTTTGCTTAGATGCATAGATAAATGATGCTATGTCAGACTATAGAGTATTATTGGACATAAAAATGAAATTGAGGTAGGATAGAAGAAATACAGCTTTCTGAGACAAGAAAAATTGTAATATTAAAATTGTACTTTTTAAGCAAAACTGCAGCTTCAGGACCCAAAAGTTTTTCCTCCCTCCAGGAACAATTCCTAAGGGCCTTAAGGACAGTGGACCTGTAAACGAGGCTCCGGGTCTCTGCCTTTGCTTGTAAGTTGTGCTCCCTCCTCCCAAGCCCAGCCTCAGAAGCGCAGGTAGGAGGACAGCAGGCCTCAGCTTCGAACACATGCACTTGATTCTCATCTGAAAACGGCGTGCCACGTGGGTGAAGCCCTGCAGACGCTGGCATACACCTCTCAGCTGGTGCATCTTAGGGACACCCCAGGTCCCCCTAGGTACACACTGCTCCAGGCCACGAGGTGCCTGTCTCCCTCTCGAGGGTCTTTATTTCTGAGGTGTGTACTTTAAAACATTTTCCCTAACAAATCTCTTTATGCCTCTTATTGATGTGTCCTGAAAATTCTTTTTCTGTGATGGACGTCAGCAAACCTGCCTCATGAGTCTGTGATTTGGGGACCTCTGTGTCTCTGTCCAGTGACAAAATGAGCTAGCGAGCCATGGAAAGACAGAGAGAAAACTTAAGTGCACATTACTTAAGCAGGAGAGGCCAGTAAGAAAAGCCTGCATGCGCTAGGGTTCCAACTGTACGATGTTCCAGAAAAGGCAAAAATGCGGAGACAGTAAAAATAAGCGGTTGCCAGAGTTAGGGGAGAGGAAAGGATGGACAGATGGAGCATAGAGAACTTCGGGGCAGTGAACCTGGGCTCCAGCCCTCCTGGGATCCGCTCTGCACATTCCGCTCATTCAGCTGGGCCAAGGAGGGGTGGGGGTGTTGTTTAAGTGTAGGCCTCAGGAAGCCACTTTTCTCCAAAGGAAAAAAGAAAACCTAACGGTTAAAACCTCTGTCTCTGCTCCTGCACCACAGCGCCATGCATGCCAGCACTCCCTTCTCCAGTCATCCGAGGGTCTCATATTTTTCCACTTTAATTTAACAGCAGTAGGAGTTTTCCTTGAGTTTCCTCCAGTCCTTCAACTGGACTTCAAGAAAACGCTGGAAATGCAAGATAACTTGCTTCTTTTTGAACTCTTTTGAACTCATTTTCTTTGAAACACACCCCACCCCAAGGTCTGCCTATTCATAGAAGGCCAAGACAAAGCAGGCTGGTATCCACCAAGAGCTTTTCTTATTACTATTTCTAATAAACACTTCCCTAAATGCCTCCTTTTATCCTTACATTTATTCTTCAATTTTGGGAGACAGAGAACTCAGGTTTATACAGAATTCACTATTTTACATGGATATGGGCAGCTCCGGGGAGGTGTGCACTGGTTATGTGGCCACTGGTGACACAGGGCACCAGAGCTGCGGGCTGTTGGCATCGGGGACTGTGGTTCTCTGGTGCCCGAAATGCTCTGGGGACTCTGATACTGATCACCTCTATCATATTATGATGTGTTTACGTAATTTAATTCCAAGACACCAGGAACTGTTGTAACCAGTTCTCTCTCTCTGGGCTCTTGTCCTGAGGACAATGAACAGTGAGGCCGACAGCACAGCCATGGGGAGGAACTGGGTGTGGCTCATTAGAAAGAACAAGGAAAAGCCCTCGCTAACTGAGGGGGGATCCACCGGAGGACACCGAGGAGGTGCCTAAATCTGGGGTCTTACATGCAGCTTTTGGGCAGGAGAATTTGGTGGGCCTGAAAAGGGGCAGTTTGTCCTTGGTGGGTGCCACCTGGTGCCTTTTGAACTCCACACGCACGGGAAGCGAGGGTATGCGGTGCCGCCACTGCTGGGCTTCTTGCTGTCAGCAGAATTTATTAGCTCTTTGTTCCTCATGCTCCAGTTTTCTGAGCTTATCTCAGTTTACCCAGACCCGTGCCCCAATCTGCCTACCGTCCGTCTCGTCTCAGTTTTATAAAAATCCTGCATTTGCTGGAGTACAATTGCCTGAAATCAAGGCAGCAGACCCCTTGAAAGGCCCTGTTCTACACTCTCCGAAGTTGTGACAGATTTAGCATGGAAACACTCACATGTGGACCCAGACCAGAGGGCTTCCTGTGCCGAGCTCCTGCACCACGGTTTCTTCAGGCACGTGGATTTGCTGAGACTCTCCCAGGAGCTGCTGTTACAGAAAGGTGCCAGGAATATTTCTTTACCTAAAAAAAATCCCAAAACAGAAAGAAGGAAAGGGAAAAAGGTGAATCCATAGGTGAACAAAGAGAAGCACTTGTGGTACAAGATACCAATGCTGATACCAAAACCATGACAAAGGGTCAGCTGGGCATGGTGGCGCACACCTCTAATCCCAGCACTTGGGAGGCTGAGGCAGGAGGACTGCTGTGAGCGCGAGCAGTTTAAGGACAGCCTGCACTACATAGTGAGACGCTGTCTCAAAAAAACGAAAACAAAAACAAAGGATCAAAAATTGATGGAGAGAAAACTGAGAAAGGTACTAGCATTTCAAATGGCAGCTGTCTTCATAACGGTACAACACGTCACATCCAGGAAGTGCGTTATGGCTTCCATCTCCCCCAGGACCGCATGCATAGGTGGGGCTTTGGAAGGTGACTGGACTATGGGTGTGTGCTACTGGATTAGCCCACTGATGGGTTTACAGCTGGGTGCGATGTTGGGTCGTGAAGCCTGGTGGGTCACTGTGGGCGTGGCCTAGGTGTACGGATATATCCCTCCTCCTTCCTTGATGGCTCTGCTTCCTGCCTGCCCTGTCACAGACTGTTTCTCCTCTATGATGCCCCTCCGCCATGCCACCCTGCCTTGCAGCCAGCCAACTATGAACTGAAACCTCTACAAACTGTGAGCCACAATAAACCTCTCCTTTAACCTGTGGGCGTCGGGTATTGTGTCTCAGGGACTCTGAGCAGCCTCAGGGGCTGCAGCATGGCGGCAACGTCCAGCACCAGGAGCCCTAGCGTGGCAGTCAGTCTTATCTGCAGTGGCTCCTAGAAGTTAGCCCGGAGTGCAGGCGGTCTTAGGAGTCCAGAGTTATGGAATGGATGAGAAAACGAAAAATACTGCATTCCATTTGTCAAACCAAATCAATGGTGTCCAGCGGGAATTTATAGTATTAATGTGACTACCTCAGTCTCCAGTGAAAAGACCCTGCTTCGGGCAGATGAGAAACAGAGGGAATACTGCGACAGATGTGCGCCTGCTGGACTGGGCAGTCATTTGCCTGAACTGAGAGCCTTCAAAGGTGTAGCTCGAGTTGTAGCCTAATAAAGAAAGAGAACAAAATTCTCTGTGAATCTTAAACACCTTCTCTGGGTGCTGTTAACCTGCACGCCCCATCGTGGTGTTGTACCGGTATTAGGGTGTTCCTGTCAGGTGACTGGGGGACACAAGCACCGAGGGACACCCCAATTCTGGACAGGGGTCCGCACCTGAGACACTGTCTTCTGCAACAAGAGCGCTGATACCTTGCGAGTAGAGACTCAGGTGTGTCCTTCTCAACGGCCTGCTTTTCCTAAGAAAGGCTTTGCAGGAGGAGGAAGAACAAGGCCTTCGGGGGATTCACAGGAAGCTGGAATGAACGCGCCTCCTCACTCTCTGGGGTTACTGAGGCTACTGTGCTTCCCTGAAAATAAGACCTACTTTGAAGATAATCAGCCCATCCTCACCTTCCCTGCCTCACAGAGCAGCCACCGAGCAAGAGAATAGCAAAGGCAGGTAAGGCCAGGGGAGGCTGACCTGGGCTGGCGGTTTTGACCTCTGGTTTTCAAGTCTGATTTTTTCCAGCTAGGTCTTATTTTCAGGGAAAAAGGATATTTCAAGACGACCCAGCTAATGAAAAAATAGTGATATGGCACTTGTTACGAGAATGTGTATTTGCTGTTAATAGATTGCATATTTAAAGTTAGCCAAGAATATTTAAAGTTAGCCAAGATTAAAAGTGAGTAAAGAAAGAGAAATATTAAAAAAAATGTAAAAGGCACACACTCAAAGGAACAGAGTGTGGGCCCTTGAGACAGGGGAGCGCTACAGTTTGGAGCTGGGAATAGTTGTGTTTGTGGCGGTAGAAATCTGAAATTCGATGATCTACAGTCTCCTGGTTTAGTGGGTAGGGAGGATGGGCCACCCATAGAAGGATGATGGTGTTCTCACAGTGGAAAGCTGGAAAGCTATTTTACAGCTGAAAAGAGCTGTTCTGTTCACAGCAAATAACTAACTAAAATAAAAAAGGATGGCCAAACCCACTCGCAGATTAAAGAGAACTGCCCAAGCTTGGAGAAGAGAGGGAAAAATGAGTTTAAACTGGCTTGTGTCTGAAACTGCAGTTTTTAATTTTTTTTTTTTTTTTGGTACTGGGAATGAACTCAGGAACTTGCGCTTGCCAGGCAGGCCCCTGTGCCGCTGAGCTATCTCCCCGGCCCCTGCAGTTTTTAATTTTAAAATTATCATTTTTCTTGCTGCCTTTTTGGAAAATGTCTTCTAGCCTACCTCCATAGGGAGCGGCTCTCACACATCCGTGTGCTCCTTTCCACCTGCCGCGCACGCGCAGGCGACCCCGGCCAGCCCCCACCCGGGGGCCTGCGCAGGCCGAGCCCTGCCTGGCAGGCAGCCTGCCCTGTCGGCCGAGGGGCGGCCAGGCGCCCAGCAGTGAGGGTCTGCCTGTGTGTCCCCGCCGTGTCGAGGGCCGTTCTGTATAATTTTTGGGGAAAAATCATTTCATAGTTAAATGGTGATTAGGGCTTGTCCGAGGCCAGCATCTTGCCATGGGAGCAGGCTGTGCTACGCGGAAACACAACTCCGTGTACCCCCGCCACCGTTGAGGCCTCAGCGCCCCGACGCTGTGACGCCCCCGGGCCAGGTAACACCGGCTGAAGACGGCGTCGTGGCTCTTGAGAACCGAGCAGTAATAAAAAAAGGTTCCACCTGGAGGAGCGGACAAACACCCCGTAACCTGCCGTCCCTCCGCACCGTATCTGCGTCAGATCACCACCGCCCTCGGAGCCATCCATAGTCCCCTCGCCACTTTCCCCAAAGCGAACGTGAGCGCTCAACACCGAGGTTCCGGCCGCCTCAGGGCCTTCCGCTCCCCGTGCACCACAGGCCCCGCGGCTCCCCGCTGCGCCCCGGCTCGCGGCTCCCCCCCCCCGCGGCCCCGCGCGCTCTCGCGGGACCGCGCCTCGCCGCCGCCCGGGCGTTTCTCGGCGCTTTCCTCGACGCGTCGGCGGGCGTCTGAGGAGGGGGCCGTGCCTGGCCATCCGAGCGCTCCCAGGAAAGGCGGCCTCGCGTGACAGGTGTGACCGTGCCTCGTCCGTGACCGCGCACCTGGTAAGAGCCACAGCCCAGGCCTTTGAGGCACGGCCCCCCCACCCCGGGCTTCGCGCAGCCTCGCTGTCCGCCCGGCCTCCTCGCGCCCGCAGCCCGTGCCCTGCGCCCTCGGGTCTCCGCTCAGAGTTCCCCTCCCAGGGGACAACTCCGAGTGCCATCCGCCCGCCCAGTACCCCCGTGTCTTGTCAGTTTGTCGTCCCTGAGACACAACACCCAACACTGCGACTCAGAGGAGGAGAGGTGCGTTTCGGCTCCGACGTTAGTCCGCCGCGGGCTGGTCCCGAGGCAGGAAGGCCCGGCCGAAGGGTCTGGCGGAGGAAAGGCGCTCGCCGCAGCCGGAAGCAGAGCGCAAAGGAGGAGCGGGGGAGGGGGCTGCGCCGTGCAGACCACGCCCCAGGCTCCGCCTCTTCTGGCCAGGCCCCGCCTCCCGACCGGAAGTCGGAGGTCTGCCCCTGGGGCGTCCCCTCCAAAGCCCCACCTATGAGCACAGCAGACTTTCAGAGGGCTTCCAGACACGAGCCATGACACCTGGCTTTCCTCCTCACTGCAGTTGTATTTCTTAGCGTTGACCCCTGCTTAGTACTGTATTCTGTAAGTTACCTTTTTGCCTTTCCCCCTCAATGGGAATAAACTGCAAGAGGGCAGGGACTGCCATCACTAACCGCTCCCTCCTCATGCCCAGGCACAGGGCAGCACGCCGTCAATGTTCGCTGAAGGTGCGGGTCTGGCCGGCTCGTCACTTCTCATCTGTGGTAGTGAAGAGGCCCAGTCACGCTGGGCCAGTTTAACCACTTTCTGCATTACTTCCTATAGTGCCAGGTTCACAAAACAACTTCCTTATGAATTTTCATAGCTTTTCATTGCTGGGTAAAAATATCTTGCATTTCACTTCGTAGTAATAAATTGACACTGTGGTTAACATATCAGCTCTCTGTTATTGTATTGCAAAAGCTGGAGATGTCACCATGCTAGAGGTCTAAACCCTGCTGTCAGTCTTCTTGCTGTCTTGAGCGTCCCTCTGCATATAACCTTTTGTTTGTGAGCCCAGAGCTCTGATCTACCAGCTGGACAATCATTCAGAGATAATAAGGCAATGCAGCAGTTCCCAGTGGCTGTGTTTGGTTGGTTCTGTCCTCAGCTGACATGTTTTATTAATAATAGCAATCCTTCTTTGCCATTCTATTATTTTCCAGTGTGATTAATGGTAAGTGTATGGATGAAGGGAGCTTTACAATAGTAAACGATCATTTAGGTTATGCTTTGACTACCTCCAGCTGCCTGTTCAAGTAAAAACTAACTGCTTGAGGTAGACAGTAATTGTTGTATGCAGAATTTAAGTACTAAGAAGTGTTAAAGTGGGAAAGAAAGCTCAGAGGGGATCCGAGTGCAGCTGACCTTCTGAGGAAGGGTTCGGGCAACAGCAAGGGGAACCATCTCATTGGCCTCCCCAGTGGCCAGGCTGCAGGTGCTGCTGGTACTGAAAGTCCTCTGGGAGGGGGCATCAGGCACAGGGAGGAAAAGCTGGGAGGAAGGAAGCAGGGAATGTAGAGGCAGAGAAGAGGAGGAAAAGGAAGTTGTTTGTTCGGGAGGTGAAATGGCGATCACCTAGACTGCTGTCTTAGTAAACTGAAGAACGAAACTGTGGACGGAAAGGAGGTTAAAGAGGAAGTGTGTATTGGAAACACAAGAAGAAAAAAAGCTCCTGGTAGCCAGGAGGGGCCCCAAGAATGGAGTCCAAGGAAGTGGCTCTGTTTGGGACCCAGCATTCACCTCTGCTAGGCGTCTTCTTGGGTTTAAAGTAACCAACTGGGACTCAGGCTCTTTAAACCAGTTACTCAGTGTGTAGAGTATAAAAGAACCGATTTTAAAAGAAAACCAGTTACTCTGTATTTCAGAGTTCCTTGAAACTCAGCTCTGGACATAGGGAAGTGTTGCTTTCCATTTTGCCCAAGGAACTCCTTTGTGGGTCCGAGTCTAGTCCCACTGTCTGTTTTTACTGTAATTCCTACCAGCACAGCTGACCACCCCACTCCACCTCGGGTGCCATCTCCCACTAGCTGCCTACTCATCAGCTAAATGACTAAACTGCCTGGGTAGAATATTACAACAACAGAGCTTTGCTCACTGACCTCGGTCCAAGGCCCTCTCTCTGGGACACTTAGTGAGGAGTTGAGAATCCGCTCTCACTCGTCACTGACTTCTGGAGACAGTGACGTAGAGGTCAACAGAGAATAGCTGCAGTCTTTGATGTTGGTAAATTGTCCTGAGGAGCAGCAATTCAGGGAATAGATATCAGCCTTAGAGAAGCTTGGAGAAGCAAAGGCAGAGATAGTAGTAAACACCCTGGCTGCTGCTCCCAGACTTCTTTCCTTCCCCTGTGTAATTCCAAGTCCTGACACTGTTGGAAGCCAGAGTCTGCCCCAGCCCTGGGGATTTTACAGTCATGATGCCAGCTGCCATGTTGGTGCTGAACATGGCAATACACCAAGACTAGCTCAGAAGGGTTTGTTTTGATAAAAGCTATGTTACAGAAAAAGTCCTTTCCTTGGAGCATTTCATGATTCCTTCTTGGTTTAGTGACCCCTGTTGGCACCTGTCTTGTTTACTTTTCTAGTTGCTGAGATAAAATACCCAACACCCATAATTTAAAGGAGGAAAGGTTTATTTAAGCTCGCAGTTTGTAGAGGTGTCAAGCTGGGCGTTGTGGTGCATGCCTGTAATCCTAGCACTTGGGAGACTGAGGCAGGAGGATTGCCATGAGTTTGAGGCCAGCCTGGACTATGTAGTGAGACCCCGTCTCAACAAAACATAACAAAAACAAAAACACTATAGAGGTGTCAGTCCATAGTGGCTGGCTCCAAGGCAGGGTGGCATGGCAGAGGGGCATCAAAAAGGTGAAACGGTCCATAGTAGAGCAGGCAGGAGGCAGCAAGCAGCAAACCTTCTTTTCCCTTTTATCCCATCCAGGCTACAAATCTTTCTGGGAGGTGCCACCCACACCAGGGGTGGGGCTTCTGTCTTTAGTAAATCCATTCAGCCACACCCAAAACTGCACTAATTCCAATCAGTGGACTAATTTAGTACCACATATCCTTAATCCCAGCTTTGAGGGGACATCTACATAGTAGCCACAACAACAACCAAACCAAATGTGAGGACAGCTGCTGGGACATAATAAGGAAGATGGCAGGAATACCACACTGCAAGTTTTGCCTCCAGTTTGGCTTTAAATTCACCCTCTTCTGCTCTTTCAGTTTATGTTCAGCATAGTAGATGAATCATATTCTACCATCAGCACCAAAAGCTTTCCAAGCTTCACTCAACACATTGGCAACAAAGATATCACTTGAATCCTCCCCTCAGCCTCTCTTCAGTAGTAATATCTTAGATGAATAACAGTAACATTAATTTTAGCAAGAGGGTTAGTCATCAAGGGGTCCTGATTAGTGGTAAGGAAATAGGAAATTGCATAGTGTGAAAGGTGTGGGTGTAAATACCCAAGACCCTCCACTCAGTAGCTACATGAATTTTGGGTGTCTACCTAGCTACTAGGAACCTTTATTTTTTTAATCTTCTAAGTCAAGAGCCCCTCTTATACATGTGCTTATGAAATCTCTTAGAACCAGGCCTTGCATACTCTAAATGCATAATAAATTACAATTTGGAGCTCTTTCTGGTATGATTAGTTCTACTAAATAATAGGAAGAATTGTAACCCCAACAAAATGTACTCTAGATCATCTCTAGTCTGTAGATCCCCCGAAATGTAACTCAAGAATCTGTCAGTGTGGACTGTCATGTCTCTCTAATGCACTGTTCATATAGTCACCTTTTAGTATTTAAAAAATGGACATCTCACCATGTTACTTCCTGTCCCCTCCTCCAGGGTTCTAACAAAAGGCCTCTGGATCTCTCCATGGGCACCTGGGAGAGCACCATTTTGATTTCCCCCTAACTCTGCAGCTCCCCTTTGGCCTCAGGAGAGCCCCTAAACTCCTCAGCTGGACTCCGATCACATGGAATCACTTGTAGTAGAGCTGATAGAGGCCAGACTTCCTGACCTGCTCACTCCAGAGTCCTCCTCCTCGCCTCAAGTCCAGCACTGCTGTGTTCATCTTTTTAAGACTTAACCTAAGTGCTGTCTCCTCTGCAAATCCTTGGGCTGACACCACTGCTCCTTCTTCCAGTGGGATCGGCTCCTGGGCACGCTCTCTGGGTGCACGTATCTTGGTAGTTGTTTCCTTATCGTCCTTCCCAGACAGGTGGTGAGGTTCTGAGGGGTTCTCTCGCTAATCGCAGTGGCTGTAATGGAGGCTTGGCTTCTGTGTGGCACTGTTGAGAAAGGGGGGAACCTTTAGAAGGTGGGGTCCAGTGGGGGGTCTTCAGGTCACTGGAAGTGTGGCCTGAAGGGGGTCGTGAGACCTCAGCCCCTTGCTCTCTTTCAGCTCTTGGCCATGAGGTGAGCGGCTTTTTGTGCTGTGCACTACTTGTCGTGATGTGCTGATCTGCCACAGGCCCTGGAGCAACAGGGCCAGCCAGTCACAGACGGAAACTTCCACAGCCATGCGCCAACACAGACCTTTTCTAAGTCGATCATCCCAGGTATCTGTCACAGTGGTGGGAAGCTGACTAGATAGTGGTTCCATACCAGGACAAAAGACCTAGTAACAATGATATTAGTTGAATGAATCAACGTGGTAATCAGTGCCACTGAAGAAATGAATACATCTCGATGGGCCAATCTTCCTTTGGCTTGGTGGCCCACAAGAAACCCAAATTCAGACAGACTGAGCAGGACCAATGCTTTCTTGGCTCTGCCTTACACACACTTTCCACCTCCTTGGTCAGGGAGCTGCTTCCCAGTTTTCTCTGCTTGTGCAGCTCCTGCCCATCTTCGAAGCCCTGCCTAGAAACGACCAAGTTTTGAATATCATCGACTGCTGGTTGTACCCTGTCTGTTCCCCTTTCTCTAAGGGCCTGTGGATACACTGATATACCTGTATTTTCCATCACTATAGCTTGGAGCCTACCAAGTGCCTGTAACTGGGGGTTAATCCATCAATATACATTGAATGTATAAATGAAAGATAGAGATGAATTAGCCTGATTACCCATGGGGATCTATTTACTACTGGTATTTTTTCTGTCTTGTCATATCTTAGACGTCTTGAAATTACTCTTAGTGCCTATGCTAGGGCCAAAGATTTAGTAGGTGCTTAATAAATACTTTTTAGTTACACAAGATTTTCCTTTGGTCTTCCTTAATCTTGACTGTTACAGCCTATACTCTGCCATTCTAAAATTTCTTAGAGTTATCCCCAAAGTGAAAGAAAACTGCTCACTTTAAACATTTAAACGGAGGTTTTCTTAGAGAAACAGTTTCGTAATAATCATAGTCCAACAATAGTTATGACTACACAGTACTGCTGAGTGGCAGGGCAGTAGCTCACCACCAGAGGTCCCTCTCTCCCTGGGAGCCGGCAGCCCTGCCTGGGAGCCTTGCCACATTCGGTGGTTTCTGACTTGGAACAAAAAGTGAGGAGCAAAGGAAATTTAAACCAGTGAGTTCATGGCACTGCCGACTGGATCTTACACATCAGGCCTGTGTTGCTGAGGCGCTGGCTTGGCCACAAAAAGAGTTCTATTTTCTCCCGCAGTTTCCAGCTCCATTGCATTTTGTTCCATTTCTATCTGGTTCCCGAATTAACCACGTTACTGTATTCAGATCCTTTTCATCTCCTCCCCATCTGGGAGGCAATCTGGGTTGGTCCTGAATTGTCTCAGAGGACGAGAGCAGCGATGGAGTGTCCACTGCCCCACCGTGGGATGGAAGAGATTCAGACACAGCTCAAGGGCGACACAGGGCACAGCTCAGGCTGTGCCTTGGTCAGGGCTGCTGAATGTCCCAAGGCTCAGGGCTCCTCACAGCCATGAAGCACCTTTTCTTGTTCACATGCAACTGGCAAGTTCAACAGATGACCACCTAGTAGGGGTGTTGCTTTTTCAACAAGGTTCTGCAACTTGTAGGTAAAGAAGTTAGCAGAGGGACAGATGAAAAGGGTAAAGTTTGTTTTCAAAATGAGAAACAGAAAGCTCTCCTTATGCTGGGAAATAAAGACAAGAAAGATGAAATAGGAAAATGAAATTGTAGTACTTTTTCTTGGTGGTGACAGCAGAGGGGGGTTGACAGGCATTTTGCTGGGCTCCCCGTCGCTCGTGGCTTAACCTCATGTGAACTTTTAGTAGTACTGCAGGTCTGGAAAGAGCCTTTCCCCTTCTCTGCACCACAGGGATCTTCATCCCCTTCTCCTGCAGACACCCTCTCCTTGGCACCCTTTGTCACCCTCATGATGCTTGTAGGCAGCACTGGCCACTCCACAGGGCACAGAATTGGGGACCAGGCTGGTGGGGACCTTGGAAGGAGATTCAGGCAATTTGATCAGAGAATTTCGGGATCTAGAGCAGGGGCATGAGCTCTTGGGGCTGGAGGATATCCCCATGGTCTTAGGAGTGCCTCTCTTCATGACGATGAGCTCAGCTGGAGCAGGGCCAGCTCAGGGCCCAAGGCAGGGACACGGCCCAGGTGTAAGCGTGGTTATCAGTGCCCCCAAGACCTCTGGTCCCAGTTCCCTTGTCTTCAGGACCAAGGGATCCCTGGTGACTAACCCAGCCTAAGTTGCTTTTTTCACATCCAGTGTTATGTCCTTGAGGATTTTTGCTAAATCCAGTGGCTTTGGACTTGGCCCAAACTATGTTTAGGAAAGGAAATTTGAGCCCCAAAATGCTCAGTCAGTGAGAGCCGCCTTCTGATGCAGAGTCGGGACCTAGTTGGAAGCAGTGGGAAGTTATGCAAGTCATCAGAACAGTCTGGTCCTCACCACTGGTGCCCTGACTCGTTCCAAAGTGGATGCCACAAAGAGACGAGGTCATATGCTGGGGACCCAGGCAGCCTATTGGGACCCATGCTAAAAGCCTTTAAATAGGTTTCACAACTGCAAGGCCAAACGACTACTATGTGAGCTCCCCTTGCAGGGAGGGTGGACAGCCCAAGGAGCAGAGGCAACAGGGGACACCTCCCTGGACACATCCCTGTAGAGGAGCGTAGAACTCTCTCACACCTCAGCATCAGAAGCTGCAAGTTGGATTGCAGATGGCGTTAGTCTGCCACCCTGGACCTGTGCTCCCAGGTCTGGTGAGTCTTTGAGTGGCTGTGGCATGGCCACAGATAGGAAGAAAGTTAATGTGTTTCACATATTATGGGCAACCCTGGGCCTACCCACAGGCATGGAATAACTCAGGAATTTCTGAGCTGACTCCTTACCACTTTTATTTCTCCTACAAAGAGACACATCTCAAAGGCCTCTGTGATTTTCAAATCAGTGAGCAGGAACACCTGTTAATTGCTATTGACTTGAAACTTTGGGGGATAAAAGCTCTAAACGTGACAATAGCATCCTTGTTAATTTAGGGATAGGCAATGTGCAACTTGGGGCCCTGGGGGGATGGAATTTTCTGAGCACCGTGCACCTTATTTTCTGATGAACATGTACAACTTCCTAGGCGGTGTGCAGAGTTTTGAAGTGGAATCCAATTAGCCTTTAGCAGTGCTTTAGCTGGGAGGCAGGAAAGCACATTTGTTTCACCTAATTCTGCAGTTGTCATGATACCAATAGATGACAGTGTATGGAGGGACCCAATCGTCACTGCATTTTTATAGCTTGGCAATTAGCTTCTTCATTTTTATAGCAGCCTGGAGCACTGGCCCGTGGAAGGTAGGACTCTCTGTCACGGTGCCACTTCCTTCTGAGCTACAGCGTGTCCTTGTCCTGCAGGTACCTGCAAAGTCCCCCACCTTCAGTGTTCTCACCACAGTGGGCTTATGGCCAAACGGCAGTCATGCTTCAGGAAGAAGAACATGGGCTCACAACATTACAGTCATTTTTCTATACACACATTTCTATGGAGGTCGTAGAACCTCTGCTGTGCTAGTCATTTAAATATATGTATTTCTGGAGGACGAAGATATTCTGGTTATGTATGGCACTGTGGCGAATGACTCCAAGACTTCGACAGCTTAAACCACAGCATTCACTGACCATCAGTGTGCTGGGGCTGCCATAGCAGAGCACCACAGTTTGATACTGTGTTTAACCACAGGGATTTGTTTCCTTGCCATTCCAGAGGCTAGAGGTCTGAAAGCAAGGTAAGGGCAGGGTTGGTTTCTCTGGAGGCCTTGTCTCTTGGTTTGTAGACGGCCACCTTCTCCCATCTTCACAGGATCTCCCTCTGCATGTGTCTGTGTCCTCACTTTGGATCAGTACCTACCCTCGAGACCTCAGCTCAATCGCTTCCTTAAAGTCTCTATCTCCAAGGCACTCGTTCTGGGCACTGGGGACTACAGATTTAACATGGGCATTATGAGTGCATGATTTGGACAGAGGTCATCAGGGATGGCTCATTTCTGTCCAACAATGTCTGGGGCCTCAGCTGGGTGACCAGAGCGTCTTTCTCTCGCCCACTCTGGCTCACCCTCCATAGCATCTCCATGCTCTGTCTCCAGCATTAACGGCTTCAGCATAACCTAACTTCTTACAGCCTGGGTCAGAGAGCCAGTGAACTTAGGCAGAAGCTGCAAGGTCTTTGGTCACCCAGCCTTGGGAGTCGTCACTGTTCATCCCACTCTATTCTGAGTCACACGAGACCAGCCCCATTCAACTCAGGAGAACGGTAACAAGTGTGTGACCCAGGGTCCCCTGGACCACCGGGAGTCCATCCTGCAGGCTGGAAACCACGGGATGTTGTGGGCTGAGCCGCCAGGCTGAGAGGGACATGCTTGGCCAGGGTGCTCATCCCCAGCCATTCTGGGACAAGCCTCAGCCCACCTCCCTTCCTCTAGAGATGACCTTCTCCTGTCAGAGCCCCTGGGCTTAGAAGAGGCTTGCAGAAAGGGGCGTCACCCTTAAAGTGACATCTACATAGGCGTGACTGTGAATGGGGAATGGAGACTCTACAGCAGTGGCGCTCATGTGCAGCTCTGCAAATATTCCTTACCAGTCCAGGATGAGATGAACACAGAAGTTGAGACCAAGAGTTCAGAAATGCCTGTTACAATCAGGCAGAGCCGTTGAAGTCTATCGAATGTGATATTTAAACATGTGGATTTATTTTTGCATGTACTTGGTTTCTGTTTTATTTCTTCCAGTAATTATTTTCATAGCCCCCATCTCTAATGGATATAGAAATGGAAACTGTGGGTCCATCACAACAGGCAGTGTGGAAGCCCCAATTCAGGGGGTTCAGAGGTCACGGGGCACAAGAATGTGCATACATTTAATGTCACTGTGTATTTAAAATAGGTAAAAAGGTACATTTTATGTTTCCACGATTAAAAGGAGAAAGTCCACAGGGGGACTGTGCGAGCACTTTGGGCTGTCCTCCTTTCCTGCTTGGTTTTTCAGGTGGTTTCCATCCCGCGCTTTACCTCGCCCCCACTCGCTGACTCTGGCCTCTGCCTTCTTACCTGGGCTGTTCGTGCCTGTCTTGCATCCCACTGGTTGTGACCGTTTTTCAGGGCTACTGCACCTATTTGAATCAGTTCAGCCCAAATTTCATGCCGCTGCCTGCCAGGCATGATGCTCCGCGCCGGGGATGTGTGGAGACGGTTTCTGTCCAGGAAGGTGCAGGGCCAGGGCGCGAGGGGACAGAACCGAGGACAGAGCTCGGTGTGGTTGTGGAGTTGCGCAGGGCAGCAGGAGAGGCGGGAGGGCCTGGAGGGGAGGCAGCGAGCCGGGAAGAACTGGCCGTGCAGCAAGGAGCCTGAGAGGGCGGGCCGCGGGACAGGCAAGGTCAGCTGCCAAGGGACAGGGGCGTGTGTGGCACCACGGCCGGCGAGCAGCTCAGGCCATCAGAGGACCGGGGCTGAGGAAGTTTCTAGGCCGGATAGAAAAGCTTTGCTTTTCCGACACAGCTCTGGGGTTCAGGGTGGGGTGTGGGAAGGGGAGCCAGGAGCAGGGAAATCTGGGAGACCCGGGAAGAGGCTGGGCACCTAGAGGCTGGACGAGCACAGCGGTCCCAGCAAGGGGAGAAGGGAAAGATTGGAGTTCCGATGGAAGGGAAAAGGAAAGAAGGTGACAAAACAAGGAAGAAATGGAACAAAGCATTTTTAAATGGGGAGGGGAGGAGGAGATGAAGGTAGGGGAGGGGAATGGGAGAAAAATAGACTCAGATGTGTCATGTACAGGTACAGATTCTCTACGACGAATGTGATCACTATGTATGTCTAAAATGTACCAATGACATCTGATCCGAAACAAACAAACAAAAAAACAAACGGCCCGGCTCTCCTGCGCCTGGGGACAGCCGGCAGTGTGTGCGTGATGCGTACGTGAGTGCGTACGAGTGTACGTGGTGCGTATGTGCGTGCGCACGTGCGTGCGTCTAGGGCGGGGCCGCTTTCCCCGCCCCGCAGATGTGCCCGGGTGCTTCCCGTCCAGGCGTAGTCTCCTGAGACTCCGCTGTCTTTCGGGTGGGGTCCCTCGGCCCCGGCCACCGCTCTCTGTGCCTCCTGGAAGCCTCCGCCCGCAGAACACAGTCCCAGTGCGGTGCAGAAGGGAGGTGAACAGCAAGGGTCCTGCCAGGTGCGGTGGCGCACACCTGTAATCCCAGCTGCTCCTGTTTGGGAGGTCGAGGCAGGAGGATTTTGAGTTTGAGGCCAGGGTGGGCAACTTAGGGAGAATTCGTCAAAAGATAAAAGGACTGGGGATGTAGCTCAGTGGTAGCACACTTGCCTAGCATGTGCAAGGCCTGGGTTTAATCTGCAGTATTGAAAAAAAATCAAGAAGTCTCCTTTAACATGAAGTCTGTCTTCACGCAAGGTTCCCAATGATTTAATTAGCAAATTGGTGGTATTAAGCTTATAATTAACGTGTGTCTCTGTATGTGTGAATAAAAAGTTCTTTTTTTTTGAGACGATCCAGTCCTTTGTTTTTGGAGGGTAGGGGTGCTTGTTGCTTTTTCTTTTGAAAGTAATCATTTTGGGACATGCCACACATGCGCAGAAGGCAGCACAGGCTCTAACTCGGGGAACTCCTCACAGCGCGCCTCATTTTGTTTTTTTATTTTTTGAGACGGAGTCTTGCTCTGCAGCCCAGACTGGCCTCTAGCTCATGGTGATCCTCCTGCCTCAGCCTCCCAAGTGCTGAGATTACAGGCATGCACCACCACGACTGGCTACACAGAGCATCTTTGAGGCCCGATGGCGTCTACCCTGTGGATGGGAGACCTGGAACGCTTCAAGGATGAGCACTGCATCTCCACAGCCCTTGCCACCATGGAGGAGACCATGATGAATATCAAAATTATTGAAACCGCCTCACTGGGGTCCCAGCTAGCTACTGCTTCCTAGAATTTACAGATTTGGCCGCAGCCGAGAAGTGTACGCATGACATTACCGGGCCCCAGACCCAGGCCCTTACTCAGCTCACAGTGCCCAGCGGACACCATGGGGCTCAGAGAACCACAGAGCGGGCAGGGCCTTGATGGTCCCATGAGACCCTCTCGTTTTATACAGGAGAAAAGGCTGAGGCTTTGCGGGGGGACAGTGTTTGGCCAAGGCAAAATGTTTTAACCTGAACTGTACCGCTTATGGGAAACAACCAAGGACTCCCCCTTTGTTGGGGACTCAACCCCGGTGTGGTGACAGCAAAGTCTGCCCCTTCTGTGGGGACCAGGTGGGTGTATCTCAGGGTTCTGTGAAATCCACGGGTGGATTGGAGCCGAGGTGAGCCTGGACAGAGTGCCAAGGGGAGCAGGACTGACTTCTAAACCCGTGTGGCTGAGCCCGGCAGTCCCTGGAGCATGCCGTGCAAAGCCCGTGGAATATTGTCAGGTGTACTGTCACAGCTTGGATCAGGGTTGCCAACAGAACCAGAATGCTGTGCCCGGCGGGGGGTGTGAGCAGAGCAGGCAGCTGCAGCTAGAGGGTGCCTACATCCAGGAGTCGGAGGTGGCGCTGGGAGACCCCACCCCAAAGCTGGGTGCGGCAGAGGCCGACACGGAGCTCACCGAGCACAGTGAGGAGGTGCAGGACATGATGACGAGTCTGCTGCTTTCATTTGGTAGTCATTCGAGTGAAAACTAACTGTTGGACAAAGTTCAAACAGATATTTCTTGGTTATTCACATTTCTGGAGAAAGGGGAAATTGGAATTAGTTGGTGGATCATGGGCCTATTTCTCAAAGCCCAGGTTTAGGAGTCAGAATTCCTGGGTGGCTGCTGTATGTCAGTGTGTGTAGTATTTTGGGGCACCAGACTGGCTCCAGGTCTGGCAGCTAGGATGAGGGGCACAGGCGTGAGTGTAGGGAGCAGTGACTGAGCAGCTGAACCTGGAACAGCCTAGAGCTGGCATCTTGGCTACCGAGGCAGGAGGATCCCTGGAAACATGCAGGGAGACCCTGTCTCAAAAAAGAAAAGGCTAAGAGAGTCAGGGCTTGTCCAGAGTAGGTGTTTCCATCCACCGTGGTATCTACAAGTCTTGGTGAATGGCATTATTGTGTCGTCTAGTGCAAAGGTGCCCACCTGACTCCTCGATAATAATCATTAGATAATAATCTGATTATTATTAGACAGTAATAATCATTAGATAATAATCTCACAGGGCTGACATGGGGATCAGAAAGGGCAATGCGGTAAAGATGACTTGGCACCAAACCAGCCCTTCATGTCAGCCCCAGCCCCTCCCTTCTGTGTCTTTGAACTGCCCCTCCCGATGCTCTGTGGCTGTGACACCGGCACTGATAACGTTTTCACTGAAGCCAGGGAGTGGGGGCTTTGGGAGTGAGGGAGGTGTCAGTACCTTAGGTCTATGCTTGAGGACCAAAAATAGAATGGGGGCCCCGCAAAAGAAAACAGGTACAAATAGTTATGGAACTTATTAGCCAGTTTGGGTCTAGGGATATTAAATGAGGAATAATTAACAATTTGACAGACAAGACAAACAGTTCCAAAGACTTCATTGGTGAACCTATAGTCACAGGTGTTTACCAGGTAACACCTATAGCAAAAAAAGTTTGTGTATGGAACTTACTGTTGTCACCTATAAAAAATAAAAGTACTCATTATTCTTTGGGACAAGTTTAGATTTATAGTAAAGTCGCAAGGTTAGTGCAGTGGGGTCCGGTGGGTCCCTCACCACATCACTCTCCTTCAATGCTGCGTTAGGATCCTGGGATGTTTTCCTAACCCTGGGAACCTCGTTGGCCCTTTTCCAGGAGCTGGGTTCCAGACTGATCTCCGGATTCCCCCATTCTGCTTCTGTGGGCCTTTTCCTGACCTGGAGTCCAGTCCAAGCAACCGTGCCACACGTCCTCGTGGTTTCCCGGTTCTGTTGTTGGTCTCTGGTTCCCCGTGTTCCCTGGTTTCCCATGACTTTGACAGGGTCCAGGAGTCCTGGCCCCATGTTCTGTGGGAGTCCCCCCGATTTGGGCTGTGGACCCTGGAAGGAAGCATGGACATGGAGCCCTTGTTGTCACCACCGGGGCCTGTGGGCATCTGTGTGGTATGCAGTGATCCTTTTTTCTTCCATACTGGGGATTGAACACAGAACTTTGTAAATGCTAGGCAGCATTCTACCGCTGAGCTACATCCTCAGTCATTCAAAAAAGTTTTTATTTTGAGACAGGGTCTCCCTCAGTGGCCCAGGCTAGCCTCAAATTTGAGATCCTCCTGCTTCGGCCTCTGAAGTAGCTGGGATTACAGGCATTCACCACCATGCCCAGTGTTGCAATGACTTTTAACGTATGAATTTTAAAATGTAGGGCGTGTATGTTCCCTTCTGTCCACTGGACTTGGTGCTGAGCTCAATGGCAGTTGTCACATGAGTAGTCACACTGTTGAAGTCTTGGGTCCTAAGCAAAGGTAGTATCTGTTGAGCTCACATTGTCCACAGCGAAGCACAGAGTCACGTGTAGCTGTGTCCCCATGGAATCACCGGGGCACAGCCAGAGCATGGGCCTTGCGTCAGACCTGCCTTCAAGTCCGGCTTCTCCATTAGGTGCTGTGTACTCTGGAACACACTTTGCATTTTTTTTTTATGTGGGTACCGGGAGTCAAACTCAGGACCTCGCGCTTGCCAGGCAGGCACTTACGCTGCTGAGCCATCTCATTGGCCCCAATGTTAACATTTGCTGGTCCGTTACAATAAAGCAGAACTCAGAGAGAAACCCAGCCTCTCTCCCCCTGTAAAATCTTCCCAGCTCAGGCGAGCAACTCCTTGGGCTAGCCTTCCTTCAGGAATGCGGACTTGTGCTTTCTCGCCTTGGTCCTGTGCTTTTCTCACTGGTACGGGAGACGCTTCAAGCAGTTCTCTCGTGGCGATCTCCTCCCTTAGAGGGTACCACACCAACAAAGCTAACAAATAGGGTCATGAACCAGCTTCCCAGCATCCTAACATCCTGAGATGCACAGGATGTGTTTTCTTTCAAGGCTAAGTTGGGGTTAGCTGCTGGGGTGACTTTGTTTCCCTTCTGTATCTCTACTCCCTTGACATCACAAATTGTATAAAAGGGGACCTCTCCTTGATTTGGGGCCCAGCCTGGTTTTGAGCATTTCTGGTGTGGGTCATGCACTAATAAAGTCCTCCTGTAATCCCTCCTGGTCTCTCCAGTTTCTTGGAAATTCCAAAACAGCAATGAGATTGGTATGGCCGACGAGGATATGTGAATTGGGGTCTCCCAACTGAATGGGGGAGGGACATTGCTGTCTGAGTCTTGGGACCAGTCCTTACTCCCTATCACTTCAGTAGGGGAAGCGACTCTGGGGTAGGGGAGGTGTGCTTAATACCTCTTCCCTGTTGCTGCCTGGACTCCTGCTTTTTCTTCTCTTTAAGCCAGACACCTTCATGATAATCTACGGCATATTCAGTCACTGAGTATTTTGCCTTCATAATCCCCTAAATGACATAGTGGATCTTTATGGGTTTTGTTATTGTCATGCGATTTGGAATGGAAAGGAGAGTTCTAAGAACCAAATGTCTATCCACTGTGACAAAATGACAGAATCCCTCAAGAGGAAGGGGCAGGTACCTTCCAGGAGCAGTGTTTCTCAGGTGAGTGAAGGTACCTTGATCACATAGCTGTGGGTTGCAGTGTTGGGGTAGGGATGGGCCTGGGAGAGGCTGTGATGTGAGAGAATGGTTCACTGTCCATGCGTCCCGGTCAGAATGTCCATGCATCCCATTTAGCAGTGTGGTTGCTGGGCTGTCTGACTGACAGACTACCATCAGACTCCCCCTGCAACAGCCTACAATCCGATCAGTTTCTATCTATAAATGACCTCAGGACTCCAGCAGTGTCTAGCTGTGGAGGAAAGTCGGCACTGCAGCCATCACCGCCTGGCAGGGTTTTCCGGAGGATTAAATGAGCCTTGTTATATTTCTGTGAAAGGCCTGGTACCTTATAAGTGATAAAGTTCTTTTCTTTCCATTTGTGCTTTTTTGTTTATGGTCTTAAAATAATTTCTTAAGGAAGTAAGAATTTAAGAATAGTCTTTCACTGCTCTAGGAATTTCAGAAAGTTTATTTCAGCTTTAGGCACGGTTCATGTCTATATAATAAATGAACCAATGAACTACATTCAGCTTAGCAGGAGTTTTTTGAGCCAGTAGAACCACACCAGAGGTATCAGAAAACCATCTTGTGAAAATCCTTTCCACAATCCAGCAACTGAATTCTTTCAGTTGGGTGGGAAGCAAGTCCCAGTCGAGTAGAAGATTCCTGGGGAAACGACAAATCCGTAAGGAAAGACATGACGAGGCCATTCTTCTGTTTGCCAACCATAAAGAATAAACACTGCGGGCCGGTGAGATGGCTCAGCGGCTTAAGCGCCTGCCCGGCAAGCGCGAGGGCGCGAGTTCAACTCCCGGAACCCACGTACAAAAAAGGGGCCGGTGATATTGCTCAGTGGCACGGGCGCCTGCTGGCGTGCGAGGTCCTGAGGTCAACCCCCCGGTACCCACAAAAAAAAAAGAATAAACACTGCAGTCTGCCCAAATCCAAAGCATGGCTTTTAGAAAATAAGGATTTATGATCTGAGTATAAATGGTGATGAATCTCTTGGTGATACATGCTTTCTGGCAAACCTGTCAAAAGTAACGAGCCATCGTCTGCTCCAGAGTTCATCTGGTTGTAAGCATTCGCTATAAAATATGGAATACAGTGGACACAATTTGTCTTTGCACAAGTCTGCTCCAATTACTGTGTTCCTGTCCCTGTCACCAGTGGGAAATAAATGGGCTGATAATTACAGCCTCAGATATACTCTTGTAGCCTGCATTTCCTTTAGCTTTGCCAGCCTGTGTGTCTAATGGGGTCACATTATGACTCATAACTCAAGTTTTATTGTCCCTTCCTGATGCTCAGCGACCTCCGTTTCTGTGCGGAGTTCTCATCATGCACCTCAGGATCTCCATGGGGGATGCTTCATGTGCCCTTCGGTAAGCTGCTTCAGTGCAGGAAATGTCCCTGCTGCGGGCACTGGTGGCTCGCGGGCACACGCCCTGCATGGTCGGGCTGGATCCTACCATCGCCCACTGATACCATCACATCTTTCTTTGGGTGGTGCCCTCATTTGCAGGGCTGATCCTGGTGACAAAATCATGAGGTGGCCTGTGGCAAAGTGGGGGAAACCAACTCCTTTCTCTGTTCCTCTGCTGCCTGTGCATGCGTGTGTGCGCGCACGTGTGTGTGCAATCTGTGATGCTTGCACCATGAATTCTACAGATATTTTAATGGCGCACACTTCGTGCTTTTATAACCTTCTTTCTCTCTCCGCCCAAGGAGGAGTCCACATGCCTTTCCTATAACCCCCGCCTGCCGGGCCTGCTCCTTCTCCCCATTTATCCATGTCTCCTAGGAAACCATTCCATTCCCAGGTCAAATAGTGCCTGTCTCACAGATCTGCCAGACAAATTCAACAAATATAAATCGCAAATGAGCTCAAGTGAGACCTGCACTCCATTTTCCTTTTAGTGAAATATTTGCAGACCTTTTGCAGAGGTTCGCACGGTTACCCGTGAACCCTTTGTTGGAAGGTGGGGAGATGGGCCTGTAGCGTCGGGCATTGTGGCGCTCCTCGGGACAGGCCTTTGCAGCAAGCCCCATGCTCCTCTGAGGCTGCCCCGGCGGTATCGCTAGATCTGCGCAGCGCACAGCCGGCCTCCATCTGTCTAGTTGGAGCCGTATGTCTTTCCTAGGCAAAGCCACTATGGACTGGTAGAGACATCATGTTCCTGCGGGGGTTCCAGTGGACCTCGAGGTTAGCATAGCTATTGTGATGTATGTTGCTTTTAATCAACTTTATATCTCTGAATATCTAACTTCAGATGATGGTCTTTTTAAAATTATGGATTAGGGGAACTGAGGGGAAAATGATCTAGGAAATTTAAATTCTCTGAGCCGTGCCGGACTATCTTTCTCACTGTGTTCAGTAGCCCTTCCAGAACATAAACTAGAAACGGATTGGTGAGGGAGGAGACATTAGCACCAGGAGAAGCCGATGCCTGTTTCTCCCACCTAAAGCCAGGGTGCCATTCCAGGGTTTCCACACACCCTGCCCTCTCCCGGGACCACGTCATGCCACGCCACTCGTTTTCAGGAGCCGTGAAGGACACAAGTCCTAGGCACAGATGGCTGGGACAGTAAGCAATGCTTCTAGGTTCTGAGATCCCACTCTGCAGGGTGAAGGAAGACTGCATCTAACCTTTCCAGAGGTCACCGTGGAGCCAGCTAACCCAAGCCAAGACAGGAAGAGGAAAAAATACCACGTGAACCATGTTACAGTAGCCATAACAAGGGTTTGAAGGAAAAGCACCCAGAATCTCAATAGCCCAATGAATATTTTATTTGTAGTGCTCCCTTAAAGTATAAGAAATAAAAAAAAGTAGAAATGGATGCGTCTTGAGACTTTGAGTCAATGAATGTACTAGCTACTAGACAATGAATTGACCATTTAAACAGAAAGACAGTAGAAGGAATTATTTGTAAGTAGAGGTACTTGGGTAAAAAGATATAGTGATATTGAATAATTTATTCAAAGAGATAAAAACAATATGAGAAAAATCTATATTCTCGTGCCTCCCAGCTGAGTTTCCTTTTATGTAATATGGAAAGATTAACTCTTTACTTTTAAAAGAAAAGTATCAGTTTAGTGGCTTTTAAAGACTTTTCTGATTATAAAGTAGTACACATTTAAGGTAGAAAATCAGTTAAATAGAAAAAAATAAAATCACATGGAATTTTACCACCACCTATAACAGTTATAGTTTATGTTTCTAGTGTCTTTTCTGTGCATATACTTTAAGAAACACATTTCATTATGTTCTCTGACGATATTTATTTCTGTTATTTTCACTTATTGTTATTTCCTCAGTGTCACTAAATATTATTTGAAGATGTCATTTATTTGTTTTTTGTGGGTTGTTTTGTTTTTGTCTTTTTGAGACAGGGTTTCACTATGCAGTTCAGGCTGGCCTTGAACTCACTTTGTAGCCCAGGCTGGACTTGAACTCGCAGTGATCCTCCTGCCTCAGCCACCTGAGTGCTGGGATTACATGGGTGCGCCACCACACCCCGCCTAAAGGTGTCATTTAAAATGGCTGCATAACGCTGTGTCACACCAGTAGAGATTCTCCTTTGCTGAATGCTTGATCTCAATTTTTTGAAATCATAAATATCATCACAGTGAACAAATTTGCATGTTCCTCTTTCTTTGAGTTTCAAATAAACTTCTTAGGGAAGAGTCCTGGAAGATGGGAAGATGGTCTGCTGTTAGCTCAGAAGTTGATTTTGTACTGTATTCTTTTTAATATCTTTCCAATGGTTATCTAAAGTTTTTGACATAATCCTTGACTTTTCAAAGACGCCTTTGTAACTGGTATTGCTGGGGTCTCTATGTGTCCCCCAAGGTGAATGTGCTGAAAATGTAACCCCGTTCATAGGTTGATGCTGTTTGAAGCAAGGCCTTTCATGAAGGTGGGTGCCCTGGCGGGAGAGGGGCTCTGTAGGAAGAGGGACAGACCCGAAGAGCTGGCTGGTGTCCTTTCACAGCTGGGCCCTCTGCCTGTCATGGTGTGCGAGGAGGCCCTCACTGCTTGCCAGGCAGGTGCTAGGCTGTGCTTCCTGACTTGCCACCTCCAGATCCAGGGCTGAATAAGTTGGTTTTTGCAATAGCAGCAGGAAATGGACTGAGGCAGGCATTTTTGGCCTTTTTAATAAAATGCAAAGTTCTTACAATACTTTTCTAAATTTAACCCCCTTTCCAATTCAAAGGCCGCCATTGCTGAATATTTCAATTCTTGCTTTATCTCATATCCCACAAAACATTTGTTTGGTTTTAAATAGTCGAAAGTTACTCACCTTTACCTACATATCTACTTCTTTTGTGGTCCTCTTTTCTTCTGACAACTGTAAACTCTATCTGGGGTAATTTTCCTCTGCCTGAAGAACAATTTTGCCTTAATATTTCACGCAGTGAAAGTCAGATAGTAATTAAACTATCTGAAAATATCCTCACCTTGATTCTTGATGATGCTTTCACTGGATATAGTTGAGAGTTATTTCACTATTTTTGTTGTCAATTTCTCTGTTGAATTCTCAATCTTGTTTATATCTTCGAACATTTTTACTACAAAGTCTGTCTGGTGACAACAGCTAGAATCTTGTGGGTCTGCCCTCTTCACTGTTGTTTCTCCTTATTTTCATTCACGTTGTCTTATGTGCTGAGCTTTGGTTGACTATGAACTCATAGAATTATTTGTTGAAAAACTGTGAGGCCTAGGATTATTTTATCTTTCTCTGCTGGTAGCCTGAGTGGTGCTGGCCAGATGAAATCTTCCTGACACAGTTACAGAGACTGAGCTAAGTCAGCTGGCCTGCAGTCCCCGGATGATGCTGCACCACCTGCTCCTGGGAGGTAGTGATTTAAAGTCTCAATCCAAAGCAAGAGATGTCCGCCAGGACTTCTCCCTTGAACTCTGGAATCTAAAGCTTTCACTCCACCAAAAATAGTATTCAGTCTCTCAGCTGTGGCCTTAGAAATCAGCCAATATGCAAGGGAAAGTCAGTCTTTGACACCAGTGATTCCCCAGTAATTCTTCACCCTCTTGTTAGTTCTCTGGTGCCTTCCAGCAAATGCTTTACATTCTGTTTAAATTTTCAAGGCGTCCTCATGAGAAGTTGGTCTGAATTACTTCCCCTGCCTCTTCGAGACTGGTGTCTCCACCTATCCCTTCCTGCCTCCTCAAGGACCTTTCTCTAAGTCATTTGCTCCTCTTTTACAGCTTTATGATCCATACTTGCAGCCAGTGCTGCTTCTGCTCACAGCCTTCCTGGCCAACTTTTACTGAGATTTTTCTATGAGCTAGACACTGTACAATCACAGGAATTAAGTGTTGCAATGACCCTGAGGTGGTTCCTGCTGCTACCATCCGTGTTTCAGGTCAGTGAAACAGAGAGACGGAGCTGGAGCTCCCGGCCGAGGGCTGCGTACCATAGAGTCATAGCCAGAGCGGAGTTCAGACCCGGGCTGTCACTCCCCCGCCACGGCCCTGACCCTTCTGTGCTGCTTCCGTCGCCACTCCTCTACCATCTTTTCCTCCTCTGCTTGTAAACACAGTATTTCGCCTGACTTTAAAATTTAAAAATTCTCCTCAGACTCTACCTTCGTATTTTAATCTGTTCTGATGATAAGCTTTTTGCTAGTTTATAATGTGCCTGGTGGGGCTGTCTTTATCCTGGTTCGATTATTTGAGCTGCTTGAATTTAACAGTTTATGCCTTTCATCAGCGTGGAAATGTCTAAGCCATCTTTTCTTTAAATGTTTACTGTGCCCTGCTGTCTCTCCTCTGGAACACGGATTGCGCACCTCTTAGGCCAACGCTCCTGTCTTTCAATGTCCCCATCTCTTCTTTTTAAGAATCTGCTGTGTTTCAGTTTGATGATTTCTGTGAACCCAGCTGTCTTCAAGTTTACCAAGCCGCTGTTCGTTATTCCCAGCCTTCTGTTAAGCCCAGGCAGTGACTGAGCTGGGTCAGGACTGGGTCGCAGCTGGAGTTAGAGGAGTTCATCTCTTTTTCCAAGCATCTCGAGCACAGCGCATCTCGTGTGTGTTAGAGAGTTTTCCCTCCAATAGGATTCTGAGTCCCAGCACTGGGAAGATGTGGTGATCTGTTTCTAGTTGAGTCCCCAGCCTGATAGGCAGCAGCTGTTCCTGTGCAGTACACACACACACACACACACACACACACACACACACACCCCATGGGAGAGATCGGTGAGAGGAGGGAATACTTTAGTCCCAGGCCCGCCCAGTGGTTTCTCTGTATGCCAGCGACAGTTGTTGCCTGCTCTTTCTAGACTTTGCAGATGTCCTGGGAGGAAACATTTCCCCCGGATTCCATCCTTTCCAGGTCTGGACTGCTACATGGTCTCAACGTCTGCATCCTCTCAGTGATTTCCTCTATGACCCATCCTTGACCATCTATTTGAAGGCAACAATTGGTTAAATTGAACTTCCTGCAAACTACTCCTCCTTTAGCTGGTAGGTAATCTGGTGCTAATCTATTTTGATATACTGCATTTCGAGTTGTCATCTGTTGGTTAGCTAAGAGATTCAGCACGTGAGCAGTTTCACTGGTTATGATTTCTAGTACAGCTTGTAGTCTAATTATTCTATTTACCATATAAATGGGAGTTCAATATCCCCACATCCCATCCTCAGCCCAAGT
The DNA here is from genome assembly GCA_028451465.1 of Erethizon dorsatum. Taxonomy (NCBI): domain Eukaryota; kingdom Metazoa; phylum Chordata; class Mammalia; order Rodentia; family Erethizontidae; genus Erethizon; species Erethizon dorsatum. The sequence goes on from CM051834.1 coordinate 70,358,944, forward strand.
GGCTGGTGCGTAGTATTGGAGGAAGAGAGACTGAGAGATTATTTATTTTACAGCACTGAATCAGATGAGGTAGGGACTTGCAGGCCAGCAGCCTAAGAACTCAGGAGGTTTGGATGTTTCAGTGTGGAAGCAGAATGCCTTCTTTCCAGAAAAACCCGATTTTGCATTTAAGGCCTTTAACTGATTGTACAAGGCTCCCCCGCATTACAGAGGGCGATCTGTCTGATCGACTCCTTATAAATCTAAAAAACACCATCACAGCAACATCTAGGCTAGTGTTTGACCAACGCTTGGGTATGAACATAACTGAGCAGGTCATGGAGAACAGCATTAAATCCAACATAATTTCATCCTTGTTGGAGTAGATTCCCTTCTGCTTTTGGATGTCGGCTGATTTTCTGGCTAGGGTCAGGAACATTAGGTATCAGCTGGTTTACAGTTTTCCATCTGTGGCTTGTCCTCCCCCTCCCTCAGCCAGCCTCCCCAGTCTTCGGTCTTCCTCTCTACAACCTCTGTTCCACGTGCCTGGTGTTGTAGTTAGGGTTTTGCAAGGGAAACAGTTTAATAGAGGACACATAATTTATAGGATTATGTTATAATAGTCACCCAAAGAGTCAAATACAAAAGAGTGCAGGAGATCTGTCCACACACTAGAGACCCAAAGACTCCAGCTGGGGGTCTGGATTCCACAGCAATGTCCTGCATGAGTCCAGCTGAAGACCTAGAGCCCATGGCAATGTCCTCTATGAGTCCAGCTGGAGGTCCTGAGCCCATGACAATGTCTCATGCAAGTGTGTTTCATGGATCTGCGCTGGGAAGGCCCAGAGGTCAGTGGTGGAAGCTAGAAAGTCTGCGCCAGCGGGATGAAGGATCTGTGCCAGCAGGCTGAGGGATCTACACTGGAGCCAGGAAGTGACGCTCAAGGTAAGGACCAGAGCTCCCCTAAAGAGAACCGCAGCCATCCTCAGCGACAGTGAGGACCTGAGCTCCTCCGATGATGAGAACAGCCGAGTTCATATCAGGAAAGCCAGCGTGACAAGCTTCTCCAGGAGAACCAACAGTGTCACCTCTTCCTCTCCAGTTCTTTTTTCATGCTGTTGGCGACAGTCCTCAGGTGGGCCCTCCGCACCCAGCACCATGCTTGTTCAGTTCAGCTGGGTGTCACTAGTTGCCCGCCAGTCGTCAATCCACCACACCTGGCCACAGCCATCTTTTCCACATTTTTCTTTTAACTTCAGGCACTAATAGACTGGGGATGATATTGTTGTGTCCTGTCTTTATTTAAAACTTTGATGTTTTATTTATCATGGATACATGCATTAATTTAGATATTAAACAAATATTGCCTCAAATACTGAAAATTGTTCCCTGGGTGTTGGGGTACCCTTTTACATTTTGCATTCAAGGTGAGCACCTTGTCAGCTTGGCCTGCTGGGAGGGGTCTGCGGACCCTGTTGCGCAGCAGTTGGTGTGTGGCCACTGGTGGGAAGAGGCTGGGGGAGCGCTCTGTGGGCGTAAAGCAGGGTCACTGGAGGTTGGGGTACAGAGTTGTTTCTCACTATGAGGAGACTCATTCACCGGCTCCTCCTCCCGGCCTTCAGCAATGTGGAGGAAGAGTGCCGTTTTGCTTGGGTATTAGAGTGTTTTTACTGAGGGCCAACTCTTTTTTTTTTATGTGGGTACCGGGAGTCGAACTCAGGACCTTGCGCTTGCCAGGCAGGCGCTTACGCTGCTGAGCCATCTCACCGGCCCCCGGGCCAACTCTTTATACTCACAAAGTCAGCAATTTTCTTTAGCATTTGGTACACGGGAACAGGAAGGAAATATAAACTTGAGGCAGTTCTAGAGAATTGGCACACAATAAATGTGGAGCCGAAGGCAGCCGATGATACTCACGTCAAGGAAATAATCCATTCCGTTAGAAAGCCACATGTCGTAAACAGATTGCATGCTTTTGTCACCTGGCAGGGTAGGTTTCCATGTGGGACTCAGATGTGGATGCAAACTCAGCCCGTGGTGATTACTACGAGTGTCTGACGAGTGATTTTTATTAAGTCTTCTAAATTTTAGAGTGACGGGCAAGGGAATATAGTAATAATACCCTGTGCATAGTTCCCAGGGATATGATCATTTGGACATGGATCGTGAAACTTTCTGAGGGATCTTTTTCTCACTGTCTCCTTAATTTTCTCCTTTCATTGTCTTTTCTTTCTTTCTTTCTTTTTTTTTTTTTTTTTTTAGAGAAAGCTCGTTTTAGGTCAAGTGACGTGTTCCCATGGGAAGAGCATGTGCTCTTATCTTCTGCTGGAAATGAATGGGCATGCTAGGAACACTTTTCCACCATAGCATTTTGAGGAATTCATTCTCTTCTGGACAGAGAAATAATTGGTTCTCAAATAACTGTGTGACAAAGCTTAAAATGCAAGGTTCACAGCAGGTGTCCATCAGGCGCTCACCTTTCAGGCAGGTGGCCCTCAGGGGCCAGGGCTCCACCTCTCTCCCGGGGTGTGCCCTGGCACGGGGTATTTATAGACCCCTATGAGCATGTTAGGTTTGGGCTCAGAATGGCAGTTTTCAAATCAGTGTTGACTTCCTTGGTTGATATTTGCACACTCCCTTGGGATCGTTTTACAGCTAAGGAGCATAAATTCTTCAAAGCCACTGTGTCTCAGAAAACTTGGTGACATTAAACCCCTGCCCTTTTAAAAATTTCATTTATTCAACAAACACATATATGCCCATGATGTGCCAGAAATAAAGGCCGCTGTGCAAAACTTACTTCAAGGAATGTTAGTTAAACACCTGTGGATTTAAAACCTGAGGGTGTGCTTTTGGAGTGGACTTCTTAGAATATGCCTTGTGTGAATCTCGGGTTCCCAGGCAGAAAGGTTCCCCCTGGGGAGGGAGCCTGCCATCAAATGCCTCTCCCAGGGGCAGCCTCACACTCGGGCAAGCCTGAAGAATGGAGGCGCCTGCTCCCTGCTCTGTGGGGCCTTCCTTGGCTGCCCGTGCCTGGGAATATGGCTACAGCCTTCTCTACACTTGTGTCTTTGGGATGCATCTGGCCACTTGGGTTGGGACACTCACTAATTTCCCCTCAATCCTGGTTTACAAATTTCTTGTGCATAAGTCTCTCCACTTTTCCTTTACCAGTGTTTCTGAAATGGAAATTTATTATCTGTTAAAAGGAGGAAGTGCTTGCCGAAAGGAGCCTGCTTCTCTTGGTCCTTAGTCTTCTTTGAGAACTGTCTGCTTAGGCCTTGTTTTAGTTTCTTTTATTGTTGCTAAGACAAAATACCTGACACCCACAAGTTAAAGGAGGAAATGTTTATTTAGCTCACAGTTTGTAGAGGTTTTAGTCCATGCTGGCTCTATGGCAGAGGGGCATCGCAGAGGAGAAACAGTCCAAAGCGTGGTAGCTCAGGCAGGAGGCAGCAAGCAGCAAGCAAAGCACGAACAGCAGCAGCAGACCTCTCCCATTTATCCCATCCATCCTTTTGGGTAGTGTCACCCACACCCAGGGTAGGGAACCCTTAATTCCAGCATCACATACCCTAGATCCAGCCACCTCCGAAAAGCTACGCCTATGACTGCATAAGGCTTTGGGGGGACATCTAGATACAAGCCCCATAACAGGTCTTTTATTCATTTTTAATTTGGTGGGGATTTTTTGCGATTGGGTTAAATTCCTTATATATTTTGGATATTAATGCTTTATTAGATATGTATTTTGCAAATACATCTGTAGTTTGTCTGTTGTCTGTTGATTGTTTCCTTTGCTGTACTATAGGTTTTGAGTTTGATACAATTTTTGTACATTCATGCCTTTGTTGACTGTGTTTATCAAATCAGCGTCAAAAAATCACTGCCATAATCAAAGTTAATAAGCTTTTCCCTGTTTTCTTCTAGAAGTTTTATGGTTTCAGGTCTGACATTTAAGTTATTAATGCATTTTTGGTCAGTTTTTGCATATGGTGTGAAATAAGGATCCAATTTCATTTTTCTGTGCGTAAATATTGTTTTCCCAATATAATTTATTGAAGAGACTGTCCTTCCTAATTGTGTGTTCTTGGTCCTTTATAAAAATTCAGTTATCCTTAAATACACAGGTTTATTTTCAGATCTTTTATCCTGTTTCATATTCTGTTTTAATGCCAGCACCCTGCTGTTTTGATTACCATTGGTAATACATTTTTAAATCAGGAGGTTGATACATCTGGTTCTTGCTCAAGGTTGCTCGGTTATTTGGGGTCCTTGTGATTCTTGTAAATTTTTTATTTAAGGTACGATAGAACTACTACATGATCCAGCAATCGCTCTTCTGGGCACATATCCAAAGGAAGTGTTCATAAAGATAAGTGCATTCCCATATCCACTGAAGCATTATTCACAATAACCCAACTGCAGAAACTGCCATAATTAACCATTTAGGAAGCAGTCTAAATGTCTACTGACAAAGGAATGGATGAAGAAAGGAAATATATGTATAACAATATTACTTGGCCTTCAAAAAGGAGGAAATCCTGCCATTTGTGATGTAGATCAAACTGAAGGACATTACACTAAGTGAAATAAGCCAGGCGTAGAATAACAAATACTGCATGATTTCACTTCACTTATATGTGGGATCTAAAAAAGTCAAACTAACAGAAGAGTAGAGTAGGTAGAGGCACAGATCCAGGACCCATCCTCGAGGCTCTGGTCTTTCCCAAGAAGCCCCAGGCTGAGGCTTGGACCTCCTCTCTAGGGAGGATTTGTCAAGCAATTGCCTTGTCTGCGGTCATCCAGAGGAGGTTGCAGCTTAGCCAGGTGCCTTGACTTGAAGTTCATTTGTCTATCACACTGGTCCCAGTATGGCCATGAGGTTGAGACGGGGCCTCAAGCAGCTCCTCCCGGCCTTAGTGCAGCGATCAAATGGGGCACATGTGTGCGTGTTCCAAGTCCCTGCCTTCCAAGACCCTGGCCCTTTTTCCAAAGAGCCCTGCCTGGCCTAGAATCCTCCAGAGAGCTGCTTCCGATCCACTGAACCTGCACTCCCGGCTGCATCCGGGTTGGCCTGCCTCTCCCAGGTGAAATGAGCTTTGTAGTCCATCACTGGGTACCAATCACCTTTACAGTGGGGACCTTCAAATGCTTTGCCTACTTGCTAAAATCAGTTTGTATTTCCAGGGGTGCTGAGGGCAGGCAGGATGCTGCTGGTCTATTGGTCTCTTTCCGGAGATGGGCAGAGGTGGGAAGCAACTGATGGGAGGCAGATGGTGCAGGAGGCTCTGCTCTGGGGCCAGCTCGATGAGTCTAAATCCCAGCCCAGGCACCTGCTCACGGGGCCTCAGGCAAGTCGCTGAACACTTCTGAACCCCATTTTCTCCTTTGTAGAGACAATAGAATCCATCAGTGGGTCCACTGCAGGTGGGGGGACCAAACTCCAACTCATTTTCTCCCTCAGCACTGTCACAACATGCTTCAGACACCAGGTGTATTTGGTTTTTTCTTTCTCAGCGGCAAGCAATGCTGCAGCATTGCCCAGCTGGGCGTCCTCCAGTTCAGTTCTGCTCAGATGCCACTGTCCTGGAGAGAGTGGCAGAGCCTGCGGGTTAAGAAGGCACACAGTTCCCAGGACTGTCACCCTGTCGAGTGCCAGTTGCAAGCGCCAGGTTGTTTGAACTGAGCTTCTGACAAACAGGCTGCCAGCCAGGGTCCCCACAACCCTCTCTTTGGGTCAATTAACTTGGTAGAGTGGCTGACAGAACTTGGAGACACAGTTGTCATGTTTACTGGTTTATTAGAAAGGAGATTATGAGCATACAACAAATACCCTCTGAAGAAGGGCAGGGGCAAGGCTTGTGGGAAGGGACATAGAGTGGCCAAGTCACCTTCCAGAAGCTTCCATGTGTTTCCCTTGCCACAAGCTCTCCGAACCTCATTCACGTAGGTTTTTATGGAGGCTTCGGTGCATAGGTGTGGCCATGGGTGATTAACTTAACCTTCAGCCCCTCTCTCCTTCTTCAGAGGTTGGACACTGGGACTGGACTCCCAGCCCTCTGTGTGTTGGTCTTTGTGGTGACCAGCCCCACCTGAGGCTGCCCAGGGCTGCCATGCCAGCGCTCAGCCAGTTCCATACAGAGATTCGTGGCCCTTAGAGATTCCAGAGCGCTTAGGGTTGTATCCCCACACTCGGAGGAAGAGCGCAAACATATACTTCACAATATCAAAACCAGGATGAGTGGTTTTGAGGATTTAAGATTATAATCTCTATAAGACTTCCTCTTTAACAATTAATTCATTAATTCAGAGTTCACGAGGACTGGAAACACCGTAAGTACTGAGAGTAACCAGAGTGGACGTTGTACCGCAGTGACGAGGTGGCCTAGGGGCCTGCAGGCTGGCTTCCCTCAACCTGAAAGGGTATGTGAGGACCACAGCTCGACAGGCACCGGACCCAAGGCCAGAGAGCCCCCAGCAGGGCACCCTGGACCTCTATGATTTTGCATGGTGTCCTGGGCCTCCTCGTCTGATTCGAGAAGCTGCTGGTCCATCAGGGCAGGAAGGCAGCTCATCTTGTCACAGCCCCGGGCCCCGTGCACTGGCTCAGGTCCAGTTTCCTTTGCGGGGGAGGAGGGGCCTGGTGGCACCACGCACCTGACTCCCTTCCCTCGCTGGGTCTTGGACCAGTCGCCTGAAGCCGAGCACACAGGTTAAAGCAGGCGGCAAAAGGGTCATTCCGCAGGGAGGCGGCAGTGAGGGAAAGGACTGCGGCCAGAGAGGGGCCTGTGGGGCCGCTGCAGGGGAGACTGCTGGCTGGAGCCCGGGGCCTGGCAGGGACCTGCAGGGACACTTGTGGGCTGTGGGAAGCTTGCGACAGGTCCTGTGGCTCTAGCGGCCTCCAACCTGCCTGGTAATGGCACCTCCAGCACACTGGGAAAGGAGCCAGTGGGAGGTCACCTGCTTGAACCCCGCGGGTGGAGAGACTCCTAGAACGTGCCACGTGGCCGCTCAGTCAGTCATCTGTAACGGGACAGGGGCCGTGGGGTGGGGCTTGAGGCTGCGCTGGGCGGCGGAGTGAACCCCACTGCTCCCTCAGGGCGTTCTGTCCTGCACTCGCTTGCTTGCGATTGATAATCGTGGATGCCTGCCAGGCACCGGGCACACTGCTGTGCGCTGGAGACGCCGGACTCCTCCTGACTCAGCCACCCAAGCATTGCCAGCTGGGCTTGGAGCAAGGGCCTGCCTGTCTGAGGACAATGAGCACTGCGCTGTGTGACGGGCAGGCAACTGCTTGGAAAGCCGCGGACCTGTCTCCCTCCCGCGGGCGGCAAGCGTCGAGGTCCGGGGCGTCTGCTGCCCGCCAGGGAGGGGCTGCGCAGTCTGCCCTACACCTTCCTCGCTTGGCTCGAGATACTCCGCTTCTAAATATTTTACTAGGTAACAATTTATAAGACCTTATCGGGAAAACAGTTTTATAGTTTATTAAAAAAAAAAAAAAAAGATTGAAAACCCTCTGTGCAACTGAATCAGCCTCAGATTTGGAAACTTGGCTGATTTTTCTAACCCAAGTCGAAGTCCAGCCTTCCGCAGCTCGCTTCGCTTTGGCAGTGGGCTCGTCTATTTTGTTGGGGATAGAACGATAATAACTGGTAATATCTTTCATAGCTGCCTCTGTATATTCAACATAATTTTATGTACAGTGTTATTAAATACACATTTCCTGTTACGCTTATAGTAGCAATGGATAGAGCAATGTTCAGTTTTTGGAAGGAGCAGGAGCAGAAGGCACTTGCAAATGGAAGTGTGGAAGGATAGAGTGGACTACAAGGACGTGTTTTTCCTGTAGCACACAGCCGCGTTACTAAAGCCCAGATCCATTTGGGTCTCCAGCGTAACAATAATTAAATGGGATCATCGAATAAATATTGTAGCAGTTCCCCTTTCCCCTTTCCCTTTCCACACGGGCGCTTCAACATTTTGTACCGCAGATGCCTGACAAATACGTCTACCGCCAAGAAATAAACTGCCTTTCCAATCCTGAGGGGTGCCCGGCAGGGCCTGCTCTTGGAGGAGGATGTAAAATGTATGATTTGATTAAAAGAAAATGTCAACAAGGGGAGATATTGGGCTTTCCTCTTGATACAACTGGTAGCCCTAAAGCAAAGGTTGGGACCATGAGAAATTAAAAGTAGTGGGCAGAAAAAGCCCCGAAACCCCGCACCACTTTACAACACAGTGTTCTGTCGGTGAATTTCATTCACAAGCAAGACTTTTCCGGTACAGGCATTGAAATTCCATGGCTGTTCATTTCGTCTTTTTTTCATATTTTTGTTTCTTAATTTAAAGATCATTATGACACTCCTTACATCTAAAAGATTTTTAATACACGGTTATATTTAAGATATGATGAACAGGTTATCCTCATTATCTGGCTTAAGACTATTGCTCGTACGCTGCGCTCCACTCCCCTCCCTCGTCCTCAGGGGTAACAGGCTAATTTCTGTGCTCCTTTCTTCCTTTTTATTATAGTTTCATTACATTAGCATGAATCTTGAGAGAGTATATTTTTTGTGTATTTTGATCCTTATTAAGTAGCAAGATTCTGCTATTATTCTCCTGTGAATTTTTTCATTCCTTGTTTCTTCTTTCCTTCCTTCCTTCCTTCCTTCCTCCCTCCCTCCCTTCCTTCCTTCCTTCCTTCCTTCCTCCCTCCCTCCCTCCCTCCCTCCCTCCCTCCCTCCCTTCCTTCCTTCCTTCCTTCCTTCCTTCCTTCCTTCCTTCCTTCCTTCCTGATTAGAGGACTTTATCATCGTATCAGCTTCCTAGCACATGGGACAATGCATAAGGGAGAGGGCTGGTATTGTAGGGTATGGGAAACCTTCTAGTCATCTTGGTTTCATTCAAAGATTCATTTTTGGAGTAAGAAAAAATTATTTTTTTATTACTACAGGTTTGCAGTACAAAATGATTCCATTAGTCCTGGGGAGTTGGTGCACAAACGTAACACACCTTAATTCCTTTTCATCCCCTACCCGTTCCCTACCTTCCTTCTCTTGGTGCTCTTCCTACTTGCAAAAGCTTTATCTCCATTTTTCCCAGTTCTTTCCCCATTCTTCCCCTCCCTCCATCTCTTGTTCCCCTTCCCATTTGAAAAAGATCTTCTTACTTCCTATTATATATGTATATATATATTTTTTCTCTTCATATTTTGGGTTTCTTATGTAAGAGAAACTGTGCAATATTTAAACTTGTGTGTCTAGTTTATTTCACTTAGGATTATGGTCTCAAGGTGCATCCATTTTCCTACAAATGACTCAAGTTTATCCTTCTCTGTGGCCGAGTAGTACTCCATTGTACATAAATACCATGTTTTCTTTATCTGCTCATCTGTTGATGGACATATATGGGCTGCTTCCAAGATTCAGCTATTATGAATTCTGCTGTTATAAACATGGGTGTGCATGTGTCACTGTAAACAGAATGTCTTCACCTTTTTTGGGAAGATACCTAGAAGGAGAATAGCTGTGTCAAATGGAATTTCTACTTTTAGTTTTTTGAGGACTCTCCACACTGGCTTCATAGTGGTTGTACCAGTTCACATTCCCACCAACAATGCAGAAGTGTTCCTTTTACCCCAAAGCCTTGCCAGTATTTGTTATTTGATTTCTTGATGATGGCCATTCTTGCTGGAGTCAGATGGAATCTCAGTATTGTTTTAATTTGTATTTCTGTAATGGCCAGAGATGTTGGACATTTTTAAATGTATTTATTGGCCTTTTGTACTTCTTCTGAGAAAGTATTAATTTCAGTTGCCCATTATTTGATTGGATCTTTTTTTTTGGTGAGTCTAATTTTTAAAAATTCTTTACATTATTCCTGTCCAAGAAATAGCTGGCAATTTTTTTTCCATTCTGTAGGTTGTTGCTTCACTCTGTTGGCTGTTTCCTTTACTGTACAGAAGATTTTTAATTTAATGTAATCCCATTTTTTGATTCTTGGTACTATGTCTTGTGCCACTGGGGTTCTGTTCAGAAAGTCCTTTGCCTACGCCAATGTCTTCAAGAGTTTTACCTATTTTATCTTCCAGCAGATTAAGTGTTTCTGTTTTAACATTTAGATCTTTGATCCATTTTGGTTTTAGGGTGCATGGTGAGAGATATGCATCTAGATACAACCTTCTGCATGTGGATATCCAGTTTTCCCAGAACCCTTTATGAAAGAGGCTATCTTTCTGCCAGTGTATGATTTTGGCCTGTTTATCGAAGATCAAATGGCTTTATGTGTCTGGGTTGTTTCTGAGTCCTCTATTCTGTTCCATTGATCCACATGTCTATTTTTGTGCCGGTACCATGCTGCTTTTATCACTGTAGCTTTGTAATATAACTTCAAATACAGGATTGTGATGCCTCATGCTTTTCATTTGTAAATTAGGATTGCTATTGCTACTCTGGGTCCCTTATGATTCCATATGAATTTTATGAAGGTTTTCTCAAAATCTGTGAGGAATACTGTTGGTATTTTGATTGGGATCATGTTAAATCTATGTATCAGTTTGGAAGTATGGCTATTTTGACAATATTGGCTGTGCTTATTCAAGAACAGGGGATATCTTTCCGTTTTCTGATGTCCTCTTTTATCTCCTTTTCCAGAGTACTGTAGTTTTCATTATAGAGGTCTTTCACTTCCATGCTTAGGTTAATTCCCAAGTACTTAATTTTTTTGATGTTATTATGAGTGGTACTGTTTCTCTATTTTCTTCCTCAGTGAGTTCATTATTAGTGTACAGGAACACTATTGATTTGTGGGTTGATTTTATATGCTGCTATACTGCTGAGTTTGGTTACTAATTCTAGGAATCTTTTGGTGGAATTGTTTGAATCTCCTATGCAGAGGGTCATGTCATCTGGAAATAACTTGACTTCTTCCTTTCTTATAACTATTCCTTTCATTTCTTTTTCTCCTCCGATTGTTCTGGCTAATATTTCAAGTACTGTATTGAACAGGAGTGGTGATAGTTGATATCCTTGTCTTGTTCCTGATTTTATTAGAAAAACTTTCAGTTTTTCCTCATTAAATATGATGTTGACAGTAGGTTTGTCACGGGAGACTGCTGGCAGTTGGAGGGCAGACTGGGGGAGTCCTGCTGAGAGGCAGACTGGTAATCATGGACTTGGTTCCTTCAATCAGACACCAGTTTCAGCCTGAGTTATACAGGATGGGAGGCTCACATTGGCACTGTGTTCCCACTGCTACAGGGAGACCCCGAGCAGGGGCTCATGGTGTGTGGTTTCTCAACTAGTCCTGATAGACACCACTGACACAGATTAGTCTGTTACTGCTGTAGTTGAATTGATTACATAGGAATAATCCTGACTCAGTGGAAAACTTAATGCCTATAAACTTCTCTGCCAAGTCCACCACCACACCCAGAGGGAAGGACAGCAAGGGTTCCTAACCCAGGAACTCAGGCTGGATCAAACTCTGCAAAAATGTCTGCAACCTGGCAGAAAGTGGTCCTGGGTGTGAGTTAACTCCATTTTGCAGTGGAGGGATCTGAAGAGTAGTTGGGGGTGAACACCCAGACTCTCTGGCAAGGAAGCTACTTGGGAATCACATATGCAATGGTTCACTGGAATATTTGCTCTCTTCCCATCAGACATCTTATTGGTTTAAGTTTTTGTATGCTTCTTGAGTTATTTTGTAACACAGGGTTATGTTCTTTTATGGTTTCGTGTGTGTACTAGGTGGTTATTTTTGTATATTTGTGCTTTCATTGGCTCTGATTTAATAGGTGTATGGGTTTTCTCCCTCATCTAGAGAATAGACAAAGGGTGAAAGACTAACTGCAAGGACTATCATATAGAAATGGTGTGATGCTATTATAAATTGAAGCAGTTCTTGTGGCAAAACATAGGGACAGAGTCAAAACCACTTAAAGTAAATAACATGAGGAGTAAATCCTAGAACTGGACATAAAAAGCTGAAAATTATTCATGGGGAAGCAACATCCCACTAAAAACCTCCATGTAACCACATACTTGCCTCACTTCTCTAGTCCCCAACCTGCAGTGACCCCCAAAAAATGGGAGGAGAAAAAAGAGGGGGACACATATAATTAAAACAGAATATATATCTATATATCTATATATCCATATATCCATATACCCATATACCCGTATATCTATATATCTATATATTCTATCTATCTATCTATCTATCTATCTATCTATCTATCTATCTATCTATCTATCTATTTCATATACCCATATACCCATATATCCATTTATCTATATATCTATATATCCTATCTATCTATGTATCTATATATCTATATATATATCTATATATCTATATATCTATATATATACAAATACAGATACAAGTTGAAGAATGGGAAAACAAAGAAATAGAAGGTCATCTACTCCCCAACTCCCCCAAAACAGAACAAGGGCTTACAAAGGGAGCAGAAGACAAATACCAGCTAGCAGAAACTTATGAAAAGTTCTTAGGATGAAGAAAATAGATGAGTTCAAAGAGGAAAGGACCCAAAATTTTGCAGCAGTTATAAAAATGCCCATGGCAAATTTCAGGGAAACAGATAAAAAACTGGACAAGCTAACCAAAACAGTCCAAAATTTGAATGACAGATTCAATAAGGATATGGAATCCTCAAAAAGATGTCAGATAGAAATACCTGAAATTTAGAAGAAGCAGTATAGAAAGCATATATTCCAGAAATGACTAATGAGAAGACAGAGTGTCTGATATTGAGGACAAAATAGTGAACTATGAGAAAGATCTCAAAGAAGACAAAAAGAAAAGAGCACAAGAGAAGACTCTCAAGCAACTGCTAGATGACAAGAAGAACAATCTAAGTCTAACTGGAGTTAGAGAAAATCTAGAAGATTGCACAGATGGATTCACCAACATGCTTACAGAAATTATGGAAAAAAACTTCCCAAATGTAAGAAAAGGTTTTAAAATACAAGTCAGCGATGCTTGTAGAACTCCAAACAATTATTAATGAAAGGAGAAGTTCACCAAGGCACATCTTAATTAAATTCACAGATATCCAGCAAAAAACCAGAATCTTAAATGCAGGCAGAGAAAAACAAAAAATGACATATAAAGGTAAACCAATTAGAATCACAGCAGACTTCTCAGCACAAACTCTGAAGGCCAGAAGAGTTTGGAGTGAGGTATTTCAAGCCCTAAGAGCAAGTAACTTCAAACCCAGATTAACTTACCCAGCAAAGCTATTCTTCAAAATAGATGGAGAAATAAGGCATTTTGCATGAAAAAGACCAGCTTAGAAAATATATGAGTGCTAAATCAGTTATAGAGAAAATACTCAAGAATATTCTTGACAGAAACATAGGGTTGGACACACCTAAAAACACAAAGGAAACTAGTGAAGTCAATAGATAAAAAACAACAAAAAACACCAGGAAAGTAAAAGAAATGATTTACCAACAGATAAAGAAGACAATGATAGTAAATAACCAACACATCTCAGTAATATTTTTCAATGTTAATGGCCTCAACTGTCCAATCAAAAGACACAGACTGACAGGCTGGATCAAAAAATAAAATCCAACAATCTGTTGCATTCAAGAAACTCATCTAATCCCAAAAGATATTCATAGATTAAAAATAAAGGATGAAAAACAACATTCCATGTACTAGGACCTGAAAACAAACAGGGGTAGCAATTCTAATAACAGACATGGTAAACTTCAAGTTAAAACAGATTCAAAGAGCCAAAGAAGGTCACTACATACTAGTTAAAGGAACAATCCAACAAGAAGAGATAACATTAATAAACATATATGCACTGAATACTGAAGCACCTCTCTTCATAAAACAAAAACTGCTGAATTAAAAGATCAAATGAACATTAACACAACCATAGAGGGGATTTTAACACCCCCCTTTTGCAAAGAGACAGATCAACTAAACAAACAAACAAAAAAAACCAATAAAGAAATTTCAGAGCTGAACCACACCCTTGACCATACGGACCTAATGGATATCCACAGAGTATTCCACCCCTATACAACAGAGTATACATTCTTTTTAGCAGAACATGGTACTTTTTTTTTCCCAAATAGATCATGTACTAGTCCACAAAGCCTGCTTAAGTAAATATAAAGCAATTGAAATCACCTCATGCATACTCTCTGACCATGGTGCAATGAAAATAGAAATGAGTGACAGAAGAAATTTTGGAAAAATTAGCAACACACTCCTAAACAACAAATGGGTCACAGAAGAAATCAAAGAAGAAATTAAAAAATTTCTGGACATTAATGACAATGACTATACAACTCAACAAAACCTCTGGGACAGGATGAAAGAAGTTCTAAGAAGAAAATTCATTGCAATCAATGCTCACATTAGGAAAACAGATCAGGCTATAATAAATAAACTGAATTCTACAAGACTTTTAGGGATGTTATATCACCAATATTCCCACTTCAAAGACATTGAAAGAGGTGGCATGCTCCCAAATTTATTTATCAAAGCCATTATCACCCAGATAAAGATCCAACTAAAATGGAGAACTATAGACCAATCTCTTTAATGCACATAGATGCAAAAATCTTCAACAAGATATTAGCAAATAGAATGCAGCACATCATCAAAAAGATCATACATCATGATCAAGTAGGTTTCATCCAAGCGATGCAAGAATGGTTTAACATATGTAGGTCAATAAATGTATTACATCATATAAACAGAAGCAAGGTCAAAAACCACATGGTCATATTAATAGATGCAGAAAAAGCTTTCATCAAAATCCAACACCCCTTCATGACAAAAACCCTGAAAAAAACAAGGATAACAGCTAGCATCATACTAAATGGGGAAGAACTAAAAGCATTCCCCCTAAAATCAGGAACAAGACAAGGATGTTCACTATCACCTCTTCTATTCAATGTAGTACTTGAAACATTAGCCAGAGCAAAAAGGCAAGAGGAATAAATAAAAGGGAACCATATAGGAAAAGAAAACCTCAAATTATCATTATTTGTAGATGACATGATACTCTACACAGAAGACCCAAAGAACTCCACCAAAAACCTATTACAATTAATAACAAACTTTACAACATCATTGGATATAAGATCAGCACACAAAAGTCACTAGCATTTGTGTATATCAACAATGAACAGGACAAGAAGGAAATTCTGAAGACAATACCACTCACAGTCACTTTAAGAAAGAAAGAAATATCTAGGAATTAACCTAACTAAGGAAGTGAAAGACCTCTACAAAGAAAACTACAGTACTCTGAAGAAGGAGGTTGAAGAGGACAGCAGAAAACGGAAAGATGTCCCCTGCTCCTGGATAGGTAGAACCAGTATTGTCAAAGAGCCATACTCCCAAAGCTGTTATACAGATTCAGTGCAGTCCCAATCAAAATACCAACAGCATACTTTACAAAACTAGAGAAAAAAATCCTGAAATTCACATGGAGCCAGAAGAGTTCCAAATAGGAAAAATAATTTTGGGCAATAAGAGTAAAGCAGGTGGCACAGACTTCAAGCTATACTACAAAGCAATAGTGATAAAAACAGCATGGCACTGGAACAAAAACAACACTTAGTATGGACTGATGTCGCCAGTGTTCTGGTCTGTCAGGAAAGGAGATTTCTAGGTTGTATGATAACATGTTTTCAACAAGGTCTCCAAAGCCAAGAATGAGAATTCTGGTTTTGCTGCATCCTTGCCAATGAAATGTTATCAGTATTTTTAGTTTTTGCTGTTGTGTTATCTTATTAAGGTTTAATTTGCATTTCCTTGATGACTACTGACGTTGAATATTTTTAAACATAGGCTTTTGCCCATCTTTAAGGTTGTGAAGTATTTGTTCACTTCTTTTGCCATTTTGTCTCTTTCTGGTTGCTTTTTGCTTACTGAATTGTAAATGTTTATAGTTTCTGACAAGTCTTTCATGAGATGTATGTATCTATGTAAATAATTTTTTCTCAGGGTATGACTTGCTTTTCTGTTTTTTAGCGATGGCTTTTAAAGGGTGAATGAAATTATCAATCTTATCTTTGATAAGTTGTTTCTATGTCCTGAAAAATCTTTTTTTTTTTTTTTGAGACAGTTCAGGGTGGTCCGGAACTCACTATGTGGCCCAGGCTGGCCTTGAACTCACAGCAGTCTTCCTGCCTCAGCCTCCGGAGTGCTAGGATTACAGGCATGTGCCACCACACCCAGGGTGAAAAATCTTCTTTTTAACCCAAATTCACGAAGATGTTTTCTTATGTTTTGCCAGAAAATTTTATCTTATGAGTGCTTACGTTTAGGTCTTTGATACATCTTAACTTTCTTTTGTATGCTTTGAGGTTGAGTTTGAGATTCATTTTGTTCTCCTATAAATAGCCAGTTATTTCAGCTCCATTTGCTGAAGAGACTGTTGTTTCTAGTATTGAATTGCTTTAGTTTCTTTGCTGAAAATTAATTGACTGTATATGCATGAGTCTAGTTTTGGATAATCTATTCTGTTTTATTGATCTATATGTCCATAGAGTCTGGAAATCAATACTGTTTTCTTCCTTTCAAAATTGTTTTACCTCTCCCAGGTCCTCTGCATTTCCACATAACTTTTAGAATCAGCCTGAAAATTTTTATAAAACAAACCCATTAGGATTTTAACAATTCTGAGTGTTTCCTTCCATGAAATGGTACATCTCTATGCTTATTTAGGCTTTCTTTATTTTTTTTCAGTAATGTTTTTCAGTTTTCAGTCTAATTAATTTCCCAATTCTAAATTGTTTGTTGCTAATATATCAAGTGCAGTTGACTTTTGTACATTGATCTTTTATTTCGTAGCTTTGCTAAAAACTCCCTTGTGAGTTCCAGGAGGTTTTGTTAATGGATTCCTTAGAATTAGATCATGCCATTTGTGAAAAAATATGTTGCTCTTTTCTCCCTCAATTTTATTCCCTTTTCTCTTGCTTTCTTACGCTGGCTATACACAGATGGACCTCATCACACTTTTCCTAAAATGAGCATATTTCTTCTTTCATAGCTATGTCTGGTATTATGGGTAGAGTTTTAATAGATGCGTTTTGTCAAGTTTAAGAAATTTCCATTTAGTCCCATTTGGCAGAGAATGTTTTATCATTTACAGGTGCTGAATTACGTCAGATGCCTATTCTGCATCTATTTGCAATGGTCATGTTGCTTCTATTTTTAAACTTGTTAATATGGCTAATTATATTGACTGATTTTTTTAAAATGTCAAACCAATCTTGAACTCCTGGGAAAAACTTTGCTTGTTTATGGTATATTATCCTTTTTACAAGTTGCTGGATTTGGTTTGCTGAAATTTTGCTGACGATCCATGCAATTACGTTGCATTCATTTCCTGTTGCCTCTGTAGTAAATCACCCTGGATTCAGTGGCTTGAAAGGACACACATTGATTTTCTCATGGTCCTGGAGGGCGGACATCCTGAGGAGGTTTGAGTGCAATGCACTCAAGGTGGTGGTCGAGCCAGTTCCTTCTGACTCTAGTCAATGCTCTTGAGTTTTCCCACATCTCCTAGGTTCTTTCTCCACCTCAAACACATCCCTCTCAGCTCTGCTCTCAGCATCTCATTGCCTTCTCCTCTAGTTCTGACTCCTCCTGCATCCCTCTTCTAAAGACATCAGTCCTGCCCGGAGAATCTTGGACAGTCTGCCCTCCTCGGCACTCTTCCTCACATCTGCAAAGTCCCTCTTGCGTGGAAGGCCGTGTTCAGAGGTGCCAGAGACTAGGGTATGGACACGCTTGGGGAGTCACTATTCTACCCACCAGGTATGTGCATGAAGTTCTCTGATTACCATTTCTTGTAAAGTTTTATCTAGGTTTGGTATCAGGATAATGCTGACCTCCTTAAGCCAGTTGAGGAGTATTCTCTTCTCTCAATCTTCTGGAAGCGTGCTGAGCTGGTATAACTTCAAGTGCTTTGTAGAATTCACGGTAAAGCCCTCTACCCTTCAATGAAGTCTATTGTGAACCCGTAACCTTTGATCTACATCTAGGTGCAGCCCCTCCCCCATTATCCTTTCTAAAACGCCCTAAGCCTTTTCTTCAGGACAGTCCATACAATTTATAAAGCATTTGTATTTGAACGATCTGTTTCCCCGCCAGGGTGTAAGTGGGGAGTCTGTCTGACTCCTGCGCTGCTGAGTCCCCAGTCCTGTCACTGCATCTGGTACACACTTATTACTCAGTGCCTATTTTTTGAGTGGGTGAATGAATGACTGAACAGATGATTACATTCCTATTCCATGAGAAACTCCTGTTGTCTTATAATAACCCCCCCCGCTGCCTTCAGTTAGGTTAACTCAAAGACGAAAAATACACAATTTATAAAAGTGTCTGAAATTGTCTTAGAAATAAGGCAGGTAGTCTGAAATAAGACTTAGAAATAACCTTAGAAATAAGGTTGGTAGTCTGTAGAGCGTTGAGGCTGATATGTTTCCAGGTAATCTAAACAGTCAGGAAGCTCTATAGCCTGACAATGATGGCAGAATACGTGGAAGGGAAAGTAAGGTCCACCCACTCCTGCCCAGGCCTCAGGGCCACCCTCCAGCTGCCCAGCTGGGCATGCGGCTGAGCAAGGGCAAAGGAAGGCAGCCTTGGAGGCAGGAGCATGAAGACAAGAGGCTAGAAACCAGCAGTCTGCAGCCCAGCTTGCCGTGAGCATCCGGATCTCCCCAAGCCTGCATCTGTCCCTGCTCTGCTGCCCTCTTGCCCTAACTTGTACCCTTCCGTCTTTCCCCAGGACAGACGTACATGCACACACATGTAGAGAGCCCCCACACAGCTCCACAGCAGTGGGCGTACCTTCAAAGGCAGCAGACTCCGCGGAGAAGGGAAGCCTCTTCTATTTGTATCACGTAGTTTATTGAAATATACAGAAATGAGAATTGCTCAGACAGAAATTTCCTCCAGTTTGATTGTTCTCTTCTTAGGGATTCTTATACATCCTCGCTTCCACAAGCGGGCCTGCTTAGGGGAGGTTGCAGTCCACACGGAATGTCCCTGAGGTCCCTGCAGTCAAGCCTGCCTCATTCATCGCTGCCACTCCAAGATCAGTCATCAACTACCGAATCTCGAAGGTTTGCAAGGAATAGAAAACTCTCCAGAGAAGAACGTCAAGGAAGATTAAATGTGTTCTCAGATGCCTTCTGCACACTCCATCTGACAGGTGTAGATTATGCTGTTTGAAATGCCTTCCGGTCTGCTAGCAAGTGTCCCCTAGTGGAGTTCAGGAAGGGAATAAAGTCTTTGTGTTGTCACACGCTGCACTGCTGTTTATGAAATGACGTAGATTTGAAATGAAAGATGTATGACGTCATCTGATCCATGCTGCCAGGACGGATGGCTTTCATATGGGGGCTTCATTTAGCCTGTGGTGTTTGGGCGTCCTACTGCCTGTACAGGTCTGCAGGTAGCAGGGCGGCACAGGTCATCGAGTCATCTTTAGGTCTGCAGGACCTATTTTGTTAAAGGTATCCAGTAGATGCTAAATAAATGTTTGTTGAATGGAGTTAAATTAATATTTTTTGTAAAGCCCAGTATTTTCCATATTGAATATTTTCTAGTTTGTTTATCGAATTGATATTTATTATCTGCAAATATTTGAAGCATTGGTTGCTAATTTTTTGATACTTTTTTGGTGTAGGCATAAAAATAGGTTCATCCATTGTAACAAATAAATAAAACACATGTTACAATCAAATGGTAATAATGGACTTCATGTTGATTAGCTAAAAACAAAATCAACTCTTTAAAAAAATGAGAGGGAACTATGTGCGAAGAATATAAAACAGGTCTTTCTCTCTCTCCCTCTCTCTCCCTTTTCCCTGAAAACAAATCTTAGTCTCCACTGGCAAACAAACAGAAAAGATTAATGAAAAACAGTGAAAAATACAGAATTTTCGAAGTACTCTTTGTAATATAATGTGAAACGTTTTATAGAAAAATTAGAAAAGATATAACAAGCTCATCATAAAAAAAGACTGAAATAAGAGATTTTAACTTTTAATTTTGCATAATTTTATATTATTGTTCAAATTTCTATCAGCAGAATAAAATGTTTTCTTTTAAAAATAAATGCAGAAAAGTGGGCCAAGCATAGACTATTTAGAACCAAATGCTTAGGGGCAGTCACTGAATTTAGACTCACAATTCTTGAAGCTGGATCTCAAAAGGGATTGTTGTAAGGTGATTTTGTGCAGGACTATGCATATTTACTCCTCTTTTGCCACTCTGAGGGAGGAAATGGAGATCTTCATTAGACAGCACTGAATAAGGCGTGTGGTAAAATTCAAACTTACAAAAGCAGGGGCTGTCCATGCATGCAACACCCCAGAGTTATCCTGCCTTCCTTCAAAATCTTCCTTGGCGTTACTATAATCCAGCACATCAGGTTGGCAGCGAATTCCTTTCTTTGCAGAGCACTTTGTCGAGGGGCCCTTCGGACAGAGAGAAGTGCCCCTAGATCTGGCCTCACAGCTGTCCCTGATGGCTCACATCTCTGTTAATCAGCCCTCAGCCGGCTCCGCTGACACCACAGATGTCTCAGGCTTGCTGCGGCACCTTTGAAATCTCCTGGCCTACTACATTTTAACTCTGACTTCATGTTTATTGCTCAGCCATCATCTGGCTTGAGTTTACCGTAAGAAACACGGAGGAGAAACGCCTAAGTGCGCCCCACCTGGGCTGGTTTGCAGGCCCGGTCTCCCCAGGCTGCTTTTCATTCTCTTCTGTCCCATCTTGAGATGCTTCCTACTTACTGGAAAAGGGACCCACAGTGTCACTCTGTACTGAGCTCCCCAAACCATGGAGCTGGTCCTGTCACTCCCACCTCGATCTATTTCTCAGATGAGCAGAAAGCTGGAATTGGAGGAAACACTGGAAAACACTACGTCAATACGATGGAGAGCACAGCGTGGATTTACGCTCTATTTGTTCATGTTTGCTGAACATAGCATCTCTGGGGAGCCTCATTTCTTGTGGAAAATGGATGTGGGGTCCCTCCAGCTGCTGGCAGGGATTGCTTACGAAGATCTGACGTCTGGGACCTACTGCGGGCATCTTGAAAGAGAAGAAAGAAAGAGACAGAGACGGAGACACAGAGACAGGTGTACAGAAGCAGGTGGCGCAGGCCAGCATGGTTCACTGTGACACACTTTTCTCAAGCATTTAGCTACCCTCAGTCACAGAGTGCATGCTGCGTTTTATCTTGCTCTGTATTAAATTCTGATATTTCAGAGTAAAATTCACACATAGGTTCCTGAACCATTAATGCCTAACTTGTCAAAGCATTATTCTTAAGGGCTGCTTGAGGACTAGAAAAATCCAAGAAGTACAAGTTTTCTTGACCCCATTTTATTGAAGTTAAAATAGAAAGTTGGTGATTACCCCAAATATATGGAAATAAGTGGTAGAATGTGGACCTCAGGGTCTCCTGCTCAGACCTCTAGCACAAACCCTGTCACTTCCCAAACAACATAGCAGCTCCCTTTGACGTTGGGTGGTGGACTTGCACCGTATGTAAGTTAAGACAAACCAGTTACCCGCTTCAAGATTGCCTTTGTCACAGGACCTCAGTGAGGGGTGTGACAGAGAATAGCTTGTGGTCCCTGATGATCGGATGGCAGGCAGCATGCACTCCCTTCCTGCCTCTGGATTTTTGGTGACCCTGGGTAGGTCTTTATCTTTGTAGGACATTGATTTTCAGGACCAGGATTAAATGAGTCTTCATGTCACAGTGATTGCCATTTGCTCTTTGCTTCCCATTTTGTTTTAAACATGCGTCAACACATCTGAACCACATGGGGCTTTTATTTAATGACGGGTGGAACCTTGACCTGTACGCTGCATAGAGGAGGTGACTAGACAGCGTGACATTGCTGACCACTGGCTCACAGGGTTGGGGCTTCCCTTTGAAACCCTCACGTGGGTGGAACCTGATGAAGGGCGAGTTTACAGATATGTCTTTGTACACTTGCTGATATCCCCTCCTACTTTTCAGCATAATATTTTTGTCATAGAAAGGTGGTAAGAAATCATAGCCTTCATAAATTATGTAGATTTATGATATGAGTAAAATGTTTTCAATACCATGAGTGGGAGCAAAGATGGACTTTTTAATGATAATTTCTAAACAGGTATCAGAAAAATACGTTAAAGCTCTTTTCCAACCCTCTACACTGTCACAAATTTTTCTGATGAACAGAAGTAAGTCAAATGAACAAAGAGCATCTGTAGTGGGTTAACTAATGGTCAACTTGTGACGCCCAGCTGAACTGAATCAGCGTGGCTCTGGGTGTGGAAGGCCCACCTGCGGATTTTTCTCAATAGCATAAAAGGAGAGCTGGAGGGGAAGACGGTGTGCTATTGATTCTGGAGAAGCTTGTTGCGCTGGTTTTCCTGATACGAACTCAGCTGTTCTCATCATTAGAGGAGCTCGGGTCCTTGCTGTCACTGAGGATGGCTGTGGTTCTTTTTGGGGGAGCTCTGGTGCTTTCGTTGCTTCCTACCTCCAGTGCAGATCTCTCATCCTGCTGGCACAGATCCTTCATTTTAGGGGTGCAGACTTTTAGCATCCACCACTGACCCCTGGGTCTTCCCAGTGCAGATCCTTGACACAGACTTGCATGAGACATTGTCTTGGGCTCTAGGCTCCAGCTGGACTCATGGAGGACATCGCCGTGGGATCCAGGCCCTCAGCTAGATTCTTTGGGTCTGTAGTGTGTGGACAGATCTCTTGGGCTCTTCTGCATTTGACTCTTTAGGTGAATATTATAAAATAATCCTATAACTTATGTCTCCTGTATTGAATCTATCCCCTTGTATATATTAACTACAACAAAATTTGGTACCAGAGAAGTGAGATCATTGCTGTGACTATACCTGACTTTGGGAATGGCTTGTGGGAAGAGTTTGGAAAGGTTCAGAGATGCTGGCTGAGAAAGTAGAGCTGGAACGCCTTAGGCTGTTCTGTATGGGAGATTCTGGTCAGAGCTCACAAGACCAGAAGGCTGATAGAAATCCTGCCGGTAAAGACCAGGCTCAGGAGGTTTCTGTTGGGAAGAAGGACTGCATTGGCTGTTGGACTCCAGACGACATGTGTTATGGCTTGGCAGAAAGTTTGTCTGCATTTTGCTCATGTCCAGAGACTTTGCCTGAGACTAAGATTAAGGGCAGTGGACTAATTAATCTGGCAAAAGAAATTTCAGGGCAGTCTAATGTTGAAGTGGTGGCATGGCTACTGTTGGGGGTTTTTAGCCAGATCTATGTTGAGAATCAAGAGCAAAGACCCAGGCCGGTGAGATGGCTCAGCGGCATAAGCGCCTGCCCAGCAAGCGTGAGGGCCTGAGTTCGACTCCCGGAACCCACATACGAAAAAAGGGCCGGTGATGTCGCTCAGCGGCATGGGCGCCTGCTGGGGCACAAGGTCCTGAGGTCGACCCCCTGTACCCACAAAAAATAAAAAAAAAAGAGTAAAGACCCCAGCAGAATGATGTAAAACATTGTAAGTCTGGCCAGAAAGGAAGCTCCAGTAAAGGTGTGGACTGCAGATAGAGCAGAGAAGATCTTAAATGCTGAGGAGGAACAGAAGAATAGAAAGATGGCCTGAGGCCATCACGAGAAACAGCAGGACTCCACCCTTTGTAGCCTCAAAATTGTGAAAGTGAGACTTTGCTTTGAGAAGAAAGCCACAGAGCACCATGATCCAGAATGGCGGCAGCCTAGAGAATTTGTGCCTTGGAATTGGATTCAGAGCGCTCAGCGATCCAGGCACTCAACCCCTACATCCAAGAGAGAGGGAAGGCTGGCTTCTGCTCCTGCTGGCAGCAGACCTTGGCGTCATCCGTATGGTACTGGTTTTGGGTTCGTGCAGAATGCAAGAGTTGTGGGGTCAGAAGGCTTCCAATCAGATTGCAAAAAAGGCCTGGGAGGCCAGGCAGTGTGTCCCTGAGAGGGCAGTGTATGAAGCTGTGAGTGTAAAGCCAAAGGTGCAGTGGAGACCCCAGAAATTTTGAGAAGCCTGGAATGTGGATCATCTGAGGAAACCTGCAAGAAGGAAGCACAGCAGGCCCAAGAGAGAAGCCATGGGAGCTACAACCACCGGAAGTGCTGTAGGGGCGGAGCCACCCAAGCCCTTTGGAGCTCACAACTTGCCACAGATTGCCTGGGATGCTGCACATGGAACTACAGGACTTAATGTTTGCCCTGCTGGGTTGTGGACTTGCTTTGGTCCCTTTCCTTTGTATCCCCGTTTGTAACTTTTGGAATGGAAATGTCTATCTTGTGCCATTGAATGTTGGAAGGGTTTAACTTTCTTTTCATTTGTACAGGGGCTCACAGCTAAGAGTTTGCCTTGAATCTCAGAGCACACTTGGGACTTGGACTTTTCAGCAATGCTGACACTGTTAGGACTTTGGGTACTCTTAGAGATGGACTAAATGCTTTTTGCATAAAGGAATGTACATGAGTCTTTGAGGGGCCAGGGGATGAATGTTATGGTTTGTGTCTTGATGTTCCCCCAAAGCCTCATGTAGTTATGCAGGGGGCAGGCTTTTTGGAGGCAGCTGAATCTAGAGTGTGTGATTGATTTGTTGAGCAATGCTGGGATTAAGGGTGCTGGAATTAAACCTGGGTGATTGCTGGATCAGTCCACTGATTGAATTGGCACTGCCCTAGTCTCAGCAGACTGGGTAAGATAAAATGGGCAGAAAGAGGCTTGTTTCCCCCTTTTTGCTCTTGTAGCTTTTGTTGTCTTCCACTACCATGAATGGTTGTCCCTCTGCCATGAGCCACCCTGCCTTGGAGCCAGCTGATTATGGACTGAAACCTCTATAAACTGTAAGCTAAATAAACCTTTCTTCCTTTTAACTTTGGGCTTTGGATATTTTGTCTCAGCAATGGGAGAAAAGTAACTAAAACAGCATCTAATCTTGTACTTTAAGATTTCCTCCAGAAAGGAAGCTCTAGGAGGACAGTTGTACTTATGTTTTTTTTTTTTTTTTTTTTTGTGGGTACCGGGGGGTCGACCTCAGGACCTCGCGCACCAGCAGGCGCCCGTGCCGCTGAGCGATATCACCGGCCCCTTTTTTGTATGTGGGTTCCGGGAGTCGAACTCGGGCCCTCGCGCTTGCAAGGCAGGCGCTTAAACCACTGAGCCATCTCACCGGCCCTGTACTTATGTTTTGATTGCCGATGTATCCCAAGAGTCTAGAACATACCTGGCAAATCTGTTTAATGACCATATTAGGAATGGATGGACTGGGCCTGGTGACACACACCTGTAATCCCAGCTGCTCTAGAGGCTGAGGCAGGAGGATCCTGATTTCAAAGCTGGCTAGGCAATTTAATGAGACCCTACTTCAAAAAAAAAAAAAAAAAAAAAAAAAGCAAAACAAAACAAAATGGAATAAGAGAGGAAAGGATGCTTGATGTTTCCAGAAGCCAAGTCTATGATTCACCAATATTTTAATCCCCTTCTGTCCTCATCCCAATTTAAAAAAATCCTGAAACAAGCAACAACAACTAAACTAAACTCTCCTGCTGCTGCAGACCAGCAAAAGTAGGTCAGGTATGGTTTTCTGACCTAGAGTATAGCAGCTTTGGAAAATGTTTCAATTAACACTGAAACATTATTTATTCAACTGATAATCATTTATAGGCAAGGGCAGTAACGAGGAGGTCGAGGCTTTGGCAGTACAGTGCATTTTTCAGCAGGGCCCAGAGTGTTTGTTTCTGCTTCACTGCCATTCTCGTCTGAAGCCCTGTGATTTCTGCTTCGCACGGCGGCAGTCATGGTAGTGTCGGCGGCGACACACAAACATTATTTGGCACGCTACATGGCGGGGGGTGGATTTCTTCTGCAGTCTTTTGACTTAGCTGCATTATTAGCCTTTTCATTTATTTTCCCAAACAAGAAATTTTAAAATTCAAAACAGAATTACAGGAATTGCAAGAACTTAATTGGATGTTTCTCCTACATTCTTACTAGTTTTGTTCATCTTGATAAATCTCATGTCACGTTTATCTTCAGATGACTTAGCCCATCTAAAAGTGATCTCTGTCCTCAAGAATCCATCGCTGGAGTTTGGATTTGAGGGAGCAGGGTGACAGGGACTCAGAGTCTAGGGCAGAGATGCATCACCTGGATGCAGGTCCTGCTGTCTTCTTGTGCCTGAGGTGCACGCTGACTTGAAGCACGGCCCCTGCTTCCACGGCCTCAGTACCCTCAATGTATGATGCGTGATCAAACTATGTGGTGAATGCGTAGATCTAAAAACATTTATTATTGGGGCCGGTGAGATGGCTCAGCGGCTTAAGCGCCTGCCCGGCAAGCGCGAGGGCCCGAGTTCGACTCCCGGAACCCACATACGAAAAAGGGGCCGGTGATATCGCTCAGCGGCACGGGCGCCTGCTGGCGCGCGAGGTCCTGAGGTCGACCCCCCGGTACCCACAAAAAAAAAATTAAAAAATAAAAACATTTATTACATTAAAAGACACATTGCCATTAATTCTCAAAATCCTCCCCCTTGCTATGAGCACACTTACCCCATCATCCTTCCCACTTTCTGAAGCAGTGCTACAGGTTTTCTTTCCTGAGTGTCTTTACAAGGTGTGATAAAAAAAATACACTGAATGTGGCTACTGAATGCCATCTAACAAAAAGACAGGCTCGTAAAAAACATGACAGTGTGCCCTATCCATCTTATCCACTGATCTGGCACTCTGTGACTTCTGGCTCCTTCCAAAGTCAAAACGACCATGAAAGGTGAACATTTAGAATATGGAAGAGGCCGTGACAGTGCAAGTAAAGACACTCACGAAAGAGGACTTCCAGAACTGCTTCAGAAAGTGACAAGAATGATGGGATGAGTGTTTTCAAAGCAAGGGGGAGTATTTTAAGGGGGATTAAGGGTGGTATGTCTTTCACTGTAATAACTTAATAATATTAAACATTCACCATATTTTTATCACACCTCATAGTGCAACAGTTTTCCCCACTAAGTGACAGGGGTTGATGATTTGCTATCTTTAGCCTGTGCTCTTTATAAAATGCCACTTTGGGTGGCAGATCATTTAGAATGGTTTTTGTATGTTTAGGGTCAGCAACCTTACAGCTCTTCCTGGGTTAGATGGGCATTGCCTAGAAGCTTCTGCACGTAAACATCCTTAGAAAGGCTCATCTTGTTCATTCCCATTACCACCACCTCCTTTCTGAGACTCAGTCTTACGGATCGCCCAGGCTGGGCTTAAGCCATAATCCTCCTGCCCGCCTTACCAGTAGCTCAGGAAATAATAGCAACAATCAACGAATGTGGTTGCATCAAATTAAAAAGCTTCTGTACAGCAGAGGAAACAGTCAACAGAGTGAGGAGATGATCCCCCAAATTGGAGAAAGTCTTTGCCAGCCACTCCTGGTAGAAGATTAATATCCAGAATATATAAAGAGCTTGAAAACTTAACACCAAAAGAACAAATAATCCAATCAATAAATGTACAAATGAACTGAACAGACTTCTCAGGAGAAAAACATATAAATGGCTAAAAAATGTATGAAAAAAATTCACCATCTTTAGCCATCTAGGAAGAAAGACCGAATGAAGGTAGGGGCACCTGTCTCCCTCCATGGGGCTGTTGGAAATGAGCAGGTGAGGGCAGCTCCTGCTTGACTCGGAGGGGGCAGGAGGACCTGCTTATGGCCCTTCCCTGTAGCCCAGCCGGACTGGGACATTAATTGTGTCTGTTTTTCATGCTGTCAACCTCGAAGAATTAAAATCTACCTAAACATAATTAGTCTTCTTCAAATACTTGCTAGATAGTCATTAAATATTTAGCTATCTGATACATGTTCATTCTTAAATGTGTTCATTCATTCATCCATTCAGTTAGAATTTATTACGTAGTTACTATTCTCAAATATTATTCTAGGTGCTGAAAAAGTTCCATCCCTCGTGGAGTTTACGTTCCGGTGAGGACATACTGCCTCCCTCCTAGATATCTAGATAAATGAATTAATGGACACACACAGTCTATGGAGTGGTGCTAGAAGTGGAGAAGAACAGGTTAGAGAAGGGGGTTACAGCGGAGTGGTCCAGTGGCTCATCGAGGAGCCCATGGGGTCACACTGCATGAAGAGTGTGGGTGAGTGACTCATGATTATCTGGGAGATTAGCATCCTAGGTGGTAGAGGGAGGGACAAGTACATAAATCTTGCTTTTAAAATATATTTTAAAATTTGAAGCACAGTTTTAAAGAACTGCATGGTGTGGAGCAATACTTACCTTTATTGGTCCAAGAGCAACAGCGTCTTCTACTGGTGCCCTACACAGCAGGAGCTCAAAGTATTGGCTTCCATCTCTGCTCTTAGCCTTGATAAGAGCAGCATGCATGTTTCCCTTATTATCGTCTTTGGGAGGTCATGCGCTTTCCTCATGTCTGCTTTTAGCCTATCCCTCGTCTTTGGACTGAGGCCCATCTTCTTACTGCCTGTTCCATGTCCCTCATGGAATGCTGATTCTATTTACCTATTGATTTTAGTTGTCATTACCCATTTTCTTTCTTTCTTTTTTTTTTTTTTTTGTGGGTACCGGGGTCAACCTCAGGACCTCGCGCGCCAGCAGGCGCCTATGCTGCGGAGCAATATCACCGGCCCTTTTTTCGTATGTGGGTACCGGGAGTCGAACTCAGGACCTTGCGCTTGCCAGGCAGGTGCTTATGCTGCTGAGATATCTCACCAGCCCCAATTACCCATTTTCATTCTCAGGATTTTGTGCAAAAGTGGGAGGATAGCATCTTATGCTTCAGTTTTGAATCATCATGCATCGTGAAACAAACATCATGTTTGCTTTTGGGGTTACCACATATCATTGACTTGAGTGCTTCAGGGTAAAATTAAAATAATTTGATATTCTTATTTATGAGCCACTGTCTTCATCAAGACTTACTCCATTGCAATTAATGGAAATGAGTTTATTAATGGCTAGATCAGTAGCGTTCAACCACAGGCAGTGTTCTGCCCAGTCGTGGGGCATTTGGAAATGTATGGGTTGTGTTTTTAGTTGTCACAGTGACGGAGAGGTGCTGTGCATTTAGTGCCCGGGGACTGGTAATGTTAAACATCCTGCAGTCTAGGGGACGGTTCTGTATAATGAAGAATTGGTCCATTGAAAATGCTATTAGAGCCCTGCTGAGAGCTACCGGTGTACGAAAGGAAGTGGGAATTTGCTGTAACCCCAGGAAAACTGGGCCCTCCCCTGTCCTGCCTCAGCATAGGGTCTCATTAATAAGAAAGATGCTAATCTGTTTCCCAAGAAAGATTTGGAAAATAAGATACAAAAAAATGTGAAAATTTCCAAAGGAGAAATGAACTTCTTTCCACAGATAGCTTGTGTCATGGTTTGTCTCTGAATGTTGCCTCAAAGCCTCATGCACTCAGAGTCAGGGCTTGTGGAAGGGGTCGGGGTAGGGGATCTACAGCCGGCCTGGTGTTGGGACGGGAAGCCTGGTGGGAAGAGGCAGGTGACTGGGCGTGACCTGGAAGGGGATGCTCCCTCCCTGGCTCTCCCTTTACTCTCAGCTTCCTGGCTGCTCTGAGGTGAGCATCTTTCTTCCCCCAGACCCTTCCACCATGCTGATTCTGCCTGCAGCCCACTGACCATGCAAGGACTGAAACTCCTCAAATGTGAGCTAAAATGAACCTCTCCTCCTTTAAGCTGTGGGTGTCAGGTATTTGGTCTCAGTGAGGAGGAAAGAGACTAAGATAAACCGACTTTGTGGAATCTGCCCTAATATCTCATTCAGTATCCCAACTACCTTCAGTCTTATTTTATTCTCTCGAAATTTCTAGAACTTCTGTTCAAAATGATTTGTTCTGGGTATTTCTTTAATCCTGGTTCCCACCTCGAGCAACTCTCTTCTTTTTTAATACAAACCAAATTGAATTTTTCTGGCTTCAGTAATTCTGCACTAGCTGTAGCACTAGTTGTATGAGTGTGCATGTGTGTGTGTGCAATGATGATGACAAAATGTAAACACTTGTACTTTTCACTTTCATAATGGTAATGTAGGGGGAGTTGTTTAAGGTTTTGGGTAATTGTTTCAAACCAAATGGTCAGAAGTACAGCAGTGCATCACAGGGACCAGGAAGCTAGAAAGCATTGATTGCCTCCATCCTGCTCCTGAGTCAAATCTCTCTATAATTTGCCATATTTCCCACTCAGCCTGCTTTCTCAGCCAGCCTCCTGGCTTCTGATCATCCTAACTCGCTTGTCGTTTGGTTTTTCCATGCCAAGCAGTCTACGTAACTATGTGACCTCTCAACCCCAACACCATTTAACTGACTTGGACCCTGGTTCTGGTTCAAATCACTGCATGGGACGATCTCACAGGCCGACTAGGCTGGGTACAGCCTCCCCCGGTCTGAGCAGCTATGGAAGGTCTGGTGGCCCCTTTAAGCTGAGTGAGGCAGACTCTTTAAGAAGGATCTGTTGATGAGGAAGGAATGATGGATATCATTGGTTTAGCAACACAACTTTGCTGAGTTCACAGTGACAGTTAATCAATGTTAGGAAATTTTAGCTTAAGACCAAGGCAGTATCTTGAGCTCATTATTTCTCTAAAGCAATGAAACTAATCCTGGCAGTAGATTAGTGCAGAAGTGCGACATGCTTAGCATGATGTGCCTCGTTCATTTCTGACCCTTAGGACCAGAGCGAATTCAAAGTGGAGTTTTAGTCTTTGCTTTACCACTTTCTGCTTTTCACCCAGTTCAGGCAAAATATTAATATTTGTTTTATAACATTGAGGGTAGTGTGATTATAAACTCTAGGCAAATTTTTGCAATAGTACAGATTCCTAAAATGGAGCTTGCTGCTGATTCAGTGTTGGTACCTTAATTCTGGGACACAAGGTTACAATTTTAATACCTTCAAAGTCATGAAATAATATACTCAACTTGGTACACTGAACCAAAGAATCCAGTCCTTTGCTTGTATCTAGTATTTGTTAAAACTTTATCATTTGTTGAAACAATCATTTCCATCGCTGAGTTGGGAAATGAAAGCAAACCCAGCAGCTACTCAGGAGGCTGAGGAAGAAAGAATACACGTGTGAGGCCAGCCCAGGCAACTTGAAGCCCTGTCTCAAAATAAAATTTGAAAAAGAGCAGGGATGTAGCTCCGTGGAAGAAAATTGAGAGGGCCTAGGTTCAATCCTCAGTACTGCAAACAAAACAAAACACAAATAAAACCAGAAATCAAAACAAAACATTTGTATGTAGTCAAAGTTAAGAATCCTATCTCTCTAGTTAGTATTCATTTCAATCAAATCGAAGACTTCAGAATTGCTGCTAATACAACTAAAGCTCACCTTTCATTGAAACATAGAAAAGTTGGCTACAAAGATCAGATAGTTGAATATGTCTGGGGAGGTACCTGTACTCTCTATTCTGTTCCATTGATCCATGTATCTGTTTTTGTTCCAGTACCATACCATTTTTATTACTATTGCTTTGTAGTATAGCCTGAAGTCAGATATTGCAAGGCCTCCTGCTTTGCTCTTATTGCCCAAAATTGCCTTTGCTCTCTTATGAGTCTCTTCTAGTTCCATGAATTTTAGGATTTTTTTTCCTCTAGTTTTGTAAAGTATGCTGTTGGTATTTTGATCGGGACTGCACTGAATCTGTATAACAGCTTTGGGAGTATGGCACTTTGACAATATTGGTTCTACCTATCCAGGAGCAGGGGACATCTTTCCATTTTCTGCTGTGCTCTTCAACCTCCTTCAGAGTACTGTAGTTTTCTTTGTAGAGGTCTTTCACTTCCTTAGTTAGGTTAATTCCTAGATGTTTCATTTTTCTTAAAGTGACTGTGAGTGGTACTGTCTTCAGAATTTCCTTCTTGTCCTGTTCATTGCTGGTATACATGAATGCTAGTGATTTTTGTGTGTTGATGTTGGATCTTGCTACTTTGCTGAAATTGGTTATTAATTTTAATAGGTTTTTGCTGGGGTTCTTTGGGTCTTCTGTGTAGAGTATCATGTCATCTACAAATAATGATAATTTGAGTTCTTCCTTTCCTATATGTTTCCCTTTTATTTCTTTCTCTTGCTTGATTGCTCTGGCTAATGTTTCAAGTACTATGTTGAATAGAAGAGGTGATAGTGGACATCCTTGTCTTGTTGATTTTAGGGGAAATGCTTTCAGTTTTTCCCTATTTAGTATGATGCTGGCTGTTGGTTTGTCATAAATAGCTTTTATTATAATAAGGTATGGTCCTTCTGTACCTGTTTTCTTCAGTGTTTTTAATATGAAAGGATGCTGGATTTTGTCAAAAGCCTTTTCTGCATCTACTGATATGATCATATGTTTGTTTGTTTGTTTTTAGACAGGGTCTTGCTGTGTAGTTCAGACTGGCCTTGAACTCACTATGTAGCCCAGGCTGTCCTGCAACTTACAGCAATCTTCCTGCCTCAGCCTCCCAAGTGCTGGGATTATAAATGTGCACCTCCGCGCCCAGTGATCATATGTTTTTTGACCTTGCTTCTGTTTATGTGATGCATTACATTTACTGACTTATGAATGTCGAACCATCCTTGCATCTCTGGGATGAAACTTACTTGATCACGAGGTATGATGTTTTTGATGATGTGCTGCATTCTATTTGCTAGTATCTTGTTGAGGATTTTTGCATCTTTGACAAAGGGGCCAAAAGCATATGTTGGAGGAAAGAGAGCCTTTTCAACAAGTGGCGCTTGGAAAACTGCTTATCTGTTTGCAGAAGATTGAAACTGGACCTTTATCTCTCACCATGTACTACATTAAAATCAAAACGGATCAAAGATCTAAACATTAAAATAGAAACATTAAACCTACTTAAAGATAAAATATATGAAACACTTGCAGACATAGATGTAGGAAGGATTTCCTAAACAGAGCCTCAATCACACAAGAAATAACAGGAAGAACCAACAAATGGATTTTATCAGACTAAAAAGCTTCTGTATAGCAAAAGAATCAATTAGCAGAGTGAAGAGACGACCTACAGAATGGAGAAATTTTTTTCCTAGCTACTACTCAGACAGGACTAATATTCAGAATATACAAAGAACTAAAAAAAAAAATTAAACCACCTAAAATTAAAGAACCAGTCAAGAAATGGGCAAGAAGAATGAACAGACAATTCACCGAGGAAGAAATATAAATGGTCAACAAGTATACGAAGAAACGTTCACTGTCTCTGGCCATTAGAGAAATGCGAATTAAAACAACACTAAGGTTCCATCTTACTCCAGAAAGAATGGCCATCATTAAGAAATCAAACAATAGGGCCGGTGGTATAGCTCAGCGGCATAAGCACCTGCCTGGCAAGCGCAAGGTCCTGAGTTCGGTTCCCGGTACCCACATAAAGGAAAAAAAAAAAAAATCGGGCTGGTGAGATGGCTCAGCAGCGTAAGCGCCTGCCTGGCAAGCACAAGGACCTGAGTTCGACTCCTGGATCCCACATACGAAAAAAGGGCCAGTGACATTGCTCAGCTGCGTGGGTGCCCACTGGTGCGGGAGGCCCTGAGGTCGACCCCAGTACCCACAAAAAAAAAAAAAAAAAAAAAAAGAAAGAAAAAAAAATCAAACAATAAAAATGCTGGCGAGGCTGTGGGGAAAAAGGAATCCCCCTTCACTGTTGGTGGGAATGTGAACTAGTGCAACCATTATGGAAATCAGTACAGAGATTTCACAAAAAACTGAAGTTAGA
The DNA here is from genome assembly GCA_028451465.1 of Erethizon dorsatum. Taxonomy (NCBI): domain Eukaryota; kingdom Metazoa; phylum Chordata; class Mammalia; order Rodentia; family Erethizontidae; genus Erethizon; species Erethizon dorsatum. Next base: position 70,392,717 of record CM051834.1, read on the forward strand.
AATTCCATATGACCCAACGATTCCCCTGGTAGGTATCTTCCCCAAAGAGCTTAAGACATCACAGGACAGCTATACATGCATACCAGTATTAATAGCAGCACAATTCCTAACAGCTAAATCCTGGAAACAGTCTGAATACTCATCAACAGCTGATTGGATAAAGAAAATATATCTGTATATAATGGAATACTACTCTACTATAAAGAATGACAGATTTGAGACATTTGCAGGAAAATGGATGCACATGGGAAACATAACATTGAGTGAAATAAACCAGAGACACAAGCTTAAATACTGTATGATATCTCTCATTTGAGTGAGGAGAAGTACAAAGAGAATAATAAAAGATCGACAGAAGAGGACAAGGGGGTGGATCTCTTGCAATAGGGAAGTGGTCCAAGGGAACAAGGGTGAGGGGTGAGGAGGAGGGGAAGGGAAATAAATAGAATAAAGATACACTATGTACAGGAACCTCATAACCTCCATTGTTATAAATATTATATGCCATAACACGAGCTAAGATTAATAATCTCAACAAGAATGAAAATCAGGATAAGGCAATTGGAAGAGGAAGGAGGGAGGGGGAGGAAAAGGGAAGAGGATTAAAAAAAGAAACAAGCTGTGGAATGTACCTGTACCCACTCCCCAAGATGATCGTATACTGTATGTAATGCAAACATGTACTAATAAAATTTTTAAATGTTAAAAACTAAAAAAGAAAAGTTGACTGTAACCTGGAAGTTTTTTTAAAGAGGAAACAAAGGAGAATGTAGCTAAAGGGACTACTTGATCAGTTCAGCATCACACTATTAAAGGTCCCTCTCCTTAATAGTTAGGGTTTATGTCTAGACATCATAGGTGGGGCATTTGAGGGGTGACTGGATCATGAGGGCACGGTACTCAGCAGTCCCCAGATTTGTCGTTCACATTTACCAAAAAGATATGTAAAGATGTAGTGGAGGGGGGCTTCATAGGCAAATGTTTCAAGTAGCTGTTCAGAGTTTGCCGTCTCTTTGCTTCTTAGACTACAGAGTCTCCCAGATGAGCGCTTATTTCCAACAACCAAACAGAGAGAATCAGGACTGACATGTTTTTATGTTTGTCTTTCTTGGTTTAACATAGAAAATCTACTGGAATCAGGCTAATTTACAGATGAAGGGGTTTATTTTCCCTTTGGTTTGTGGACATAATTGTCTCCATTAACTTTAATGGGAATTTCAGGGCCTGGTCTGAGGGAGGGAGAATGGGGGGCTTACAGCAGAGCTCTAGCCCTGTGTTATTAAATCCGTAGAGGAGAAATGCAGTGTGGGTTTTGACATCCGACGTCTGCACTGTGAATGAAATAGAAGCTGTTTGAAAGCGCTCACATTTCTCTCTACTGATGTCTTACAGGGAAATAAAATAGAAGCCCAGTACATGCAGGAACAGTTTTATGTGGCCTTTGAAAAGATTAAGGATCATCTTTAGAATCCCCCGAACATTGCGTATTGAGTAACAGGGACGTGAACAGCAATACACACATACCAGGAACACGGAGCCAACTTCTGCGTCTTGTAACTGATGTAAGTCTCTCTCTAGAAGGCCAGGTTGGCCAGGAAAAACTTCCATATTCTGTCATTCGGAGTGACAACCTAATCTCCTGAGAAATGAGTATGAGATACTATCAGGAAAGTATTTCAAGAACCTCTGTTTCACTCTCGCTAAGAAGGTACATCAGAAGTACTACAGACATTTGACCAAGATGACGAAGTTCACATTCGATGATGGAACTAGCTTAATGAATGAATGGATCATCACCGTGACATTGTGTGCTCTGAAAATGATGAAAGGGCTCTGGTCTGTGGAACTGTTTTTAGGATTTTAATTCATTGGTACAAATGTGGGTTGTCTTGTTCACTGTGTGGTGCAGTGTGCAATACAGTACTGTAACCAAGAGTGTTGAATATGGCCCTGGGTCTCAGGAAACTACATTGTGATAAATATACAAAGCTTGGGAGCCCTTTTTCCAGTTCCAAGCTCTGATCAAATTGTCAGGGATCTTGAATAACATAAGAAGGAATTGGGATTTATAAAATTTTTTCAAATGATGGAATATATGATGTTTTTAAAAAAGGACAATAAGGTGCTGCCATGAGTTAATATGAGTTTTAGAAGGGAATCTGACATCACTATAGAGAAGGAATTGAGAAGAAGAAAGATCATGGATAATGATATTTATGCAGACTATTTTAATAATAAATAATGAGAGTGACCTGACCAGGAATAGGATCACTGGAAATAGGAATAGGAAAGTAGTCTACCCAGCCATTCCTTTACTCACTCCACCCCCATATATCCATCCATCCACCCATCCATCTATCCATCCATCCATCCACGCATACCAACAATTATTTATGAAGCGTAGCCACCACCAGTGCTTCCTCACCAGGCATTTTCTTTCCTTTATTTCTCCAACAGACATGCGTTTCTTTTGAGACCAAATAGTCATGTAGTTTTGTAAAAGCCAGACTCTTCCCCAGTCCCAGGAACTTGAGGTCAATTAACCAGAACCATTCACTCACTCAGTGTTTTCGAGCATGCTGTAGGTCAGAGGCACTGTTTTCAGAATTAAGGGTACAGCAGTGAGATGAATGATCATGGTTATTTTGATTAAGATGCTTACATTCTGATGTGGGAGACACTATCTCAACTGAGTATGTTTTATTTTATTTTGTATTGTAATGGAACATCCGATGCTGGATACTTCATAAAGAAAAGAGGTTTATTTACTTCACGGCTCTGGAAGTTTACGGCAGCAGCATCTGCTCAGCTCTGGGACATGTGAGAGAGAGACATAGATACTGAGATGGAAAACCAGAGATGAGGACGCCAGGGTCACTCTTTTATTACAGTCCAGTCCTATAGGGTGCAGTGGCACGTACCTGGGAGGCTGAGGCAGGAAGATCACTTGAGTCCAGGAATTGAAAGTCCAGCCTGGAAAACATAGCAAGACCCTGTCTCAAAAAGAAACAAAGATAATCCATTCCTTCAGGAGCTCGTGCTGCAAGGCCAACCCAGCCTGAGAGACCAAACTTAACCCTTCCCATGGGTAGTGCCTTCGGTACGTGATCACCTCTCATTAGGTCTAATCTCTTAAAGATTTGGTTACTTCCCAACATTGCCATACTGGAGGGTTTCAACTTCCAACAAAGACCCTCTGGGGGACAGCCACCCCCAACCATAGCAGGGCTCCTCGAGACAAGTGGCTCATTGTCCATTTCCTAAGGTCTTCCCTGGACACAGCCTCTGCCTCGCAGTAAGGAGAGGGATGGGTGTGACATCGTTGTCCCTTACGGGCCACTCTTTCCCTCTGCCATGGTTCTGAGTACAGAGCAACATGCTCCAGACATGAGTGCAAACATCTTGTCGGCCTGGACCCCCAAGTCTGCCCGGAGAACAGGTGTCCTGGGGGAATTCCTGCTACCGGGGAAGGCTTTGCTGGAAACAGAAATGAGCCCGTGTTGATACAATTGTGAAGATGCGGAGTGTTTGTTGTTGGGGTGGCACAACCCAGCCCAAGTCGTGTAATGAAATGCCAGGGGGCGCAGGGGAAGGCAGAACAGTTGGAGGGAGTGGAAAGAGGACCTGAAGAGCATGCATGAGCTGGATCATGACAATGATTGGGGAGTTAAACCGGGAGTGGTGGCGCACACCTGTAATCCCATCCCTCAGAAGGCTGAGGCAAAAGGATCGCTGTGAGTTCGAGGCCAGTCTGGGCTACACAGTGAGTTCAAGGCCAGCCTGGAAAACATAGCAAGACCCTGTAATAAAACAATAACAACAATAACAAAGTTAACTAGGCAAATAGCAAGTGCAAAGCTTTGGTGTGGAGAAAGCATATCAGGCGACAGCTTGGGCCTTGAAATGGTCTGGCATGGTGGAGGAGCTGTGCAGCAATTTGTCTGGCTGCACGCAGGTGCTGACTGGGAGAAGGCGTTTGTCTGTCTGTGAGTCAGCTCGTCACTGCAGGGCACCTCCCCACACGCTGATTCTGGGTGGTGGGAGAGGGCAAGAGTCCCAAGCAAAGGGGCAAACCAAATGTCAGCGCCTTTACTTAATCATTATAATTAGGGCGGAATTAAAGGTTTCCTTTCTGCTTTAGGCTTGCAGCATTTGCTGTCACTAAATACCATTAAATGAAGTGATACTGGCTATTAGGGTCTTTCAGACTATTCCCCTTGGGCTCACGAGGTCCCTTTAGAGAGATTAAACTTGGGAACCAGTGGTGTAAATAGGAATTATCTAGGCAAAATTAACAACAGTGGGCAGATGCCACTTGAGTTGTATATATTTATAGTCTTAAGAAAGGAGACCTAAAAATACCCTTAGAGCAGTGACACGTTTTGTAGCAGATTTAGTTCTATAGAGAGGGACAATTACCCCATTTGCCAGGCATAATTCTTTTTAAAATGTCTCCTCTAAGGCTCACAAATTTTATCATAAAGAAGTACCTGCGGTCATAGAACTTGTTAGATGTCTTGAGGAAACCAACAGGCTACGAAATACTCTTAGGTCAGCTTGCATAACTAAAAATTTTGCTTTTTCCCTGTGTTTCCTTTTATTTTTAAAGCATGCTAATTAATAAGTGATTTCCTACCACTCAAGTTTATAAGCTTTTTTATTTGTAGGCAGAAGTATGCTACTTTTATATTTCTTTCAAAGCTTAGTGCAACCGAGCTTAATAAGTAAATAGACCCAGTCTCACAAGAGAGGTTACCTACAGGCCTGCTCTGAGCCAGGCAGGGCTTCAAGTACTGGTCTTAGTTACTCTCCCGGTCACTGGGACAAAATACCCAGCACCCACAGCTTAAAGGAGGAGAGAGTTTCAGTCCACGGTTGGCTGGCTCCAAGGCGGAAAGGGTATGGTGGGAGGGAGAGGCTGACAGCTGAAAGCTGTTCAATCTACAGCAGCCAGGAAGCAAGGGAGAGAAGGGAGGAGCTGGGGACACCCTCCCAGGTCACACCCCAGTGACCACCTCCAGCCAGGCACTGCCTTCTTACAGCACAGCCACTCAGCTCCTGGCTGGAAGAATCCACTGACAAGTACAGTGTCCCCTCATCCAACCACCTTCTACACACAAAGGAGTTTGGAGAGGGGGCATTTTAGATCTCAACCTTAACAGTGTCAAAAAGAGGTTTTCCGCCATAAGAAACTTGCATGGGGGGTGGGGGGTCGCAAACAAATAAATGAGTAAATACATATAATGTTGAGGTAGAGTGTGCGTGGCATGTTTCAGGCACAGCAGAGAGGCCAATGTGGATGGAGTAGAGTGAGTGAGGGAGAGAACGATGGGATATAATCTCCGAGTAGCTACTGGTCAGATCTGGGAGGGATGGTAGGTCTGTGGAGGAACTCTGCCTTTTATTCTGTCAAGGGCAGCTACTGGAATGTTCCAAGAGGAGTGTGTGGTCTGCCTGTTAAAACTCCAACCCCTTGTACCTTAGAATGTGACTGTATTTGGGGCTGGAACATTTAAAATGGTAATTTAGTAAGAAATCAAACAATAATAAATGCTGGCAAGGCCATGGTGAAAAAGGAACTCTCCTTCATTGTTGGTGGGAATGTAAACTGGTGCAACCATTATGGAAATCAGTATGGTGATTTATCGAAGAACTGAAATTAGAAATTCCATACGATCCAGTGATCCCCCTTCTAGATATCTTCCCCAAAAAGCTTAGGACACCATACCACAGTATGTGTGCCAATGTTTATAGCAGAACAACTTGTAATAGATAAATCCTGGAAGCAGCCTGTATATCTATCAGCAGATGACTGGATAAAGAAAATGCGGTATCTGTATATAATGGAATACTACTCTGCTATAAAGAATGACAGATTTGAGACATTTGTAGGAAAATGGATGCACCTGAAAAATATAATGTTGAGTGAAATAAGCCAGATACACAAGCTTGAATACCACACAGTATCTCTCACTGGAGTGAGGCAAAATGCAAAGAAAACAATAAGAATGGATAGAAGGGGAAAGGAGATGGATCTCTTGCAATAGCGAAGTGGTCCAAGGGAACAAGCACAAGGGGTGAGAAAGAGAGGAAAGGAAATAAGTAGAATAAAGATTTGCCATGTATAGGAACCTCATAGCTTCAATGAATGTAAACATTATATGCCACAACATGAGCTAAGATTAATAATATCAACAAGAATGAAGAATGAGACGGGGAAAGGGGGGAGAAGGGGATTAAAAGAGAAACAAGCTGTGGCATGTAGCTGTACCCACTCCCAAGATGACCGTAAACTGCATCAACCGCACACATGTACTAAAAAAATTTTTTTTAAAAAGGTAATTTAGGTAAAATGAAGTCATATGGTAGACTCTAATTCACTAAGATTGATGTCCCTAGGAAGAGAAAATTAGGATGCGGACATGTGCACAGACAGAGGAAATACCATGTGAAGCCAAAGGGGGAAGGTACGCGGCCATCTGCGTGTCAAAGGCAGAGACCTGACTGAAGCCAGTGTGGCACCACCTTGATCTTGGACTTCTGCCTCCTCCGTCGTTCGGCCACTCCGACGGCCCCGCTTTGACGCATGCACCAGTCTCCCTTTGGACAGCTCACTCCAGCTCCGTGTGTGCAGGGCCTGGCTCCAGGGCAAAGCTGGAAGACAGGTAGCAGCTGCCTAGATGAAATGTGCTGGTGCTGAGTTCTGAAAGGTGGAAGAGGCCGGTGGTGAAAATGGTCAAATTTGGGGTGTATTTTGATGGGAAAATTTGCTCTTGAAGTGATGCTGGGTATAAGACAAAGAGAGGTGGAAAGACTGTCTCCAAAGTTTTGGGCCCGAGCGACTAGAATTGTGAAGTCATCACTTACTGCGATGAGACTGAAAGCACCGGCTTAGGGGCTGGGAGGTGCAGGAGCTGATGTGTGGCTTTGACGGCCCGCTAGGCAGCCGAGCAGGACCCAGTTCCGGGGAAGGGGAGACCGAGGCCCTCGGCAGTCTCTGGGGAGTGCCTGGCAGAGGACTGATTCTTCAACATTCATGGCATAAATGAGCTGATGAATTTGAAGAAAGAGACTGTAGCCTGCTCTTTTTTGACTTTGGAAAGAGTTTAGTATTTCTCTGTTTACACTTGAAAAAATGTAAATATCTGAGAAAATATAAATGCTACTATGTAGATTTATTTTTTGCTTTAAGCTAGTCTGATTTTTTTTTTGTAAGTTGTAAGATGGCAGCTAGTGGGCTCACTTTGTAAAAATGTGTGCCATGTTAGTGTTTTGAGGGCATTTTCCAAAAACAGGATGTATTGAAATTGAACATATCATTCAAAAAATAAAATTTCTGACGTCTATGATCTCTCTGGAGTGGTTTTGGTCTTTTCTTCTTGATAAACTGCCTGAGTTCCTTGGGCTGTGTCTCCATGGAATCCCCCAGGAAAACTCCAAGGCTGTCCCCTGCGATGTGCCCACTCGGGAGCTCTGTCCACTGGCAGTGAGAACCTGCTCCAAGACATGGGCGGTGTCTGCTGGAGAAGACAGCGGAGGCGAGAGGTTTCCAAATTCTTCCTGGCAGGAGCAGTGACACAAATCAATTTTGCTCAGCTGAGATTCTTTTCTCCATATTCCCTTGATAAGATTTTAAACTTCTAGGAAAATTTCAAGAACGGGTCCAAATTACTTATGTGTTTGAATCAGTATGCTAAACAGGGACATTGTTGACCAAGAGTACTGGGTTAATTCATAAACAATGTCTTCTATATAATAAAAATATTTTAAAATATTCAGCGAGATGGGAAGGAATATTCTCAGAAGTTGTCACTGCTTCAGGTCACCAGGGAACATTGAAAGGTCAGTTCTGCCCTGGCACAGGGCTGGGCTAACTCTAGAGTAACCTTGGCTCATGCCAGATCTGGTGACCGATGCCCCTTCCCAGCCCTTCTCTGCGCTTCCCAGGTCCCACACAGATTCATGGGTTTCCCCAAGGGGTCCGGTGGGCATGGAGTCACAGAACACCTGCCCTGGGTTTGCTGAGGGCTTTCTGCAGGAGCATGGGCAGAGGGAGCTAGTATTGGGCTTCTCTTTGCATGTTGTGGGGCTTGTCAGCAAGTCTCAAGTGTTGCTTCCAGCGAGGAATGGCAGGATCACAGAATTTTTAATACACTCTTGTAGGCGAAACCGAGTCCACAACCTGTTCAAAGACAGCAGGAGACAAGGATGAAAGTCTGATTTGGGCTGTGTGTGCTCAAAATGAGGATGCCGGGATTGCAGTGTGTTTGGGGAGGAGTCGAGCTTGCAGAAACCCTCCAGAGCAGGGGAACATTTCTCCATGGTGATGGTCCAGGTTCATATCTACAGGAGAGCCAGCAGGTCCTGCGAGGAACAGAGGCACACAGACCCGTGTGCACGCTGCTGCCGCCATCCTGAAGGACCCTGGGCTTCCTTAGCTTGAACTGCATATTATCGACTCACAAAAGGCTTCCCCGTGCCATGCTTATTTATAGGAGCAGAAATCCAGCACCACATGGGGGAACTAATTCTTTTGTAATGTTTGGCATATGGCTAGGATGTCGAGCAGTCTATAAAATGAATATGCTCTTTTTTCAAATGTGTGTGTGTGCTTGGTAAAATTTTCAGCAGTGCCCTCGATGTTTTCAAATATTCACTGCTATTCAGAAGAACTAAGTTATGGTTCAATCACATAGTAATTTCTTTAAGTAAACCAAGCAAGGCATCTATAGATCCAAAGCAAAATCTTTACCCACTGGGAGATTGCTTGGGAGCCGGGGGAATCTGGCTGCCCACACTGACTGTCCCCCCGGATGCTGAGGCCCTTCTGTGTTGTTTATTGAATGTGTGGCTTAATGGGCCACTGTTTTATTAAGTGGAGAGGTTTATGGATGGCTGGATGGTCAATAACATTGACCATTCATAAATCAAATAAAAGTTAAATGAAGCCGACACAGGGTAGGCTGGCCATAGCACATATTCCCAAGGCTACTTTGATGGGCAAGTTTGTTCTTTTGCTAGACTCCAGGTTATTCAGGACCTAGTTCCTAGTGGCTGCTTTGGGTGCTGGCTGTGTACAGCAATGCATCCATCATGACCTGTACCTGGTTCCTTGCTTGTTTCTCCCCCTGCAGTGAGACAAGGCTGTTGTGTTCAGTGAGCTGCTCATTCCCCAAGGGCTTGCCACAAGGTGCTTCTGGGTCTGCCAGGATTCAGACAAAAAACTGAGATCACAGTGTCCATTTCCCATAAGGCTTAAGCTGCTTCAAACAGAAGTGCTCACTGTCTGTTTCCTTTGGGGAGAACTGGAAGGTTCTTAGAGATGATTATTCAGCTTTCTGTTACTGCAAGAAAATACCTGAGGTGATCCATTTAAAAGGAGGGAAGGGTAGTTTGGGCTCCGATTTCAGAGGGTTCAGTCCATGGTGCCTTGGCTCTGTTGCTTTGGGCTGGGTGGCACTGGATGCTGTGGCAGGACCCTGTAGCAGAGGAGCCTGCTCATCTCATGCTGGCCAAGAAGCACAAAGGTAGGAAGGGGCTGTGATCCCACCGGGCCATCTCTTAGCATTTGCACCTCTTCACAAGGCACTGCAGGCTGACAAGCAAGCCATTAGCATACGAGCCTTGGTGTGACACTGACCAAGCCATAATGGAGACTTTTCTTTCCTTCTTCCCACAGCAAAGTCAAGGACAAGCAATCAGGAAAACAAAGGAGCTTCCACTAAACCTGGTGCCATCTTTAGCTTTAGGAATCATACTGAAAACAATACTGCTGCTCATTGTTTATGAAGCTCCTGTGATGGGGCAAGTATCGTGCTACAGTCTTTATAACTGTTGACTAAGATGCTCAGAACAGCCCTACAAGCAGCTGTTGTCCTCATTTTATAGATGAGCTGGACTTGGAAGATGAGGTGATAGGGTGGGACTCAAACCAGAGTCACATTATCATCAATCATTTCAGGATGGACAAATAAGCCAAGGGCAGATGACGCTGAGATTGGAGTAAACTAATTTCATGGCAACGCACAATTTCTGAAGGTGAAGCCTGAACTGGGTATTAAAAGACAGTGACGAGGACATGGGGATATAATTTCACAGACCTCTGTGGCCCTAGGAGGATGATAGTTGTTATTCTGTTATTCATGTAGTGTTTAGCACACCCTAGCATTATTCTATACCTTTCTGCATATAATTATGCAATTCATCCTTCCTGTGACCCCCGAGATAGGTGCAGGGTAATCTCCCCATATCTTCTCAGACAATCAGGAGCTTCTTTAACATTACAAACATTTTTTCCATCTTCATTGAGATATAATTGACAAATAATAATTGTAATATTCAAAGAATACAACACGATGATTTGGTATACACGTACGGTAAAACCTTGGATGGCAAGTAACTTATTCTGCAAGTGTTCTGCAAGATGAGCAAACATTTCTAACAAATTTTAACTTGATAAAAGAGTGATGTCTTGCAATACGAGTAGTACGTGATGCTGAACTGAACCAATGGTTCTCTCCTCTCTGAAGGACTGTGGGTCTTCATCTCCCAACATCAAGAGGTTATGGAAGAGATCTCATCCGCAGAGGAGGAGAAAAAGGCAGAGGAATCCCTCACTACACATGATATTAGGGAGTTGTGTAAATTGTGGGAGACTGCAAAATTTTGTAGAAAAGTGCCACCTGAATAATGCTGTAGCAGTGCGAGCTATGAATCTATTTAACGACAGTGCAATGTCACGTTTCCATGAAATCCTCAAAATGAGGCAAAAGCAAGTGTCTTTGCATAGGTCCCTTGTTTAAGTTTCATGAAAAGAAAAAAATTCCAGTGAGCCAATAGACAGCAGGGATTCCACTAGTGATAGGGAAAGTCGTCCTTCACAATAACCCTCCTCTCTCCTGTCTCCCTCACACCAGCCACAGAGGTTTTCAAAGATAAGTGCAGGTTAATTTGCTTATTTTCTCTATATTTTGTATTTTCTTTATTATTTTTATTATATTACAGTATTGTAATCATTTTTATGTGAATATTTTTGGGTTGTGGAACAAATAATCTGAGCTTTTATTATTTCTTGTGGGGAAATTCACTTTGATATACAAATGCTTTGGATTACAAGCATGTTTCCAGAGCAAACTGTGCTCTTGAACCAAGGTTTTACTGTCCACTGTGACATGATTACCATAAACTGACTGTTTACTGATCACGTCACAGCTTTTTTCTGTGTGTGAAAAAATTTAAGATTAAGTCTGAACAAGTTTCAAGTCTATAATAGGCCATAGCTATTAGTAATACTTTGGGTCATTGTGTGCATTGTCCAATAAAATTTGGGTCAACTATCTCGTGCACTCATTTTGAATGTCACATTTGTCCATTTTAATTATGATGATGATTTTTTTTCAAGTAAAGTTATTTTTAAAAATTTCTAAACAAAATCTTTTCACTGAAAGGGCATGGACCCTCTGGAAACCCTCCCTCTGAGTCAGTCAGTTTGTGGAGAAGTGTAACAGAAGCCATTCCACTCCTGCCACCAGCTTGACACCAGAATTATTAAGCATTGGAACCACTGCTGTAAATAAAATATGCAGAACGCAGGCCTGTATGCTGTAGAAAAGGAGACAGACACTTGAAAAGCTCTTGATGAAAGCCACGGTTGCACCTTAGCATTCCAGGGTCACACATCCATATGGTTCCTGAGGAAGATTAAGAAGCCCCTAGGAGTTCACCTTGAAATGAGAGAACATTCGGGAGTTACTGCTTTACATAAAAATACATAGTTTGGGGCCGGTGAGATGGCTCAGCGGCATAAGCGCCTGCCTGGCAAGCGTGAGGTCCTGAGTTTGACTCCCAGAACCCACATAAAGGAAAAAAAAGGCCAGTGATATCGCTCAGCGGCACAAGCGCTTGCTGGCAAGTGCAAGGTCCTGAGGTCGACTCCTGGTACCCACATAAAAACAAAACAAAACAAAAAAAAACGTAGTTCGTAATGGACCACAGATTTCAAAATGACAGTGGTCCATCATTTAAAAACTCAAGTATTATAAAAACTGTCACAGAATTATTTGTAATTATCTTATCATCCAAGCAATCCATATCTCTGTAAGAAAAGTAAGAAAGTTCAAATAAACAAGAACACTTGTCCATAACCCCTGTCTCAGTGGTTGCTGTTGTTTTGTGTGGCTTTATTTTCAGGGACAGCTGTGTTTTTCTGACATGGACTAACAAGTGTGTGATTTGCTTTTGCTAATTGCTATTGCTAGTCAGGGTTGGCCCCGATTTCTAGTCACTTCCAGCAGTCACCTGCTGAAGGTGACTCAGTGAAGGTGCGAGGGTTCTACCTTTTCTGGCCAGATGATAGGAAAGAAAATTAGAATAATAAAGAAGATTAGGACTTAAAGATGATCTACTGCAGTGAGAGATGCACAGTTGCCTGTAAAGTCGCCCAACAAATTCAAGAACAAAGCCAGGACAGAGCTAAGGCCCGAAACATTTGAGTTGTGATTGCTTGTTCCCCACCGTCTTGATGGGCACCAGAATTCTGGCAGTGCTGAATGCGCTGACCTGGCCTCTTTCTTTGTCTTCATCTCCACTCAAAGCAGAAACTTCCCTGCCTGCTGTCACAGGTCTGCAGGTAGAAGGTTTTCTGCTTAGGAACAGCTCTACTTAAACTAAATCTGTGTGTTACATCGAGGAAGTTTAGGTAAGAAGAGGCACTGATAGCTTAATTTTCATAGTGACAAGTGAGAGAGGAAGATGCTATTTGGGGGAACAAGAACTAAAAAGACAAACACAAAGAGAATCGCCCCCAAGAGGCCTGGTGGGCTCAGTGCAGAGACGGGCGAGGCAGAGAAGCAAGTGGTATGGGGGGTAGGCTGGGGACATTAGGAAAATAAATCACCATGGGCTGGAGCAATCAGCGTCTTGACTTTCCCTGAAATTAATTTCTTCCTTTTATTTTTTATATTCTATGTTTTTTTACAATTTCTTTGGTTTGATTTAGACCCTCCAAAAACTCTGTATTGTCATAATCTCCCTCAGCAATTTTTATTTGTGATTAACAAATCTAAATTTCCTATGATTTTTGCAATCTTCAAGCTTCTTCCCTGTGGTGTAAATATATTCAATAATATGTATTCTTATTTTGTAACAATCCCTAGAAACAGGCTAACACTTTAGAATTAAGCATGGCTTTGGCAAAAGTGAAAAATATATTTTTCAGCTAAATTAAAGCAGAGTTCTTGGTCAAATAGCTGTTAAAATATAAATAAGAACTGGAATGAAAATAATCCAGAGAGGATTATAAAAGACCAGCTCTGCAATGATGGTAGTTATGATTTTGTTGGCCAGGAAAAAATGATAGTGTTTCCCATGGCATCCAAGAACTAATATCGTGATTTATGGAGCATACAAAATCTTTTATTTAAACTCGTGGGAAATTTCAGTGTTATATATACCAAGATAATACTTGAGAAAATAAAGAGTCTTGTGTTTTAATTCCATGAGATGGTATAAAACTATTAATGTGTGGGAGTTCACAGCTTCCCACCCCCCTTCGCCTCAGCATCTTCTCCAACACTGCTTTTTTTGGAGGGAAAAACATGCCACATGAACAGAGTCTTGTGCAATGCGTGATGCGTGTGTTGGAGGAGAGAGCGTGGAGGTAGTGTGTTGGATGCATATAGCATACAGCTGAAGAAGTGGGGGGCCTGGGGCCTGAGCGGGGATCAGAGTGGGTTGGGCAGTTGCTTAGAGCAGAAGGAAGAGTGAGGCCTGGGAGATCTGGGGGCCAGAGAAGAGACCAGAAGAGTAGATCTTGATAGAAATCGCACGGTCTGGTTTCTGACCTGCCTCAGGTGTTGGATGAGTGAGAATCCGAATCCCATTCAGTCAGCGCTCTTCCCCTGTGTGCCTGCTTCACAGCTGCAGGGAGGGTCAGGACTACGCAAAGACTGAGAGCAGAGTGACTGAGCCCAGGCTTCACTCCTAGCTGAGTCTGAGTTGGAGGACAGAAGCCTCTGAGCTGTGTGTTCATTATTGTCTTCATTTCTCCTAGCAAGTGTCTGGCACTGATGTTAATTTCATTTAGTTAATTTCACTCACAGGTGGGAAACTGACTTAGGTTGCATAAGCAGACCAACAGAGTCCCATGTGCAAAGCCAGGCCAACCCCATGCTCCGACTCTTCCTGTTCTTTGTGAAGCATCATTCAATTTAATTTTAATTTCTTTGTTCTTTCCACTTGATGACCCAATGACAAGTTTCCCTTCTCCCTCGCAATGCTAATCAGAAAAGCTGAGTGGTGAAATGCCAGTTCTACGTGCAGCTTTGCTGACTGAGTCGTTTGATCTCAAGTCCCTGAAAATCTCAGATTTTCTCAAGTGAAAAACAGAACTACGAATGTTATTAGTCCTGCAGAGGGTTGGTTTATGAAGTCTAGCGGGGCAAGCCTGCTCTTTCAGAGAAAAGCGCCTTAACCAGAATCAGCGTCCTTCCCGTGGCCCTCCTGAGGCCCCCCGAGGCCCCCCTGACCCTCTTGAAGGTGTCTTCTCACCACATCAAGCCTGGACTGGGCTTGGGTTCTGGGGCGCATGCAGAGCGCAGAAGCTGAGTTGCGCCTCCACTGTGTGAGAAATGCAGAGGTGAAGCACTGGGCACGCAGGTGCTCTCCCGCTCAGTTTTTAGCAGGCAGAGGTCTCAGAGTCGGCAGCACATGCGCACTGGAGTACCAGACCATAGAATAAACCCCATCCAAACACAGGGCAGTGAGTGATGGTGTCCCCTGGACACTCATCACACTGCACACACAAGTAACCTTATGTCAGCGTCCTCGACCCGGGCTAAGTGGTGACGGGGGTAATGTGAATTTATATTCCCGGCCTCTAATCTAATAAATTCAGAATTAACTCTCTCACCCATACTGATCCTGGAATAAACAGCATCAGCAGTGGGCCGTGCCTTCTTTTGTGAGCCTCCCTGTAGCTCCAGGACTGCTTGGAGAGGGTCCTTCCTTTGATGCCTGGAATTATTCAAAACTCAGTAAGAAGAGAAGTCAAAGTATTTAACAGCAGGAAGATCGAGTTGTTTCTTTGTGGTCAGGCAGCTTGGTGAAGACAGGTCGCCTAACTCCCCTGCAGCCGTCTGAGGTGGAGAAACTCGGAAGGTAGAGCCACTCCATCAAGAGGGTAACAACGATGTGAAAGGAACCCCTCTGCTTTACATTAGAGCTGATCCGTGGCTAACAGGATCCAAAGGAAGGGACAAAGTGACTCCATGTCCGCTTGCCGAGTGTGTGGTGTAAGGAGGGTGACCCACCGACCACGCTAAATGGTATTCTGGTATTCCAGCGGAAGAAAACAAAAATGTACAACATGGAATGCAGGTGAGATCCCAAGAAGTACTAGGTGTTTTTTCCTGGTGTGGGAAGAAGTTCGTTTCAGGCATGGGGTCTTTTTTTCGGCTTCTGAAAGTCCTCCTTAGAGGCTACCCACTCTCCTGGTCGGAGAACAGCTCTTCCTCCCCAAGCCTGAGCCTATGAAGAGGGTTGGTGATATGGTTCATCCAAGGTGGCCCCACTTCCTCGCAGTCCACTTGCTGAAGCTGTCGATGAAGCGAGGGACCTTAGGACCGAATGGCTTTCCAGAACCTCATCCGCTGGCCACCAAGCTTTCAACGCAAGGAGTCTTCTGGGGGACATTCTCAATTCCAACTGTAAAGACGCCAAGGCCGCAAGTTCAAGTTGATTGGATGGAAACCCCTACCAATGCCAAGTGCTCCCACCGAGTCTGCATCACCTGAGCTCTGTACCAGGAACTCTGCATACAGAAGGGTTTGTCTTACCACAGTGGAAGAGGCACGAAAATAATCCCCGGGGGAACGAGGCTGAGGAAAATGCTTAGTTTTGTTCTGATTGAACAGCTTATACCAAATAGATCTTTTATTTTTAAAATAAAAAGGGAAACTGGAGAACCAAAAGCTTTCAGCTAGTCCTGCCTGCCAATGGGGTGACTGACCCAGCATGGACACCACGCGTCCCAGCAGCGGCTCCCTCGGGCTGCCAGTGTCTCGACCTTGATGCAGGTTCTGGCAGACAACCTGGCAGCTCTTTCAGTCCATTAAGACAGCAGACACAGGCACACTCAGAAGCGCGTGGCTGAAATCAGGTTAATTTCAGCCTTCCTTTGCTGCTGGGCTCTGACAGCCGGTGCCAGCTCAGCTCCAAAATCTGCAAGGTTAGGTCATGGTACAAGCCCTGCTAATGGACATTTCTCAGGAGGGCATTGCTAATGAATGCAGGACTGGGTGGCTGCAGAGTTCTGTTTCAAAAAGAAGTTTCCAGCCTGTGGTGAGGAGATGGAAGTGAGACAGAGCAGAGAAAATGGGAGACAAATGTGCAGAAGGAGTCAGGTGAACGGGAAAGGGTCTTAGACTTGGCCTGCGCTCGTATCCGAGATGTAGTTACTTCAGAAACGGTGGGCTTCTGGGGTTATGTGCCTGGGCTTCTCATGAAACTCCAAGGCTTGTCTGCAGCCTGCATTATGGCGGCAGTGCCTGTGTGTCTGAAGAAGATGGCGTGGACTATGATCGCCTATCAGCCAACTGCAGTTGGGTTTTAGACCATTTGCCTATATTTCCTTTCTCTGCATTCTGCTTTGTTTACATACTTGCCCAGGTCTACTTACAGTCAGAAAATGGCTATTCAGCCTTTTTAAAAAAATTTAGGCTGGTGAGATGGCTCAGTGGCATAAGCGCCTGCCCAGCAAGCACAAGGTCCTGAGTTCGACTCCTGGAACCCACATAAAGGAAACAAAGGGCCGGTGATATTGCTCAGCAGCATAAGTGCTTGCCCGGCAAACGCGAGGTCCTGAGGTCGACTCCCGGTACCCACATAAAAAAAAAAAAAAAAATTCAGAGCAGAATGATCCAAATTCACATTTGGGGAAGATGGAAGAATCTGGAGGTACTATCTTTATGATGATGTGGCCCTCAGGGAACACACTTTTCTTATTGGGAGAAGTGGCACTTTCCTCTCCAGCCATTAACTGTCTGATGGTTGTGTTTCTCTGGTGGTCAGGTCATCTGCCCACCCTCCCCAGGCCCTTGGTGGTACCCTACTTCACTCTTTCTCTTCCCCAGCCCTACTCCATGCGGCTTAACGAATGACAATGTGCACCCACTCTGGACTGGGCATGGGGCTAAGTGCTGGCTCTATGAGATAATTACATCTGACCCGTGCCCATAAAGGGATCATAGTCTAGTGCCAGGGCCTCGGCTGCCCCCAGAGGGAAAGGGCACAGCAAAGAGAGCAGAAAAATCCCAGCCAAACCTCTTTGCTCTGTGATTCTTACCTAGGCTTTCTCCTAGGTTCATTTGGTGTGTGGTTGGATACGAAAGACGAACAGAAGCTCCATTAAATGGGCATTTTTTAAAATGATGGTTTAAATAGCAGTGCTGCTCATGGTTAAGCGCCTGAACTTTAAAATGAGAGAGACCTAACTTGGAATCCTGGCTCTGCCACTCATCATTGTGTGACCTTGAAAAATGTACTTACCCTCTCAGAGCATTGATTTCTGTGTCTGCCAAAGCAAGACGGTAACTTCATAGTTCAATGAGATACTGTAGAAGGACCTACAAAGTGATTATCAAATAGCAGGTGCTTCAGAAAGGATGACCAGTAGCACTTTCTAGCTACTTTTGCTTGTGGATGAGTTAGCTAACATGTGTGTGGGGGGGTAGCTGTGGTCTTGGAGGAGAGGAAAGCTGGGGCAACTAGCATGAGCTATGGGTGGCTGGCCAGGAGTCAAGGTGGGTGTGAGGAAGTTGGGGTCCCTGTAACATCTTTACTTTGGCAACTGATGAGTTTTGTCTTATGAAAAGGAAATGGCATCTTTACTGGGCCAGATAACCAAGCCACAACTGTCAGAGCGCTTTTTAAATGGAGCTTTGCAAATGTGTGTGTGCAGCCTGCGGTAATGAGATTCATGCTTCTTCAGCGGTAATCCTCCACTAGACAGCATTTTAAATCTTTTTCCTACTTGGTGCATGGAACTGGGGCCCAGGATATACATATTTTCCAAGTGTCATTTTTAATTTAATGCGTGATTGACCATATTACCACTGGCACAGCTAAATAGTTAAACTAGAATCCATCAATTTGTTCCAAACTGTCGACATGTAGGGTAACGCTACGGTTAAATTAAATTTAAATATAAGAACAAGAGGCAGCTTGGTTTCCTGGCAGCCCTGGGGCCTGCTCTGTCAGTGAGGCCTAGCGGTGGGTGGGAGAGGACATTTTAAAGTATGAGGTGTTTTCCCCATCTTCCCTTAGTTTGGCTTGGGGAACGTGCTGGTGCTACCACATTTCTGGTTATTTTCTCTTGTGTGAGTGGCCAAGCAGATCAGGTGTCTGGATTCTGGCAGGAAGGCCCTGTGCAGATGCAAAAGAAAATCACTGTTAATAGGGAAAACCTGGTTTGCAAATTACAACGTTTCAGAACTAGAACAGATTTGGGTGACCGAGATTTGGGAATGGCCAATTCAGGGAGATGGATCAGGGCTTGGGTCCAGTTTAGAGTTCAGGCAACTTGTCCAGGGACACCTGGGACGAGCCCTGAATGCTCAGATTCAGAGTGAAACTCTGGCTTTTCTATCCTGTGATGCTTTGTGCAAAGATGCAGCTAAGTGGTTCTCTGCTGCCGTTTCCATGAGAATTTGGGCTCTCAGTTTTTTGTAGGTAACATGGAGATAGTAAGAGTAGCTGCCTCCTAGGGTCATCTGGAGGATTAAGTGAATTACTAGATGTGAAACAATGAGAACTATGTGTGGCATTCGTTCAGAGCTCGATAAATCTAAACTACTGTGTTGCTGTAATAATAAAAATGGCCATTGATTTATTGATTGTACCAGAAATTGAACCCAGGGCCTTCACCCTGAGCTACAGCTCCAGCCCTTTTGAGACAGGATCTTGCTAAATTGCACAGACTGGGCTTAAACTTGCAGTCCTCTTGCCTCAGCCTCCCAGAGTGCTGGGATTGCAGACATGAGCCACTATGCCCAGCTTTTTACAACACTCTCCAAGCATTTTCTCAGAATGTTTTTCCAGGAATGGGGACCCCGGGATCACTGGAGTCCCCTGGTGTCATGCAGTATCAGTATCGCGCAGTCCTGTGGTGGTGGGTGTATTAGTCTTTTAGGGTTGTAGTAACAAATTACCCCAAACTGGTGGATTTCAGCAACAGAAATCTGCTCTTTCACAGTTCTGGAGGCCGGAAGTCCAAAGTCAAAGCTCCCTCTGAAGGGTCTAGAGAAGGGTCCCTCCTCGTCTCTTCGAACAGCTCCTTGTGGCTCCTAGTGCCCCGTGCTTCTCCCACATCATGCAATCTCTATCCCCATACGCATGGCCTTCTCTCCACCATGTGTCTTCTATGTCTCCTTTAAGGATATTCGTCACTAGATTCAGGGCCCAGCTGGGTAACCCAAGATCTCATCTCATCTTCGCTTTGATTGCACTGCAAGATCCCTAACTTAGTTATGTGTGCAAGACTCTTTTTCCAGATAAAATCACATTCACATTCACGGTTCTCGAACATGGACCTCCCTTTGGGGCCTACCGTTTACCTCAGGTAGCCATTGTTGGTGTAGGAGCTACGTATTGGAAATGGAACAAAACTAGAAAGATTAAACCCTTAAACTTGGATTTGGTTGAACTTCGTGCTAATCTGCCATCTTTTTTGGTACTTAGAGGGGTAGAAATGGTGAAAAGATGGTGACTGGAAAGGCTTAGCATTCAACTCATCAAGAAGAAACAGGGTGTGACTGGTAGATAAGGTGGACATTCGTTCATTCATTCACTCAACAAACACTGATCAAGAGCCAACCACACCCCTGACACTATTGTGTGCTATCCTCCAGAGATACAAAGATCACGAAGACACCATTCCTATCTTTTTGGATCCAATAGTGAGGCAAGAAGTAGATGTGTAAGTAACAAATTCTAATCTGATGAAGGCCAGGCATGAGAGCAGAGGGGCCTGCCCCAGAGTGAGGCGCAAGGAGAGAGGGGTTAAGTCTGTGTCCCGTCAGACTTCCCAGGGGAGGGGAGGTGACACTGAGAAAATCTGGGAGAAGGATTCCAGCCAGGGAAGAGAGAGCAGGAAAGGGCAGAGGGCTGACCAAGCTTGAGGGATGGGCCATGGGAACAAAGGCATGGGGTGAGTCAGAAAGCGGACCTAGAGGGTCACAGGGTGCTCAGGTCACGGAGAGGGAGAGGGAGGGCTCAGAGAGACCACAGCAGCAGGCAGGGCACGTGGCGGGGAGCCCTGTATGCCAGGCCAGGCACACAGCGTGGCTCTTTTCCTTCAGGAATCTGTTACGCCTTTGCAAGTGTTTTAAGCCTCCTTGGAGCCTCAGATTTGCCTTGTAGAGGACCTGCTCTTGGCTGCAGAGGAGGAGGGAGCAGAAGGCCAGTTAAAGAGCATTTTGTAGAAACTCAGTGAAGAGAGAATGAAGACCTGGACTTAGTTATAGGACATTATGGGAGAGGAGGAGAGTCGATGAGCTCGTTCCAGGACAGGGGTGGCAAGTCGGGGACAAAGCACCAGTGTCTGGAGGAGGTGTGGACAGTCCCTAAATGACAGTGGGGGAGGCAGGCAGCAGAACCAGGAGGAGGTACACGATGGACATGAAAATGGGGCACTTCCAGAGGATGGAGTGGACATATCCTGTTTGTAAGCAGAAGAGCTATATTTGGAATTTTCTTTGTGGGGAGAGGGAGCTGACCAGTACCAAGTGCCAGACCGATGGGCAAAGCTTTCAGGTGACCCCATGAGTTTGCAGACACGCTCTGCCGTCTTCACTGCTGTGAGCTTGATTCCTGTCATTCGGAAGCAGAATGGGAGGGCCTGGTACTGATGCAAGGACGCAGTCCTGGGGTGTAAGTGGGCAAGAGGGAATAGGTGGAAGAGAATCGGGTGACAGAGAAGAGAGGTGCTCAGATGATCAGCTGCGGAGTTGAGCCTCGTAGGAGAAGAAGAGGGCCCAGGAGGCGCTGATAGACCAGGAGAGAAAGAGGCCACTGACTAGATTGTGAAATGTAGCATAGAGTGCCGCCATATGCAATGCTAAGTAGCTAGTTATAACGGTAACTTTAATTTTCTCGTCTCATCCAAGATAACTTCATGTTTGGCTGAATGAAGGGTCAAGAGATGTTAAAAGAAAATTAAGTAAAATAAAGAAAATACATGAATCCCAAAGATTACCTTTGATGCATTTAGAAAACCCTTCTGTGGAGTTGAATTGACACATCCAAAGTCACAGAGATGGGCTGGTGAGATAGCTCAGCGGCATAAGCGCCTGCCTGGCAAGCGTGAGGTCCTGAGTTTGAGTCCTGGTACCCACATTAAAAATAAAAACGAAGTCACAGAGATAAGTGGTAGTAGGGCAAAGACTAGAGTAAGAGACGCACTGGTATGGATCACCCTGACTCACATATCTCGTGCAGATTCATTCCTAAACCCCGACGGTTGTCCTTTCTCCATGCACCTTGCCACCCAACCTTCCATGCCTTCCTTCCACCTCCACCTTAGTTCCCAACCTCAGCACCTTGAGACCGATTTAACCAGGGACAGCTAAGTGCTGTCCACACATCTGGTCCCAGCTCTACCCTGATTTTGCTTCCCTGGCCATCAAAGAATGTAGTTTCCAGAGAAGAATGAGCACGCTTTCAATGAACAAGGTGTTTCAGTACCTCGTATACATTTCCCCCACTAAAAGCTCTTTGTGATTTTCCACAAGGCAGAAAGAATCCACATTCCTCACCTCTGCTATCTGAGTTCATGTTGCCTTTCTCACATTATTCCCCTACAAGTTGTCCTTCTCAGCCAGATTGGCCCCGGCCATTCCCTTCCACCTCAACGTAACTGTAATTCTGCTGTTGTATGTTACAACTACCTTCTCCTCCTCTCTAACCATGCTTGTTCCACGCACTTTGAAGTCTTACTCTGTCCTGTCTGCCCCTCCCTCACCACTGCAGCCTTCCACTGGTGTCTTCCTTCTTCTGACTTTCTTTGGCTTTTACTAACTGTTCTGTTCTTGACACATGTTTTGTATAATACTCTGCACTTACCATTGTTCTCATTTCTTCTCCTCATTACCATATCCCAAAATTCTTGGGGAAGCCAACTTGGTACGGTAGAAAGTTTTAAACCAAGAATGAGATGACCTGAATCATGAACAGCGCATCCATTATATAACTTATTCGGAGCAAATCTTGGACACTTGTTGTTTGCCTCAGTTTACAGATATAGGATCTGAAATGAGGTCACACACAGGAGCGTGCTGTACTGTTACATCCTCAAGAAATAACTGAAGCTTTATTCAGAAAAATTACCCTTGATAAATGCAAAATACTAGATATCCAGAAGTGGAGGGTCACTGCGATTTCTCATGTGTCTCAGGCCTGCAATTGCTGGTCAAGTATGTGCCCAGAATATGCCTACAAAGACACTTTATTTTCAAGTTTTGAAAGTCAAATATACTCAATTTGTTTCATTACTGATCTTTTACTTGTTTGCCAGGTACTACAAACAGAGCAACCTCTGCCTACATACCTTAGCTAGAGAAGGGAAGTTTCAGTTACACTTTTTCATAGAAACCAACCCAAAGTTTGGCAGAGTTTTTTAGTAATCCAGGCTTCTCAAAGAATGTCTTGCTGGACAGGATATTATTTGGCTTAGACAGAAAACTCTGCTAGGTTTTCTGCTTTGTGCATGGTTTGGATTTGCAGCATTCACGTCTTTTGACACCCAAGCCTAATGGGTCAAGGGGAAAGAAAGGTGACTCTGGATAACGATGACATTAGCAGATACAGCTGGCCGGCCAGCCCTGCCAAGTCCACCGGCTGCCTGGTGCAGTGCTCAGAGCAAGATGGACAGCCAGCCCTGGCATGACATTGTCAGCTGTGCAGCCGAGTGAGCTTGGTGATAGCCTTCCACCCTCCAAATGGCTTTGATTAGGACAAGGCCCTCGGCAGCTGGGTCAGAGGTAAGCCACGCCACATGTGGTCGGTAGCAGCCATTTTTATCACTGTCACACTGACGGAGATTCTAGTACTCATGTGGTTTCTTAAGCTTTTTTGGCTCTTGTCCTTTAAGACGACAATCATTTTGTGAACTCTCGGGTTTTCTTTTTATAGTCACAATTTTCCCAGACCTGTGCCCTCTATTCCTCTCTAGAATGACATGGAATCACTTTTCTGAGACTGAGTGTGCCGTGATTGGAATCTGAGAAACTTTTGAAGCTGACTTTTATATCCTGTCCTTATTCTGGACCACGAAGTGAAATCTGAAGCAGAGATGGGTAATAAAACTATGAGCTGGGTTGCTGGGGAAATAAATACCAGGCATTCAGTGAAAAGGTGGCAGTGTGGTTTCTCCTGTAGTGTGATGCCCAGACCACCAGATCAATGAAACTTCAAATTTTACCGACAGAGAAACATTCTTTTGCTTACGTCTACTCTTTCATTGATGAGCAGTGCTCCCAGGAGGGATGGACAGGTCATCTGTTTTCAGACACACATGCCCAAATGTTCATGAATTTACCTGGATACTTCCTGACTGAGATTTGTTGAGAGGCTGGGAGGGGCAGAAAGAGGGCACTGGACACTTGTGTGGTGTGGGGAACAGGTGAGGGGAAAGAGAGAAAGGAGCGCTTCACACATCTTTTCCTAGACCTGGCACTCATACGAAATGGAGCAACGGAAATTCAGGACGTCTTAGATGACAGCAATCGAGAAAACGAAGGGCAAGGTTAGAATTCCATAGAAAGAAAACCAGAAAACAACATTACCTGAAGTTTAATACTTTTAAAGAGGTTTAGGTATGAGGTCTGACAGGCCTCATTTTAGACTGTAAGTTCTCTAACATGATGGGTAATTTTATGTGTCAACTTGACTGGGATAAGGGCTGCCCAAATAACCTGTGAAACGTTTCCACGTGTGTCGGTGAGGCTGCTGCCGGAGGGGTTGGTATTTGATTTGTAGACTGACGAGACAAGATCACACTCACCAGTGCGGCCAGGCATCGCCCAGTCTGTGAAGGGCCTAAGTTGATCAGAAGTGAGCGGGAGGTGAGTTCACTCTTTTCGAGCAGGGACATCTACCTGAGTTGGCCCTTGGACGTCGGTTCCCGGGTCTCATGCCTCAGGACTCGGACTGATGGTGACACCATCAGCTCGCCTGGCTCTCAGGTCTTGGGAACCACAATTACAGTCTCAGCTTTCGTGGGTCTTCAGCTTGCAGATGGTCAACTGTGGGACCTCTCGGCTTCCATAATCACGTGAGCTAATTCCCATAATACCGCTCTCTCTCTCTTCTCTCCCCTCCTCCCTCCTCTCTCTCTCTCTTCCTCCCTACCTCCCTTCTAAAGGTTTTCCCTTTGACTAAAGATTGTTTGTACATCGTATTTTATTTGCAACCAAATATAAACACTGCTTAACTTAATCTTTCTTATCTTATTGCAATACGTAATTCCTTAACCCCACACTTTGAATTCCTAAGCCAGTCTTACCAAAGTTATTTTATTTCAAGACTTAACCTATTAAAGCTATCATAATCTTATTTTTTCTAGTTTTAATAAAGACTGAAAAAATGTGTTTCTAAGTTTATCATATTTTCTTTTTGCAGGGGTCAAGTTAGTTTTGATTTAATTTGGGAATAAAAAGGGGACACAATAATATTTATATCTCAAGGGCTATAGAACAGTTCATGGTGGTTATCTTTAATAAAAGTGTAATGTTGTATTTTCATTAATTAGTCCCTTAGCATGACACTGTGGAAAGTCCTTGTTGTATGGCATCAGGAGAGCGGAGAAAGGAGCCTGAGCTTCCAGCAATGTCATATAAAATGCTTGGTTGATGGGGAGAAGAATATATGAGAAAATATTAGGCTATGTGTTTTATATCTAGAAATTATTATATAAAGAAAAAGTCCCCAGAATTTAATCAGTGTACTGCTATCTTATAAGCTAGGTTGAGTGATCTTCTTTACTCAGTTGACAAATTCAAGTGCAAATCTCCTCCAGAAACAGCCTCTCATGGAAATACTGTGTCCCTGGTTATTGGGCACCCTTTGTCCCAGTCACGTTGACACATACAGTTGGCCATCACGACAGAGCTTACACATTCTAAAATGAGGTCAGTCAACCCTTACGCCTAAGCCTTTATGAAAGTGCTATGCTTCTAGAACCCGAGGCCTTGATACCTGGCTTTGACTCCCATTGAACAGATGTGGGGACTGAGAAAATATGTATTCTCCTCCAAACAAATTCGGTTAGATTCGTATGTGTGGACGGGTCATATGCCCATCTGCATCTGAAGAGGAGTCAGATTCATGCAACCTAAATAGAAACAGGAAGCCAAGGTTGTGTGATGAATACAGGGCACTCTCTCTAATCACTTACCGTGCTTAAGGCTACTGTGTTCCAAGTGTAAGAATGGTTTAGAAAATTGTGTGTGTGTGTGTGTGTTGCAGAGAAATGGGTCAAGAGACTGAAGATTCCTTCTGGGATTTGTGTGGCCACTGGGATTCAACAGCATTTATGCAGTGCACATTCTGAATTTTTCAGTAATATCTGCCCAGCTTATTAAGACCACAGCCATCACTGATGCAACGTCTTCATTTTCTTAGCAAATCCAGTTCAGCAAGACGGACCTCGCTTGCCTTGGGCTGCTGAAGATATATACTCAGCTGGAGAAATACGCATTTGACAAACGTTGACGTTTTGGCTTATCACCTGCAGCTGAGGCTTGTCATCGGCCTTCTCGAGGTCAGCTACCCCATCCAGCCCAACCAAGTGCTTTCTGTTTGGGGGGAGGGGATCTTACGGCCTATGACCGGGGTTTGCACCATTCTTTTTACACTGACTGCTCCCTTAATTGAAGGAATGTTATAAAATCTCCCCTCTTCCTGCATGCTACTGATTCATTTATTCATTCAGTTATTTAATAAATAATGCCGGCACTATTCTAGGCCATTAGTCTGGGGTTGGTCAGCAGACACTTTTAAGCTCTGGGGATAAACTGGACATGGTTCCCGCAGAGCGCACAGGTTAGCAAGGAAGATGGATATTAAGTGTATATAATGGCAGCTAATTAAATGCATGATTACAGCAGAGGAAGACAACCAGGGGTTATGGGAACATGGAGCAGGGGTCTTCTTTGGGAAGCTGAAGCCGTAATATGAGGGGAGCATTTGTGTATCAGTGTGGAGCGCTGGAACACTTTCACTGAGTTTTAAGACGTGCCTGGACTCCCGACTCCCTGCCACTATGCTCTTGTGGCCACCTGAGTTGATTTCTTATAGCCGTCTCACTTGACTCGACATTTCTGGAGGCCACTGAGGCAATGGGACATCCATGAACCAGTGACAACCATGCCTGGGTCAGGGACTTGGGGGAACACTCCAGACTTCAACTTTGGATTGTGGCCGTTTATGAGTTTTTACTCCTGGGTATTAAAATAGTCACAGGACAGTCAGTGAATTCACTAAGCATTTTCCTTTCTACCCCAGTACTGGTGATTAGGGCAATTCAGGTTTTTACTCCCCTAACAGACTGAAGGTTCTCTCTTTTTGTTGAAACAAGTCAGCCATGTGCTTCGGGTTATGGAGAACGCCCATCCTCGTAGTCTTCTTTCCACCGAGTTAAGTTTCCAGTTTACCATGAATAACCCGTCGCTCCACCAGAACTTGCCATGCCTCCTCGGGGAAAGAAGGAGAGGAATGAGAGGCCACTCATGTGACAGCACCAGCACTGCCCACCTGTGGCTACCAGGGCATAATTCTTGTTTGGTGATATGGGCTCTTGAGTTGGAGGCAGCGTTTCAATCCGAGTGCAAGAATATCACATCTCTGAAAGCAATGAAGGCAGTTTGGGGGAGGGGAGCCCCATCTATTACACACACGTTTAAAATTTCCAAAGCTTTGAGTGGGAGCTGCTGTTATAAATTCTGTTATCTATTAATGGGATTTGGGCCTGAAACGCCCACACGCTGCTTTGAAATTTTCTTCCATCTGCTCATTTCTACAAAGCTTATTTATTTAGGGCAAGAGAAGTGGCCTACTAATGTCTCAAGCTGAAGCATTTGGACTGTAGATCTGTGGGGGAAATGAATCTGTTTGCCGGGCTCTTCTCTTCTGTGTCTTCTTGAGCCCACTCCTGCAGGTGAGAAGGTTCTGGAAGAGCTGGACTGGAAGGAAAGATGAGCAGCCCCACAAGACTGAAAAGCTGTGGGCAAGAGTTGTCACTCAGCTGTGGAAAATAAGATCAAATGGATTCTTAAGGACTCATTTGTGCATCGACCTGACTTAGACCTAGTTTAAGAAGGGATTAGTTCTTTTAATTTGCCTTTGGAAAATCTCTCCATAAACACTGGTTTCTTTTTAAAAAGAAACACAAACTCAATTTCTGTAGTTTTTCTCTCATTTCCTTTTGGCTATGGGCAACTACACCTAGGAGTCATTTCCTCTCAGAATCACTTTCCTTCTCTTTCATAATAGGCGGAGTTTTGCCCCTAGTTCTGACCCTGAGGCTTTTTGGCCCATGTTGACAGCCGTTGTGGGCAAACCGAGCTGCAGCTTGCAGAGTCCTGACCCCTTCCTTCTCTTGCCTGTCTGCCACTTTTGGCCACAACAATTTTTCCAGTTTTCTCTTCAGAAAAAAATTGGACTACTAAATCTTGTAGTTATTTCATAATCATAAGACCTCTTGGATGCTTATTCCTTCAACAGATATTTCCTGAATCCTCGGTAGGAACTGGACATACTGGTAAGACCTGAGGATGCAGAGGTGGAAAGATAGACAAGGAGCTTACAGTCAAGCGGGAGAACCCATATGAAACAAATATGTACCCCCCCACACACATTATTCCAGTTGTGTTAAGTGTTGTTAAGAAAAGTACAGTGAATGATTAAGACTGGGGAACCTGATTGAAATGCAGGTCTTCCCAGCAGAGGTGACTTTCAGGGTGAAATGAGTTATTTCTCCCCTTTGTTTGGGTTTCATTTCCATTAAGGGAAAAATGGAGAATTAACAATAATTCTTGCTGCTTTTAAAAACTAATTTGGCCAAGTGTGCACTTTGATTATTGCAATCAAGAAAGTGCAAACATTCAGAGGTCAGTTGCCTCTGAACATCATGTTCTAGGTGTTGTAATAACTTGTTTCCAAATGCTAGATGCGAAGTTCTAGACACCAGCTTTTTCTACCAAGGAGATGAGGTTCCCAGGGAGGTGATGAGGTCTAGGAGAGGTAGAGACATAGGAGAAAGATGTTGCTGACATAAATACCCCAGCTGACAGGGAAAGACACTTGTCCCCTTGTCCCTCAGATGACTCCTGCCAACCTGTGGAGATGAGAAGCTGGTGTAGAGCAAGAGAACTTGGGGCAATTCCTGGCTTGGGATCTGCCAAGAAAAGTGTGAGATGTTCTCCTTGAAATGCCAGGCTGAGATGAGTGTTTCTCCAAGACTGTGAGGGGGAAAAATCCTGGATAAAAACTGAGTACCACTGTGTTTTCACCTTGCAATGGGCCACTGAGTGATATCACCGGCCCTTTTTCCTTTATGTGGTTTCTGGGAGTTGAACTCAGGACCTGCGCTTGCCAGGCAGGCAAGCTTGCTTATGCCGTTGAGCTATCTCACCGGCCCCAGAAAAGGATTTTAAAGTAAGGATTTTTACATTATAGTTTAGATTTCGTAGCTGAATCACATTACTAACAATAGCTCAGGAGTGTGCTGTCCACCATGTAAGTCACGTGTGTAATCTTACAATTTTTAGTAGCTGTATATTTTTTTAAAAGTAAAAGGTAATGGGTAAAATGACTTTAATAGTATATTTTACTTAACATACTATAATCCAAAATATTATTTCAAGAAGTAATCAATGTAAGGATTATTAATGAGAAAGTTTTTATACTAAGTTTTCAAAATCCAGTGTGCATTTTGTACTTAATACGTATCCATTTGGGTGGGCCACAAGGCAAGCACTTGACAGCCACATAGGAGCAGCTTCTGAATTAGACAACCCAGGTATGGAGCACTGTTCTCTACTTCCTCTTTGGCAACTGGGTTTAAAGTCATTATAAAGCAAACTGGTCTTTTGG
Organism: Erethizon dorsatum; assembly: GCA_028451465.1. Classification (NCBI taxonomy): domain Eukaryota; kingdom Metazoa; phylum Chordata; class Mammalia; order Rodentia; family Erethizontidae; genus Erethizon; species Erethizon dorsatum. Next base: position 70,421,862 of record CM051834.1, read on the forward strand.
TTTTACTTACCCCAAATGCCATATCTTACAAGTGAGAGAACTGAGGCAGGGACTTGCCAGGGCACGCGGTGGGCTATGGACGTATGGGGGTCTGAGTTCACACCTCCTTCTCTGTGGAGCCCATTCTAGAGCAGGCTACATCCCAGGGTGCAATGACCCACGACACTTGGCCGTCTTGGAACAGGCCAGTCTTTGCCAATGCAACATTCCTCATGTTGCCTCTGATTTGAGATAAGATCAGTCTTAAATTATTCCCCTGACAAATTAACTCACTCATTCCTGATTCTTCCATCCAACCATTCATTCCTTTGACATCCTACAATCTACGAGATGCTAGGAATACAAATACGCCCTGTAGAAACTCAGTCCATGGGCGACAGAGAAGCATCATAGGATCCATGACAGCATTACAGGACAGTGTGTTCCTGAGTGCAACGAGACTGCATATAGGTTTCCCACAGTCTGAGACCATTGAGGAATGCAGAGGAGCCTCTGACAGAGTGGCAGATACGCTGACAACCAGGCTGAGAACCAGCCCTCTACTCATTCAAACAAGAGATGGGAAAGATTTTTACATCTGCGAACAGAGAACTCTGCCTGAGGTTTATATTAACTAGAGAAAGACTAGCTGTTATAACAATAGCAGGAACACTCCAAATATATAATGGGTTGAAGACAAATCATTTTCTCTCACTCACATAAAAATCCCAAACTAATAGTGCGGGTGGTTCTTTTCCACGTGGCGATTCTGAGTCCCCAGCCACTTCCATCTTACAGCCTGATTTTTAACGCGCTGTTTCCATGGTCACCATGCTCTTTCTGCATCAAGGTTTTCTTTTCAGGGAGATTAGCAAGCCTGTCAGTGATGCTTGTTTGTGGTTTTTGCTCACCATCATTTGACACAACTAACTGCAATGGAGACTGGGAAATAAGGTCTGGCCTGGGAAGACAAGGTGTGTCCAGGAGACCAAGCATGCTCAAGAGACCAGGCATGTGCGGGAGACCAGGCGTGTGCAGGAGACCATGCGTATGCAGGAAAACCAGGCATGTCCAGGAGACCAAGCGTGCTCGAGAGACCAGGCGTGTGCAGGAGACCAGGCGTGTGCGGGAGACGAGGTGTGTGCAGTAGACCAGGCATGTGCAGGAGACCAGGCGTGTGCAGGAGACCAGGCGTGTGCAGGAGACTAAGCATGCTCAAGAGACCAGGCATGTGCAGGAGACCAGGCGTGTGCAGGAGACCAAGTGTGCTCAAGAGACCAGGCCTGTGCAGGAGACCAGGCCTGTGCAGGAGACCATGCATATGCAGGAAAACCAGGCGTGTCCAGGAGACCAGGCATGTGCAGGAGACCAGGCGTGTCCAGGAGACCAGGCGTGTGCAGGAGACCAGGTGTGTGCAGGAGACCAGGCGTGTGCAGGAGACCAAATGTGCTCAAGAGACCAGGCGTGTGCAGGAGACCAGGTGTGTGCAGGAGACCAGGCGTGTGCAGGAGACCAGGTGTGTGCAGGAGACCAAGCGTGCTCAAGAGACCAGGCGTGTGCAGGAGACCAGGCGTGTGCAGGAGACCAAGCATGCTCAAGAGACCAGGCGTGTGCAGGAGACCAGGCATGTGCAGGAGACCAGGCATGTGCAGGAGACCAGGCGTGTACAGGAGTCCAAGTGTGCTCAAGAGACCAGGCGTGTGCAGGAGACCAGGTGTGTGCAGGAGACCAGGCATGTGCAGGAGACCAAGTGTGCTCAAGAGACCAGGCGTGTGCAGGAGACCAGGCGTGCCCAGAAAGAGGAGGAAGTGTCTTGATGAACATCTACCTAGGCTCTTCCACATAGAGAATTAAAATAATGTGTCTCATTCACAGGACATGTGAAGAATAAAAGGAAAAATGTTCTTGGCAGGGAAAACGATACGCTGAAGAGCTGAAATATAAACAAGGTGGCTGAAGCATGGGAGGCAAGAAATGTGAAGAAGGGCCGGTGATATGGCTCAGCGGCATAAGCACCTGCTCGGCAACTGCAAGGTCCTGAGTTCGACTCCCAGAACCCACATAAAGGAAAAAAGGGTCGGTGATATTGCTCAGTGGCACAAGCGCCTGCTGGCAAGCGCGAGGTCCTGAGATTGACTCTTGGTACCCACATTAAAAAAAAAAAAAAAAAAAAATGAAAGAAATGTGAAGAAGTCTGGAGAGAGGGGTTTGTGGTTTTAAAATGTTTTACTGCAATGTGAAGTGTACCTAACATCAAATTTACTTTTTGTTGTTATTTGGTACTGATGATTGAACCCAGGCCTTCACACTGAGCTACATCCCCGGCACTTCCTGTAGTTTCTGAGACAGGGTCTAGCGCAGTCACCTCTAACTCAAAATCCTGCCTCACCCTCCCAAGTAGCTCCGTTTTAAGTGCACAGCTTGGTTTCATTAAGTACATTCACGCCACTGGATAGCCACGACCTCTACCCACCCCTGGACCTTCTCGTTGTCCGAAACTGAAACTCGGCATCCATTACACACGAACTCGCGTGTCTCACTCCTCCCAGTAAGCTATGTTCCTGTGTCTCCTCTAGGAATCCCAGAAGAGGAATCATAAGATGTTTGTCCTCTCCTGACTTCCTCGTTTCACTTAGCATAAAGTTCTCAAAGCCCACCCATGCTGTAGTGTAGGTCGGAATTCCCGTCCACGCCTGTTGGAGTCCCTTGTCCAGCGCTCTGCGGTATACATCAGAAGAGGAATCGCTGCGTCACTGGCTAATTCTTTTCTGAGAAACCCCACAGGATTTTCCATCGTGGCACTTACGGACAGGATCTAAGTGTCCCAAAGCCCCGGGAGTGGAAGGTGATGGGATGGTGGGGCGCTGTCCTTTGCAGTGGGTTCGAGTCCCACCGCTGACTGAGCTGGGAGGTGCAGCCTGGCGGGCGGGGTCACAGGGCCGTGGCTGGAAGGGATCTCCCAGCATCCTCCGTCCTCTCGCTGCTTGCTGGCTGCGGTGGTTTGAGCACTTTTCCTCCACATTCCCGTCTGTTTATCTTCCTGCCTCCAGCTCGGGCAGGAAGTGATACGGGCCAGTTTGCATTTTAGGGAAGTGATTCCTCTTTTTGGAAATTGTGTGATTTTCTCCAGAAACACTTGTTGCTGGTCCAGCCGTGGAGCGGGCAGGTGCTGACGACATCCTTAACCCCAAGAGTCGCTGTTCACAGGGCACAAACCTGCAGGAACATTTAGGGCAGAGGCCTGAGCTCGGCCACCGCCTGCACTTCCGTGTCGCTCCTGTCGCCTCCACATTTCCCCTGTGGTGGAGCTGCCCTGGCCAGGGTGGGACTGAAGGCAGCTCTGAGCCGGTGAAAGGTGATTCAGTCTTCAAGGCTGTTGGGTTCTGCGATTCTTACAGGGCCCAAAGGGGCTGAACAATGAGTGCAAGTGGTGATATTTGTGGCTGTGAGCATGGCACCTGTTCCTTGGGAAGCTAGTGACATTGCTAAATCGCTTCACACCGGCCCGACAGGAGCAGCTGGATTGGAGTAGGATGATTGGTGACAGGGAAGCTCCTCTCGCCCTGATGTTTTATGTCACAGCCTGATGCACTAAAGTCAAAACTCAGTATGCAACTTTACACGGCCTTCTACAGTTGTGCCTGTTTACTACCCTTTGTTTTCCTCCCGCACATTCTTGTTAATCCAAGAGGTTGAGGTTCTCCATCTTCAGGGTGTCAGACTCCCCTGGAGGCTCTGTCAAGGCAGAGTGCTGAGCTGACCCCTCCAAGTTTCTGATCGGGGTGGGGTCTCAAGAATTCAAATCCCAAGAAGTTTCGGGTGGTTTTGCTGCTAATCTGGACTGACGCTCTGAGAACCTGGGCTTTTGGGGGTCAGGCAGCAAGCTAATGTAGAGTCTTCAGCACGGCAGGGATGTGGCCGCTGTTTACCACGTCCTTGAGGTGGACCTCTCAGCTCCTTTCCTTTGAAACCGTTTTCTGTACTATTGTGTGTGCGCGTGTGTGTATTCATGTGTTCGTGTGTTCATGTATGTGCATATGGCATGAACACAGACTGCTCTCCTCAGCAGAAGCAGCAGATGAAAAGTGCATTTTTGTTTGTTGTGTGCGATCAAAAGGAAAAATGATATTGTTGGTGTCGCTCCAGAGTGCATGGGAATCAACACCCACTGAAACCTTTCACTTCATTCATTCAGTTCGTTAGAAAATGTTGAGTATCTTCTGCTGGCCAGCTCTGCTGCAAGTGGCAAACCAAAGGGGAAGCCTCTGATCCAGCGCAGCCTTTGTTCTGGTGGTGGCGATGAGGAACACATCTGAAGCACGGATATGCTGTGTCCAGTAGGAACGGACACTGTCGGAGGAAGTGCTGTGTGTGTGTGTGTGTGTGTGTGTGTGTGAGACGCATGTGCACAGTGGTCAGGAAGACATCCGCTGAGGTGGCGTTTGAACATAGCCTGGAGCACAGAAGTCAGGGCAGCATGGCATGGGGATCCAGAGGAAGAGGGCTCCAGGCAGAAAGGAGAGCAAGGATCAGAGCCCTGCGGTGACAGCACCCTTGGCATCTTAAGGGTGGTGCGGCTGGTGCGGGTCATGGAAATGAGGAGAGGGCACGAGGTGAGACCAGGCAGGAAGCCAAAGCTCCCATCAGACCTCAAGACATTAGAAAGATCTCATGCGCACCGCCAGGGTTTGAAAGGAGGAGGGCGCAGCTGGGTTTCCACACTGAGGGAGCACCCTGGTGTGGGCTCCCCTCTCTGTGGGGCAGCGCTGGTGGGAGCGGGAAGAGAGCTAGGATGCAGTTAGTATGCGATCCTGTGAAAAGCTGCCAATGCGCGTCAACTTGCTGAGTTCCAGCGATGGCCCAGGATGGAGATGAGATGACTGCTCTAACTGTGCCGCAGAGAGCCCCCGGCTCATCCCTGTCACCTCCCCTCCTCTCCTCTCAGGCGCCCTCGAACCCACTGCCGCCTGGCTGCCCTCCAGACCAGGGATGCGCAGGGATGCGCCGTGTGTGGACAGTGGGTATGCGCACAGGTGTGCACCTGTAATTTGAAAATGACTACCCCATGGCCTTGCATCACATGCAGACTATGAGAGGAAGAACGGCTGCAGTGGAAAAGAAACGCCTGGGTTGCCATCGTGGCCAGGTGCTCGGGTCACACTTGGCTGACACTGTCTGCGGATCCGCGTCCTTCTGCAGGCACGCGAGCCAGTGCCCTGACCTCTGCGTCGCAGGTGCCCACCTGGGCTGTGCCGACACACAGCAGAGCCTGCGGGTTACCCGAGCCCCTGCGAGGCCGGTGCAGACGCAGGTCGGGGTGGGCGACATCAAGGACAGCTCCGCCCGCAATGCAGTCCCTCAGCCGGCGCGGCGGACCCCGCGGTAGTCGCGGGAGACACTGGTCTTTCTCAGCCGGCGTGAGGCAGGGGTCGCTCATCACCCCTGCTGGTGCTGGCGCGGCGGGGGGCGGGGCGGCGCCTGCTCATGCGTGGGTTTCTAGCCAGCCCCTCCTGGGGCCGGGGGGTGAAGTCTTGTGTGGGGGCCCTGGGCCACCCTTCAACTTGGTATTCACTTATTCCACGGGTGCGTGGGCACTGGTTTAGATGTGGAAGCTGTAGCGGGGAGCAAAACAGACTAGAGTCCTTGCCCTCGTGGGGCTTCTATCTTAGTGCGCGTTGGAGGGACACGAGGAGGGACCACGTAAGTAAAAGGGACAGCATATGTACCTGTGATACGTGCGGTGGAGAAAGAAAGCCGAGGGCAGTAAAGGACCCAGTGGAAGGGGACCAGTGGTGATCTCAGAAGCCGATGGCCAGGAGGGGCTGAGGGAGGAGCCAAGCTCTGCAGAGAAGCCCGGGGTCTGGGGCTGGGTGGTGCCCCGGGAAGGGAGCAGGGCCAGCACAGACCCTGGCGGTGGGACTGACTCTGACGGCGGTGGAGGAGCAGCCAGGAGCCCCATGTGGCTGGGGCTGGGCCTGGGGGCTGGGCAGAGGGGTCAGAAGGAGGCCAGACCACGCTCTGCTTGGGATGAGGACCACGGCAGGCCTTTGAGGGAGCCACTGCAGGTCAGACTTCAGCGGGAAAACCTCCCTGTGGCCACGGTAATAAGGATGGAAAAGAGAGCCAGCGGTGAAGTCAAGTGGGCGCTGTGGCTGCGATCCGGGGGAAGAGGACACAGAGTCTGAAAAGAGAGAGAGCGCAGAGGAGGATCCAGGGACCCGGAAGCCAACACTGCCTTCTTGATAGCCCTCTATTGCTCAGGGTCCCTGACTCTCTCTGCGTCGTGAAGGCACACGTGGCTCTAGACTCACCCCAAACCCCATGGAGAGGCCACCATCTTGCCCTGCTGCACCAGGTCCTGCAGCGTGGGCCACCTGTGTGTCTTGGCCCGGCCTCTTTCAGAAATTCCTGGGGGACATTAGTGCCCTTGCTTCTCTCTAGTCCTTGTCAGCTCTGGATTCCGTGTGACCTTGACAGGACCCTGCAGACCAGGGATGCAGCCTTCACTAGATGGAGGATGTTCAAGCTGCTAGTTCAGGTGTCTGTTCGGAGAAAGGCAGAACTGAGCGCACAGAAGGACACCTGTGGGGCACAGAAGGACCCTGAGGCCCTGGTCCATAGCCCAGCTCCAGCACTTTCGCTGAGGTCCAGGGAGAGGGCGCCCGCCTGTCCCCTCCCCCACGCACCCGCAGGAAACACAGATGGCCCAGCAATCCGCTCCACTCGGTGGCAGGGTTTCTAAAGCACCCGAGTGCCTGCTTCCAGGAAAGTGTCTCCAATGTAAGGAATTTGTCGTTTTGTCTCTAACTCCATTAAAATCTTTGTAGTGGTATAAACCCCAGGCAGAAATGGCCTTTTTGTAAATGCCAAGAAAATCACTGGGTTGAGATGCTCTGTGTTTGTAGAAAGAGCGAAGCCAGAGTTATTTCTCACACCTGGCACCCACCCTGATCCACTGCGAATGCGACAGAACACCCAATGACAATGAGATAATTTGCCCTATCTTCATGGTCTATTTCCTTAGAAAAGATTATTTTTAAAATGCTTGGAAGATAACCTTTTTCAGATTCGGCTTTATTTTTTTTTTCTTAAGTTTAGCAATGCCATGCCACAATAGCTCCCAAAGTGACAAATGCATTTACCCTTTAACGCAGAAAGCACATTTTGGAATTTATTTTAGATTCATTTCCCTGTGTATGAAATGACATCTGCAGCATTGTTTGTAATGACAAAGAGAGAACTCATTAAAAGGGCAAAGCCACATCCACGCAGTTGGATTTTGTGCCACCATTGAGCGAATTCAGGATGCTCTCTTTTTGCTTACACAATAAGATTGTTAGGATGTGTCGTTTAGTGGTGAAAAACCAAGAAGCAGAAGGGTGCTGACTTTTGCATAAGAAATGGAGGAAAATAGACATATGTTCATATCTGCTTGCACATGCACGAACACTGGGAAGTAGGAGAGAAACTAATAAAAATGGTTTCGGGGAGGGCGCAGATTAATGGAGTAGGTGAAGCCATGAGTGTAAGATACCTCAGTGCATTTCTTTATTACAGTTTTTATATTAGGGACATATAAATGATTTTGCTCACAGTTTTTTAAAAGGAAAGACACATCTGACCATGTCTGCACCCAGGTAGCTGATAGCTTTCCTTCTGACAGTGGTGCAGGTAGCTGCGAGCAGGAGTTTTGGCGAGCATGGAGTTTGGGGGTGCCTCCCTGTATTAGGGAGGGGCTCCAGAGGAAGAGAGGAGGAAGCCCCAGGACCTGTCCTCAAGATCCTTGCAGCCTAGCAGAGACAGGAGTGTGAAGAGCCAGTGACAACACACCCTCCAAACGCCTCGAGGGCGGGGAGGACAAGGAGCTGTAGAGCTCAGAGTACAGGAAGCCCCTGGGGGCCAGGTGAGGCGGGGCGCTGGGTAGGATCCCGGGAGCGATCAACGGGAGAGCGAGGTTAGGAAGAGAGACAGGAGTGAAGACGCTGGGGAGAGAAGGGCTCTGCAGAGGCTCAGGTGGGCAGAGAGAAGCGGACCGGAGTGTGGGGAAACGTCCCCACGTCTCGGGGGTGGAAGCGGGAAGCGTGTCTGGCGTGGAGGGTGGGTGCTGACGTGGGGTTCATGGGCCATCAGAGATAGAAGAGAACGGCCAGGCCACGAAGACCCTTACTCATTTGTGGTTTTTCATGACGGATGTGCCCACTCTGCTTCTGCCTTTTTCCAGTTTCCTCCTTTTGTTCAGCCTATGGCTTCACAGAATAAACACGATGAACCCCAGCCCCGTGTGCAAGTCAGCGCGTCTGTGTGGCTAAGTCCTGGCCAGCGAGCTCAGGTGCAGCGACGCGTGCGCCGCGCCTCTTCCTCTCCTCCTTCCCGCTGGCTGCGAGCGGATGCGTGGGCCCCAGCGGCCACCTGAGCGGCGGAAGATACCTGTACGAGTAGAGCAGCGAGACTCACTGCCTGCATTTACGTAGAAGAGAGGAAGAAATTTCTGATCTACTTTGAGTCATTCAAGGTTTTGTGTTCCTTGTAGCTAAACCCTGTACTTAGTAGCTTGGATTTTAAGTCTGCACCACACAGTGCCCTCAGGGGTTTGGGATGATGTTTCTAGTTCAGTCGTGTGTTGAATAACAATTCTTTGGCCAACAATGGACCCCATATACTACAGTGGTATCGTAAGATTATAATGGAACTGACCAGTCCCGTGGCCTAGTGACCTCAAAGCATTTTAGCATCGTAGTGCAGTGCTTTATTCACGAGCTTGTGGGGTTGCTGGTGTGGCAACGATGTGTGTTGCCATTTGTATAAAAGCGTACCATTATGTACAGCACAGCATACATGATAATATTAAATGGCTATGTTACTGGTTCGTGCATTAACTATGAACTTTTCATCACTCTTTTAGAATGTACCCCCTTTGCTTATTAAAATAAACTAACCGTAAGACAGCCTCAGGAAGGTCCTTCAGGGGGCCCCAGAAAAGGCACTGAAGTCAGCACAGGAGGTGACAGCTCCATGGGGCTGGTGCCCCCAGACCTTCCAAGGGGACGCGATGTGGAGGATGGTGACATTCATGGTCCTGACCTATGTAGTCCCAGGAAAATGTGTGGGTTTTAGTTTTTAAAGCATCAGTTTTTTTCTTTATAATTTTTGTTTTTATTAGTCCACGCTTGCTGTACATAGTGATTACGTTCCTCCCGGGGAGTTGGTGCATACACGTGACACATCGTAATTCTTTTTTCATCCCCTTCCCTCCTCTCCTTCCCTACTCCTTCCATCTCCTGGTCCCTTTTCCATTTGTAAAAGCTCTATCATCATTTTCTTTTTTTTTACAATTCTTTTTTTAATCCCCTTTTTCTCCTTTCCCTCCCCCTGCTCCATTTCCTGATCCCCTTCCCATTTGAAAAAGATCTTTCTACTTCCTCTTATCTACTGTTATTTTGCTCTTTATTTATATTTTGGGTTTTTCATATAAGAGAAACCATGTGATATTTAACCTTGTGTGTCTAATTTATTTCACTTAATATTACATTTCCTTGTTTATCCATTTTCCTACAAATGACTCAAGTTTATTCTTCTTTATGGCAGAGTAGTATTCCATTATGTATAAACAACACATTTTCTTTATCCTTTCATCTGTTGATGGGCATATAGGTTGTTTCCAAAGTTTAGTTATTATAAACTGTGCTATTATAAACATGGGTATGCATATATTACTATAATATGATGTCTTTAATTCTTTCAGGAAGATATCTAGTGGGAGAATAGCTGGATCAAATGAAATATCTAGTACTCATGTTTTGAGGAATCTCCGTACTGATTTCCACAGTGATTGTACTAGTTTACACTCCCACCAACAGTTGAGAAGGGTTCCTTTTCCCTGCAGCCTCACCAATGTTTGTCATTTGATTTTTGACGATAGCCATTTTTTCTGAGGTCAAATGGGATCTCAGTGTGGTTTTAACTTGCATTGCTCTAGTGGCCAGCAATAATGAAACAGTTTAAAAGGAAAAGTAAATAGGAAAAGCTTGTAAGAATAAGTATGTAAAGAAAATATTTTCATACATCTACAGTGTGGTTTTAAACTGAATGCTATTAAAATGAATCAAATTATTTTTAAATTAAGTTTATCAAGTAAAAATACAATAAGGTAAGATTAGTTCATGATTGAAGAAAAGTCTTGTGTAAATGTGGCGCCGTGTGTTGGGTGCAGTCCTATCCGCGATTTGCATTCTCACCCGGGCAGCTCCAGTCCCGCAGCTCCTTCACACCAGGGGCCGCACGGCTCCAACATTTTCAGGTCTTCACACCACGGCCTCACCGTTCCTTCCTGCACTTAGGTGTATTGCGATTCATGAACCCTTACAATTGTCACACCGTTGCCTATAGCATTCAGTACGGGGACAGCACAGGTCTGCGGCAGGAACAAGTGGCTGTACCTTACAGAAGGTGACATCCAGGTTTGTGTAAGTCGCACTATGCTGTTCATACAATGACAGCATCACCGAACAACTCGCTTCTCAGGAAGGGTCCTCGTTTCCAAGCCATATCTGACTATACACCTAACTTCTCTTTAACAGCTGTTGTGTTAGAAACTTTGAGTTCAGCCTTAAATATTTTTGGTCTGCACAATGTCTTCGAATGAACATCTCACTCTTCTTCCTGTTCGTTACATGTTGTTTGAGTCCCTGAAAAACCATCTCCTTCAAGCTTGACGTCATGTGTTTAAACTGAGACAGTTGTACAAGTGGCTAGAGATGTGGGCTGGGACACCAAGTTGCCGGGATTTAAATCCTGCCTCTGTCACTTCCCACCCATGTGACTTCAGATAAATTATACATTCTCGGTAAGTGCCAACTTCTCCATCTTTAAAACTTCCCCTATTTTCCTTCTGATCCTCATCAAAAGCATCAACAGATCTGATGCATGAAGAGCAGTTAATACAGTGCAGGGCACCCGATAAATATTGACCGCTAATCAATTATGGTCCGCATGCATCTCCCATATTTAGAATCTCCTAGCTCATTTCAGACATAATCCCGTCAACATACTAAAGTTCCCTGCCAAGTGTCACATCAGTAAATTGTATTTGTTCTCTCTATTTATAGGTACGAAGAAGTGAAATTGTATTTCCCATGAAGCATGAACATAAGTAGAGCCAGAATAACACACACAGAAGGGCTTTGTCAGTTGTTCAGAAATTCATAAAGGAAAGACCTTGGTACCATTTCTTTTACCCTGTTTCCTCTAAATGCTAACAGGCAGGCATCGGAGCGCTTGTCCTGACTTCTTGGGCTTTTGTTACTGTCTGTCCCTTTCCATCAGACTTCACTGGATGACAGAAGTCACTGGAAGGAAGGAAGCCCTGTCCCCACTGGCTCCCATCCTCATCAAACACTGGGCTCCTCCACTCCCCAAGAGTAATGGGCAAAATGGGCATTTGTTCTCTTGGGCAGAAAGAGTTGAGGGTAAAGTACTCACCACGGAGTATCCGCCCCCTTCTGCATGGGTGCACCTCAGAGCTGATGCGCATGGCTCCAGGGTCATCTCCTACAAGACACCCGCTGGATTTTCCTACCACTGAAGGTAGGAAAACTCTGACCTTGAGCGATAGTGTGACACCACCTGGCTTCAAATTCCTGCTCTGCCCTTTCCTATCTGTAAGTGGGGATGACAACCCCGCCTTCACTTAGGAGAAGTGGCCAAGGGAGAGTATCTAAGGTAGAAGGGCTGGACCTAAGGAGCACACCTGACATAGAGCCCGGTTCCTGTTAAACATGTGACAGACACTTGCTGGGAGGAATAAGTGGGGTCCTTCAAGGACAATTCAAGTTTCCCTCCCTGAGGACTCTAGTACTTAGTGCTCATCGGACTCTTAACTTTAAGCCCGTGTGTATCCTTACATGCACAAGTCTTTCTCCCCACTGGATAATGGGTCCTGTAGTTTCTCTCTTTTCTTAATCTCAGGACTCCCCTGCCAAGCCTAGGACAGCATCTGTATCGGTTAGCTTTTGCTGTGTAACAACCAAGCTCAAAGCTTAGTGAGTTGAAATGACTATTTAGCTCTTCATTTTGCAGGTTGACAGCTCAGGCTGGGCTGGGCAGTTCCATCTAGGCTGGATTCCACTGAACCCAGCTGGGTGGCCAGCAGGGAGGACTGGTTTGCCACACTCTCCTCTTGGAAAGCAGGATTCCTGGGACACGTAGTTTCTCACCCTCTGGCAGACTGGCCCGGTCTTGCTAATGTGCTGATTGCAAACTCCAAAAAATCTAAGACAGGGCCAGTTTTGAGGTGCCAGCACCTTTAAGTTCTAGAGTCTGTCACATTTTTCTCTTATCTTCTTGTCCCAAGAAAGCCACGTGGCCAAGCCCAGAGCCAGTGTGTTTGGGGTGGGGGTGGGGGTTCCTCAAGTCACGGGTGCAGAGACACGTGAAAAAATCAGAGGCCACTGCCGCCTTGCCTACCACAGCACCTTGTCTTAGTCTGTTTTTTTGTTGTTTGTTGCAATAAGATGCCAGAAGCAGGACATTTTACAAAGACAAGAGGTTCTTCAGCTCACAGTTCTGCAGGTCTGGGTTTATGGTGCTGAGGTCTCCCCTGGCTACACCACAGTGTGGTGGAGAAACAGAAAGGGAGATGGTGGTGTAGAGAAGGGACCCAGCGCACTGGAGGCCTCACTTGATAGCAACCTGCTCTCAAGAGAATTAATCCACTCTGTGAGACCATAGTGACCCTTGCCCAAGGGGCGTCCCAGGACCTCACCCCTCCACTAGTTCCCCATCCTTCAGTGTCCCACCATCTCGGCACTGTCACTCTTGGCACCAGGCTGCCAGCTTACATCCTCTGGGGGACGCACTTCCACCGCGTCCCAAACCTGCACCCCCACTGTTGTTTCTGGATTCTCTCCCCATTGAGAGGTTCTACCTGGCCCTTTTCCAACCCTTGTCGCTGTCAGGAACCACCGAGTCTCCACTCATCCTGCGAAGTCAGTCCCCATCAACTTGCACAGTACCGCGGATGCCGCAGAACCTGGTGTCGTCCTCTGAGGCCTTTCAGGTACCAGGCCTGTTGTGTGCGAGGTCTCCTTCCATCCCCGCACCCTGTGAGATGGGCATCCTTAGCCCAAGTTTCACAGAAGAGGAGGTGAGTTCAGAGAGGTTAAGATACCTGCTCAGGGTCACAGAAAGGATGGGATTCGAACCCTGGTCTTCCTGGTGCCGTGACTTCTCCCTTCTTCGGTGCTGAGCAGAGCCCAGGGCTGGGCCAGTGGCACAGCTCACACTGCTGCCGAGCAGCCTGCTGACCACCACAGGTTGCCCGTGGGGAGCAGCAGTGCCACAGCAAAGTGGCTGGGGACTCGGGCTCTGTGAGTGACAAGGCACCTAGCACAGCCGATCCATGATGCCATGGGGCACAGCGTTGGCAGAATGCAACTCTGTTGGGGGAACCAGTTGTTCACTCTAGATAATATCACAGGAACTCAGCACTGAGGTGTATGAGTTTGAGCGGAGAAAGATTTGATGACTCAGTGACGAGCGCTGGAGGCTCATTTGAACACAGCAGACATCTCCAGCTGCTCCTGAAATAGTAGGCTGAGCTATTAAAACCGAGTGCGCCGCCAAGCCTGAAAACAGCATGAGCCAAACTGGATGTGGGGAGGGTGATGAGGGCAGCAATCTTCTTTCTTCCATCCGGGGTCGACGCTCTGGGACTGGGCCTGTTCGGTCTGTGGTCTGGCTGTGTGGATGGCTCCTCCCAAAGCCCCCATTCAGGAGGTGGCCATCAGCCCCGCTGGAGGGGGCTTCCAGCTTTGGAAAGGGATAGGGGACAAGGTGGGGTGATCAGGGCTCTGTCTGACCCCCTTGCATCTGAGTGTTCCATTTCCTAGTTTACCTCTGGTATCAGCCAACTCTCAGTTACCTGGATTATCCAATGCGCAGAAAATTTAGTGTTCCTGCCAGCACTGCTGATGGACCGGACTGGGCTTGGTGCCGGGGTTTAAGGAGTAAAGAAACCCCCTCCGTGCCAGTGTGGCAAGCTCAGAGATCGGAGAGAGCCAAGAGTGGGAGCTTTGGGCAGGGATTATGCTCCAAACATGAGTCTCCTGGAGGTGTTCAGTGGAAGCTGTCGTCCCCATGGGTGGGGAGAATTTCAGGACCTGGGCAGCTTGGAAAGCTACCGACGAGGTAACATGTCTCAGGCCTTGATTGTGAGCAGCTGATGAGGGGTCTTGGCCACAATTAACAGATGCCTGTTGGGGACATCCAAGGGGAACATGAGGTGGCTACTGGATACTCATGCCTGACACATGAGGGGAGGTTGAGGCCATAGCTAAAGACTTAGGGCCATCAAATGCAGTGTTAAAACTCTGCAAGTGGCCACAGAGAAGACCTAGGAAGAAGGGCCAGAAGGTGCAGCGAGGGTGGGAGAGGGGGGACTGACTGCCAACCCTGGCTGCTGCTATGATTTCAGTGTGCCGAGATGCACCCCAGCTTCTGGGCTGTGCCTCAGCCTCCATGGCAAAGATGAACACTTGGCAATGTCGTAGGTGGCCACTGAGTGTGGAAAGAAATGCAAATATGCACAGAATATGTGTAGTTACTTCCTTTTAAGCATCATTTCTAGGGGCTCCTGGGAACCTCCCCACTCACGTGCTACATTTGGAGTGGTGTGATCCTGCCTAAGGCCCTTTGCAGCTTGAGAACCCTAAGATTTAAGAGCATGGAAGCTTTGGGGTGAGGGGCAAGGATCTAAAATGTGATCTGAATGCACTCGGCATGTCCTCAGTTGTCTTCATGAAGGGGCTAGCAATTTCTAGAGGTGCATTTCTAGGGCATCCTGCCTTAGCTACAGTCTCCTGTCCCCACACTGGCACCGTGTGACAGAGAAAGGGTGGGGACTGGAACTCTGTAGCGTGCCTTGTGGTTAAGGCTTGGGTTCAGTGCTTGGCTGTTAATTCCCAGCACAGTGATCCTGGGAGAACTGTTGAGCCTCTGTCTTAATTTCCCCACCCAGGAATTGGGTGGAACAATACCAGCGAGCATTACTGTGGAAAGAGCACTTTGCATGAATTCCCTGGGGAGCAGTCCAGAAGCCCTGATCGTCCCTCCTCCAGAATTCCATCCCTACAGACCCAGTAGAGGGTCTGTGTCTCAGTCTGTGAGGGTGCTGTGACAGGGGACCGCAGGCCGGCCAGCTGGTACACCACAGGTCTGTTCTCACGGCTCTGGAGTCGTGGATCCGTAGCCAGCGTGGTTGGCTCTGATACACAGCTGTTCTCTTGTATCCTCACATGCGGAAAGACAGCAGGAGTTCTGTGGAGTCCATCTATAAAGGCACAAATTCCATTCGTGAGGGCCTCAGCCTCTTGACCTAATCACCTCCCAAAGGCTCAGTGCTATCACCCGGGGGTTAGGATTTCAACGTAAGAATTTTGGCTCGAGGACATGTGCTCAGCACCAAGAACTGCGCCTGGTGCACAGTGGGCTCTCGGTACATACTTGCTGATTGGGATAAGGAATGGAGAACTAGAGGCAGAGAGGGGAGTATAGCTAGTAAGTAGTGAGCTGCATTTTGAGGCAGGGCTATGTGGTACTGAAGCCAGAACTCTCAGCAACTCTACACGGTAGTCACGCCTGCTGCACCCATGTCATCCAGCCTCAAGGGGGTAAGAGGTCAACACCATTCTGCACAATAATGCTAAGAATATCTTTGCCAGTTTCATTCTCATTCTCCTAGGAGCATATGGTGGCATTTTCCAGGGGCTACATGATGTGTGATAGCTCAGTCGACTGAATGTGGAAGCAAAATGAGAATATAGCTGTTTTCTTTCTGCCAGACTCCAAGAGTTTTTCTGAAAATGTTCAACTCTGCCACTCTTCCTGCAGAAATATTTTTGGATTGAAAGATATAGTTATTTGGGTAATCTAAAGAGTTTGTTATATGCTAGGTCAATTAATACCATATTTCCCCCAAAATAAGACCAGGTCTTATATTAATTTTTGCTCCAAAAGATGCAAAAGGGCTTATCTTCAGGGAATGTCTTATTTTTTCATGTACAACAATTTATATTTTATTCATATACAAAAATCTACATTTATTCTTTATTCGTGTATAAAAATCTACATTTATTCATGTACAAAAATCTGCATTTATTCAATTATAGTCATGTCATCTTTTTCTGGAACATCGTCATAACTCTCCAAACCCAGAATTCTGGTCTGAATTTCTTGCGACTCTATTTCCTGTGGAACCGTTAGTCCCAGCCTCTCATGCCCAGCAACAGAGCTCTCTTTAAATGAGCGCTTTTTGTCCACGTAGCCTGCTCATACTGCATTGGCTGTCACAATGCAGTGCTTTTATCCCATGAATGCTTCACCTGAGTCACGACCTCTTGCAGGCTGGATGTTATGGCGTGTGTCTTGATGTCCCCCCAAAGCCTTATGCAGTCGTGGGGGGTGGGCTTTTCAGAGGTGGCTGGCTCTAGAGTTTGTGATTGATTCACGGTCCAATGCTGGGATTAAGGGTGTGAGTTCTACACACTCCCAGCTGCAGTTTTCCCAAAGGACAGCTGTGAGTGGTGCCCTAGGGTGGGTAGCCTGCATACAACATAAGGGACTTATAGGAGGCTTGTTCCTTCCTTCTCTTGCTTGATTTTGCTGTCTTCTGCCACCATGAGTGCCCCCTGCCATGTGCCACCCTGCCTTAGAGCCAGCTGATTATGGGCTGAAACCTCTACAAACTGTGAGCTAAATAAACCTTTTCACCTTTAACTTTGGGTGTTGGGTATTTTGTCTCAGCAATGAGAAAAGTGAGACACTGGGCTTCACAGAGTTTTCCTTAAATCAGTGCTAAATGAAGACTTAGGAGACAGGAGTGGCAGCAGAAATGATGACAGTTAAGAGTGACGGTCCACACAAAAGCAATGAAGAAATTGCAGACACAAAATTCAGAAAATGTTTTTTGTTTCACAGAAGGCATTAGTATGTCCATTACAACACATGATGTATTGAATTATGAAGATTCATATTAGACACACCCTTGTCCATTTGTTATCAAGTACGCATGTTATTTGTGCATTGTGTCTGTGCTCTGTCCGATTGCTCTTTCAGCGATAAGCCTCAAGTTCATCTGTTTACACAGGCATTTACCTCTTGTTCAGTCCCCTCTTGGGTATTTACAAATACTTAATTATAATTTATGTTATCATGTATTTTAGGTATTAATATCAATAGTATTATCTATATTTAATCATACATTAATATTATTATTTTATAATTTAATATGTCCATCCTGTCATCATGTATTGCCCCAGATGTACTAAATGCATCTCTCTGGCTCATGATCTTAACTGGGGCTTATTTTAGGGGTAGGGCTTTTATTATGAGCATACTGAAAAATCATGCTAGGGCTTATTTTTTGGTTAGGTCTTATTTTGGGGGAAATATGGTAAGTAACTATTTAAAAACTTCTCAGTTTTACTTCTTGTATTGAAAATTCTGAGCTTTCCCTCCTGAGATAGAAGAGTTTGAGGACATGGCCTTGTACCATAAAGAATAAATGGGTTGTGTGCGGAGTGCTTTCGCTTGTCTGGGATGTGACCAGTATGTGGATGGCAGCTCTTCCGCTGTGGTGTGGAAAAAGCAGCAGTGGCGGCAGCAAGATGGTGCCACCTGATGGCCAGCCGGGGCCCAGCCATTGCTGGAAGCAGGACAGTCAGTGGGCTTTCTTGGATGCTGTCCAGGTCCTTATCATTTCAGTTGCTCTTTGGGGTCACAGGAGAAGAAGGAGATTCCTGGTCACAGGAGACTTGGGAGAGCTACTGGATCTTGGATTAAAAGGGAAGACATGTTTTCATGTCCTCGAAGTCACACAATGAGTGTGTTTAGATTCCCTTAACGACCCATGTACCTTGGCATTGAAGAGCAAGATGCAGGTGGATGTGAGGTGGGGAAATGGAATTCCCAGACATTTTGGCAGAATCGAAGAGACGTGATGTGTTGTAACACATGGAGGTGGGACAGAAAGTGAGCTTTTGCAGGGAAATCCAATAGATGATGTTCAGGCTCCACCAGCACTGACGCGGCCCTATGAGGTCCAGCTGGCTTCAAACCCACCGTGCAGGCGAGGTGGCTGGTGCAGAGCCCATTTCCCCTGGACAGGCGATTCTCTGCAGAACAGACACGCTGTCCACAGAGAAGGTTCCACATGAACACAAGACAGAAGCTCAGTCCCCACAGTGCGACAGCTGCAAAGCCACTGGAATCCAGGCTGTCCTTTGGGAAAACTAGAGCTGTGAGGTCCCGGGTCCAGTCCTACTGCTCACTGCCTGAGGCCACGGGACCCTCAGTCAGAGAGGAAGGGTTGGTTTATTGCTTGCCTGCAATTTCAGAATTGGTTTTTAAAACACCTGCTGCAGGCTGGAGACAGAAGGAGCAAGTTGGAGCATGTTGATTTATTCGGTTTCTCATACTCTCTTGGTTATAACTGCAATAAAGACAAATCCAATGAGTCTGGCCTGAAAGTGCGACTGCCCTCGTGGATCGGAAGAACTGGGTGGGAGCTCAGAGCATTTCTTTCTCTTGCACCTGAAGGGTTGGGTAAGCAGGGAAGCTCCACCACAAAGCAATCAGTGATCCCAGTGGAATGACCCACCTTACTGCTCCCGCTCAGCCTCTGGAGGCCTCTGATATTCTGAGGAGAGCCACGCCCCACCTCACTTGCAGCTCTACGCTCTAGGTGTCCTGGAAGGAAATGGGCAGCTGAGGCTCTGTTCTACCCTGGATCTGAAACCAGACCTCCATGCATGGCCCCTAAGCATGGAATCCGTTCTGGTTGGTGTACATGAGATTCCAGCACCTGTGAGATGTTGCACACAAATAAAAAGGGGCTGTGGGGATCACTTGGGGGTGGATAGATCACTGACCAAAGGGGGTCACATCCATGCCAATGGGTTACAAGGAAATCTTGGTCCCTTGAATGCAAGATTGATTGAGGGAAATGGTCCTAGCTCAGGGACTGGCGTGTCCTTTATGTGGGACCAGGGCTCCCGGGAACAGAGGCTAAGTCTGTCACACTTGTGTCCCCAAGGGCTGGTGCAGAGTAAGTTGTGCACGAGTATTTGTTTACTGGACTTGGGTGAGATTTTTTTTTAAATTTTAATTTGGAAATAACTTCAAACTTACCTAAAAGATGCAAAAAATGTGCAGAGAACACTCACACATACTCATTCAGGTTCACTATTGTTTAACACTCGCGCCTTCATTTATTTGCTCTTTGTCTCTGTCTTTCTCTGACTCTCTGTGTGTCTCTCTTTGTCTCTCTCTCTGTCTCTCTGCCTCTGGTGTTCTGTAGTCATAATATTTTTCCTGAATCACTTGAGAGTAAGTTGCTTATCATTGCTCTTTACTCTTAAATATTTCTGTGTGTGTTTGCAAAGAATAAAAATATTCTCAACAGTAATTCTAACATTGATACAATAATTCATCTACTTTACTATCTATTATCTAAGGCAATTGTCTTAATTATCCCAAAACATCCTTTATTGCTTATTTTTCCCTCCAATTTAGGATCCAGTCTAGGATGAGGTATTGCCTTTATTTTCACATCCTTCCTTTCTCCTCCACTCCCCTTCCTTTCCCTTCCCTTTTCTTTTATCCTCCTTCCCCCTTTCCTCCTTCTTCTTCCCCTTTTTCTTCCTCCCCCTCTTCTTCCTCATCTCCTCCTCCTTCTTCTTCCTCTCTCTCTCTCTCTGTACTGAACCCAAGGCCTTTGCACCAAGCTATATTCCCAGCTCTTTTATTTTATTTTATTTTTTAAACACAGGGTCTCACTAACTTGCTCATGCAGGACTCGAACTTGTTGATCCTCCTGCCTCAGCTTCCCAAGTGCTGAGATTAAAGGTGTGCACCACAGTGCCTAGTTATTTATCACATCTCTGTAGTCTCCTTCAACCTAGAACACATCCGTATCCGTCCTTCATCTTTGGTGACATTGGTGTCTTTGATGAATAGTCTCCAACTCTTCTGCACTGCAGTGGGTGTATCTTCTGGATGGGCATTTTATGTTTTTGTCTGCGGGCCTCAGATGCTGCATTTCTCCTCGGGCTTCCATGACATCTCATTTGTTGTCACGGGCTTTTCCACAAAGGAGATGAACCTAGGGTCCATGGGTCCTACTATGGTGAATCTGCCAGAAATCGCCAACCCAAATGTTGGTGTGGTCCCATAAAGTGAGAGCAAGGTGCTGGTTTACGGGTGGCACCCTGGGGCTTTGGGGTGTTCTGTTTCAAGACACAGTGCATACTTTGAGGCAATGGTTGTTATGTGACAATGTGTGTGTCGCTAAAAACAGAACACACGTACCTCGGTCTGGCAATGAGGCGTGGATGTAAAATCGGCTCCTCTCATCACCAACCCCACTGACTCACTGGGGAATTTTTCCTTCTTGTCTTCAAAACTTCAGGTTTCCTTGGGGGTGAAGATCTTGTAGCAGAAGACAACTGAAAAGGACACCACTCACTTTAAAGCGGTGGCTGCCTCCTGGTCATCTTGGGCTCCTCCTACCAGTTGTAAATCAGACAAGTGGGTTACTTACTGTACTGGTGCTGATAACTGTCCTTGGTCGTCCTGGAAATTTAGGGCTGCTGCTATATAATGGGGTAGTGAAGGTGTCTCAGTACTTTTATTACAACAAAAAATACCTGAGACTGCATAATTCATAAAAAAATATATTTATTTCCCACAGTTCTGGAGGCTTAGAAGTCTGAGATCGGCATTTGGTGTTAGGGGAGAACCTGACTGCATCCTCATGTGGCAGAAGAGAGGAAGGGCGCAGACGCACTGTGACAGCCCTTCCGCAAAAGCGCTCATCCTTTCAAAGGGGAGTACGAGCTAATCACCTCTGAAAAGGCCCAACCTCTTAACACCACTTCAATGCGGATTCAGTTTTGTATTGGCTGGGCTCTCCTAGTAGAGTAGAATCAATAGAAAAGTGTAGATATTTATGCAAGAGGACTGATAAGATGGGCTGACAGCATCAGAGGTAGGAGAGCCCATAAGGGCCCTCTTCACACTGCAGAGCGAGAGCATCCAGGAGCTGCGCAGTCCAACAAGCTGGAAGCTGCCAGACAAGAGCGACCGGGCTGCAGTGCCAGTCTGAGGCTGAAGATGTGGACGCTCCCTGGAGAGTGGCTGGGGTGAGTCTGCACTAAAAGGCTGAAGGAGCTGGGGTCTGAAGTCCACAGGTGGTAGCAGTAGGAAGACACACACCTGTTCAAGTGGAGTGGAGCTTTGCAAATGCAGGCCAGCATCTCCCTCCTCTCCATCCTCACCGTCTGTACTGTGAGGCTGTTGGATGGCACCACCCAGTTGGGGCGGGTCTTGCCCCTTCAGCGTGCTGTCCCAAGTGCTAATCATCTCCGGAGATGCCCCAGAGACACACCCAGAAGTGTGCCGCACTAATCTGTCAGGCATCTCTTAGCCAATGGACAGTGAAGATTAACTGTCACGAGTCTCAACGTGAATTTTGGAGGGGACACCGTCATTCAAACCATAGCAGAGGGGTATGTCTGGAGCCCAGGAAACTCATCAAGACCTCTTAATTCTTCATGCCATTGGTTACAGAAATAAAAAACAGTGACAACCACAACCTGCCAAAGGTATAAAATGCCCACGGCTCAGATCTCTTTAGGGAAGATCAGGATTACTCACCATGGAAAAAACCTAGAGCAGCAGAAATGCTACCCCTTGTTTAGAGGAGTCTAAATGGGTTGCAGAGGAAAGAGAACGTGAATATCAACTGGCCTGGAGACCAACTGCACTGATGAAGTTGTGAAGCTACCACGTTCCACACTACTACTCGGGGGTGAGGGTTTTCTAGTTACTGGAATGATCTTCTAGTTAGTATTACTCTTACTGCAAACATTTTTAAAAATTTAACTGTGAGTGCCCACCACTTTGCAGGACACAGTAAACCTAACAAGCGGGAGAGTGGGTGTGAGACGGCGCCACACCCTTATCCTTTGGAATTCTTGCACATAACACAGGCTCCTCAGCGTGAACTGAAGACTTCTTTCAGGTGTCCGGAGTGCACTTGGCCAGTCTAACTGTGCTGGAGGTTTGGTGGCTGTAGGGACACCCCGGAATCCATGAAGTGGAGAGTTGTCTTTCTTATCCCCTACTGTGTCCCAGGGAACCAGTCAGCTTCAGGTTCCCTGGGTGGTAACTGCCCTGATCACGAACCCCTTATTGGCTTCTTTTCCTTCCCTGTCTTAGTTCTGTGGTTTCATATCAGCATTTCCGGGGTTCACTTCCAAAAGGACTATTCCAAAAGGAATATCCAAAAGGACTATTGTGGAAAAAAGAGAAATCGAACTTTTTGGAGTAATCTCACATGGAAGAATGCACATATAGAAATATACAGCTCAAGAACTGTCATGAAGGGCTGGTGAGATGGCTCAGCGGCAGAAGCGCCTGCCTGGCAAGTACGAGGTCCTGAGTTCGACTCCCGGTACCCACATACAAAAAAAGGGCCGGTGATATCACTTAGCGGCACGGGTGCCTGCTGGCACATAAGGTCCTAAGTTCGACCCCCGGTACCCACAAAAAAAAAAAAGAACTGTTATGAAGTAAAATCCTAGCTTAAGGGACACAGTATTTTGAACATCCCAGCCATGTTCTCCTCTGTCGCGCTGAAATAGGTGCTACAGAAACGGTTTCTAGAATGCATGTACCAATTCACTTTCTCTTCAGCAGCAAACAAAGGTTGATCTTGCTCTAAAATTTTAATCCTTGCCGATACTTGACACTTTCCTGTCCTTTTGTTTTAAGCATTTAGTAGGTGTGTAGTAATATCACGTCATAGCTTTAACTTGAATTTTCCTATCACTGATAAAGAACACTTTCAATATGTTTACTGCCATGTAGAAGTCCTCTTCCATAAAGTGTTGGTTTCAGTTTTTTGGCAGTATTTTTTTTTTTGATTATTTGCCTTTTTCTTCTTGATTAGAAGGAATTTTTGTTATATTTTGGATATGAGTCATTTACCAGCTATATCAGCAAATAGTCTTTTCCTTCTCTACATGGTGACTTTTGATAGACAGAATTTCATAATTTTAATGTAGTCCAATTCATCAATTTTTCCATTCAGTTCAGTATTTTTGTGTACTGTTTAAGAAATCTGTGCCTACTCCAATGTCATGAGGCTGTTTTCATGTGACTGGATGCATGGGGGTCTGTCTGGTCTTTCTATTCCATTGGTCAGTTTGTCCATTGTTGTGTTTACTCTTATATCAGTAATATATAATATATATATACAGCTTTATCATAGGTCTTGACATCTAAAAATGCAAGTTCTCTAGCTGTGTCCATCTTCTTCAAGGTCACCTTTGGTTTTCTTGGCTTTTGTAATTTAGTAAGAACTTTCGAATCAGCCTGTCAATTTCTAAAGAAACAAAGTTCTGTGATTTTGACAATATTACATTAAATCTATAGCTTTATTAGGGGAAAACAATATCCTTGTAGCACATGTCTTACAGTCCATGAATATGGTATGCAGTCAGCTTTACCCATGTAGCCTTCCTTAGTCTTTCTCAGTGATGCAGTTTCAGTTTTCAGCATAGATTCCTTGCACGCCATGGGGCTGCTGGAGCTCTGAGTTGTTTCGAAAGCAACAAAAGGATCGGTCCAGGGGTGGACACGTCCCATTGAGTGAAAGTTGAACTATCTTTAATGAACTTAGTAACCAACAAACTACACCGCTATGATCACAATAATACTCTGGGGGTGAACTCCAATCCTTTCTCCCAAAGGGAAAAAGGACTGCTGTGGATCAAATTGTGGTCTCCAAAAAGATAAATTGATAAATCTTGTTTACTTCTGAATGTGAACTTTGCAGATGAAATTAGGATGAGGTCATAGGGGAGCAGTGAGCCCTGATCCAATGTAACAGGTGCCTTCTTAAGAGGAGAAGTGATGCAGATGTGCATGCAGGGAGAACGCCATGTGACAGTGAGGCGGAGGTTGGAGTTGTCCTCCATAGAGGAAGGGACGCTAAGGCTTGTGAGTGACCATCAGGAGCTGGGGAGAGGGGCACAGAAATGGCTCTTTTTCAAAGCCCCCAGAAGGTGACAACTCTACCAAACCTGCGATTTCAGACTCCTAACCTCCCGAGCTGTGAGAGAATACATTTCTATTGTTCTAAACTTCGCAGTGTGTAGCGCTAAGTAATAGCGGCCACAGGAAACAGACACAAGGGCCATCTGTAGCCAGGGATCTCTTGGGAGAATGGGCCTTTTCTCATCTCCTGCTTCCGTTTTTGCTCCTATGCTAATTTTTGTGCCATATTTGATCTCATGACTCAGAAAAATATCCCAAATGAAGAAAAGTCTCAATATCTTCATTTTTATTTGCTCAGAAAACTTTAAAATACATAAATTTTCATTTCCAAATTTTTTGCATTTTCTGATTGAGAAAATTTGATAAGTAGAAGATAGCACAAAAATCTTTTCGGGCCCACTCTTCTTTTGGCCATTTCTTCAACTTCTCCTGCCAGCAGTTCCTTTCATGTGGGCCCTTCATACATCCTAAGAATCAATTCCCTCTCTCAGCAAAGTGTGTGTGCCCAAGGGAGGGGTGTGGTGAAGAGGGTGTGAATTAAGGCTTTTGCAGAAAAGGGAATCATTCCAACTAGCTGAAGCAGAAAGAGACTTGCTAGAAGACTGTAAGTGGCTTACAGAAACACTTAGGAGGAGTCAAGCAGCAGACCTGAGGCTGGACGAGGTTGCAGCCTCTGCCTCAGGAGAAATCTGAAGCTAGAGCTGCAGACTGTACAGCCGCCCACCTTGGCAGGATCTGTGGCTGCAAAGCGGGTGGTCCGCACCTCTCGTCTCTTCTCGTAGCTGGCTCTGCATTTACGTCTGGAATGGATGCACCAGACTGGCTGAAGTTAAATCACACTCAGGACTCCAGATGCAGGAGTGATGTTCTTTGTGACATTCGAGCCTCCGTAATGCAGGAAACCACACAGACGCTGGGATGAAAGTCAAGCGAGCCAGCCCTTGGCACCTGCCAGAGGTGGGTGGACATTCTTTACTGTCTGGCCTCTGTCAAGAGGCAGATTCAGAAATATCTCCATTTCTCAAGACTTCTCCACAGTTCCTTCTTTTGGCGTGCTACTAAATCCTGCCTGCCTCTCACTCCCTGTTGGCTAGCAGCCTTAGATTTTGAGATTTAACTCCTTCATGCCCTTTTCTTTGTGATGGTTATGACAGCATCCCAATTTTGAAAGCTCTGGCAACTCATAGTAGCAATTTCCCAAGTGGAGAAGGAATTCTTAGCAGCTGGTTGGGCTCTCTTCCCAACGTGCTAGAGGTAAAGGCGATTCTCTAAACCTCTAAGCACTTCGTCCCTCTGCTGCTACTTCTGTTCTTGCGGTTCTCTTCCTGGGACAGAAAGCAGCCCCACACGGCATTCTTCCTGCAGATCTACCTCCACTCAGTGCTGCATTCTCTTCTCCCCTGGTGCAGCTGACCGTGGGGTACTTTTGAAACAGGATCAACAACACATGCTGCTAATTGGCACCGGCATGCGCGCTCACACATATGTAATATGTGTGGTCTAGCTGCCCTCTTCCTCTATAGCAACAGGGCTCCAGCCTCACAAGATGGCCCACACACAGCACTTGACATCCAGTGGGGTGAGGGCAGGCTCTGGGAATGTCACCCCATGATCTGGCAGAAAGGAGTATGAAGCCGTAGTGGTGCTCACACCTGGAAGCAGTCGTGCCCTTTCTCTTCAAGTGTAAGAGTGGCAGGTGAGCTAAGCACACCCTGAGTCTGTGTGGCTTTGGTCTGAGATACTAAGCTAGGGGGTTTCAAGCACCCTGTGACTGCTGGCTGCAGCTTTTCAGTGCTTTGAGCTGCTACCCGGCCTTCCAGAGCTCTTTGCCACACGCAGACTTTCTGCCGTGGCAGCTCAGCTCATGCTTAGAGCTCATGCTTAGAGAAAGAGGGACAGGGACAGGTGCCAGAATTAGAAAACAGAGTGTGATGGGTTAAGTCACACTGACTTCATTTCCTGATCCTCAACCTGAATTTGTTTTTACTGTGCATATCAATCAGAGTCCTGACAGGAAGCGGATGGAATGCTGAATCAGAGCGATGGCAGAGAGCTAATTAAAATTATTTTTAAAATGGTAAGGAAGACTATTCGTGTCATGAGGGCTGTGCTACAGTGGAATTTAGTAGTAGGGGAGAAAAATTGAACTCAATTCCAAGTACAACAAGGACAAGTGGAGATTTATAGTCAAGAAGTACAGCTGGGGGGGACAGTGAATGGAAATTACTAAGAGACAGCATTGAGGCTACCGTGACACTTGCTAGGCTGGGGTTCGCGCTGAAGTAGGCCAGAGTGATGAGGCATTGCAGGTGGAAAAATAAGAAATCTGCTCAGCAATCAAGAGTGGGGATTTTTGCTAAACTGACTGTGTTAGTCACTTTCTTGTTGCTGAGACATAATACCAGGCACCTGCAAGGTGGAGGAAGAGAGGTATATTTTGGCTCAAAATTTCAGAAGTTTTAGTCCATGTCCAGGGGCTCCAAGGCAGGAAGGCGTGGTGCCAGGGTCTGGTGGAGGAAAGCTGCTCATGTCGTGGGGTCAGGGAGCAGAGGCGAGGGAGCAGGACCTTCCCAGGTCTCACCCCAGTGGCCCGCCTCTTCTGACCAGGCCCCACCTCCCAACGGCACAGTCAGCCACTGCACTCAGTTCCCCAGTGACCCGACCACCTTCCAATGACATGAGACTCTGAGGGGACTAAAGTTGAAAACTGCCCTTCACAGGCAAAGCACAGAGCCCAAGTTTGGAGACCTTAAGAACTTGAAGGATCCTGACTAGAGTAACGTCAAGGAGAGAGTTTTCATCACATTCTTTCTTTGGGGGAAAGAAGACTTTCTTTCCTTGGAGCTGTGTGAATCCGTTTTCTCCTTGGGTTGCCTGTGTTCATGAAAGACCCGCTGACCCATCTGTGGAGCCTTGGTGGTACGGGATCGTGTTCTGCAGTGCTGGAGTTGGGCACTTAATGAGGGAAATGTCATACTGCGGTGCCCTGATATGCACAGCACTGGCTCAGGAGTTAGACCCACAAGTGGATTCTTGAGCAGTCTTCAAAGGTGACCCCTTGGGGTTCTGAGGGAGAGTTCTGCAGGTCCAAGCTGTGTGCACTATAACCGTTAAAGGAAAAATATTTGTGACCTTTGTTGAAGACAGTGAGAGAGATCTTTCTTCAAGGGAAGCTTCTACAGTGGGGTTGGGGGGGTGCGAAATCAAGCTAAACTCCTAAAAGGACTTTTTACAAACTAGATGGAGGGTGGTTACTAACAAGGAGGAGTAAAGTGCCTTTCAGGGAGCTGAAACTGGTGCCTCCCCCGCAGGGCCAGTCTGAACCAGAGGGCAAAGGAGCCCAAGTGCATTCTACATAGTCAGCCCCTGGTCAGCAAAAAGCAGGACGTGGATGTGCAGAAACAAATAGAAAATCACCAGGAGCTGTGGCAGGAATGAATTCCCCCCAGTGTGCCTGGCATAAGAAATGCCTCGTTGTTTATTTTTCTAAACCAACATAAAACTAGGTCAAGTGCCATTTTAATAATATGTCACATAACGAAAAAACCTATCATTAGAAGGCTCTGCTATTTGACACCGGGTCATATTAAAATTCTGGATCTTATGTGACCATAGGAAAAATCGGAAGGGGCTCTTCCCTTTGTACACTACCTGTACTGGACATCTGCGTTTTTGCCAGCACGCCCTTTTTAAGACAGCCTCTTCATATTTGTTTGGGAAAGATTCCCTGCTAGTTGCATACAGCTTGGTGGGGTTGTCAGTTAAATCTTCTGCCCTTCTTGGTCCAGTACGTGGACAGCCAGCCTGGCCAAAGCACCCTGCTAGGTCCGTCATTGTTGCCAGGGCTCTGTCTGCTACTCTTTGCCTTATTTCCCTGATTTCTAGACAGCTGTGATGGCTGTGGTGAGTTCCTCATAGAGAGTTTATCCTGACCACAAGCTGGCCAGGGAGGACACTTCCTGTAGCGCGCAACACTGTGGGCTTTCTGTCAGCTTCCCTGCCATCTGTTAGCAGGGAGCAGCATGGGGACAGAGGGCACGTCCCCACCACTTAGGAAACACACTATCCCTGGGTTGCTTCCTGTCTAGAGGAACCGCTGCTGTCTTCTAGATCAGACCCATTCCTTCTCCAAACCTCAGTGCTCTCTTTCTGGACAAGTTACATCTCTGCCCTTGGTAACCTACACTTTTAGTTATGGTTTAAATCTAAAATATCCCCCCAAAGTGTCGTGTGTTCAAAGGTGGGATGTGGAGAAGGCGATTGGATCATGGGGTGCTGTACTCATCCGTGGATTCATCCATCCATGAGTTCGTAGCTGATGTGCTGTGAGGAGGTGCAGCCTGTTTGGAGGATGTGGGTCTCTGCGGGTGACTAGAAGGGTGCATTCTTATCCTCAGCTCCTCTCTCTCTCTCTCTCTCTTCCGCTCTCTCCTTCCAGGAAGCCATGGGTAGACTAGCTTTCCTCTGCCATGCCTTCTATCATGCTGTTTCTGCCTCAAAGCCAGCTGACCACAGACCAAACTCTCCAAAACCGTGAGTCTAAATAAATCTCTCCTCCTTTAAGATGTGGGTGTTGGGCATTTTGTCCCAGCCACAACAAAGTGACTAACACACTTTGAAAGCAGAATCTATTAATCCCTCCAGGCAAAATAAATCCTGAATCCTAGGACTCAAAGGGCTTGGTCTGTCTTCTCAATGGTACAACACAGGGAAAATTTATCCTTCTGCTGTGAGTACAAGACTGACTTCACTTACCTTTGGCCTTGTATGTTTTGTTAGTATAAGAAGGAAACCAAACCAAACAAAAATACAGTACATTTCTTAATCAGATTTTCCTATAACTTTCTACATCTGTTGACAAAAATGATCTAAACCTATGCATATATTTATGGGGTCCTCCCTCATTACACTGATGATATCTATGTCTATACCATTATGTAATTGACTACTAAGCTATAGAGTATGTGCAAATAAATTTATTTGTTCACAATTGAACGTCATGTTATATAAGAGTATTTCTCTCGGAAGTGCTGGCAAAATGAATAAATTGTCTACAATAAATAAGTCTCAACTAACTCACTGGAATTGATCTTTAATATTCTTAATCAGCAAAATGGAGTCAAAATAATTAGACTAAAACTCACTGTTGTGTTCCTGCCTTCCGTACAAGCCCATCTGTCGTCACTCACTCACCTGGCTGCAGAGCTCATGGTCAACCTTTCCCCCTTCGTGTAAGCCTCACTTTTTGCGTGGGTGACCACCAAATGGTTAGCCTTTTGCTCATCCACTTCTTCATGTCTAAGTTATATCTCACCACTTAGGGGAGGTTTCCAAAGACCGATTGTCTTTATACAGTAAGATTCTAGACTGTGGGCCGGTGAGATGGCTCAGCGGCTTAAGCGCCTGCCTGGCAAGCGTGAGGGTCTGAGTTCGACTCCCAGAACCCACATACGGAAAAAAGGGCCGGTGATACCACTCAGCGGTGCTGGCGCGCAAGGTCCTGAGGTCGACCCCGGGTACCCACAAAAAAAAAAAAGAAAAAAAAAGATTCTACGCTGTAAATTCAAATACATGTTCACTCCTCCACTCATGTGTAGTTAAGCTTTTCTGTCTACCATCCATTCAGCTATATTTCTATCAACTCCATGCTTATGCATGCAGAGAAATTGTTCTCGTGCTAACACTTAATTATACTACGTACATAGAAGTAGAAAAGCCTCCTCAAAGAAAAGACACTCTTCTTTGCCCGTCATATACCAGTTTATATTTATAAAGTTTGTGCAAACAAATAATTTTCTCTAATTTGTTGGGAACAAGGATTTGGCACCATATATAGAAACAGACAGGTGAGAGATGATGATTCTGTAGTGACACAGGAAACATCGAGTACAAAAGGATACCAGGCCAAAAGTAAGTGAAGTTGATCTGAGAAGAGCTTAGTGTCAGAAAATGTTAATAATGATTTTGGTACACCGGGAGATTGGGAAATTCCTTGAACTGATGACAATTCAAATTAGTGCTAAGAGAAAACAAAGAATACTGACTGTGATTTATGATTGTTAATCATAAATGTCAATTTCAATGTAAAAGAAGGAGAGAGAAAATCAGTTATGCTTATGTTTTATGTCCTTGTAAACAAAGAGTGATTTCAGTGTCTTTATGGTTTGTGTCTCTCAGCTCCCTTTCACAGAATGCTAATAAATTTACATGTATGCAGAAGATGACAAGACCAATGGGAAAGGACTTCTAGGTACAAACAAAAAGTCTTTCTTTACTGTGTTCACGTACTACAGAGACTGAAATTCCATTAGAAATGATTCCTTGGGTTTTGCATTTTTTTGCATGTTTGTTAATTTAATCGACCTATATTGAGATCAGCATCTCCAGGGCAGAGAATGAAGATGCAGAAGGCTTGATTCTAGTAAAGCCTGTGTGGCTTGATGGGTTGTTTCCGCACATTATCAAATGACTACGCATGCAAACCAAAGGGGCCACAGTGTGAAGGAGGGAGCTGGGGTAGGGGGATGCATTTCCATGGGAAGTTTGTCTGCAGGGTCCAGGTGCTTGGTCACCGTGTAGGGCCCTAGAGAGCATTGGAGGCCAAGGGAAGGATGGTCACCAGGATGCTGGGTGCACATCACCCTTGGTGTAATTTTGCTCAGGGTTAGCCCTGGGTGTTGGTCAGGGTTCTCCAGAAAAACAGAATTTATAGGATAGAGGGATGGATGGATGGATGGATGGTGGGTGGGTGGATGGACAGATGGACAGATGATACACAGCGGGCCTTTGAACAACACTAGTTTGAACTGTACAGATCCACTTACATCTGGCTTTGTTTTTATTTTATTTTTTGAGACTTGTGACAATTGAAAAAACTTGCAGATAAACAACGTAGCCTAGAAATATGGGGAAAAAATAATAAAAGGATATATCATGAACTGTCCTAGTTACTTTTTTTGTTGTTGGGACAAAATACCTGACACCCAAAGTTAAAGGGGGAAAGCTTTATTTAGCTCTCAGTTTGTAGATGTTTCAGTGAATAGTCGGCTGGCTCCAGCGCAGGATGGTATGGCAGAGGTGCATTGCAAAGGAGAAACAGTCCATGGCAAGCAGGCAAGTGAGAGCACATTAGCCCTCTTTCTGTCCTAGGGCAGGTTACCTGCCCTAGGGCAGGTGTAGCACTCACGCCCTTAATCCTAGCCAGAACTAAGCGAAACCAATCAGTGGGCTGATTCAGTGATCACACACCCTTGATCCCAGCACCACACACTCTAGATCCAGCCACCTCTGAAAAGTGCTCCCACGTGACTGCACAAGGCTTTGGGAGGACAAATAGACATAAGCCATAACACAAATGCATAAAATATGTAGATGACAGTCTATCATTTACTACCATAAAATATACAGAAATTTATTACAAAAAACTAAAATTTATCAAACCTTGTTCACACAAATACAGAATATGTACAGAACCAATTGCAGTCAAGAGAAAAGTAAAACAACGTGAAGATGCAGTCTGAAGCCACAAGCTCGGTGTTTGCAGCGATGCTGTAACAGCTGTGCAGCCACCTCCTGTCCCATTGCAGTGGGTGGACATGCACACAGAACACACTAATCTCCACATGAGAAGCGTGTGTCTCCAGTACATCACTATCCTAGTAAAACATGATCTCCTGTGGGTCTTGTTTCTCATGTATTTTCACTGTATATTATATATATATATATATATATATATATATATATATATATATATACACATATATACATATATGATGCTAAGGATGTGTTAATTGGCTGTTAATGTTATCAGTAAGGCTTCCTGTCAACAGCAGGCTATTAGTAATTTGGTTTTGAGGGAGTCAAAAGTTATTTGTGGGTTTTTGCCTGCACAGGAGTAGGAGTCCCAATTCCTGTCCCCCCACATTATTCATGGATCAGCTGCATGAATGTACAGTCATGAGTTGCTTAAGGTTGAGGAAAGGTGTCAAAATATGTGTTGTTAGGCAAGCTTGTGGTTGTGGGAGCACCACAGAGTGTCCTCACACAAACCCAGCCTACTGAACACCTAAGCTATATATATATATAGTGTATGCGTGTGTAAGGAGAGAAAGAGAGGGAGGGAAGGAGGGAGGGAGAGAGAGAGAAATTTATTATGGGAATTGGCTCACTCAGTTGTGAAGGTCAAGAAGTCCCACACCTGCTGCCTACCAGCTGGAGAACCAGGAAAGCCAGTGGTGTGATTCAGTTCAAGCCCTAAGGCCTGAGGACTAGAAGCTCAGATTTCCAAGGGATGGAGGAGGTGGATGTCTCAGCTCTAGCACAGAGGGAGAAGACAGCCACCCTCCACCTTTCTGTTCTGTCAGGTCCTCAGCAGATTGGGTGATAACTATCACATTGGTGAAAAGACTTTTACTCAGCCCACTATTGAAATTGCTAAGCTCTTCTGGATTCACCCTCCCAGATACACTCACAGTGTTTTACTAGATATCCGGGCATCTGTGTTGGTTACTTTTCTCACATTACTGAACCAAGATATCTGACACACAAAATTAAAGGAGGAAAGGTTTATTTAGCTCAGTTTGTAGAGGTTTCAGTCCATAATCAGCTGGCTCCAAGGCAGGGTGGAGTGGCAGAGGGGCAACAGTTCATGGAAGCAGAAGACAGCAAAGCAACAAAAGCAAAAAGGGGGAGAGCAAGAGAGCAAGCCTCTTTTCCTCCCTTATAGTGTAAGCAGGCTACCCGCCCTAGGGCGGGTGTAGCACTCACACCATCTCTGTGCCCTTCTCTTGCACAGGCTGAGTATGTTTAAAAAGTGAGGACACTCACCCTCTGCTGAGTTGAGCTGGAAACACTGTAACTCAGTTTCCTGAGGTGAGGACATGAAAAAAGAGGTCCAAGTTTAACAAGCTGTCTTGGGAAAGCTCCCCTCCTCATGACCATATGAGGCTTGGGGGGACATCCAGACACAAACCATAACAGCATCCCTTTGTTTAGTTAGGTTGACCCATGAAACTAACCATCCTTCTGTTGATAAACTCCCACATGGAACAAGCAACCCATTGTGAAACACCTGACTTTCTGCAGCTGGCCTTGTCAGATGGATCTGTGGTACCCCCTATGCTTCAGAGACCAGAAGAAGGGATGTGGTCAACAGTTTGCTCCATGGCCTCACTCGCTCTAAGGGTCCTTCTTCCTGCAAGAGCCTTTGAAATTTAGCTTGAAGGCACCTCCTTGCCATCCTGCCTTTTAATTGCCTCATTCTGAGATGTCAATGGACTCACCAGCTAAGGACATGGGACAGGCAAGCAGCCTCACAGGTCCCTGGCAGCTCACTTCACTGGTCCAAGCCCATTGATAGGGAGGCCAACTAATTTCACTTTCTGTCCCTGAGTATGCTGTTTAAATTTCCCTGCCACTTTAGGAATCTATACCAAAAGGGAGGTGGGAGAGGAAACCAAAAACAAAAATCAATTACATTTTTAGTAAGCCAGTCTCCAGAGGTCTACCAGGATGTCGGTGCTTTTTAAATTCTCGGCCTTTGGGACAGCGTTTCTTCTTCTATCTGGCATAAGGAGTTGGAATCAGATACTGAGAATAGGAAGGGGTCAGGAACTCAGTGTTCAGTGCTGCAGCAGGCAAAGGACACTGCCTGAATTTCCATGAAGCTGGCCAGGCTTGATGACCCAGCGCTTTTTTCTTTTCCCTCAGAAACATAGTGGCTCCTGTGTTCCTTCAGGTTTAAAATGCAGGAATCTCTGCAGACTCCACTCCCCGCTGGCAGTGCTGGTTCCTGTTCAAGGATGTAGCAAGGGACTCATCCCAGGCAGCGTACCAGACCTCCCTGACTGGCGGGCATCCCTATCCAGAGCACTTCCATTCTTCCCCACACAGAACGGCCACGGTGCTCCTGGGAGGAAGCCCTCACATGACCCAGGATGTAAATGAAGGCTTGGGAATGGACTTTCAAGGCTTGGTGATGCTGTCCCCTTGCAAGTTCCACAGGAGACAGAACTGTGTATATAAAACTCTTCAGCAAGTATGTGAACCTGGAAATAGCTCATCAAGGTCTTTGTGAGCAGATAATTGGACGAAGTGAACTGTTTGGTCACTTTGGTGGAAGAAATGAAAGTGGTGGATAGATATTATAAAAGATTAGTCCTAATCTCATTCCATTCATATTCAGCACCTACCTCAAGAACAGCTATGAACCACAAAAAGGACAAAACTAGTAATTCTAGTAGACCCCCCAACCTTTGTATATTTACTATCATTCTGTATAAACAAATGGTACACAAGAACATTAATATTTGACATGACACCATGGTTAAGACTATTGCACAATAAATGACTACAGCTGCCTGAAATTTACCCTCTAGTTATTGACCTTATGGGCACTTGGAATTAATTATTTTATGTTGCTTTTTTTTTTTAGTGTCTCATTAGGTTGTATTTATGTTTCCATTTGGGAAACTTGATGGGGACATGTATTGGAGTTCTCCAGGGGACAAAAGCAACCAGAGCTGGATGATAAATGGATAATAGATAGATAGCTATAGACTGATCGATTGATAGATGGATAGACAGATGTGAGAAGAGATTTATTAGGGAATTGGCTCACATAATTTTGATGGGCAAGTGCCACAACAGGCCATCTGCAGGTTAGAGACCCTGGGATACCGATATCATGGCTCAGCCCAACTCTGCAGGTTTCAGAACGGGGAAGCTGAGTGTAACTCTTGTTTTGAGGCAGGCAGCATGAGAACCCTGAGCTGTCCCAGCTCCCCGGGGCTGGGAGAGTGGGTAGAGCCAATCTGCCTCCCATAGTCATCCTTTCTGTCCCCGCCCCGTGAATGGTGCCCGCCCACACTGAGGGTGGGGCTTTCCCACCCAGACTGGCCCAGCACTGGCACTGGCTGACCTCTGGGAACACCCTCACGGCCACACCCAGAATGATGTTTTCCCATGTTTCCAGATGTTCCTCGATTTAGTTAAGTTGACATCTAAACTTAGGCATTGTGGTGGTGTGGGCAGGGGATATACCTTCAGACATTCTATAATTATTTCTTAGATTTTACTCTACCAAAAATGGGGAGTAAAGATTGTTTTCCTGTTCTCTTCTCAACTATCTCTTCTCCCCTTGTACAGGTTCAGGGGCTTCCAGGCCCTATTTACCAACCAAGAGAAGGAATGAGGTGCTGGTTACCAGCTGCTGGTTTGTGTATTTCTTGAGTAGAGACACAGTACTTACATTCTGTGTTAACACCGAATTCCTCCATTGGGTGCTCTGGGAGGAATCATTACTCAGATCAGAATTGATGGAGTAAGTTAAGTTACAACCATGAAAACAAAGCACTTACGACCATTATTTCACGAGAGGGCATAAAAATGTTTAGGAAAGAATGGGGAGAACGCATTACACTTTTTCCCTTAGATTATTTTTATTTTTAATTCTCCCTTGTTTCTATATTACATCGTTTGAATAGCATTGTTTTAAAAAATATCCTGGGATGGAAATTTTTCCTATATACATATGGTTAATTTATTAGCTAGTTTCCTTTTTAATATTTTTAGTATTAAAGGGGAAATATTTCTATTAAAGATCTTTTTGAGATCTTTAATGGAAATATCATATTTAGTACATTCCCATGAAATGCTAATATTGGTGACATTTAGTACATTCTTATGAGATAATGTTATCATCTTTTTACATTGGTGAATATTGCAAATATTTAAAATACAATTATTTTGGTGTTGGAATTGAACCCAGGGCCTCATGCATGCTAAGCACACACTCTTCTACTGAGCTACTCCCACAACCCCCCAAATCATTTTATTATATGTCAAGTCGGTGGTAAATTTGCAAGTGGTCGTAGGAGTTGGCCTTGGAAATTCCAACTGAGATTCACTTCCAACCCCTCTTTCACCCTCTTATATTCAAACATGCTGCTAGGAAATGCCTAATTTGATGCTGCTGGAGGGAAAGATTGGAGGTATACCCTGAAAGATATAGATGTGGAGAGCCACAGTTTAGGGATTTGTCTCCCTAACTTCATATAGCAATGCAAGCTGTAACCCCAAACTTGTTGCTCCCAATTACTTGCTGGTCTATCTCAATGTTGAACTGGGATGATGAATGAAAATTCTAACTTCACATTTGGTGTATTTGTGTTCAACCTGTTCCTCTGACAGGGACTAATCCCTTTAGCTTCCATGGACTCGTGTAGTTACATCAGTGGTCAATGCAGGTAGTTTGTGGCCAATGCTCTGTTTCTAATTATGCAAGTAGGCCCAGACCTCTCTGATTTCTGGTTATCACCTGGCCAGCTAATATGTGTTTTCTAGGATATCTTTGGTTTGAAACTAATGGATGTGGTGTATAGTTTTCTGTTTCTAGAGATATGCATTGCCTTATGTATATATAGTGCACAAAAAATAAAGATTTATCAAGAGAAAAATCCAACCATCATATACTTTACAAAGGGATCCTTAATTTTCAAGAATATTATCATAATATTCATTTAATTGATAGTTGAGTCTATAATGTTCTTTATTTGCTGTTCCATTGGTTAGTGAGAACAAATGTTGGTCTCTACTTGTTTAGATTTGCTATTTTGTTTGTTTGGATTTTTATGAAGATAGGTTGCTTTCACAAATATAAGCAACATGGACTATTAAGACAATCATCTAGATAATTCAAGTTAAACATTACTTTGAAATCACAAAATTGGAGGAAAATCATACTAAATATATATTATCACTTACCTATAAAATACATTAGTCCATTATTTAGTTAGAGGTTTAGAACTCTTTCATCATAAACTATGAAAACAATCTTAATTAAAAATTTCAGCCACGTTTCAGTCATATTAACAATTCTATTTTTAATAATTTTTATTTCAGAACAATTTTAGACTGAGAGAGAAATTAGGAAGATTGTACAGAGAGCTCCTCTATACTCTGCCCAGACCACCCCCCAGTTGTTAGCATCTTATTTCTTAAGGTGCAGTTGTCCCAATTCATGAACCAATATTAATTCATAGTTATTAACTAAAGGCCATACTTTACTCAGTTTCTCTTACTTTTTCCCCAATGTGCTTTCTCTATGCTCAGGTCCCATCCAGGATACCTCATTACATTTAGTCATCCTTTGTACTTAGAATCCTCTTGCCTGTGACATTTTCTCAGACTTTTCTTGCGTTTCATGTTGTGGGCAGTTGTCATAACAACTTGACAGTTGTCATGGTGTAGATCTAAAATGGCCCCAAATTCTCATGTGTTCAGGGGTGAGGTTTTTGGAAGGTGTTTGGATCATGGGGCGCTCTACTCATTAACAGACTGATCCGTTGATGGGTTCAGAGCTGAATGTGCTGTTAGGAGACAGGTCATGGTGGGAAGAAGGGGGTCCCTGAGCTGTGCTTTTGAGGGTGTAGCTCCCCCCAACTCCTGCCTTCTCTCCTGCCTCCTGGCTGCCTGGAGGTGAGCAGCTTTCTTCTGCCTCAGAGCCAGCCGATCACACACTGAATCTCCTGAACTGCGCAAAGCCGAATTAAATGTCTCCTCCTTTAGCTTGTGGGTGTCAAGTGCATTGTTCCAGCAATGGCAAAATGACTAATGTAACAGCTTTGAGGACGACTGTTCAGAAATTTTCATAGAATGTCCTTCAACTGGGACTTGCCTGCTGCTTTTCTCATGCTTAGACTGCTGTTATTGGTTTAGAGAGGAAGACCGCAGGAGTGAGGTGCCATTTCCGTCACAGCGAATCCAGGGTCCAGGCTTGGAGTGTGACCTGATGCCAGTGTTGGCCTTGGTCACCTGGCTGAGCTGGTCTCTATCAGCATTTTTAAAAGTAACAATTTTCTATTGTATATTTAATAGATGACAAAGAAATTGATCAATGTGCTGCCTGTCAGAAACACCTTTTACTTGACACAAATTATGACCATACTACTAATTTTCAGAAGTGAGAGATTGCATTGATATGGAGGGACACAAAAACTAACTACAATTGACAAAATATTTCCAATCAGTTTAAATTTTCAATTTTTTTTTAATACTGAAAGTTAAAGAAAAACACAAAAATCATTTGTAAGTAGTAGGAAACTTATCCTCTGGTAAATATCAGGCTTTTATCATTTCCTAAAAGACAAAGGCTAATGTAATTTATTCATTAAAATACTTGATACTTTTCTTGTATATATATAAATATAAATATCTGTTAGAATTAAAATCTAGGGCTGGTGAGACGGCTCAGCGGCTTAAGCGCCTGCCTTGCAAGCGCGAAGGCCCGAGTTCGACTCCCGGAACCCACATACGAAAAAGGGGCCGGTGATATCGCTCAGCGGCACGGGTGCCTGTTGGCGCGTGAGGTCCTGAGGTCGTCCCCCCGGTACCCACAAAAAAAAAAAAAAAAAAAAAAAGAATTAAAATCTAAGTGGATAAATTTACTTTTAGTTTCTTTTTACCGGAGTAAAAATAATAAGGAATAAGCCAAATGTTGGTAAAACAGAAAACTGAAGAGGCTAAAAATATTATAACTCATAGACTATGTAATGTGACTATGAAACATTATCTGCATAAAAATAGTTGGTCTTAGCTGGACTCCAGTTAACTAATTCAGGTGCAATCATTAATCTATGGCATATACACAAATAGGACATTCGTAAGGGTCAATGTGAAATATGTCAGCAAAGCATTTTTTCCTTATCTTGCTTATTTTTCATGCTGAGTAAATCATTAGAATTTCCTCTTCTTTGATCTGTGGTGTAGCAAGCATTGGCTTTTATCCACAAGAAGGAAATAAGCCCAGTTGAACAACATATTTAATCTTTTGGGGACTATCCCTAGAGACTAACTTTATTTAATAATTTAAGGGAGAAATTCTTTAGTGAAATATATTAGCCCTCAATTGAATGATCTAACATAAAATTACATCTGTCTGATTAAATGTTTAATAAAATTTAGCACTTAACTGAATCTGTAAAAATCAGGTATAAAATATTCTTCCCCAATATAATATAAAGTCCACTTAATAATATTACAGATACAAATCATACTGAGTTTGGATATTCACCATGGTTCATCTTCAAAACATAGGTGGGCTTTCATCTAACACAATTATTCATTCAGCATTTGTTTTCCAATGCTCAGGATACAGTAATGAGGAAAGTGGGCAGAAATCCTTGCTTTCTGAAGCTTTGAGTTTGATTGTGTGTGTGTGTGTGTGTAAAGAAAAAAGAAAAGAAATAAGTACATATATAGACTATCAGATAGTGAAAATGTAACAAAGAAAAATAGGACCGAACAAGAAAAGTTTAGGGAGCACAGAGGAGAGGGATGCAGGCTTAGAAAGGGGAGTTGGAAGCTTCATGGAGAAGCTGACACTGGAGCAGCACCTAGAGTAGGTGTGGATGCCCAGGAAAGGCCTTCCTGGCAAAGAAACCAGCAAGTGCAAAGGCCCGGAGGCTAAGGCACATCTGGTATGTTCGCAGAATGGCAGAGAACTCCCATGTCTGGAAAGAAGAAATGGGGCTGAGCTGGAGATAAAGTCATGCAGGACTTGGTAGGGAACTGTAAGGAATTTGGAGGATGTTGAGCAGAAGCGGGACACTGGATGGATGTAACCAGAGGTCCCTGCGGCTGCCCTTTTGGATTGTGATCCGGAAGCCATGGCAACAATGCATAGAGAGGAGCAAGGAGGAGGAGGAAGGCGTGGCAGGGACGGGTTCTGGAGCTGTTCCGAAGGGACAGCCCGCAGGGTTTGGTGCTAGATCAAATGCGGTGTGCGAGTTTCTTTTTGGCGTGAGCAATAGGGAAGAAGGAGTAACTATATTACAGAGATTTCTATTTTATTACTGCATAATAAAGTATAGAAAAGAAATGAGATTTAAAAGGATCACTACCAGGAGATTATATGATTATACACCTGAAGAGCTAAGGTAATCAACCCCAAAACTATAAGAGATAATAGAACATGAAGGAAAACTGCTCGGCGAGAGATACAATAACACAAATCCATCTGCTACTCAAGTGCAGCTAAAAATAAAATAATGAAGGACCTCCAATTTATGATAGCCACAAAGTTGAATTATGTGCTAATCAAACTTGTGTGAGCCTATATAATATATATCTAAAAATATAAAAAAATTAATGGTAAAAAAGTACCTGGAATACATGTAGAAATATGCCCTACTCCTAGATAGAAGAACAAAGGAGGAGGGAATTATTTGTAGTTTAATTTGTAGTTTCAATATAACTTCAATTAAAATGCCAGTGTTACTGACATATTATAGAATTCAAAATAATTGATTCTACAATATACTTGGAAAGATAAGAATACTAGAGCGCTAATGAAGGAGTAATAATTATCTCAAAAAGTAAATTGTTTAAAAAACCA
The DNA here is from genome assembly GCA_028451465.1 of Erethizon dorsatum. Taxonomy (NCBI): domain Eukaryota; kingdom Metazoa; phylum Chordata; class Mammalia; order Rodentia; family Erethizontidae; genus Erethizon; species Erethizon dorsatum. Next base: position 70,462,348 of record CM051834.1, read on the forward strand.
ATAACTTAACTAGTTTAACACTGCATTAAAAAGAGAAATATACACTATGGACATAAAATAATTTTAAGTAGATATGAAAATATAATATATGGAAAATTAATATAATAAAATCATAAAGAACATAATTATTTTACTCTTACTGTTGAGAATAACTTTATTTTAATATGGCAAAAAATTTAGTAAAGTAAATCATATACAAAGAGATAGTTTGATTATTTAGTCAAATAGAGAAGCTGGGTTAGATTATTGAAGTTATGAAAAAAACATGGGCAGAGGTGTTTAAATAAAACCCAAGCATTTGTACAATTACAATAAAATAAAGGTAAGTTTAAAGGTAGAGTAACAAGATTAAATGTTTTGTTTTAAGTAATTGTAGGAATTTCAAGCATCATATGGACATGTTATTTAATATTCTTCAGAGTTTCTGATATTTTTCAAATCTCCTAATATAACAGATGGAGATTTAGCATATAAAATAGTTAAAAAGCTTACAAAATCTCTAAAATTGCCACCAAGAATGTAATAGACAAATACACACATACACACATGCACAAATAAGTCACACACACAAAAATACTTAACATTTATTTATAAATAAAAACATAGAAATTAGTTCTTCAGTAAATTGCATACCGGAAAATAAACCCAGTTCCAAAAGGAGTTGATGAGTCTGAAAAGAAAGGTGTTTGTGTAGTAGAAATGACACTATTAATGGGTTTAGTCCTTCAACAGAACAATATTTTAAGTAGCTTTCAAATACTTTAGCTTAATTTTGGGAAACCCTTTGTGGGGATATTTTTGGACAAAATCATTTAAAAGAAGGTAAATGTTATTTGTGCAAAGATGCATTGTTAAGTATTAGCTGTAACAGTAATCAAGAGCAACTAGAAACCAACAATTAGAAAATGATTGAATAGTCTGTAGCTTGATAATCCAATGCATGAATCAACTTCATGATTTGCAAACCTGAGATAAGAACCTAGAAAAATGTTTACCACATAAGGGGTACGAGGAAAAAATAGCAGAACATAAAATTTTTATCATCATCCAGATACAGAAAAATATTTAGCTATGATTAAAGATGGAAAATGTCATTGAGAAAAGCAGTGGTGTCTAGGTGAAAGAATTAGCGCGTAATTGGCGTAAAATTCCAAAAATCAACATTAAAGAAGTAACCTAAACACCTACACTTATTGGTGGGTTAGTTGGAGATGTTTCAGTGTTGCAAAAAAAATACGAAATTGCGGCTTCCTGTCTTCGACTTCTTCGAGCAGCAGTGCCCGTCTCACTGGAGAGCGGCGGTGGGCACGGGCGCCGAGCCTGCGGGGACACTTGTTCCGGGCCTCTGGGGCTGGGACATCCTGGGGCGGGTGGCTCTGGGGAAGGTGACCGGGGCTGTTGTGCTGCCAGACGCCAGGTCCCGGGGCAGCTGCCGTGCTGAGCCGGACCCCAGCGTGCTGACCTCTGAGATCCGGTCACTGGCCCGCAGGAAGATGGTGAATGGCTGGGAGACTGAGTGGAAAAAACAGATGGAGAAGGACGCAGCCCGCTGGAACAGAAGAGCTGCGCACAGTTTCTGGATCATAGCTGCATGAGCCGGGGTTCGGGGCGGGAGTGGAGTCCAGTGATACTGTACGGCTTGGCAGAGCGCAAAGGTGCATCTAGCTGCCGCTACAAGGACGTGGCAGACAAAGCTGCATGCCAGGTCCCTTGGGTCCCTGATGCCAGGGTGCTCCGTGCGTTGCTGCAGACCGATCTGGGAGGCTTGCCGAAGCTTCCCGGACGGGTCCACTGCCGGGCGAGCCGGCTGCAGCACACAGGGTCAGGCCTTGGAACAGCGGTAGAGAGAGTGCCCTCCGAGGCTGCCAGGGCTCGGGGCGCGGAGGGCACCTTCTGACCGCAGCTCAGGGGCCGCTTGCGCACGCACCCTGCAGCCCTCTGGGTTCCTGTCCGGCAGGAACCGGGAATGCCGTTGCCATGGTGAAGGCAGGAGGGAGGGAGAGGAAACAGGCAGAACCTCCTTGCAGGTCAGTACCTGAGCACAGTTCCCTCAAGTCCCTCCTTCCCGGTGAAGTGGTCTGCCTACGCCTCCGCTTCCCCAGCTCTCCGTGCGCTTTCACGGTGCGTGCACCTCACGCGAACAGGCTACCCTCTTCTCTGAGAGCAACCAGCCCCTGCGTGGCCGGCGTGCATCCTCTGGGCTGACCCGCAGAGCCCGTTCTGCCCGCCTGCTCGTGCTGGGCCTCAAAATCCTTCTCTTGAACCCCACCCCCCAGCTTCCTTTTCATTTAAGCAATCAGCTATTTCTAAAACCACAGTTATCTTAGATACTGATAATATAATGCAATGACAAGTTAAAAAGTTTGAAACGAAAAATATCACTCTTAATCCCACTATTCTAAAGAACTAATTTTATTTTTCGTAATTATCATATTCATATCACTTTTAAAAAACAGCTTTCCTGGGGTAGAACCAATGCGAAGTCATCGCTGGCAGTCTGGCACCGTCTGAAGCGTGTGTGCGCACAAGTCCATCGCCATGGTCAGACGGCGAACGCCTCCGCCACCAGAGTTTTTTTATGGGAAAAAAGTAAAACAAAATTTCATAACTAAATAATAGGCGAATAACAATAATTAATACATTGAGTATTGTTATTTTAAAAGTAGTTAATTAGAGTACAAGATATGGGCATAAAAAATTCTCCAAACGATATTAGCACAAACCTTTCTTTTCAATGAACTAAGAGAAACGGGTAGTATAGCTATCTTGTGTTTTGCCTCTGCCCTTGCTGTGCCGTCTCCCATTACCCCCGAACCCCTGGAACCCTGGCCTACCCTCCGTCGCTGTACCCAAGTTTGAATCGTCTGGAATTGTAGACAAGCGGAGTCACACCGCGTGTATTCTTCTCATTTGTCTTGCAATCAGTATAACTATTTTGAGATTCATCCATGTTGTTCGCTATTGATAACATTCACTCAAAGCTGGTAAAATCCAGCTTTTAAAGGAGCACTTTACGTGTCATAAATTTCACCATTGTAAGGGGACAGTTCTCTCATTTATAATAACTGTTCAGAACTGTGCCGCGTCAGAGCGCTCCACCACCACCCGCGAGGCCGCCTGCGCTCCTCGCGGACCCTGCTCACACTGTACGTGCAGACGACCCTCAGCTCTCTCTGCACGCCTGCCTTTTCTGGCACATCATATCGAGGGAATAAGCAAGATATGGTCTCGTACATCTGGTTTCTTCCACTTAACATTAATGTTCTTGTGTTTGAGTCGCGATATGTATTAGTGCTCTAGTCCTTCTTACTGCTCAGTAGGATTTCATTATATGGACGCACAGTTGTTTATACATTTCACCCACAGATGGACGTGTTCACATTTTGACTGTTGCAAATAAAACTGCCATAAAGACTCATGTGCAAGTTGTAGAAATGTTTCCATTTATCTTGGGTTAGCTGGAATATTTAACTTCTTTTTTTTGGTACTGGGAATCGAACTCAGGACCTCGTGCTTGCCAGGCAGGCGCTGTGCCACTGAGCTATATCCCTGGCCTTAACTTTTTAAGAAACTACTGAACTCTTTTCCAAGGCGGGCAAGGCGAGTACAGTATACAGGTTTCTAGTCCATCAGATCTTCACGTGCTGCCTTACTCTTGGTATGGGGGACCTTCTTCATTATAGTCTCATCCAACCGTGTGCTGTGGTATCTCTTTATGATTTTACTTTACACTTTGGCTAACATCGAATGATGTCGCACCCTTTTCCATATGTTTACGTGCCACATACATAGTCTTCCTGAGGTGTTGATTCAAGTATTTTGAATCACATTTTTATTAGCTTATCTTCTTTATATATATATATCTTCTTTATATATACATATATATGCTTTGAAACTATTTGCTATTATTTTACAGGTTATGTTTTTTTTTTTTTTTTTGGAGGGTAACAATGGTTAATACATTACGTATTACTATCTTTAAGTTAGTTATTCAGGACACCAGACATTAGCATTCAATTGTCCAAACATTATTGGCACAAACCTTACTCTTCAATGAACTAAGTAAAAATGGTAGTGTATCTATCTTAACCATCTTATATATATATATATATATATATATACAATTTTTTTTTCCCTTTCCCTTCTTTCTTTTCCCTATTCCAGTCTCTCTTTCCTTTTGACCAGTTTCTTTTTGATTCACCATGTCTATTGTACATTTTGGATCTTATTTGCTCTTTCAGTTTCTCATACTAGAGAGATAATACGATGCTTACACATGTGCTTCTGGTTTATTTCACTTATGAGTATTTTCTCGAGTTGCATCCATTTACCTATAAAAGTCTCCAGTTTATCCTTCTTTATGGCTGAATAGTACTCCATTGTATAAAAATACCACATCTTTCTTATCCATTCCTCAGTTGATGGGCATTTGGGTTGTTTCCAAGATCTGACTATTACAAATTGTGCTGCTATAAACATGGGTGCACATATATCGCTGTGGTACGATGTTTTTAATTCTTCTGGGAAGATGCCCAGAAGGGGAATAGCTGGGTCAAATGGGACCTCCAACCCTAGTTTTCTGAGGAATCTCCACACTGACTTCCACAGTGGCTGTACCAGTCGACACTCCCACCAACAGTGAAGAAGGGTTCCTTTTTCCCCACAGCCCCTCCAGCATTTGTTATTAGTTGATTTCTTAATAGTAGCCATTCTTTCTGGGGTGAGATGGTATCTCAGTGTTGTTTTAATTTGCATCTCTCGAATGACTAGTGATGTTGCACATTTTTTTGTATATTTGTTTGCCATTAGTATTTCTTCATCTGAGAAATGTGTATTCATCTCAGATGCCCATTTTTGGAGTGGGTCTTTAAATTTGGGAGGTCTGATTTTTTTGAGTTCTTTATATGTTCTCGATAGTAATCCTTTGTCTGAGGAACAGCTGGCAAACATTTTTTCCCACATTGTGGGTTGTCTCTTCACTCTGTTGGTGGTTTCTCTTGCTGTGCAAAAGCTTTTTAATAAGATGAGATCCCAGTTATTGATTCTTTGGGATAGTTCCTGTGCGGTTGAGTTTTTATTCATAAAGTCTTTGCCTACACCAATGTCTCCAAGGGTTTTACCTATCCTACCTTCCAGCAGATTTAATGTTTCTGTTTTAATATTTAGATCTCTGATCCATTTTGAATTTAGTTTAGTGCATGGTGAAAGATATGGATCTAGTTTTAATCTTCGGCATGTGTAGAGCCAGTTTTTCCAGCACCATTTATTAAAGAGGCTATCTTTCTTCCAGCGAATGTGTTTGGCACCTTTGTCAAAGATAAGGTGGCTTAGTATGTCTGGGGTTGTTTCAGCATCTTCTAATCTGTTCCATTGATCTTCAGGTCTGTTTTTTTGCCAGTACCACACTGTTTTTATCACAGTAGCTTTATAGTATAATTTCAAGTCGGGGATTGTGATGCCCCCTGCCTTGCCTTTGTTGCCCAGAATTGCCTTTGCTATTCTAGGTCTCTTCTGATTCCAAATGAATTTTAGGATTGTTTTCTCTAATTCTGTGAGATATGCTGTTGGAATTTTGATTGGAATTGCATTAAATCTGTATAACAATTTTGGAAGTATGGCCATTTTCACTATATTGGTTCTTCCTATCCAGGAGCAAGGGATATCTTTCCATTTTCTGATATCCTCTTCAATCTCCTTTTTCAGAGTACTGTAGTTTTCAGTATAGAGGTCTTTTACATCCTTCGTGAGGTTGATTCCTAGGTATTTCATTTTTTTGGATGTTATTGTGAAAGGTATTGTTTCCCTAATTTCTCTTTCAGTAAGTTTGTTATTTGTGTACAGGAAGGCTATTGACTTTTGAGTATTGACTTTGTATCCAGCTACACTACTGAATTTGCTTATTAAATCTAGCAGTTTTTTAGTGGAGTTTTTGGGGTCTTCTGTGTAGAGTATCATGTCATCTGCAAATAATGATAATTTAACTTCTTCCTTTCCAATCATTATTCCTTTTATTTCTTTCTCTTGTCTAATCGCTCTGGCTAAAGTTTCCAGAACTATGTTGAATAAGAGTGGGGACAGTGGACATCCTTGTCTTGTTCCTGATTTTAGAGGGAAGGCTTTCAGTTTTTGGCCATTTAGTATAATATTGGCTGTTGGTTTGTCATAGATAGCTTTTACCAGATTGAGATAAAGACCCTCTATTCCAATTTTCTGTAGGGTTTTTATCATGAAAAGGTGCTGGACTTTGTCAAAAGCTTTTTCTGCATCTATTGAGATGATCATGTGATTTTTGTCTTTGGTTCTGTTAATATGCTGTATTACATTTATTGATTTACGTATGTTGAACCATCCCTGCATCCCTGGGATGAATCCAACTTGGTCATGGTGTATAATCTTCTTGATGATTTGTTGGATTCTGTTTGCCAGTATCTTATTAAGGATTTTTGCATCTATGTTCATTAGGGAGATTGGCCTGTAGTTCTCTTTCTTAGTTGGGTCCTTCTCTGGTTTTGGTATCAGGGTAATGCTTGCTTCCAGGAATGAATTTGGGAGTATTGCTTCCCTTTCAATTTCATTGAAAAGTTTGAGAAGTAGGGGCGTTAGGTCTTCTCTAAATTTCTTGTAGAATTCGGCAGTGAATCCATCAGGGCCTGGGCTTTTCTTTGTTGGGAGGTTTTTAATTACATCTTCAATTTCATTGGCTGATATTGGTTTATTTAGGATTTTTAAATCTTCTTGATTCAGCTTTGGTAATTCATACGAATCTAGGAATCTGTCCATTTCTTCTGCATTTTCCATCTTAGTAGAATATAAATTTTCAAAATAGGTATAGATGATCTTCTGGATTTCTGCAGGGTCTGTCGTGATATCACCCTTTTCATTTTCAATTGCATGGATTTGAGTCTTTTCTTTTCTTTTTTTTTTTTTTTTTTTTTTTGTGGGTACCGGGGGGTCAACCTCAGGACCTCGCGCGCCAGCAGGCGCCCGTGCCGCTGAGCGATATCACCGGCTCCTTTTCCGTATGTGGGATCCGGGAGTCGAACTCGGGCCCTCGCGCTTGCAAGGCAGGCGCTTAAGCCGCTGAGCCATCTCACCGGCCCCTCTTTTCTTTTTTTAATAAGGTTGGATAAGGGTTTGTCAATCTTATTTATTCTTTCAAAGAACCAACTTTTTGCTTCATTGATTCTTTGTATTGTTTTTTTATTCTCCAGTACGTTAATTTCTGCTCTGATCTTTATAATTTCCTCCCTTGTACGGGCTTTTGGCTTAACCTGCTCTTCTTTTTCTAGAAGCTCGAGGTTCACCCTTAAGTTGTTTATTTGCGCTTGCTCTATTTTCCTGATATAAGTATTTAATGCTATAAATTTCCCTCTTAGGACTGCTTTCATTGTATCCCATAAGTTCCGGTATGTTGTACTGTCATTATCATTCAGTTGTAGAAAGTGACTAATTTCTTCTTTAATTTCATCTGTGACCCATTGGTTGTTCAGGAGGATGCTGTTTAATTTCCATGTGTTTAGGGAGTTTTTGTAATTTCTTTTGCCATTGATTTCCAGTTTCATTGCACTATGGTCTGATAATATGCATGGGATAATTTCAATTCCTTTGCATTTACTTAAGCAGGTTTTATGAGCTAGTATGTGGTCTATTTTGGAGAACGTCCCATGTGCAGCTGAGAAAAATGTGTATTCTGATGTTGTGGGATGGAACACTCTGTAGACATCTACTAAGTCCATTTGTTCAAAAGTTTGGTTCAGTTCTATTATTTCATTATTGATTTTCTGTCCAGTTGATCTATCTTTTTGTGACAGTGGAGTATTGAGATCTCCCAATATAATTGTATTAGTGCTTATTTGATTTTTCATGTCCTTTAGTACTTGTTTTATATAGCTGGGTGCATTGGTATTTGACGCATATATATTTATGATCGTTATCTCTTCCTCTTGGATTGTTCCCTTTACAAGGATGTAATGACCGTCTTTATCTCTCTGAATCCTTCTTGGCTTGAAGTTCACTTTGTCTGCAAAAAGAATAGCTACCCCTGCTTTTTTCTGGGTTCCTGTGGCATGGAGTATTGTTTTCCATCCTTTGACTTTCAGTCTATGAATTTCTTTCTGAATTAAATGTGTTTCTTGTATACAGCATATTGTTGGATCTTGCTTCTTGATCCATTTCGCCAGTCTGTGCCTTTTGATTGGTGAATTGAGACCGTTAACATTGATGGTTAAAACTGATATGTATTGACTTGTCATGATATTTTCCTGTTGTTGGTTCCCACTCTTTGTTTGTCTGCTTTCTGGCTATTTAATTATTTGCCCTGCCTGGTGGATTCCTTCTGTTGGGGTTCCTATCTCTTTCTAGAATGTCCTTCAGAATGTATTGGAGTGCTGGTTTGGTGGTCATAAATTTTCTCAGATGTTCTTTGTCATGAAAGTATTTTATTTCTCCATCAATTTTGAAAGATAGTTTTGCAGGGTACATCAATCTGGGCTGAAAATTATTTTCCTTTAGAGCTTGCAATACATCATTCCAAGCTCTTCTTGAATTGAGGGTTTGTGCTGAAAAGTCAGCTGTGATTCTGATGGGTTTTCCTTCATAGGTGATTTGTCTCTTCTCCCTAACAGCTTTTAAGATTCTGCCCTTCTGTTGAATTTCTGGGATCTTGACTATAATATGTCTGGCTGAAGTTTTTTTTTGATCATGTCTAGTTGGTGTTCTAAAAGCTTCACTTATAGGGGTGTCAAATTCCTTTTCTTTTCCAGGAAAGTTCTCCCTGATTATGTCTTTGAACAAGGTTTTAATGTCGTTGATGCTATCTCCTGCTTTTTCATTTATTCCAATTATTCTTAAGTTGTTTATCTTTGAGTCATCTAGCAGCTGCTGAATTGATTTTTCATGGTCCCTTGCTATTTTTAAGAATTTTTCCATTTCATGATCACTAATTGCAAGCCTGTCTTCTATATCTGAGATCCTGTCCTCGCATTGGCTTATTCTACTACAAATACTTTCAATGGAATTTTTTATCTCTTGGATATCTGCTTGAATCTGCCTTATGGATTCCATTTCTTTCCTATGCTGAGCATTCATGGTTTCTATAGTTTTCTTAAGTTCATCTATTTTTTTGTCTGTATCAGCTATAGTGTCCTTAAGCATGGTCTTCATTGTAGACATTATCTCTGCAGTTATCTGTGAGATTATTTCTGTTTTAATTTTTTCCAGAACCTCATTCAGTTGCTTTGTTGTTACCACTTCAGATAGGCCAGGTGGGTGGCTTTCGGATTGTCCCACCTCGTTGCTCCCTAGGTTTGCCTTTGGTGAATTGGATGTGTGTGGCTGCATCTTGTTTAAGTGTTGTCTCATTTTTTCTTTCTTTAATTCCTGGGGTGATGTTTGCAAATTACCTATAGTAGGTTACTTTATTGCTAGTGTTTAAGATCTTTAGAAGATGACTACTTCTCTGCAGTATCTTCCAAGTGGAGCTTGCTTTTAGGTTTTGAGCTTTCTGCCAGATCCTACCTCTTCAATTCGTTGGGTATGCGAAGTTGCTACCTGTTTGGCCCAGTCCTTGATTCTTTGGTACTGTGCCACTGTATTTTCTGTGTCCCTTAGTCAATCTCAATCATGAAATATCAGGAAGGAAAGATGTTTAGAACAATTATTTCACATTTGGCTATAATGTTAACTAAAGCATCAAACACAGCCTAAAAAATGACAGACTGAGCTAACCAGTTATTTACCACTTTTAGCTGTATAGAGTTGCGGTTATATAACAAAATCTAAAAAACACCAGAAAAATTATATGCAGTATACAAGTCCTATGTATGTCAATTTTTCCTTGAGGAGTTTAAATTTAAAATGAGTTAAGGAGGAAATAGAGTATTGGGAGAAGAGGAAGGAATTAGATGTAAGGTTAGAGGACCAAGAGGGATCCCACTAAAATTGGGACACTAGTGCAGAGGACAGGTGGTAAAAAGAGAAGGAAGGGATAAAAGGAAGAACAGATCACAACCACAATCACAAAGAAGTTAGAGGCGCTGTTTACACTCATATAAAAAACCAGAGAGAATAATGAAGGAAAGAGCAAATACACATACAGAAACAAAAACAAAGATAAAAACAATAAAACAGACAGATCAAAAATAAAACCCCACCAAAAAACAAAACAAAACAAAACAAAAACAAAAAAAACCCTTCACCAGAACAAAAAACAAATCAGGGAGAAAAAAAAAAAAAATAAAAATAAAAATAAAAAAATAAAAAGAATCAGTTCCAGGTGTTGACTCTGTTGTAGGCAGGTACCTTGTGACAGAGTCCTGTTCTGTGCAGGTCCGTCCCAGTAAGCCAGGAGCGCCCTCTGGCGGGCGGTGAGCAGAGGCGCGTACTTTCAGGCAGAGACCAGTCTAGCTCGCCTCCGCTCTCAGCGCCCTTTCACGATCCCTGGGCCTGAGAGGCTCAGCGTGCTGTCCGGAGCGCGGGTTCCCTGCACTGGTTCCCGCCGCTCTGGTTTTTCGCCACGCCCCCCACAATGGCGCCGGGCCAGTCGCTCTCTGGCACGGGACAGGTGTGGCTGAGAGTCCAGTCTCGTTCGCCTGCTGACCTCAGCACACTTTCGTGGGCCTGAGAGGCCCCGTGCTGTCCTGTCCGGAGCACAAGTTCCCAGAGCAGTTTCCGAGCCACTCTGAGTTTCGCCACACCCCCCACGATGGCGCCCGGCCGGTCGCTCTCTGGCGCGGGGCAGCTGTGGCTGAGAGACACTCACCGCCGGTCAGCGCCGTTCTCCACCGCTCCCCTGCCCTGCCGCTGTCTCAGGATCCTCCGTGGGGGCTCCCTGGGTGCCAGCTGCCACCGTGTGTCCGTAGAATTGAGCCTCCGCGGCGCTGCAACTCCCGGGATAGTAGAAGGTGCGCGCGTGCGGTCTGCTCCTTCTTTCCTTCTTCTTTGTTGGAAGTCACCTGTCACTGGTGCCGGGGGTCCCAGATTGCGCTTCAGAACTTTTCTGGGTTTGGGGGAGGCATCTCCCCCCCTCCTGCGCTTTCCGGGTCGCTATATTCCCGTGTTCCAATGGTAACTTTTAGAGAGAGTTTCGCTGCCTGCTTCTTACTCATCCGCCATCTTGAGGTTCCACAGGTTATGTTTTTAATCTCTTAACAGTATCTTTCAAAGAGCAGAAGTTTTAATTTTGATGAAATCCAACTTGTCAAATGTTCTTTCATGGTTTGTGATTTTGGTATACTACCTAAGAAAGTCTGACTTCAGCCAGCGTCATAAGGAGCAGCACCAAGTCCCTCATCTTTCATCTATGATTCTTATCATGTTAGTTTAACCATTAGATCTATGACACATTTTCAGTTAAATTTTGTATATGTTGCAAGGTATGGGTTAAAGCTCTTGCCTCTGCATGTGGATACCCTATTGTTTCAACACCATTTGTTAGAAAGATGACCTTTTCTCCACAGCGTTGCCTTTGTAACTTTGTCAAAAATCATTGTCCTTATATGTATGGGTCTTTTTCTGAACTCTTAATTCCGTTTCGCTGTTTGCCTATTTTTATAATAATACTACCTTAGTGGTTAGCATAATTTTATAGTAAATCTTGAGACTAGGTAGTGTGGTGGTTAACTGACTAATTTTCAACTTGAGTGGGGACCGCCCAGCTGAATTGAGTCAGCTTGGCTCTGGACATGGAAGACTCACCTCGGCAGGCTTGTCAAATGGTATAAAAGGAGAACGGGAGGGAAGGATTTCAGCTGATCTTCCTTGGAAGAGCTTTGTTGTGGGTGTTTTTTTGTGGGGGGAGTTTCGGCAGTTTTTCTTCAAAGGAGCTTTGGCTGCTTTCTTCCTTTGGGGGAGCCTCTCGGTCCTCGTCTTCATCTTGGACGTCGTCTCCTGGCTCCAGTGCAGATCCATCCACCTTCTGGCTCAGACATTTCAGCTTCCAGCACGGGCCCTTGGGCCTTTCTGGTGCAGACCCTTCTGTCTCCCATCGCGATCCTTCAGCCTCCTGACCTGGACTTGCACAGGACTCTGCCGTGGGTTCCAAGCCCTCGACTGGATCCTTCGGGTCTCAGCTCGCTGACATTCTGCACTCTCTACACCTGACTCCAGCAAGCACTGACTAATGCAAGTAGTGTTAGTTCTCAGTGTTTTCAGTTATCTTGGCTCTTCTGTGTTCTTTTCACTTCCATGTGAATGTATAATCAGCTTGTCAGTTTCTGCAATAAAGTCAGATGTGATATTGATTGGAAGTCTATTAAATCTATAGGTCAATTAGGTATTGACATCTTAATCATACTGAATTTTAGTCTTTGGTGGGTGTTTGTTTAAATTTTTATATTCTTTGGTAAGGTGTTTTTTTTTTCAAGTGAATTCAGAAATATTTTTTTCCTTCAGTGTTCTCAAGAATTCACAGAATTTGACATTATTTTTTCCTTAAATATTTGGTAGGCTTCACCCGTGAAGCCATCTGGCTCTGAATTTTTCTTTTTTTTTTTTTTCTTGTGGGTACTGGGGGTCAACCTCAGGACCTCGCACGCCGGCAGGCACCCATGCCGCTGAGCGATATCACCAGCCCTTTTTTCGTATGTGGGTTCTGGGAGTCGAACTCGGGACCTCACGCTTGCTGGGCAGGCGCTTACACTGCTGAGCCATCTCACCGGGCCCTGAATTTTTCTTTGTGGGAAGTTTTGCTTTCTTTCTAATCTGTTTGCCTCTTATTAACTTCTATATGTCTAGAGAAAGTCTTTATTTTATTTCTGAAATATATTTTTGTGGGGTATAGAATGCTCTATTGACATTTTTTAGTTTTTTAAGAAAGAGTGTTTCTCCACTATATGCCTGCTTACATCGTTTCAACAAGAAATCAACTGTCACCCTTATTTTTGTCCCTTTGTGTGATCCGTACATTGGTCTTCTGTTCACTTTCATAATATTCTCTTTATCACTGATACTGAGAAATTGGATTATGTTGTGCTGTTTGCTTTCTTTGTGTTTACTAAGCTTAGAGTTTGTTCAGCATATGTGTAGGTAGAGGAATTTTTGGTTGTTAGTCAACTATATTTTCTGTGTTGCCCTCTTTTGGGGACACAAATTACCCATTCATTAGGTAGCTTCACATTGTCCCACAGCTCACTGATGCTTGTTTTGTTTTTAAATTTTTATATTTTTTATGTCTCTGCTTAATGTTTTGAACATATTAAATACAATCACAATTACCATTTTAATGCTATTTTGTGCTAACGCTAATGTCTGTGTTCTGGATTATTTTCAATTTGCTGCTCAGGTCCTCCTCTTCCCATAGCCAGTCATTTTTATTAGAAGCTGCGCACTGTAAATTTTACCTTCTTGGATGCAGGATATTTGTATTTCTATCAATGTTCTTTAAGTTTGTTTTGGGATACAGCTCAGTTGCGTGGAGACTGTCTGATCCTTTTAGGTCTTATGTCTCACATTGGTTAGGCAGGGTCTGGGTGGCGATCAATCTATGGCTATTTATTCCTCACAATAGAAGCAAGAGCCTTCTGAGGATTCTACTAATGCGTTTTGATTTATGAGGTTTTGCAGTCTGGCAGGTGAGAACAGGTGTGTTCTGGCCCTCTGTGAACACTGCTTGCCGTCCCTTCTGATCCTTTTTATGGAGTCTTTCCCTAGCTGTCCCAGTCAGCTTTCCATCACTGTAATGAAATACCTGCCACGGGCTGCTTCTGAGGCAAGGAGGGGCTAATTCAGCTCTCAGTTTGGGAAGTTCATGTCTTGGTAGAAGGTCATATAAGAACATCTTGAACTGGAGGGAAGGAGGGAGGGAGTGGGGGAGAAAAGGAGGGAGGGAAGAAGAGGGGGAGAGGGAGAGAAAGAGAGAGAAGGACAGGGAGAGAGAGAGGGAGAGGGAGTAGGTAGACAGATACCCATCCCCGGTCCCACCTTCCCCTCTGAAGTTGTGCCACCAATAACCTAAGACTGGCAGACCCCACCTCTGAAAGCTCAACAGCACCCACAGCTCTGCCACCCAGGGCCAAACCTTTCCATGCAGACCACCGCGGACCCTCACCATGCAAACAGCGCTGGCTCTGGGTGCTTTCTCACGTGATAAGTGTTGTAACCTGACAAGGCTAATGCCATCTTATGAACAAACCACCATTTCGCCTGTCCGGCTCCTGCTTCCCGCCAAATACCATTAGATAAGCCTCTCCTTTGTTTAGGCTAGATAAATTCCTTTCTGTTTAAGTTGAGATTCCCCCATAGTGACGAAATGCACCTTCCCGCCTCTGGCAACCCATAATAAGATGTTCCTTTTGCCCAATGAAATAATGCCAAATACCCCGCGCCTAAAAGCCTAACCAATAAGTTTGTAAAATTACTTTATTAACCGTCGCTATTGGCTTCTGTACAACTGCTTGCTACTATAAAAACTACACTCTACCTGCCCCCGGGGCTCCTCTTTGTTCTGGCATAGAGGACGCCGCTGGGTACCAGCTAAAATAAAGAGCTCAATTTTTATTTTTGGACATCCTCCCTTTGTAGTCTCATTCATTGAGTACAACAATAAGGTCCTCAGCTAGGTGCTCAAGGGGACCCTTGAAGGTCTCCCAGGTTCCTTCTGTACCTCTCTCCCCTTTTCTTCTCTGCTTTGTAAGCCTGTCCGCCTTGGCCTCCCCGACTCCCAGCTCTGCCTCCCTGACTTAGACTCCAAGGACTCTACCTGCGTCCTCTTCCTGTTCAGTGCCTGGGAACGCTCTGAATTCAGTAATCAGGAACAACGGCAGGGCCCCTCTCATTTGTTTCTTACCTCTTATGGATCATTGTCTTTTGTTACTTGTATCCTTTGTCTTGAAAATACTGTTTCATGCATTTTGTATGACTTCCGTTTATCCCATTTGTGCGGGTAACTCTCCTCGTTACTCTGCCCGGAATTCGAGCAGAAGTTCCTTTATATCTTCCTACAATACAAATATTTACATGGCTGTGGTTAGGCTATATGTATCATTTATGGTCAAATAAACACATTTTAGACATTTGCCATATTTCTAAATAGTTTCACGATTGCCATTTTCATAGCTGAAAAATATTTCACAGCATGCCAGACTTTTGGAGAGCAGTTTATATTTTCAAGAATGATTTATGTCTTATCTCTTTCCAGAAATGAATTTCAGATGGTTTATTGACAAAAAGGCCTACTAAGTAAGAGTAATGCTGTATGAATGAAAAAGGAAAAATAAGGTCAAGAAAAACAAAGAAAGTAGTAATGCCAACTATGATAATAGCTGCTTTAACTGAAAGTAAAATTAGACTTTGGGCATTCTGGACATCAAATGTGCCAACTGCTATTAGTTAGAGTGTCATTAGGATCGGAGTGGAAGGGGGACTAATTGTACTAACAGTTACTGAATGCCTACTATATGCGACTTAACAAAAGGCGTAGTTGATAATATGTTCTGTAAGTTTCACGTCACCATTGCCACACCTGCCCTGGACCACAGAGCGAACGACAGCCTAAGGATCCACATTTCCAAGACTGAAATGGTGCGGCAGGGATTCAGAGGCCAAGGCCACCATTACACAAGTTGCCGCAGGAGTAAAGACATTTCCCCAGTACTAAATTCTGAGGAAAATCTCTCACGGGGGGTGATTTACCCAGGCAGCAGTGAAGGCGCCCACGGCCAATGTCTTAACAACGGTTCATACTAAATACAGACAAGGTTTTGAAGGGCCGTTTTCTCATATGGCTTTTGATGCGTGTGACACTGAACTACCCTTCATCTGAGGGGCTCTTGGGAGGAGCTGCACTGAGAGGGGCTGTGTATGGTGCGTTCTTGGCTCACAACCTTAGTCATGGACAGCACTTGGTTCCTTAGGGAATCACCATGCCCCACACCTTCTGGGAGCCTTCTTGGTCTCAAGTTCTTCGAAGGGCCTGGACACCTCATTTCCGCTTTCTGATGAGGGTCTATTTCATGTAAATTAACTGTTCTTTCCCAGAAACTGCTTTGTAATTCCTTGGAACTTGCTTTCAGTGTCCATTGTTCCATGAGAACCCTGGGGCTCTCCCTGCTCTCTTCTGACTACTCTCCATCAGCCGGGTCCTTTTCCTCCCAAGCTCCCATGTTCCCCTTACCCCTTGGGGGGATGTCATCGACCCTTTCTCTTTGTGTTTAATGCTTTAGCATCTCCACTGCTTCCCACCTTAACCTCATTGGGCATGGACTCCTGATCATGCTTGGCACTTAGAGCTGGAGGAGTAAACACGGAGGAACCATGCCTGATTCTGACATCAGGGGTTCCTCTCCAGGAGAGACAAGGGAGTAGCTATCATTTTAAGAAATAACTAAGTTGTACCAACAAAGCAAATGTGAATGCCCAAACAAGAAATATCAGGAAGCATTTCATTGAAGCATATACCTTTTGATACTGAAAGTTATAAAAACATAATACTTTTAGCAGACTCAATTTGTTTACTTCCCAGATTTATCCGGCCCATGTGCCCCTTGAGATCCTTGGTTCTTTGAGACCAGCTGCTGTTATTGTCATTCAGCCCCAAGCACTGCCAGCTGTCCCACCTCCACCAGGGTATAGTCGGGCTTTGGGGTGGTCTCCAGCACATGCACAAGGGAGGAGACTCGAGACTCCAGTGCTCCGGTCCTCTCTGATTGACTCTCGAGGCCTGTGCATTTTCGCTCTCTTAGGGGCTCAGCTGCGACGCCTCTCATGGCTGCGTGAGGTGCAGTAACACAGTCCTGAAGTGTAGGGAGTTCACCTCCGGTGGGGTCCATTTGACCCCCAGGAGCCATGGGCAATGCTAGGATGTTAGCTCCCCCTCCATTGTCCCCTTGATGGGCTGTCCCAAGAATGGAGCTTCCACGCCTGGCCAGAGCCCTGCCTCACTACTGAGCTCGGTAGACACGACCACGTCGTGCCCACTCTCCGTCCGTCCTTGCATCACTTTCCCGGTGCCCTCTTGTGGCCCTGTGATTGCACCTTCTGAGATGGTCTTTACACAAGAAACTTGCTGCAGGCCTTGTTTTTGAGGGAATCTGGGCTGCCACTCAAGCAGAAATGGGGTGAGGGTTTCCAAGCGAAAAGAAACCATAAGCAAAGTACAGAGAGAGGCAGGGTAGGTGGTGACATTAATTCCGCGGAGTCTGCCTCTCCCATCTGTCCTGACCTCCCCAGCCCGAAGCTGCTCTCTCCAGCCACATCCAGCACCTGAGATAGCTCCTGTGTGGCTTTTCTGTATTTTCTGTATTTTCAAAATGTGCAGTCCATGCAGACTATTAAAAATAAGTCAAAAATGTGCCCTGGTATTCCTCAGATTCCAGCTCAAAATCTACCATGTTATTGAAGCCAAAACAGGCTCTCCCATTACCTTGCTACCCAAAGGATTTGTTTTTAAGCCACTTTAGAGTTTGTCACATCTCGTGTCAAAGGGTGCTTGCATATATCTCACACATTGACTAGATTATGAGGTCCTCGGATGGAGGCAGAGGTACAAAGCAGGCCTTTCACAAATACCAGCTGAATCCATCCAGAAGCCTACCTGCAAGTTTAGTTAGGGTTAGGTTTCTTAAATCAGGAGTGGGGATGTGTTTCTTAAATCACTGTAACTATTATTAAAATACTAATAGTAATAATTGCTTTTGAGCAATGTTACAAAGCCCTCAGTATGTCTGGAACTTGCTTGCAGCTCGGGACAAGGCCACAGCTCTGTGACTTCGGGGCGAGTCTCCAGGTACCTGATAACAAGAAGTAGCTCAGAGTCCCCGAAGGGCAACGCATCGGAATCCAGGCATACAACACGGAGTCAAGCTGCGAGGTCACTGGGTCCCCACCGGAGAAACAATGAGAAAGGAATCCTCTCATCCACTTGGTGAACATTTTTAGAACTTCCTCTGTGCTGGACCTTGTGATGATCAAATAAATACTTTCAAAATTATAAAGCATCTAGCTCTCCCTATACACAGGGACATTTCAAGGCCACTAATTTCTTCCCCCCAGTTTCTCATTTACAAATTTGGTTTCCTTCCTCCTACATTTTACACTGTCCAGTTAATGTCAAAGAATTTTGGAGTCATTGGAGAGGTGAGTGAAGGAAAAAAAATCAGAATAAGGGGCCAGGGATATAGCTCAGTGGCACAAGTGCCTGCTTGGCAAGCACAAGGTCCTGAGTTCGATTCTGGGTACCAAAAAAAAAATCAGAAAAGGACACAAAAACGTATTGTGTACATATCAGTTATCATCATTTTTAGTTGGAATTGTGGACTCCCTGAGAAGATACAAACTTGGCAGTGCTCGTAAAAAAGGATGTCATGATTTTGTTAAATCTTTGACTCTGGGAAGCTGTTTGAGCCACTCATATAACAAGAGTGGGCAGGTTTCCTCTTCGTCTTCTTTTTTTTTTTTTTTCCTTATTGAAATCTTCCAGAGAAAATGCTGCTTGATTTGATTTTCAAGGCTAATTTGCCTTTTTGTCCTAAGCAGCATCCCTTCCCTTCCTACACATTAACGTCCTAAGCTCTCCCTCCCAGAGCCAGGGAGGATCCTTCAAAATTCCTACCAGGCAGCCCCGTGCAGAGATGGGAGGGAAGGGAAGAGCGGGAGGGAGGGGGAGGGAGGGGGAGAGGTAGAGGCTGTCTGTGTTGCCTGCGTACTTGTGGTACAGGCAGGGAGCTGAGAATGCTAACAGAACAGGCAGTGGAATTCCACGTTCCTTGTAAGTATGTTACCCTTGTGGGGAACTGAGCTTGCCAGTCTACCTGGAGAGAAAAAGTATATTTAGGGAAGGCAGAGGAGGTCAATTCACAAGTGACTTTCTCCTTGGTGATGGTGAGGACATCTGCTGATCTCCAGTGACTGCTTGGTGCCTCCTGGTCAGACTCAGCTGTCTCCTTCCAGACACTCGATTTTGCAAAAGGGACACACCTTTCTGCAGGAAGGAAGCCTCTGGCCAGATTGCAAGCGGTAGGTTGTGACATTCTGCATGTTTATGCAACAGAATTGCTGAGAGAGCAGGGAGAGGGGGTTGCGTGGGCTGGCTGATGTATTTGCATGAGGGAATGTTTTATTTTAATTGTCAGTTAAAAGAAGCATTGTTGCCTAGGCTAAAGTAGCAGTTTAAAATGCCGTGTTCTAAGCTTCTGCATTTGTGTTTGACGTGGTTTCCATGTTTGTGCATCTTAGAGAAGCCAGGCAGGGCTCACCTTTAAATAACCTGCAGCTTCCTATTTTCCTTTTTTTCTCTCTCCCCAGGAACAGATTCATCCCATCTTTCCAACATTCCCACCTGTCCTCCTCCTCACCCCGTAGAAACATGGCCTGTCTTCACCTTGAGGCTTTTGCACCGTAAGCCTGGATTTCCGGCTGGTTTGCTGTAGGTGGCTGTGGATGCCCAGGCAGACTGAGTCGGCAGGAGCGTTTGTGCATGGGAATCGGAGGCCATGGCAGTGCAGCTGGTGCCGGACTCTGCGCTCAGCCTGCTGATGGTGAGTGTGTGGGAGGAGGTGGGGCCCAGGCGGCGCCCCTGGGCCTGCGCTGCGCTGTGCCGGGGCTGCTGCTGCTGCTGCTGCTAAGCTGCTGCCGCAGTGGCTGCAGACATGTCAGACCCCGCTCTGCTTCGCTCCGCAGGCTCTTTGGAAACGAGTTCTTGGGCCAGAGTGGCAGCATGACTAAGCACTCTCAGGGAAAAGAAGTGATAGATTTGCCATTTTAGAAACTTGTTGCTGAAGGCTGTTTGGAGAGAGGTGCTTGCAAATTGGTCCTAGGAGCTCTTCAAAAATAGCCCGCTGGGGCGCCTCCCCTAGCGCTCAGTGTTCTTCCCCCTTGGCCCTTTGAATCTAAAGCCAGCATCGCGTTTGTCTGTTTGATTTTTTCTCAGGGTAACTGGAAATTCTGCCCAGAGTGTGATTGGCTAGTGTCCCTCTGCAGGTGCCCCATGTCTGCTCAGAGTCCCCTAGGGAGCCTGTACAGGTTTACAGTGGCCTTTGTGACCCTTGGGCTATCCAGTCAGAGGAAACGCTTCTCCCATCTACAGCTGGCAGTGAGACACTGGCCACCCTGTCCCTGTCCAGACGCTGATAGCAGTGTGGACCACTGACCTCCTTTACGCCCCTGTGTGCTTTTTATGTTAAGAAACTTGTAGCATTTTAAGCAACCAGGGCTGTGGCGCTGCCTTGTCACCTGAGCGGCTTTTGCTTGGCCCGGGGTCAGTTGGCTGTTGCTGTCATTTTGTTCCTCTTTCTTCCTCTGCCCGGTGGCTCCCAGGCGGGGTGAGGCTGTCGTGGGAAGCAGCCTGCGTCAGCTTGGCGTGGGAATGTTCTTGCCATTTACACAAGAGGTTTCATGAAGTGCTTCTGCTGTGTGTGTGGATCCGTGTTTGCCGACTGCAAAAGAGACACACAGCTCGGTGAGGCTGATGAGTTCATTATGGTCACTTGGAGGAGCAGCCATGGGGAGCTGGCCTCCTGGGAGGACAGCAGGTCACGTTAGGAGGGACAGATATCTTGGTGCTTTGTTACTTAAAATGCCATTTGGGCCACAGAATCACTTGAATGGCTTGAGATTGCACGGGGCTGTGACTTCTGATTTCACTGAGGGAGAGGATTAGAAAGAACAAAGGTCATTTTCTAGAGAAACTGCACCCTATGCATCTTCCTTCCCGCATTAATACTGTTGTCTGAGGACACTTCATCTTCCCTTGTCTACCTTGGGTTAAGTAAATGACTGGGCGAGGATCTGAGTGTCTGCAATGGTGGCCAAGCCTGAATTGCAGTTCTGTCAGGAGCAAGAGACTGCTGGGAGCCTGGAGGTCTGGGTTCTGTACATGAAAGTACAGAGGCGCACACTCATGTGCATGTGTGCACACGTGTTATCTGATGTGACCTAGTGCTGCAGTATGTTCATGTAGAGGAAGGAAGTTTTCCACAAAAATAGCCTCAGGGAGAGTCGGGCCTGCTTGCCTGTCTGCACTGAGTTCTCCTTATGCGTAGATGTCTGTCTGTCTGTTTTTACTCCAAGGCCCTGAGGATGTATCTTTGGTACCCATGCAGGCTGCGCTCAGCATCCCTGCTCAGCGGCTCCTCTGTGCACACTCAGCCTTCTGAATACCACGGTTGCCGTCCTGCCAGGGTCTGAGATCAGACTTTATCCTCCATGTATCCATGGCCTCTGCCCCAGATCTCTCCCTGGATTAAGGATTGCACTCTCCTCTCTCTCAGAAGCCAGGAAAGTAGCTCTCGACAGCATGATGGGCCATTAGAGTAGAGCCCCCTGGAGAACCGAGTGTAATTGGAGTCAGTGCCCATTTCCTGGTTCACGTTTGGTTCAGGGAAATTTTTCCCTGTGGATTTTGGTGCTTTCTTTCTTTTTTAAGGGTAAACCCCAAAGTAATAGCTTCCCTGACATGTTACATGACAAGCGTCAAAATTAATAAGCAAGTCAAGGAGAAAAGAAGGGAGGAGAAGAGGCCATTTAGTGGAGTTGCTTTGGCTGTGAGTTCAGGAAGGAAGTTATAAACATTATTACTTATTAGTGCATTAATCAGCCAGTCAGTTCTCAGTATTTACCGTGCATCTACTCACAGGGAGAGTGAATGGTGCAGCTGCCAGAGCCAGAGCTCATCAATGCACAGTTTGGGGAGCTCAGTACCAAGTTAGATGATGGCAGCTCTGATTTTGTGCTATACGGTCCCTGGGCTGCAGGGAAATGGGGAGATCCTCTGGCTGTGCCACTCACTTGGATAAGGAGGCAGCCAAGGTTGTATTGAGTGCAGATGCTAAACAGTGCTTGGGTAGGATATGTTTATTTGATCCTGGAAATGCTCACAGATTCTGGAGGGTCAGAGAGCCCTGCGCCCTGACTCCAGCTTTGCCATTCGATGTATAATCCTGAGTACTTCGCTTGCTCTCTCTGTGCCTGGTGTGCCATTTGCTAACTGAGAGGCTGGCACTAATTTCTAGGGTCCCTTTCAGCTCTGCTAACACAGTTTAGGGTCTCTGGGGATGCTTTCTAGGACAGGGCTCCTAAACAGCCAACTCGAGTGTTTTGTTCATCATTATGTCCTTATTTCCAGTCTGTCGCATGAGCAACATTGCTTCTAGAGTTTTGTTCCCACCCACAAGGCTTTTCTGCCAGGACAAGTATATTTCAAATGGCTGGGTGAAATGGATGATCATTAAGGTCTGCTCAAGCTCTGCTGTTCAGAGTCCCACCCTGTAGGAAGCTAATTTGTTCTGCTGGACAAAAGCCAGGGACCTTTGCACAGTCCCTAGGTAACTTTCCAGGCAGGAACTGGGGCCTGGGCTGTGAGAGGCCCTGAGCTTCTCTAGGTGGGAGATGGGAGATTAATGCCCTGGTTCTTTCCGTGGAAGCTTGGGGAGGGGTTGTTAGCACCCAGGCAAGGTGGAGCCCCACAAATGACCGAGAAAGGGTGGATTGAGAGAAAAGACAGATGCTGGTGGTGGAGATGGCCCATGTGCCCATGAAAAGCCCACCTCCCTATTTTCACAGGAATCTTGGAAGCAAAAACAGCATTGCTGTGTTCCCCACCCTGTTGGCGGTCTTGAGCTGGGAAGGACTAAGTATAAAGCAGGGTGCCAATTGTCGGAGTCACTTGAGTTCAGGAAAGCTGCAAGAGCCGAAGTATGCTGGACTCAGGGATTTGTTGATTATGTCTTTGAGTCTGGAATAAAGACTCAAAGGTGGTATTGTTCCACTTTAGTCTTCAGATTCAGAAAGCTCAGATTTGGGGGACAGCTAGATTAAAATAGTTTTTGATATAAATTAGTTGGTTAAATAATAAATAATGCAAATTATGCTTTTCTGTAAATAAAGCATCTTTACGCGCATTATCTCATTTAATCTCTATGACTCTTTTTTTTTTTTTTGTGGGTACCGGGGGTTGACCTCAGGACCTCGTGCGCCAGCGGCGCCCATGCCACAGAGCAATATCACTGGCCCTTTTTTCGTATGTGGGTTCCGGGAGTCAAACTCGGGCCCTCGTGCTTGCCAGGCAGGCACTTACGCCGCTGAGCCATCTCACCGGCCCTATGACTCTTTTTTAAAACAAAAAAGTCTGGTGATCAGAATTTGGAAATCTGTCACTGGTCACACAACTACAACTGATGGGGAAAATCTAGGCCCACTGAGTGTCAAGCCAGTGTTTTCCCTTCCACTACATCAAAGCTTAAGAGCTGGACTCCCAGAACCTTCCAGTACTTTGGATGAGCCTCTCCACGAAGCCTTACCTGTGAACATTCTGTGCTTTCCACATTTCGAGGTGAATAATCCTGTCTGCCCATTTATCATCTACTGCTTTCTATGTTAAAGTGTAAAATTAAAAAGATACCATAGTTACTTTCCTCACTGCTGAGACAAAACATCTGACACCCACAAGTTAAAGGAGGAAAAGTTTATTTAGCTCACAGTTTATAGAGGTTTCAGTCCGTGATTGGCTGGCTCCAAGGCAGGGTGGTATGGCAGAGGGACATCGCAGAGGAGAAACAGTCCATAGCAGGGTAGGCAGGAGGCAGCAAGCAGCATCAAAAGACTGCCTTCTTTCTGTCCTTTTATATTCCATCTGGGCTGTAAGCCTATTGATAGATGTCACCACACCCAGGGTGGGGCTTCTGTTAGCCACACCCTTAATCCACATTTATACATCCCAAATCCTGTAGGCTCTGAAGAGCCCCAGCTATGACCATATGCGGCTTTGGGCAGGCATCTAGGTACAAGCCGTAACACCATAAATCTGGTTCAAGATGTCTTGTTTGCTTCTGTGTTTATACCCATAAAGACATGTCATGTTTTCAAGCTTCCATTCCCTCGGACTGTGTTTCTAGGAAGTGGCCAGGAGCCATGTTTTATAGTAGGTAAATTTCATATGTAAAAGCTCAGATTCATAAGTCAGAGAAATTAGTGGGTGATGATGCGTCATGAAGGAAGGATGTAAATTAAATAATCTTTTGGCTTTTTTTTTGTGGGTACCAGGGGTCGATCTCAGGACCTCGCATGCCAGCAGGCACCTGTGCCACCGAGCAATATCACCGGCCCTTTCTTTTTCGTATGTGGGTACTGGGAGTTGAACTCAGGACCTCACGCTTGCCAGGCAGGTGCTTATGCCGCTGAGCTATCTCACTGGCTCCTAAATAATCTTGTAAGTTCTTTGCATTCAAAAAATTTGATTTCAGATTTCTGGGCTTCTTTTGAATAGACCAGCTCCCTGGTCTGTTTTGAATAGATTCCAGTTGATAACCTGCTCTTCTACAGCTTTACCTTCCTCATTTCATTATTAATTCTTCGTTCCTCAGCCATTTTCTTCTTTTGGACTTTTTCTTTTTAACCAACCACAGTATTTGCTGAGTATCCCATACAAGAAGCACATGAGGCAGTCACTGGCTTCAGCCAACTTGCGTTTTAGTTGGACAGACGGAAGGCAGGAGCGCGGGAGCCACAGTGTAGCTCCTTAAATGAGAGAGACGGCTCCAGAGAACCACTTACAACCTGTGAACAGGGCAGCATCCAGCTCATCTCCATTCCAGCCCTGGGGTTCCCTGAGTTCGAAGGCCCTGGGGTACAGTTAGAGTGGAGGAACTGGATCTCGATCTCGATCTGACTAAGGTAAGGTGTTGCTGAAGCCTGCATTGAGAGCGCAGGTCTCAGGTGCTGACTTACGTCTGAGTCTAGCTTGTGTTTGAGAGTGGAGAGCTGACTGGTTTGGATAGATCTGACGAAAAAGTCACAAGGTTAGAAAGACCAATGAGGGTGCGACCAAGGTCCTAGCTGTACCACTCTGACCTAATTTTCTTCTGCATTTGACCTATGGTAGGTCTAATTCAGAGATCTTAATGGATTTCTTTTTTAGATCCTAAATGACAAAAAGACATAGAATACAGTTGAGTTCTGTCTTGAGAAATCCTGTTTTCTGAGTTAATATAAATAACCTTTACGTTTTTCAAAGTGCTTTTGAGCCTGTTGTCTCACCGGATGTTCTCAACAATCTCTCGAGTCAGGTACTGTATCTGCTTGTTAAATGACGAAGCTGGGTCCCTGAGTGGTTAAATGGCTCGCCTCATATAATTCATAATGAAATAGAGATATTACCGTGGTTAAGTCATAAATTTGAAAAAGTGATATGGAAAACCTTTAGGAAAGTTAGAGCAAAATAATGCTGTAGTAATACAGTGTGCAGCTGTCTCCAAGATTGTATTTAGAGGGGGCCATTTGAGCAGGGGTGCTGGAAGTTTGACTCTTTAGTGTCATTTATCTTTCTGCTTTGTTTAAAGTAAGATAATTGCCAAAATAGCCATGGTAAATGATTGTATTATCGCTGCGTCTAAATCCGTAGCTAAAATCCTTCTTAAACTCAAGTATCCACTTTCTAAGGTACATTTGCTCAAGGGGTATATCTGAAATCTTGATATTAATAATTTTTAGTTTATGTTTAATATATAAATTTATTTCTTTCAGAGGGTGAAACTTGAAGTCAATGATAGTAATCTCTGATAATTTTTTTTGCTAGATTATTAAATTCTATTTTCTGGCAAGTCTGTTCGTGTGCACCTAAGCAATAGAGACTAACTCAAATTACCAGGGTTAGCAAAATGGGAAGCTGCTCGACAGGTGTGCCTGGGGAGTCCCAGAAAGGAAGGGGTGCTGGGGCAGCTGGCTTGAAGACCGAAGGGTGGTGTTCTCACTCTGTTTCTCTGGCTCTGCCAGATCTTCACCCTGCTTTCCTCCATGCTGACTTTAGTCTGTGACAGAGTCTTCCCCAGGAAGGATCTCTGGGGTCACTTGCCCTTAGATTTGTGAATGCAGATGGGTGAGCAGGACTCTACAGCTGTGGCCGTGGCTTATGAGCTCTGTTCCGCCCTCTTGGGTAATGAGCTTGTTCTGGGCGATTTCCCAGGTCCAGGCCTGGGGGTTTCTGACTGTGTAGGTTGGCTTCTGTGTCTAGACGTGTGGGGAGGAAGGAGGCATGGCGGTCGGCTGGTACCCACCTGAATCACGTGGAGTTTCCAAAGGAAAAGAGCTGCTTCATCAAAAAGAAGAGGGGAGGCTCGCAAGGCAAAGACAAGTGATGTCCAGTGGTCTCTGCACCTTATATACCATTACAGAGCTCCTGCAAACCTAGTCAGGGAGATAAAAACATCAGCGAGTTCTGAACCATGGGTTCAGTTTCTCTAAAAATAAATATAGTTGGAGAAGCCCAATTGTCTGAATATTTTATGCTAAGTTGAGCGAATCTCACCATCTGTAAGATGAGACAGTAATAGCTACCACATAAGATTTGGAATAATTCAGTAGGCTATGCAAGCGAAGTACTGAGTGCTTGGCCCGAAGCAATACCCAGTAGGTATTAGTAGTTGCCCCTTCATCTTTTTTTTTTTTTTTTTTTTTAATGTGGGTACCGGGAGTCAACCTCAGGATCTCGTGCTTGCCAGCAGGCGCTTGTGCCACTGAGCAATATCACTGGCCCTTTTTTTCCTTTATGTGGGTACCGGAAGTCAAACTCAGGACCTTGCACATGCCAGGCAGGCGCTTACGCCACTGAGCCATCTCACCGGCCCACCCCTTCATCTTAAAATGATGAGAAATCTCCATCTACTGGAACTCACTTACTGGACTCCACATGAACCAAACTCAATCTGAAACACAAAATAAGTCACCCAGCTCTCTCTTTGGGCATCCCAGTCTCTGGGCAGTGAGTGACTGTCACTGGACAACCTGCCAATGCTATTTTAAAAAACAGATGTTCCCAGGGTCATGCAAACCATTCCAGTCATGGACAAATGTAAATTTACATTCCTGTCTTAAATGACTAACAAAATTTTCATACCCTCCAAAGGGAGATTCCTGAAATATGGGCAGCAATATGTTCTCTCTGGCAAATGTAAAATGCATGCCTTTCAGGCTTGCTACACATGATAGGGTGGCTATAAGTGTATCTCTGCTAAAAATTAATTGCATGGCTGTTTTGTGGCGCTTAATAGTGGTTTGGAGAGCATATGTTGTGGTTGCAGGTAGCAGTTTCTCATCGAATTTTGTGCCAGAATATGAAGTTTAATGGGACATATGGTAGTTAGCCTGGTCATAATCAAAGGTCCTGGAAGTGTGATTGACTAAGACCACGTGGTGCATATCAAGTGAGAAGACTGAGTTCCAATGTCAAGGTAACGCTGGCTTGCAATTCAGCTTGCATCATAATGAATGCTCTTTACAGCCCTGGATACTGAAACCTTAATCTCGCAGAAACAATTTCCAGAATGGTGGATCCAATTGGCTCACGCAACGTCATATACAACCCTGATTTTAACTCTGTTCTGCATGTAATGACTTGCAAATCACGTCTTTGGCTCAGGTCTTTCCCAGTGACGACAAATGCAAAATGGTTGCCAGATTTATCCTCCTGTTTCTCCCATAGGCACATCAAACGCATCTCCCCCAAAGAAGGCCTCATCTTCTCCCTGGTCCATGGGCCTTAACTTGGTTGACTGGCGGGAGCACCATTTCGCCTGTCCCCTGGGACCCACCTTGGACACCTTGCTGACTGCTGCCCCTGGTCCAGTTAGCCGCAGGCTATGCTACTACTGCTTTCTCAGTTCCTGATCTGGCCCCTCCTGCCCACTCCCCTCCCAGCCATGGTTCAAGCCTAGACTTCCTCCCACCCGGGCTACGTGCACAGCCTCTCTCCGTCTTCCTGCTTCTTGTCGTCCCACTATTGTCTGTCTTCTGCGCATTTTCCAGAAGGATATTTATAAAATGAAAGTCTAAATTCTCTACCTGAAATCCTCCAATGACGCCTGAGTCTACACGGAGAAGAAGGTTCATGCTTTCCATATTCCACATGAGTCACTCGAAGATCTGGCCTCTGCCTCCTCACCCAGCCTATGGCCCATTATCCCCTCCTCAACTCCTCAACCTTCTCGCTCTAGCGCTGTTGCTCTCAGCGATGGGGACACAGGCTGAGAGGTGCTGCTGGACTTTGTCATTGTGCAGAGGTCCCCGAGTGCACTTGCACAGTATCAGTCAGTTACTCAGTGGGCCTTTATTCCCCGTCCTGGGGACGGAGTCCAGGCCACTCACTGAGGAAGCCCTGTACTGCTGAGCTCCACTGCCAGGCCTCGTCGTGGTCTCTTGATGCGATCAGGAGATGCTGTAAACACGCCATGTATCAGCTGCTGCGGCGGAACACAGACTGCTGTTTTACAGTAATTTTTTAACTAGGTAAGAATACACTCATTCTAAAACAAAGATAAGAAGTACAGTGCAGTAAACGTATAAGCCAGTAACATGACTTACCGTTGTCAAGTGCTACACATTATACAGAACTGTGCAACTGGCAGTGCGGCCGGTCTGTTTACACCGACGTGACCACAAGCATGTGAGCAGGGTGTGGCACCACTGTACCAGAGCCACGCTGACGCCCCCAGGCGATGGGGATTCTTCACCTCTGTTACAATCTTATCGGACCACCGGCACTTAGGCCACGCGGAGTTATGCATAACGCTGTGCATAACTGCGTGTCTGTCCCCATCAACAACCTGCCGGCTCACACCTGTGCACTTTCACACGCGCTCTTTCCACTCTCTGGATTTTGCCCCTCGCTTTGCCCTCATTTCCTTCCTCTACATATATTCTATGGTTTCATTTCCTGCTGTGTGCTTCTATTTTCCTTAATATATTGGGAGTGTTTCATGCAGGTAGCATACTCTCATCCGGTCATTCAGCATATTTCTAGGACGCCGACCATCTTCCGGACATGGTTCTAATGGGAGGGATTTGGGGTGAACAGGGCAGATGGGGCTTCTGTTGTAGTCATCCTGTGTTCTCTTTGAGAAAAAAGAAGAACTGTTAGGGGGTGATCAGTGCCCTTCCATGAATTAAACACTGTGAGTCAGAGAAGGTGCTGGGGGACAGCATGGAGTGAGTGGTGATGAAAGTCTTCTCTGGGGAGGTGACATTCCAGCTGGAGTTCCAACAGCAAGAGGAAACCTGAGGCATGCATGAGTGAGGCTTCCGGCTTCCAACCAGGCCAGAGGCCCTGGGGCAGGAAGGAGTATTTGGTAAATTAATTGCTCACTTCTTGGCAGTTTAGTATTAGACCAGGCTCTGGGAGGAAGTTCAAGCAATTGTAAAGCGTGACTTTGGAGCTTATATCATGCCAGGGAAATAAATAAGAATTACAGAAAACATTTAGGCGACACCATGCCACAGGAAATGGCCCACGCCCTAAGGCGTGGTGGTGAAGTGTGTAGGAAGACACCCAGGGGAGCGGGAGCCCAAGATCTTACCTACACAGAGTGTGCACGTGTGGGGGACGCTACCCGCCATGAAGAAGGGTACCTGTGGGTCATTGGCAGGAAGGAGACGGAGCTTGAGACCATAATGCTAAGTGAAATACATCAGACCCAGAAGGTCAGGTGTTGGATGTTTTCTTTAACATGAGAAACCTGGGGCCGGTGAGATGGCTCAGCGGCATAAGTGCCTGCCTCGCAAGCACAAGGGCCCGAGTTCGACTCCCGGAACCCACGTACGAGAAAAGGGCCGGTGATATCGCTCAGCGGCACGGGTGCTTGCTGGCACGCAAGGTCCTGAGGTCGACCCCCGGTACCCACAAAAAAAAAAAAAAAAAGAGAAACCTGAAGTATGAACAATTTAGAGAGCAAAACAAAAGAGAGATGGTAGGAAGCAGATTAGACTCTGCGGAGATGGGAAGGGGCCTGGGGATGGAGGGAGGGGGAAGGTGGGGTGGGAAAGGGGGAGAAGATGATTAAGACGTGGCCTGTGTATGTACTAATTCCCCAAGATGAACTTGAAATTGTGCATCGCAAACACATACTAATAAAAAAAAGCTTCAGAAACGACTTCAAGCCATTTTGGATTAAGATTGAGCAGGGAAGGGACAGGGCAGCTTCTGAGGAGAGGCCACAGGCAGGGGTGGGGCGAGGCGGAGGCGGGGTGTGAAGGGGGATGGGCGAAGGTGAAGGGGGATGGGCGAAGGTGAAGGGGGATGGGCGAAGGTGAAGGTGGGGTGTGCAGTGTGGGCCGGCGAGGGATCGGAGTCCTGGCTGGAAGAGTCCGGGCCCCCGAGGGGAGACACTGCAGACGCTTTTAGGGGGACTGGGTTTGAGCGCCAGCCCTTAGGAGACTATGTCCTTGGCGACAAATGCACCACGGACGTGGGGCTTGGGAAGCCGAATCCGGTAGTGAAATGACCGGGGAGGCCGGGCGGGAAGCCAAGTAAGCGTGAAGAGACAGTGTGGAGATGGCGCTGAGATGACAGGACAGGAACGCTGTGACCGGAGCATCCTGAGGTCCACGTGGCAGACGGGGGCAGGGCCCTGCTGGAGGAGGGGCCAGCGAGGACTGCAGAGCGCTGGTGACCAGGCTGCCAGAAGCACGCGTGCGCGGACAGCGACGGAGGGAGAACCTCCGCTGGAGGGTTGCGGTTCACCCGGCGCCCCAGGTGGGGGTCCCCAGGTCACAGGGGCTTTGCCCGCAGACGCTGATGGGCAGCTTAGACACGGGCTGCGGTGAGACAGAGCTGGGAGTGACACTCAGACTGGAGAGAGAGAAGGCCACCCTGAGAGGGTACGGGCACCTTGGTCAGAAACAGCTCCTGCTGCTGGGTGAGGAGGGCAGCCTCTGTACAGATCAATCTTGCCTCGACTTTGGAGTTAACTTTCCTTCCGCTGAATGCACCACATGGCCTCATGGAGCCCTTTCTCTCTGCCTTCCTTCCTTTTTTTGGCCAAGCGTGGGTTGAATGCAGTTCTGTTAGATGGCTGCACTTTCCCGCAGCTCTGGGTAGGGCGTGGCCAAGCCAGGAAGACACCTGTGAAAGCTTTGTACACTTCACAGAGCAGCTGTCTGTGGCTGCCCTGGGTGTGTAAGATAGAAAGTGTGCACACGTGTGCCAACTTCTGGTGCCATCACAGAACACACGCCACACTTTGGGACTTCCACAGACGTCTCGTGAGGCTCTCAGGTCCATGGGCAGGAGCCCCCGTGGGGTACAGTGGGGACAGCTTATCTCTGGCCCACACCAGAGATGCAGCGGGAAGAGCCCAGGGCCGGGGTGACTTAAGAGCTGCGGGCTGGACTTTCCTCCAGGAGGCATCTTTGAGTGATGTCTGGCAGTGGGTGCTGCTGTCAGGCGACCCACAACTGGCTCTGTGGCCCACAACACCGGTGAGGGCCGCTCCCCGTGGCCGGGGCATCCTCATAACGTGGTGGTGCCTCCAGGTGGTAGGCTGGAAGCAGTGGCCCAGGATCCAGAGCCAAGCGTCTGAGCTCGTAGCACGGAGCTGCATGAGTCTCCTGGCTACAAACAGGTCACTGAGGCTGTGCGGATTGAGAGGAGGGGACTGACCGCCATCAGATGAAAGGGTGGCAGCGTGTTCAGGACACGTTTAAAACCATCACCGCGTGCATTCAATCTACGGCTCCTGATTTCGTGTTCCTCATGACCTGTCTAGGGGACTGTCCCCACAGGGAGCGTTCCATACATACTGATTGATTGATTGAATGGTAGGTTGGTAGCTGAAGAAGCCAGTTGTTTTCAAGACTTGCCATTTGAATTTTCAGATTGTCATCCGAACTCTGAGCATCCTGGAGTCGCTTGTGTTTAGTGGTCTTTTATGTCTTCCGGAACACCCGGAGTGCGTATGTGTAAATCCTGAGGAAAGGCCTGGCCTGCCTGTTCCATGACCTCAAAGGCCCCTGGGCTTTGTTCTCCTTGATGGATGAAGCTGATAAAGCAACAGTGTGGCTGCCTTTACACTCCTGGTACTTGGACTAATAACTTGTTTTGTCTCTTTATTGTCCACGTGTCAAGGTAAGAGAAGGGACATCGCTTGGTATTGGCTCTAAAATGTTTTTGTTCCATGTAAGAAGTGTCGATATAATTGAACCCTAATGAACGTGGCTGAGGTCATTTCCCAGGGATTAATGAACAGGAGAATGCGTGCATGGCCTGAGGCTGAGTCTTAGGTCGTTAACCTAGCTGCTCATTAATATCATCCGGGAATGCTTTATGCTAGCCCATTACAGCTAGCGCCATATGCTGCTGCAATTGGAAACGCTAACATTACCTGTAGCAATGACTGTTTGTTTTCTTTCTGTTCGCCTTGGTTATGGAGGGGGGAGGGAGGCAGGGAAGGAGAGGGGGAGGGAGGCAGCCTTCTTAATATGTACCCATAGGCACGAAGTCCCAAGGGCAGGAGAAATTGAAAACTGAGAGCCTGTGAAGTGCACATTCTCTTCTACATGTTTTTCTTTTTCTGGCAAATAATGCTTTAAAATACAGGCTCATATCTGCATAGGGCAATCAGTAATATGGGCTTTTCATAGTAAAGTCTATGGTTATTCTATAAACTCTTTGGACCTTCTTCTTTCTCTCCAAGGAATAAGTACTGGATTTCTTCCCTTTCCACTTCTGCCTCTTGTCTTTCTTATCCCCCTCCTCTTCCCCTCTTCTATTCTCCTTTTCCTTCCCTTTAAAACCATTTATAGAGAATGCTAATCAGAGGCTGTTATGGCCTGAATCTAGATATTCCCCCAAAGCCTCATGCTCATAGTGGGCTTTTCAGAGGTGGCTGGATCTAGGGTGTATGAATATGAATTAATGGTATGTCATAATTTGTCCACTGATTGGTTTAGCATAGATCTGGGTGTGGGTAATGGGAAGCCCCATGCTGGGTGTG
Organism: Erethizon dorsatum; assembly: GCA_028451465.1. Classification (NCBI taxonomy): domain Eukaryota; kingdom Metazoa; phylum Chordata; class Mammalia; order Rodentia; family Erethizontidae; genus Erethizon; species Erethizon dorsatum. Next base: position 70,495,035 of record CM051834.1, read on the forward strand.
GGTGGCACCAAGCAATAGGCTTGTAGTCTGGATGGAATAAAAGGGAAAGGAAGGCTTCCTGCTGCTGCCCCCTGCCTACCCTGCCATGGACTGTTTCTCCTCTGGGATGCCCCTCTGCCATGCCACCCTGCTTTGGAACCAGCTGACTGTGTACTGGAACCTTGACAAACTGTGAGCTAAAATATACCTTTCCTTCTTTAACTTGTGGGTTTTGGGTATTTTTTCCCAGCAATGAGGAAGTAACTAAGACAGAGGCATTGTGGTCAGTACTGAGGATACTAGGATGTATGTGTGAATACCACCCTGCTCTTCAGAAGTTTTGAATGGAGTTGGAAAAGCCAATAAATAATTCCAGCACAGTGAGGGAAATGTTATGACCAAGAAATAGTCAATGTGCTACAGAACACAGGAGCGTAGTGCAGGACTTCTCATATGGCGCCAGGGTTTCTGATGAGTTCTGAAGAAGTTTAGTGGGTGTGGAGGTGTGGGGGTGGGTGTGGGTACTCCAGACAGAGGGGACAACACACACGTGCAAATGAGGGAATCGCGTGTCTAGCAACTGTGTGACAGTTTTGGTGTAGGGAAGGCAAAAGGAATGCAGGAGAAAAAGCCAAAACCGGGCTGACAGTGACACAAAAATACCTTCTGAACAAATGGTAAGATGTGTGAACTTTATCTTAAATCCCATGAACAGTCATTAATGATTTTACACAGGGAATGGCGTGATGAGAGCTGGGCTTAGGAATTTCACTCTGGAGGTCGCATGGTGAATGGATTGAGAGAAGCAGTGGACCTGAGGTGAGGGAAGCTCTGTAAGAAGATACTGGAATCATAAAATTGAGCAATGGAGTGGGCCTGGGCGAATGCCAGGCCAATGCACCTGGAGGAGAGCGTGTAGGAGATGCCGTGGGAGACAGATGGAGCTGGCTCCTGTTGACGTCCATTAATAAGTTAAACAAATACCTACTCATCCAGCTTTAAAATAGGAAATCCTTTAGCTTGTGTATTAGGGCCAGAGATGGAGCTGTTCCCAGGCACGGCCATGGGTCCACCTTCTGCCCCACCCTCCTTGCATCTTTGGCTCTGTGCTCATCTGTGAGCTTTGTCTTTGGGCTGCCTTCCCGGCCCTGGTGGCAAGAGAGCTCCAGCAGCATCTGTTCAGAACACTTTCTTGCGTGAGCCCAGGACCCCGGAGAAGGACTCTCCTAAACATGTTCTTTTCTCATCGCTTAAGGCTGTGAAGTGCAAGACAAAGACACTCACATCTGGTAAGGGCTGTCTTGCTGGGTCACCCCATTGCAGACAGCAGAAAGGCAAAATCTAGAGAGAGGGCTGGAATCGCCCTTTTATAACTGTGCAAATTGCATGTATGGGATGGGGCTCCATGGCCTAAGCGCCTTTGAACTTTCTGCTTCTTACTTCAGTTACAATAGCAATTAAAGCCCAGCATGAGTTTTCAGAGGACAGATACTCAAACCACCACCTTTGGGGTCCCGAAATGCTGCCAGATGCGGGGTTAGAACTAAACTACCACGCTTGCCTTCGAGGAAGGCACCGCCTGCGCTGCAGCGGGGATGGCTCAGTACCACCGTCTCCCTTTACAGGAAGGAAGGATGCTGTGTTCCTGGCTGCTGCATAGGTCACCAGCAGTGTCTGCAGATGGGGCACAGAGAAATTACCTGGCCCGCCCAGGAGAAGTGCGGGGAGAGAGGCCAAGGTGGATCACAGGTTTTACAGGAGCAGGGCCTCTGCCTCCTTCACCACTGACTCATTAGCTCTTAGCCAAGTGCCTGCCACATACTCAAGGTGTCGAGGAAGAGGTGGTATCTGAGCTCCATGGCATAGAGCAGTTGATGAGGTGGAGGAAGCATTTCATGCAGTTGTCAGCAAGACTAAGGGATCCTAGAGTTGTGATGATGCTTATCAGAAAAGCCAAGCAGTTGGGCTTGCTGGAGCAAGGCTGTGGGCAGGCAGAGGTGAGGGGGCCGCCCTCTGCTGATGCTGTAAGCAGAGATATCGTGTGAAGCGTTCGAGGCGAGAGAACGGAATAGCCACGTTGGGCCTTGGCCAGGCCACTCTATTGAGGGTTCGTGGGACAATGCTGAAGGAACACAGGGAGGACGTGACCAGGTGAAGTCAGCAGTTTTTTCTCGTTTGGATTTACACGTGAGGCCGAGGGGAGTGAGCTGTGTGCTGGTGGGGATTGTGGGCGGACAGTTGTCAAAGGCTAACGTGCACGCTCACTTCGGGACTCGCGCAGGGGCTGCGTTCGGGTGAGCGCGTGTGAAGTGGAGATTTCTGGACTCTCGAGTGTTGGCGCTGAGAGTACCCATGGCTGATGGTTGGAAATGTGATGGGATGAAAACCAACTGGACAGTGGCCTGGGAGGAGCCAAGAGCCAGGAGTGAGACACTGAACAGGTGGGCGTGGGAGGGAAACCTGGATAGGAGGCAGTGTACTGCCTTGGATGAAGAGACAGTGCAGATTTTCAAGAAAAACAAAGACAGACTCATCAAGACTCAAGCGCAGTGGAGAGACTAAAGAAATTAGAGACTAAAAAAATACTTACCGGATTTGCAAATGGGTGGCAATGATGACCTTATGGTGAGGTGCTCCATGAGTACAATAAACTTGGAACCCAGGGTGCAGCTGACTGCAGGAGGAATAGGAGGTGAGCGAATGACACACAGAAAAAGAGTGTCAAGGAGGCTGAGAGGATGGACCTTGGATGCCAGCCTGAGGAGCAGGAGGAAAGAATGGAGCGGTTTTAGGAGTAGAGAAATTGAGAACATTAATATAGACTCAAGGCACAAGGCTCAGAGAAGGCAAAAGACAAAAAGTAGGAATGGGGGAATATTACTAACACATCCCCTCATGGTTCCAAGATGGCTGCAGCAGCTCCAAGCACCATGTCTCCTACACCCATGTCCAAAGCAGAAAGAAGAACAGTAAGGAGAGCTCTTTGTCTCTTCTTTACCAAAGAGAAAGATCTGTCCCACAGGCTTCCAAGAACATTTCGTCTCATTTTTCATTTGCTGAACAAGGCCATTCCTTCCTAAGTTACAGAGATAGGGATCTAAAGAATGCATCTCTCCACCTCTCTTGCAGCCAGGGTTCTATCTGTGATCTGGCTTCCTCCCTGCAAGCTCAGCAGTGCCAGACTTGGAGGAGACAAGTGGGTAACTCGAAGCAGCAGCTGCAGATTGGATTTTCTTGCAAGCAAGGTGACAAGAACATGCGGTCCTCTTGTGGAGGTGCCAGTTTCCGGTCTCCAGTGTGCGAGACGGCCACTCAGTGCCAGGAACGACATCTCTGTGCCCATGGCCCTGAGGCGAGCTTGGGCATTTATCTTGGTTATCTGGTTTTCCCACATGTTCCTAAACTTTCTAATACCTGATAATAAATCCTCTTCTGCTTAAAATAGAGTGGATATGACTTGCTGTCATGCAAGGCCACCGCAGCTGCACTGGAACTGGAGAGAGAGAGCAGCTGGCCCCTCCTTCTCCGCTCTTCTGGTAAATGAGGAGGGCTGGGGCGATGGCTGCTGTGGAGGTGACCGCAGGCTCGTCCACGGGTCAGTGTGGACATAGATAGGGTTGCAAGTAGAATAGCAGCGTGAATGCTCCATTTTATGTGTTTTTTAGGGGGACCTGAAAAAATATCGAGCGTACATAACCGTCAGTCTGTGAAAGTAGTCTGCATACAAAGCTTTTGCCCAGAAATTGAGTTTATTTCATCTCTGTCACCAGCCTCTGAAACAACAGTCAAATACTCAGCCAGCTCTGAGAGGTGACGGTACCAAATCCTTCGGACCTGATGAACAAGGGAAAGGTTAGCTTTTTATAAGCATTCTAATTTTTATTGTGATTATGTAGAGAGACAGACACTCTGGCAAAGGTGTTTTGAAGCTCTCACCAGATATTCAGCCATTTCAATCTTGGATCTAAATCCTTTCATCTGTAATGCCATTTTCTGAAGACTTAATTTCCAGTTAGTTTTTAAAAAATAAAAATACTTTTATAGTTAAGATATTTTACATACAAAGGAATACATAATGAAAATAGGTCAGCCTCCCATCTCGAGTTTCAGTCTTTGTGTATCCTTCTGGAAATTCTCCACGTGTCATATATGCAGCATCCGTCCCCGTCAATTCTTACAGCACTGCCTCCTTCTTCCCAAAGGCAGTGCGGTATTATTTTGTTTGAATGACTCACAAGGTTTTTAATCAACCCCTTATTGATGGACATTGAGGCTGTTTTAAATATTTTATAATTACAAACCCTCCCGCAGTGAGCATTTGTGTGCGTGCATCTTTACACAGATGCCCAGAGCTACTACAGGACAAATCCGGATGGAGAGCGCTGGGTCAAAAGTGCATCGTCTTAAATTTTTATAAATATTGTTTAATTATGATCTCCAAAATGGCACCATGCCATTTTTCTTTTTAAAATTCTACTTTTGAAGTGCTGGTTAAGTAAGAGGCAGTTCTTATCTGTGGAGGGTATAGGAATTATAAGAAAAGTGAGCTATTCTCCAAAGGGTATTTAGAATCTTACTGCACAAACAATTACAACATTAAATGTCTGCAGAATTCAAGTGGCAAATAAGCAGTGAATATCAATTACACATCTGCTGCATCTCAAAGGCAGATGGCCTTTTAATTTTATATCCCAAGAATTATACCCAAATTTCATTCCCTTCTTCAGATTGCTCCCCCTTTTTACTTCCACAGAGAAAATGGATTGTTGCACTTTTCAAACATCAAATTAATTTTAACCTAAAGCCCAAAGAAGCTATCTTGCAAATTTTACTCTGCAGATACACAGGGTAGGGATTGAATCCATGGATGCATACTGAGCCCTGATTATGGTTTAGCACCAGAGAAAAATCATAAGACATTGCCCCAATCTTCAATGGTCTTACAATCTACACTGAGAAATCCACACATAATACTGAAATGCTTAAAAGCCAAAGGAAAAGGAGTGTCCTACAGTATAATTTAAATACTCGTGCTTGGAAGTACAAAGAAGAAAGAGATGACTTTTCACAGGGGTTGTCAGGAAATTTCAAGAGACAGAAATGGATGTTGGCTTGGTTTTGTGGGGCAGGAAGAAGACAGAAATCACCAGGAAGCTAGGAGTGAGCATAGAGAATTGAGTAAGGTGTGGGTTGGATGGAGAGAGGAAAAGAGGAAGAAAACGTGGGTGGGTAGGGTGGGCTGATGTAACCAGAGGCTGTGCTTGGTAGGAATAATATGGGGAATAATATAAAATGAGTGTCATATGGTGGAAAGGGTGTTTTGGGGAAAAGATGATGTGTAGTGTACACAGATGGTCCTATAGAACCAAGATGGCTCGTGTTCTGGATTGTTGCACCCAGCAATAGAAATCAGAACTTTTGTAATCACACACACACACACACACACACACACACACACACACACACACGCATGAAAACGCACAATGTGATCCTTCCAATGTCCCAAAGCTTTGGCAATTTATCTACATTTTTTGAGCCTATAGAGGTCAAGATAGCTATTTTTCTAAGACCTGAATAGAACTCAGCCAGCATTTCTTCAACAATGACTGGGGTGGCGTGGGGAGCGAAGTGGGAGGATGGGGGAGACCTATGCAGGGCTCGTGGCTACACCACAGGGCTGTGGACTGTGTCCACACTGTGCTGGTGGGGAAGGACAACACGCACAGAGGAGCTTTCCGGCCAGAACCCCAGGGCTGGTGACATGTAAAGGAGCGGAGGGACAGCCTAGAAGCAACCCAGTAAGCACTGTTGATTGAGGTCCACGTGCTTCAAGCCCATCCTAGGTGCTGGGGGTGGGGGGATGAAAGCTGTCCAGGTGAGGACCTTGTCTTAGTTTCTTATTGCTTGGACAAGATATTGCACATTCTCGAGCTGGAAGCTTATGATGAGAAGGCGCTGAGAAGGGGAAACGATGCAGGGCCCGCCAGGGAGCGTGAGGTTGCAGCCTGGTGAAAACGGGAGTGGCGCCAGAGGAAGGGCTGGGGACTGGAGAGTCAAAGGCCTGCTCAGCGTGGCCTTGTTAGTAATGGATTTAGGGCTACTGAGGATTCTCAGAACTTGCACAACCTAAGATCTGTCTTGGGAGTTTGTTTAAAATCCAAGCTTCAAGATCTTATCCTTCAAAATTTGACTTCTCCGGATCTAGCCATAAATGTGTCATTAAACAAAATAAGACCAAAAATCTTCCCAGATGATTCTGTGGCCCAAAGATTGAGAAATTCTCTGCCCCTAACGTATTTAACCTACGAATTATTTGTGGTCTGAGTCTGTTTACATAACGCGCTCCCCTCCTCTCCCCACACTCTCTTGGTCTCAAAAGCTTGCATCTGCTGAATGCAGCAGCCCCGTAGCAGCCATGGCGTGTAGACCGTGCTGCGTAGGACAGCTGATCAGTTGGTTAATGGGCCACCTTTCCGGTTGCTATGAAGACAGCTCAGCCAGTTTCTTCAACCCCAAAGCGACCATCAGCATTCTGTGATTGTGGGGTGGTGGTCTTTTGCCTGGTTCCAGCAGGACAACTCCAGAATATCGGGACGCTATTTCCTGTGAGCCCTGGCAGTGACCACAAACACAGTTCCCAGCTACCCTGGAACCTTTTTTACAGAAAGCACTTGTCAAACTTGATTCTAAAAAGAGTTACAGTAACTACCCAGAGATGAAAGACATGTGCAGGGGGAGAAAAACCTTTGAATTTCAAAGAGTTGGCTATTTTATGTGAAAGCAGGGCTGTATTTTTCCCTCAATCTGCTTCTGCATAATTTTAGCCTATTTTTCTAATTATGGGAACAGAACAAGAAAAGTTCCAACTGCTGTTCACATTCTCACTTCTTTCCTCAAGAAAAAAAAATAATAATAAATTGGTAGTCTGTATCTGTGCCAGAGAAAATGAAACAAAGGCAGGATGTAAATTTCTTTGTGCAAGTTCTCTTTGGCACATTTCTTTCCCTTCTCTTCCCAAAATCGTTTGAAAGAGTGTCACTCAGGACCAATTAAAGGGATTTGGACGAGAAACTTTGAGTTTGGTATCCATCCATAGTGCGATCTGGCCATCAATAGGCTTTGAAATGCTCTTCCAAAATGGCTGCACTTAGCTGTAGCTAAAGGGTTAGAAATGAAACTTCAGAGAGCCAGCCTTCCTTTGTTAGGAAGACTGAACTTCAGAGCACTGGAAATCAGCTTTGCCCTCTGTTGTTTGGGTGAAAGATGATCAATTTGGTGAGGAGAGTGTGTTGCATCTCCTTGGATCTTTTGCCACCAGAGTTTGGGCACTGACTTTCAATCACACATGTCATAATGAATCCAGGGTAGAAGGGCAGGGAGTGAGAGACTGGAAATGGGGCCCCAGTTAAGAATTAGGGGCCTGGGGGCCAGTGAGATGGCTCAGCGGCATAAGCGCCTGCTGGCACGCGAGGTCCTGAGTTCAACCCCCGGTACCCACACACACACACAAAAAAATTAGGAGCCCAGGCTAGAGCTGGTTCCAAGATGGAGGCAGACATTTTTCTTCTCCAGGTACCTGTAGCTTAAGGCTCCATTATGATGAATTTCCTGGTCTTCTCTGGCATTTTGTGAGAACGGATGCTTGGGAAGGAAAATGAATGTTGCTGGACGAAAACCGTCTGTAGGGGTTAATCAGTCTCTTCTTATTCTTGAAAGCCCCTCGGTGGAGCCCAGCTGTCCCTATCTCTCAAGGTGCCCCTGGGGAAGGGACCACTCCTGTGTCTTTCCTCTGGGTGTCCTGCATTTAGTTGAATGCGCGTCGAAGGTGAGAGAGGTGTCCTGGGGAGGAGCGGAGCGTAGGGTCACAGTCCTGGCTCTGGAGTTGTGAGATGTGGAATTAAAAGGAGACACGTTGATTTAGCATGTATTCCTCATTGACACGAAAGTTTTGTGTAAATGTCACCAGGGATCAGCTCAAGCCAGGATGTGGAGGACACGCCACGGGCTCATGTTTTCCCCTTTCATGGCTCATTGTCGGGGGAGAATGATTTTCCACCCATAGACATTTTGCCTGACTGGCTGACAGGACTTCCTGCAAGGCCCTGGCCCTTTCAGACATGGTGCTTTTCTTCTCTGTGATATTCTCTGGATCATCCTTGGGCTCTAAAATAGTAGCTTTACCAACATGTATTTTGTTTCTAGTAACAAATGAATGCAAACGTTATAGTAAAGGAAATACCAGAATCAGAAACCAAGAATCAAAGAAAATCAATAACATTATTAAAGGCTAATAAGAACGAATGAATTTGAAAATAGCGAACATGTTTACATTATGCTAACGTGGTTGCATTTCAAGTATTCGGCCTTGCCTTGGAGCCTGTGTTAGACAGGCGAGGCGAGTCTCATTGGAGGTAAACTGTTTTTTTATAGAATTAGGAATTTGCTAAGTACTTTTCTCAGTATTTAGGGTGCTTCCACCACCTACCCTCCTCCATTCATCTGACACATATGAAAATTTCTATAGGTTCAGAGTTTCAGATTTATAAAATGAAATTGTGGCTTTTGGGTAATGGGGCAAGTCATTTTACCTTTTCAAGAGCTAGACAGATTTTAAATAAAAGCTGTAATCACAGTGCCTTAAAGAGAGCTGACTCCATTGAATGTTTACTGAGTCATTACCTCTACATTCCTTCTTTTTCACAAGTGCATTCCCTTTACAGGGACATAGGTTCAAATTACAGGCTTAACATATCAGATCAGCCTCCCTTGACGCTTCTCCTTGGAGAAAATGTGCAGGCCTGGTGGAGAAGGATCCGCCCATGTGCTAGAAGCTCATGGTGGCTTGGGCATCACCACTGCCCCTGACGCGGTATCTGTAGCCTTGCAGTGCCATGTTGTGCTGACCCAGTGTCCTCTCAGCTTGGTCGGTTGCTTGTGATGTCATCAGCCCTGCCTCGCTGCTGTTTCTGGCTTCTGTGTCTAGCCAAAGATGGGCTTCTCCTGGTAAACTTTTACTCTCCCGAAGGATAGTGCTGATGCCTGCTTTCCGTCAGGAAAAGAAATTTCCCCACTCCTTCCTCTCTTTTCCGTTTGAACCTGACCAATTTCAACTTGCGTTCTCCTACCTTAAAAACTGTATACAGCTCCCTTGGGGAAGAACTTGTTTGCTTTTCCTGCAACAGTCGCTTTGCATAGTTCGATCTCTGTATATTAGTCAAGAGCTAGATGTTTCGGAAGCTGAAGCTATCCACCAAGGGAAACCCAGAAGGTGGAACATCTGGCGTTCAGGGTTGCATGATCAGCAAACACGTCACCTTATTACTAGCATTAGTCTATGAAGACATATGTGTCCTTGGCATGAGCGATGTGCAGGTTCTAATGTGTGCTGCATTGTTGCACTGGGGAATCAAGTAGGTTTAGCAGAAAAAGCACAAACTACATACTCAGCTATGTAATTGCTTTGCTATTTTTCAGCAATTTCCTGTGTGCAGAATGCTACCTCAAAGCACAGAATTTTATAACCAGAGGTGAATGGATAGGACACAGAATCCCCCTCGGACAGACATATATTTTAGAAACACGTGAAAAATGGAAGCTGGCAGATAGGTCAGGGAAAACAGACCCTACTGAGTATCTTTACAGATCTAAAACTTCTTCACCAGCTTTTTTTCCACACAAGCCAAGTGCAAGCGTGTGCTGGTAACAAGTACTGTTGGTTGGAAGAAGCACAGTATTCCCGCTGTGGATTGGGGGCCTTAGACAAGAATCCTAGCGCAGGTTGTTTATTTATGGGTGATCCTAGGAGACCTTTTCTGGGAAGTGAGCAAGTGAGGTGGTGAAGGAATGAAAGCTCAACTAGGAGTTGTTATCAAACCAGCTTCCACCCTGGGGCTGCACTGCTCCTGGGACTCTGGGAGCCAGGGAGGGTGCACTCAGAGCTCTTGGGCTGGGGGGACGGCTGGGCTGTTGATCCACCAGTGCCCATTCCCTGGGGTGAGGGCTGCCCGAGGCTTTCAGGCACTTCTGGTTTTCCTCTTCTGATCTGCTAGTGTGGAAAGAGGATTCTTCCACTGCTGAGCCATGGGGCCTTCAGGCTGAGCATTTTTAGGTGGGTATCACAACAGAGGGGGAGCTCTGAGGGACAGAGACAGTCCCTACCACAGTGTCCACCCACAAAACAGTCACTGTGAACTGGGCTGGACCTTATGGTTCTGAGGCCATAGGAAAGGCACATCATGTCTCCTTGATTCCAGAAACTTTCACCCTAGCTGGAAATTAAGATAGCATTCATGATGGACCTCAGCAAGCAATGTGAGAGGGGGCATAATGTAGCTGTAAATTACCAGGTACTATCTATCAATGCCAAGGATGAGAGTTTCCATTTGACCCTAACTCCTGCGCCCAACCTCCCTAGTCACTAGGGAAATGCTAATCAAAAGCAAAATGAGATACCATCCAACACCCACTATGAAGGAACACAAAGAAAAAATCACACTGAAGATAACAAAGGTGAGCTTCTTTAACAAATGCGGCTAGTGAAACTGGCTATCCAAAGCCCAAAATTGAACTTAGACCCGTGTCTTTCACCATGCATTAAACTAAAATTGAAATGGGTCAAAGATACACGTATTAAAACAGAAACATTTAATCTGCTGGAAGGTAGACTAGATAAAACTCTTGGAAACATAAATGTAGGCAAAGACTTTATGAGCAAAACCCTGGTTGCACAGGAAATATTACAAAGAATCAAGAAATGGGATCACATCAAATTAAAAAGTTTCTGCACAGCAAAGGAACCAACCAGCAGAGTAAAGATGACCTACAGAATAGGAAAATTTTTTTGCCAGCTACTCCTCAGACAGAGGACTACTAGCTAGACTAGATAAAGGATTCAAAAAAATCTGACCCCCTAAATTTAAAGACCCAATACAAAAATGGGCATCTGAAATGAATAGACACTTCTCAAGTAAAGAAGTACAAACAGCAAATAAGTACATGAAAAAATGCTGAACATTGCTGGGCAATTGAGAAATGCAAATTAAAACAACGCTGAGATTCCATCTCACCACAGAAAGAATGGCTGTCATCAAGAAATCAACCAATAACAAATGCTGGTGAGGTGCGGGGGAGAAAGGAACCCTTCTCCACTGTTGGTGGGAATGTAGACTGGTGCAACCACTGTGGAAATAAGTATGGGGATTCCTCAGAAAACTAAAACAGGAGGTTCCATTTGACCCAGGTATTCCCTTTCTAGGTATCTTCTGAAAAGAGTTAAAGGGATCATATTACAGTGATGCATGCATACCCATGTTTATAGCCCCACAGTTCATAATAGCTAAATCTTGGAAGCAGCCCATATATCCATCAACAGGTTAAAAAAAAATGTGGTATTTATATATAATGGAGTACTATTCTGCCATGAAGAAGGAGAAATCTGAGTCATTTGTAGGAAAATGGATGCACCTCAACACCATAATCTGAAGTGAAATAAAGCAGGCACACAAGTTTAAATATCGCATTGCATCTCTTTTGGAGAAACCCAAAGTGTAAATAAAGAGCAAAAGGGGGAGAGATATTAGGAAGTAGGAAGAACTTCTTTAAGTGGAAAGGGGAAGAAGAGATGGGCAAGGGAATAAAAAGAAAGGGAAAATGTATTTAAAGAAAAAAATAGTTGAAGAAAAAGTGGAAATAGAGTTTTTGTAAATGGGAGGGGAAGAAGGAGGGAGGGGAAGGGGACAAAAAAAAGAATTAAAATGTGTTATGTACATGTGCACATCTCCCATGATAAATGTAATTGTTATGTACTGCAAATGTGTACTAATAACAATTATAATATGAAGAAAAAAATGACAAGGATGTGGAAGGGTCAGAACTCTTGTGTGCCGATGGTGGCACAGTATAATATGGCACAATTGCTCTGGAAAACAATTCTCAAAACTCTCAAAATTTCTCAAAATTCAGGATAGAATTACAAAGTGACCCAGCAATTCCATTTCCAGGTATACACCTAAAAGGGTTGAAAGCAGGGCCTTATAGAATTGTTTGAACATTCATCTTCGTGGAAGAATTATTCACAATATCTAAAAGGCAGAAGCAGCCAAATTTCTACCGGCGATGTGGATACATACAATGGAATATTAGTCAACCTTAAAAAGAAAGGGGATTCTGACATGTGCCATGGAGTGGATGGACCTGGAGGTCAGTAAGGAACCTGAACTAAGCCCGTCAGCAGAGGCAAATGCTGTATGATTCCTCTCATACAAAGTAGCTGGAGTGATAAATGTAGAGACAAAAAGTAAAATGATGGCTTCCAGGGGCTCAGAGTTATGGGGAGTGAGAGAAGAAAACTCTCCACCGCTGCTGCACACTTGACTCCTCTGCTTTAGACCTCCTCATCACAGCACAGACGCTGCCCGCCTTAGCCCCTGCCCTGCGCAGCTGGACTCAGAGGCTGCCCGAGTGCGCATCCTCAGACCTAGCCCGCGACCTTGTCACACCAATCCAGATGCACGGACTTCAGCGCCTCTTAGACATTGAGACAGACTTCCCGACACCAGGACTAGTAACCAGCTGCAATGATGAGCACCCACTTGGAGCTTCCATCCAAACCCTGTCTGTGTTTCTAGGCCCCGGAGTCTTCGGCCAGCTAATAGACGCCGGGGAGCTCGACAGGACTGCAGAACCCCAGGTCACAACACGCTCTACTGAATCGGAGGCTACACTGCGGAAAGAGCAGGTGTTCCTGCGCCCATTAGCACTTGAGAAGGATTTGGGTGGACTCTGGAGTAGTGGTTCGACCCTGGTTATGCATTAGAATCGGGTGCTGGGGAAGCTTTTTAAAAATGGCCAATACAGCTGGACATGCTGGTGCATGCCTGTAATCCCAGAATTCTGGGAGGCTGAAGCAGGAGGATTGCAAGTCTGAGCCCAGCATGAGCAATTTAGCGATTTAATGAGGCCCTGACTCAAAATAAAAAGTAAAAAAGGGCTGGAATGTGGCCAGCTCAGTTCGAAGTCCCTGGATCCAATCCACAGGGCTGCAGGGGGTGGAGCAATACTTAAATTATCACTGAGTCACGCACAGTAAGCCACAGGCATTTTACAGATGCTGGGCTCCACTGCTCCAGAGCAAGTTTTGGCAACTTGGGTTGACATTGTTTGAAAGATAAGGATTCCTACCTGGGACACTCTTCTCTACAATATCTAGTTTCCATTGTCCCCTGCTCCTCCACAGTCAAAGTCATTTTTCTGAAGGGCCCTGCTGCCAGGCGTTTCTTTCGCATACCTTCTCTCTGAACTTGGAGCCTTGGCAAACAGATTACCTCAGATTTCATGGGACTGTGTTCTGTCCCATGAAAGTACTTATGAAGAGAGTCCTTCTGGTGCCGTATATAAAAGTCACACCTCTTTTGTTCTGTGGAGAACCAGCAGCAGTCAGAATTCACAAGTATTCTGTCCTTGCCCATCGAACGACATATCCTAGTGTTAATTTGGAAACTAAGATTCAAAGATGGGTTTCATATTAGACACCAGAACGATCCTAGCTTCTGGCTTTGGTAACTAGATTGCTAATACTACTGTTAGCCCACCATTCTCTGTCATTCTAATAATGATAATAATATCTTTTGAACAATTACTATGTGCTAGTCACTATTCTGAGAAGTCCGTATGTGTCCACTGATTCATATCAGACAAAAACCCTATAAGGTAGGTCCTGTTGTGATCTCTGTTATGCACTGGAGGAAGCTGACACGTGGAGAAGTTCAGTAACTCGCTCACGGTCACTCAGCAGGTCTGTGGCAGGATTGGAATCTGCAATCTGACCCAGAGCCCATGCTCTTAACCATGTTGCTATTTTTGGACAAAGTTTCTCTAAGACAAAGTGAGAAGACCTTGGTTAATACATTTTACAGGGCAGCAGGTTGATCATATAGCTCTTTTCTTCAATCCAGCTGGACTTGAGCCTGGCATTTGAGTTAGTTTTTAACCATCACAACTAGTAGTTCTTCCTCCACGCCAGCTAGTTCTGCCTCTGATGGGCAAGATCCATCAGTGTCCTAGAAAAGGATTCTGGCAATAGGTAGAGAAAAGAATGCTGGCAGGAAACCAACACATCAGGAAAGAGCTGGAGATGATGAGAAGCTCATGAGGGTACCTGAGAAGAAAAAACAGCTAATTCCCTGCCTAAAAATCAAACCTTTCCCTTTTTGATGAGATCTGTCCATTGCCACTTAGACCTTGAGCAATGCTTTCAAAGTTCTCTTTCCCCAGATTTGTCCAGAAAACTCCCCTTGGGTTGAATCTCCCCTCCCAATCCTTCCTGACTTCCCTGGGCCACTTGATGCCTGTTTAGTACGATTCACTGAGTTTCCCCAACCCTTGGCCGGTCATTCAGTCTTCTACTTCCCACTTTTCAAGACAAGTTTTATTTAATTATGTTTTAAGTTACAAGCTCAATTCCCCTTATTGAATGGCACTATCAGATTTTACTGCCTATAAACATTTCCAATTTGTTCTGAAATCTGCCATTACCTTGGAAAAAAATGTTTTCTTATAGGAAAATTAAGAACTATACATGGAGTACAGCTTTCCTAATAGGTCCTGAGACTATAGAAAGAAGACAATGAAAAAATACACAACGACAACAGGAATCATCAGACACTGAGTGACTTTTTAAATAGTCAATAATAAGTCAATTGGATAAGACAGTGAAGCTTGGAGTCAACACAGAAAGCAATTATTGCTACTGAGAAAACTGGTGTAAAGCTAAAAGTAAGACATACCCTGCCCACTGCCTAGGAGACTTTTTTTTTCTTGGCACCTTCAAGAGTCTTGAGGGACAATTCCCACAGGAGACTGTCTCCCTTCTGACCAACTGAGAGTTTGTGAGGTTCTCAAAACCACCCTCCCATTCAGTAATTTCCTGGAAGGACTCAGAATCGCTGAAGCTGTTACACTGATGGTGACGGTTTATCACAGGAAAGGATACAGATTACACCAACCCGGGACAGAGTCCAGGAAAGGCACCAGATGTGGAGTGGAGCTCTGGTTGTCATCTCCATAGATTCAGGACAGTGCCGTTTTCCAGGTATTTGTGTGTGACAAGGTGCAGAGACTATCGTCACCCAGCGAAGTTCACTTGAACCTTTGGTGTGGACATTTTATTGTGTATTCAGTCACACAGTTCACACATGGAATGACCTTTTGTCTTCGACCCCTTCTGGAGGTCAGAGAACTTGGACAACACAGCTCAAAGTTCCATCGTAAACCATATCACCAGGCCCTTTGGTGGTCAAAGCCACTAGGTGCACAAAGAAACTCTTACAAAACAGGACATTCCAGGGGTCTAGAGATCGATTTCCCATAGCTCAGGGGGAAAGTGAGACCACTCTTGTGGAAATATTAATTCTCCCCCGTGTAGCACCTCGCCTCTTCCACATTCAGGCCTTACAGAAGCCTTTGTGTCTCTCTGGACGGAGCTGTCCTCTTGTTTTATGGCGTCATAAACAGCACATTCTTCTCCATTCTTTTCCTTCACATCAATTTCATGATGACCTGTGTGTGCCCCACTTGAACGCCTGTCCCTGGTCACTGCAGTGTGACCTCTGCCTTTGAGGGCAGGCACTGGGCCTGCCTTGATCACCACTGCAGCTCGGCTTTTAGCCAAGTGCTTGGTTTGTGAAACTGCCTTGAGAACAAGTAAATACACAATGGAATAACAATGGCTTGGGACTTGCTAAGCACTCCGTGTGACCCTGGATATGTGAAGACGGGACGGAGTGCTTCCGGGATGCTTGGTGCTCACGTTAGCCCATGCACTTCCAAGCCGGCTCTCTTGGGTAACTGAGAGTTGACTGCACCTAGAACAACGCACGAATAAAGCAATTTCCTTCCAAATGCGAGGTACCCGGGAAGACCTGGAGGCTGGAGAGACAGGGAGAGATCTTGAATTTACTATCTTGTAAAGGAAATGACTTCCACGTGGAAAAAAGGAAATTGGATGTTAATGCATTCACTTTGGGTGTGTAGGCTGAGTCCCTCAGGGGGAAAATCTGTTCCTTGGGAGATCCCCCTTCAGCTGTCCCTTTGTCCCCCTTTCTCGTGTCTTTTTTACCTCCTTGAGCGGTAGCCAGCAGAAAGCCCACCTGTTCTGCAGGGCATTGGCTGTGTGGCTCCTTCCCATCTCCAGCCTTCTCTTCCCTTAGTCTCTGCTTAGTCAAACTACACGTACTGAGTTCTAATCTTTCCGGACAGTCAATCCCTCTCAGCCCTTAATTATTCCTGTGGCTCTCCTTGAATTTCCTTCAGGCCAGTGGCTCCTTTCTGGCAGCTGCTGCGTCTTGTCTGAGGTAGCTCAATGGGCTCCCAGCAGGTGGGCATGAGCGCCCAGGGCCACAGCCCTGAAGAAGGCAGACGAGGTGACGACTGTGGGGTCAGAGGAGGGGACGTGTCCTGCAGGAGAGAGGACAGATGGACTCTGTGTAAATCTGGCTCCCACATTTAACATCCTTGTAACACTGGATAAGTTATTCAACCTTTTTGACCTTCTCACTTGCTAAATAAGGTAGAAAAGTAGTAGTATATTGCTTTTACTAATAATACAGGTCATTACAAATACTTAGTGAAGTCCTAGTCTATAGAAGTATTCCCTCGATGGGAACCTTTATCATTATTAGAAGCAGCAAGCTTTCTTCCCTCCCCCATAGGCTTCCAACCCAAGTACTCCCCCCTCGGCTGGCCTGTGCCTCCATTGCTGTCAGTGAACGGGTACAGTGCTTGGAGATAATATTTTACAGGGAGGCGGTCGTGGTCAAATCGCACCTGGCAGGAAGCAAAGCATTCTATTCATTTCCATGAACATTTTGGCAAGGAGTTGCCATCAGAACGGAGTGGGGTAAGGACTCCTGAATTTAGAGGTCTTTTCACCTCGTGTTTGGACTTCAGGAAGAGCCTCCTGACAGGTATCCCTCCTGGCACAAGACTGATCAAATGCCTGTTTTCTCAGGACTGTCCCATGATGAGCACTGAATGTTCTAGGGCCAAGGAAATGGCTCCGTCTTGGGCACCTGGTCATCTTGATCTTCAGTCGTGCTATGGTAAACTCTCCTTTTCCCCAGTGCTTCGGGTAACTCCACAGTAAGCTTGATCTCAAGGCGCCATTTTATTCTCAGAATGACCCAGCGGCTGCCTCTTGTTTCAGTCTGGCAATGCCGGTCCTTCCAAGATGGCTCCACTCTGCCTCTGAAGCCTCATCAGAATGTCCTTGTCCCACACTCTTTGGTCCTAACAGTGCTTCCCTGTCCTCTTTCTCTGTGAAATCTACTAACACAAGTCCAGAAAATCAGCAAATAGTTGATCTAAAAGGTCACCGAGTGGTGGCCACAAGGCACGGATGCCTTACAGACAGCTTTGTTGGTTCCCAGGATGAAATTTAACTTTTTTAAATAAAGAGATGCCATATAAAATTCTATGTTTTTAGTTTCTTTTGAAATCGTGGAGAGCAGACAACAGTGGCGCGTATTCCCCTGTGGCAGCGTGGGCACCGCCCTCCGGCAGGACGCGGGTGCCCACTCCCCACATCCAGCCCCACGCAGAGCCCAGGGCCGGTTGCATTTTCTCTGTGTGTTTCTCCTGGGAGGAAGAGAACCCTTTACCATGGTTTCTATCAAAACTGAGAAGATGGAAACCAGACCGAGAGGAGCGAACGATTTTCTAGACCTGTATTATTGATGTGTGTAACTTGTTTGATTCATGCAGGCATCTGAACATGGGAGTCAGGACTTAAGGCAGAGACTGGCAAACCCTTCTTCTGGGGGTCAGACAGCAAATATTTTAGGCTTTGTGGGACACAGAGTTACTGTTCTGACTCTTCCACTTGCTCTTGGTTGCGCGAAAGCAGTCTTAGATATGTGAGCGAGCAGAGCTGTGTTCCGATAAAACTTTATTTACAGCAAAAGGCGTGGAGCCAGGCCTGGTGGTGCACTGTGATCCCAGCACTCTGGGAGCCTGAGGTAGGAACCTGGGTAACTCAGCAACTTGGCCAAGCCCTGTCTCAAAAAAAAAAAAAAAAAAAAAAAAAGAAGGAGATGGCAGGCTAGCATGTAGCTCAGTATGAAATAAAAAAATAAAGATTAAAAATTAAGAAAGCAGACATTGGCTGCACTTGCCCCCAGGCCATCCAGGCTCCTGATGTAGTTTTTCTCCTCCATTTTACAGATGAGCAAACCCAGAGAGATAACATCAGTTGCTACACTGTGGCAGAAATGACACTAAAATCTCAGCATTTTAACTCCCAGAAGCCCAGCAGAAATAGCACGGCTTCCAGCACCGTTCCCAGTGCCGTCTCCATTCTCCACAGGGCTTGCCTTCCCTGACTCCCGGACTCATCCCTGCACTAGTCACCTTGGTCAGAGGCATGGATATCTCCCCATTGTCAGATTACACAGCCCCTGCCCGTGTGTTTTACATTACCCTGCAGGGCTACAGTGAAAGTGTTTCATGCCCAGTAGGTGCTTGCTAAACAGGCAGAAATTTAGAAGTGGGTGGGGCAGGGGAGCTCAGGATGCATGGAACAGGTTCTTGTGGGCGTGATGGGTGTCGGGGAAGTAGGAGGCATTGAAGACGATCGTTGTCCACCTCCCAAGTTAACGCTCCCAGACTAACTCTGACAATGATGCGCCAACCTTCCTTACCCAGCTCTCCTCTGCCTTTCCCTTACACTGTCACGGTCTGAGCACTCCTGCCTCAGCCTCCTGTTGCAGACTTTGTTCCTGCCCTGCTGGACACAGTGATGTCACTAGAGTGCTAGGAATAAGGCTGCAGAGTAGAGGTGACAGCATTTGGCAGAGCATGTACGAAGGTGCTTTGTACTCCTTTAGACAGGGCAGTCATGTGCTTTACAAGTACTACGCCCGTCTCTTCTTCTCCAAGTAGGATTCCTGAAACAGCCTGGGAGATGGGCGTGTCCTTCTTTGCTGTCTGCTTGACTTCTCTCCGAAAGAAAATTCAGAAAAGGGCATCTGAAAAGATCCCATGGAGAGCTGGTGGGCTCTGGCAGATCTGCAGTTGGTAGGACAACAAATAGGGTCGATCTTGCAGGCTGTTTCTGTTCAGCTGTCCCTGGGTGACTGAAACACTGAGATCAGAAATCTGGAGGAGACGCATCGAGGCTTGGGGAGCTCTGTGGTTGGCAGGCGATATCTGTCCCAGTGCAACAGGAAGGGGGTGTTAGACCATGCATTTCCCACGGCTGGTTTAGAGCAGGCAGCCAGCGGGGAGAGGCATCGTGTTCGTTTTATGTCGCTTCCTTGTTCCTTCCTAACCTGGTAGTCAGGACAAGGCTGTCTGGAGCGAGGATGCTGTGCTGGGAAGTGTCCAACGGTGAAACGGAGGAGGAGAGGGTGTGGCGGTAATGACTTGATGTGAGTGGGGAAGTAGGCAGGAATTCACCAGTTAATCCCCTTTCGGCATTGAACACTCGCTCTCTTCTCCTCCTTTGGTTTCCGTGTTAGCACTCCTGTATTAACAGTACTGGGGTCCTAACCCAGTTTCTGGTGCATCTGGGATCCTCTGAGCACCTTGGCATTGAGGGTGGGAGATGCAGCAAGCTGATACCCGAGGGCAGCCAGGAGGCAGGGAACAGAGCTGTCTTATGTTTCTATAATACGATATCACAGAAGAAGTATTTTATAAAGAAAAAAATCTTACTGTTCTGCAGCTTGGGAAGTCGAGGAGCGAGGGGCTGCATCTGGTGAGGGCCTTCTCCTTGCGTCATGACGTGCAGAGGACGCCATGTGGTGAGACAGAGCCAGCGTGCCAGCCGGGGTCGCTCCTTCTCCTCCTCTTGTAAAGCCGCCAGTGGAGCCACCCTCGTGACCTCACCTAAGCCTGGCTCCATGGGGAAACCCTACCTCCAAATGCCGTCCACATAGGAGTCTGGGGTTATGTTTCCAGGGCTCAGATAAGGAGAGGCGACCATTCACACCACAGCAAGAGGCTCGCGCAGCAGCAGCGTGACCTCTCTGTGCACACAGCTCAGGCCTGCAGAGGCAGGGACAGGAAGGCCTTCCGAGGAGATGGCGAGGGGGTGAGGGGCAAGGACAGTTCTTCCTGCAGGTCAAAGACCCTACAGGTCAAGGACCCTGCATGCCACGTGTAGGAACAGGAGGCCCAGAACTCACTTTGTATTTGAGCGCCGGCCCTGTGTTTCTGTCTGCACATTCCTGCCTTTGAGTAGCTTGTGGGTCAGGCCAGAATGCTATTGCCCTGGCTGAAGGCCTTTACAGGAAATACCCTCATCCGACAAAGCATTTATGACTGTGTGTACCTCACATTGTCCCCCCGGCTCAATCTTTCTTCTGATGGGAGGAGGTGACTTATGGCTGCAGTAGTGATACTCTTCGCCTTTTTTCTGAAAGCCACAAAGATGCCTCTTGTTAAGTAATTTCAAAGGCAGGGACAATAATAGGGAAAGATTTTTTCTTACAAAAACTGCTGAAGCAAAGAGAGTCATGACATGCCACTGTGCCTCCCAAAAGATTATTTTACTTATTTTGACCCAGTATGAAGTGCTACCTCCCATGTCCTGAAATTACTTTTGAAATAACACAGCCATTTTGAAAACTCACCACATTGTATACATGTAGGCTTCAGGTATACAAAGGGTTTTTTCTCGCTGAGTAGTAAATGTCATTCTTTAAAACATAAATGAAACAAAATTTCTGTTGCCCTGTTCAGCTCTCTCCCAGAGCCCTGCACCACCCGCCTGGTTTCTCTCGCTGTGTCCCCTCGCCTCCTCCTGTCCCCCGGCCCTGCTGGACTAGCACAGTGCAGCACCTTTTTAGCGGGACTCCGGAGGTCCTTCCGCAGGACCCGAGCTGAGTGCAGAGGATGCCCTGCTCTAGAGTTAGGATTTGGAGCATGTTGAGAGACTGAGGCATTAGAAGCTGAAAGTGGAAAGTTCAAGTAATATATGGGCCCCACAGCAGGCCTCGTCTTCGCATCAAAAGAGAAAGATCAGCCCGTGTTTCTCTCTTGGTTTACAGTTTGCTCATCGCTTTACTTTTCATGAAGCGAGAACGAATTGGATCTTCAGTGGAAATTGAATATTTCAGGAGCTCCATAAAGCAGCCCTGAAAACGAGGGCAGCCCAGGCCTCAAATCATGGTGCAGCCTTCTTCTTGCCCAACACCATCAGCAGGGGAAGTCTACTGGGGTAACTTGTGAGGCTGCAATGTTGGGTCCCCATATTATGGACCCCTTCCTTCTTTCCTTCCTTCCACTCCACATAACCTCGTGGCGAGGCCTGAGTTTGAAGAGGCTGGCCCTCCTCGGAATCACTACTTTGAGGAGGGAGAGAATTAATCTCGTTACTAAAAATACTTTGTATTTGACTTTAGTTTCCCCATTTATCAAAAGGCAGGGGATCCTGGCTTCTCCATCCCGTGTTGCCGGCAGGGACGCTTACAGATTAACGCAACATGCCCAGAGACTCAGGGACAGATGCTGTGCAAACAAAAGCCGCAATCACAGCCAAGCTTGCACACCCGAGCCCGCCGTAACCTTTGGTCGGCCTTCTAGAAATGAGATGAGAGCTGATATTTAATAAAGCTTGTAGTTTCGAGAAGATCGTGGTAGCGAATCTTGCAGAGCGAATTTAGACCACAGTGACCTTTCTATGCCATTACAGACAGTGTCAGCAGGTTAACGCGATGCGGAGTGTACTCTGCTATAGAGAAAAAACCTTTGCGTCTTTATCAGGCTTTGTTGTTGTTGTGAAGAATACTAAAGCTGTCCATTTCATTGGTTTGGTCCCTTTGAGTCTTTCGGGATTGGGACCCCTTACACTACCATGAAGAGGATGTAATAATCATGTGTGTATCAAGGGTCAGTGAACTACGGATTGCAATATTTTGCAGAGATATCGCATTTATTGCAAAGCCACAGGCACGGCCTTATTATTTTATCTGCCTCCAGCCATGTGGATGTGGAGGACACCCGATATATTCGTTAACTTTTCTGTTTTATTAGTCCACTCAAGGCCATGTGGACCTCTGACCTCTGAGGCATCACCGCTGGCTTAAAGCAAAACATGACCATTTCTTTTATTAAGAAGTGGGAAATACATCCCACCCACAAAATCCTCTATCAAATGCATGTCCAACTTAAAGAAGAGTAAAATAAGCATCAATCCCTATGCGTATGCTGGGAAACAATATTAGCAGCCCTTAACCCACGCCCCTGTCTGACTGCATCTTCTCTGGTCCCACCTGGGGGAGTCACCAGCCTGTGTTTTGTTATTTTGTGCTCATTCGGCTATTGCATTTCTTGGTATTGATCTGTGTAGCTGTTCCCAAACAATACGTGTAGAATGGCCTATTTTTGAATTTTGTACAACTGGAATCATCTTGTGTGCATCATGCTTCTTCTTTTTTAACTTAACACTGAGGTTTCTACATACTGATATACCACAGTGTATTCATTCATTCCATCGTTGATGCACATTTGGGGTGTTTCCAGACTTTTGTAATAGGATGGAGCTGTGCCAACATTCCTGAATCATCCTTCCTGGCACATAGGTGCCAGAGTTTCCTCAGGGTTTATTCTTTGTATGTAGGGAGGCAACCATGAGATTTTAGGATACATCCAACTTGAGGCATGCCACAATATTTCTAAAGAGGTTATAACATTTCATCTCTAACCAGCAGTGGACAAGCATTACTTATTTTTTTATAGCTTTATCAAAACTTACAGTTGCCAACCTGACACTGTAAAATGATAATCAAAACATGAGGTGGTTTTTGTTATTTGTCTAATTATCAGTGAAGCAGGGCATTTTTGCTCCTAGGACATTTGTATTTTCTCTTCTGTAAAATCCCATTTCTTTTCCTTTGCATTTTCCCATCGCCTTTTGCATGTTAATTTTTTATCAGTTTGCTACACGTCCTTAGCATTTCTCGGTTATAAAAGGGTGTAATATTTCCACTTGGTGGCTTGTATTTTCACTCTTCTTAAAATAGTATCTTTTGGTGAACAGGCCTTCTTGGTTCTAATGTAGTCAAATTCACAAATCTTTTCTTCATGGATTATACTTTTGTGTGTTATTTCATATATTCTGGCTGAAGATCATAAATACCAACTCCTATTTCTTCTAGAAGTTTTCTCATTTTCTCTATTGAGCTTACTGAAATCCACTTGACACTTACTTCTGTGTAGCACGTGAGGAAGAGAGGCGAGTTAACTTTTTTTTAACAGGAAAGGGATCCATCAGGTTGTCTGTCCTTGTCCACTGCTCTTCTGTGGAAACTAGATCTCCACGAAGCGCAGGCACACTTCTGAGCGCTCCGTTTCCTTCCACTGCCTGGCCGCTGTACACGTGTCAACATCTAACTGACCTCACTGCTGTGGCTTTGGGAAAAATATGATGTCTGCAAAACAGGTCCTAGGGTCCTCCTTCCCAGCTGCTCTCCAGGAGCATCGAACTACTCCCCAGCCCCTGTGTTTCCACACAAGCCACCGAGTCAGCTCATCCAATTTCACAAAGTATTCCTTTTGAGATTTCCTGTGTGTGTGTGTGTGTGTGTGTGTGTGTGTGTGTGTGGTGATGCGGACCCAACCCAGGGCCCCCCTCATACTAGCCAAGAGCCCTTCCATTGAGCTATCACCCTTGTCCCCCTTTGGGGATTTTCAACAATGTTGAATTCAATACCTAAATCATTTTATGAAAAATTAAAATTTTTGCTATTTAATTCTTATCTATGAATTATTTAGGAATCCATTTTTTTAGGCTTCTGGAATTTTTCATTAAAATTTTCTCATTTTCTTCATAAAACACCTCTATGTACTTAGGTTTTATTTGAAAGAAATATGTTTACATCTATAGCTATTGTGACGGTAACCTTAAAAATTAACACCTTAAAACTATTAAATTCAATAAATTAAACAAATTGATCTTTTTAAGCTTACTGATTAGCAGTCATCTGTTGATTCTTTCGAGTTTTATATCTATGGTAAATGATGACTTTTAAAAATTCTAATTCATATAGGTATGTTTTATCTTAGTAAAACCTCAGTAAGAAGTAGTGGTGGTGGGAATTCTGAGCTTTTCCTGTTCTTCACTGGAAAGTTTCCACCTTCTTCCTACCATCAAGCACGCTCTTTTTGTGTAGCAGCATTTCATTTATTTATTAGGGAAATGAAGTTCTCCTCTATTCTTAATTTGCTAAGATATTTTTTATCATGAATAGATGTTATATTTTGTTGAATTATTATTGCTTTACATCCACAGAGATAATCAGATGGTATTTATCATTTTTAAGCTATTAATTAAGTGAATTACATTACTCTATTGAACCAGTGGTGGCGAACCTATGGCACACGCCACAGAGCCTTCTGTTGGCACGCAAGCCAAGTCGTGGCAGCAGCATTGAGCATTGGATACTCAGGTTTAATTGCAGTGTTGGCACTTGGTGATAATAAGTGGGTTTTGGGTTGCGTTTTGGGCACTCAGTCTGTGCAAGGTTTGCCATCACTGTATTAAGCCAACCTTGAATTCCCAGCATAATACTAAGAAAACGTGATGGCTAGTCACTTTTGTAAATTGCAGTGTGGTAGGAAGATCCAGACCCTGGTTCAGAATATCTATATTTAAGTCTCTCCTTCGCTTATTCTTTCCAATAAAAAAAATGTGCTGTCAGTTAACCAGATTTTAACTGACTAAACACTGATTCCTTTCTTATTGATTCCTAATTTTCAGTTTCTTCACTTGTAAAAAAGTTTAAAAATAATTAAAATATATGGTATGAAATTGTAGTATTTTATTATATCCATTATTTTGGGTTTATGTTCAAGAAAAAGTCCACATTCTTTTTTCTTGCTATCTTGATATAAATTGAAAATAGTAAGAAGGTCAGTGGTTTAACTTGAATCTTCCTTTCTCTAGTTTTCCTCTTAGGAAGTGATGGCTGAATGACAAAGATTACAGGTTGACTTTTCTCATTTTATTTCTGTGTCCAACTTGCTGTGGACAAAGCCATTCTTTTTTTTCTCTCTTTTTTTTTTTTTTTGTGGGTACCGGGGGTCGACCTCAGGACCTCACACGCCAGCAGGCGCCCTTGCCGCTAAGCGATATCACTGGCCCTTTTTTCGTATGTGGGTTCCGGGAGTCGAACTCGGGCCCTCGCGCTTGACAGGCAGGCGCTTATGCTGCTGAGCCATCTCACCGGCCCAAAGCCATTCTTAAGGTGTCAATTAATTACAATGGAGTGAAAGAAAAGCAATTTTCCTAATAGTAAGAGACTCCTTTTATAAAATTCCTATATGCCAGGCACTGTGCCAGGGCAGTTTTCATTTGCTTTACATATATTGGAACTGAAGCCCCTGTGAGCTAGCTGCTGTTTTTCTCATTTTTGTAGGTGAGGAAACTGGGTTTAAAAGAGCCTTTGCTTTTGGTTCGATGTAGTTCTACCTAACTTTGCTTTTGTTGCTTGTGCTTTTGATGTCACAGCCAAGAAATCATTGCCCAACCCATTGTCATGAAGCTTTCTACTTTGCTTTCTTCTAGGAGTTTCATAGTCCCAGGATTTACACGTAAATCTTCAATCCCATTTGGTCAATTTTTCTTTTGGTGTGTGTATGGTATAACATAAAAGTCTGATTTTATTCCTTCGCATGTGCGTATTCAGTTTTCCAAACAACATTTATTTAAAACACTGTCTTTTCCTTATTGGCACCTTTATAAACATCAGTTGCCGGTGTATGAGTCGCTTTATTTCTGGGCTCTCTATCCATGACATGGGTCTGTGTGCCTGTTTTCATGCCAGTGCTGTGGTGTTTCCATTACTCTGATTTTGAAATTAGGAATTTTGATGCTCCTAGCTTTGCCCTTCTTTCTCATATTGCTTTGACTATTCATACTCTTTTACAGTTCTTTATTATTTTTAAGATTTATTTATTTATATAAAAATGACTGGGATTGTGATAGGGATTGCACTGAATCTGTAGAACCCTTGAGTAGTATGGACATTTTAACGACATTAAGCTTCCTAATCCAGGAGCACAAGATGTCTTTCCATTTATTGGTGTCCTGTTCAATCTTTTTCATTAACAAATTATAGTTTTCAGTGTAAAGTCTTTCATCTCAGTTGTTTATTCCTTATTCTTTACGCTGTGATTAAAAATGAGATTTTTTCTTAATTACCTACTGGAGGTAGTTCATTGTTAATGTATACAAACAACTGTTTTTTATTTGATTTTATATCTATACTGTATTCATTTATTAGTTTTAAAAGATTTTTGTGGAATCTGTAGGATTTTGTACATTAATATATATGATTATATCATCCATAAAGGGAGATAATTTAACTTCTTGCTAATTTGGATGCCTTTTAATTCCTTTTCTTGCCCAATTGCTGTGGTGTGGACTTAAGTTCCTTATTAAAAGTGATAAAAAAAGGACATCTTGGGCCGGTGAGATGGCTCAGCGGCGTAAGCGCCTGCCTTGCAAGCGCGAGGGCCCGAGTTCGACTCCCGGAACCCACATACGAAAAAGGGGCCGGTGATATCGCTCAGAGGCACGGGTGCCTGTTGGCGTGCGAGGTCCTGAGGTCGACCCCCCGGTACCCACAAAAAAAAAATAAAATAAAATAAAAAAAGGACATCTTTGCCTCTGGAATTGGATTAAAAATATTTTCAAACCATATGTCTGATAGAGGCTTAATATTCAAAGTATACAAGAAGCTCCTATAATTGAACAGAGATAATAACAATAATAATAATCCAGTTAAAATGGACAAAGGGCTTGAATAAACATTTCTCCAAAGAGGAGGTGGAAATAGCCTACAGATATATGAGAAAATGCTCAGCATAACTAATCATCAGGGACACGCATGTCAAAACCACAACTTGATATCTTCATACCTATTAGGACAGTTGCTATTGAAAAGGTAACAAGTATTGGCAAGGGTGTGGAGAAGTTTGAGCTTTGTGTACTATGGGTGGGAATAGAAAATGGTGCATCGGCTATGAAAAACAATAATGCAGGTCCTCAAAAGTTAGAAATAGAACTACCATGTAACCCAGCAATGTCACTGCTAGATATAAGACCAAAGGAATTGAAATCAAGATCTTGAAGAGATAGATGAACCCCCATGCTCATTGAGAGATATTAATAAGAATCAAGATATAAAAACAACCTAAATGTTCACCAAAAGGCGCATGACTAATGAAAACATGGTCTGTGCATACAAGGAAATATTGTTCAGCCTTGGAAAGTGAAGGGAATCCTGTTACAGGCACCAGTATGGATGAACCGGAAAGATACTGTGTTAAGGGAAACAAGCCAGATGCTGAAGGACACATACAGCTTTACACTGACACGAGGAATCCAAAAAGCCAAACTCGCAAAAACAGAGTAGAATTGTGGTTTCCAGGGCCTGGGTGGAGGGGGAAGCAGGGAGCTGCTGATCAGTTTCAGCCATGCAGGTGTAAGTTCTAGAGCTGCCATATGCAGAAATTGTACCTATGCCTATAATAGCTACACTGCTAACACTTAAAATGCTGTGCACTTAAAAGTTGTTGAGAGAGTAGATCTTATGTTAAGTATTTTTACCATGATAAAAATTAATAATAAACTTGTAATTAAAAAAATGGGCTGAGTAACTTGCTTAAAATCTTGTAAGAAGCAGCCTTGAGGTTAGACCATCCTTCTTCCACACCATAATGCCACTTCCCAGTCTATGAGATATTATTAATACGAGTCATTAGACTGTGGAAAATCTAAATTCCCAGTGTTAAATGTAACATATTTCCTTTTGTATGATAAATTGCAGTTTAATTTGACCAAATTTCTCTCCTTTTCTCTTTGCACCAACTCCAAGCAAACCACATCAGTACCTCCCAGGCAGGCTAGAAGCTCACTTCAAAGTAAGATTTTCCAGTGATCTCTGGAAGCACTGGAGCACATTACAGCTTCCTTGTGGGAAGCGGATGTGAGCTTTGTCATGAATCCCCCGTTTACATGTGCCAGGTCAGACTCACATTTCTTGGGAAAAGTAATGGTGAAGATGGAGTGGCTAATGAGGGGTTGGGTTAGCATAAGTCTTTCTTCTCAGGGCCAGGACCTTTGCATCCTCATCTTTTCACTGTAAAAAGCCATCTCAGGTAGAGATTCAGTTTCCTCTGAAAGTTGATTTGAAAATGGAGGATAACACCCCACTTCTCCATGGGAGTCTAAAGAGAATTCACGTGGTTAGTCCTTAAGAGATACTTTTGAGCTTCTTGGACGAGAGTTATTTTGTCATTTCTGACATTGAAGAGTTATTATCTTACCATCATATTCCTCTTGAACCTGGAATTTATCATTCTTCCTCTTTGCCAGGTCTTTGCATAAAAGGAACTCAAGAGGGGTCAGGGAGGCAAGTCTTTAGAAGGTCAGCACTACTTTTGTAGGGTGAGGGGCGAGCAACAAGAGAGGAAGGTGAGGCTGAGGCGGAAGTGGGCCTTATTTCCTTTCCAGCAAAAGTGCAAATATCTTTACAAGTGGAACTGCCTGTTTGTAGGAGCCGAGGTGGCTGCCAGGAGGATGGTCTGAGAAGGTGCTGGGTGGGCATCTGTGTACACTGACTGACGTTTCGCTCCTTGGATCCTAGAGGTTTTGTTTTCTTTGTCATTGTCTATTAAAATACTCATATATCTCAGAGGAAATCTGCTTAAGGTGCTATCAACTAATATCTCAATCAATTCATTAAATTTGTTTTTTAAAAATGTGTTCAAACTCCTGGTACCCGCACATTAAAAAAAAAAAAAAGTGTTCAATAACTACTAATTGCCAAATCGATGCTAAGGCCAGAGGACTTAAGAGGAAGGAAACAGAGCCTTCTCCCTGCATGATCTTGCAGACTGGTGCATAGAGGTAAGGAAGCCGTAATGTCAATGATGGGATCAGCGCACACGCACACACACATACGCACACGCGTGTGCTCACTCTTGAAGAAATGCAGAAGAGGGCCAGCACTGTGGTCAATCTACACCACA
Organism: Erethizon dorsatum; assembly: GCA_028451465.1. Classification (NCBI taxonomy): domain Eukaryota; kingdom Metazoa; phylum Chordata; class Mammalia; order Rodentia; family Erethizontidae; genus Erethizon; species Erethizon dorsatum. The sequence goes on from CM051834.1 coordinate 70,524,045, forward strand.
GCAATTCTGCACCTGATGGCCATCTGAGAGCAGGAATGGTCACCGGGAGGCCTTGTTAAAGAACAAGATGGCAGCCAGAGGGAAGCTTGGGACACTGGTAGGTGAATTTAGAAGATGAACTTGCCTGTCTTGCAGTTTTATTAAAGGTTGATCCTAACAGTGCAGAACCCCAAGAACAACTTAAAATATACTCTGTGAGAATGGAGATGGCCATTCCTATAGTTGAACAAGAGGCAATGTGATTATTGTTCTTTCAAGTCTGTTCGTGGCTTTGCCAATGAGGGCAGCGAAATTCCTGACTTTCATAGTATTTGCTACCAGGAAGCTTCCCAGTGTGGACTTGGTTTCCCTCCACTACTTCCTTTGGTCTTTCCCTGTATCCAAACCAAATGGCTCTTTTGAAAGGTGAATTTTTAGGCCTACTTCACAAAGAGGGTTTTCCATACTCCCATACTGGGGAAAGATTGTGGGCCCCAAAAGACCCATTTGCAATAAGGAAAGTGGCTTTGGGCACCTGAGGCAGGGGTGCTCCTGGGCCCTTGCTGGAAAACACCCGTGCTGACTCCTCACATGTTATTAGCAATGCGGATTCACTGAGGAAAGGGGAGCTGTTTTGCTTCTCTTCTTCTGTAGTTCCGTCTCCATTGTGAACATTTTATTTTTCCTGGTGCTTTGTTTCTCAGACCAGTACTTAAGAGAGAGCAGCATGGATATGAATTATGCAATTTGAGCAAAAATTTGTAAAGGCAAAAAGCCAAGCTGCCCAGGCTTGCTCAGCTTAGAGGTTTGGCAATGTTGTTGAGGAACACAGGAGGGTCTGATCCTTTCCTTGCTTTGAACCTAAGAGAAAGTTGGGTGAGAACAGAATCAAAGGTATAATATCCTTTCTCTTTTTGATTGAGTTGGTCCTCTTTGAGAGGCTGCGAGAAGAAATATCTATAGAGCATTTGTGATTCCTTTTCTCAGCCAGCCAAATACAAATCCATTTCCTGAGTCTAAGAAGAGCTGGAGCTTAAGTGAGAATATCAAAGCTTTGAAAATCAAACTATGTAAGGGCAGTTTCTGATCTTAAATTAGCACCATAATGTCTGAGGCGAATTCTAACAGTCCACATGCTGTGTTGCTTGGCTCTGATATTTTAGGAACGCAGATTCTTTCAGAGATATGCTATTTTATGTTTTTTACTATGTGTGCAAAATGAGTACTTCCCAGTCCTATTCGTTCAGAACAAAAACACCAGCACCACCATTTGATGAGTTTACTGTGCCTTGAGGCCAATTTAAAATCTGTTCAATTGATTGCTAATCAGTTGCCATAATCTTGAGCCAGGAGATGAGTGCCCTGAGAAGGACAGCTGGTGCTGGGGGGAGGGGAAGAACAAAGAAATTAATATTTATTTAGTGTCTTCAGTGCCAGGTCCTACCATCAGTGCTTAATATCGCTTATATCTAGATGTGCCCCCAAAGCCTCATGCGCTCATAAGTAGGGCTTTTTGGAGCTGGCTGGATCTAGGGTATGCGCTGCTGGGATTAAGGGTGTGTGGTACTAAATGAGTCTACTGATTGGAATTAGCATAGCTCTGGGTGTGGATAATGGGAAGCCCCACCCTGGGTGTGGGTGGCACCACCCAAAAGGCTTGTAGCCTGCATGGGATAAAAGGGAAAGACAGACTTGGTGCTGCAGCTTGCTGCTTGTTGGCTTCTGCCTGCCACACCATGAACTGTTTCTCCTCTACCATGGCCTTCTGTCATGAAATCCTACCTTGAACCCAGCCTTTACAAACTGTGAGTTGAAATAAATCTTTCCTCCTTTTACTTGTGTCAGATATTTTGTCTCAGCAATGAAAAAAGTAATTAAGACAGTGGTTAATACCTAGTACTATATAAAGCCCTTCCTATAGCTCTGAGATGGGTTTTCATACTCATCTTACAGATGAGCAGGTAAGTTGACTCGCTTGCTTACAGTCTCACCAACAGCATGTGGTAGAAACGGGACAGACCAGGGGACAGGTGCAGATGGGGACAGTCAGTTGTCTCATAAGTGAAACCTTGAAGAACTACACTTGAGCTAAAAGAGGTGCTCACCTGGGCCTGCCTGTGTGTGCTGGTACTTCCCACCTGCACTGTTTCCATCTCCCAGGTGTCTAGTTGGCTGGAAAGGACCACCTGGAGTCCCAGCGAGGTTTTGAGCCCTCAGGAGGACTTTGTGCAGACTTGAGCCTAAACCCAGGGACAGAAATATGAAAACCAAGCAAGGAGTTGGGGCCCTCTGTGGAGTGGATTCACCTTGGGGGTCTATAAAAGCTCTTCTGGCTGCTCTAAGTCTCATCCTTCCTGTAGCCACAGCCACACTGTGAAGTGACATCCTTATTTTAACACGGAAATTCTGTGTCTGCAATACATATGTCCGTAATAAACTGGGTTGTACACTACCTCAGATATTCACTTTTTTTTTTGTGGGTACTGGGGGGTCGACCTCAGGACCTCGCGCGCCAACAGGCACCCGTGCCGCTGAGCGATATCACCGGCCCCTTTTTCGTATGTGGGATCCGGGAGTCGAACTCGGGCCCTCGCGCTTGCAAGGCAGGCGCTTACGCCGCTGAGCCATTTCACCGGCCCAGATATTCACATTATTAAGAATGCAAAATCAACACAATGCAAGTGTTCCTTCATTAAATAAACAATTACTGTGCACCTTCTAATACCAGGCTCTGTGCTGGGTGTGGGTATTAACGTTTCCTAAAAGGCGGGTTCTGCTCTTGACTGCCATCTAGTGCAGATCTGTGGTAATACAGAGGCAAAGACAGCTCTCTCCTTTTCTGGGTTTAAGAGAAGGAATTTGTAGAGGAAAAAGCATCTACCTAGGAAATGAAAACTGGAGATATATTACCACCACACAATCATACAGCACAAGTTCTACACATGTGCTTTTAGCACCATACAAATTTTGTCATCACTACAATTACATTTTATTGCTGAGTATCTTAATGTCTTTAGCCTAAAACAGTATTTTCTCACTGTTTTTTGTTGATGTAAATTCCAGTTACCAACGTCATTAGCTAAAAGTGTTATTTTGCATGCCTGCTTTAAGTGCCTGTAAGAAAAGTTCTGGAATGGTGAAACACACTGTGACACTAATAGCCACCTTAGGAAGGTGGTCAATATCAGTGACTTAATATTTCTTGAGTACCTACTATGTCCTAGCCTCTGTAGTATTGATGACATATGTCACCTCATTTCAGCTTTGTGACAACCATATGAGTTAAATATTTTCTTTTATATTTTGCAGTTGAGATAAGTGAGAGGTAAAATAGCATAGTTAAACTGTTGGATTTAGTTACTACCCCTTTACTTAGTAGTCTTTCTTAGACCAAAAAGAAGTGACTTAGCTACTCAAAGAATCAATTTCCTTACCAGCAAATTAGGAGTAATAGTAATAGTACACTCATCAAAGCATTGTCAAGGTTAGCTGAGATGATGGGTGGTCATCCCTTTGGCCCAGCGTCTGCTTCCACTGTAATCAAAATAAAGGATAGATATTTTTGGTTCTTACTATCATCTCAGAGGGGAAGGCACTAGCCCGAGATTACTCACTATTTTATCTGACTCCAAAGCATACTTGAGTGTTTAAAAACCTGAGCTCAGATTCAATGACCTACAGGCAAATACACAAAATAAACAAAACTGTTGAAACATGTGTGTTGTAAAGAAGAGAAGGTCAACATTACACACAATCAAAACAATTCTTGTAATTATGAGGTAGGGAGTAAATGGGCCTGAACACAAGAGAAAATAAACACTGGAGAGTTTTGGATACCAATGCATGCAGCCAATCCGCAAAATTCCTTTTTTTGTATATATATATATATATATATATATATATATATATATTTTTTTTTTTTTTTTTTTTTTTTTTTTTTTTTTTTGTGGGTACGAGGGGTTGACCTCAGGACCTTGCGCGCCAGCAGGCACCCATGCCACTGAGCGATATCACCGGCCCCTTTTTTGTATGTGGGTTCCAGGAGTCGAACTGAGGACCTCACGCTTGCCAGGCAGGTGCTTACACCGCTGAGCCATCTCACTGGCCCCCTGTATATTTTTTCATAGTCTCATCTTGGTTTTTTTTTTTTCTCCCAAGTTTTCTCGTCCTTACCAAGAATATAGGGACACATGGGGGAAAGAAAGAAAATGAGTCTATAATTAGATCTGTATATAATTTCTTTTACATAAAGCCTTACATGTTTTCAGGGACCAACTTCCCCACCCTTGAATTGTGCTGTTTTAACAGTTGCAAAATTTGGCAGAAGCCATTCTGATTTGAAACCATCTAATCCTGAAATATTGCAAAATTAAAGTTAGATCTGACGTAAATCCAACTCTGAGGTTGGGAGATTTAACTGCAAATCACGCTTGAAAGAGAAAGAAGACGGAGTGATATTTACAAGCGTGGCGCTCTGTGGACACAGCAGCTTGATGATCCTTTCAGATTTGTGAGTTTGAGTTTCAGGCTCACTCTGGGAGTTATGAGACACACTGACATCTCTGGAAGACATAGCTCGTATGTATCCAGTGGCAATGCTATTTGGACTTTGGCGTTCACGGTCCTTTCTGGGGGGTGTGCTTTGGTGTTACATCAAACACCAAAAAACGGCTTTTCCTGGCTGTAGCTCAGGCTTCAACAGTGCAGCTGTCTGTGGGCTGGGCAGTCTAAGGAAGGGGCGGACAGGCGTACCCGCCGTCCACGTGTTACATAAGGCCTCTCTGAGAGCAGCCGGCCCTGAAGGAGGCTGTTGATACCAACTTTTACTTGGACCATCTTATTTTAAATTCTCACCATAACTAAATGGTCTGTCAAATGGTGACAAAGTTTATACAGATCTCTTCTCAGATATATTCTCATCACATCTGTATCTTTACAGAGCTCATCCATTACCTGCTGTCTGAACTCTGTTGGTTTCTCAGTCTCTGTGTTATCATTTATTTTGCTTTTTTGTCCTGGATGGGTCCCACAGCTTTTCAGGTTGTGCTTCTCTTCAGTTAGCTTTGGGGGTAAGAGAATCTCTTTGGAAGACAGGGATGGGGCTGCATTGGAACTGATTAGTTTCCCCATTACTCCCACCTTTACTTAATCTGCTGAGCTGTTGAAGACTACTCATGGCTAAAGTAGAGGTGATTGCTCACTTTATTAGAGGACCTGCCTGGAGATCACCGTGCCTTCTGGAAGGACAGATGACTCACAATTGCTACTTTATCTTGTTTCCCAGCAGGAGAGTTGGCTGAGTAGGTGATGAGCCTTGCTCTGGAATACAGTCTTGACCAAGGCCTGGTTCCTTCAGAGAGGCCACTTTCTAGCCCTCCCTGAATATCTCACACATAGCGCCTTTACTTATGGATTCTCTTCTTCGCTGTCCCACATGTGTGAACCCTGCCTGTAGGAAAGAGCTCATACTGGCCCAGAGTGGGCAGCCATGTGCATTGCATATGGGGGCGAATGGACTGGACCAGGGAATTAAGTGGGCGTGGCACTTCACTTGGGGAAGATGAAAAGATCTGGAGTTGGGCGGTGGTGACAGCTACACAACAATGTGAATGTGCTTAATGCCACTGATCTGTAATCTCAAAAATGCTTAAAATGGCAGTGTATGTTACATATATTTTCCCAGTGTGCATTAGCTTGCGAGGACTGACATAATACAGTACCATAAACTAGATGCCTTGGAGAGTAGAAATTCATTTTCTCACAATCTTGGAGGTCAAAGTGTTGGCAAGGCTGGTTTCTTCTAAAGCCTTTCTCCATGGCTTGTACATCACCACCATCCTAGTGTGCCCTCACACAGACCTCCTCTGGACCAGTGTACCACGTAGTTTTCTTTTGTTTAGATGAAACCATCAGAATGGGTTGGGGCCCACCTCTGGAACTCCATTTTACCTGCATCCCCTATTCAGAGGCCCCTTCTATAGACTCAGCCACATCGTGAAGTAAGAGAGCTATGGCTTCAACATGTGAATTCTTAGGTAACATGGTTCCTCCCATAACAGCAACAGCAACAACCACAAATTGTGGGTGGCACTGATTTATTTGAAGGAGCCAGAATTGCAAACTTAACTCAGTTGTCCTGAAAGGAAGCACAAGAGTTGCCTGCAGGCTCTTTCAAAGTTCTGTATCTAGGGAATGTATAGAATCTCATCTCATAGACCAAGATATGGTGGAATACCTCCAGGGGAGTGAAGTTTAACAGGACAGGAGAATAGAATGGGCCCAGTCATTTTTATAGCTATTAGAGCTGTTAGTCAATGGCATCTGTTTGGAAACAATCAAATTTAGTTTTTACAAATCTATTTGTATAAATGCAGATAATTTTTTTATACAAAGATGACTCAAATGATATTTTTGCCCTTGGTAGGTCTGAGAGATAAGAACTTCTATAATGTGCTTGGCCAATTCGAGGTGAGATAAAGCCACCCAGTGGGAGGGGGGATTGCCAGGATGCTTTCCCACCAACCTGGGATTCCAGGGAATGTAAGGCTCCTTCCTTGTTCCCATCTGTCCCACAGCAACAATGCACTTAGCCCAGCCAGATTTTCCTTTAAAAATAAATGATCAATTGTATCTGCATTAGTCAAATTCTACTGGAGGTAAGTAAAGAGCTGCTCTTTCCTCCAGCTTTGCAATATGGCATAGTGGGACAAGGATGAAAATGGGAGCCAGGAGCTCTGGGTTGTTCTACTTACTCTACCACTAATTATCATGGTGATCTTGAACAATCTTGCTTCTTCGGGCCCCAGTTTCCTCTTTTGTAAGATATGTAGCACCTACAAGATGGCAGTAGTGTATCGTGACTGCTAAGGTGGGCTTGAGTCAGACAGACCTGGAAGATGGTGCCATCTTGAATTTCAAGTTACTGTGGTTTTTGATCTTCAGTTTCAAGATGGGGATAGTAATAGACCCTCTCTTGTAGAGTTGTAGTGAGAATTAAATGACTTTGTATATGTAAATTGGAACAATAGAGAGGACCCATAATCAATGTTCCATCCAAATTTCAAATTCTACTCCAAATTCAGAATATCCTTATTTTATGATTCTAAATCACAATTAATTCAATCAGATGAGATGACTAAGAGCTTTTTTCAGAAGTGTGAAGAAAGGACATTTTCAGTAGTAAATATAGACTCTTTGCCTGAGTTTTACAAAAGTATGAAAATCCCATGATCCCAGGGAAATAGTTGACTTTCCTAATGGGCGCTGTGTTTAGGGTGCATCTCCTAAATTGTGCTGAAAATGTAGACCCAATGCAAAGCGTGGCAAGGTGGAGCCTCATTAAAGGTGATTGGGACAAGGTGGCAGAGGTCTTCTGAATGGATTAAGGTCATCGTGGGAATGGTTCATGCTAGAGAGAATGAGCTCTTATACCAGCACCCTGCTCTCGTACCCACCCTCTGTCGCTGACTCCTCTCACCCTTTCACCTTCCACCGTGTTGGGATGCAGCATGACTGCTGCAGCTGTGAGTCCCGCTTCCAGCCTCCAGCACTATGCGCTCAGTGAGAGTCCTTCTCCAAAAAATAGCTGGTATATGGTATTCTGTTACAGCAACTGAAAACAGACTGCCACCGTGAGTTTGGGTTTCATCTACTTCCTGCTTCCTACGTGCCCACAGATCAATGTCATCAGGGACAAGGCAGTGGTGTCCAGCACATCCCAAAGTGCCTCTGACCCTGTACGGTGCATTACAGAAAGGAGGTTTCCACACCTTTCCTGCTGATGAAGGGAACAAACCAAAAGCTAAAGAGAAAAGAGAACATTACAGTGGTGCAACTGGGGAAAACCAAAAGAAAGAAATCCATACATTTCTGAGAGCACAAAATTAAAAACACAAAAGCAGAAAATAAAAAGGTTGCCTTCCTGCTCCCCTAGCTGTTGGTGTCCTTGTAACCTTTGTGAGACAGGAAGAAGATGGCTTCGTTAGACAAGGCACAAAGCTCTGGGAGACACAAAGTGTGCACAGCCAGTTTCACGGGGGCAGCTGCAAACCCCACATCCCCACCCAAACTCCAGGCCAGGGCCAGGAGGGGTTCTTTTCCCCTTCTTACCCATAGAACCACTCTACATGCGCTGCTTCTTTGGGCTTTTATTTCTGTTCCTAAGAAAATGGAGACTGGCTGTATTTATTTATTTCCACAAAGGGTTGTAAGAATAAATATTTTCAAAGCTATTTTAGAGGGGTGGCTGAGACTTCTGGGAATGTGGAAAGATTGTTGAATTTTCATGTTGAGTTATGGTGATTTTAGTCAGATGTTTCAAAATATTAGCAAAAGGAAAAAAATTGCTAATTGCTTTTAAAGCTACAGGCAGAGAGTCTTGGCCTCACTATCCTGGCTGTGTCCATGTGAATGTTGAAGAGAAAAGTGTGGTGATAAAAGTTTACCTTCATTTTAGAAAGTGTTCGTAAGTTAGAAGAACAGGAGTAGAGTGGAAAGGGTAATCTAGAAACAAGTTATTTAGTCCTCAGCTGTTAAATTCTGGCAAAGGCAGTTTCATGGAAATGCTACTCTTTGGATGCAGTCACCCAGTAATCCTCAGGAGGAAGCTGGGGGGGTCCCCAGTTTCAAACTCATAGAGCCTGGCAGTGGATTTGAAATGTAGAGCCTTAGTTTGGCAAAGAAGTCCATGAACATAGAGCTTTCATTATTGTGCCAAAGTACCCTCGAGAACCAACCTAAAGGAAGAAAAGTTTCTTTCTGGCTCATGGTTTCAGTCCATGGTGAGCTGGCTCCACTGTTTTTAGGAATGAAGTGCGGGAAAACATTATGCAAGGAAGGCGTGGCAGGGGAAAGATGCTCACCTCATGGCAGCTCAGAAGGAAGAGAAAGAAAAAGCCAGAGAGGAAAGGACCAGGGACAAAATATACCCTTCAAGTCCACACCCCTATGGCTTGTTTCATCCAATTAGGCCCCACCTCCTAATAAGTGTGTTCAGCTAATGCACTCATCAATGGAGTAATCCAATGATGAAGTTATATCCCTTGTGATCCAGTCAGTTCCCCAAAGCCCATCCTCTGGCAACCAGACCTTCAAGACAAGCTGCCTTTGGGAGGATATTTTTGATCACAAACATAACAAGCACCATCTTGTCAAAGAGCTGCAACATATCAGAAAAATGCGCAGTGTGCCATGCTGCAGGGTGCTGGGTTGGCGGGCCAGGTTGGGTGCTAGTGGAAGACTGGGTTGACTGAGCACCATGCAGGTCATGAGGCGCTCCCCTGATGTTGAACCTAAGCTTCCAGATTTACAACCAAAGCATAGTGGTCATAAAAGAGAGCACAGGCCATTGGGAGACCTTGGCCTTGAGAAGTCAGAGAATCCCTGAGCTCTTCCGTCCCTGGGTCTTTCAGACTGACACTTAATTTCCTGGCAGGAGGAAAGCTTCAAAATCAATACAGTGTCCTTAGGAGGCAACTTGGCAGGAGAAGAGACAGGGTAGAAGGGAGACAAATGGAAGCCTTGTCTCCTGTTCACTGAGGCACTTCCTCTCCCTCTCAAAACCTGACTTGAGTTAAACTGCTTGGGCTGTTGTAATACCCTAAATGGTGTGGCTGGAACAACAGGCATTTCTTCCTCACAGCTCTGTGTGCTGGAAAGTCCAAGAACAAGGCCCTGGAAGATTTGGAGCCTGGTTAGGGCCAACTTCCTAGTTCTCAGCAGACAGCTCCTTCCTTTATCTCATGTGGTGCAAGGGGAGGGGGACCTTGCTGGGGACTCTTTTATAAGGACACTAATCCCACCCAGGAGGGCTCCACCCTCATGATTTAATCAGATCCCAAGGCCCTGTTTCCTAAAACCATCACTTTGGGGGTTAGGACTTCAACATATGGATTTGCAGTGGAGCGGGACACAGACATTCAGACCAGATCATCTTTCATCCTTCCCAGGGATTGGGTTCAAATCCAGACTTCTGTCCCTGATGACTGTGAGGGCTTCTTCCGAGACTGTCATGCGGTTGCGAGAACGGGCTGCCATCCCTGCAGCGCCCCCACAAGGGTGAGAGCTGTGACGGGAGGAATGGAAGGGAACAATATTTCGCTGATCGCATCAAAGAAAGGCGGGGGCTTAGCATTTGGAGAAACAGAGAAGTGAACAGAAAGAAGATTCTCCTGTTCTGCAGGTGTGAGGTCCTCTCTCCCAGTTTTCTTCTCCCCGTGGGAGCACAGGACAGCAGGGCTGACTTTCTCACACAATTTCATCCAACTTCGGACCTCCCAGGACAGAAATGGAAGCCAGGGGCAGAGGGCCAAAGAGGCAAATTTGTACCCTGAAGTGGGGACAAGGAGTCCTGGGCTGAAAGGCCACATGACCGGGGCCTTCTCGTTAAGAGATTCAGAAGGGATTCCTCCCTCTGAATAGCTCTCCCAAGAGGAGGGAGCAGAGCGAGAGACGTGAGGCCGGGTTTGCGCCAAGGGGCTTTTGTGGCCGTCTGGGGAGGCTCCTTAGAGGAAGTCTCGCACTGAGTCAGAACTGTGCCCGATTGTCAAGCTGCTCACTGCTTCCTCTCAGCTCTTCCTGCAGCCCTCACAGGGGCCCAGTGCCTGGGGATGGCCAATGTGCCAGCGCTGAGTCACGACACTGAGAGATGAATCTTCGCATGAATTGGGGAGCTTAAAGAATCCTCACGAATGTGAAATATTTTCAGGTCACCTGACTTGGCCGCCAACAAACACGGCAGGGCCAAGGCCAGAGCTAGGTCTCCTGATCCACTCTGGCATTTTGCAGTTTTAAAGGCCAGAAGTGGGCTATGACAGATACGGCCAACACCCTGAAACGAACTAAAAAACTAATTAGAAAACATTGTCTGCAAGTGTAAGTTGGCTTGTTCTTTGCTCTAGAATACATTCTGTAGCTTCATTTCTCTCTACTTCCTTTCTATGCATTGTCTCACATATTCACGTAGACTCAAAATATTCAAATGTCCCCCAACCACATGGTTGCTTATGGAAATATACATCAAGCCTGACACTTTTTGTTCATCTATACCACATGCCATGTTGGTTCTTCTTTAAATTTTAAGTGGATTTTATAGTGTTTAATCCTGTTTGGGAAAGGCTGAGATTTTGGCAATTACTGTTAGTTTTTCAGTTAGTGTGGTTGCCGTGACCTGACTGGCAGGTCTGGAGAGTCTGTGTCAGTGAAAGATTCCGTCACAGTGCCCCTGTGGCTGCGATGGGGCTGGGAGCTGGGCATCCAGGAAGGGCTGCATCCCTGCAGACGGGGTGGAGCAGTCTTGTCTAGGAGTGGGAGGAAGGTTGAGCAGGGTGGGAAGCAGTCTACCAGAGACTCGGAAATAGGACAGATCTGCCAGAACGTTCTGAGACCAAACCTTGATGCAAAGACAGACGTCAGTTTAGAAAATGTACTTCCAATTCCAAGCCCAGAGGGCCAGAAGAAGAACTGGGTCTGGATCGAGGCCAAACCAAAAGAGGAGAAGGGAGAGGGCTTGGAGAGGAAGCGTGCTGTGGGATATCCAGGTGTGGAGTTGCACTGGACAGGAGCATGTTGAAAAATACTGCCGGCTGAGGTGTACAGTAATTATTATGTTTGTAAAATGTAGGAGATGAGCCTCTTCTGTTCCCTCCTTTCTCCAAACCATTCTTTCTGCACCTACAGTTGAGATTCAGCCCTTGTTTTCGTGGCTATCAAGAAAAATACGAGTTCTGGTTCCGGTCAGAATCTTGTGTGGGTGGCAGCTCCAGCAGCTTTCCAAGGGGCTGGCTTGTGCTCCTTTCTCCCTTGTCCAAGTGAACCACACCTTTCTTAAGGTGAAATAGTGGAGGCTGAGCTGGGGCATGGGTTGGAAATTCTGGGTGTGAGGCCCAGATAAACCACTGTGTGACCCATTCTTTGTGCTTCAGTTTTCTTTTCTTTTTTTTTTTTGTGGGTACCGAGGGGTCGACCTCAGGACCTCGCGCGCCAACAGGCACCTGTGCCACTGAGCGATATCACTGGCCCCTTTTTCGTATGTGGGATCCGGGAGTCGAACTCGGGCCCTCGCGCTTGCAAGGCAGGCGCTTATGCCGCTGAGCCATCTCACCGGCCCTGTGCTTCAGTTTTCTTATCTGTAAAATGGATTCATCTATGTGAAGTGCTTGCAGCCCCAAGAAATGTTGGCGATGACCATCATCTACAGGGATGGTCCTCAACTTCTACCCCCCCACCACCGCAGGGAACTGCTCACATGCATGACCACCCCAGCCTGAGCTGACAGAACAGCCTGTCCTGTCCTCTGACTCTGAGTTCAGGGCAGAAGCAGGCTTTTGTCCACACTACTCTGCAGGGTGAAGCCCCTGTTCATGCACAGCACCCCACTCTGGTGTTCTCTGCATTAGCACCCTCCTATTTTTCCATGGCATTCAACATTGTTCCTAAGTATTTTATTGGAGTTCATTTCTCCCCCCCTACTGTCTTGCTCAGTGTCCTCCTTCTCACTAGACGTTATTCTTCAAAGGTCAAAGATGATGTCTTTCTTGTCCATTGTAGATTACAGATTCCAGCACAATGTCTGACACTACTAAGTGTTCAAAAGTATTTACTGGATGGCTGACAAATCACAGTGTCTCCATGAGGCAGTCTGAATCTTGATATCCACCTGTTTATTAAAGGGCCAAAGTTTCTCTTCCCACCTTTCTCAGTGGGTGTGGCACCCTGATGCAGACAAGGACCCTGGAGTCGGCACTGACCACTCCGGTCCCCGAGCTGTGGGTCTAAGGTTAGTCTCCATGATGGCTGTTGTATGTCTGTACCCAGTGGCTGGACCAGGAAGAGTCCATAAAAAGGACAGAATTCACCTCTACCTTCATCCAGGCTCTGTTTTAATTTGAAAAGGTGACCAAGGAAGACTGCTAATTTCATTCACTCAAAAGAAAATATCACCAGCTTACATGAGTTTGCTGTGGTATTTCATTACAAAAAATAGTTTTGTAGAATTTGGTAGAAAGCAGGTGTTGTGACTAAAAGATGGAAGCTGAATATCTGAACATAGATGAACAGAGCAATGGGACATCTTTACCCTGGAGAACTGTTGTTACTTAACTAGGGATGTGACTTCAAATCACCACATTCCCCAAGCTAGCAGAGTTAGTAATTTCATTGTTTCCAGGAACAATGTCTTTTTAAAAAGCTATAGGAAAATGTTTCAAAGACTGTGATGTCTATTTGAGTAAAATATTTACAAATTAAATTGATTAGTATACTAACTGGTAACATATATGAGAAAGTGGAATTCAAGCCCCTTTGTCAAGTATGAACTTGGAGCATGTCAATGTTATTAACCACCCAAAACAAAAGCAACCAGAGAGAGACTAATGATGTAGCTTCAAAGAGCCACTGAAACTACTGTGCCTTTCATGAAAATTGGACACACAAGGTAACTATATCAGTCAGGGTTTATTAGAGGAACAGATGTAAAACAAGATATACAAATGTATAAGGAATTACAAGATTGGCTTATGGTGGTCCGCCACAGAGTTGGATGAGGAAGTGTGCAGAGGGTGTCTGAACACTGGAGGTTGAAGTGTTCAGTCCAAGGTCTGGGGCTCCCTGCAGTGTTCTGTGCAAGTCTGTATCAGGAGGCCAGTGGTCTGTGATGGAAGGCTGAAGAGTCTATGCTGGAAGGCTGAAGAGTCCCGGGTGGAAGCTGAACAGTCTGTGCTAGAAGCCAGGAGATGACGTGCAAGCTGAAGGCAAAGAGTAGAGCTCCTCTGAAGAACCAGCAATCAGTCCTTCCTCATTTCCCTTTTATTGTTTGCAGGCTACCCACCCTGGGGGGCGGTCCTTTACATCCACACCATCTCCTTGCTCTCCTTGCACGGGCTCGGGATGTTTACAAAGTGAGGACCCTGGCCCCCTGCTGAGTCCCTTAGTTAAACTTCTAAACTTCTCAGGGTTGACACAATGAACAACAGCCTAGAGCAGTAAGGGCATGTCCTCTACATCCTAGGATGCAGAACTGCTGAGTTACTTAGTTAAGCTTCTAGACTTCTCAAGTTGACACAAGGTATCAACCATTACTGTAACTTTGAGAGACTTGGTCTTAGAGAAAGAAAATGATCTTACCTTCAGGAAGTCCCAGAGCTTCTAAGCGGTAGCGCACTAATGAAGGTGTCCGGATGGAGAGTGTCTTGGGTGATTTAGCTACGGATCACTTTTGTTTCAACCTCTATTTGTTCATCCATCTTAACAAAAAGGCCAAATAAGTTACTGAAGGGAAGGAAGGTGACAGTGGCAAAGACAAACAGCCTCACCACGTGGCAATGTCTTCCCCCAGATCGCTCAATCTCCTAAGAACTCAAGGTAGGGTTGTGTGACTATTTTTGGCCAATGGTCATGAGGGGAGAGAACTGTGCTACTTTCCAGCTGAAGCAGTTAACAGCTGCTGCACCCTTTCCATGTCAGCCACAGTTTCCAGCTGCACTGAGCTTTGCTTGAGGAAAAAAGATTATTGTATTAGATTATTTTGAAATAGTAGGATTTCTTTGCTGCTGCAACATAGCCTATCTTAACCTGATCTATATAATAGGTTTCTTTATGATTTTCCTGCCAAAATAAACAAATGATAAACAAATAAAGAAACAAATAAAGAAAAATTAAATGTAATTGTTTAAAATTAATTATAAGTGTATTAAGATCATTATTGTCTGAGTTCTACTGATAAGACAAACACCATCGTATTGGCCACTCTTCAGTCTCCAAGAGCACTACAAGTTAATTTTACCCCAGCTACTCAGAAAGTGCATTTTAAAAAATGCAGATCATCCCACAGAACATGAGGAAAAATGCCTCACTGTCTTCCAGGTTATCGTTAAATTTTTACAGATACTGGTCATTAAATAAGAAAATTGTTTAATGCAAAGTTATTCCAAACCCGGGATTATAGGAAGATGCTGTCCTTATGAATGGAGAAGAAGCTACTCAGAGGGCACAGCTGCACCCTAACGGTAGTCACGATGGCATATGTCAGGAGGACCTTTCATGTCCACCACATAAATGATTAAAAACAGTAATGGGTTTTCAGGGTTCATTGCAGCAGGCAGAATTGCTTCTGTAGCTGTGATCTGTCTCCAGATGGCTTCTGCCGTGGGTGGGAGGAATTTCTCCATTACAGTGGGTGGAAGGACGAAGGATTTGGAAATCTTCAGATGACAGAGGTAGATTGGATAATGGCTTCCCCAAAATGTTCTTGTCCTAATCCCAGGGCCTGCGGGTATGTCATCTTCCATGGCAAAAGGGACCATTAAGTTAGTGTTCTCTAGAGACAGAACCAGTAGGACACGCAGAGAGAGATGGGAAGAAGTTTATGAAGGGAACTGGCTCATACATTATGGAGGCTGAGCAGTCCCATAACTGACCCAGTCTGAAGGCCTCAGAGCCAGGGAAGCTAAGATGTAACTCGTAGCAGAGGCTGAAAAGAGCCAGAAAGAGGGAGGGTGCTGGTGTGAGCTCCCAAGTCTAAAAGTAGGACACCCTAGAGTTCCGAGGGCAGAGGGAGGAGGCAGCCTGGGCTAAGCAAGCCAGGAAGAGAACCCTGGGCCCCAGACGTTCGGATGGTGTCCGCCCACACCAAGGGTGGACCCTCTCCACTTGGGCCGGAGCCTATACAGTTTCTTTGGAAAGCAGCTGTCATTTTCAGACACACCCGGGGCCTCCCAAGCACCCAATCAAGGGTCGGGGCACCTGGGTTTCTCTTTCAGCAGAAGACAGACCACAGGCTTGCTGCCTACTGAGGCACTGAGACTAATTAAAGCAATGATTGAGAATAAATAATTAACTCCCTTAGTTATTACCCTTTAATTATTAATTATTCATTATTCATTATTATTCCTTAATTTAGCCAAGTTAACATCTAAAAGCAGCCACCACTGTGGAACTTTGCAACTGTGATTAAGGTTAGAACCTTGAGATGGGGAGCAGTGGGGTGATGCAGGTGAATCCAATCCAACCACACAAATCCTAAGACAGCGAGGTCCTCCTGGGTGGGGTCAGAGAGAGATGTGGTGGTGGTAGTAGGGTCAGAGAGATGCTACACTGCTGGCTTTGAAGATGGGGGGGTGGGGTGGCAAACCAAGTCAGGAGGCAACTCTAGGAACAGAGAGGGCAAGGGAGAATTTTTCCCTGGAGCCCATGGAAGACCCAGCCGACATCTTGATTTTGGACCATGAGACCCGTGCTGGACTTCTGACCTGTGGAATTGGAAGACAGCAAACTTGGGTTGGTTAAGCTGCTAAGAGTGTGGCGATCTGGTACAGCAGCAACAGGAAATAAACACAACTGGGAAAGACAACAAGGATGCCCATAAAACAGCCAGTTTGGAATATGACTGACCTCTGACATGGTCACCATTTCAAGCATATCATTTGCTGAGCCTGTGAATCGAGTGGCGTTAGTGACATTTCCCACACCCCTAACCTCACCCCTCAGGAATAAGTCACTACCTCATCCACAGCCTTGCCAGCCAGCGGCAGCCCAGAGCTATTAGAGTAAGACCTCATGGCTAGGTGTGCAATTATCTAAATACAAAGCAACAAGTAGATCTGTGGTTCCCCAATGTGTCTCCTTAATCATTTATCTCAAATCTGAGAAAGTTTTTCTTTCTTTTTTTTTTTTTTTTTTTTATGGGTACCGGGAGTTGCCCTCAGGACCTTGTGCTTGCCAGCTAGTGCTTGTGCTGCTGAGCGATATCACCAGCCCTTTTTTTCCTTTATGTGGGTACCGGGAGTCAAACTTAGGACCTCGCGCTTGCCGGGCAGTCACTTATGCCACTGAGCTATCTCACCAGCCCACTCTCAGAAAGTTTTGTCACTCATAACTTGTTGGCTTTTATCTCAAAGAGATATGCTAAGTGGACATCTATTATCTAATACTTGATTCAAATACAGTGGTATTCTTTCATGCAATTGCCATTTGATTTGTAGCATTTATAAACTGAGGCTAACACAAGATTATGTCGAAACTGAAAAATTAGACTCAGCTTCCTGGATGGTGTGGTAATGCTGATTTACCTCTACCAGTTATTGGCTTAGTTTGAGCAGAATTTTGCCTTTGACTGGCTCATGCACGCACGCACACATGCATAAAGAAAATCCTTATGAGTTTGTTGGAGTTTGTTGGAGCCCCTGGCAGGTACATTCACATGAAGAACCACAGCTCTTTCATTAGCATGTGTTTTTTATGAAGATGAATGAATAAAGAAATGAACCGAGGGAGTCTTACAATATGTTAAATTTGCAGTGTTAGGCGTCTTTGCAGAAACAGGTAGATCCAGAGCTGAGCAAGATGGATGAAGAAAGTCCACAGCATTCATTGATTAGACTGAAGTCATCAGCAAAAAGAAATCGCCTTCAAGGATCTATCATGTGCATTGTCGTAGGTGGCATAAGTGGCCTGTAATGTTAGAAGACTGCCCTTGGCTGCATGACATTTTTATCAGAAAATAATTGTTTTTTAGTGTACAGGCATGCCATGAATTGAGAGTTTTGTTTTTTAGACTTGAAGCAAAACCCAAAACAAATGGATAGATAAATATCTAGGTAGGTAGGTAGATAAATAAATGATAGATGGACATATGTAAATATATGGTGAACACCCTTCTTAATTTTTACTGTTACTGGCTGAAAAGCAGACACACACATTTAAGAAATAATGATAGTAATGATCACACCAGTCTGATCATTTTCCAAAGCATTTTGACATGGATTATCTCACTTGGTACAACAGAAGCATGACATACATAGGATAAGGATTATTTTACAAATTGTAAAACCTAGATTGGTTACCCACCAGTAAATGGCTAAACCTGAGCTCAATTTCAGTTATAGGTTATCTCCACTTAATGGCAGGGTGTATTCTGACATTTGTAAATCAGTTATTTATAATCCAGAATGCATTCTTTTCCTAAAAAAAATAGTCCTGTGTAGGAATTAGGTATCTGAACAAGGTCAGAAAAGTCTATTTCTGTTATAAGATGGTATTTGAGTACCCTCAAAGCCAAATGACATTCTCCAGAACCAACTAATCAACAAACAAAGGAGCCAGGAACCAAATCTAAAATGCAGAAAACTGCTCATCTACTTGTACCTATATTTCCACTAATGTGAAAATGATTTACAAGCGTTAAACTGAAATTAATTTGTAGTTTTTAAAGTAGTTTTTAACCTAAATGAATTCCGAAATATGCTGAATTGTAGATATCATAAGAAAATGGAGAGTGTAATCCATTCTGGATTTAAAAATAGTCTTTCTGGCCAGAGAAGCTATGGGTCTTAAAATTTGGCCTGAGCCAAAACTGTGGCATCTTTACTTTTCACTCGGCATTGGACAAGTCAGTTACAGGGCCTTTAGTGTTCTCAGTCCCTCCGTCCATGCCTCCCTCTCTCCCTCCATCTCTCCGAGACAGGGTCTCACTGTAGTCCATGCTGGCCTTCAACTCACTGTGTAGCCCAGGCAGCCTGGATCTTTTGGCAATCCTGCCTCAGCCTCCTGAGTGCTAGGGCTATCTTCCTCCTCACAGTGGGACAATAACACCTATTTCCCAGGGATGGTGTAAGGATTCGATGAAATGATACATGAAGACGTATCTTTGAGCTGCATTTGTTTTGCTTGCTTTTTCTCTTCCTTCCTTTAAACCTGCAGGTCTGTGTTTTCACAAGAACCACAGTGTACACACAGCCTCACTTGTCTGAAATAGACACAGGGTTTATAAAATGAGCCAGGCACAGACTGAAAAATACTGCAGTTCTCGCTTCTGTGTGTGCTCGCACGAGTGCAGTGTGGGGTAATGGTCTTGGGAGGCTTGGAGGTGGAGGGAAGGGGAAGCGTAGAGAGAGGCTGGTGAGCAGGCCTCAGTCAGCCTTGAGGAATAAGTTCTCATGTTATAGCACACTGCAGCGACTGTAGTTTAAACATATTCTCATTATATTTCAAGATAGCTTAATGAAAGAGTCCAAAGGTTCTCCACACATAGAAATGATAGGGCTTGGGGAGACTGAAATGCTAATTACTCTGAATTATCCATTATACATGCACTGAATGATTATACTATACCCTGTGAAAAATGTACAGGTATTATGTGCCAATTAAAATTAGAACAGTAACTACGAAAAATGTTTCAGTCTCAAAGTCTTGACCTTGTACCTTCCTGAACTCCCCTTTCTCTGTGAGCCGAGCCTTCCCTTGTTCTGACTCAGTTGCCCGTGTGCATCTGTCCTTCCCGGGCAGCGAGTCTCTGGATTAGAAAGCGTGCTGTTAATACGCAGCACAAGCACAGTGGAACGCAAGTGCTTCTGAGGATTCCAAAGTAGAAACAGCCCCATTCTTCATTATTTCCATGGCGCAGTGCGGGAATTCATTATATTTATGCTAGCTCAATGATATGAATCGTGTATTAACTACAAAAATGTATTTTATACCCATCTATTCACCCTGAAACTCCTGGTGTTCTCCAGAGAGTAGTAAAAGGATATAATTTATAATAGCATAATTAACTTTTGACTATATTTGCAATTACATTTCTTGGAGTCTCTTCATGATAAGAAAAAATAAAGACAGTTAAATGAATGTGTACTCTCAAGTATGAAAATATGATTTTCCTTCATTTTCTCTCTTTTATGAATGTATTCTATTTGGATCATTAATCTCTTGGGGAGCGTTTTTCAAACAGATTTTTCTGCTTAATGCTTTCCTGAGAGCTAGTGTGAAGCAGCCCTATGTAGTCATGCACACACACACGCACGCACACACACACGCATGCACACACGCACGCACACACACACACACACACCCCATATACCAGGAGTTCCAAGCATCAAATTAAGCAGAAATGAGATCCTTCAATTCAACAGTTTAATTGCATTTTGCCAGAAAACATTATTCGTACTCTTAAGGCATCTCCCCAACTTTTTCCGTCCTTGACAAAAAGTACTGAGAGGTAAATGGTGGTTCTCAGTGGGGCTTATTTTGCACACCCCTGCTCCCCACCCTGGATCAACCCGGATGCTGGCGAATGTCTGAAGAGATTTTTGGTTCCTCGTGCTACAGGTTCTCTTCTCTTTTGAGAAGAGATTGGATCACAGAGGCTCTGACCTCATCAGCTCATGAACTGATGAGTTCATGCTTGGAGGGGGAACGGGAGGCGATGAACACCGAGGAGGGAAGGCCTCGCTGAAGGGAGAGGCTCCTTGGCGTGTGACCCTGGGGATCACACCTCAGGGGTTATATCTCACCCCAGCCCTTTCCTCCCACCCTTCCTGCTTCCTGGCTGCCACGAGGTGAGGAAGTTCCTCTTCCATGACGTCTCCGCCATGATGTTTCTGCCTCTTCAGAGCCTAAAAGCCATGGAGCCAGTGACCATGAGCTGCAGCCTCTGAAACCATGAGCTAAAATCAATCTTCCTTCCTCTCGGTTGATTTCCCAGGTGTTTTGTCACAGTGACAGAAAGCTGACAGAACCCTCCTCTCTGCCTCTCTGTTACCCACAGCTCCTGTGAGTGTCCTGGTTGAAGGGTCAACTTCGTTCTCAATGCCTCTCTGGTACCAGGTGTGTTACTCACCTTAAGGCTGGCTGAATACTCCTGTGGGAACAGCTGGGAGAGCCAGACACAGCACCCCTACCAGCCTTTGTTATCAAGGGCTCGGGGCAGATGGAGGTGAGGCCCAAAGTGAGGAGGCCAGAGTAGGCAGACCGGAAAAGACTCACGGCACATGGCTCCCTCTCTCTTCCTGGCTGCTCTGGAAGCCAGCAGCACACACATGTGAGGTTGCATCCTGACCTCTCCAGGGGGAGCTGACTCAGGGTTTTACATGCAGATCTGAACTATCTCTACTTTCTAGAATTCCACAGCTACATCTCTTACTTTGAACCACTCCTCTGTCCTCTGCATCCACTGGACTGGGATTATCAGAAATCACTACACGAGTAATATTTTGATTTTCTACCTTCAGAATCCATTGCTGTGTTTTAAAATTTATATTTTTATTCTCATTGCTGGTAGCTGCTACAAACTTGTGTATGTGGGTGCTTGTTCCAAATCGTGTATGGTTTGTGTTATAAATTTTTAGTCCAAGAAGTAATGGGTTTTTCTAAATATGACAAATCCAAGGGTATCTGTCAAATCCCTATGAAATTTTTAAGGTTAAAAAAAGAAAAATCTTATTCCTATCATCCTACAGATATAATGAAGGATAAAACACCATCTGTTCCTTTTAATCAGGTATGATCTTCAACCGAGCATCAAATGACAGAGTTTTAAAAAGAACCATTACGATAATAAAAATTAACATTTTGTTTTATTACAGAGCACTTTAAAATTTAGAAATAAGAGTAGCTTACATTTATTAATGTGTGAATATCGTAGACCTGGCACACAAAGCATTTTATACAGATCATTTCATTTAATTCTCATCCCATCCCGTGAAACACTCTCCACTAATCTGTTTTAGAGATGAAGAAATTGAGGGCCTAGAGATCTTAAGTATCTCATCTAAGGAGTAAGTGGTGGAGCAGGCTGGGGGCAGGCTCCACCGATCTGACTCTGGTTCCTGGCCATGGTCAGAAACAGTCACACTGGATTAGGATGAGTATATCAGGAGCAGCCACTCTGTTCCACAAAACATATCTAAGTCAACTTTCTTCACTGGGCTCTGTAATTTCATTCCTGGCAAATGCGCATCCTACCTTTGCTGTTCCCAAGAACTTGATATCCGGGCTTAATTCCATGGGACAGAGATTTCCGTATTAGTCAGCACCTTTGATCTGGGAGCCTCCAATGTAAGCCCGAGTTGTTCAGCGATTGTCTGTAGATCTCCCTCACACTGAAGATGTGATTTGGTAACTCAGACCCACAACACCACTTGTGACCATTAATTATGACACGCCAATTTCCTTGGATTGGCAAAATAGGGTCCTGGGTGTTTCTGGGTAGGTCACAAAGGCTTCGTCTGGGGTATTATAATCTTGTCTCTGGCCCCTACTTTCTGTTGTTATTCCCCTGCTCCTCAGTCACCATGAACTAAACAGCTTTGCTCCACCACACCCTTCTGCCACAACAGTTAGGCCTTGGAACTATTGGACCATGGACTGAACTCCCCCAAATCATGAGCTCAGTTAAACCTCTCCTCCTTTAAATTTTGAATGTGGGGTGTTGTGCCCAGCAATGTGAAAGCTGACTGATGTACTCTTCACACTGCTTCCCCTGAATGTCTTGCAATGGTTAGCCAGCTGAAGGAGGGCCAGGAGGTAAAATCTTGTCCTTGACCTGATTCAATTAGAGAATTAATATTTTATTAGAGAATTAATATTTCACCTTACTTACCAGGTAGCTTACTTAACTTCTACCCTCCAGGTCTTTGAAATGAGCAGTCTCCTGAGGAATTTGCACCATGGTTCTCTTACTACTGTGGCATGAGGAACTGTGCTCCCCAAGAGAGGCCTGCTCAACTTTGGGTACCAAGGAGGCAAACAGCTGCTTGTACCGACAGTTAGCAGAAGTGACTGTGGAAAAATTCAGGATCATTAGTGGGCAAAAGGCTGCATTATCTTCCAGGACTTATAACAACGTTGGTGGATCATGGTGTTAAATAACTAGTTCTTTCTTGTGTCACTGCTCTATGGAGCAGTGGATTTTTAAGTTAAATCACCCCTGGGAATTCCTTATGTCAGGTGTAATGTGATACTATTACAATGAAATTGAAGGAGCACCCATGTTGTTCTTAACAGTAGGCTAGCAGTAGTGTATGGTATAGTGTTTGAAATAGAAAGGTGTTTGATAAACATCTGTAGATTGAATTAGTTCATTATTTTGAATATAAATGAGTCTCCAGCTAGAGTCCAGCAACACCTAATTTATAAAACAGTAACATTTTTTAGTAGTGACTATTTTAAAGGGAAATTAATCAGTGATTTCCCGTGATGAAGATCCAGCGCACTGATTTCTGCAGTGTCGATGGGAACTGGGATAAAAGGAAAGGCAGCAGCAACGTGGTGCACAGCTGGGCTCTGCCCTGCCCACCTGGAAGGGCTGCGATGTGCCCAGGGATGCCAGGCTGTTGCTTCCTCTGCGCTCAGTTGCTCCATCTCTGAACTGGGCATCATAATAATTACCGGCATCATGGGAGGCCGGAGCGGATTAATGAGCTAATCTCGTAAAGTGCTTGGCAGGTGAAAAGCTCTTGAGCGATGCTGTGAGTGCACTCATTAGTTTTCACCGACACTCTGGAGCGAATCCTGGAGAGGAGACGTGTAATTAATGCCGTGGCTGTTTGGTGAATGTGATGCTGGCTCATGGGAAAGAGCCTGGTGCTGCTTTGATGTGCTCACAGTGGCTCACCCGTCTCAGCCTCCCCCGAGTGCCTTCCTCTGTGTCATTGCCTCCGCTGACAACAGGCCTGGCTGCGGCGGTGTCTTAATTAGGCTTGCCCATCAGGGGTGTGCGCAGGTCACAGTGGAAATTAAATCCACCTGCCTCTTCTGAGCGCCTCCTGTAACAGTCCCTTCTCTGCCCACACCCGGGGTCCTAGACACCACCCTTATGGATGCCACTTCCTGTTACAGTCTCAGTGACATCTTCCAGGGCAGTGAGCAGATAGTTCAGGAAGTAACAACAGACCCAGGAAACCCAGAGCTGGCCGCCGGTCAGGATGGCTTCCTGGGAATGAATGAGGGCGATTTGCAAAGAAAAAGTTGGATATTTTGAGTTTCCAAAGAGTACGGAATGGATGTGCTTACTAAATATTTTTAAATGGGGTTTCTTGTTATGTAACAAGAATGAACAATGGGAATTTGGGGTGATTCTTCGCAGCACTGTTGCAGAAAGGAAACCGAACCGGGAGGCAGACACGTTGCACCGAGGCACCTGGAAGGCAACAGCTTTATTATGCAGGCAGGCTGGTGGGAAACAGGTCCAAATCACTGGTCCTGGCTTAGGGTGAAACATAAACTTACATATGATTTGCAATTAGGAAGTACAGAAGCCGATACTGATTGGTTACATAGGCTAGGTCATGTGTTGTCAGGCAGATTAATTCTGGGCAGGTTTAATCAGAGGGGTTGTTTATCATAAGGTGGGAGAGCCCAGGGAGGGCGTCGGGGCCGGGGAGGTGGGTGAACTCCTGCATGTCCTTGACTGGGCTGGTCTATCTCGGGTAGACTGTCCTAGGAACAGGTTAGTAAAACAGGACATGTTATGGGTTGGGAGTGCTGGCAGCACAGCTGGGTGCAGGCAGACAGAGGCAGGTCAGATTGTTTCTGAGGTACAGCTGGCGTGGTCAGTCAAGGCCGAGTCTAACAACCCAACAGTGTGGTGGACTGGGTAAGCATATCTTGTCCTGGCATGGTATTAGCCTGTTAGTTTTTAAAATTTCTGCCACAGCTCGCCTGGCGGGCAGCCTTGCAGGTGGTTTGCTGCCCTCTTCCCTCACACCGGCTGAAGTCAAGGCTGCCGTGCTTCTGCAGGAAGCCTCCAGCCCTACCAAGCAGGAGCCTCATCAGATGGGGCTGGCAGGAAGGGAATGGCGCTGGGCCACCAGGCTGTTGTGCCAACTCATAAACGTGGGCCTTAGTTTCCTGCTTTCTCGAATCCAGTCAGACCAAATCTCAGGGCTCTGTTTCCTTTAATGCTGCCAGTAGAAAACAGCAGCAAGATCCTCTCTGAGGACAACTTGTCCTGAAAGAATATTTCTGAGCAAGGATGGCCAAGGCTGCAGGCCAGGGAAACACTGTGTGCTTTCTCTGCCTCCGCTGCCACCCTGACAGACAGAACGAGAGCAGCACAGACTGGAGCTGCGCTGGGCTCCTCCGTGGCGCACCTTCCAGCTTCCTGATGAAGTGAACTGCTCAGTGTGCCCACTGGTTTAATTTCCTTGTAAAAGAAAGTGTCCCCTAAGACAGACGCCCCCACACCGCCATGCTGAGCACCGAGATGCACAGTGGCCCTAGTCTGTCTTCGACATCTCTGGGACGGTGTGCCTGGCCTCTCAGAAGCTCTGAGCAGGGAGCAGCTCATTCCAAATTCCTCGTGCTCCTCACCACCCACGAGGCTTTTGTGTACTTTAAATCCTGAGCTCTGGCAAGGCTCTGAGCAGGGGCACCTAGGGAAGGACAAAGGAGCCCCTGAGCGGGCGAGGAGAGCTGGGCTCTGGTCTCTTTCTCCCTGGCAGACCGCGCTGTCAGAGCCACGAGTAACCGCATCCCGGCGCCTTCTGCTCAAGCCTCCACTCAGAGGCTATGCAGATCAGTACTACTGTTTTCATAAAGGATTGCTAAGAATGGGCAAAACCAGGTCCTGAAATTTGAACACATGAGACAACTCATGAAATAAGCATTTCAAGTCTGTTTTACGGAATCGGGATTCGGGGACAGTGGGAGCTTGCCCAGCGTTACTTACTGAGTATTCGGTGCCAAGAAAGGAGATAGCCATGTTGGGAAGGTGCTGGAAAGCCGTCTCTCGGTCCCGTTTTCACATAGAAATTTGGGGAACGCCATAAACCGAAATACAACATCTGGCTGCATTTTGTGATTTTGCCACTAAACATGGATTTTCCCCAAAAGTCTTTATACTTATGAGTCAAAGATCACTCTTCAAATTTTGGAATTGTGTAGGAGAGAAAGTATGTTGAGGGAGGTTAAAAAGAGGTGGAGAGAGAAAGACAGAAGCAGAGAGCAGGGAAACTGGGAAAGACCAAAGTGTGTGGGCCCGCTGGCTGTGTGTGTGTGTGTGTGTGTGTGTGTGTGTGTGCGTGCGTGTGTGTGCGCCTCCTAGAAGCCTCTGGTAAGTAATCTTACATGGTGCAGGGCTGGGGCATCTCAGTTACTATACATTGGATCCAAATAGGCACCAGAACACCTAAGTATCAAAAGACCTTGAGAGCCTGCGTTTGTGTGGGAAGAAGGGGGAACTCCTCACTGCTGTCACCTCAGGCTATAGATGCAGTTCCTGAGGTCTGGGGAAGTTAGAGACTTACCTGAAGCCACGTGACTAACTATCCACAAAGCTAGAACAGAGCCCAGCCTTCTCCTGCTCCTCGCAGGGATGCCCAGCCTCCCATCGAGGGGCCTGGCAGCTGCGTGGTGGCCTGCTCCCTGGAAGGGAGCTGGTGAAACCCTGCTTCTATGACAGCTCTTTCAAGGACAGAAGTGGTGGCTTTGATCTGAGTCCCCAGATGGAAAGAAGTGGCATTAGGGTCACAGGTGAGTCGGTCAGTTTTCAGGTTGGGACCAGCTGGGTGGGGAGGTGGGAGGGACGCAGACGGCCTATCACTTTTAGGGCACAGTGCGCTCCTGGCCACACCATAGCGCTGGCTGATTATGTTCCAGACCAGTGAGAGGAAAAGAGGACTCGCTGAGGAAAGATTTGCTATAATGACAGCGGAAATTCCAAATGTCAAACGTGCACTGCACAGTGCCTTGGGAGAGCTGTTCCCTTTGTGCTTCCAACCACTTTTGTTTTAATTTTCCTTCTCCTTCTGAAAGGAGGCTTATGGGATAGAGAGAAATACAAAGAAAGAAATGGGATCCACCCCAGGATTAGGAGTCCATGGTGTCATGGTTAGAGCTGTGGACTGGAGAGCCAGAGGGCTTGTTTGAACTACTGCCTGACTCTACTACAACCTAAAACTAGCCCTGACTTAACTTTTTACCTTGCTTTCCTCTTCTGGATGGGCATTGTGATAGGACCTACCTCATGTGATTGTTAATACAGATTAAATAGGCTAACACTTGAAAGTGGCACATAGCACTAGACTTAATATGTGTCTGTTATAATTAAGAACTGTAGGACTGGGGGTGTAACTTAGTGGTACAGTGCTTGTCTCGCGTGCCTGAGGCCCTGGATTTGATCCCTAGCACTGCAAATAAATAAACAAGAATTGTAAACCAACCAGAAATATAGACGTGGCTCTAGGAGTCAAATGTGGGTGAAAAGACTTTGTAGGTTTATGACATGGTTCTAAATTCTCTTATAGAAATTGAACATGACCTGTGCATTGGTATATATTACACCATGAAAGCGAATTCAGACTTTTGCAAGTTTGAATGAGTGATCCGATTACCTGGATTCCTACTTGACCTATCTTTCCCAATAGTACCCAAATTTCTTCTTCACTCTCCAGTTGCAACAGGAATTTCCCCCCATATCTCAAACTGATGTAAACATTTACTGGGATGGATTGGGGTAGAGAAGGTGGTTGTCCAGCTAGCCCGCAAAACTATCCATTAATAGAGGCTGGTATCACGAGAGAAATGTGTGTAGTTGACTCAAATGGACCCAGAACCCGGAATGGTGTGAATACTCCTGCTATGTTATTTTTAAAGACCCCTCGTCCCATAAGTTTTTCTGTGTTCATTCCTTAATGGTGTTCCAAGGTATTATGAATCGGCAGTGCTTGCTAAAGACATCCCCTTTGCTTTATATATCTGCTCTTTCCTTTATCAATTTGTGCGGATTCTCAAACAGACAAGAAGAGCCAGGTTAGCTGCTTTAAAATACAGCTCATAGCTCTCCACATTTTATTTCATTCATTCACTTACCACATATGTCTTTAACCTATAAGTGTAAGAAATGCTCACCAAATACATAAGCAAACGTAATGAGGATAATATTGGCAAATGGTCAGCCAGCGTGTTTTGACGCCCCCTTATGTCATGACTCCATGCACCCTCTACCTCCAAGGCGGAGTCTCAAGGTGGTGCTGGCCCGAGGAAGGAAACACCTGCCCTTTCTGGAATGGAGAGCAAAAACCTCTTGTGCTGCAGCACCAACTGCAGTCTTCCCGTGCTGTGTCCATCAATCACACTTTCACAGTGATGTTCCGATTCCCCTGGGTGGTTAGAAAGGAAGCTTCCCGAGATTCCTCCCAGGTGCTCATTTTACTAGTGAGACACGTGAGGCCCAGAGGCAGGTTCTGTACCTGAGGACATCAGTGGCACAGCAGAGCTGGTCCCAGGCTCTTCAGAGAACCCAACATCTTCAAATTTCCACCACTCTGTCTTCTTAGGACTTGGGAAGTGTCCATATTTCACCCATTTTCCTGTTTTATTCTTAATACTGTATACTTTTATGGTCAAGGAAATAGTTTGCTTCTTAAAGTTTTAAATTTTGTGACTGTTACATAGAAATAAATATTATACATATTATCCAGATGCCATGTGATGTTTTGATATATGTATACATTATGGGTTGTTTTGAGCAGGTTAGCATCTCTAGCTCCTCAAATAGCTATTATTTTTTTGAAAACATTCAAAATTCTTTCTAGATTTTTGCAGTACACAGTAAATAATTGTTATCCGTAGTCACCAGCCATGCACTACCGCCCTAGAGCTTTTTACTTGTAACTAACTTAGGACCCATCGATCAGCCTTTTCCATTTTCCCCTGCCCCACAATCTGTAGCCTCTGGTAGCTACCACTCCACCCTCAGCTTCTGTGAAATAAATATTTTTAGCTTTCACATATGAGTGCTATCATGCAGTGCTTGTCTTTCTGTGCCTGGCTTATTTCACTTAGCATAATGATCCAGTTCCATCCATTTTGACACAAGTGACAGGATTTCATTCTTTTTATGGCCGAGTAGTACTCCATTGTGTATATAAACCACATTTTCTTTACCCATTCACTGCTTGGTAGACATTGGCTATTGTGAATGGTGCTACAATAAATGTGGGAGTGTGGCTGTCACTTCAATGTACAGATTTCATTTCCTGTGGGTATGAACCTAGGAGTGGGGTTGCAGGGTCATATTTCTAACTTTTCAAGAGCCTCCATACTGTTTTTCGTAGTGACTGTACTGATTTTCATTCCCACCAACAGTGCGCAAAGGATCCCTTTTCTCCACTTGCTCTCCAGCACTTCTTATCTTCGGTCTTTTTGATGATAGCCATTCTGACTGGAGTGGGGTAATATCTTGTCATGATTTTTGACTTGCAGGAAATAATTTGTGTTAACAACATCCATGTTTCATCATTGCTGGGTGTTTCTCATAAGGACAAAGGTGAAGGTCGTAGACATTTTCCTCTGTTCCACCACTTGATAAGAGGTACCCAGGGTGGCCAGCTCGAAGCATTTGAGACCAGAATGTGCCTTGAATGGTGACCATTTTAGCTTTAGTTCTAATCTTTAAAAAGATTCAAAACTGCCCTCGAGATGCCTCACCACGAAGGAAAAATGCTCTGGGACTTAAGGAGTGTTTAGCACATCGGATAATTCTCTGATTGCATCAGTGTGTGAGCTCTAACCCTGGAGGGGGTCTCACGCCTTCTCTGTGTTGTTGCAGCCATTCACCATCACCATTGGGATGGTGTCAGTATCTGCAGACAGGCCACGTAGATTGCTTGTGGGGTCAAAAACTTCTTCAT
Organism: Erethizon dorsatum; assembly: GCA_028451465.1. Taxonomy (NCBI): domain Eukaryota; kingdom Metazoa; phylum Chordata; class Mammalia; order Rodentia; family Erethizontidae; genus Erethizon; species Erethizon dorsatum. The sequence continues at coordinate 70,553,426 of CM051834.1, forward strand.
CATTCTATGAAAGGTAAATAGATTCTCGTGCAAAATTCTGGTTCGTGTGAAAGTGAATGAGCGTCCACATGGTACAGAAGAGGGAGGGTGGTGGGTGGACATTGGATCATGGCATGCTGGTGCCTGCCACCCCAGCCTGCTGAGGCTCATGTATGGGGCATCTTTCCTTCATTCCCTTGTGTCCCTCTTCTTCATGATGTCAAGTGATGATCTTCCCTTTAATCCTTGGTTGGCTGCCGATGGGGGGAGAGGAGATGGACCGTTTTATTTTTTTCCTCCATTTCTGAACCTTATCAGAAATCCTTAGAGAATGTTTTCCTTGAAAAGTTATTATTACTTTTCTCAGTGATGTTAGGAAGGGGTAGAGGCATGAAAGAACATGCTGGAGCCATGTGGCTGGCAGATGCTAATGGACCATGATGGTTAAGCAGTGTCCATCCTGTGACCTATGGTCAATACAAGAAGATTCTAGAATGACATCAAACCCTGCTGCCCCCAACGCTGGAAAACAGCTCTCAATAAGGAAGGTGTCACCTATTCTTTGTGCATGTAAATTTGCAAAATGAAGCTAATTTAAGTATTGCTCTCTGGAAGAATATTTTCTCTGTTTCAAATATTCATGGCTGCTGTTCAAAATGTAAATAGAGGAAACTACAGAGGAGAAAATTAAAATGACTCCAGCCCTCACTACATGGGGATGTGAAGATTTTAATGTTAGATGCAATGACTTCTCTGACAGGGTTTTCCAACTATATTACCATGCCAGATTGCGAATGCCAATCTCACTGCGTAGATATGGCATTAACTACTAAAACTGAAAAAGAGGCACCATTTGATGAATGAGAACTGATAGGCAAGCCAGTGTTTTAAAAATTTCTTTGATTAATGTGATTATTGAAAACTTGCATGTTTTTCAGTTGTGAAGAGTTGTTTAAACCTTTGGCCTGTTTTTAGTTTATTTTTTCTTGTTGATTTGTAAGACCGTCTTATAAATTTGACACACTAACCTTTTCTATTACATTGTCATTACATCGTAATCATTGTTATTACCAATAATTACCTTAATTGTTTGTCTTTTACATTTTTATGATTCAATTCTATTTTTGTAGGTTTACTGAGGTATAAGTAATGTACAAAAAGCTGAACACATTTAAAATATACACGCTTTGAGGAGCTTGACATATGTAGACAGTCATTAAACCTCACCACAATCAAAATAAAGAACATGTCCATTGTTCCTAAAAATCCCCTTTTACCCTTTTAAAATCCCTCCTTTACACCACTCTTTGCACCCCTAATTTTTACTACCTTGAATTTTTTATGAATGGATTCATACAATGTATACTCTTTATTTCTGATTTATTTCACCCACAGACTTATTTTGAAATTCTACCATGTTGTTGCATATGTCAATATTTCATTTTTTATTGCTGAGTAGTATTTCTTTTTTGATTATACCACAGTTTATCTGTTCACCCACTGATAGAAATTTGTGTTGATTTTAGTTTGGGGATACTACAAATAAAGCTACTACTAACATTTCAACCTTTGTGTGAACATACGTGTTATGGTTTGTGTCTAGATGTCCCCCCAAAGCCTCATGCAGTCATGGAGGTGGGCTTCTGGAGTTTATGATTGATTCATGGTCTAATGCTGGGATTATGGGCGTGAGTGCTACGCCCACCCTGGGGCGGGTAGCCTGCATGTAATATAAAGGAGGGAAAGAGGTTGCTCTCTCTCTTGCTTGCGCACGCTCCTCCCTTTTGCTCTTGCTGTTTTTGCTGCCTTCTGCTGCCATGAACTGTTGCCCTCTGCCATGTGCCATTCTGCCTTGGAGCCAGCTGATTATGGATTGAAACCTCCACAAACTGTGAGCCAAATAAACCTTTCCTTCCTTAATTTTGGGTGTCGGGTATTTTGTCTCAGCAACGAAAGAAAAGTAACTGAGACAATACGCTTTCATTTTTGTTAAGTAAATACATATGTATGGAATAACTAGGTAATGTGGTGGATAGAGGCTTAACTTTTCAAGAAACTTCTAAACTATTTTCCACAGTAACTGTGCCATTTTACATTCCCAACAGCAATATACAGGGGCTCCAATTTCTCCACTTCATCAGGAACACCTGATTTTTAAAAAAATTTTAGTCATTCTGACTGTTAAACCTGGGTTTGTGTTGGTATTTTACATGGTTTGATTAGCTTTTTCCTAATAATTAATGATCCTGAACATCATGTGCCATTTGCCATTTTTATATCTTCTTTGAAGAAATGCCTGTTAAAAGCATTTGTCAAAAAAGAAAACATTTGTCTATTTTTTGTTGGGTTATGTGACTTATTATTGAATTTTGAGAGTTTTGTCTATATTTTAGATAAAATCCTTTTATCATATATATGATATGCAAATATTTTTTCCTGATCTGTGGCTTACCCTTTATTATGTAATATGGTTTTTAAACAGTATAAACTATAAATTTTGGTGGAGTCTATTGATTTTTAAATAGTCTGTGCTTTTTGTCAATCCTATTTTATTTTATGAATTTCTTCGTGTGGTTCTGGGGATCAAACACCAGGCCTCATGCATGCTAAATATATGCTTTACCACTGAGCTACACTACCTGCCCCTGTGTCCTTTTTTAGAAATATTTTCCAAACCCAATGCCACAAATTTTTCATCTATGTTTTATTCTAAAAGTGTTGCAGAATGTGATTCATTTTGAGCTAATTTTTCTATATAATGTGAGGTAAGGGTCTAGTTTTATTGATCTTTGCATATGGCTTTCCAATATTTCTGGCACTGTAATAGCAAACTTATAGCAATTTCATAGCAGAAGTTATAAATTAATTAGTAGCCTTTGCCTAAGCTCATTGTGCCTGTCATGTAGTTAGACTCAGCCAGCCTTGACCACCATGCCAGCCATAACTCAGAGACAGTTTGACTCAGCCTTATCTGACTGAATCCAGCTGCATTGCCCGTACTTTCCAGCCTATAAACTTACTCTCTTTTGCTTGCCTATTCCAGGAACTTTCCACCTAGGACAGGCTAACCCAGTCAAGGACATGCTTGCCTGATTTCACCCGCCCACTCAGACAGCCCCGTCCCTAGCAAAGCTTGACCAGAACAAATCTACCTGACAACATATGCCTTAGCCTATGTAACCAATAATATAATAACCTGCAATCAGCTTTGTATTTCTGGCTTGCAAAATGTATTTAAGCTAAACTCTAAGCTGACTCTATGCTAGTGATTTGGACTTGGTTCCCACTAGCCTGCTGGTGTCACAATAAAGGTTGCCTTCCAACTCCTCAGGTGTGAAGACTCTTCTATTTGGTTTGATATCAGATGTCTGTAACATTTCTTGGTGCGTTGGCCGGGAAGACACTGCTGACTGCTTAGGTCTCTGGTGGGGGGTGCCTGCTGGCTGCAGGAAGGACTCACCTCTGACCTGTGGAGGAGGTGGCATGCCCTCTGATCTTTTTCTCAGAGTCTTCTCAGTGGTCAGGGGGAAGGAGCCCCTGCACAGCAGCAGAGACCTAATCGGACCATTGGAGGAGATGGAACGCAACAGGTCAGGCCCCTCGGATAAGGTAGGAATTCCCCCGGGATGTCCCTCAGTCAGCCTGTCAGTTTCTGTTCCAGTTTCAGCTTGTCAGTTCCATCCCCTTTGTGGATGAAGTGAGGACCTGATCAACCCTCGAAGCCTATGCTAGCAGCCTGTATTAGCTAGGACAGTCAGTCAGTTTCTGTTTGTTTCAGTTAGACTTCACCCCTGGGGTTTAGGGGCTAAAATATATTAGCCTCTGTGTGCCTGTGTAAATGTGTAAGCTGACTGTGAGTGGACTACATAAGCAATAGGTCGTTCACCCCCTTAAATGTATCTTCTATCTAGACACCTACAGTTTCTTAAAGCGGCCACTGCAAGCCAAGAATACAAGAGTGGCCCACTGTAAAAAAAACTGTCAGAGGGTCAAAATTGTGGAAATAATCCACAGCAGGAGGGACCAAAAATCCCATGCCAGGATAGAAACTGGGAAAAGAAAAAATATAGATATATATATATATGTGTGTGTGTGTGTGTGTGTATACAAAATAAAGTGCATGGGTTCAAGGTCACCTGCACTCAGCTGGGAACTGGGGATAAAAAGTGGTCTAATCAGTCTTAAAGGAAAAATTAAAACTTTAAACAAAAGCCGGCCCAGGATATCTGCCAAGACCAAGTAGGACATATCCAGCAGGCCTGATAACAGAACACTTCTCCCTTTTGGGTAAACTCCTGTCTTTGCTGCCTCTGTACCTGGTGACCTTATAACGTAACTTCAGATATAATGGGACACCTCTTCCTTTGTTTTATGAAAGGCCTTATAATATAACTTGAAAATATAAACTCTCTTAGCAACCTATGATGGCACCCGACCCTCCAATCATATGCCCCAAATTAAACAAAATGGAGGTTATTGTTTTCATTTCAAAGCAAAATAAACAAGACAGAGCCAAAGCTCTCCTGGCTTTGAGAGCCCCAAGGCCAGCCCTGATGTCACCAGCCTGTTGCTGCCTGCAAGCATCTAAGGAAGTTTTACAAGAAAAGTTAAATTACAAATTTTAACTAATTGGTAATTATACTTTTGGTTTTCAGTTAAAACTGAAGTGTATAAAACATTTTCTTGTGCACTACAAACTCCTAAATGGCAATTATAGGGTTAACTAGCTTTCTGCTCTGTTGTTTTAAAATCAAAACACTGATTCAAGGTTACTCAGAGGTCTGTTGGCAGTTGGCCAAGTTTACTATCTGAGGAAAAAAAAGACACTTTCAAGTTCAAGTGGCTACAGTCAAGTTTGTTATGAAAGGTTACAGTAAGTAAAAAAAATTAAAAAGGCTATAAATGTAAGAGATATACTTTTGATATGAGAAGATTTTGTATGATAAAAGTCTTGTCCTGCTAAAGAGATAAAAGAGAGATAATGACAAGGCTAAAAAGCCTATGTATGTCGAGAAAAGCTGCAAAAAATAATTTATTAAAGGAAAAATATATGTGTGGTTACTTGTTAATTTGGTGGAACTCATGTTGTTCCTTCTAAAACTCCCATTAAAAAAAATGGTCAAATTAACATAAAATTACCAGTCAAATAATAGCCCTTAAAAACTTCTGTGATGTATACTACTCTATTCTGTAATGTTACTGTATGTTACACTATTCAATACTAAGATAGACATTTAAATGTGTTACAAAAATAATGTTATCATGATTATCATGCTGAAACATTGTGTGTGGCTTTTGATCTCAAGTTTTCTTTGTGGAACTATATGACTTTTCTGTTGACATTCTGTAGGGATTCAACTACTAGGACAACCATAATTGATAAAAATAACAGTCATTTGCTATACTTTATATTTCAAAGTGCTTGATATTTAGATAAAATTATAATAATTAAACCCACTACAATACTAATGCCACTGATCTTCTCTTCTGGGTGTTCAGCAACTAAGGTTTAGAGGCCAGAACTAAAAGGGTGACTAAACTGAGAGGACAACCAATATTTTGGCCCAGCCCTCCAAGGTCAACGAGGACCCAAGACATGAGGATATAACAAAAATGCCCCCAGCCAGTATACTTCAGTCTGTTAGTTGAGCAGGTAATAGCTTCTGTTCCAGATCTGGTTGCTTTTGTCTCTCCAAAAATGGCTGATCACTGTGATACATAGCTGGTCACCATGATGACAGACGTCAAACTGCTAAAATATACCTGTCCTGCCTGTAAAGCTGGTACAAGATCTCTGAGCCATCAGTGTGGCCACCACGACCTTACACCCAGTGGTCCTGACCCTGTACATGCGCCTGGGCTTGCTTCTTTCTGATGTTTCCTGGTTTACCTGTTTGGACTTAAAAGATGCTTTCTTTTGCCTATGAGTGGCCCCTGCCAGTCAGCTCCTGTTTGCCTTTAAATGAGAGAACCATAATACAGGGCAAAAGGGGCAACTTACATGGACCCACCTTCAAGGTTTTAAGAATTCTCCCTCAGTGTTTGGGAAAGCCCTGGCTGCTGATCTGGCCAAGTTCCCTCATGGAAAGTTCAACTGCACCACCTGCAGTATGTTGATGATATCCTAATTGGAAGGTCCCCCCCCCAAAAAAAAAGACTGTTGTAGAGAAACTTGAGCCCTCCTCACCACTTGTGTGATAATGGGTACAAAGTCTCTTGGAAAAAGGCTCAAATTTGTAACCAAAAAGGGAGATATTTAGGGTTTGACTTAAGAAGAGGGGCTCCGACACCCAGGCCCAAAAAGAAAGACAGCCATTTGCTCCATCCGTGGCCTGACTATAAAAGGGAACTCAGAGTTTTTAGGGACAGCTGGTTTCTGCCAAATTTAGATACCTGGGTATGCTAAAAAAAAAAAAGCCAGGCTGCATTACAACATGTTAAAAAAGGGAGTCCATGACCAAAAGAGATGTAATAAATTAGACTTTAAAAAACAGGCATTCAAATAAATCAAAAGAGCTCTGTCCTCATCTTCAGCATTAGAAATCCCAGATGTGACTCACACCTTCAACCCGTTTGTGGATGAGAAACAACATGTTGCCTTTGGAGTCCTAACTCAAACAGTGGGACCCTGGGAAAGGCCAGTCACCTACCTGTCTAAGACATTCAACTCAGTATCTAAAGGATGGCCTCCCTGTTTGCAGGCACTTGCAGCAACAGCTCTCCTGATCAAGAAAGCAGACAAATTGACTCTGGGACAAAACTTGACCGTCCAGGTGCCATATGCTGTTCTTGAGCTCCTCAACAGTCAGGGACATCGATGGCTCTCAAACAGCTGCATCACCCAATATTGAGGACTGCTTGTTAAAATTCCCTAACTCTCCTTCCAGCCAGTTAAGGCTCTAAATCCAGCCATCTATCTGCCCACACAGCTTGGACAGCCTGAACACGATTGCCTTGCATTGACAGATGAGCTCTTTGCCAGCCAGCCTGACCTCCAGGTGGAGCCTTTAGCAGATGCTGAGTACACCCTGTTCATGGATAAAAGAAGCTCTGTTAAAAATGGACAATGTAGGGCCAACTATGCTATTGTAACCACCAAAGAGGTGCTCCTAGCAGGACCTCTTCCCCAAAATTGTTCAGCTAAAAGAGCCGAGCTCTGGGCACTCATACAGTCCCTCAGTTGGGCAAAAAACAAAAAGTTAAACATCTATACAGATTCCAGGTACGACTTCACTACAGTGCATATCCATGGGATGCTATGCAAGGAACATGGACTCCTGATGGCAGAAAAAAATAATTGAAAACAAGGACAAAATCTCTCAACTTCTAACTGCAATTTAAAAACCTAGAAAGGTTGCCATTATCCACTGCAAAGGACATCAAAAAGTAAAAGACACTGTTACTCTTGGCAATCATAAGGCAGTTGAGGCTGCCAAGATGGCTGATAAAGCCTCAGCTTAAAAAGACAATTAGTCCAAACTTTAAAAACTCTACATAAAATACCACCAAAATCTGTTCTTAGCTTGCATGGAGGTCCCCTCCATTATAAAAAATAAATAATGGGCTGGTGAGATGGTTCAGCAGCATAGGCACTTGCCTGGCAAGCGCAAGGTCCTGAGTCCGACTCCCGGAACCCACATAAAGGGAAAAAAAGGGCCGGTGATATCGCTCAGCAGCACAAGCACTTGCCTGGCAAGTGTGAGGTCCTGAGGTCGACTCCCAGTACCCACATTAATAAATAAATAAATAAATAAATAAATAAATAAAATGGACAAAACAGAAAGGGGCTAATGTGAGCCCAAATAGTGTCTGGGCTCTACCAGTTGATCAAATGATCATTGCAAAGAAACTAGCCTACACCTGGTTTAAATGTCACCATAACATCATCCATGATGGAAAGACTGCTATGGCCTAGCTTCTGGGTTGCTATTATTATATTCCAAGACTGACACCAATTTGCGCAGCCATCAACAAAAGGTGCCAAATCTGTGCAAAGACTGAGGCCTCAACAGGCCCCTGACCACCACCAGGAATCCAACACATGGGACTCTCTCCTTTTAAAGATCTTCAAATAGACTTTACTAAAATTAAGCTGTGCCAGGGCTACAAGTATTTGCTGGTCCTTATTTGTACTTATTCTGGCTGGCCAGAGGCATTCCCTACTAAGACTAAAAAGGCCTCTAAAATATACAGAATATTATTTAAAAAATTATTCCCAGATATAGGCTGCCCCTGACTATAAGCAGTGACAATGGACCATCATTTGTAGCAGAAATGACTCAAAATTTACCAAAAAAATCTAAAAATCAAAATCTCCACACTGCCTATATGCCCCAGAGCTCTGGTAAAGTAAAACAAATAAACAAAACTTTAAAGTCAATACTGACAAAGTACTACCAAGAAACTTGGATACCATGGGTAAACATTGCCTATGACCCTCTTGAAAGTCAGGACTTCACTGGGGCCCACTGGATACACCTCTTTCAAAGTCTTGTCTGGGAGGCCCCCACCATTAATTAAGGGCCTCCAGGAAAATCTACGCCAGTTGGGAGACATCACTTTGCAGAAACAACTTATTCAGCTAGAAAAAACTTTCTTTCAGATACAAAAAAATATAGCAGAGAGATCTCCTATACTCACTAATACACCTGCACATACACACAATCCAGGTGATATGGTTTAAATTAAAGATTATAAAAAGACCCTCTGTCCCTATTTGGGAGGGCCCCTATTTAGTTATCTTGACCACTCGCACCACAATAAAAATGGCAGGGACCTGACCCTGGATTCATCACTCCAGAATCAAGTGGGCTCATTCTGATGACTGCTGAAAGGCCTATCCTGATGAGTCAGCCCCCACAAAGACCACGCTAAGGAGACAATGCAATCAAAGCCCTACTTTCATCACTCAGGAAGCTCATGAGTCAACGCACGGCTGAAGATTGAACAGATGTTGTACCCAGGAGCACCTGCTCTAATTGACTCATGTTCTGTTACCCAGTTTGGTTCTTAGTCCTTTTTCTCTCATTGATCTTGGTGCTTGCTGGAGAACTCTGAGCTGTATCCCTAGGGGACTAAAAGGTTCCCCACAAATTGCCTTTGTTCTTTTCTATGTTGGTGTAACTGCTGGACTGATTACCCTCGACTGCCTCTCCAAGTTTTAGAATGGCTGTTATTCTCCTCCCGTGTTCATCCCTGTAAGATGCTTAGTTTAGCTCCTATTAAGTTACCATATAATGGCTTAACTATTAGTTTCAGTATATTGTTATTCTGTTAGGTTCCTGGTTCCTTTTCTCCTGTCAATTCCAGTGTTTGTTATCATTTTCTGGGCCGCAACTGCAAAAGACTAAAACCCCACCAGAAAGCTGTTTTTGTTCTCTGTTACAAAAATACAATGGGTGACTCTTCTGGTGAGGATCCCTAGACTTTCTTCCCTCATGGACAGGAACTTCACTTGGGCCCTTAATGGCCCTCCTAACAGTCCTTTCCTAAGCCCTGTGTGATTCATATACTGACTTGCTTCTTGACTGAACACTTTAAAGCTATACACCACCTGCTCCTTTTAAAAGTTATTTCCCCTTACCAGCTCCTTAGTACTGGGAAAACTGAGGAAACTGAAGGAAAAAAAACTTCCCATAATAAAAAAGGGGGGAATTGAATGGCAAACTTATAGAAATTTCATAGCAGAAGTTATAAATCAATTAGTAGCCTCTGCCTAAGCTCATGCTGCCTGTCACATAGTTAGACTTGGCTCGCCTTGACCACGCCAGCTATAACTCAGAGACAGTTTGACACAGCCTTATCTGACTGCATCTAGCTGCACTGCCCATACTTTCCAGCCTATAAACATATTCTGTTTTGCTTGCCTATTCCAGGAACTTTCCACCTAGGACAGGCTAACCCAGTCAAGGACATGATTGCCTGATTTCGTCCCCCCACCCAGACAGCTCCCTCCCTAGCAGAGCCTGCCCAGAACAAATCTGCCTGACAACATATGCCTTAGCCTATGTAGCCAATCATATAATAACCTGCAATCAGCTTTGTATTTCTGGCTTGCAAAAATGTATTTAAACTAAACTCTAAGCTGACTCTACGCTAGTGATTTAGACTTGGTTCCCACTAGCCCGCTGGTGTCACAATAAAGGTTGCCTTCCAACTCCTCAGGTGCAAAGACTCTTCCATTTGGTTTGCTATCAGATTTCTGTAACAGCACCACTTGTCAAAAAGACTTCCTTTATTATTGCATTAGGTATCAGTTTCCTAAGGCTGCTGCAACAAATCACCACAAATGAGGTGCTTAAAACAGCAAAAATTCCATTCTTAGAGTTATAGAAGCTGTTTGCCTGCACATTTTTGCAGCGCTGTGCTGTCTCCAGTCACTCGAGGGATGGATCTTGCTTTTCTCTTCCTCTGTTCTGGTGCTTCTCGACAATTCTTACTGATCTTCAGCCTGCAGCAGCATCGTGCCAATTGCTGCTCCCGTCTTCACATGACAGTGTCGCTCTGTGCCTGTCCCTGTGTCCCTGTCTTCTTATGAGGGTACTCATCACTGGGTTAGAGCCCAACTATTCCAGTCTGACTTCCTTCAAGCAATTGCACCTGCAGAGACTAAGACCACATTCTGGGGCTCCTGGGAGATACACATTTTGAGAGGATACCATGCAACCTAGTACAAATTAATTGGGTATCTTTGCTGAAAAGCAATAGATCACATATGTAATTTATACTCCTGTGTTTTGGTTTATTTTATGCTTCCAAAGTGCTTGTTCATAGTAAGATCTGTTTAAATGTTAATGTGTGTTTTATTCTAGCTTGTTAATTTAACATCTGAAAATCTATAATAAATTGTAGATTAGGGTACAAGGCTACATTATAAATTTTTTCCCAAATAAGAATTTTCCTTTGTTTCCTCTACTGCCTAAAGCTTGTTTTATATTTTAAATTTCCCTAAGATAGACGTATGTTTATAATTTTACAGAAATGTTACATGTGTACACATACTATCAAAAATGGCCATTTTCTGTTTGTGGAATAATTCATCACGTGCCCTGCATGCTCCCTTGGCTTTAGGCTAAGTTCTTGTGAGCGTATAGATGAGGCCCAATTTCACGACCACTTCCTTCGTTTCTTACTGTGGTTGAGACTGTGCCACTACTGTACTCACGTTCATTGTAACTCTATAATGGCTTTAATAGTGCTTTACAACGACACTACTTTCATTTTTTCCTGCGTACTCATCAAGATGAGCTTCAAAATATTTAGTTCGATCTTGTTAGGTCTGTTGTAATTTTTGGTGGAGTATCATTGTATCAGTGCATGATTTGGGGAAGAACTGGCACTTTTTCAGTCTCAGTCACTCTGTAGGAAAATCTGTGTATGCCTTCCTTTATGCAAGTCTTTTATGTTTTTCATTATGGCTTTATAATTTTCATCATATGAGTGTCTATCGCACATTTCTTAGCAGCCATGCGTTCCCAGATATTTTCTACTTATTACCTTCTGTTATAAATGAAATCTTTATTTTTCCATTATGGTGAATACTCAGTTCTTGCTGACAGATAGAAATATGAGTGCCTTTGATATATTTATCTTCTATCTGATAATCTACTGAAATCACCTGCTAATTCTATAATTTAAAATATTGTTTTTATCTCTTTTTGGCACCTAAAACTTAAAACTCTTCTTTTTCTCTTTTGTTCTCATTGCTGATTTGCTTTCTGATGGCTGGACTAGTCTTTCTTTTTCAGTTCTGCAATTTGAATGCAGATTTATGTCTTCAGCTCATGGTTCAGATTCTCAGGATCTGGGGAGAGATATTGCCCAGGTCTGAGTATCTCCCACTTCATTGCTTTGTCCTCAAATACTAATTACCACAGCATGCTAACATGTACACCTTCCAAGCACACAGTGCTAACAGGGCTCATTTAGTGTCCCTATGACCATTTTTTCCTTTTGGAGTTGTATTTTAAGACCATTCCTCACTACCAGTTTCCATCCTAGTTCACTCCTGTTAGTTTTCCTTAGAAATATGTTGGCCAGCCACCTGGGGAAGAGAAGATTGGGGTGGGACTGTGGTCACCTTAGGAGTTAGCAATTAGGCAACAGAGTGGAGGGGGACTTCCAGTTTCAGCTTGGTTCAGATTTACAAACAGAGAAGGCAAGCAAAGACAAGCAGGAATGGGTTTTCCACCTATTTTTAAGAGGATGGGTTTGTTCATTTGCAACCAGTTTTCACCATCCTTAGAGCAGTTTTCACCTCCAAATCCACCTAGATTTTAGGAACAGACTGATAGATAGCACTTCTAATTTTGAGACCACTGTATGTTCATGAACTTTTCTCTTACTTAAATGGGTACTTCGGCAGAAAGCTGGTGACATGAACTTTGTGGGTTGTGCGTCATGTACCATTCTTAACAGGAAGTTAAGCAGTTTGAAGGCAAATGAAGTAAGACTTTGGGAAACAAGGCTCTGTGGATTGGGATCCTCTAACAAGGTCCAGGGGCTCTCACGGAGAAGAAGCGTTTTGGTTGTATGTTGCCCTTCAACTCTGGAACTAAAGTAACCCACTCTCAGCTCTTCACCGAGCTCTGATTAGCAGTTCACCTTAGACCTTCTCCGGACCAAAATCTATAGAACATCATGGCACCGTCCTCCTTCCTCAGTTACAGGGAACCAAGGTCCAGTACCTCCAGAAAATTATCACTCCACAGCCCGGGTAGGCCTGGGCTTTCTCCAGCTCAGTGTACATCTGATGAAGGTGAAATGACAGCTCATCTGTGTAGAGGCAGGTGCTGTCAGTGGTGGGACCTGTCAGGAAACCCTGGAATAACAGGTGGAGTAGAGCACAAAGCAGATGAGAAGCCAGGGTGGGTGGTCACTTCAAGATGGGAAGAGTGTTGTCTAATTCTTAGAGAAGAAATACTTGTGGATGATATTACATCACCCCGCTGATTAGCTTGTTATGAGAATAGGAACCTGGATTTCAAGGGGAAGGAGAAGATGGGGGTGGGACTGTGTTCGCCTTAGGAGTCAAATGTTCAAACACAACAACAACAGCAGCAACAAACCAAAAGCCTCTTGAGCTGATGAGTACAGCAGAAGCCAAGAGAGGAATGCAGTGAACTATTACTGAGAAAGTCATGAACAATTGCTAAGAAAGTAAGTGCCCCAAGGAAGAGAACTACGAGTTGATAGTGTCTGAAAGGGGGTAACTCTACTGAAGCCACAAGGGCATCCCAAGAGATGGAGGGGAGGAGTTGGCATTTGGGCAGCTGCCCCACAGAGGACACATAAACCAGACTGCAGCACTACCAGCCACATGAGATTTTTGCTATCTCACGCAGGTTTCCTTATCCCCTCCTTAGCCCCAAAGAAGTGAAAGGCAAACAATGACAGACCAGAGCAGGAAAGATGGAGACGGATAAAGGCTGTGTTCTCTCCGCTTCCATCCCTTCCCACTCCCTCCCTCTCTGCACCGCAAGTCTGGGAAGGTCACGCATTTATCCTGGGTTGGGGCAGGGGGAAGCTTCAAACTGAACAAGAGATTCAAGTGTTTATTTCTAGTAGCTCTGGACTTTTGGTACATCATAATCAGGTTCTTCTGATATTAGAAAGAGCTGCTAAACCTAGATAATCTCTCCAGCATTGGGGAAGAGAGATGAGACAAAACTCATTTAAAGGAGGTAGTTTTTTCACAAAAAAGTTGATTTCCCATTTTGCACCCTATAAATTCCATCTACTATGTGTGAGACCAATTACACTTGCACAAAAATCTATATAAAAATGGTTATGTTGAAATTCCTTGCCAAACTGCTGATAAAATATCGGGCATAAACCAAGTCTTTAAGATTCTTGGGAGAGATGCTCATAATTTGCCTCTAGTGTTTCTTGCTGGTATGTTCTGTAAGATGATTTATAATGATGCCACACCAAGATCTCAGTTTCAGTGGTACTAACCTTAACCAGCGAATAGAGAGAAATAAAGAATAGTCTTTTACATGAGTAAAATCTCTGCTGTAATAGCAGAAAATATACTTGCATCTTTAGGAGATCAGTGTTTCTTTTCTTGGTTAATAAATGTCAAAAGAATCTAAACTCAGAACTATTCAGATTTATATTTGTTTTTAATGCAAATTAGGAATAGTAATTTGCTATAAAATAAATGAATAAAATAAATAAATAAAATAAATCCCAAGTCTACATTGATGTAAGTAAATGAATCAATAAATACAAGGCAGCAAACTCTCTTCCTTACAGTAGAAAGTTGCCTTAAAAATGGAGAATGATCGATGGAATTAGGCCGCTCAGCTCGGTGGATCAGTGCAAGAATCTCAAAGTGTGTCCCCAAAAATGCTTTTTATTACAAGATGAAAAGTAACATTATGCTGGGTCTGCATGGCACATCTCAGCTTACCCAGTGATCAGCGTTAGTATTTCCAGAAGTGGCGCTAACTGACGCCATGTGTCACTTCTCTTCAGGGCTCTTCCTACCCAGAAGGCATAACGTGGATCTAATGGAAATGTCACAGTGAAACCCATTAATTTGCTCAATTATACATGGTAATAAAAAAGAAATAAAGAGACTAGAGAGGCATGACAACTGACTGCAATACTGTACATGATTTTTGATTGTCTTCTGCTGGAAGGACCTTATCAGATCAGAGGATAATATTCTTTGGTGTTATTTTAATGATTTTTTTGTGGTTGTGTAAGAAAATCGTGGGTTTTTTATTTAACAAAGTGTTATTTTTCCAAGTGTATAGTAGGTTGGGCCCGTTTGTTCATCTTCAGCAGCAGATGAGGCATCTCCACCCTCAGTGTTTCTGGTTTAAATAACTCTGAGCTCTGTGCTTTGAAACCATGTTGATGAGTCCTCTCCTGAGGAGCTCCCGAGGGGCTGCCCTGGCCAGTGCACCGTGTATCTTCAGTCTCTCGGAGCCCACAGCTGGGTTATAAGCTTCTAGGCAGGAACTCCCTTAGAGAATGTCATAAGTAGCTGTATCAGACAAGACCAGGTTCTTGAGCTTATCCCAAACTTTCCCTTTGGACCACTTCTTTTGGCTTTGCCCTCAGATTTGTTCACCAGGTCTTTGTCTTTCTTGGTCAACTTTCCAGCATCTTGCTTCTTCTTGTTCTCCTTGGGCCACATCACAAATCTTGGAGGGCACTGGTGACCACTGCAGCCTTGCTAAGATGTTAGAAAAAAAAGGACGGACCATTCACCAGTGGGCCCAGGAACCCCCGCCCCAAAGCTTGTGTTTCATAGGATGACACACAGAAGTGTATACAGATGTATTTTTCTTTGAATCAATCTAAGAATAAAATAGGAGTGATAAACAGAAATAGAAGGCTGGAGCAAAACACAAAAAAGGTTGATATTTGAAGAACCTAACATAACTCCTCTGTGTGTGTGTGTGTGTGTGTGTGTGTGTATCCTGGTCTTATAGATTGAGTGTTACATTGTTCCCATTTTTATAGCAGGGAATGAAAGGACTAATTTGCTTCTAGTTTCATATTAGTCAGCGTTGGAATTGGTAGATGAACTCCCAGGAGTCTGAATTCAGAATATAGGTTAAATACTGAGTAAACTGAAGAGTTTTCTTACTTCAAAACTCCTTAATACCACCAGAAACCCCTTTTTGGAAGTTTTTACTAAGGGTCTGTATTAGTTATTTATTTTTGTGTAACACATAACTCCATATTTCAGTGGTTTGACACAACAGATAAGTCATATCGCACACTTTCTGTGGATCGGAGTCTGGGCGCAGCTGAGGTGAATGCTGACGTTCTGGATCTCCCATGAGCTTGCGGGGCAGCTGTTGGCTGGGGCTGTGGTCCCCCCTGAAGGGCTGACTGAGGAACAGTTGCTTTCAAGTTCACTCATGTGATCTGCAGGCCTGCGTCCCTCTCCACAAAGGCCTCCCACAGAGCTGCCTCATGACGTAGCAGCTGATTTCTCACGTTAGCGAAACAAGAAAGAGTTAGAGTACGACCAAGAGAGAAGCCACAGTCATTTTATAATCAAGTCTCAAAAATGATACCCTATCATTTCTGCTGTTTTTTTCATTCGTTAGAAACAAATCAATATGTCTTCCCCACTCTGGAAGAGAGCGGACTGCACTTGGGGGTAAATGCCAAGGGTGGGAGCCGTCTTAGAGGCTGCCCACTACAGACTTTAGGTATGTGTGAGCTTTCTATCGCTGTGACAAAATACTCGAGAAAATAAATTTAGAGGAAGGGAGATTTATTTTAGCTCATACTTTCAGAGCTTCCAGTCCATGGTTGGCTGGCTCCACTGAGCCTGTGGTAAGGTAGCACATCATGGCAGAAAGGCATTATAAACAAAGTTGTTTACCTCATGGTGGCCAAAAGGCTGGGGGGAGCCAGAGAGGCAGGAGCTAGGACAAGATATGGTCCCCACGGTCATCCCCATAACCTACTCACTTCAGCTAGGTCCACCTCCTAAGGTCCTGTCACCTTCCGATAAAGCCATCACATTATGATCTTACCAATGGATTGGTCCACTGGTGAAGTGAGGGCCTCTGCGATGCAATCTTCCACAAAAGCCCCACCTCTCAACACTGCTACCCTGGGGACCAAACCCTGCCACTTGAGCCTTGTAGGACACATCATATCCAAACCCTAGCAAAGTACTTTTAACCTACCTGCACATTTCCATCTCTTCTCTGTGGGCATTGATCCCTTCACAGAGGCCAGTTTGCTCACAGCTAGAAAGCAAGGGCTGGGGTATACAGCGTTGCTCCTTCCTGGCCGCAAATACAAACTGACCTCACGTCCCCTTTTTCAGTCCATTACCGTGAGCACTGTAGGTATTGGACGTTAATCTCAGAGACCAGCATGTGTCTAGCTGTGACATCTGGGCCCCCCGAAGCCAGTGCCCATTCTCTTTCTGCTCACTGTGCCCATGTCTTCATCAGCATGCCTCTGCTGGGGTCCAGGACTCCTCGAGGACAGAAAATGTGGCCTCTTTGCAAAATCTGTACCTTTTCACCTAGCACAACCCTGAAGCTAGAGACTGGGCTAGAGAGAACTGGGCTAATTCTCTGGGAGACCTTGCTTAATTTTTGGCCCTAGCAAAGGCATGACATATGGCTGAGTGTTTTACACATTTAGTTGGTTCTGTAAGACACACTATTAAACTGGGCAGGAATAATGAAGAGACCATCAGATTATGGACTTGATAACTTCCCAGGATTGCAACCTTAATCTTTTCCCCTTAATTGGAAAATCCTCTCCCAGGGCAACACGTTTATAAAAAAAATAGAGTAGGCAACAGCTGATAAACAAGACACCATATTTCACCTGGAGTTTCTCCTACAAGCCCCATTTCTTTACTCCTGAATTTTCACTGCTGGAGTTATTCTTTTTGAATGGGTATGATTTGAGCAGGGATGACCGAAATGTAAAATAAGAAATTAACAACCATATCTAATCTCATCATCTAGAAATTAACTAAATTAATGTGTTACTGTGTTTCCTGCTAGTCTTTTGGACACGTATATGTTTTTATTAAAAGTTACATAGCATTAGAATTATGCCACCTCTATTTTTTAGTTCATGAATGTCAAATATGGCTGTTCCGTGTTCCATTGTGTGCCCATAGTTCAGTTTGATGTCACACCCCTATTGTAGGTGTTTCATGTGTTCCCAAGTTTTGCCCTTAACAATAATGTCATCATGAGTATCTGTACTAAATCGTTTTGCACATTTCTAATCATTTCCTTCCAAGAAGTTCTTGTAAGTGAAGTTTCTGAGTTAGAGGAAAAAAATGGGCACATTATTGTACAGCTTTCCTGTTGCTGGGACAAAATACCTAACACCTCCAATTTAAGGGAGGAGAGGTTTATTTGGCTCCAGAGGGTTCAGTCCATGGTTGGCTGCTCCAAGGGAGGAGCATCATGGCAGAGGGTGCGGTGGAGCAGAGCTGCTCACTTCACGGAAACTGGGAAGCAGAGCACAGAAAAGAGTGCTAAAGCAGAAGGGCCAGAGACCAGAGGTCACTCCCATGACTCTCCAGACGCACCCAGATGTGTGCTTTATGAATCTCCTAGGCACCTCCCAACCCCATCAAATCAACAGTCAAGCTGAACTAGACAGGCATCACAATAGATGCTGGGAACAGCAGGGACATTCTGGAAAGGGCTGCACAGTGGCTGTGACATGGGGGCCATCCTGAGAGACATGGCGGTGCAGCCTGTGGGGCAGCACTGGAGCCCTGGACAGGAACAGTCCAGGCCTCCAGACTCATTTCTCTCAAACACTACCTCTGGGATCTTAGGAGAGTTACCTGGACGTGTTTTGTGCTTGTTTACTTTTTGTAGTGCTAAGGGTCACACCCAGGGCCTTGTCATGCTAGGCGAGTGCCTTGCTCCCATCCCTACCTCACCTTCTGAACCTCAATTTCATCATCCGTAGAATGGGATTGATGATTTATGTAAGTCAGAACATACATCCAAAGGACTTCACCAACATCATCCCTTAGAAGTCGTTTGCAAATACTGGAATCCTTACTCAGTGTCTTAAATTTTGGTGCTGTCTCATTGACCTTAACATGAAAAACAGCATTGTTTAAGGAAAATATATTGGCCTCAACTTACTTCGGTCAGCGTTTGTTTGGGTTACTTACCAAGGTTTCCTGGCAGAATCAGTAAACAGGAAGGAGGCAAAAGGATGGAACACGGATTCGGCTCATTTCTAGGAAAATACGCTTATGAAGGCAGGTATATTCATACATGCTTATGAACGCCTTCTAATGCTTTCTTCAAAGGCAGGAAGGTCAATTCTTATACCATGGAGCTCGTACACGCACACCTACAGCTTGAATAAATAAGACAACTGTCCAGATGTTATATGAATGTCTATCTAATCATGGCTTGGGATAAAATCCCCTGTGACAATGTGCTGTTCTCAGATGATTGAGATGGAAATGCAGATGATACATCTTGAAAAAAAGGGATGAAGGACTCAAAAATTGGCTCCAGAGATAATGAGCACATTGCTGAATAAAACTGTGTCATGATATGTAAGATCGGAAAAAGACAGTATTTCTACACTCGTGTATTATGTAAGGAGTATGTGGTTTAAAATATGCATGTGCAATTGAGTTGGTACGTTAAATTTTATTTTATTTTATTTTATTTTTTTGTGGGTACCGGGGGGTCAACCTCAGGACCTCACGCGCCAGCAGGCGCCCGTGCCGCTGAGTGATATCACCGGCCCCTTTTTCGTATGTGGGTTCCGGGAGTCGAACTCGGGCCCTCGCGCTTGCCGGGCAGGCGCTTACGCCACTGAGCCATCTCACCAGCCCATGGTACATTAAATTTTATATCATATTTATTTTGTCTAAATCCCTAACAGTTTATATAGTCAACTGGATTAGAAAGAGTGCTACTGGGGGATCTTTTCACTGGGTAAGAGCAGCTTCTCATATCTGGGCAGATACATGAGCTACTTGACACATACACGGCGTGGGAACAAAGAGGGGAGGTTTATAAGGTGCTTGGCCCACTGCCAGGCATACAGTAAGTGCCCAATTAATACTAGAGCCAGTTAAGCTGGGAGCTGGACAGTGGATGGAAGAAGTAGATGATGACACCAGCTGGGCTGCTGGGGGTGGAGACTGCAGGAAGATAGGACAAAAGAATTAAAGGCAAACTTATTTTACCACTTGATTTGGGACAGCATTTGGCCATGTATAATCGCTTGCTTTCAATTTTTCTTTTTTTGCCATGAAAATGGTATTTTGTGTTGTCTTACTTACTTTTCCTCCTGACACAAAATACCTGACACCCAAAGATAAAGGGGGAAAAGTTTATTTAGTTCACAGTTAGGTTGTGAGGTTTCAGTCCATCATTGGCTGGCTCCAAGGCAGGCTGGTGTGGCAGATAGGCATTGCAGAGGAGAAACAGTGCATGGCCAGCAGAAGGTAGCAAAGCAAGAGGGATGACCACAGCTCTTTCTATCCCTCATATCTTATCCAGTCTATTTAGGGTGGGTAGCACTCACACCCTTAATCCTCGTGCCCTTGAGCCTAGCACTGCACCAGGAATCAATCCGTGTCACACCTCTGAAAAAGGTGATTCAGCCACCTCTGAAAAACCCCCACTCATGACTGCATGAGGCTTTGAGGGGACATCTAGACACATCTAGACACATGTGTAAATGTCCAACAGAGCTCTCTGATTTTTATACAATGATTGGAAGCATTAAAAAAAAAAAAGAGAGATCTTATTCCCTCAGAATGAATGAATACAAACAGGGAGCAGAGGCTGGGCTTCCACCAGGGCTGAGACTTCCAGTAACCACAGCAGGTCCCCACCCCAAGAGACTTTCCCCTCTTCTGTCTTCTTAATCTTAACTTTGCTAAACAGGGCTCATTCTCCAAGCTACTTTGAAAGGAAGAGAGTAAATGTGTCTTTTGCACCAGCTTTCTCTGCCAGGTTGTGGCATATAGGTCTTTGGGCCACAATCCAAAAAACTGGAAAAAAAAAACAAAACAAAACAGAGAAGAAGAGAGAGGGAGAGAGAGAGACAGACAGAGACAGAGACAGAGAGAGAGAGACAGACAGAGAGAACAGAAGGAGGGAGGAAGGGAGAGAGAGCGAGATCTCACCTATCTGATCTGCAGGGTAACCTACCAAGTTAAGCAAAAAAAGGAGACAGCAAGCATTTAATGCGATCTTATTTCTTCTGACAGGTGCTAGGGGCTGTGTTTTCAATTTGCCATTCTTTTGAGCACTGTGCAAATGTTTCTATCCCAGGGCCTGAGGCCTGAATTCACTTCTGCAGGCACAGAGCAAACCGGACTGGACCTCTGGGGACCTAACTGAACAGAGCCTCTCTCGGAAGCCTCTCCAGCCGGGCAGGGAGCAGCCTGACTTCCCAGGCAGAAGCAGAGTGACCACGGGTACAGCCATCCTCGTCTCTGCCTGGTCTTCTGCATGCCCCGCAGTTTATATCCGGGGATGCCAGGGGCACTGGCTGGAGCGGGCTGCTCACATCTCACCCCGCGGGCTCTCAGCTCCCCGAAGAGCGCTGAGCTATGGAGATCTTCCAGGAGGGGCTCGTGCAGGCACTGGAAAAGTACTTTCCTGATGTTGGCAACACCGGGTTTTATGTTAGCTGTGATACAGAGTTTCATCCTAAGCAAATCGACCTGCCTCCACCCCTCCGGAACACTCCTAAACTGAGGACACCTCCTTCATTAGACCTGAGAAATCCTTTCAACTCAGCAAGAAATCAAACACTCGTGACAGGTTTTTCCAGTAGGTTATTGCTGGACCCGGACCCGCACAAATTTGGGAGGCGTGGGGTCTGCTCCAGGGAGCCCCTGGTAGCAGGTCACACAGCCCTTGAGACCTCCTTGGCCTCTTTACCAGATGGTTACAGCCAAGGTGAGGGACAGTGGACGGTCGCCCTGGGCTGATCAATGAACAGAGTGACCTGCATTACCTGGGCCTCTATCTGGTGACAGTTTTCAGAGCTGCCGCAGCCTCTGACAGTTGGAAGGACATTGTCTGGATCTGTATGGCTGCAGGCTAGGTAGCTTCGACAACTAAATTATTTCCTCATTGTGCTGGAGACCGGAAGCCCAAGACCAAGGGGTTGGGAAGCCTCTCTCTTCCGCCTGCAGATGGGTGCCTTCCTCCTGTCTTCACATGATTGTCCTGCGCGTGTCTGTGTCCAAGTCTCCTCTTCTCAAAGGCACCAGTCCTTTAAGGCCCCCCAATGATCCCATTGACATAATCATCCCTTGAAAGACCTTGTCTGGAGTACAGTCACAGTTTGAGTTGCGGGGTGTTAGGATTTTAGAATATGAGTTTTTGGAGTGACATTAGTCAGCCTGTATCAAGGCTCGGCAGCCTTTGGCAAACACGCTCCTCTCTCCTGCTGCCTAAGTACTTGCTCCGCGTTTCCTCTCTGACTTGTCCTGGGTGTTTCATATGAATGAACTAATTTCCTCCACACTCACCTCCCTTGGGGTAGGAACAGTCACCCCCACTTTACTCAGAGGAAGCCGAGGAGGTGATGGATGACCTGCCCTGCCTCAGCTCCTAGCTGTGCGGGGCAGATGCACCCAGGACCCTGCTCCAGCACCCACGCCCTTCCCCAGGGTGACCTCCTCCGCCCAGCAGCCCGCTTGCTCCCGTACCGCTCACCTGACCTGCGGCCTTGGCGGTCCAGGGTGCTTCGCTGCTCCCTGGGACCTGAGCGTCCGCTCTGGGTGTGGCGTCTGGAGCAGGCTCAGGACGGGGTGAGAACAGGGCCCTCTCTGTCACTGGCTGGGGGTTAAGGGCTGACCCTGAATCCAAGCGATGTGAGAGCTCCAAAGGTAGGGGCCAAAGAATATTGCTCCCAGAAAGGCTGTTCCTCTTTAGAGGCAAATAAATTGAGGGAGAGAAGCCATCTTCTCCCCTGGGGGAGAAAACCCGATAGCCATTTAGAGGGGATAGGAAATGACTCTTGAGGGGATTTAACAGTCAAGCTCAGTGAGGATACTAAAGGGAACTTGATATCACAGTGGAAAGAGCACTGGTTTTGGATCAGATGTATTCGCATTTGATCATAAGTGCTGTCTCCTGGGTAACGTGTTTTGGTCTCAGTTGCTTTCCCTGAAAAATGGGTATATAACATCTCCCTGCAGGGCCACTGTGAGATAAGAGTATATAAGCAGGGTGCTCAGTGCATTGTTTAGTTGATCTTATTTGTTGCATAGTGAAAATGGGCTAGGCTAAATTGCAGTAACAGTTACTCACGATCCCAGTATTTTCTTTTTTTTTTTTTGGTGGGTACCGGGGGTCGACCTCAGGACCTGGCGCGCCAGCAGGCGCCCGTGCCGCTGAGTGATATCACCAGCCCTGATCCCAGTATTTTCTAACTACAGATATTTACATCTTGTAGCGTGTGTCTGCCCGTGACTCCTCATTCCCATGGAGAAGCCACATCTCAAGCTTTGCCAGTCATCAGAGGCTGGTGGAAGGCCTTGCACTAGCAATGAGACGCTTCCATTTGGAAGGGACACCTGTCACTCTGCCTCTGGCTCATTGTTCTAAACAGGTCACAAGGCTCCGCTTGCCCTCAGAGGGGCCGTGAAGTGTGCAGACGTCCCAGTGCCTGGGAAGAGGTTAGCAGAATCCCTGGTGAGCAGCCGTAATCACTGACTCCGGTACTGCTTAGGTGTCCAGCAAATGGTAGGAATATTATTATAGCTCATTCTGCCTTTGCCAAAAGCAGTTGTGTTCTGTTCTGCTTGCTCTTTTTTCAAGCAATAGTTAATTAATTAATTAAGTGGACTCATTGATTTAGTCACATGTCCTCTTGCCCTCTCACCCTTGGGGAAAATTACCTCCAAAGAGCCCAAAGACCTTGTGATGTCTCCAGGCGAGGTGGAGCCGTGTGGATTTGTGGGTAGAGAAGGCATCTGAGCACAGGCTGGGAAGATTTTATGCATGTATGACGTTGTGGGTCAGGCGTGGAATGAAGTGCAGAGGTGGCCGCTTTTATTTAGAGGTTTAAGTAAGGGTCACACTGCTTCGCATCACTGGCCGGGGTGTAGTTAGACCTCAGTTTCAGTGTTGGTCTCTCCCTTTTCCTTTCTTCATATGTAATGTGCACCGTTTTGGCCATTTGAAGAGGTCAGTTTGGTGGCAGTAAGCATGTTCACATTGTTGGATGGTCTTCTCCACCCGCCAGTTCCAAAACTTTTTCCATCTTTTAAACTGAAACTCAGTACCTGTTAACAAAGATTCCTCATCCTGCCTGTCTCAGTCCCCAGCCACCACAGCTCCACTGCCTGTCTCTGTGAAGTTGCCTGCTCCAGGGAGCTCAGAAACACAGTGCTGACAGTGTCCTCTTTTTGTGAGGGGCTTCTTTCATTTAGCGTGAGGTCTTCAAGGTCCGTCCGTTGTTTTGCCATGTGTCTGAATGTCCTTCCCTTTTAAAGCCAGATAATACTGTGTGGTATGTGCCTTCCACATTTTGCTTATTTTTCCACTTTTCAGTGAGTATGTGAGCTGCATCTCCCTTTTAGCTGTTAGGAATAATACTGCTTTAAGCACCAATGTCTTGCGAATCTATTCAAGTGCTCGCTTTCAGTTCTTTTGGACACATACCCAGAAGCGGTATTGCTGGGTCCTGGGGTAATCCTATTTTTAACTTTCTGAGGGCCTGCCATTCTGTTTTCCATGGTAGCTGGACCATTTTACATACTCAGCAGCAGCATTCCCCTGACTTTTAACCCCCTATCCGTCCTCTCCACAAAGAACTTGGGAGTATTAGTTCCTTTGTTTCACATTATTTGTACAAAGGACAAGGTCTCTCTTACATCCTATCTATCACGACTTAATTTGGCATTTATTGCTTCCTTATCCTAGTTTATTTCATAATTTTGTTCAGAGGTCATGGCTACAGGCAGAGGTTATCCTTGAAATCCTTACCGAGAACACATGAATGCGGGTTATCCTTTCTATTGGACTTTTGTCATTTTTTATTACCACTAACATACTACCTATGCCTGGGCTATCTATCACCGAATTTCTTCATGATCGTCAGCAACGGCGTGTAAGAGATGTCTACAAAGTCTTGTATAGAAATGCAGTCCCGTGGAGATTTGTGAGAACAGAATTAATTTGAGGCATGCTTTTGATTAGAGTTAGCATCTGACTTGTAGTGTGGTAGAAGTATCTGAGGACACATTATTGTACTGGGAAAAAAAAAACACGTGGGGAAAATCACTAATCTTTGGAAGCTCCCCTCCCCCTCCCCACCTTCCACGTGACTCCTGATGGCAATAACTAATCAGTGGAATGTTTCTGTTTTCTCACTAGTTTTTAATCCCCTCTCACTTTGGAAGCAGTGACTTTTTCCACATCTCATGAGTCTTAAGTCTCAGCGTATTCTGCTGTCCACAGACTGTGTGCTTAGCCTGTGACAATGAGTGCTTTGAGGGCTGGGTGCACAGATGACAGCAGCAAGGCCTTCTGTGGTCTGATGTCCACCGCTGCCATCGGGCTGTTTGCCATGAGCGTTATTTGAACAAACAACAAACACCTATCATGTCCTTAGAATTCCAGGCAAAGCAGCCTGGGGTGGCCCCAGCTGAGGAGAGCAAAGGATGAAATAGAGGCTTCCCACTGGTAGGAGAGTTACCGACATCGGGAGTCGCTGGGAAGGTGGGAAGGGGAGGAGATCTTCCAAAGAGTAGGCTCCAGTCTCTCCCAAGTGTTTGGATTTCCAGTGAAATAGCCAGTTGGCAGTGCAGGCCTACCTGAGGATGGCCTGCTTGTCTTCCGGTATTACCGGAGGGTCTTGCACTGGCGAGGAAGTGCTTCTGTTTGCAGATGGAGGAAGTGCTTCTGTTTGCAGATGACACATGTCGCCTCTGCTTGCAGGAATCCTATAATCCCTTACAGGTGTGGTCTGTCCTCCCATACAGAGATGTACAGGCAAACACTTTTATTTTATAATCTCTGTTCCTGACAACACCTCTGTTTAATTCTCACTTGGCTTTTATGGGGGGAGGGGGGAAAGGAAAAATAAATCCCTTCTAATCCTCTGAGGTTGTAGTTAGAGTCACTGTGAATTTCTGTATTGGCTATTAAAGCAATGTGAGTGTAAATTATGAAAACTCTGAAGACATGGGTCTGAACTCATGCGTGTACTTCAAGCCATTGTACTTCTACTTTTTGCAACTTTTCTTTTTCAAGGCGAGGTATTGCTATGCTGTCCAGGCTGCTCTGACTCATGAGCTTAAGTGATCTTCCTGCCTCAGCCTCCCAACTGGCTAGGAGCTCACCACCTCCAGCAACCACATCCATCTAAAAGACTAGGTTTTTAAACCAACAATTAAAAATAAACCTCGGCTGAGTGTGTGGTGGTGCATGCCTGTAATCCCATCGCGCAAACACCTGGGAGGCGAGGCGGAGGATCACATGCTCAAGCCCAGACTAGGCAACTTGGCAGGTTAGTGAGACCTTGTCTCAAAATTGTAAAAAGGGCTGGCAATGTGTGGGAAGGGCCTGAATTCAATCCTCACTACCACCACCACCAAAAAAAAAAGAAAGAATTTTGTCTTATGCTAATTAGAAATCTTAGTTATCATTGAATAATCATCCTTACCTGAATATAAGGTTGTCTTTAAAAACCTGACCACAGCAAAGAGTCTAGCAGCTGCCTCGAAGGACAGGCTCAGATGGTTCCAGCTGAGTTACTGGTGAAATTTTATACAAAGAGCTCCAATCAAGGCTGGTCTTGCTGGGTGCACATTCATAGATCCTTTCTGTGAATGGGGCTGGGTGGCTGTTTTATAAATATGGGGACATGGAATTAAATTTTACATTAGCTATTTTTAATGTAGACTGCTTTATAGTGCTATTGTATTGTTCAGCTTGAAAGCACTACATTTTGGTGGAAGAGACTCTACTGTCATTTAGCCAGCAGAAACCTGTGTAGGCTGAATTAATAGCTAAGAGAATGGAGGTAACTGCTTCATTTGCAAAACGCCTCGCCACTGAGAGGATCAATCAGTAGGGGGTGGTGTAATCCACCAACACAGACATTTCTGCAGGGCTCTGGTGATGCGTCTGAATGCAAAATTGTCCAGAATTTTTTTTTTCAAGTGCATTAAAGAGAAAAGTGTCTCAGCAGGAGCTTAATAAAGGATTTTTCCTCTCCTTTTTTTTTTGACTTTTTATTTTTGCACCAGCTTCATAGCTTTAGAAATCATTTTGAAGTCAGTGTTGTGAATATTAAGTAGGGAAGGGAATGAGGACACACTGTTACCTTATAATAAAAATGAGACGCCGACCCTTTCCCACTGACTGCATGGCAAGTGTGGTAGCTTCAAGAATGGCTGTTCTGATCTTGTTAAATGAGCAAATTTGGTAATGTTTCAATCCTTGGCAGACATAAGGGAGAGTATAACCAGTGTGGCTTTGTGAGGGGCTTCTAATCTCCAGGGCATCAACTTGAACCTCCTTCATGACACCAAAGATGTCCTGTTGCCACTGAATGAAACTAAACATGCCAGTGTTGCCCATAACAACAGTTGCTAGGCGACCTTTGCCAGCATGTGAGCAGTGGGAAGTACTGCAGATCATGGACTATTTATCATCATACACTGCAGTCTTGTTTAGGGAAAGGCCTGACACATGCAGTGAGTAGCCACATGGTAGAAATGTCGTGTGTACACAGGAAAAGGAAAGCGTTTGGGGAAAGTCTGGGAAATCACAGTTGTCATGCTGGTGTCTGTGTGATTTCTGACTGGAACTTCCACCGTGGCATTGCAGTTGTGTGACAGTGCTAGATTTACCCTGTGACCATCCGCCTCTCTCAGGGGAGGCTGGAGGGGAAGAAACAGGAGCATGAGTGAGAAATAATGAAGATGTCGTCACTATTGGGATTGGAACTCCAGCAACAATCAACCAGTACCATGTGTTGTCAACAGACCACCCGAGTAAGTGCAAGCATAGCGCATTCTCTAGACAAGCCCATGATTTGACTTACAGACCACCAAGTGTCTCAGGAGGTAATGCATTTTCTGAGGCACAAAGATGCTACCACAGTACTACTTCTTCAAAGACATTACATCAGTTCAGCCATCATTCATCGAACAGATCAGCTAAATGTAACTGGAGCCCAACAAGGGATTTCCAAATCTCACACCACTCTTTGTGAGCAAGTGCTCAGGACATCTTCTCTTTTTCCTTTTCCTTTTTTCCCTCCTTTCCTCTGTTACTCTTGGCCAGGCTGTGCGGTCTGAGCAGTTGGGCTGGATTCATTTAGTGTAGATCAGTAGAAACCTGCCTGCCCCCACCCTGCCTTTGCTGGGTTTACAAGAACAATTCCCAACAAGACTTCCTTATTAACCAATTAAAAAACCATTTTTAATTAGAGCAGATTAAGGAGGTTGCCAGTTTATTAATCCCTGTAGTTCTATACAACATAAGCAGCATTCTTGTTCCAGAGATTTCGACCCCTAAATGATGCTGCGGTGTCACCACAAAAGAACTGAACAGGAAGGCATCTGCGGGACGTTTTCCACACATGAGCCAGATAATTAGAATGACAGCAGCTTCAGGGTGAAATGTCAGGTCCACCTTTAGGTGTTCTCAATATTACAGTTGCATTTATAAGACACAGGGTACAAGGAGGGAAGAGTAGGAATAAATCAATGGAAAAGAAAGTGCATCTTGCTCAAAAGAGAAAGAGGAAAAGAAGAAACATATATAAAAGGCCCTTTGGAGAAATGATGGGGCAGAGATGAAATTATTTTCCTAAGGAAGAAATAAAGCGAGTGAAGACCCAGCTTCTTGGCAGAATGGTGCACAGCGGTAGAGACCTGGCTCTGGGATTAGGACGGGTCCTGTATTGTTTTCACCATTTACTGCAGAGCTGCATTAGACCAGGCGTCTAAACTGGGCAAGCCTCTATTTCCCCTATAAGTGTGGGGACATAATCGTGTCTACATGGCAGAGGGATGCTGAGAATTAGATGCACCCAGTATATAAGGTGCTCAGCACGGAGCCTGGCATGTAGTAAGGGGCAGCAGATACCAGTGGGGCATAGCTGGTGCTCTCTTGTTATGGTTGAATGGCTGGGAGAGGAGTTCCCAGGCAGAGCTCCAGGAGGGGGCAGCGAGTGGACTTGACCAGGGCACCGGGGGGAGCTGCACTTACTGCCTGCCCCACCACTGAGGAGACACTGGCTAAAGGCAGGCTGGGAGGGTGCTGCCGGGAGTGACACCTGTCATGGGACCCTGGAATGACACAGGTGGAGCAGGACACAAATGCTTCCCAAAGCAGATGAGAAGCCAGGGCAGTGTGCCGTGCTGCTAGCAGGGGCCATAGGAGGGACCTCAGCCAGCAGCCTCAGCAAACGTGGAGCATCGGCAGCCTGCAGACCACGAGTACGTAGCGGATTCCCAGAAGGGACAGCAAGTGGGCAATGTAGTGAATAGCACTTATTAGGCCCTCACATCATCCTATTACTTCCCTGCAAGAGCCATAGAGCATACCTAAGGCTGGGACTCTCCCTTGTTCTCTTTCTAAAAAAGCAAATGAATTCATGCTTTAAATATGTAGCTTGCCCCTGATGATTGGGTCAGCCTAAGAAGCACAAGAAGCAGGGTGTGGTAGTGCCCTCTTCTGGCCCTGAATCCCACATTCCAGACTCCAGACTCACCGTGACGATGCTGGATATGCCGGGTCCCTCACCCTTGTTCCCTTTGGCTTCAGTGCAGTGGTGGGGATGGCACTTCCTGTGTGGCCAGGAGCTCGCTTCAAGGACTGCACCTTGGCTTCTCTCTGTTTCTGCCTCTGGGGTTCCCCTAGACACCTCCGGACCCTAACTTAGGAGAGCTGACTCCTGAGGGCAGTCTCCACCCAGGGGCGGGGGTCAGGACGGAGGCACCGCTTCCTGTCCTGAAGAGGGGTTTTGAGATACGGTGCCTCCAGCAAGCCCGAGCCCCACCTGGCCCACTGCAGCTGTCCTTCCCCTGTCTCACTTTCCCGTCCTCCAACACCAAGTCTTGGGATTTTCTCACAGGTAAATCACTCACACCTTGAATTTGGGGACCCAGACTGAGACAGTTTTGTTGACCTTTAACAAAGAATCTCCAAAACGCAACATAAAATTTCTAAAGTATCAGTTTTGAGGCTGTTCATTTTGCAGATTTTGCAAATGAGGGGGGGTGTTCCACTGGGATTCAAAACTCAACGGGCAGAAAGAAGACCGGATTTTGCTGTGGGTTCTAAATGGGCCTGACTTTGGTGGCACCAAGTGGCCTATGTCCTTGTGGACATGCTCTCCCTTTCAGTGGTCCTGCCCCAATGCAGGCTATGCTGAGCACAGCTCAGAGCCTCTCTCTCTCTGTCTCCCTCTGTTTCTCTTTCTCTCTCTCTCTCTCTCTCTCT
The DNA here is from genome assembly GCA_028451465.1 of Erethizon dorsatum. Taxonomy (NCBI): domain Eukaryota; kingdom Metazoa; phylum Chordata; class Mammalia; order Rodentia; family Erethizontidae; genus Erethizon; species Erethizon dorsatum. Next base: position 70,583,335 of record CM051834.1, read on the forward strand.
CATCTTCTGTAACTCAATTCCCTTTCCTGGATTTGCACAGAAATGTACAGTGTTCTTTCATGTTGCAAAGCACTGTGGGAGGTCAGCAAGGACCTCAGGCTGGGTCAGGGAGGACTGAGCTCGTAGATTCTGTCACATCACCCTAGCTCTCAACATCTTGCCATTACTTAACGGGATGTGCATGGATTTGCAGGGTAAGAATTCCTAGATTTCAGTTCAGACTTTTTTCCTTGGTTGCCTTGTGGACGTGAGCAAGTCACCCCAGCTCTCTGGGCACCAGGCCCTCCTTTATAAAGAGGAGTTTTGAGACTAAGATGTGTACTTAATGGGGTGGCTGCCAACACATAGACAATGACATATAAGAGAGTGATCAGAAACCAAAGGGAACAAAGTAAGTGTTTGTCATTAATTTTTAGCAGATAGAAAAGGGAGGTAGGAGAAAAACAGGGAAGGAGAAAGGAAATAAGACTCCTGCCTATGGCAGAAAATTCCATCCTCTGCTACCCCTCCTGACCGTTCATGCCCCCTTCTGTCTCCACCTCTCTCTTTGCCTGGCTCACTCCTCTCTCCCTTCAGGTCTCTGCTTAAAGCCTCCAGGAAGCCTTCACCACCCAGCACGCCAGTAAGTCTCTGGCAGGTGCCTCCGTGCCCTTGTGTTACCTTGAACTCGACCTGTCAGGCCATTCCTCCCGCCCCGAGCTGTGCTTGCTGAGGATTGTCTTCCTCCTCCCAGCACCACGAAGACAGAGCCCAGTCCTGGCAGCACCTCAGGGCCGCACAGTGCTTGGCACATAGCTCTCAAGCACAATGAAAAATGAGACACGTGTGAACGGCCACATTCCTTAAACCACTTCAGAGATAAGAAGAGGGTTTAAAATGCTTGTGCTGAGTGAGTCATCTTAACCTCGTTATAAATAAATACTATTGTTACCAAAATACCACAAACCATGGGGTAGAATATTTTTCTGGTAGCAAAACATATCACTTATGCATGTATGGGTATTATGGTTTCTTCATCCAAGTTCATAATAAAGAGTTCCAGCTTCTCTTGGAGGCTGAAGAAGCCCCAAATACCATGCTCCTGAAAATTTGATCTGTTGAATAAATTCTGCTTATTAAAAATATGTCAAGGTCAAAACGAAAGCCATCAATGGCTTCTCATATCAAAGAACTACGGAGTGAACTTTAAAGTTCCCACTCTGTGGAGTCGCAGGGAGATTGCATCTTTATTTAGTGTTAAAGTCATCATAAACATCATGACAATCAACAACAGAATTTTAGGCAATTTTGGCATTTATATATCATACTTTTAAAAAATAAAACCTTAACACATAAATATCAGACGTTGTACTACTCTGTACTTGGTGTCTCAATCTTTACTTCAGATCTTTAGGGCAGATATCACTCTATGAAGAATGGCCCAGCAGCAAGTCTTGGTGGTAATTTAACACAAAGGTCTTAACCTGCTTGGCAAACTCAATCTGTCACTTCAGGGGAGAATGACAACTGTGTTGCAGTTGGCAGATAAAATGGCTGCATTCAAAGCCAAACCAGAATTATGGGGTGGTGAGTGAACATTGGGATTTTTGACAAATGTCAAACAGCAAAATTTTTAAGAGCCTGAACCAGGGCCCTTTTTCCCCAGCTAGTATATAATAACATATCTCAGCTTTCAAAAGAGTTTGAGCATTACTTCTCCCTCACAAAAGGCCCCTGAACTGGGAAGGAATGAAGCCATGACTCATTTATGAATACGCCAGGTGACTCGACTTTGTGCTTCAAAGATCGACTGCTTGAGGTTGCAAATAATGGTGGCCCTAAAATTATCTTTGGAACAACTTCAGGTCCCCATATGTTCTGAATTAAAGGCAAAGCAGAGTATCCTGAGGTTGGCACGAGAACGTTCAAAAGCCTACTCCCATTTCCAACATCCTATCTGTGTGAAGCAGGATTTTCTGCAGTGACAGCAATTAAAATGAGATTATGGGGTAGACTGGACATGAGTGACACACTTCAGGTCGCTGTCTCCCATCACCCCAGATGGGACAGTTTAGTTGCAGAAAAACAAGCTCGGGGTCCACTGGTTCTGCACTATGGTGAGTTGTATAATTATTTCATATATATTACAATGTGAAAATAATAGAGATAAAGTACACAATAAATGTAATGAGCTTTGAATCACCCTGAAAACACCTCCGCCCTGGTCTGTGGGAAAGTTGTCTCCACGAAACTTGTCCCTGGTGCCAAAAAGGTTGGGATCACTGATTTAACACAACTGTATGCGGTCTAGAAATGCCATGTTTGTAGCTATAATAAGTATGAGTACTACCATGAATGGCTCAATAATAGATATTGATTTTTCTGCCAAATTAAACAAAGACTATGAGAGATATGTGGTGAATCTTTGATATGGCTGATGCCAAACTATGATCAATATGATCAGTACATTTTGTGAGGTCTGCAAGTCCTAAAAGGAGTATAGTCCACTAGGTGTGATTACTTTAAAAAACAACGAACAGAGCTGCAGATGCAGCTCAGTAATAAAACACTTGCATAGCATGCATGAGGGCCTGAGTTCTGACAAAGAAAAGAAGGAAGGAAAGAAGGAAGGAAGGAAGACAGGGAGGTAGGTAGGGAGGAAGGAAGGGAAAAATAAACACTTTATGGTGGGCTCCAAATATGAAATGGGGGCTGGTGAGATGGCTCAGTGGCATAAGCGCCGGCCTGGCAAGCGCGAGGGCCCGAGTTCTACTCCAGGTACCCATGCACGAAAAAAGGGCCGGTGATATTGCTCAGCGGCACGGGCGCCTGCTGGTGCGCGAGGTCCTGAGGTCAACCCCCAGTACTCACAAAAAAAAAAAAAAAACCAACCAACCAAACAAACAAAAAACAAATATGGAATAGTTTGGAACACTTGGGATTTGTTACTTCCTTCGTTTTCCTTAACAAGGCAGAAGAGCAGGTTTAGAAGACTAAGGCAGGAAGTTCAGTCCAGAGCTCTGCATTGATTTACGATGCTCCGTGACACCCATGTGGAAATAATGCATACAGTTGATGCAGGCATCCATGGCGCAGGAGAGAGGCCTGCAGCAGAGGTCAAATGTGCACATGTTAGAATGCCATGCTATGGGGCCGGTGAGATGGTTCAGCGGCATAAGTGCCTGCCTGGCAAGCGCGAGGGCCCAAGTTTGACTCCCGTGAACCCACATACAAAAAAAGGGCCGGTGATATCGCTCAGTGGCATGGGCGCCTGCTGGTGCGCAAGGTCCTGAGGTCGACCCCCGGTACCCACAAAAAAAAAAAAAAAAAAAGAATGCCATGTTATGCAGAGCCTCGGGTGGGATGCAGTGATGTTGGGAGTGTGGCTGCAGAAGAAAGGAGTCAGCACAGCCCTGAGACATTCGGCAGAAAATTAGGTGTTCCCGGTGCATTGCACGCTGTCAGAGCTGCTCCACGGGACAGCCCCGGAGGAAATGCAGGGCTCCTCTTCGGTATACAAGGGGCCACCTGGGATCTCAGCCTCATCCAGTGCAGGCGGTTGCCAACCACAAGCCAGATGCACCCGTCAGCACCACTGCTCTGGGAGCCTCTGTTACGAAGTCCCCTCCGGGAGCCACAGAAATGATGTTCCCTTAGTCTTCCCGCATCTGCTCCTGGAAATGGAAGTCTCTGACGCACTCCAGAGAATGTTCTGGAGAACGCACTCCATGTCAAACTGGGACGGTTGGCCACTTGAATGAGAAAGAAACTCTACCACCCTGTAAACATTCTTGACTATGTGGATCCCTGGTCAGGACCTATGGCATGGACCCCAGAGTGTCCTTTTCACACCTCAGGAATCTGGAGACTCGCCTGCCTCTGCAACACCTGAGGGGCCCCTGGCTGGTGCCCTGCCCTGAAAGGCTCTTCCCCTGTCCAGGGCCCTTCCCCCTCCCTGCTACACACCTAACTGTGCTGGAGAACACTGCAGCCTCGGTCCCTTCCCTCCCGTTCCCTTCCCACTTCCTCCCTTCTGTAGCCTTTGTCACATTTTTAATCTTCAGTCTGTGCGGTTTTGCCTATAAGTTTTGCAGAGAAATAAAATAGCCCAACAGGTGTTAACCCTTTTCCCACCACCACTGTCTTTGGAGGTCATTTTGAAGTAATAAAGATAGTAAATCACTTTTGACCCCTTCTCGCCCCTTCTTGAGAAACACACACAGTGTCTCCTACGTTACAGCAGCTTCTCAAATATAGGTTTTATGACTGGTGCTTTGCAGATGAATAGACCAAAACCCAGAAAACCAAAGTCATTTCCCGAGGCCGCCCAGTGTAAAGGCGGATTTCCCGTAGCATTGGTTATCCTTATGCTTGCAGGTCTGTTCTGGGCGTGTGCCCGTGGAGCGCTTTGCCCGTCTGTGTGTGGGCTGACCATCATCTGCAGCCCCTGCTGACCTGGGGGAATCTCCCACAGGGGAAGGCAGAAGTCCCACTGCCCAGGATGGAAACAAGATGCACCAGACGTTCCCATCTTGCCCTCTACCAGCTGGACACAGACTCACGACCCAGACGACCTCACTAATTGGATGCCTGCCTTATCCTCAGTGTCTACAGGGACAACACGTCACTGGGGTGGGGGGTCAGAGGTAAGGGAGACAGCCCAGGTCTCGGTGGCAGCACCAAGTGCTCAGTACTTGGGGCCAGGGACAGCGCCCTTACTGTGATCATGGAGGCCTCTGTTGTCCCCACTGTCACCTAGACCCCCAGGTCTCACCCTTCATCTGACTCTGATCTTCTACTCTTCTTCTCAGTTCAGTGAGTCCTCACATCTTTCCGATAAGGTCTCTCTTGCTTGATTCGCCCAGAACTGCTTTCTTGGACTACAATCAAGAGCTTTATATCCACGCTGCCAACAGTCTACTGATGGGGTTTCCATCCAAGAAAAGATGTTTCTATACAGATCCTTAGTGAGGATGAGGATGAAATGGGACCAAGGAAAAGCAGTTTCCTTTGCTCTTTGGTGTTAGAGGGAAGGCCGTGACAGAAACAAGACCACTAGAAAGTCCTTGAGAATGTGAACGAAAGCTTCACAGAGACTCGGAGGATGAGGGAGGTGGGTGGATGGAGTTCTTTGTCTCATCTTCTTCCTGGTCCTGCCCAGTTTTGCCGTGGAAGTGGGTGCTTCCCTTTGGTCATGGAGTGATCCATTTTTAAATGTCAAAGGTTGGATTTGCTGCCTGATTCCCAGAAGGATCATGACTGGACATAGCTTAGAAAGGAGATTATGGTTTCTGCTAATTTTTGTAGTGCTTAGAAAGTCAAGGCAGCTCAATCCTAATGATTTCTTTTGCCTACCAGATGGCAAAACCAGCAAATATTCCCAAGGACAGAAGATATTCTGCTGTACTCTGGAATTCTCTAATCATTTCTTCAAACACTGCCGCAGCACAGCTGTCTTGGGCGGGCTGGAAAGTCCTTGGTGGAGAGCTCACCTATCGTACAGGAACATGTGGCCGTGGCCGCTTCTGTAAAGCACATGTTACCAGGCATAAGGAGTACTGTGAAACAGCACTCCACTGCGGCACCGAATGGACAGTCGCTGACACTGTCCCGAGGCAGGAACAGTTCTAAAGCACTTCCCAGCAATGCAGAGGTAAGCGTGTGTCTTAGTTACTTTTCTTGCTGAGACACAATTCCCGACACCTAAAGTTAAAGGAGGAAAGGTTTATTTTGGCTCACAGTTTGTAGTTTGTAGTTTGTAGAGGTTTCAGTCTATGATCAGCTGGGCCCAAGGCAGCATGGCGTGGCTGAGGGGCAACAGTTCATGGCTGCAGAAGACAGCAAAGTAGTGAAGAAGCAAAGCAGCAAGCAGCAAGCAGCCAGTGACAAGCAACGAACACAGCAGCTCTTTCTGTCCCTTATATCTTATCCAGGCTACCAGGTAGCACTCACACCTTTAATCCTAGCACCAGCAAATCAATCCCAACATCACATCCTTGATCCTGCATCACATACCCTAGATCCATCTTCCTCTAAGAATCCCCACCTTACTGCATGAGGCTTTCGGGGACATCTAGACACAGCCATGACGGTGTGTGTGGAGAGGTCACAGGGTTGGGATGCTGCCAGAAGACTGGTAGCATCCAGAAAGCCCCTCACTGATGCAGCACTGACCTAGAAAATAGCATGCTGTTTGAGAACAAGCAACCACAGGTAGATTCAGTGCCGAGCTGGAAGAGAACTATCCGGTTGTAGCAGCAGATAGGAAACAAGAGAGTTACAAAAGCACAGTTGATAAAGATCAGTGCTTTAAAGTCTGACCTTGGAGCAATTTCAGCACAAGCTAGCAGTTCTGTGTAATCTGTGGATCCGGAAAGAGAAGCAGAAGCAACTGATGTAACATAGAGCCGCAGGCTCTGCTCGTGGGCGTGAGAGCGTGAAGGGTGAGGCGTCTAGCCAGGAAAGGGGAAGATCTGCACACCCAGCACCGGGGTAGCTCCCTGGCTGCTTTGCTAAAGTCCCAGCCATCTTGATGAGGAAAATGTGGGTGTCAGAGTCAGGCTCACACCGTCATAAAGTTCTGTTTCCAGAATAAGACCAGGGCTCAGGTCACAAAACCACAAGACCTGCTTTGGCATAGGATATGCCTTTAGGATGCTGCCCAACCCTAGCCCTCTGGGCCTCCATTTTGGGGCAGAAAGTCTGAGCACCCCCTGTGCAAGGTGGGCTGGGGGATGCCTGGGCTGAATTCCCTTATGCCCAACTTCATATCAGCCTCGCACTCCTTCTGAGGGGTCCAGCAGGCCAGCAAAGGAGAGGAGCTGCTGATAGGAGCTTTCTGTAAACACAAAGGGAGGATGGCCAGTCTCCGATGCTCAGAACCCCCAGCCACATCAGCTGGGACAGACAGCAGTCAGCTTGGAAACACAAGCCCAGCGCCGGACTTTCCCCTCTTCCCAGAAGGCCCGTCTAACGGGGAATCAATATGCCAGATGCTCATCTTCGGGAAGGCAATGTCAAGGGTTCAGACAAAGATTCACTCACTTATTGGCTTGTCTGGGGCTGAGCACGGTGAGTGCACATTGCGTTCTCTGTTGGTCTCGGAGGCCATAGCTTGTTTGCCGAGCCATCAGCTGGGGAGCTCTCCTTTAGCCCTTTATCTTAGTACCACAGCGGAGGTACTAAGCATCTTCAGCAACGGCAAAACATCACAGACTTAGAATCTCTTCCCCGAGTGGCATTGATTTACCATGGCTAACTCACTTTCAGAAACATCTCTCCAGGCTTTGAAATGCTGAATTAAAACCTGAAATAGATTGTGATTCTGACTTCAGGTTTATGTATTGCAGAAGCCAATTGTGCATAGCTGTGCAGTCAAACTGCAGCTCCCTCTCCTTCTCCCCGTCTCCCAGCCCTGCAGACCGCGTATGTGGCTCACCTGGTTTTATTCTTTTCTAGTCTCTTGTTATCTTTGTGAATTTGCAAAGCTCATCCATCCTGTTCTAAACACAGCCACAGGATGACTGAGTTTCGAGCAAGGGGAATTCCATGGAATCAAATCACTCCGAGGATGTATATTTTTGCTCCTCAGTAGAAGTATCAATAGCAACCTTTTAGCGATGTCTTACGCAGTCCCAGTTACCTCTGTACCAGTTGCCTTTAACTTGCAACCATCCTGCAGGGCAGATACCATTCCTATCTTACAAATGAAGAAACTGAGTCACCAAGGGGGTTAGAAAATGCCAGTCTTGCAACTATTATGTGTTAGAGCTGAGTTGGGATACAGAACGGTCTGATCAGAAAGTCTGTATTTTTTCTACTGTTCAACACTGAATAACTTTTTTATTGTCTAGGCTTAGAAATACCAATGACAGCTTGAGGGGAATCCCAGTAATAACAGCATGGGAAAAACAAATGAGCTGCCAGGACCTGTGTGCATATCGTCTTCATAATCCTCCTAATAATTTTGTAATTTAGAGACTGCTTTTTATCCCTGTTCACCAAACAAGAAGACCAAGATCTGGTCTAGCTAAAGAAATTTTCTCAGGAAATACAAATGGTAGTTGACGGAGTTGAGCTTTAGATCCAGATCTGTAGTATCCAGATTCCAAATCTTGACCATTCTTCAGTGGTGACAACTGGCAAATGTGTCCCTAAATTCACTCACTGCATTTGTCTGCAATGCTTGCGGGGAGAGGGTGGACATTTCTGACTTGGGAAATGAGCCACTGCAGTGAATCATAATGGACTATAAGGAAGATACACACCTTTGATCATGCAAGATAGATGCTAAGACCTGCAAGATGCTAAGACCTGCAAGATGCTATTATTAGGAATTCAGGCAGGGACTGTATTTACAAGAAGCTCTTCGAGCCACTGAGATAGGGAAGCTCTCTCACAATTAGATCAGCCAGCCTCAGTAAGCAGGGATGAAATGGAGCAAATTGGATTTTCCACCAATTCTCAGAGGGCATGAACTCAACTTTTATAGTTCATAGGACAATTTGAGTTTTGATTTGGGGCAGAATGGCCCCATGTGGAGAGGATAGGCTAGCTAGATTGCATGAGTTTTCAGTTTTGTATGACTATGGTAGCTCTGGGAGTCAGACTTCATTTTTATATTTGATATAGAACTTATTAGAATTACATTGCTTGGTTTCTGAAATTATACAAGTGTGTGTGTTTCTGTGTGTGTTTGTGTAATCTGTTAGGACAGTTGTACGTAATTGGCCCTGAAAACACAATAGGATATTCAAATTCATCTTATTAGAGTACAGAAGTTTTTCTGGTTGTCATATTTCCATCCCTGATCGTAATTTTGAAAGTGGGACCACTTGAAGGCAAGGAAAATTCCCATAAACAGGTGCTTATATCAGATGGTAAGGTGTCATTTCATGCTTGCACGGTGGTTAAGCAGATACTGTGGGAATACTTAGCATTTGGAACTAAAAACAAAGCAAGCTCGAGTAGCCTGACGCAGAGGATCCAGAATCTAAATCCACTTGCATCCCCTCCATCTCTGCCTTGGAGTGTGAGGACTTGGATATAATTTTTCTTAATATAAGAAATTAATTTGCTGTATTTTTCAATTACTAAAAAAATAAACAAATGGAAATTGGTGATTTGTATTAATTCAGAATTTAATCTGCTTTAACTCAATTACTCCGGATATGTGAATTCCCTGTGGGGTTGATTATAAGTTGACTCAAATTCATTTTTTATAGTTTGCTTTATGTCAGAAGTCTGCATTTTACAAACCTTGGCCACAATCTTATTTCTAAACTCTATTTTCTCAAATAAATTTTTTTTTTATTTTTTATTTTTTTTTTGTGGGTACCGGGGGGTCGACCTCAGGACCTCGCGCGCCAGGAGGCACCCGTGTCGCTGAGCGATATCACCGGCCCCTTTTTCGTATGTGGGTTCCAGGAGTCGAACTCGGGCCCTTGTGCTTGCCGGGCAGGCGCTTAAGCCGCTGAGCCATCTCACCGGCCCTTTTTTTTTTATTTTAAAGAGAAGAAAAAAACAAAACAAATCAAAAGAAGAACAAATTTTCAAAACAACATAATAGGAGAGTAACAATGGTTAATACATTACGTATTACTATCTCTCAAATAAATTTTAATCCACATTTTGGGCTCTATTTTGGACAACAGCTCTATACTTTTGCTTAAGAAAGCAGGGCTGCCAAACGCTGTTTTCAGCCACAAAATTAAGCATTTGTAAACGGGCTTATGAGTAGGTGAGTGCATAATTAATCACCCAAACCAGAGCGCTTGTGAGAGTCAGTGGGAACATTATCAATTATGCTCAGACAAGAGGATTAAACCGATGGTCCCAATCAAACAGGAGCATATGGTCACTGGGCTTCTGTGAAAATATTGCCCTTTTGTACTTCCTATGAGCATATAAAAAAGGCCATCAGCTCTGCAACAAAAATAATGGTAGAAGTTTTCCAACATGATCAACAAGGTTGAGTATAAATTGGTTTCATTAAAATGTAATTTGATTAAAATTTCTGGCTAGAAAGCTTTGTTAGGAAAAATGATGAGGAGGATATTATTTTCGGCAAATGCCTACAGTGCTGTGTAGCAGCTTCTGAGAAAGAGGGATCTATGCAGGTGTTAAGGGTTCTGAATGCGGGGCATGGACTGAGTCTAGTGCCTCACAGAGCTTCCAGTCGAGGGAAGAATGCGGGTGAAGAAGCAGACCGCATCAGTATTTTGATGCCTAAAGGGGTATCATGAGAAAACAAAGAGAGGCTATGTCACGCAGCCTTGTTGTAAATGATGACCAATGAGAGCTTACAGATGGGGAGGAGTAGGCGGGGGAAGACATGGGCCAGAGTGTCCCAGCTGCCAGAGGAGCGCATTCAAAGGCCACAATGCAGCAGAAAGCTTGGCACCTTCAAGGGGCTGGAAGTAGACGACCCTGCCTGGCTGTGCAGCTCTGGGTGGGGAGTGCTCAGGGTCTTGACAGGTCTTAAACGCGTGATAAGGAGTTTTACCTTTGTGCTGAGGGTAATGGACACCACTGAAGTGCTTTTAAGATAAAAGCAAGTGCTTCCAGGGAAGAGCTGTCAGTCCGGATGTGAAGAATGCACTGGAGTCCTTGGGTAGGGGAGGAGAGCAGGAGAGCAGAAGGCAAACTGGGGGATGAGGAGGAGGGAAAGAGGTCTCGACGCAGGCAGTGGCAGGGATGGAGAGATCCTCAGGAGGCGGTTTTGGTGTGGTGGCAAGGAAGGGCAGGGAATTAACCATAATGCTATGGGTAAACTGTGTCCTCACACTTACATATGGAGACCCAAACCCCAACTGCCTTTGTAACAGTGGAAATTTGGACACAGCCATGGAAAGGAGAAAGATACGAAGACATGGGTGGTCTACAATGGTCATCCACCTCCCAAGTACAAAGGCCTCGAGCAGATTCTCCCATGTGGCTCTCAGAAGAACCAGCCCCCTGACCTCGACTTGGGCGTCCAGCCTGCGGGACTGGGGGCCGTGAATATCTGTGGTTTATTCCCAGTGGTCTGTGGAGCAGGAGCAAAAGGGCCCCCTGGATGGACCATGACAGCCCGGCTTTCATGTTGGCTTGGAGGTACCTGTGTCATACACAGAGCGTCCCATCAAGGCTAGGTAAGACAGCTGGCTGTGACACTTGGATAGTAACTGACACCATGGGAGGGACCTCAGGACCAGTGTGGTGAGAGGTGAGCACAGAGAGAGCCCTTGTAACACCGGTGCTGGCTGCTTTCTTCACTCATCAAACCAGTGGACACGGCTTTGGTGTACGCTGTTTCAGGACGCTTGCTGTAGGAGTTAGCAAGACGAGCTTGTGCAGCCCGACCAGGTTATCAGTAGATTGGCTGAGCACACAGGAGCCAGCCCGGGCTCTCCACTGGGTGAAGGAATTGCCCCTTGGAGATGGTGCCAGGGCACACTCAGAGAGTCTGACTCTGAGAGAGAATATCTGGATCCCGACCTCCAAACTGTTAATTTATGGTGAGAAATAGAACCAGCAGTGGGACAGATGCACGTGTCTGTCTAGCCAGCATCTTCTCTCACTCACAGAAGAGCTCCACAGGGACACAAAACAGAACCACCAGAAGGTCGTGTGGTGCACACGGATCTGAGCAAGGGATTTGTGTAATGATTTCAGTTAGTAACCAATAGCCTGGTGTACTGCTCCCCACAGCTGGGAGGCAGTTTCCAAGTGGGCTGTACATCCATCTGTCCAGCAGCTATCAGCTGGATGTCCCAGCCCTGGACAGTGCGGGCAAGGCACTGCCAACTTTCATCTTTGGGACTTCCACGGAACCACCATCCAAAGCCCATCGCATTTAAATGAAGGATTGCGTGGTCTTTGGAATAGTTATAACTTTGACCAGATAAAAGATTCATCTTGCTGTCCTAAGATCCATTATCTTTCTTTGAAATAATTCTGTATCTCTGTTTAGTCCATTATTTGTTCACTTTAAAGTACCTTTTTCCTCATTTCTATATTCTTGGCCATGGGGGAAAAAATAACAATGGAGATAAGCCCTCATTGTAGTTCTTTTTAAATTCCATACATAAATGTAATTTTAATGTTTTCAACAATAGTTTCGGTAGTGGGGTTTTTAGGCTAAATGTTTTTCAGTGCTTTGATTAAAGGTTAATTTGTAAAATATTATTACCTTCCACCTGTTTTGTCTTTACACTTTTATATCTCCTACTAATTCTAACAAGCATGTTCAGGGGCTTTGAAGTCAGCTGACCCTCATGAGGGGATGGGTTTGCTTTCAGGACAAGTGGCACAGTGTCATGACGGAAGAGGCAGTGCACATTCATTAAGCCCTGCCGTTTCATTTCCCATCCTGTGGAGAAGAGGTGGCACTGGGAGAGAACACTGTGCTCCGAACTGGCCGAGGAGTTGGGCCTGCTCTCTCCAGAGGTGGGGACCAGAGTGGGCTCTTCCTTGGGGAAGCTCCCAGAGGAGCGCACCAGGTCATTAATTTCAGAACCCCTTGCAGTCACCAATAGCCAGAAGTGCCACACGAAAGCACTAAGAAAATGTGAGTAGTACTTACCTGTGCAAGGTGCCTCTACTTACGTACTACATATCATGGTCCAATTTTGCAGGGGGCAGGGCAGCAGAAGTTGAAAGGGAAAAGTTGTATGTAATAAGATTTCCTCTTTGAATGGCTTATGAAAAGTAGCTTCTAACTTCTAAGTACCTGTTCTTACTCTAAATTTAGGATATCCCCGGTCCCAGGTGACCTGTTTCCTCCGCTCTCTCCTGCCCCCAAAGATGATTCTGACAGTTCAGCCTCTGTTGCCTTTGCCAGGCGCTCACTGGTAAGTGCAGACTTAGCAACATATTTTGCATGCCAGGAAGCGCCTCTGCTGCCACGTTCAAGTCTGCGCTCGCATTGAGTAACGAGACCTTTGCTAAGGAGAGGCTTACTGAGTTTGTTGATAATTATCCTGCACTGCCAATAAAGAACCCAAACACACAGGAGTCTGAAATGATTTAACAGCTGATTTACATGCACAAAGAATAATTAGCATCATGTAATTTTCCTTGCCAGATTGAGTCTCATTTGAATATCGAAAGATGTGTCATTTTAAAATAATTTCATACTTGGTTGGTGAACTAAAATTGAGTCATTGGATGCACGTGACATGTATGTGTGGTGGGCAAGTGGACAGTTCTCCTAGGAAGGTGGGGACAGCAAGACTCACGTGGAGTAATTCCCTGTCTCCAAGAGAAGCAGCCCTCAGGTAGGCATGTTACATGGAAAAATAAACCTGGATCTCGCTACTCAGTCAGTAACAACTGCGGCCCCTCCAGTGACACAAAATCGTGGAAATGAAAATTCCATGAACTAAGATATTACAGACATAGTCAGAGTTTTGATACTAGAAGTACAGTGAACATTTTTAATGTTGTTGGGTTTTGTTTTGTTTTTGCAGTACTGAGAATTGAACCCAGGCCCTTTGCATTGAACTACAATCCCTAAATCTCTTTAGTTTTTATTTGGAGACAGGGTCTCACTAAGTCAGCAAGTTGCCCAGGCTGGGCTCCAACTTATGATCCTCTTGCCTTGGCCTCCCAGGATTACAGGTGTGCACCACCAACCTGGCTGGATTCAGTTCTGAAGAAAGGGAAGTGCTGAGATTTCTCTCCAAGGTCAGCCCTGACACACTGGGATGAGTGAGCTTGAACCTGGTACCCCACCCCAGTGGCTGGCTACCTTCTCCCCAGTTCTCCAGGAGACTGAACTGGGCCTCCTTCCCCACCAAAGGCCTTTGCTGGGCTCTGCTTTCTGAGCCTCTGTACCCCTGTGAAAGAAGCAGTCGCCCCTGACCTGTCTAGGGCAGGCCCTGCCCAGTTCTCACCACATGCTGGTCCTCCTGTCGGTAGGCAGTGCCCGCAACGGCAGGCCAGCCTTGCTGTGACTGCCCTGCCAGGGAACCTGGGCATCATCCTTGCTCTCCCTGCACTCCAGCCTTGCACCATCTGCTGTGTGATCCCCATGTATCTCTGGAGGTCTTCCTCAGTCTCCCCACTCCTCACCCTGGGCAGTAAGGTCAGGCACCACTTCCTGTGGGCTCAGCTGGCCTGACCCTTCCACGCCGGGATGACAGTCTCCGTTCCCAAGACTTGTGAAAGCAAAAGCAATCAAGGCATTCTTCCCTCCAAGAAGAAAATGGAATGACCTGTGCCGAACAATCAGATTCCCCCCATCAGGGATGCTTGCAGCTAGGAAGCTAGGGCCATGGCAACCGAGGCTCCATGACGAGGTTCTGAAAAAGTGTGAAATGGTTAATTTCACAGTAAGCTTTCCTTCTTTAGGAGAATTTGGGGAATTTACTGACTGATTGGTTAATATCAAGCTTCACTGTCATGTTTGTACTGTTCTTTCAGGCTTTCTCCAAGATCTGCAAATAGAACCCCTAAGAAAAGCTTTCCATATGAGTGGGAGAAGCAGCTGAGCACCTTGCTGTAGTGTTCTGCAGGGAATTGTGTTATTACACTCAGTCTTGTTACATTAGCTTTTTGCCTCCCACTGGCTTAATACTCTTTTTCTCTCCAAGAGGGAAAGCCCAAACGTTATAAAAATACTTTGTTACTTTTAGTTTGTAAGTTTAAAAATTACAGTAAAAAGGAAAGCAGGTCTTTAGCACTTTGGCAAAGAGTAGGCATCCAGTACTCCTAATAATTATATTCTGGTGTTAAATTAACTTTCTAACAATATCCTGAGGTTCAAAGAACAGACAGCACAGAAACCAAATTGCACACATTATTTCATTTTTTATGAGTAAGAAATATTGAGTCCTTTCAAAGCGAAGTGGTACTTATTGATGGCTTTAATTATTTTAGGGCTTGGCTTGTTTTTCGCTGAAGTGTACACAAGGAATTTAAAATAAATTTTGAGCTCCTGGAATGTATTTATTTTCCGTGACTTTTCCATTAATATCAAGACAATGGCTTCTGTAGTTGATGGCCTCTACCTTTTTCCTCCTGAACTGGCTGCTGCCGTGCCATTTAAACTGTCCAGTTGCTGGCATTTTAAAATTTCATGTGCTTTATCTCTAATTTGCTTAACTGACCTAGTTCATCATGCTTGCTTTAATTCCAAAAATAAAATGGGACAATGTGCCTTTATTTGTGTACACCTGTTGGTTGTATTGGAGTAATTCATTCTTATAGATTATGATGTTAAAGTATGAATTAGCAAGGGAGCCATTACTTAGCTTTTTGTGACTATGTAGACACAATACAAAGCAGATTTTTAAAATCACAGTTGGTTTCCTTTCTAGTTTTTGTTCTGCTCTTCTGGTACCACCAATGGTAGACTTCTAGGCACATGGGATCGCATGCAAGGCACCATGGCTTGGAAACAGTTTTAAGTGTGGCCTCCAAGAATTCATGTGTTGCAAGTTTGGTCACCCATGTGGTAATGCTAAGAAGTGGCAGGACTTCTAAGAAGCAGGGCTAGTGGGACATCTTTAGATCTCTGGGGAAGGTGCCCTCGGAAAACATTATCTTACTTCCCAAGAGACCTAGTTAGCTCCTGTATTGGGGTTCTCTAGAGGAAAAGAATCAATATAAAATATGAGTGTAACTACACAAAGGGATTTATTAGGTAGTCTTACAGGCTGAGGCAGAAGAGTCCCAGTGGCCATCTGAGGATCAGGGGCAGAAGAATTCAAAATGGCGGTCTGCCCACTGGAGAGTCAGAGGATCCAATAGCAGTTGAAGGTGGAAGGCCTGGAAGCTCTCTGTAGAGTCACCAGTGTGAGACTTCATTGGAAGGCTGAAGAAACTGGAGACCGATGTCCAAAGGCACTGGCGAGGACTGGAGTGCTTCCAAATAAAAAGGGAACCCTTTCTTCTTTCCCTTTTTATTCTATCCATATTGGTTGGTGCCACTTATATCTGGGGTGGGGCTTCTCCCCCCATTTGCAGGTCTACATGTCAGTCATTCACAGACACACCCAGAACTTACTGCCATGCTAGGCCATACTTAAGTCGAGTTCACATAGCATAATTAATGATGACAGTTTCCAGGAGAAGTAGGGCTACAAAAGGGCAGTCCTGGCCCTTCCCCACTCTACCTGTCATAGAGTGCTCACCCTTGCACAGCCCTCACCTTGATGTAGTCCCCCATGATGTGATCAGCCAGGAGGGCCCTTGCCAGAGCCAGGCCATGCTGTTTGGGCTTCCAGCCTTTGAAACTGTGAGCTACATAAATCTCATTTCTCTCTAAGTCCCCGCCTCAGGTATTCTGTTATAGCAATAGGAAATGGATGAATACGCAAGGTTATCAGTGGACAGGGGGACCCTTGATAACCAAAAACAAAGAAGTATTGGTTGAGGATCTACAGTTTTTTCTGAAAGAAACTCACAATTTTTAGAAAAATAAATAAATATATATATGCAAATAATAATGCTGTACAAGATAATGTATGTTAAGTACTAATTTATAAATATTTTGGGTTCCAATGAGATAGGTTATAGGATCTTAGAGCTTGCAAGTACTTCCGACACGCCTAGCTGAATTCTCCTAGTTTCCCCTGAGAAAATGAAGGTTCAGAAAGGTTAAGTAATTTGTCTAAAGTCATTCAGCTTGCATGTAGTAGAGTCAAAGCTAGACACAGTGTTAACTAATTCATGCTGAGCATTTTACACACCACAGTGCCCAGTCATGGAAGTTGAGTTGGCCCTTGAAGAGCTACATTCAGGGTCTCCAGGTAGAGCTGTGCAGGTTGGACCCTGAGCATCTCTAGTGGGTGCCAGTCCCACAGACTCTGACGACCACCATCTGAGGGAGAAGACACCCCATTAAGGGTGGGATGCATACAGAGAACCTGACGTGTGGGCGTGCTGGGGTACTGCACCTCCCTCTGGCTCTCCTGTTCCCTGAGCACAGTTATTTTGTATAGACTTAGTCCGGGGTATCCAGTGTGGAGAGCAGCAGAGCTGAGCTTGTAACTGGCATCCCAGGCACTAAATGATTTTCAGTATCAGGAGTGTAAATCTGTTTTTCCATTAAGGATGAAATAAGATCAGGGGATTTGAGCCACTCAGAGCAAACGTGACACAGCTCCCTTCTCTGATAAGGCAGTGGGGTGGCAGTCATGCGGATGGATCGGGGACAGCTGGAGATGTTCTACCTCTCACTATAGAAGCAAAAGTACAGAGAGGCAAAAGAGGTAATGGTGTGCCGTCTCTTATAGTTAATAACCTCCCAGCCCCTTCCTCCTGGTGCTGTTAATACAGATGCTTTGGTGCCCCAGAAGCACACTGTGGCCACCAAGAGCGGCCTCTTGTTGGGAAATCCATAGGCGAGGTGAGGGCGTGGCACTAAGGCCCACCCCCTTTCTGAGTGTCAATTTGGAGCTGTCCCAGAGCAGTCTTTTTTCAGCTCAAACAAAGACTAATTGTTTGGAAACTTTGAAAGGGATGTCTATTCACGCTGCCATTATTTTGGAGCTCCGTGTGGCTTCATTATACCTCGCTGTTATCCACCAAAGAGAGATGAGAAAAACCCCACAGTCCGGCTCCCTGGGCTGAGGCTTCAATGAGCTCAAGCTGGGCCTTTAAGTCCTTCAACTAGAAGTGTCTCTCAGGACAGGCCCTCTGTCACTTCCATTAGAAAATTGTTTTATAATGTGTTATGTGACAGTTTTTAAAGTCACTTCATTGGAATCATTCTTAAGATTTTTACTTAACTGTTAAATCTGTAACTCCTTAGGATCCAACCTGGATGGCGGTAGACACCCAGTTGTCATTTGCTTTGTTGGGAATAGGGCGTAAAGCTGTACTAGGATTCAAGATAAGTAAAATACAACCTTTGCCTCCTAAGACCTTATCATGGCAGGGGAGGGGAAGAGGCCGAAGGGACATGGTAGCCGGCTCTTTACGCATAACCAGCACAGTTGCATTTGATTCCCATCACGGCTCTGTAGGAGCAGCCGAAGCTCTGTTTCTTTGTCCTGCAACAGAGTGACTGTTTGTTTGTTTGGGCACTGAGGTTCCAACCCACTCACTGTGTCCGGGGTGTGTGCAGCCACACTGCTGCTTCAAAGCCAACCAAGATGGCAAACCCAGAACCGATAAAGAATTAAAGGGTGAAGTTTAAAAGGGAAAACACTTTATTTGTAGAAAAGGCAAAAAAGGCAAGGGACAGAGGTGAGGGTAGGGGGACCTGGACCTGGATACCCTTGGGCCTGTGCCCTCCGCTTTCTTGTATAAAGTGATAGAGATGCTCCCTCCAGCATCAGTCCCTGGAACTTGTCACAGCCTGATTGGCTCTCTGGACTGTCACAGATGGGTCCCAGGCCCTAAGACCCTAACCCAGGTGCCACTGTCTATGTGCACATTTCTAGGTGGGCCCACTTGTCATTGCCAGGGCCTTATCCTTGGAATTTATAGGTTGATTAGGAGGAAACTTACGTACAAGGTGGGGTTAGTGAGTGGATGTGCGCATATCTAGTGCAGTAATGTATCGACCTAGAGTGGGAATGTGTGTGTGTGTGTGTGTATTTTTATATACTAAACAAGAGTTTTCTTTGAAGTGGCTGCCTTCAGTCTCATTTGCGTTTGTTGGAGGCGAGTGAGGGGCAGCTCCCTTGGTTTCAAGCACCCGGCTTCCCCCTGTGCTCTGCCTGTTGCCTCCCCTCTTACCTTGTTAATTGCTTTCTCCAGAAAAGTTTTCACTCTTTTCAGTCAGATTTGCTGGAAAGCCCAATGAGGCCCTTTTGCCTACAGACCCTTTCGCCTGTGCACTGAGCTATATCCACAGCCCTTGTTTATTTTCTATTTTGACACAGGGTCTTGCTAAGTTGTCCGGGCTGGACTTGAATGTACCATCACCATGCCTCATTCTCCCAGGTAGCTGGGATTACAGAAATGCGCCACCACCTCTGGTTTATGATAGAGATTGATCCTTTAAGGGATTACTGTAGAACACAGTAATTAAAAGCATGCACTCCCAAGGCAGGTAACAGGAGTTTGAATCCTGGCTCTTTTTCCCACTGACTCGGGAACCTTGAGCAAGTTGCCTAATTTCTCCACACTTGGTTTTTCTCACCTGTCTCTTGGGGTTGGTAAGAGTACCTTCTCACTGGGTTGTTGGAAGGACAGACTTAGTACAATGGACACTCTTGATAAAAATTAGTTGTTAAGGGGCCAGTGAGATGGCTCAGCAGTGTAAGCACCTGCCTGGCAAGTGCGAGGTCCCGAGTTCGACTCCCGGAACCCACATACAAAAAAAGGGCCGGTGATATCACTCAGCGGCACAGGCGCCTGCTGGCGCGCGAGGTCCTGAGGTCGACCCCCGGTACGCACACACACACACACAAAAAATTAGTTGTTAATACTCATATTCTCAAACACTATCAATTAATCCATTTAATGAATACGTTTCTACCAGAAAGTATTGGGGGGAGGACAGGAACCCAGTTCTTCTAAACTAAAAATCCCATTTACTTCTCTCTATAGAACTTCCCCAAACTGCAGATAAACCAGACCAAACACGAGTGCACGGCAACTCAGGATCTGGCTCTTCAGCCCCCTGTGTGTGGCTAGCACTTCCTGCCGAGGCTGGCGAGTAGGAGGCATTCAGTAAATGGTAGGTAAGGACAACACGTTTGAACAGGAGTACATATAGACACAGCAGGATGTCCCAAACATGTTCAGAGCCTAGTTCCAGGATGCCTAGAATTTAAGAGTTATGTAATTCATTTGCTAGATTGGTTTGTCTGTTCATCTGGGTAACTTACAAACAACAGAAATGTATTTCTTACAGTCCTGTAAGCTGGGAAGCCCAAGCCCAAAGGCCAGCAGATTCAGTGTCTGGCTCATTGGTGGCATCTGGCTGCATCCTCACAGAGTTAAAGAAACAAAAGATTTCTAATAGTGTAACCGCCTCTCAACAGCCCTCCCTCCTAATGTTGTCATTTTGACCACTGGGATTTCAACATAGCTATTTTTGAGAGACACAAACATTGAGATGATAGTGGGCCATGACAAATTACTACAAATGTGGTGGCTTAGAAGGACAGAAATATGAAATGGAGGTGTCTGCATAGCTAGTTCCCCCTGGAGGCTCCTGGGAAGGATCCTTCCTCACCGCAGCAACGAGCTGCGGCCTGTCAGCCTCTTGGGACCAAGGAGTAAGTGGCTTCATACCTTCCTTCTGCCTGGTGCCCTCTGTGACAGCCCAATGTGACAGTGAGTGTGTGAGTGTGTGAGTGAAGTTCTGGACTATAGATGTGACATCCCTTCCCTGGGCACCAGGGAGCAGAGGGCAGCCCGACCACAGCTTGAACTGAACCTGGGCTCCGGTTTCAATGCAGTAGGTGGAATGGAAGTGACAGTTTTGTTCTGTGACATCAAGGTGAGGTTTATACTGCGTGGAGTACTCCTCATCCAAATCCCAAGTGTTTGAGATTTCAGGGTTTTTGTTATTGTTATTGTTGTTGTTTTTGATTTTGGAATATTTTCATATACAAGATATGATAAAAAACATAGTAAATGCATACAGTTATTATCATAAAAGACACACTGCCATTAATTCCCCTCAGAATACACCCCCTCACTTCAAAAACACTTATCCCACATTCTTGCAACTCTCTGAAGCAGTTCTGGAGTCCTCTTTTGTGAGTGTCTTTTGTCTTGGCTGCCTCAATGTCCTGAATCAATTCAAAGTCTTTCCTTTTCATGGTTATTTTTACTTTGGGGAAAAGCCAGGTGCCAGATGCGGTGAAGAAGGTGGATGAGGGCACACTGTGATGTTTTTATGAGCTGACCTGTCTGCTGGATGTTCCTACTCAACAGCATTCACGGTATTTTTATCATACCTTATAAAGACTCATGAAAGAGGACTTTCAGAACTGCTTCAGAAAGTGGCAAGAATGATGGGATAATTGTGTATGAAGCCAGAAGTGTTTTGAGGAGGATTAATGGCAGTGTGTCTTTCCTTGCAGTAAATTTTTAAAAATATAAATATTCAAATGGATGCAACTTGAGACCATACTCATAAGTGAAATAAATCAGACTTGCATGTGTAAACATCATATTGTCTCCCTAGTGTGAGAGACTGAAAGAGTAAATAAGATCCAAAATGTACAATAGATATGGTGAAATGCAAAGAAACTGTTCAAAAGGAAAGAGAAACTGGGATGGGGGAAAGGAGAAAAGAAGGAAGGGAAAAGGAAAAAAAAAAATATATATATATACAAGATAGTTAAGATAGTTATACTACTAATTGCTATTTGTTCGTTGAAAAGAAAGGTCTGTGCTTATATTGTTTGATCAATTTTTCATGCCTATATCTTGTAATCTGAGCAACTACTTTGAAGATAATAATATGCAATGCATTAACCATTGTTACTCTCCTATCTATCTTATTTTGAAATTTTGTATCATTGTTTTTATTGCTTTTTCTCTTTAAAATAAAAAGAAATTTAAATATTCATTGCATATTTTGGTCACCCTTTGTACATAATAAGATGGCTTGGGAGGGGACCCAAGTGCCTGAACACAAATTGATTTATATTTCATACATATATATGAAAGTATATGTCATATATATATCATGTATGATATATATATATATAATATATCACATAGCCTCATAGCCCATGGGTAACTTTATACCATGTTTTACTGTGCCTTTCTTTTGATTTGCCAGTCACCAGTTCTAGGCGGTCAGATATGGAATTTTCCACTTGTGACATCATGCTACACTCAAAAGTTTTTGGAATTTGGAGCATTTTGGATTTCAGATTTTTTAATTAGGGATAGCATTAAAAATTCAAAGAGTATTTATAAGGAATGCCTAAAAGGAAGAAATAAAAATCACCAGTAATCTCGCTGTGTCCTGATACAGTATGTGTTGCTTCCTCTTGTCTTTACTGCTCCCCCTCTCACCCTTGTGTGTGTGTGTGTGCGCGTTCTCTCTCATCTGACAGTGGCTGGCGTTTATGGCTCTCCTATCACTGTTCAGCACTGTGCTAAGCACCTGACAAGGCTCATTTCACTTGACTCCTATAGAAAACCTAAAGCGGGGGTGGAAGTACAGCGAACAGCATTATGCACATGGAAAGACTGGAGCTGAGTTGAGGTCACATTTTATACGCAGGTGACCCTGTGCTTTGGACACTTAACACAACGTGAGCATCTCTCACACCGTTAGTTGTTCTTTGGAAGCAGGACCTTTGGTGGTTTTGTCCCATCCAGAGTATATTGTTTACCTAACACTTACCTCTTTGGAGCACTGAAAGTCTCCTCTAGCTTTCTTGTGATATAAGTGATCCTGTGAGGGCCATCCTAACGCGTAAATCTTCACAGGCTGACTCACCGGAAGCAGAGGCATCAGGTCTAAAATAATGAATGATTTTGGAGCCACTGACTGGTCGAGATGAACAAGCTTCAAGGAGTTTATGTTCCACTTTGCATTTCTGTCTGTTGGCTGTAAGTCTGTTGCTCTCACCTCCGTATTTTATGCAATAAAAGATACTTTATCTTCCCTTTTAAAGATTTGGTTTTGAAGTAGCCAATCAGTATGGGACACTTGGGTCTACCAATAAGAAACAGCAGAAAGAAATAAGGAGTGAATGGACCAAGAGAGCAGAAAGTAGGAAAATATGTATTAAAATTCAAAACACAGGCTTCTCATGTGGAGCAGACACCTGCGATTGTTCTTTTCTTTTTTTGTTATCCTACAGGCAGTAGATTCTTTTTTTAATTAAATTTCTGCCCCAGTGTAAGTGTTGGCTGGTTGTCAGTTTGTTGTTAAGACGGCGAGGAGAAACATGAACTTGCGAGCTGAGAAGGGTACGAGGGCCCGGCGTGTCCTTGCAGTTGTGTGGGTGTCTGTTATGTTACTCTGAGTATCGAGCTCTGGAAGTAGCCTTGCAACCGGTGCACTGCGGAGTTCGTGTCAGTGGTAGCTGGATGTGCCGCACACCAATTGGATAAGGGGGCCAGACCCTGGGGAAACAGGCAGCCAGCCCGTCCGTCTGAATCTACTCACCCCAGAATATGCAGTAAATCACGGGGAGAAATGAGCCTCAGGAAGTGACAAGTTTTAGGGTTACTCATTGTACTTATTTAATAAGCACACAGCAGACCCAAACAATCCAGACCAGACTGGACCAGACCAGGTATCCTCCCATCTCCTGGGTAACCCAGCAGGGGCCTTGGCTGCCTCCAAGGGTCTCCATTTATCCTCATCCCACTTATCCTTGACATTGTCTTTGTCGCACTTAAGACTAGAAGTGTGAGCCCTCTGACTGCAGGCATCAGCTGGGGCTTGTGCCAGGAGGGTAGGCCCTCGCCAGAGCAAGGGGGACCTGCATGTGCACTGGAGCCAGAAAAATTCTGGCAGGGCAGAGTAAGATTGCAGATCAGCCCCTCCCCCATGAAATATGAGAAGTGATGGGGAGACAGTCTTGGGAAGCTACTATAAGGATCAGGAAGAGAAAGCTCCTTTTGCAGACTAAAGCAAGCACAGGTCTACTACCCTGCAAGGCTGAACTCAGTTTCCAAATAATCAGATACCTAGGGCCTGGGGAGTTGCTGGTGTCTTCTACCTTCACAGTAACTTCAGGCCTTGGCACACATTTGTAGTCCTAGCACTCAACAAGCTGGGACAGGAGGATCCCTTGAGTCCAGGAGTTCGAGACTATTCGATGCAGCATAACAGACCCTGTCTTATAAAAACCCAGGTCACTCAGGAGGCAGAAAACTTTCAGGAATACAGAATAAGTGTGTGTACTGCAAGCTGAGTTCTGTAACCATTTCAGGGCCTGAAAACTTTCTGGGAAGGTAGAAGCTGTCGTCGTGGTGGCCAGCGTAGTAACCGTTAGCCACAAGTGGCTGCTACGAATTGCCATGTGAGAAGTGAAGATAAGCAACTGAATTTTAAATTTTAATTTATTCTAATTAATTTTAATTTACAAAATCACCTGGCTATTGTGTTGGGTAGTATGGAGATGACAAAAACATAAACCTTTTTCTGTTTCGATAACTAACATTGGCAAAAGTTCACATCTCCTTGTTTTAGGTAAAATTTTGACCCGTGTTATTTCGAAGAAGTCAAGTGTTGTCCTTTATTCATAAAGGAATGGTAGTGGTGGTGTAGCTCAGTGGTGGAACACTTGCCTAGCACGTGGGAGGCCCTGAGTTCAAGTCCCAGTACTGAAAAAAAAGAGAATGGTCAAGCAGAATTTTGGCAAGGAGGGGTTGAGTAGGGGCAGTTGCCTCAGGGTTGCCTCACCAGCAATGAGTTTGTTTGAAATGCAACCTACTTTATGCGCTCTGTTGGGGTGCTCATCCCACTCCTTCCGGCTTGGTAGCTCGGAGCTCCTGTGCTCAATAGGCTTGATTTTCACACAGCTGGGTTATCTTGGTGTAAAGCTATCTGCTTCATCTTCCCAATTTCCCTGCTCTTCCAGCTGTGAGTGCTGATCAAGTATGACAGCATCTATGACGTGCACACGGAGAGAAATAAACAAATTGCAACTTTATAGAGAAAAAGGGCTCCCTGCAAAAGGCTCCTAATGGTCCTGTTATAGTCAGGGTTTGCAAAGGAATAGATTTAACACAAGACACATAATTTATAGGATTATTTTATAATATTCACCCAAAAAGTCCAATGCAGAAGAGTGCAGGAAATCTGTTCATGCACTAGAGACTCAAAGAATCCAGCTGAGGGCCTGGATCCCACAGCAATGTCCACCACGAGTCAAGCTGAAGACCCAGAGCCCATGGCAATGACTCATGCAAGCCTGTATCAAGGATCTGGACTGGGAAGGCCCAAAAGTCAGTGGTGGAAGCCAGAAAGTCTGCACCAGAGGCAGGAAGGATCTGTGCCGGCAGGCTGAGGGATCTGCACTGGAGCCAGGAAGGAATGCTCAAGGTAAGGACCAGAGCTCCCCCGAAGAGACCCGCAGCCATCCTCAGTGACAGCAAGGACCTGAGCTCCTCTGAGGATGAAAACAGCTGAGTTCAAATCAGGAAAACCAGCATGACAAGCTTCTCCAGGAGAATCAACAGCACCACCTCTTCCTCTCCAGTTCTCCTTTCATGCTGTTGGCAACAGTCCTCAGGGGCCCTCCACACCCAGCACCAGGTGGATTCAGTTCAGCTGGGTGTTCCAAGTTGACCATTAGTTAATCCACCACAGGTCCCAAGTGTAGTTTATCTTTCTCATTTCTTGATAAAGTGGGTTCTCGCCTGTTCATTCTACAGTTGTAAGAAAAGGAATTAATCCTGACTATGGCGATTTACCTTGAGGCAGGATGATTTAGTCTGTTAAGAGTTTCCACTCATATGCAAACTATTTATCCTAATAACTATTTAAGAACTCATAGAATGGTATCTTTGATGTTCTCCTCTTATTTTCATAATTTTTTAAAGCAATAGGCATTTGGTTGAACAAGAAATTTGCCTAGCTTTCCTTAGGCGCAGTAAAGACTAAAGAAGCAGTCCATCTACTTCTGTGATTGCAAGGCGGGCCTTTTCATTGCCCCTTGTCACTGATGAGGGCATGGGAACTATAGTCAATCTGTGACAGCCCGATAGCTCTTGCTCAAGAACAAGAAAGATTTTGTAGAATCACAGCCCTGGACAGCTGCACTCATATTAGACACAGCAAGAGTGGAAGTTTTCCAAGGAAGGGCATTTTAAAAATTGAGGGAAATTCCTTCAGATGCGAGTTATGATAGGGCATTCCCATCAGCATAAGTCTAGTCCCGATAAATGCAAAAGTGGGAGAAAATTTTCTAATGATGATGAAACAGTCAAATGACAAGACGACAAACAAGGCATCCTTTGTAGGAAGCACCGAGCCAAAGGCTGAATGAGGGAGAGCACTGGAAAGTCTGAGAAAACTGAGCTGAGTTAACATCTGCTCTTTATGTTTATTAGAAAGGGGCAAAGGCCATTTGACCTTGTTACTGCTGACTAAGATGTTACTGCCTACTTCCTGGCAGTTGGATACTTTCTAAAATCTAGTGTTATCTTGGTTCTTTGATGCCCTCATTCTGAGTGTGATACTGCAGGAACATTGCACATCGACTGCAGAGAGATGGCTTGTGTAACAATTAGGGTCTTTTACCCACCAATTTTTGATACAGAAAAGGAGAAAACAATGATGTCAGTCATCAGTTTCTTCTACGTGTTGTCAAATAGTCAAAGGACTTGGCTATTTTATCTAGTGCATACAGGCTGCAATGAAAATTAAGAAAGTGAAGATACCGAGGCAAGGAAGACAGCCAGTTAGTGTTTAGCTTGCCATGTTTCTCCATGTCATGGAATTGTTGGGTATAAACTTTATTCAAAAATATCTGGCACCACAAAGAGAGAACCTCTGGTTGTGAGATGCATGGTTGACATAAAGTCAAAACTAACCGTGTGCATGGGATGAGGACAGCTTCCTGATCTGACACTTCAGAGAGCCTGTACTCTGTTTCTGCCTGTCTGGAGGACGTCACTGCTTTCTGTCTCTCCCTCCTCATCTGACCAGGCCTGGACAACAAGGTGCTTCGTAGGCGTCAGCTCTTGCCTGCTACTGCCATGGCACACCGTAGTGTGAGATGTTAGAAAGCAAGCTATTGGAACATACCAGAATGGCAGGAGAGAATCACAGCTCAAGGGAAGCAGAGACCCATGGGTCCACTTGTTTCTCAGAGCAAGAAGTTTCGGAGGGTGGGTTCAGTGAAGGCCGAAGGCAAGAGCAGCAACTCCCTCAGTTTCCTAAGGGGCTCTCTCTTCTCAGACGCTGATTTTTGCTGGACATTATGAAAAGCAAATGATAAAGTAGCAGAACCAAAGGGACTGGAAAGGGAAGGCAGCATTAGCACAACTCAGACGTTGTCTTCTCAGGGAAAGCCTCTGTTACTTTCTCCCGAGCCATCCTGGAAGTAATACCGAGATTTTTGCATTCCTTCCAGAAGAAAATCCACTTTTCAGGCATTAGTAAGTGTATCAGTCATGGTCCGCTCAGGGGACAGAACCCACCGAGTTATTTTATTTTATTTATTTATTTTTTTGTGTGGGTACCGGGGGGTCGACCTCAGGACCTCGTGCACCAGCAGGCGCCTGTGCCGCTGAGCGATATCACCGGCCCTTTTTTCGTATGTGGGTTCTGGGAGTCGAACTTGGGCCCTCGCGCTTGCCAGGCAGGAGCTTACGCGGCTGAGCCATCTCACCGGCCCCCACCCAGTTATTTTAACTGGGAGAATCTGATGTGAAGAATCCTTAACTAAACTCACCAAGAGGGGGTCCGAGCGGATCACAGGGTTAGCCATGGCAGGGCCATGGCACCCTTAATATTGTCCCGGGCTGCGGGGACCAGGGAAGAGGCTGAGGTATTAACATTGAGACGCCAGGAGGAAGAGCTCACCCAGCAGGCACTCACACCATGGAGGAGGTGTTGCTGGTGTCTGTGAGCTCAGGAGAGGGTCTGCGGGGCCGGACCCTGGGCAGGGAGGAGGGGATCCCCACAGCCAGGGCTGGCATCCGAGGGGTATGAAGCTGGTTTTGCCAGCACTGGAAAAACTAAACTGGATTTTGCTGCTCCTCCTGCTGCTGTTGGAGCTAAGCACCCTGACAGGGCCTGCAGCTCGGCTGCATGGGAGAAGGACAGGACCTGTGACTTTCCCCAGCACCCCTTGTTGGCAGAGTCCGAAGGAGAAGCCGGGCCATGCTTACATGAAAATCCAGTCCAGAATCAGGGAGAAAGGTGTGGGAGGGTAGATTAGAGGCTGAGAAACAAACTCTTATTTCCTGGCATAGCAGATCGAAGAGATCTCACTGAAGGTTCTCTAGAGCACTAGGAGAGGATTCAGAGTGCTCGGTCCCAGCATGGCATTAGTCCCTTCCCCAAGTCGGTCCCCAGTTAGTGTCCCTTCTTCGGTGTCTCTTCCCTGAGTCCTTCTCTATAGTTCTGGTCCCTTTTAGAAGTGAAGCTGATTTACCCATTTACCCTGTAAACAGGAATGATTAGTGCCCGCCTTCGAAGGGAGTAAACTGTGAGATATATTTTTACATCAAAGCTGAGGTCTTCACTTCCTATCAGAATAAAAAGGAATGAATGGTGAAGATTAAAACTATACATTATAATGAGATAAGATGAATTTAAAGACAAATAACGGGGAAATATTTAAAATAAGAAAATCAGAAGTCTAATATACATTAGAATTAATGAAAAACAATAAGTAATAAATAAATGAGCATTTAAATACTAGCTAGAGAACAAATGAAATTCAAAGTTTTAAAAATGAAACAGAAACACAAAAGAAAATTAAAATCAATGGAAAACACTTTACAATAAACTAGTAAAATGGAATTAAATTGCTTTTGCCAAAGAAAAGGAAGTAATTTTAAGTTAATTTTAAGATAAGACAAAACATGGAAAGATAGAAACAAAGCTTAAATGTAATAGCAAATATAATAACTACCATTTATTAGGCATTTAAAGGATAAACGAGAACATTTGCTAAGTGCCGTCAGGGTAGTATCTCATTTAAACTCGCATTACCCTCACTAGGCAGGTGTTATAGCTCTCCCCATAATTCACAGGGGAGAGAATATTGGAGCATTCTCACAGCTTGTGAAAGTAGGGAGCTGGAATTTAAATTCAGCTGAATCTGACTAGATGCAAAGCCCAAGTTTTATAGAAAAGGTAGGAGACAGTGTACAGGAGAAACAGGAAAAGACAAATTAAAGTTAACTGGTACAGGCCGATGAGATAGCTCAGCGGCATAAGCGCCTGCCTGGCAAGCACGAGGTCCTGAGTTCGACTCCCGGTACCTGCATATAAAAAAAAAAAAAAAGAAAAAAGAAAGTTAATTGGTACATCGTGTTCAATGAGCTCCCCAAGTAATTCTAAAATAGTGATTTAGTTGACAAAAAATATCTGTGATCAAGAGAAAAAGAGCAAAATCAGAAAAGGTCAGAGGAAACTGAAAGACTCAAGGATCCAAGGAATTAATAACAGTTTAAAACTCCCCTGTGAAACCAGCTCTACCCAAGTCCTCCCTTCCCGGGCCCGGGCCCCTGGTCTCGCCGAGCTTCAGCCATTTCCTGCGCCTTTGCCTTACACTAAAGAAATGGCTGGGGATAGTGGTGGAGAACCCCTGGCACACATGTTACTGTGCTTTTCTTTTAAGACAAAAGATATTAATGTAGAGTTGTTTTTTCTAAACAAAATCTTCAGTATTCACGTTGCAGTGAATAATAATCTTCATTTATTGTGGTGTTGACACTTTGCAATAAATAAGTGGGTTTTGGGTTGCAGTTTGGGCACTCAATCTCTAAAAGGTTCGCCATCACTGGCCTAGAGCCTCCATCTTCTGTCTCGCCCGACCAAGAACTTCCTGATTAACAGTTGGACATGTGTTGCCTCAACATCCCAGCTCAGCCCGGCCTGCAGGTCCAAATGAGGTCATGTTCACATTAATGCCCACATCTCTTCTATTCCAAGACCCCACACGCAATGCTCACATAGAAATTCAGGCCTTGTTAAGTTCTGTTCCTCTCTCTCTCTCTTTTTTTTTTTTTCCTTTATGTGGGTACTGGGAGTTGACCTCAGGACCTCGTGCTTGCCAGGCAGGCGCTCACCCTGCTGAGCCATCTCACCGGCCCAAGATCTGTCCCTCTCTTATCCCTCGGAATCCCCAGGAAAGGATTTTCTGTGTGTTCAAGCAGCTTCTCCCTGTTCATATCTATTTCTTTGACTAGTGCCAGTGTTTCAGTTCTGATGTTCTGGGAGAGTAGTCTGAAAGTCTAGGCACTCCAGGAAGCTATGGGCAGGTTTCCCACAGGATGAGCTTCGCTGGGTGGAGGGTGTCTTAGTTATTTTTCTCCCATCACTGAGACAAAATACCCAACACTCAAAGTTAAAGAGGGAAAGGTTTACTTAGCTCACAGTTTGTACAGGTTTCAGTCCCTAATCAGCTGGCTCCAAGGCAGAGGGGCACATGGCAAAGGGGCAATAGTTCATGGTGGTACAAGACAGCAAAAGCAAGCAAGCAAGGGGGAGACAAGGCTCTTTCAGCCCCTTATACTGTAAGCAGGCTACCTGCCCTTGGGCGGGTATAGCACTCACACCCTTAATCCTAGCTAGAACTACATGAAACCAGTCAGTGGACTGATTTAGTAATCACACACACTCAATCCCAGCATCACGCACTCTAGATTCAGCCACCTCTGAAAAACCCCTATAACCGCATGAGGCTTTGGGGGGACATCTCGACACAAACCATAACAGCAACTGGGTTAGCATGGTCCATCCCACAGACTCCCAACTCACCGAAGAGCCCGAGAAGTCACAGCAGGAAATGGGTTTGCACTGGCATGACACGTGTTTCCCCAGCAGGGTGGGTTGTGCATCAGTGTGACCTCTCTGCCTCTTAGGAATGTTTTGGAGATGTTGGTTGTTGAAGGATTGCGTATATGATATGCTCATTTCCTAGGGTGTAATAAGCTACGGACAAACTTCTAAGCAGTAACACAGGTTTGGCATGCGGAGCGCCAAAGTTTACGTGTATGTGTGCATGTAGGACAACTTCTAGGCAATATAAAGTTATAAAATAATACCAATAATACAATAAGCCTTGTCATAACTAGGATGATCATGTATCTTGTTTGCACTGATTAATTTTGGTTGGTCTTGTACTCCAACATTATGCATAGTATCTCCTTTTGCCCTTAAAAGTTACCATGTGGTCAGTCTAGCCATGCTGCAGTTGGAGACCCCACTTGTAATTGTATAAAATGAATTAAAGGGGTGAGCCACCAGACAGCAGGGAGCTTCTGGGTTGAATAGCTCATCACAGCCTTGTTGTCGCACCACTGTGGGCAGCTTTCTGGGCTGGCTTACGTATCCATAGGGACCATTCTGGGTCTCCATGCCAGCAGGAAGGAAGAGTGCAGAAGCAGCAATTCTAGGAGCCTCCCAAAGTGCTGGTCTCCAGTTCCTAGAGATTGGGCTTGGAGACTATTCGGAGTACACGAACGCAGTCCTAGACAGGTCGTCTGCCATCTCGCACTCTTCCTTGGCCTTCCTCACATTGCTCTTCCCCAGAGCAGAACTTCAGCACCTACATGTAAAGCAGCTAAGCTTGAAAGAATGACTTACCTAGTACTTCGCATTAGAATTCAAGTTATCATCACAGTTACCATCGACAATCCTATAAAAGTTAGTATTTATTAAGAGATTTCTATGGGCCAGCAATTTACATCAACAGCAGCATTTCCAAAGAAACGTCACATAAATATAAATGAAACACACTGTGGACTCTGTTGTGATGCACATCCTACAACTGTGTAGAGGTGGAGAGCTACCCATATGTAGTTATATAGGAAATATTTAGGTTTGGTCTTGACTTTTTTTTCTTTTATAAAAATAAAAACTTCAGAATTTTTATTCAAATTGAATTTTGTCTTTGACTCAAATCATTCACTTATCATGTGCCCCAAATCTATTTGATAGCAGGTATATTTCAATGTTCTATATCGTATTGACTTAGGCCCCGTATGAAGGCCGAAATAGCCAGAAACTCTGGGACCAATCATTGGAAGGTAATCAAGTTTCAGTAGCCCAAGACTGAGTTGATCTTAATAACTGACCTTAGTCTCAGCTACCCCTGGTTTCCGTTAATAGGATTCCTGCCATAATTCCATGAATATGCATATGTAAGGGTGAGTGTATGACTGTACACAGTGTTTGCACACATGTGTGCTTATGCTTATACTGGAAGGGTTTGGACATGATGCTTTTGCCTTTGCTGGTATTTTACCTGATGTGCTTTCCCTGGAAAATAATCCTTGAGGGAATCCCTCTACTGATCTTTGACGCAACGCGAATAAAGGGCTAATAACTGCTCTGTAAATATAGTTGCGTCTCAGCTTATGATAGGGTTATGTGTCCTATAAACCCATCATAAGTTGAAATGAGAAAAAACTTTGCAAGCTACACCTCTGACAGGGGACTAATATCTAGAATTTATAAAGAAGTCAAGAAAAGCAGACCACTCCAAAATAAGAGACTCAGTCAAAAAATGGGGGGGCCGGTGAGATGGCTCAGCGGCGTCAGCGCCTGCCTTGCAAGCGCGAGGGCCCGAGTTCGACTCCTGGAACCCACATACGAAAAAGGGGCCGGTGATATCGCTCAGTGGCACGGGTGCCTGTTGGCGCGCGAGGTCCTGAGGTCGTCCCCCTGGTACCCACAAAAAAAAAAAAAAAAAAAAAAAAAATGGGCAACTGAAGTGAACAGACACTTCTCAGAAGAAGTGCAGATGACCAATAAATACATGAAAAAATGCTCAACATCTCTAGCTATCAGAGAAATGCAAATTAAAACTACAGTGAGATACCATTTTACTTCAGAAAGAATGGCTATTATCAAGAAATCAAATAATAACAAGTGCTGGAGAAGATGCAGGGCAGGGGGAAGGAACTCTTCTACATTGTTGGTAGAATGTAAACTAGTACAATCACTATGGAGATTCTTCAAAAATCTAAAACTAGAAATTCCGTTTGACCCAGCTATTCCCCTTCTAGGTCTCTTCTCAAAAGAGTTAAAGACTCTCCTTACTTAAAGAGTTAAAGACATCATATTACACTGACACATGCATACCCATGTTTACAGCACACAACTCCTAATAGCTAAATCTAGGAAGTAGGCCATATGTTCATCAATAGACAAATGAATAAAGAAATTGTGGTGTTTATACTTAATGGAGTACTACTCTGCCATGAAAAAGATAAATTTGAGTCATTTGTAGGAAAATGGATGCACCTGAGACCATAATGTTAAAATCAGACACACAAGCTTAGGTGTCCCATGATTTCTCTTACATGAGAAACCTAAAGCAGAAATAATTTTTAAAACAAACAAAAAGACAAATAATAGGAAACAGGGAGATACATCAGTTGCAATCGGGAAAGGTCTCTAGAGATAGAGGAAGGGGGCGGGGAGGAAAAGGGGAATGAAAAGAATTAAGATATGCTAAACACATGTACCTACTCCCAAGACGAATGGAAACATTATGTACTGCAAAGATGTACGAATATAAAAATTTTTAAAAGCCCTATATTCATCCCCCCCAAATGCATTTAATGTACCTCACCTCTGAGCAGTCTGCTTTGTGCTGGTCTACCTTAACTTTTCTCAGAACACTTACATTAGCCTACAGCTGGGCAAAATCACCAAATGAAGTCTTGTTTTATCGTAGTGTAACAGCTCATGGCATCAATGGAACACTGCACTGAGGGCTTAAAGCAGGCTGGACGCACGGGTGTGCTTTCCCATCACCGCAACATCAGACACGTGTAGGTTAAGGTGGGGACCACCTGATACGCTGAATGAAAAACTGCAGTGTTGCAAAGTGGTAAAGAATAACGTGGTTCAGATTCTTGTTTCATGTGTTTTCCATGTGGACATGAGAAACGGTCTGGCCACCTTCTGTATGAGTTTTCCTGCACCACGCACCAGGAGTTAGTTGCTCCTGTCCACTTTGTAACGGAACATCCTCCTGCGCCTGGGCTCTCCTGCCGTGATCCTTGCCACCTCCGCACTGGCGATTCTGTCCGCCCGCGACTGGACCCAGCTGGACTCTACAGGAAATGCCTGGCGGTCTCGCCGCGCGAGGAGTCAGGCTGGCTGCTCCGAACTGAGCAAGTTTATTTATTATTTGCAGAGAGGACGGGATAAATGAGGAGCCTTAGGGAAATAATTTTTACAGGTAGTATTCAGTCTCAAACTGCAGCCCACGTCTCAGCTATTTCCTCATGATTTTTTATGCAAGGAAACACAGGGGAGATGTTTTATTTTTGTCAGAAAGATCTACTATCTTGGGTAGATCTGATTCTCTCCCAGCTATGTTTTTCTTGTTAAATTTCATTGAAATCCTGAGCCCAATTTTGGAAATATGGTTTCTTGTTCTTGCTCCAGCTCTAATTTGCTGGATTATAACAGGTAATATCTTTACCCCCTCTAGGCTTGTTTCCACACAAGCAAAAATAAGAATTAGGACATCTAGCCTACATGAAAAAGAAGTGGCAAGGCAACATGGGAGATGACTTTTGAAGTTATGGAAGAAGGAAATAGCATACGCTACTAATAATAATTCCCATTATTCTAGTTAAACCTGCCCCGAGAATAAGGATCGTTACTGAAATTTTAAGGAATGAGCAAAAACTACAAGTGATTTTTAATGCATGGATGCATCTGAAGCGAAGCAGAGTGCCTCTCCTACACCTGACCCCATTCATAGCTTTCACCTACAGCATCAAAAAGCCAGATGACGTATTTTGAAAGGGAATTTGAAGTATAAATATTACAACGTTTTCGTAGAATAAGAAGAGGCTTTTCAATCTCATTTAAGGAGATAAAAGAGAAAGAAACATCAAATTTGAAATTTTAAAAACTTCATCCTCTTGACATTCCAGAAACTAAGCTTTCCCAAAGGCAGAAACTCTCCTCGCCTTTTACTGCCTCCTTCCCACAGTGCCTAACATAGCTCTGTGAGAAGCGAAAGGGCCCATACACGGTTGATGACTGCATCAAGGAATGTCAACATGGATGAAGTAAAAAAGAAATAAGTGAATATAATGAAAGTGTTGTTGTCCCCTCCACCCCCCACAGTGCTGGGGATTGAACCCAGGACCTGGGCACTGAGCTACAGCCCCAGCCCTTCTTTTTTGGGTGGAGGAGGGGACAGAATCTGACTTAATCACTAAATGCATAGGCTAGGCTCAAAGTTGCAGTCCTCCTTCTTCAGCCTCCCAGAATGCTGAGATTACAGGCAAGCACCACCATACCTGATTGTTTGTTTGTTTGTTGTTTGTTTGTTTGTTTTTTCATTTGTTGTAATAGAAGTTGATTGTAGAAAATTTATAAAATGAAGATAAGTATGAAAATGAAATTTTTCCTATTGTAAATATTTCGATGTATTTACGTCTTTTTATGTGCAGAGATATATATGCATACACACGTATACGGGTGTTTGTGTATACATCTATACCAAATTTTTTATAACTTGACAATCTAGTATTAAAGTTGTGATTAACTGCTTCTTCAATTAATATTCTACTGTAAATATTTTCTTTGATTAAAATGTTGTTAAAATATCATTGATGCACCTTGATATAATTAAATTTACTTGTAGAGTATTTAAGTTGTAGAGAATTTAAGTTTTCATTATTAAAAATAACCCTGTGTAAGTATGTGATGGTTTTCTTGCACATAAGTCTTAAGGCTGTCTTAGTTTATTTCCTTAGACTATTAGGAATTATTGAAGTATCCCTTAAATTATTCCTTAGAATAATTTCCTAGACGTAGAGAAGAAGGCTATTCTTCAAAATCTTGGTTCTCTTTGCCTTGCGTTCATTGATCTCTTCTATGTTTTCTTTTGTGCCCACTATTTATCAGTGTGTTTTGTTGGAGAAGGCAAAGCTTGCCTCTCCTGCTAGGAAGCATTCATAGCTAGTTCTCTCCCCTTGTCTCCTGAAGGGGAATAGAAAGAAACACAGAGGGAGCTTTGAGAAATTTACTTCAGAGAATCAGCAATGCAAAGTCTCCCAGCAATGTAATGTCTGGGACCAAATAGCTTCACTGCTGAATTTCACCAAACTTTTAAAGAACATACACCAATTCTTCTCAAACTGTTCCAAAAAACTGGAAAGGAAGGAATTCTCCCAAACTCATTCTATGAGGCCAGTATTACCTTGATACCAAAGTCAGACAAGGACATCACAACAGAAAAGAACAGTACAGACCAGTATTTCTGATTAACATAGAGGCATACATTCTCAACAAAGACTAGCACACCAATTCCACAAGCACATCAAAAGATTACACACTGTGACCAAACTGGAGTTATTTCAGGGTTGTTAAGGATGGTTCAATATATGCAAATCAATAAACCTAATGCATTGCATTAACAGAATGAAGGAAAAAAATAATATGACCAGCTCAATAGATGCCCCCCCAAGGCATTTGTGTTAACTTTCCATCATTGTGAGAAATACCAGAGAAAAACAAGTTAAAAGAGTAAAAATTTATTTTTGCCTCATAGTTTCAGAGGTTTAGTTCATGGTCAGCTGTCTCCATTCCTGTTAGGCCTGTAGTGATACATAAACACTATGGTGTAAGGGAATGGCAGAGGAAAACTAACCACCTCATGGCAGCCAGAAAGCAGAGAGAAGGAGAAAGTGCCAGAGAGATCAAATTAAGATGTCAGTATATTAATCTGATAAGTGGGGACCCCCATGATCCCACCACTTCCCAAAAGCCTATCAAAAACCAAGTCTTCAAAACACTAAGACTTTTGGGAGACATATTGGATCCTAATCATGACAGTATTTAGTAAAATGAACATCCCATCATGATTAAAAAAATCTCAAAAAGTTAGGTAGCGAAGAAACATACCTCACCACAATAAAGGCTGTGTAATATACCCACAACCAACATCTTCCTGAATGGGGAAAGCTGAAATATTTTCCACTAGCCAGAGAAATAAGACAAGAGAAAGACATGAAGTCATCCAAATAAGACAGCTGAAGATCAAATTGTCCCTCTGTGCATACATCGTGATTTTTTATAGAGAGAAACCTAAAGACTACAGAGAGAGAGACAGACAGACAGACACACACACACACACAGAGACAGACACAGAGACAGAGACAGAGAGAAATCAATTCAGTAAAGTTACAGGGTAAAAAAAAACAACATAAAAAATCAGTGGGATTTTTATATACCAATAATGAAATACCTGAGAAAGAAACCAAAAGAGAATTTCTATTCACTATAACTATCAAAAATAACTCCAGTAATAAATTAACTAAGGAAGTGAATGATCTATACAAGGAAAATTACAAAACACAGATGAAAGAAATTAAAGATAGGGCCGGTGAGATGGCTCAGCAGCATAAGTGCCTGCCTGGCAAGTGTGAGGGCTTGAGTTCGACTCCCAGAGCCCACATACGAGAAAAGGGCCGGTGATATCGCTCAGCGGCACAGGCGCTTGCTGGCACGGGAGGTCCTGAGGTCGACCCCTGGTACCCACACACACAAAAAAAAGAAATGAAAGATAATACCCAGTAAGTAGAAATACATCCCATGTTTATAGATTAAAACAACTACTACTATTAAAATGTTCATACTATATAGATTTAATGTGAATACCTATCAAAATATGAATGACGTTCTTCACAGAAATTTTTTAAACTCTCCTAAAATTTATATAGAGCTCCTGGAGGCTCTAAGTAGCTGAATGAATCCTGCGCAAAGAAGAACAAAGCTAGAGGCATTAGAATACTTCAGTTCAGGGCTGGCGAGATGGCTCAGCGGCGTAAGCGCCTGCCTGGCAAGCGCGAGGGCCCGAGTTCGACTCCTGGAACCCACATACAAAAAAGGAGCCAGTGATATCGCTCAGCGGCACGGGCGCCTGCTGGTGCGTGAGGTCCTGAGGTCGACCCCCGGTACCCACAAAAAAAAAAAAAGAATACTTCAGTTCGATACGTACTTTAAAACCACAAAAACAGACACACAGAAAAATGGGACAGAGAACCCAGAAATAAATCCACATATTTATGACCAACTCATTTTTAACAAAATATTAGCAAGAACATACCTTGGAAAAAGAAAAATATCTTTAATAAATGGTGCTGGGAAAACAGGATATCCATATGGAGAAGAATGAAAATAGACCCCTGTCTCTTGTTATCTTTTCTAGAAGAAAATATAGGGAAAATGTTCCAAAATATATGTTTGGGCAAAGACTTTTTTTTTTGTATGACCCTAAAAGCACAGGCAACAAAAGCAATAATTGACCATCATTGGATCATATCATACTAAAAAGCTTGTATGCAACAAAGGAAAGAATCAACAGAGTAAGGAAATTTTGCGAAGTACTCAACCTACAAGGGAATTATATCCAGATAGAAAAGGAACTCAAACTCAATAGCAATAATAATACTGATAATAATAATAATAATAATAATAATAATAATGGCAAATGACCTGAATACATATTTCTCAAAAAACATACAAATGGCCAGTAGAAGTAAAATAAAAAGTGCTCAGTACCACTAACTATCAGGGAAATGCAAATCAAAACATGGTGAGATGTCATCTTACCCTAACAAGAGTGGCTGCTCTCAAAAAGACAGAAAAGGGCCGGTGAGATGGCTCAGCAGCCCAAGCGCCTGTTGGCAAGCGTGAAGTCTTGAGTTCGACTCCTGGTACCCACATAAAAAGGAAAAGCCGGTGATATCACTCAGCGGCACAAGCGCTTGCCCAGCAAGTGCGAGGTCCTGAGTTCGACTCCTGGTACCCACATTAAAAAAAAAAAAAAAAGACAGAAAATAACAAATGTTGCTGAGGATTCAGAGAAAGGGAAATTCTCATACACCATTTTTGGGAAAGTGAAGTATTACAGTCATTACAAAAAACAGTACGGAGGTTCCTCAGAAACCTAGAAATAAGGCAGCCACCTGACCCAGCGTCACACACCTGGGTGTATATTCCAAGGAAATAAAATCAGTATATCAGAGAGACATCTGCACACCCATGTTTATTGCAACGCTCTTCACAATAGCTAAGGTATGAAACTATCCAGGTGTCCATCATTGGACGAATAAACTATGAAAATGTGGTATATATAAACAACAGAATAGTATTTGCCATAACAAGAGTAGAATTTTGTCACTTACAGGAATATGGACGGAACTGGCAGACATTATGCGCAGTGAAATGTCAGGCACAGAAGTACAAACACCGCATGTTCTCATCTACAAGGAGAGGCTAAAAAGTTGGTCTCACCGAAGTAGAGAGCAGAATGATGATCATCAGGGCCTGAGAAGGGTGTGGGCAGGGGAGGTGGAGAGGGATGATGGCCAGGGGGACAGGAGTGTGGTTGGGCAGGGGGAGTAACTTCCAACGTTCTGTAGCACAAGAGGATGACCATGTTTGAAAACAGTTAAATGCGTATTTCAAGATCGAGAGTCAGTTGTGAGTGTTCCAGAGGTCTGAGATGATGGATACGCCGAGTACCCTGATCTGATCATTGCACACTGTGTACGTGTGCTGGAATGTCACACGGTACTGCATGCACGTGTACAATTACTACATGCCAACTTGTTTTCCAGTCTAAACTCAGATGTTGGTGCATTCCGGAAACATCATGCTAAGCAAAAGAAGCCAGACACAAAATGTCACGTGTCCGAGGATTCCATTTACGTGAGATGCTGGAGCAGGTGAATCTCTAGAAATGGAACACAATCGGACGCTTGCCAGCGACTAAGAGGAGGCACAAACGGAGCCGATTCTTCATGGGCTCGGGGCTTTCTTTTGGGGTGATGAGAATGTTCTGGAACAGATAGAAGGAGCTGGTTGCATGACATTGTTAATGTGTTAAATGCCACCGATTGCTCACTTGACAATGTCTCATGCAGTATATGCGAATTTCACTTCAATTAAAAAGAAGAAAATCCCATTGTTTGTGTGAAACTCAGAACTCACCACAAGAGAGCTAAGGTTTAGCACACAGCACAGAGCACCTCCCGAAGTAAGCAAGAGTTGGCCCAAGGCCAGTGTAAGCTTGGGGCTCCTGGGGGTAACACAGGATCTGCAGAGGAAGGCACGGGCAAGGCTGCCTGGGGAGGGAGGGTCCTTTGTGAATACAGAAGCAGATGCTTTGGTGTGATCACCCCTGGGATTAATTCTTCGCCCGTGAAGATCAGAGGGTCTTCAAGGACTTCCTCCCCACCCACCCCCTCACACATATCCACCTCTGTCTCTAGGACTCAGGGGCAGTGATTTTACAGATTTCACAATGGTGAGGCAGAAACTTCCCTGGAGTCTCCACTCATAGCCAACATGTGGAGCTAGTTACATACATCTTACAGCGAGCCCTTCCCGTTCCTGGTCGTGGTCCGGGAAGTTTATGTTTGTAAACCCATGGAAAAGTTATTGGAATTCTAGCGAGTTAATTTCAATCTACCACTTCCAGTGCAACCCACGGCGAGAATAAAGACACTAAGGCATATTTGTGGTTGTGGGGAGCCAAGGGGTCCTAAGTCCAGCCAGGGTGGTGGTTACCAGAACAAAGGCCTCGACCCTGGGCTGAACCCAGGTTTTATTAATTCTCAAGGAGGGGAGTGGCTCAGCGAAGAGTGACCGGGAGAGTGGCGGGAAGTACGCGAGTGCCCTGAGCTGGGCTAGGTAGGTGGCCTGAAATCACCTCTGCAATATGCAGAGGGAAGGATATGCAGAAGGAGTAATCTGCATAACACAGTTCGAGGTAGTATCTAATGTTTTGGGGTCTGATGTGTAATCTTCTATGCCCTGGGAAGTCATAGCCTCTTTCTCGAGGCTCGATCCCAGCTGACAACGTGGAGCACGGCTCTCCATCCTGCCAGGCTTAACCATGTACTGAGAGCTAAAGGAGCGGGGAGACACTGACCTGTCTGTCACCTTGCTTCAAAGCCTACACATAGCACCTCAGCTGGACTGTTTTGCATTGCTTAAAGCCAGTTGAAGGGATAAGGAAAAGTCCCAGCCAGCTCTGTACATATCAGTACATGGGAATAGGGCCAGGTTTAACCACAATAGAGATAATTGCTCTTCTTTCAAGGAGCGTCATTCAGGTGGTCCTCCACATCTAACCCAGGAATTCTGTTTCTTAAAGCTTCATCTTCAAGGAATTAGAGAAAAAAAAAATGGGAATTTCCTTGGCTCGTTTTAGCCCTGAGAAGGAAGATTTCAGATAAACACAGGAACCAGGCTGCAGTGGGCCGCTGGTCATGAATGAACCAGGGGAGAAAAAGAACCTAGAAGTCTTGGAAAGGAGCAGCACATTTCCCGGATTTCACCAGACTAAGAAGTGTGTCAGTGTGAGGAGCCTCGAGCTGATCCTAGAACTTTATAGTGGCATCTCTACAAACGAAATAGCAACTTGACTGTGACCGTGTCACACATACGTGCGTGCATATATAGCCACATATGCCACCTCTAGTCAACTGCTAATATACTTGAAAGTTTACATAGTTCATTCCAGGGTATTCAGTTCTTTCCTCTGATCCTTTTGCCTGTGTAAAGCCTCTGGAGTGGAGAATCCCTTTGATACTGATGAAGAGGCAAAGTGGAGGCATAGAAATCTAAGCACTGTGGGACAAGTTACACCCTTGTGTACTCTGATGCCCAGGGACTCCACAGTTCTGGCTGCCTCTGCCCTTTGGTAACTGCAGCAGCGCTCCCCTTTGACATCACCTGCTCTGTCTTTCACTGTTAAGTCTCAGCTCCACCCCTCCAGATTCCGCATTTTGGAGAGTTGAGACCACATCCCTTGGAACCCATGAAGTCTTAGTGATTTACACCTCTCCCAATGTCTCCATTGGGTCAGTTATACAACACTGACAACCCCACTGCACCCCTGCGGCACTGCACTACCCGCGACGTCATCCTACGTGGCTCCAAAGGCCATCTTTTACCCTTTGTAAATGGTTTCCGGTATCTGCTCTGACTGAGTTGTGAGCTCCTTGATGACTGGTCTAGGTTGTGGTTTTTTTTTTTTTTTTTGTGGGTACCGGGGGGTCGACCTCAGGACCTCGCGCGCCAGCAGGCACCCGTGCCGCTGAGCGATATCACCGGCCCCTTTTTCATATGTGGGTTCCGGGAGTCGAACTCGGGCCCTCGCGCTTGCCAGGCAGGCGCTTAAGCCACTGAGCCATCTCACCGGCCCTAGGTTGTGTTTTGAATTCATTCCTACAGCTGTTCCTTCACTCCGTGTGTTCTTATTCCACGCTTGGTGTAAAAGGCAACGAAGCAAGCCGCTGTCCCGCATGCCTCTAACTCCAGCCACTCGGGAGGCTGAGGAAGAGGATTGTAAGTACGAGGCCAGTATGGGCAACTTAGCGAGATCTGTCGCAAAATTAAAAGAAAAGGGCTGGGGCCGTAGCTCAGGGGCAGAGTACTTTCCTAGCATGAGTAAGCTCTGGCTTTCATCTTTCTTTTTTTTTTTTTTTTTTTTTTTTGTGGGTACCGGGGGGACGACCTCAGGACCTCGCGCGCCAACAGGCACCCGTGCCGCTGAGCGATATCACCGGCCCCTTTTTCGTATGTGGGATCCGGGAGTCGAACTCGGGCCTTCGCGCTTGCAAGGCAGGCGCTTAAGCCGCTGAGCCGTCTCACCGGCCCTGGCTTTCATCTTTCTTCACACACACACACACAAACAAAGCAGTGGAATATAACGTTGTGTTTTCTGGGACTTTAGTTTCTGGTTGATCAAACAGTGTTTCCAGACCTGAAACCATGAAGTGAAAATTCAGGAAGGCCTCTCCCACACCTCCACAGCATAGTTTACAACGCGAGGCCCATCGCTGGGTGCATTATTCTTGGTTGGTTGATTGACTGATTAATTAAGAGGCAACCTATCAGGGAAAAAGAAAGGTAATGTACTGTTCGTTGGCATACAAAGAATCAAAATGTGTTTAAAAATCCCCAGATCATGATTGTCAGAAATCTTACTCAAACGAGAAACAAATTTAGCCATAGTTGGTCCACTTGGAACTTCTGAAAACAGTATTGAACTTGACCTAGATACTGACAGGGATAAGAGTGTGGTCCTTGACATTGGAATAAGCAAACATTAGCCATTATTCTTTTATTTCTTTTTGTGGCATAACTGTCTATGCAAATATGTTCAGTTCACATTGCTGTGTACACCACACTGACAACTGAAGCTGACTGAGCTGATTATAAATGCAATGGTAAATAGAGAAATCACTCTTCAGTGACCCCTGGGGAAAAATGCTTAAAATCTCTTTCAAGGAATTCATTGTGTTTTTAAATCCAGTAATACAGAGAAGAGACGTCGGTTCCTGGAGATGCACAGGATAAAAGTCACACTTTTCTAATGCCACGCTCACTGCCGCACCTGGGTGTATTGTGTGATGCTGTGGAGAGCGCACGAAGGCTCTTCGGTGGAGAGGTTTAAAGAGGAGAAGGAAGTAAATAAGTCCAAAAGAGCCTGAAACTCTCAAGGGACCGAGGCGTGAAGAAGTCTCGTACATACACCAGAAGATTTGAAGAGGCCCAGGCGCCGAGTGAAATGAATGTGGAGGAAGCCAGCTACGCAGCAGTGGACGGAGTGAACAGGCTGCTCTGAGCAGTGCTTTGCTACATGGGTTTGTGCTTCCTGGCTACATATCTACAGCTTCCCATTTTTTTATTCTAAGCTAACTAGATTGTAAGGCTTAGTAGTTGTTGATCAATCTCTTTCAGCACCTTTCAAATAGGACAAACAACATATTTGTGTATGTGTGTGTCATGTGTATGTGTGTAAGCACTGCATGTTCAGAACTAAACAAAATCCTATTAGCAATTCTTTTTTGCTGGTTTGTTTTTTGACACAGGGTCTTATTATGTAGCCCTGACTGACCTCAAACTCATGGCGATCTTCCTGTTTCAGCCTCCCAAGTGCTGGGGCTACAGGCATGCATCACCACGCCTGATTTCTGTTAGCAGTTCTTATAAAGGAAAAGTAGGAAATAGCATACCTATTACTCCAGATTGAAAAGAGCAATATTATGTAAAACCTGGAGATTCAGTAAGTTGGACTCACCATGGACAATAAGGGCCTGGTGACTTCAGAGTCAAAAATCTATGAGGGAAGTAGCTGTACACCTTTGGCTGACATCAGAACTATTGATTACTAGCTTAAAGTGTGATCAATTAAGAATAATGAAGCTGCCTGTGGTGGCGCACTCCTAAATAATCCTAGCACTCGGGAGGCTGAGGCAGGAGGTTTGCCACAAGTTCCAGGCTAGCCTGGGCTACATAGTGAGACCCTGTCTCAAAAAAACAAAACAAAACAAACAAAACAAAAAACAAAGGGAAGAAACAAAGTAAAAGAAAAAGGAATAGTGAAGATTAAGACCTGGATGAAATTCTATCCAGGGCTTTAAAAGGATAGTGTGCTGAATGTAGAGATAGACAGCTAGTGAGAGAATCATTTTAATTATAGAATAAAGAAAAAATGGGAAATGAGAATGCAGCAACATTTGGAAATAAGAAAAGTATAAAAAGAATTGTACACACTATATGTAGATGGAGGATTTTCTAGCAGAAAACAAAACAAAGTGAAAAAAAATGAAAACAATTCCAGCAAGTTGAGCTGAAAAATCCCATCTACGTATGAAAGCAAGGAACGTGTTCTGAACCCGGAAACATTCATCAATGCGTTAAATACCTCACATTCTAAAAATATGAGCAAGGTTTCAACAGCCCTACGGTTAAAGACTGGTGATTGGAATTTTGCTTTTATGATGCCATAGCAATTCAGATGGTTCTTGTGTCTCCATACCAACAGCCTGATACTACTTTTTGTCCTTCTGTGGAGGCATGTGACACCTGATGTACCACACAGGAAGGGGAGAGGAGCGGTTGGCTGCATTTCCTAATTAGCGACACAGAGGCCAGGAACCACCACGGAGGACTTTCGTTAGGACTGGACCTGGCCTTATAAACCATAGCTGCCCCTGCTGATCTTTCTCCCAGGAGCTGCATGAGTTCTGGGTGGC
Source organism: Erethizon dorsatum (assembly GCA_028451465.1). Lineage (NCBI taxonomy): Eukaryota > Metazoa > Chordata > Mammalia > Rodentia > Erethizontidae > Erethizon > Erethizon dorsatum. The sequence goes on from CM051834.1 coordinate 70,627,900, forward strand.
CACCCCTCCTTGGTCAGCCACTGCTCCATGTAAAGTGCTGTGCGTTATGAGTTGTATGAACGTTTGGGTGAAATTCCCTCAAGCTTCTGTTGCGATCTTGATCGTCTCAGAAGTTACCACCAGTGTAAGAGCAGCGGTCATCACCCATGAAGAATCTTCCGTCTTTCAGCTCAGACCGAGCAGCGGTCTAGGGCAGGGGCATGAGGCTCTGTCACGGAATGCTACACAAGTCACTGCCGTGGTCTGCTCCTCGGGCATCCCATTTACCAAACGGGAGCAGTAACTAAAGACTTTTTGCTACTCAGTGCATTTTGGAATGTGTTGAGAGAGAGAGAGAGAGAGCCCATCTGCCTTAGGTGTATGTATGAGAGGTACCAAGATGCTCCACATCTGGACCTGGAGTTGGAGTAAGCGCCCGAGGCTCATATGCATGAGTGAGACACTGAGGAATCCCTCCCGAGCACGCATTAAAGCCACAGGGTGTTCTTCCACGCACTGACACAAGCCCCCAGTGCCTTCACCTGCAGTCCCACTAGCGCATATCAGACTGAATCAAGAGCCTGTAGCTCACCTTGACATTGGTTGTTTTTCAGTGGGATCAGAAATTCTTGGCCTCTAGTCTTAGGTGATGACACTAACATTTGTTAACCTGTCCGAGTCAATTTCCTCCTTTTATTTCATTTTTTAGTTTATATGAAAGACGCTTACAAAAGAAAAAATGTGTAACCTTGTACCTAGAAGGCGGCTGGTAAATATTTATTCTCTTCCTCCTCTTACTCCTTTCTTCACCTAAAAATTCTTGCATTTCCAGTGATTTGCTATGGGGTTTGAAAGGTGAGCCAGTGAACTATGCCTGTTTGGAGCTAACGACCTTCTAGAATGCTATTGCAGCAGCATCACTGCAAGATCTTATGCTCTTGCTATCTACAGCACACCATGTATAGTGATGGAAATACTGAGAATTATGAGGCCTTGTGGTTGAGGACTGAAATGCGTCTAAAGGTTAAAAGATGGGTACAACACAAGGTAGCCTAAGCTAAATACCAAATAGGCAGCGTAGATAAGCAGATGGGAGGTAGGCATTCAGGGAAAGCTTCCTGGAGGGAACTGGTGTGGACTTGAAAGAGAGCTGATATGTTTGGACATTGGACCTTTAAATTAAATAGTGGACATTGGGCCCTTTGCCTGCTTTACCTTATTGATTAATCAATAGATTCCTGATAAGGGAATACAAATGGAAAAGTGGGATGGGCTGCTTAGAAGTGGGAGTGATTGAATAATGCATTTGACAGGAGGGAGGTAAATAGGAAGATGATGGATGAGTCCAAAAGCAAGAGAATGGAATTCCAATAACGAGGAGCCCCTATATTTTAGTAGGGAAAGCTGTGCACCCAACTGTATGATTTAAGAGAGAAGCTTTCAAGACTGGGGAAAACAACCAGGCCACTGAAATGGCCTGGACATTGGGTCCCAGGACCTTGGCCTAGAGGAGAAGCAGAAATCAAGGATGAATTTGAAGTGGACTAGAAGAATGAGGACCGTGCAGGAAGTCTGAGGAAGGATCTCATTTGGGATAAAGAAAGTTAAAGCAGAGTTTGGCCGTATTAAATCAGAAGGGACCAAGAGCGAGTGGAGAGGCCTTTCCTGTAGAATACCAGCAATGGGCAAACCATACTGTGGGGGTGTCGACTGCACCCACCACCTTCTTCATGGAGGAATTGGGGACCCTGCAACCCTAAGGCCTGTAAAGCCAGTGGCGTGGTTGGCCTGTTTTTTATACTTTCATCTCCCCTAGCAAATTATGGAATTAAACAAAAACCAGTCTCTAAATCTACTTCCAATCCCCAGGAACATCACTCAGCAAGCATTTACTGAGTGCCTTCTCAGTGACAGGCCCATGCCCTCTGCCTGCCTCCCAGCCACTCTGCAGCTGACGGTCCTTTTCCTATGCGTATTTGAGGGTAAGCAGAAAAACACATGGGATACAATTCAAAGCAAATGGCCCAGAGAGTTTTCTCAGTCATTCCACCATCATGACTTGGTTTTTTCCTTTACAGTGGACATAAATAGCAGACTGCATATGGAAGGGGGAAAATGTCAGATTGGGAGGACTGAGGATTTCCGTAATCATGGCAAGTTATCGAGCTGCGTGGGACTCGGTTTGCTTACCTGTTGATAGTAACTAGTTGATATCCGATTCGACACTAATATCCTGTGGTTGGATATCATATGTTTAGGCTTGTAATGTCTTTAAGAGGTAGCACCTTCACATTTATAGAATGTAGCTGCTCCTTGTGTGCGTCCATCAGGGTCATCATAAGCCGTCCAAGGCCACAGTGTTCTCTGCTGGATGCCGTGGGCTCAACCCAGCAGGTGCAACCTCAGAGGCTGAAACCGCTCTCCTCCCATGAGGATATGAATATAGGCAGGCAGGAAGAAGATACACGTGTGGGTTAGACGAAGCGCAACAGCAACCGTGCGTCCAGCCCAGGGTTTCCCCGCTCCACCGCACTGGTCCCAGCCTGTAGCCCTACCTTTCCGTGCCCCACTGAGCCTGGGCCTGGATGCTGACCCTCGGGGCTTGTTCTTCTCGTGGCCTCTGACACAACGGCTCTCTGCTCGCTGCATTCTGCCTGCTGCGTCCTTTAGGGCTGTGGGTGAGTCTCTGCCTTGCTGTCATGGCCACTCTGCACCGCGCTGCGTGGAAAGTGGCCACTGCTGCTTCTGCTGGTTGCTGCCCCGCTCAGCCCCACTCCTTCCAAGACCAGTCTGGATCCGCGTCCCTGCTGGATGAGCACGGACCAACCTTCTCGCCACTTTCTTCTACAGCTGTTGAAGATGCACTCCCTAATAACACTACTGCTGCTGGGCTAGGCCACCGTGGAGGCCCCAGCTGACGCGGCCACCGTTGGTACCCAGACCTCATCTCTGGTTCCTGTTCTGCCAACACCATGGCCGGCCCGTCGGGTGTTCTGCAGGGAGCCTCGCTGATAGACACTGCAGCTTGGTGTCATGACGCCACGGTCTTCTCCACCCGCACGGTTAACTGCTGCTGTCTCTGCTCCTCTCCCATGAGCCCCATTCCCTCCCATAAGCATTGCACATATTTTTAACTTCTTTTTCTACCAGAAGACATCTTCAAATTTTTGGTGATGTGACCTCTATGGCTTTAGACTAACCTCCAGAGGTCAACTTAGATCAGGAAATGTGCACAGCGCGGCAGGGGTCTTCAGACCTCCCTTTGCCACAGCACGCTATTCTGATTTTCTTAGTGCTTCTTTCACTTAGGAAGGTTCTTTGTTCCCAAGAATGCTTTACAGATGATGCTTAGTCACACATATCCTGAGGGTGTCCAGGGCTAAATGAAAGAATGGAAGGAATCTGTGTCTAAATCCTTCTTCTCGGGTCTCTCAGGAAGGAAGACATTTATGCAAATGGGTCTTCAGCTTATGGAAATAGACATGCAAATCAGATCCCACGGTGGCTTTGGAGGATATCGTATTACATGCACAAGAGGAAAAGTAGGATGAAAGGTTGTTTCTGAGCCACATGGCTGGGAAAAACCTGTCCGGACAGACTCTGGCAAAGGAGGATCAACGTACGGAATGGCTTTGGCTTGGTTTAATAAAGAAAAAGCAAGCAAAATCAAGGCCCAGGGAATGCAGACGCAAAGCATTCTTTTCTCCTGGGCATTGTTTCTTTCATTTCAGGCTCTGGTTGTGTATCTGGCTAAACATATTCAGACATGAAGGGAACACCCTGACCCACGGCAGTGTTTGTGCTCCACTGTACTTGCACGGCTTCACCCTGGCAATACTTGTATGAGGGTGCTGTAAGGAAATCCAGCATTTCCTAAGAAAGGAAGGGGGGGGGACAGAGAGAGGGAGAGGAGAGTCTGCACTAAGGGAAGGGGAAGAGAAAGAAGAGAGAGAGAACAGGGAAGGGGAAGGGAGAGGAGAGGAGAGGGGAGGAGAGAAGAGATTCTTTTATTCCCCAATTTCTTTCATTTCTGACCCATGGTTCATGCACCACAGACCTGGGCTCCTGTGAAACAGAGCCAGGACATTTCCTTCACTGGGAGGTGACAGGGAAGCTCTATGCATTGTCCACCGTGGGTGCGCGCTCCTGCCAGTGCCTGTATAAAGCACTTCAGTCTTTGTTGCATAACTGAATTCCCTTAAATTAGAAAAAAATGCCCTTTTAAAAAACATTTGTGAAACAATAACTTTCCTATTTTTTTTTTTTTTTTTTTTTTGTGGGTACCAGGGGTTTGACCTCAGGACATCGCGCGCCAGCAGGCACCCGTGCTGCTGAGCGATATCACCGGCCCCTTTTTCGTATGTGGGTTCCGGGAGTCGAACTCAGGCCCTTGCGCTTGCCGGGCAGGCGCTTTAGCCACTGAGCCATCTCACCGGCCCCAACTTTCCTATTTTTAAATACAGTGGAATAGAAAGTTAGCTAAGAAAAGCTAGGAAATAACCAGGATCACTCAAGAAACTAGTGCAGACGGGCTTAAGTAAAAGTCTAGGGGTCTGGCTCTCAAAGGCCCTCAGGCCACGTCCTCGGACACTTTCCTCAGACCATGCCCAGGTAAATCATGCTTGGAAACCATAGGGAGGTTTAAACAGAGGCCCTTTTTTCTGCAGCTACACTCCATGCTCGTAATTTCTCCTGAGCCTTACGATTCATTACCTTATGTTTAAGATCAGTTCTATTCACATTCAAAGTTTGGTTTCTGAGGTATAGGCTGAGATTCTGAGTCAGAAAAATCACATATTATTAGAATTGAGGCAGAAATAGTTCTCATGCCTGACCAAAATGCCAACTGACTTTGTGTTCTCGGGCACGGGGCTCTATTTTTCTATTTACAAAAAAAGAAAAGGTGGCAGTTTTGCTTTTAAGGAATGTATTTCGATACCAAGGCTAAGATATGGTTTGCAAAACAGTACATTCCAGGGTTTTGTTCAAAAAATGCCCATCAATATCTATCACTAATTTCATTATTTTGGTACAGTAAGAAATTGAAAGGAGCAATTATTTTCCTTTGTGCCTCAGGTTAAGACTGACCAAGAAAATTTACAATACAGGATTGACTTGAAAAGCTCCTCTGGGCTCTAAAAATAATGCATATTGAGATGCAGTTACTGTCTGAAAAGTCACAATCTAAACCAAGTTCTGTTAGGTGATCCAACTTCTGTTAATTAAAAGGGCCATCAAGCACTATGCAGATTTGATCCATTTCAATGCATAAAGATTAAATGATTTAAAAGAGTGAGTTTTCATAATACACCAAAAAGAATTTCCTGTGGATTTTTAAAATAAATTAATACACAACATTTTTAAGAAACCACTAATGTTGTAAAGGGAATTATGCCCCTCGATTATTTCACTCATATATGCCATATAAATATTTTTAAATGGGTCAAAGTATACATTAACTTTTAAATTAAGAAAAATAGAATCTGAAACCATAGGACCTGGAGACTATTTATCAGTACTTGTAAATCTTCATGCTTATTGTTGTTTTTTTTTTAATGCGGGTACCGGGAGTTGAACTTAGGACCTCACGCTTGCCAGGCAGGTGCTTATGCTGCTGAGCCATCTCACTGGCCCCATGCTTCCTTTTATCATCCCACATCTCCCCACCCCACATCTCTCCACCCCACCCCTCCATCTGGATAGCCCCACACCCCAACAGCATCACCCCTTCTGTGTGGCCAGGAAGGCAGCTTCAAGAAGGGTCCCCTGGGAGTGGGGGGCAGGGTAGCTCAATGCTAGACCGTGGGCTTAGCACGCACAAGGCCTTGGTTCTCCTCTGTAATTGTCCACCTCTCTGTGCTGATTCTTAACCAGCATAATTGTGATTGCTTTATTATAGCTAGCTCCAGTCCTTGGAGTTAGGAACCATGACCAGTATTCCCCACCCTCTGAGTGTCAGGCAGAGCCTAGGGCTGGGTCTGCCTTGAACCAGTTCTTAGCACAGGCATGTGTGTGGCTTGTAAGCATCCCAGTACAGACCAAGGAGAGCTCAGTGGCCAGGGACACGGTTGAGGCTGGGAGAGGGAGTCTCTTTCATATCCCCAGAGTCCAGGATAGGCTCATTGGAGAAAATGCTCTTGTTCTGTTGATGCATCTTGAGCATTCAGAGAATTCTCAGAAGCAGAAAGTGTGAAGATTCTCATCTCCATCAATCACTAGAGTTTTGTCTTCTCTCCGGCCAGGTTTTGATAAACAATAATGAGACAATTTAGTGGTAATGTTGGGGTTGCCTTTTAGCAGGAAAAATAACAAATAAACAAGTGAAATGTCCGAGAATGATTTATTTATGGAAGGCCTGACAAATCCTAAACATTTTGAGAGAATCATCATGAAATAATGTTTCCGTAGCAATCATTTCATATCGTACACATCTATCAGACCAGTGCAAGGCAGGCCCAGCCCAAGGCTCCGCCTCACGCTCATAGGGTGGGGAATACTGGCCCTGGTTCCTAAGAACTCCAAGTACTGGAGCTGAGGACACAGAAACAAACAATTACAATCGTTCCACATTGTATACATCTATCCCGTTTTACACTCCAAAAATATACAGTTTTTTATTTGTCCAAAAAGAGAATAAAGTGTTTTCTTATCGAATTTCCTTCAGCACAATTTTTTATTTTGGAACTTTAAAATATCTACCTCGACAGAGGCAGGAAGCCATAAAAATGCCCCCTTCAGGCTGTGTTTGCCCAGAGGTGGGCGGGGAGGCCAGGAGCACAAGCTGCTTCACCTGAGGGGGAGCGGGAGAAAGCCAGGAGGAAGCGGGCGTCCCCGCGCGGGGTGCTGTCGCTCCTCTCCCTCCTCCTCTTGTTCCCGGAGGGCTTCTGATCAAACAGGAGCAATGATCTGGGAACACAGCAGCTGTCAGTTTTTCCCCTCTTGAAAGAACCCCTTCAACAGAAAAATCTTGAAGAAGACAAAGAAAACAATGTAAACACCTCTTTTCAAACACTGCAAAATAACGCCACACTGTCCTTTATATATTTTCATAAAACACAAGGGTAGGCAAAGGATCTATTTCCAGCTAAAGTTTCCCTAATAATGAGAAAAGGCAGTTTTATTTTGCCCTCTGTGAGAAATTTTTTTTTTCCCCCAAAAGACAGGGACTGGTGAAGGAGGAAGTCTCTCAGGGCTAGATTTCAAATAACTCCTGTACCAGTTGCTGATAACTTTAGGTAATCACTGTTCTTTAGAAAATGGGGCAGAAAAGCTAAAAGATCATAAAGACGAGATGACTGACCAACCAAAACGTAGAACTGTTTCTAACCACATTCTTTTTCCCAGTTGGTCCAAACTGTAGAGAATTGTACATAACATACAACAGGTTTAATATTTGATATTCAGTAACACAGAAGTGCTGGTATGTGTTTTTGGGAGCTAAAACTTTGATCTGGAGATGTGAGAATCATTTTAATAATCAGACAGCCTACCCATCACTCTCAAGGGAGAACGGGCTGGCTGTGTACAGTACAAAGAACTTGAAATCCAGTCTTAGAAGACCTGTGCTGGGGGTTCCAGATCTTGGTCTACTGTGTAGGAACTCTGTGAGCTTGGACTACAGTATCCATGAGCTGCGCAGCAAACACAATACCTGGTGCCACACAATAGTAGTAGATGCTGGTCTTTCAGAAGTTTGCAGTTTTGCTGCTCAAGGCTGAGATCAGCAGATCCTAGCTGGTCTTGCTCATCTGTGATTCACTGGCTTGATCCTGAGTCTATGGGCTGAGTTTTCTCTCATCTTCCGCCTGGGGTCAGCAGTTTAGCCTGATCGTTTCTTCCTCACATACATCTTAAGCTTCTTTTTATAACATGCTGGTTACAATTCCACTGCCCAACACCAGTCATACTCGAAGAAAATCGGTGTGACCATTCACATTGCAAATGGCATGGATGACAAAATATATGAATAACTGGGGCCAACTCTTGCCATTTACCACTAATTCTGTCAACCTCAGGTCATCATCTGTCATTCCGAAATAACGATACACCTTTGAACATTAAATGAGATATGCTTAAAAGCACCTCAAGCCCTGGAACGATGTTGATGTTCAGTAATTGTTGCTTTCTTTCTATTACCCTCACCGACTTTGTAAAATTAAATTAATACCTGCCACACCAAATGCAATTATTGTGAGGTTTTTAAGAAGGTAACACATATGAAAATACTTTGAAAATATCTCAATCGCCTTATAATTTTTGTGTTGCAATAATTTATGGAATTTTACCCTCATACAAACACAGTAAGTTCAAGCACTTTGTTGTTAAATCACAATTTTCACTGAGCACTTTAGCATGTAGGAAGTGAAAATTTTCTCTGTAATAGGTTCTGTTATTTACATTATAATCAAACCAAGTATGTGTGGCTTAGGATGAGGGTCAGGCAGAGAGGGAGCAAGAGGGAGGAGATTTGTAGCATTAGTTAAGTAACTCCCATAGTATTACCCAAGATATATGGAGTTGAGCCAGGGAGAGATTCTTTTCAATCACTTATCATCCTAAAGCCCACATCATAATGAGGATGTTTCCAAATAAGAAATAAAGACTGATGGGCAGGGCACAGAGGATAAAACATGGATGGTTGTCAGGTCACAATCTCATGCCTTAATAAATTGAAAACTGTTTATGAAGCAGAGCAATGCAATCCTCAGATAATGAACCTTAATTGTGCAGCCCTCTGCGATCCCCAGAAACTCCAAGGGACATAAAGAAATTAACCTCAAGAAGGCAAAGATGTGAGGAAGAAAGTGTCAGCATTTTAGTGCAAGAGAGAAGGGAGGCCTGACCCTCTGACCGTGTTATTTCTAATTACCTTTGTGACATTTACAAGTGTCCTAGAGAAGTTTATCATGAAGTTTCTCTCTCTCTCTCTCCCTCCTCCATTTCTCCCTCTTTCTCTCTCCCCCCTCCCTCCTTTCCTTCTCTCTCTCCCTTTAGCCAGATTTCAGCCAAGATTTCCTTTCCTTGCAGCACCAAGTTAACTGACATTTTCACCCGTTTCTATGTGTTGTATATTCATTGTCTTTTTCTACTAAGGACGGGTTGATCCCAGATTGTAACTTCTGCCCTTACAGAAGCTAAAAGACCTCTTCTGGAACATGAGATCGCTAGCTGAGAGTTCCACAATTCAAAGAAATCTAGGATGGGACATGCATATCTTCATGCCCATTTCTGGATATTTTGGCAGTGCTGACCACTGTCTAGATTCCCAGACTACTGACAGATCTGACAATTGCTATTCATTGCCATCATGCACCTATTACCCAGGTGAGGTTATTTGCTAAATCTCACCACCACTACCACCTCTTCTGCTGCCTCCTCTCCTCAAAAAATCTGCCTCACACACACACATAAAAGATGATCGCTGATATTTAATGCACTTGGAAATGATAGGTAATAAATGGACTAATGTGTTCCATTTTATGAATAACTGTATCTTTGATAAAGATAAGACTTTTTGCTTGATAAGTGCCTGTTGAGGTAGATCGTTAATGAATATTGCTTTCATGAATAAATAAGTGAGTGAGGTGCTGAATGTTAATGTAATGGCCTAAAATAATATGGTTTCACATGCTTAGTTGGCAGTTCTTAGCTAATAAAGAAACAAAACTTACTATGCTTTTAACTCTTTATAAGTCTGAGGTTGGTAAAAGAGATTTTTAAAAAAATGAAATAAGATGGAGTGGCAGCAGTGCATTGGGAATGGCTCCATTGAGCTAAATGGAGGCCCACTGTGTGCACGCATTATGTAGCCAAAATTATTGCAAAACAGCAGTAAGAATAGTACCTCTGTCATACAGGGGTGGGGAGAATGGGAAAGGGATCCATGACAGTCACTCAGAATTATGCCTGGCACAAGCTAAGTGTTTCACAGCTATCGACTTCACCTCCAGCACCAGCGTCATTTCAAGCACGAAGCATTAGGTTCCGGATCCTTTCAATTCCCAAGGTTCAGTGTGGCCAGGGAATCTCTCAGACGCCTTTGAAAACATGGAGAACGATCCCAGACTCCAGCAACTGGGGGTCTAGAGTATAAACAGCCAGAGAAATTACAGTCTGAAGCATCTTTGAAAAAAAACCTTTGCTGTGGGGTTCCTCTGATCTGCACCACTTGAAGGAACCCATTGAGAAGTTTATGGTTGGAGAGAGCACCGAGGGGCAGGGTGGGGCCAGTTCTGCCAAAGATAATGAAGGTGAAGGAGAGAACTCTTGCAAAGTGGACATGGCTGGAAATTCTGGTGAAACGGTTACTGAGGGTGGGAAGGGACAACGGACAGAAGAGAATGCTTGAGAGTAGAGTTCTTGAGAGTCAAAAAGCAAATAATGGATGCAGCTTGTTTTAGTTCTGAGGAATCAAACACAGTGAAAGCTAAATGCGAGTGGTGTGTCAACCCTGAGTTTCAATAAGAAGCCTGTTTCCATGTTTCAGGGCCGGGATTGTGGGGGGAAACGAACAGAACCTCCTGCCCACAGTAAAGCCTTTAGGAAGATAAAGGAAGGGCTTGGAGAAGGGGAGAAGGAATTGTACTCAAGATGGAGGTGGAGGAATGGAATGCTTGTGGAGACAAATTCATTTGTAGTTTCTTCAGAGAAAGTTAATAATGCATATCCAGAGAGGAGAAGAGTACAAAGACAGTAACACTGAAATGGAAGAAAAAATTGTACCAGCACCTTTACAATCCCGTGGAGAAGCCCACCAACAGGAGTAGAGGCTGATATGAATAATGAGAAGAAAGATGGAAAGGCTTGATGAGTTGATTGTTTATATAAAAACTGTTATAGGTCACAGGCACCAGGGCTTGGTCTGCCCTGTTCTTCACGGTATCATCAATAGCTAGAATAGGTCCAAGTACATAGCAGATACATTAGAACTATGTGTTGAATGGCTGAATAAATAGAAAAGATGAAGGGGACCCCAATGAGACGAAGTAATGTTTAAGACAATTACAAAGGATATAAGGTCTAGAGGCACCCAGAAATGGCAATAATCTTTTATATCAGGATAGGGTGTTATACTCAACAGGTTGAAGCTAGTCAAGATTTGTGAAAAAGTTAAGAATCTGGTCAAAGAATGTAAGATTTGGTTAAGACAGAATGAGGTTTCGGTCTTGCACGTAAGATGAAATAGAGAAAGATTAAGAATAGAGAACTGGAGAGTAGCCAAAGAGGTGAATTAAGGGGCTATATAGTTTTTGTAGATTCTAAAAGTTCTTTAGCATGCAGCTCTATGAACTGGAGAAGTGGATTAATCAAAGTTTTAAAATATCAATAAAGAAAAGAGCCAGTAAGAGGACCTGCCCATTTTTCCCTCTGGGAGACAGCGTATGAATTGCCCTATCTTGGGGTCCTATTAGGAGTCAACCGCAAAACAACAGATGTAAAGAGAGACAAGTTCTATCCCAGGGACAAGAGACAGGGGATGTTAGCCTTAAATATCGTTGGTAATATAAAGATCAGAGCAGAAATTAGTGAAATTGAAAATAAAAAAGCACTACAAAAAATCAATGACTCCAAGAGCTGGTTCTTTGAAAGAATAAACAAAATAGACAAATCCTTAGCCAACCTTACCAAAAAAAAGGAAAGAAAAGACCCAAATCAATGCAATTAGAAATAAAAAAAAGGTGAAATTACAAAGAACACTGCATTGAATAACAAGCAATGAAATTGAAGCAGTAATAATAATTTTTTAAAAAACCTGCCAATTAAGAAAAGCCCAATAGGGCGGTGAGATGGCTCAGCAGCATAAGAGCCTGCCTGGCAAGCGTGAGGTCCTGAGTTCGACTCCCGGTACCCACATACAACAAAAGGACCGGTGATATCACTCAACAGCACAGGCGCCTGCTGGCACGCGAGGTCCTCAGGTCGACCCCCGGTACCCACAAAAAAAAAAAAGAAAAGCCCAAGACCTGATATATTCACCCCTGAAATCTACAAGAAATTCAGGGAAGATCTAACTGAGCCAATACTTGTCAAACTTCTTGATGAAACTGAAAGGAAAGGAGTACTTCCACACTCATTCTTAAAAGCTAGAATTACCCTGATTCAAAAGCCAGACAAAGATCCAAATACAAAAGAGAGCTACACAGCGGCGTAAGCACCTGCCTTGCAAGCGCGAGGGCCCGAGTTTGACTCCCGGATCCCACATACGAAAAAGGGGCCAGTGATGTTGCTCAGCGGCACAGGTACCTGTTGGCGTGCGAGGTCCTGAGGTTGACCCCCCGGTACCCACAAAGAAAAAAAAAAAAGAGAGAGCTACAGGCTGATCTCTTTAATGAACATACACACAAAACTAACCAACAAGATACTGGCAAACAGAAAGCAATAAATCATCAAAAAAATACGTCAGGACCAAATAGGATTCATCCTGGGGATGCAAGGATGGTTCAACATACACAAATCAATAAATGTAATTCATCACATAAAGAGAAACAAGGACAAAAGCCACATGATCATTTCAATAGATGCAAAGAAGCCTTTGACAAAATCCAACATCCATTCATGATTAAAATAAAAAAAAAAAAACCTGAAGAAAATAGTTTAAAAGGACCTTATCTCAATCTGATAAAAGCCATTTATAAAGAACCTATTGCTGACACCACATTAAATCAGGGAAAAGTGAAAGCTTTCCCTCTAAAATTAGGAACAAGACAAGGATGTCCACTATCATCATTCCTCTTCAATATAATACTTGAAACATTAGCCAGAGCAATCAGCAAGAGAAAGGAAGAAAAAGTAGATGTATAGGAAAGGAAGAAGTCAAATTGCTATTATTTGGAGATGACATGATCCTCTACATAGAAAACCCAAAAGTTCCACCAGACTCCTAGAATTAATAACCAAATTCAGCAGCATAGCAGAATACAAAATCAACACACAAAAATCAATAGCATTCCTATACACTAATAATGAACTCACTGAGAAGGAAATTAGGAAAACAATACCATTAACAATAACATCAAGAAAAAATAAACACTAAAGAATTAACAAAACCAAGAAAATGAAAGATCTCTATAATGAAAGCTACAGTACTCTGAAAAAGGAGATCAAAGAAGATATCAGAAAATGGAAAGATATCCCCTGTTCCTGGATAGCCAGAACCAATATAGTCAAAATGGCCATACTTCAAAACTGATATATAGATTTAATGCAATTCCAATCAAAATTCCAACAGCATTCCTCACATAACTAGAGAAAACAATCCTAAAATTCATATAAAACTAAAGGAGACACAGAATAGCAAAAGCAATCCTGGGCAACAAGAGCAAAGCTCAAGGCACCACAATCCCGGACTTCAAGTTATATTACAAAGCTTCAGTGATAAAAACAGCATGGTACTGGCATAAAAACAGACTGTGGGTCAATGGAACAGAATAGAGGATGCAAAAAAGACCCCAGGCACATTGAACTGTCTAATCTTTGACAAAGGGACCAAAAACATACACTGGAAGAAAGACAGCCTCTTTTTAAAATGGTGCCCGGGAAACTAGCTATCAATCCACATGCAGAAGATTGAATCTGGGCCTATTTCTCTCACTCTGAACTAAACTAAAATCAAAAGGGATCAAAGATCTAAATGTTAAAGTAGAAACGGTTGATTTGCTGGAAGATAAAACAGGTAAAGCTCTTAAAGTCATAGGCATAGCCAAGGATTTTCTCAATAGAATACCAGTTACACAAGGATCATATCAAATAAAAAGCTTCTACACAGTAAAGAAAATGAACAACAGAGTGGAGAGACAACCCACAGAATTGGAAAAATTTTTTGCCAGCTACTCCTCAAACAGAAGACTAATATTTAAAATTATATAAAGAACTCAAAAACAAAAATACAGCCTCCAAAATAAAAGACCCAATCAAAAAATGGGCAACAGAAATGAACAGACATTTCTGAGGAGAAGTATAAATGGGCAATGAATACTACATAGAAAAATATTCAACATTTCTGGACATGAAAGTAATAGAAATTAAAACACCTTTGAGATTCCATCTTATTCCAAAAAGAATAGCCATCATCAGGAAATCAAATTGCAATAACAAGCAGAAACACAGAAACAACACCCAGGATTTGGAGGCAGCTTAATTTATGTCAGCGGGCACTGATTGGGATCATTCCCAAAATATCAGGCCTCGAAGGCCCAGGGAAGGAGGTTTTTACAGAGTTAAAAGGGGAAGTACAGAGGCAGAGTACTTGGCTGTCTTTGATTGGTTCTTACAATATGCATCATAGTGACCAGCTATGCATCACAGTGACCAGCCGTTTCTAGGAGACAGTAGTGACAGGAACTGTAACAGGAACTATTACCTGGGCAACTGAAGTATACTGGCTGGCGGGGGATACATTTTCTGCTACAAAATAATAACAAATGCTGGTGAGGCCAAGGGGAAAAAGGAACCCTTCTATACTGTTGGTGGGAATATAAACTAGTACAACCATTATGGAAAGCAGTATAGAGATTTCTCAAAAATACTAAACGTAGAAATTCAACCCAACCCAGCTATTCCCCTTCAGGTATCTTCCCAAGAGAGTTCAAGACATCATGTTACAGTGATGCATACATGCCCATGTTTATAGCAGCACAATTCAAAATAGCTAAATCTTGGAAGTAGTCTATATGCCCATCAACAGATGAATGGATAAAGCAAATGTGATATTTACACACAATGGAGTACTACTCTACCATGAAGAAAGATAAACTTGAGTCATTTGTAGGGAAATGGATACACCTTGAGACTATAGTGTTAAGTGAAATAAATCAGGTACACAAGCTTAAACATTGCATGGTTTCTCTTATGAAAGAAACTCAAAATATAAATAAAGAGCAAAATAAAAGTTAAGTAGTAGGAAATAAGTGTCTTAGTTACTTTTCTTATTGCTGAGACAAAATACCCAACACCCAAAGCTAAAGGAGGAAAGGTTTAATTGGCTCACAGTTTGTAGAAGTTTCAATCCATAATCAGCTGGCTCCAAACCAGGCTGGCACATGGCAGAGAGTCATCACAGAGAACAGTTCATGGCAGGCAGAAGGTAGCAAAGCAAGCAAAGGATAAGACAAGCCTCTTTCTGTCCCTTATATTATATCCAGTCTACCGGGATTAGGACGGTGCCAACCCAATCAGTGGACTGATCCAGCAATCACCCACCCTTAACCCCAGCACCCTTAATCCTAGCATTGTACCATAAATCAATCACACACTCTAGACTCAGCCACCTCCGAAAAAGTCCCACCTATGACTGCGTGAGGTTTGGGGGGACATCTAGACACAGCCATAACAATAGGGAAATAGGTCTTTTGCAAAAGGGAAGGGGACTAAAAGATGGAGGGACTAAAAGAGGGAGGGTAGAGGAAGAGGGTGAAAGCAAGAATTAGGATGTGTGTGTCTGTGTCCCAACTCCCCAAGAGGAATGTAACCGTTATGTACTACTAACATGGACTAATAAGAAATTAAAATTGAAAAACTGGTGAGTTCACACATATGAAATATATGAGCATGTCCTGAGCCCTTACAGTAGCATGAATATCCCTAGCTGCAATTGAGGGGTCACCAGTTAAAACAGAGATACTGAATCGCTTCCACGCCGAGTTCCTCAAGCTGAAGGAAGTCCAGGGATATCTCATCTTTCCACCATCATTATGCCTGACCCAGGCCTTTGCTATTTTTCTTTCACTGTGTACTCTTTCCAAGTGACCAGTAATGCTGAATGAAGCAGCCAGTCCTGATTTACTTGGAGTCCTGGACAGCACACGGGCACGCGTGCGTGCGCGCGCACGCACACACACACATACACACACACACACACACACACACACACACAAGTACACTTATTATTTAGTGCTCGGCTATTCAGGAATGGAGTCCATAAATCTGTACTTGAAACTTTCCCTGAGAAGAAGCTGTGTCTATATGTTTCTAAACATCTGTTCAAACTGCAAAAATCCCAGTTAACTATCCAGATGTTACAGCCCCACTGGGCTAAACAAATGGGTATTTAGGAATATCCATGTGGTGAGAATCCTTTTTCTACTTTCAGTGCACAGACCAGAAAACCAGCAGAGTAATGGTGTCAACTGCTTCCATTCCTGTGCAGGTCCGGTTTTTTACAGGAGGAATGAATGCACGGATGCAGGAGTGAGTGAGCGAGTGAGTGGATGAATGAATGAATGAATGAAGCCTACAGCAGTGCCGTGAGCTCTGGAGGGGACAAGCTGCAGACCCCAGCTGGGAAGCACTGAAGCACTCAGGCAAAGCTCAGCCTCACCTCCTGTGGGGTGAGCTGCCCTGTGGCTTGGTCCAGACCAAGTTTCTTGGCGCCAATGCGATACCTAAGACAGGGATCATTTGTCAAGTGAGCACGGTACACAGAGAGCTGTAGGCAGATTATGGAAAGAGAGAGGGAGGAGAGAGAGGGAGGAGAGAGCACGGAGAGAAGAAAGCCAGGGGAAGAGGGTGAGGAGAGGAGCAGGCTTTGCCAAGCCCGGCGCTTTGCAGGCACTGGGGATTCAAGTTAGACCGGTGTGTGCAGCGGCGCCACCAGGAGCCTGCAGCCACCAGCAGCTCCCGACATGGCTCTTTTTATGTGGGATGCTTAAGGACGACTGGCAGATGGAGTAACTTGCAGAAGAGGGAAACTGGCATGAGTATTCCGGCAACATGGAAGGGCTCCTGTCTCCGATGCGGACGAAGGTAAGGAGAGTGAATCTCGGTTCCTTTTGATGCTGATTGAGGTGCGGAGAAGGCTCGGGGAAGAGGAGGCTTGGGGAGCTTTTGTCTTATTTCAGAACTAGCTGGTGAATGCAACTGATCTGTTGAAGAAAAGGTTTCGCCTTCCAGGCAGCGCGACGGGGGTGAAGGGGCGAGCAGGGGGGAGCGAGCCATCTGTCAGCGTGGACAATGGGAATCTGAGTAAATGAGTTCTCCTCTCGGTTGATTAGACAGCCATATTTTAGCAAGATTTCCGATCACTTGCTTTGGGGCCGTGCTATCCTCCAAGCTGTTCCTTCGCAGGAAGTACCAATTTCTCAGGTTGCTTTGCTGTAGAGCAGGAAGGATAACACATTTAAGGCAAAGAGCATGCCCAGCTCACACTTGAAATCTCCTCTCCTCCTCCTCCTCTTGTTCAGAGCAGGAGGATGGGGAATCCTCTCTATGGAAAGTAGGTTAATGCATTCTGGAAGCCAGCGTATTCTCAGAAAACTAGGCAGCTCGCAGAAAAGACTGTGAGTGCCACACTGATCGCATGTCTTGAACTTGGTCCTGTGACATTTAGAAATGCTCGTGGGGACTGATTTGAGCCTCCTGGAGATTGAGCACTTGTTCTCCTTGGCTGGAGTTTGCTTTTGCCTTGAGAAAGGGATCCCTCGAAGATGTGATTTCCATGCACAGCTCAGATGATGAGGGGGCTCTGTGATATCTATTAAGCCCACGTGTGACTCTAAGTGGATGGGTCAAAAGCTTTAAATAATGCTAGAAATATTACTTGGCTTAATAAAAAATCAGGGGGAATTGCTCTCTAAACACACAGCAGAGGTAAAACCAGTGGGATAAGCCTCAATGTACCTCATCCCTTTGATGTTCTGTTTAGTGACTGGGACACAAATAGACCCTTTTGTCAGGGAGCATTTTCCCCTTGCTAGTTAATGAGCATGACTATGACATTTTGAGAGAATCTTAGAAGTGAGGTCCTGTGCATGAAAGCCCCTGTCCTTTGGGAGGATTCTCTGTCTCTGTCGCGTGCACTGATCCTTTCATAGTCATTCCTTAGAAGGACAGCCTCAGGGGACGGTTACAAAGGTTCTCACTCCAGCACTTCCAGTAGCTGGGGATCTCCCTTGAGACCCCAGAGTGACCCGTTGCTCTCCCTGAGCATGTTGGTGAAGTCAGCTTGCTTGCCGACAGCACGCTGGGACCCAAGGCTGTGGACACAGCACCTACTGATCGTGTAGCCTTTACTGAAGCGATGAAAATAGCAAAGGCGGCCGGCTTCTTGGTTCCCTTTGCAGACAGGCTGAGGTTTGAGTGCCTTAAGGAATGGCCTTATAATCTGTTCATTTGGCGAGGTTTTGAAATGATTGCCTCGGACAAACGGGCCTATGGATGCGCGCATACAACCATCCCTACCACAACTCTCCTGCGCTTGGAGGGAGTTCTCCATGCAAATGAGGCGGGAGCTGGCACTGTGTAAAAAACAGACTTAGCCCATTAAAATGGCAGCTGGAGTGGAGAACGAATGTCAGTGTGTCGGCCTGCTCACGTGTTATGCGTGTCAGCCGAATGCACATGGTGACTTGCTCCTCGACCAGCGCATCCTCTAGCGGACATGGGAGCTGCGGAGGTTTGGGTCTTGCCAATGTTCAAACCTAAAATCTCTATGTAGCAAATTGACTCTCCTGCAAGCTTTTCCATATTTTAGGTTTCAAGGGATTTACTTGTGTGTTTTGAATGGCTTCCGTGAATTCCTTTTTAATCGCTGAATTTCTGACACTGGAAATTGACATTTCCATACTGAAAATTCAAATTACCTTTGGATTCAGTAACCTACAATGTTATCATGACTCAGGGAACAAGACTGCAGGAGGAGAATCTCACCCTGTCTCCTTGAAATTACCCAGTGGATTTTTAAAACGTGTGTCGAAAGAGTTGTATCAGTGACTCTGCGTTGCCTTTCCCAAACTTTGACTATTCTGGAGTATTTTCCCTGTTGATGAGTGTTTGACTTGAAGTTTCTGACTTCCTGGTATCATGATGGGGGCAGACAAAGGAAGCATCCTAGGGCTCCATTTCAAACCGTTTGGTTACTTAATAACTTACTGACAGTTGAAAGCGAGTGTTGGGGTAAATCGGACATCATGCAGTAATTTCATTATGCCATGTAATAGACTTAACCAGTCTAAATCATGGGTGCTTAATGCATTTTTATCTTGGGATTTGCATAATTGGCACATAAATATGCATGAGATTAACTGGAAGTGGCAAAATAGGGTGGGTAAAATGTGCATGAGCGTTGAAATTAAGGCTGTTTTGAGGAGGGCACCTGAGCACCCTCTGTCTCCAGGTGGGTGGCCACGCTTGAGTGCCTGGGGACAGCCAGCGTGGCAGCTGGCCTCCTCTGGTCGGTGCGCTGTCAGTGATGCACAGCCTTCGCGCGGCTTTGGCTCTGGGCTGCGTTCCTGGGCATCCGCCTATTCTTCCTCCCATGGAGAGTGGCGTTTACAGGGCACTTAGAATTATCTTAAACTGGGGCCGGTGAGATGGCTCAGCGGCTTAAGCGCCTGCCTGGCAAGCGCGAGGGCCCGAGTTCGACTCCCGGAACCCACATACGAAAAAGGGGCCGGTGATATCGCTCAGCGGCACGGGCGCCTGCTGGCGCGCGAGGTCCTGAGGTCGACCCCCCGGTACCCACAAAAAAAAAAAAAAGAATTATCTTAAACTTCCTGAAACCTTGCCAGGACTCCATGGAGAATAGTGCCTGAAACAATCCAGCGTGTCCCACGTTCCTGATATGTGGATTCACATAAAATATTCCAACCTCTTGTTTGAAGAACTCTGTAAACCAGAAACCAGGCCAAGGAAAGGTTTAGCCCACACAGGGTAAGACAAAGGGGGACTTGACAGCTATTTAACATATACTGGGCATGCTCACCAAGGCGAAGGGTCGGAGGAGGAAGAAGGAAAACAGAGAGGTGGAGTAAGTTGTTTCTCCTATGAGGGTAAAGGAAATTATTTTATAATTAACAATCTTTGTGTACTTTTTATACACGTCCTTTTGAAATGCCATTTTCAATCCTCCACAGTTCTCTTTAGCCCTCGGAGTGCGGCTTCCAGGGTATGAGGCTGGCAGAAACACCCCCTCTTCTGCTTCCTGTGATCCCTGCTCACCAGTGCTTGCTACAAAACTCGTAGCGCGCCCCCTGGTCTGGGCACATAAAATCAGGCCAAGTCTTTCCTGCGTATTGGTGTGAGGAGTGGATTCTGAAGAAACTGCAGCGTCAGGAAAAACATGAAGGGGAAGAGAGGAGAGCGGGGTGGGGGAAGAGCGAGTCGAAATTTTGCAGGTTCATCTTTTACACCCAAACAAAATTACAGCCATGTTTTACCAAACCTTTGTGCTGTAAATAGACAGGGTTCAAAATCAACCTCCTTAAAAGAGATAGAACATTAACTTTTAAAAAGTTGAATAACTATTTGGTATGCTAATTAAGATTTTTAAGAATCTTCCAATACTTTTGCCTTTACTATTGTTATCAGCTTACAATGATCTAACTCCCCAGGGATGATGTGTTTTTATCTGCCTGAATCTGTCTTACTTCTGCCTCATGGACATTGCATCATTTAATGCACTTCAGTTACTTTTTTAAAGGAATGGGTTCATAGTTGTGGCATAAATAGCTTTTCTAAGGAAGTCTTCTGAGATCAGTCCATTTGATAAAAGTGATCCTTGAAGGAAAATGGAAGCTAAGCTGATAAAGAAGAAGCATTTGAAATTAGCACAAGGGACTGTCCAGCCAGCCCAGTTCTTGTGGACCAGGCTTTGCTCCAGAGCTGTCCTTCTCAGCCCACACTGAAAATTTGGAAACATGTTAGACATATATTTAATATGTCAAAATACTAAAATCACAATACAGGGGGCCGGTGAGATGGCTCAGCAACATAAGCACCTGTCCAGCAAGCGCAATGTCCTGAGTTCGACCCCCGGTACCTGCATAAAAAATAAATAAATAAATAAATAAATAAATAAAATCACTATGCAGATAGCAAAAATCAAAAAAGTATAGTCAAAAGGTCTATGGCTTTTTATATAGTATATGAAACCCTCAAGGGTGCTTAGAATGACATTAAATCTTCTTCAAACTGCCAGGACTCCATGGAGAACGGTGCCTGAGACCATCCAGCATGTTCCACGTTCTCGATACATGGATTCACATGAAACATTGCAGCCTCTTGTTGAAGAACTCTGTAAGCCAGAAATCACACTAAGGAAAGATTTACCCCACACAGGGTAAGACTAAGGAGGACTTGACAGTTATTTGAAATACACTGAGTATCACCATGCGCAGGATTAGACACAAGCTAATGACAGCTTGTGCTTCATTTTAATGGAGATTTGAATAAAAGGGGACTTCCGGGAGCTCATGAATGACAGGTTTACATTAAATTCAAGGAACGGTTTCTTTATAACAAAATGTTTTCCTAAGAAAGGTTGAGACACACCCTAGTTAAGAAACCTCTGAGACAGGTAAGGAACCACCTTGCCTAGGAAGGTATAATCCTACCTGAGAAGCTAGGAGGAGTCAATGCAGACATTCCACATTTTTATGGTGCTATGTAATTTTTACCATAAAGCCAATAAAATCAGAAATAGCTTTGTGTATGAGGCATTCATTAGATGTTCTCACCAAAAGTTGCAGCAAAGCATGTGGTGAACTGCTCAAGCAGGAACAACCCAATTCTTTTTCAGAATGATCCCCCCCCCATTTTTGGTACTGGGAATCGAACTCAGGACCTTGCATTTGCCAGGCAGGTGCTGTGCCACTGAGCTATATCCTCAGCCCTAGGATGACCCCTTTTAAGACATCTGTGAATTGTAGAGAGAGGAAATTGGAGGCTAGAGGACTACTTATTTGGTTAGATTTCCTATGTTAGTCTGTGATAGAAAATTTAAATTTTAGAATTTTAGCAAACAAACAGCTTACTGTCATACTGGGACAGAATACACTCACCCAGCCCATCACACAGTTAGACTCAGCCTTGACTGACCACGCCAGCTGCGACTCAGAGACAACCTGACCCGGCTCTGTCTGCCTGCACCCAGCTGCGCTGCCTGCTCTCCCAAACCCACATCATGTCCTGTTTTGCGAGTCTGTTTCAAGGACTTTCTGCCCACGATAGACCAGCCTAGTCAAGGACGTGCTTGACTGTACCCACCTCATCGGCCCCGACTCCCTCCCTGGACTCTCCCTCCTTATGATAAACAACCTTCTCTGACTAAACCTGCCCAGAACAAATCTGCCTAACAACATATGAGCCAGCCTGTATAACCAATTATAAATAACCTGCTGTCAGCCTTTGTACTTCCTGCTTACACACATATATAAGGTTCTGTTTTACTCTGACCCAGGGCTGTTGATTTGGACTTGGTTCCCACTAGCCCGCTAGCATAATAAACGTTGCCTTCCAAGTCCTTGGTGCAGAACGTCTTCCTTTTGGTCCAGTGCCAGGCTCTGCAACAAGTCAACTTTTCGGTACCATAGCACAACCTGGGATGATCAATTGGAAGAGAAAAGGTTTATTGTGGCTCACAGTCTTGGGAGTTCAGTTCATGATCCGTTGGGCCATAGCTTTTGGGCCTGTGGCGAGTTAGCACCACACAGTGTGGTGTGCATGGTGGAGCACAGCTGCTCACCTGGTGGCCAAGATGTGAAAAAGCAGAGGAGGGGGAGACTGGGCTCCCAGAGTCCCCTTCAAGGGCATGGCCCCAGTGACCTCTCATGAGGCCTTACCTCTGAAAGCTTCCGCCATCTCCCAGCGCACCAGGTTGGAGACCAAGAGTACATGAGCCTTTCTAAAGACATTCCAGATGCAAATTATACCAATTAGCAAAAAGCAATGGGCATGGCCTCACAGTCTATTCCAATCAGATTTGGACCAGCTGGATTCAAATTCCAGCTCTGTCACTTGCCAGGGCATAACATTTCTGAGCCTATTTCCTCATATAAAAAATGCATATGACCATAGCACCTATATCATAGGTTATTGTGAGAATTAAACTAGTTCCTGCCCGTTAGGTCTTGGCATACCATAATAAATGTGAGCTATTACTAGGATGAATGTATGAAAAAAATATATGAATAAATATGTGCAGAAATGCAAATCTCATGACATATGTTTGCAACGAATTGTCATCACGAACGCAACTAAAAAAAGCAGATGATTTGCTTCTGGATGATGCTATCGCTGACACACGGAGGGAAAACTCCCTGTGCCTGCAAGATCCCTGCCAGCTCGGGTTTTCACCTGTTACCTGTCAAGGTGCAGCTCACAGAGCTTGAAGTAAAGCAGACGTCTTTATAGCACAAATCAGTTCTCATTACAATAAGGCCTTTCACAACAAATAATTATGATGGGTGGATTGTTTAGAAGAAAAGACTGTAGAGTCAGTATAAGCCAAGAGAGATCCTCTCAAGAACAAACAACACTTCCGTCTTTCAGGACTTAAGTTAGACATACAGGGTTGATCAAAAAAATATAGCGCTTGTTTAAATTTAAAAATTACAGTAAAAGATACACTGCCATTAATCCCTCTTGAAATCCTCCCCCTTGGTTCAAACACATTTTTCCCAGGCTTCTCGCCACTTTCTGAAGTGGTTCTGGAAGTCCTCTTTCATGAATGTCTTTAGTTGAGCTGTTGTGGCTGCCTTGCTCGAGGTGCTGAATCAATTCATAATGTTTACAGCAGTTTCTGTCAAATCATAACGTGACAGTGCGTCCTCAGCCAGCTTATTCACCAGATCTGGCACCGTGCAACTTCAGGCTTTTCTCCAAAGTCAAAATGACCATGAAAGGGAAACACTTCGAATTAATGTGGGACATTAAGGCAGCCGCAATAGCACAATTAAAGACACAAAAGAGGGCTTCCAGAACTGCTGCAGAAAGTGGCAAAAGCTATGGGATAAGGGTGTTTGAAGCAAGGGGGAGGATTTTGATGGGGATTAATGGCAATGCAATAAATTTTTTTTAAATCCTTTACTATAATAAATATTTTTTTAAAAAATTTAAACATTCACCGTGTTTTTCAACCACACATACAGTCTCTCGTGCAATCTTCACCACAGTAGATACAACCCAGAAACCAGAACACATGAATGCCCCACTGCTCCCCAAGCCAGTCATTAACCATCACCAGCACCCCAGTGCCTGTGCCCCTCACAGGAAAGCCCAAGCATCTCCCTGGGATTTCCAGACTCTTTATGACCTGAACCTCACCTGCCTCCTCTGCCTCATCTCTTTTCCTTCTCCCCCAATCCCTCAAATCACCTGAGAATGTTTAATGTGCGGATTCCCACATTAAAAGTTCTCATGTAGGGCCCAGGAACCTGCATTTTCCATAAAAGGCTGAAGGGTTTGGATCTAAGTGGTTCTCTGACCACGTGTTGAAGGAACAGAGTCCCCCCTCTGTCTGGCCACTAGACCGCCCACCTGCTCTGAGCACGCCTCTGGACCTTGGAGGGCGCTGTTCTTTCTGGCTGAAGCCCTGCACCCCACTCTGCCCTGTCTGGCCACCCCTCGCATCTCAGCTTACCCTTCGGGTGGGAAGTTGGATGACACTCCCTCTGGGGTTGCCCAGAGCGTGATCTGCTTACCTTGTGCAAGTCTCTTGCACCCTCCGAGTGAGCTCACATTCCTTCGCTGCTGTCTGCAGTGGACCGTGGGTCTGTGGCCAGCAGGCTTTCCGGTACTTCGTGCATCCTTGTGTCCTGGGTGCGCGATGTGTTGCAGCAGAAGTGCAAAGCCTTTGGTGCCTACTTATCACAACTCATGAGCACAGAACACACGTAGGCCCTGGGAGTGGGTGGGTAAGTACCAGGCATTGCACAGGTGTTGCGCTGCTGGCGTGGTTGGGCAGAACCAGTGAGAACTGTCCCCTCGCGCTGGGGAGGGGAAGCTCCACAGTGCGGGGACACTAAGGCAGGAGTCTCGGGTCATTTCCGAGTTCCTTTTCCTATCCTGTCCTCTCGTGTTAATAATAATAACTAACGTTCACTGAAGGTTTAAGAGTTGCCAGGGTTAAGGAGCTCTAAGGGAGGGAAACCATAGCTAAAGGCCTGCACTGGCCTCTGTGTGGGGTCTCGTTGCTCCCTGACGGACATTCCGAACTTCACATTTCAAGATGTTTCAAGGACGTTACTTTTGTTGCAAAAGCAAATGATTATTTTCCAGATAAAACGAGACTGTGCTTACTCTAGGAAAAAGGGGAAAAATGCTTGCCTGCTTGCCTCCTTGCTTGCTTGCTTGCTTTCTTGCAGTATAACCCAGTAAGGGATGTAAACTAGCTAAAAATGGCAAAACAAGTTAATTTCTGGCATATTACAAAACAGTATTGATGTTTAGTAACAACACTATATCAGTATAATACAACAATATATAAATGATTATTATAATGGCACTAATATAGTGATGTATTAACACAAGATAGGAATATATGTTTTAGCATATATTTATTTTTATATTAATAAAATATATTGATGTTGCAATTGTATAATTTGTAATATGCAACACAGTATATTAATAAAATGTATGTTAGTTATTAAAATTGAAATATTTCATATTTTAACATATGATATTTTAATAATTATAATAGTAATTTCCATTTATTGAACATTTACTACAGGGACAAATTGCTTAAAATTTCTAATCTTTATAAGAATTTTGGAAAGCATATATTTTTAACCTCATCCTAAGATGGGAAACCAAGGCCCTGAGAGGTTGAGTTCCTCCCGTCTATGGAAACGATAAATGGAGAAAACAATCGTTTGAATCCAAAGTTGTCTGGCTCCTTCTTCTTCCTAATACCACTTGCTCCTCAAGCCAACTTAGAAATGCAGAATAAGGAGGAAAGGGACAGGTCGCCCCTTGCTGTACTCTAGGAATATTCGGAGGCATGGCGCACAGCACTGGCCTGTTCTTCAGCTCACTAGTTTGTACGTTTTTAACCATGTGAGTCCTCAGCTCGGTTCCTGAGACCTCGGCGGAAACCAGTGTCAGCGTGGCCCGGGTGCGGGGGCTTGGGTCACTGTTGCCACAGGAGAGGAGAGGGCACAGATCCAGGCTTGTGACCCACAGAGACGTCCCTTTCGGGTCTCAGACATCCCATCCAGAGCAGCTTGCGTGTTCCAACAGCGAAAGCTTTAATGCTTGAAGACCAGGCCAGGACAAACAGAATGAAAGGCTTGCGATGGAAGAGTTGGGAGCAAATGGAAAATACCAGCTTGGTAGCTGTTGGGCTTTCAAAGCCATGGTCAGTGAAAGCCCCTTTCCTCACTGCCAGCAAAGCCCTGTGGGCTTGGAAGTTGATGGAGCCTCTCTAGAGGCCTTCAGGGTGGCCCTGAGACCTAGGAAACACAGGGCAATGGGCTTCAGCAGAGGGGACAGCAGGGCCAGGGCCAGTCCCAGGCCGGTGGGCCAGCTGCACTTGCGGAGGGAGATACTCTATTGGGAAAGAAGAGAAGAGAGGCCCCACGCCACGACCTCACTACCTCATGCTGCATAATTTAACTGGAAGTGCGGGTGTCTGGCGAAGAAATGGGACCGACCAAGGGAGCAGAGAGACCACTGAAGATTTCTGATGTATGGAAACTTAAAGCGTTGTTTTATTTGTAGCAATTACGTTCATTTTTCGATCAGATTTGTTTGCTACATCCTAAGCCAGGGGGAGAAGTGGCAAAACTGCTGAGAAGGAGAAAGGATGCTGGCAGTTCTTCTAGCTCATTTGTTTTATCCATCCAGCGAGGACTTATTAAGTGCTCAGAGTGAGTGTCAGGCAATAAGCACGTTTCCTTCCGTCAAGATTACACAAGCAAAGCGAGAGTGTTAACTAAGAGACTGTGAACAGGAGGAAGCAACCAGTTACTCTCTCTTGAAAACAAGTTGGAACACAGGTTCTAGAAGCTAGAAGCAGAAGTAGATGATTTTCAAAGGCCATGTTACGTCTTCCTCAGCGTGATGCTTTTCATCCAAGTGAATGATAGCAACTGGTACATTAACTCCGCATTGATATCCAAAGGGAATCAATATGTTAATGGCAATAATTCAGTGTCTTCAAAGGAATAAAAATGCCTTCAGGAGGATGCTATTAAGTCTCAGAAGGTCTCCTTTATCTTACACAGAAAGCGTGAACTTGGACATATTTTGTAAATGGGGAAACTAAAACTTGGCCATTTCACTAAAGATTTCAAAGGAAATTACTATATTTAATACTGGGAAAGCCAATTTAGAAAATATAGTGTAGGATACCATGAACTTAACAAAAACTAAAGCCTTTCCTTAAAAAAAATTCTTTACAAATTAGAATAACCCCCTATTAGGTACATGGATTTTCTATTATTCTTTGATCTCTATAGATTTTTGGTTGGAGACTCATATGTAGCCCCTGTGTGTGCGTGCACACATATTGTCTGTCCTTTTTTTAAAATTGGTGCCTATGAAGGTGAGCCCAGTTGATATGCCAGTGTATGTAGTAGAAGTGGGGCAGGATTTAGATATATATTATTCCACAGGACCTAAAACAACTTTTCATTTACGGTAGTACCCTATCACCTGCGGTCGCACTGTGCAACATTTTAGTTACAGTCA
Source organism: Erethizon dorsatum (assembly GCA_028451465.1). Lineage (NCBI taxonomy): Eukaryota > Metazoa > Chordata > Mammalia > Rodentia > Erethizontidae > Erethizon > Erethizon dorsatum. The sequence continues at coordinate 70,655,281 of CM051834.1, forward strand.
AACACAGTCTGAAACTATGAAATGGAAAATACCAGAAATAAACAATTTATAAGTTTTGAGTTGCACACCATTCGGAGTATTATGAACTCTCTCACCATCCTGTTGTATCTCACCAGGACGTGAATCACCCCTTTGTCCAAGGTGTCCGCATTGAAAGCTCTACCCATCTGTTAGTCATTTAATGGCCATCCCAGCTAGCAGACCAGCTGTTGTGCAATTCCAGTGTGTGTGTTCAGGGTTAGGTGCTGTCTGAGGTTTCAGACATCTACCATGGGTCTTGGAACATATCCTCCACAGTAAGAGGGCTTCCTGTAGTTTACATACACAATGGCTAGCTCATAGTTCTTAGGTAAGGCCTTTGGGCAGATGTCAAGGATATTAATGTTTACTCTAAGCTGAGCATACTTCTACCTCATGTCTCTATGCATGCGGCAACTAGCTAAAGAAACCCAGGAATGTAGTTAAGTAACAGAAGTTCTGAATCCACACTCCAAGAAGCAGAGAAAGAGAACATTAAACTGGCTGGGAGTAAAGTGTGGTCAGTGACCAAGTTCACCTAGTGTTCTTGCTCTGTTTTCCTGTGCCCCATGCAACCCTGCAGCCTGACCTCATGTCCCTCCCGTATGAGGGCGTGCCAAGGCAATTCAGTCTTTGTGTGTAACCGTCAGCTCCCATTGCAGAGTTCAAAGCTCTGGGCTTCCATCCCCCCAAATAAGCTTGCACCAGAGCTCCCTGGCTGCACCAAAATCCCAATTACAAAACAGCACTGGGGAGCACCTGCATTGCCAAAATAAGCTCTTAGGGTGTCTGTTACAACTTACTGGTATTAGACAAATGCCAACTTAATAGCTATAATTGGGCCAATAAGTGACAGCTACTCTATCTACTATGAGGGCCCTAACCCCATGTAAAGCACTGGAAATGTGGCCAGTCAACATTGACATGTATTGTAAGCATAAAAAGCATGCTAAATTTTGAAGTCTTAGTATTAAAATATGTTTAATAATTATTATACTCATTACAAGGTGAAATCATAATATATTGGGTATAGGTACAACCAACTATATTACTAGAATTACTTTTACCTCCAAACTTTGTTTCGTTGTGGCATTCCGAGTGTGTGGTAAGGCGACAGTGTTCTAATACCTATTCTAGTAAATCTTCTAGAATCTTATTTCTGTTGCACAGCCTTGAGCTACAGAATGTTTACTTTCCTGTTTCACACACCCACGTGGGCTTTGCTTCCTGTCTGTATTTTTCATCCTCCTTTGGTTATTCCAGAAACTCAGTGTAAATGGGGCCCCACCGAGACCATCGAGCTCTTCCCATGCAGAGTCCCCCCACACAAGCCCAGCCTGGGGGACCGACCCGGCGGCTGGTCACGCTCGCACACTCGCCTTTCCTTACTACTCACGTCTAGTTGGTTTCCACATCCTCTGCGTCACTTTTGTCTCTCCCTTCCCCTTCATCCACGTGGAGCACTGGTCATCCTTTGACCTACTTCTTGCCCTGTCTTCTCGCTGAGCTGCTTGCCTCCATGGCTCCCTTACCCCAGTCTCCCAAATCATTAGCCGTAGAGCGACTCTTCTCAAGCACAAACTCAACTGTGCCATCTTCCTTCTCAAAATCCTTCTCTAGCTGCCCCCACTGCACGCAGAAGAAAAGTTCCTCCCTCGAATGGCGTTCAAGGCCCTTCATGCTCAGGCCCTGCCTGGCTGGTCTTACCAACTGCCACTGCCCGCTGGAATGTTGTGTTCTTGGGTGGCTGATGCATCACCACAACACTCTGGTGTCCCGTCCTGTGCCTTTGCCCGCTCTGAGTCCTGGGCCCAATGTGGAAGACAGACATAGGGTCTCAGGCTCATCTCACATGGAAAGCAAGTTTGGCCAGATGTGGAGTTCAAATTCCACTCACTACATGTCCGGCAGCGTCCTGTGTGTGCTGTGTGGTAGAGAGCTGACACTGACACCCACATGTGGACCGCCTGGTGCGAAGGACCAGGTGGCCCTCGCTGCACCAGATGAGCAGGACTTGCTGCTGCAGGCACTGGTTGGGCCCTGGGGTAATGGGGATGATGATGCCATTTACCAAGTTACAGTCACTGCTTTTAGTGCGTGAGTGAGGTGTCACCATCCCCGTTTCAAAGCTGAAGGAACCAAGACTCAAACAAGGGAAGTCACTTCCCCAGTGCCTCAGAGACACTGCAAGATCGGAACCCTTAGTTGGCTGCAAGTCCCACCCCTCACGCACCCTGCCGAGGGCCTCCCAGATGTGTGCTGTGGTCCGTGGGGCTCTGAGTCTATAAGTTGACAGGGTCAAATTCCTAAGGAAGAAAATGTCTGGAGGCAGTAAGCCCTGGACTCCCCTTGGGCACAGAGGTAGACGAAGAGCCAGGAGAAGGCTCCAAGGCTCTGGTGCTGGGTCACGCCCCACGGTCTTGGGACAGCCTTGATGTAACTGTCATTAGACTGGCCTGACCTAAGGGCCTCCTTCAAGAAGCAGAGAGGACATTTCTGCAACCTGGTTTTACAGTCGGTCTAGATGTTGGCTGTGTCTTTCAGTCCTGAACCCCCAGACTCCAAGGGTGGGGACTTGGGTCAGTGACATATCTGTGCTCTTCTGCTCTGTCCACGGGAGCATCTCCTCTATCAAGTCCATGAAGGGCCACCTGCTTTCGGAAAGTGCCCATCGAGACGGCTATAAAGTGCATTTGGCCTTCCTGACTCATGTGTTTCATAAAGACAGTCTGTTTAGTATAACGAGGAGGAAAGTTGCCCCTTTGATGCAGAAGCCAGTGAAGTCACTGGTCCAAGACTTGCTCAGGTTTACAAGCTGTGCTCTAGGAACACCCAGGGATCCAGGGAGCATCAAAGTTCTCACTAAAGTGTTTTCTAAGCAAGGTTGAGTTGCAAAATGTCTGATTTGTTAAACTGTCTCATCATGACTTACTTCAGGTATATAAAAAACATCTGAGGGATATAGACCTCCATAGGTATCACTCAGCTTAAGAAATAAAACACAGGGCGGGTGAGATGGCTCAGTGGCGTAAGCGCCTGCCTGGCAAGTGCGAGGTCCTGAGTTCAACTCCCAGTACCCACATAAGAAAAGAAAAAAAGAAATAAAACGCAGCTGAAAGAGCAGGGGACCATACTACCTTCCCTCTGCACTGCTCCTGCTTGCCTCCCGGGGCAACCAATACACCAAATTAGTTATTTATCATCTCTTACTTTTATTTATTTTTTATTACCAATGGTTATAATAAAAACAAGCAATATTACAGATACATATTTGTATGTTTTGATGCTTTTGGGAAGTGGTATCTAAGGGGGTGCATCTAAGTGTCTGAGCCTTCTGCAACTTCTTCGCCCTCGGTGATTTTTGCGTGAGAGTCATCAGCACGGATACATGGGTATAGTTGTATTTCACTCATTTTCCCTGCTGAAAAAAAATTGCTTGAGGATGACATTGGTTGACTATATCACAAATCACATATCCATTCTCTTGTGGGGACATTTGCATTAAAAAAAAAAAGTTGTAAACAATACTGCCATGAGCTCGTGGACGGACGTCTCCCAGGGTCTCACCTGGGAGGGGGCTGCAGGGCTGTGGGGTCTGAGCCTCCTGACACTTAGCAAATTGCTCCCCAGAGACAGCGACCACTAGCGCGAGTTTTGTTCCCCTGCATCCCACCTCTGTCTTCACTGGGCTCTGCCGCGTGTGCATCCGTGCACAGCTAAAGACGATGTCCAGAAGGTAGGGTGTTAAGATCTCTGTCTGCACACAACACATTTATTGTACTTGTTTTATTGTGTCCTGAAAATGAAAACAAAGACGGGGATTTGATTGCTTTCCTCTAAAACCTCCACCCACTCCCACTGTTCTCCAACATTAGCTTTCACTGTCACTGCTCCTGCATCTCAGAGCTCCCCCAGTGTGTCCTGCGTTGTACAGCACCTATCAGCAGTTACTTGATTTTAGTTTCTGTACATAAAACTCATAAAATGTAAGGAAGCCTGCTAGACTCTGGGCCGAAAACCAAGCCTACACCCTTTCAGGTTGTCCAGCAAGGAGAATCTCCATTTGGTAGGAGACTGCAGCTAATTCTTAGAGTTCTAATTCTTTCTTGAGACCCAGGCCTCTGCAGGGATGGCTCGCTGTTTACTGTCACCCTTGCTAAGCTGGGCTCAGGGTTACTGGTACTAGTCCCGTCTCTCAGGGGCTGTGTTCAGGAGTTCACAAGTTACATCCTGAACACAGTGACATCACAAACACTAAGCACGAGAGCACTGCGAACCGGCGGATGGCCACTTCATTCGTAGTTGAGTACCAGCCTCCAGTTGCTCTGTGGACCATATTTTTTTCAGGCTAATGAGGAAAGACCAGAGCTTTACTTAATAGCTAATGTTGTGCTTTCACCAAATGTAGGCCACAGATGTCACCCTGCGTTATTCAAGTTTTGCAGATGTTTAGCAGGAAAAGCGGTGCTGACGGGTCGGCTTCTCCTCAGCACATGGTGACGTAGACACCTCACATGCACAGGGACCCAGCGGGAGGAGCTGGAAACTTACTCACGCTGACAGCAGCACTTTCATACCCTCACCAGGTTCGATCAGTGCTACGAGTCTGAACTGTATTGATTTTATATATTTCAGCATTTAAAATTTTATTTGACGTTACACTTACCTAAGAGCTCTAAGCACAAGGAGATTATATTTCTGGTGATTACACATATCTGAGGAGCTACATTTAAGATAAAAATAAGTTAAGGAACACGGGGGGCCTGGTAATCGGTTATCTTTGAAAGAGATTCACACAGTCCTGAAGCGAGGCCTGGCCTCTCAGTATAGCTGAGATCCAGCAGGGGCATCGAAGCGCGACTTTCTCAGGTCTTAGAGGCGGCTTTGCATTATGATTATGATTGAGGGGTGACTTTTCGCATCTACTTTGTGTCCTCGGGGGCCCACGGCTTACCCCTTCCTTGGCAAAGACCTTCTGTCTCCATCACCCTGTGGCTCCCTCACAGCTGATAGAGGTGCTCCTGAGGTCTACACCCTAGTGTTTGAAGTCAGGCGAGAGAACCTCCCTGCCCAACCTCTTTGGGGTCATTTCCAGATGCTTCCCAGTCAAGTACTTCAAACACAGATCTCTTAGGACAGGGAGGTGGTTACCCCAGTTCTGGAGGGCTAAGAGGCCAAGCAGAGGATGCTGAAGTGAGAGCAGAAAGACACAACTTCCCTTAGGCTGTCAGGACACGGCTGAGAAGTGAGGCTACCCAAGGTGCAAGCCAGAGCCATGAGTCAGGATTAGAAAGACAGCGGGTGGGAGGTAAGTCTGGAAGGGAGACAGCCCAGAGGGGTATTAGAAACCCAGGGAAAGGCTGAGCCTCCGCTTGCTCTCCAACCTACTTTCAGCACTTCCTACTGGCAAAGCCACTTAGCAAGAGAGCCTGGGGAATGTACGTCCTTATACAGAGCAAAGCCTGGGAAGGATGGGGACAGACAGTGACGCCGCTTTCCTAGGTTCTGTTTGATTGCTGATAACTCACACTGGAAATGGCAGTTGGTGGACAAGCCTGCATTCGACACACTGGTAAACAAGCAGGAGTCCTGGTTTATACCAGTTCTCATTGGTGGTTCTGTCTGCCTGGAGCCTATGCCCCATGCTGAAGCTGCTATGATTCTCTCTGTGCATGTGTAGTTAGGAAAGAATGACTGATTGATTGGTAATGTCTGTCACGAGTGTAGAATGGGAGTACCAGCACTCAGCTTTGGTATATACCAGTGACGGCGAACCTTGTAGAGACAAAGTGCCAAAATGCAACCCAAAACCCACTTATTTATCACAAAGTGCCAACACTGTAATTTTAAACCTGAACACTGAGGTTTTAGTTTAGAAAAAACAACTCTACAATAACTTATTTTGTCTTAAAAGAAAAACACGATAGTGTGTGTGCCAGAGGTTCACCACCACTGGGTACTATCCCTATCTTTCACTTCATCAAAAAAAGGAAAAATTAGCATTTATCTGGACAGGCATGACCTTTATCCATAAAGCTCAGTGTGTAAGAGTGTTCATTTCCTTACCATTTTACAGCTGAATTAATTTGCATCTAAGTCTTCATTTCTCTGGATGCTCGGGGATTTCTTTCAGTCTCGTCCCTCTTCTCACACGGTATGTGACATTGAGGAAAGATCTCTATGCTGTGGTCCACCATAGTCCCTGCTGCTGCTTATTGTCAGCCTTGCATGATGGAAATCGGGCTGCTTTCTGCATCCCAACTTATCTGGGCCCATGAATCTTTGCCAAGGCCTGAGACCCCGGTGTCCAGGGCCCAGCATTCCCAGGAACCCAATGCTACCATCTTCCTTCTCTTTCCTGGCTCTGTCACAGAATAGGTTAAAGATCTGTGTTGCTCATAACCTCTTCCCAGGCCAGGGGAGTCTCTTCTCCATTCTTGAATGCCGAAGCTCGACAAAAGACACCAGCTGTAGACATCTGTTCCCTGGTGTCCCCTTGATCAGCACAACCAAGATGCCAGGCAGATATTTATTTATTTATTTATTTTAACATTTTATTTTTTAAAGACCAACCTGTACAATGTCACTTATCTGCAGAATCTAGAAATGTTGACCTTCTAGGAACAGAGTGTAGAATGATGGTTACCAGAGCCTAGGGATAAGGGGTGTTTGGGGAAAGGGAAATTGGTCAGACAGATATTTTATTTTTGATGAAATCCTGTCTGCATTATCTTTGGATTTTCCCAGTGGAAGCATGTGAATGGATCCTGGTTTGGCCACAGAGTTACATATCTTCCAGCAAATTCTAGCATATCTAGAAAGCCAAGGTCAAGACCCCACGGCCTCCCTTCATGCTGCTCTGTGGCCATCCCTGCTCTGCTCCATCCAGGGATCCCGGTAGCATCTCTGCAGCAAACTTGGGCTTGGGGACTAGAAGCTGAGGCAGAAAGTCCCCCATAAATAATTTATGCCTTTGCACAAAGGTGTAATTGAACATTGAATGAGGGGCCTGGGAGCTTGCTGTTTTCTAAAACAGAGCAGAGAAAAAGATAAGGGGAAAAAATGAATTAAACATCTCCAAAAATTAACCTCACAGGATTTCCAAGGACTGTACCCTGGCAATGGGAGGGAGGGAGGAGAAAAGGCCACAAGGAGGGAAGGCTGCTTTCCTAGCCCAGGGCTTTATTCTGTCCATCCAACCTTCACTCTGCAACGAACACATCTGGTGCCAGGCTCTGGGCTCAGAAGGCGCCTCCAGGTGGGAAGTCCCACAGTTCCTAGACATCTGAAAAATCCAATCCTTAGGGTACTGTGTGATTCTAAACTGAGATTTCTTTATGAAAAACCCATAGCCTGCAGATTACTCCGTCTTTCCATGAATGAGCGTGCTATTGGTAACCTGCCGTTGTGGAGTAATTTCTAAAAGTGCTCATGTATTTTTTTCACCTTGTTTCATTAGCTAACACTTATTGGAAATGTGTACTTTGGGGGTCCTGGTGGTGAGCAGGTTTCCTAGGAAACCACCCGTGATGGAGAGCGCAGGCTGTCTGAGACAGGGAGGAGGGAGAAACACGAAAGGGAAAAATAAATCACTAGCTGAGTCCCTACGTCTTTAATTAATAAAGAAAATACCCTATTCTGAAATCTTTTGGGACTGCTGACGAGGCAGAGGCAGGGGATGGTGGGAAAAATACGAACAGGTACATTGGCTGGACAGAACAATCGAGGACTTTCAGCCCCATTGATATGCAGAAAATTAAGCAAAAGGCAAGTGAAATAATGGTTCTGTCCAAGCCCTGTCATCTCCTGTATGATCAACAGTTGAACTTGGGACATTCAGGAAAGACAGCTGGCTGGGATGGGTGTCTCTTAGGAGCCCAAAGTGTATTCCTTTAGCTGCCTATGTGTGACTCTGACCGTCAGGGCCTCTTTTCCCCCTTTCCCGTGGGTGGGAAATAGGGTGTTGATGGGCTGAATGGAGCCAACTACGTACTTACCGTGATGGAGAAAATTTTTTAAAGACGTTTATTTCCATGCCTGTAATATAATTAACATTTAAATGTACCGTTAGTCATTACTGGATGTATCTCGTTGCCTGAAGGGATTGTCAATTATTGCTTATTTGAAATATAGGTTCTTCCATGACATAAGGATTTGGTGCGAGCCGCGGGTCCTGACAGTGTGGCCTTGATCCTTGAACAGGTGCAGCTTGGGAAGTTTTAAGAACTTGGGCTTTGGTGTGCTTGTGGTATTTTTGAGTTCCTAGAAGCATCTTTCTTCAGGGCTGGGGGCATGCTAGGGATCAAACCCAGAGAGTGCTGTATTACATTCCCAGCCCATTTCCAAATTTGATTTCAAGACCGGGGCTCAGTAAGTTGCCCAACCTTGCCTTGAGCTTGCAATCCCTTGGACTCTGTCTCCTGAGTAGCTTGAATTACAGACATGCCCCGCCATGCCCAGCCCTAGAAGCATTCCTATAACATTTGCTGTCTCTGTGCTCTGGTGTGTGAATGGGGTTTATTTTCAGTGGCATGTATATAGTCATGTATGAGAGCTCATTTGTAATTACAAGTGTGTGAGCGTGTGCGTATGAGCGTGTGCCTATGTCTGGGTGTGTGGGTGGGAAATAAAAGCTTAGTATAAACCCCTAATGCCTTACGAATCACATCAGTGCTCTAGTTTCACCCCAAATTTTAAAGTTAAGTGTTCCTGTATCTATAAGTTCTCATAGAAATGGAGGGGGGCATTGTTTCTTTTTTAAAAATTCTTATTCTTAATCCCTGGGAGAACGTCTTTTCTGTTCATTTGCTGTTCGCAAAGCAGAGCTCCTGGCTGAGACCTGAGTTCCTGGGTTAGTCTATCCTGTTGGAGAATGAATGGTAGTTTCTGTAAGAGGTGAAGAGTAAAACGGCCCTGCCATATAAACTCTCTGGAGCTCACAGACTTGGAAAGTGAAGGAGGACAATGAAGTCACCTTATTCCTTTTCCACACCTGACCCCCCTTGCAGACCCTAGCGTGGCAACAGGGGCAGATGCACTTCCATGCTCGGCGGGGCTAGTTTTCTCCAGCACTTCCTGGGTGCCAGTGTATCGCGTCTACACCCGCACATCTACATAGGGCATCCCTCCTAGGGAAGGATAACAGCCGGCTTTATTAGAACGCACCCCAGGCAGAAACCTAAGAATACTACTAGAATTAAATCACCCTTATACTCTTGGAGGTGGGAACTATTTAGATCAACCCTTCCCTGACAGACAAGGAAACTGAGGCACGGACACAGTGAAGTTACAGAGTGAATGGAAAGGCCATGATTTGAACCCGGACAGGTGGGTTAGTGAGTGTCTACGGGGTCTCCAGACTGCAGTTCCGTGTGGGGCCCAGCGGCTAGAGGAACATAATGCACGCCTTTCAGGTGTGGCTCAAGACTCTCTGGCTCCCTACCTGACCGTCAGCCCCTCATCCGTCTCGATAAGCTCTTCTTCCGCTGCAGGTTGGCATGAGGAACTGAAATTCTGTGTGTGTGTGTGTGTGTGTGTGTGTGTGTGTGTGTGTTGTCCAAAAGATAATACGTCCTAGGCCTCCAAAATCTGCAAAATCAGTCCCTCCCCTCCAGCAGCTATTTATTTCTTGTTTATACTTTGCATCCAAAAAGGAGTTGAAGCAACTTATAATAAAGACATGCATACCTTTGCTCATTAAAACAAAAATAGAAAATTGCAAATGTGAAAGGAAATGAGGCAAATAGATGATTATATGTTTACTGTAATTAAGCATTACATTTTCTTATTGCTCTGCCATTTGCCTCACCTGATTACACACAGACTGCATTTCCTTTTTCACCCATCGATTGACTCGTGTGCCTGCCGAGTGCCATGTACCCTAGGAGGGACAAAGGTGTCTAAGGTATTGTCCCTGTCATGGAAGAGCTGACATCTCTCCTGGGGGAAAGACTGGCAAGGGTGAGCCCACAGCTGAGAGGGACACGGCACGGAACTCTGCTCCATAATGGGTCACCACTGTCCCAAGTGAGGATTCTGAGAAAAGTCGGCAGTTTCGGGAGCACCAAGCCCTGGACTTCCAGGCTTTGATAGGTATCAGTTACCTCATTATTTCTTCACCCCGGCCAGGCCCAGGCTCCATCGCTGTAAGATGCACAGGCAGCTGATCGAAATGCTAGATCTTGTCTCACTGTGCATTGTACCATACTGCGCTGTGTTGCATGGCATCGGATGGCACCGTAACCAATCCTACCCTGCTGTCAAGTTTCTGAACTCATGGATGTTGGGAAGAAATGGCCGTGTGGAATGTCCTACATAGCAAGAAGGAAAAATTTCCTCTCTGTACATTGCTGTCCTGTAATATGGCTGCTGTTTGCAGCATAGTAGAGGAATGCAGACAAATATTAGCACTAATCTTTATTGATAACTTACTATGAGCCATTTTAAAGCATTTCCTAAGTATCAAGTCACTTAATCCCCATAATAATTCTGTAACGTAGCTCCTGATTTTTGGATCATTTTTGTTTTGTTTTGTTTATTTGTTTGTTTGTTTGCAGTACTGGGGATTGAACCCAGGCCAGGGCTTCACACTGAGCTATGTTTATTTTTAGACAGGGTCTCACTAAGTCACTAAATTGCCACGTTTGGTCTTGAACATGAGATCCTTAGTGCTGGGATTACAGATGTGCCTGCCATCCCAGCTGTGCATGACCGTCTTCAGGAGCAGTACACCGAAGTTGATCTGAAATACTGAGTGTCCCCATGACCGATACATAGAACTCATGTTTTAAATCCATGAAAATTTTTAGCATATATTTTATAAAATCTTTTTTTTGGGGGGGTGTCAGAAATCAAACTCAGGACCTTGCACTTGCCAGCAGGTGCTGCGCCCCCAGCCCTTTAACGTATATTTTCTTGATGCAGAAAAGAAAACAATGTGTTTGATCAGAAGGAGGTTAATTAAGTCACTCAGTAAATCAGGGGTAGAGTTAAAATTCTCACTTCCTGTGGTTTTCTTGTCTACTTAGCAGTTTTGGTTGGTTGTCCAAAACTGGCTGTCCTCTTCCTGACTGGCTTTACTGGTGCCTCTTCTGCTTTCTTTCTTGTACATGTGCGTGTCTTTGACCTGACTCACTTTCTGTGTATCTATTCATGGTAGTCACCAGTCTCCAAGTCACCCAGCAATGAACCTTGAAATGACCTTGATTTCTGGCTTTTCTCTGCCTCCAGGATCTTATCAGCTGCCAGCAGTTTCTCCAGGCCTCAGTCAAATGAGAGAGCAGCAGGAGACGCTTGCTAAGGACCTCTCAGTTCTGAATATTTCTTTCCACTTCTTCACCTAACTCTGGTCACTTCCATCCCCAAGCTTTCCCTTGACCTCAGGTCCTTCTGCAGTCCCACCATCTCCTCCCAGGTCAGCATAACCTGCCCCAGACCAAGCTTCCTATGAAGCTATCAAGATCATTCCAGTCCAGAGCCTCTCGCTATTTCCCAGGCCTGGGAAATTGCCCTGTCCTCTGCAGACTCGTAGATGGCATCCTCAGATCAGCACACTCCCATAGGGCATCCTGGCCTCAAAGTCCCCTTGTGGGGGTTGCAAATTGCACTGAGACGATGATCAAACATCTGGTGATGCCACAGACAATGCACAGAAAAAGACAGTTGAGATGCATTTATTGCCAGGGGGTGCTTTAGAGAAGAAACCCATTAGGGTGGAATAAAAATTGTATATGATTCAGAACAAAGGAAATTGTCTGCATCATTCAAAGATTTGTCTGACCACACTGTAGATTAGAACAAGAAGAACGAACAGGAGAAAGAGAAATATGAAAGACTCCTTTGCGTTTGGAGACTCTTGCTTTTCCCTCCCTCCTCTCCCCTCCTCCACCCTTGCCTTCCTTCCCCCCTCAGACCATCCTCGGAGGACCCCCTAAGGCACAGGTGACTGATGGGATCCACCGTGTGGTGCCTCCCAGCAATGCTGATTTGCATTTTAACACAACCTCCTGTCAAAAAAAGAAGAAGAAAAAAATAAATGCTAAGGAAGGATTTTGAATATCAGCCAGCATATGAAGAGGAAATTGAGGGACCTCAATAAGTCCCTGCTTTCATCATTGGATAGGGTTCAATGAGGGCCCCCCAAGAGGAGATGGGGACCTCACCTTACCCCCTCACTCCCACGGAATAGGTTCACCAACTCTCACTACAGAAAAGCATTTCAGGGTTCATCAGTGACGGGCGCTGGCAGACTTGGGCAGAGTTGAAGAAGCGCACGCTCAGAAAGGAGTTGTGGGTGCCCCAGAGAGACCCTCGGCCCGGGGCTGGGGTAGCTAAGTGCTCTTGGAGGTGCCCTCGAGATAAAGTATCTAAGGTGCTTCGCCTAAAAATATTCTTTGAACCACTTGAATCTATTTCTTCATCTTTGAGTCAGTTGATGCCCTTTACTTTATTGATTAGATTAATTTATGGATCTTTAAGGGATTTGAGTATACTGGGCCTGGAAGAAAACAAAGAAACAAACAAACAAAGCCTGGGGAATACAAATACACCTAGGAAATACACAGAGGCCTAGGGAGTAAAGGTGCGGCGTGAAGTTACCAGGCCGTGTTGAAATTCTATGCTTAATATTTTGAGGAGCCAGAATTTATTTTCCATAGCAGCTGTACCATTTTACACCCCCACCAACAGGTACAGAGGTATTTCAGTTCTCCACATTCCTGCCAACCTGTGCTTTTCTGTTTTGTTTTTAATCATAGCCCTTCTGATGTGTGTAAGGTAGCATCTCACTGTGGTTTCGATTTGCATTTCCCTCATGATTAGTGTTGCTAAACATCTTTTCATATGTTTATTGGCCACTTGTATATCTCCCTCGGAAAAATGCCTGTTCAGGTCATCTGCCCATTTTTTAATTGGGCTCTATTTTTATTCCATATACTTTACCAGACATAGTGGGAAGATTCAAGCTCAGATATTTTAGGATGCTTGGGTTTTAATTCTGCCCATTAACATTTAGCTTTAAGTGCAAGTCTTTACCTGTCTGGGCTCAGTTTCTCTCATTGACAAATGAGGGTGTTAGATTAACATTCTTAAGGGCTCTTCTAAGTTATAAAGCCCTGAATGTTAGGAAAGACTCAAACAGCAGCTTTGCAGTGTATACTGTATGCAAACTCTTCAGATCCATGTCCCAGGGCCGGATTTCTAGTTAAGGATACAGAGCTTTGGGCTTCTGTTTCTCTTAATTCTCACAGGTATTTGATGGATTTTGACAGTATTTATACTCTCAGAAGCAGTCACTAGATTGCACCTTCTGAAGGGTCAGCATTTTACTCAGATTTTCTGCTTAAATTGCTTGACAGTTTTCCCTTCATGGCAGAACAGTATGCTTTGCTTAGAAAAGCCACGCTCAACAACTTAGAGAATATCACCGGCCCATGTATATAAATGACACGTACATCTTAAAAAACCATTAGTGCGTGACGGAGAGGAGGCATACCAAGGGGTTAAGGAAGAGAAAGCTGGGACTTTGCAGTTAAAAAAAAAGAAAAAAACTCACTTTCCTGTTTACAGCATCTTTGTTAGAAAAATGTTTTTCCATTTCTTACAATGCCTCCATCTGTAATAGAACTTTTCCCATATATTATAGATTTCAATAAAAAGCAATCACCCTTTATGACAACCAGCCTGTTAGAGCAAATCTTGCCCTTTGGTGGCTGAGTCCCTGCTGTCCACTCATCTGCCATTTTTTTTCTGGTCCAGGCTTTCAGAGAATCACATCCCAAGCCAGACCTCAGTGCCCTTGGGCTCCGCCTTTATCTGGGAGGGATAATGGCCAACTCCTTATTTCCCTGAGAAGTTCAGACCTTCATCTATAGCAAGGGGCTGGGGCTGAAGGATGTTGAGTGGAGCCACAGCATCAAGGACAAGGGTCGGTGTCTAGCTTCAGAGGGGAAGCATAAGAGACATGTAAAACTTAGGATCTCAGATCTTCAAAGTGTAACGTCCGCGGAAGAGGGGTCCAAGAAGGGAGACGCTCCAAGAACCACACAGGCTCTTATGTAAAAAGCACGGGGTTTATTGAAAGGCTACACTAGCGTAGGGTCACCCAGCGAACGTGCTAAGGCGACCACGAAGGGCAGGAGCAAGGGGTTTCTATAGGGTTGGGTATGGTAATGAGGGATAGGCAAGTGAAGTTTTACAGAAGACAATCGCAAGGAGTTAAAGGGTAATTAATACATTCATTAGTTACTTAGGGGAACCTATAGATAGGGGAGCTTAGCAAACGGGCAACCAATCAGTTTGGAGGAAAGGCTAACAAAGGAGACAAAGGAGCCCGGGCACAGGAATGTAGCCCGCGCGGGGCTTGGCAACCAGCCAAGTCACATGATTTCCAGGAATTTGCCCTGAGGTAGGGAAACAGAAACTTAAGACACTTATCTACCTAAAACAGAAACTTAATCTAATAGGTTAGAGTCTAATAGGTTAGAGCCCAATAAGTTAGAGCCCAATAAGTTAGAGCCCTAATGGCCATCCCATAGTTCGGCCTAACACATCAGAATTACAACTTGTATAACTTTTATATGAATCTTTCAACAAACATAACTTTATGTCACATCAAACTTCACATTTAACTTTATGTCACATCAAACTTCACAGAAGTACCCCCAAGTGACAAGGAGGACAATGATCCCCACCATGACAGGTTGTAGTGAGTATTAAGTAATATGTACAAAGCACTCAGGATAGCCCCTGACTTATGGCAGATGTCTAAATCCTCATTTAAAATGTATCTTTCTTGTGCTATCCTGCAGCCTTGGATTTAGGAATCCTTCAAAATATACATGCATACAACTTAGCATTAATAATATGGAGGATAAATAAAGCATTGGTTAATAGCTATCTGTCAGTGATATTGATTTTGGTTGTTTCATAGAATATAAACATATTCAGGGAGTAAAGAAAAAAAATTACAGTATATGTAGAAAAAGCAGGAAAATTAGTATATCAGAGGTTTCCAGAAGGGGAGCTGAACCACTCTCCTAGACAGGAAGCTAAGAGTCACAATACCTCTTGAAAAAAGCATGGATTTAATAAAATGTATTAGTTTCCATGGTCAAGAGGGATAAAAATATTATTTAGTTTCAGCAACCTTTACTCTAGACCATTTAAGAAACAGACTGATTTTCTTGAATGCTGTTTATTTCATGGCCATTATACTGTGACTTCCTACCATAGTTACAGCCATTTTGACTACCAAATTCCAAACAACCATTGGCTTTGTTTGCATATATCTTCCTGCTTCTGTTATTTGTGTGTAGTAACAACACCAACAAAAGCAATTATAAAAATGTTAACAAAAAAAGGGCACAAATGCTGGTCGTTAGAACGGAAGATGTTCATAGAATTGGAGATAGATCACGGAGATTTCTAGCCATTGTAGACCACGCGGTGTTTCAGGCGTCCCAGGGAAAGAGCAGGGTGGCTTGTCCAGGCTGTGGGAACAAGGACTTAATGGGGCTCAGGAGCAATGATTGTCTTCAAACCAGTAGGAAAGTGTTCCAGTATTTTAACCTCTGACTAGCTGAGTGACTTTGTTGCCAGTATGTAGATTAAATTTATTCTATTAGTTCTCTGTTCCAGCCACACTAGGAAAATAATAATGTTTTACTCATTTATTTTGCTGTCATTGTCATCAAACTTTTCCTATATAACTAGAAATAGATCATGATCTTGAGAGGAAGAACAGCCAAGGCTGTCAACTCTATCCCACAGGACGTAGTTGGATTCAGCTGCTTCCTTCCGCTGCCATACTGAAACTCCTGAGAGAATAGGCAAGTCTTGGTCACCTTGGTGTTTCCCGCACCTGGCTCTGGGCTAGGCACAGTGACAGTGCTGAGTTGCTCAGGTCGTCTCTGTCCCTAATAACTGTCTTCCTATTGCAGACAGCGTGCTTGTCCTTGCATTCTGGCAGGGTGCAAGTGTACAGCAGCTCTGTTGGAAGTATTCTGGCAAGCCTGGCCCCAAAGTGCTCCCTACAGAAAAACACCTGGGGCTTACATCATTCCATCTCATGAAAGCAAAAAAAAAAAAAAAAAAAGGAAAGGAAGAGGCAGGAATGAAAATGTGTTCAGATAGAATTAAAAGTAGAGAATTGAGATGGAAGGAAGCAGACACCCTTGTATATTCAGAGGTGGAAAATTAAATACACAATTGATGTCTAATAAAAAGAGAGAGGACCAAGGATAGGGGCAAGAGAGAGACCCACACAGGGAGGAAGCTGGGGAAGGGACCCCCCCACCCCCGTGTTTACATTCAAAGGAGAGCAGGTTTTCCTGGGCTCTGTAGCATGAATTTTTATCACCCCTCTCCACTGGTCTCTACTCAACCTCAATCACTTCACTCACATTAGGCAATGGTTTCTCGATGTTGAAATCTGTACGTGCTGATCGCTTTCGAGTTGCAAGGCAAAACTCAAAAGCTGAGAGTCTCAGTGGGAAAGGGAGAAAGAGAAGATGTGAAACCAACTCAAAGCTTCCATTTAGTCAAATGCAAGACCTTTTTGTCTCTCTTCCCGGATTCAAAACATACACTTTCCCTCGCAGAATGAGAAGAACTCTGTGCCCTGCGCATGTAGACTGCACACCTTGTTCTGGAGTCAGAATGTATCCTTCCTCAGGGGACGGGGAATTATTCCCTCAGGGGAAGATAGTTGTTAATGAATAAAGGCCCAAATTATGCTCAATCCATTCCACTTGAAGGAAAAGGCAGCCCAGGTAGTGAGAGCTTTCTTAGAGGAGAGACTTTATGACATGTGCGATGTGTCCCTGCTCAGTGGAGGGCAGAATGGCAAGGCCCTCTGTGGCTTCACCCAAGGCATAGCTCTTGTTGAGTTGGAATACACAGCACGCATCAATAATGGAAGGGGACTGGGAGAATGATATTATTCACGAGAAATTACAGGGCAGGGAGGGGGACAAACTTTGGGCCTACAGAGAGGGTTCACCGGGATTTGGCCTTGCCTTCCTGGCAGAACCTGAGCTCCTCTCCCTGCCTCCCTCCCGCTAAGTGCATAATGTAATTATGAGTACTGTGAAACTTACTAGTTCCCAGGGACTAATTAAAACAAGATGACAGGAAAACCATGAACATCCGGCTAGACAGGGCAATGCGAGGCTCGGGCTGGACCTGGATGAGAGGCAGATGGGGTAAGGGAGGGACCAGGTTCATTCAGAATTAGTTGAGCACGCAGAATTCACCTCTTGACTCCTTATCTCTGAGAACTTGAAACCATGAATCCGAAAGCTGAAGTTCCCATTTAATACTGATGATTACTGTGTTTATTTCTTATTTTAAAAATACCTCCCTGTGAAAATATTATGGAAAGAGAATGGTATTTTACATGTAAAGCCTCTAATCCTAAAAAAAGAGATCTTTTAAAAAAAAATCAGTCCCTCAAAATCTCTTCTTTTTACATAATTGAAAAGGACATTCTATTCTGACCTCTGCTGAGAGTTTGTGATCCTGTGTTATGAAACTTGATTCTCCATCTGCACTAATTTTTCTTTTTCTTTTTTTGCCTCCATTGTCAACAAACAAACAGTGGTGTTGTATAATTTTTCTACTCCTCTCTAAGTCTCCAGACCTATCCTCACATCATCTATATTTCTGTCTGTATGATTTCCCATCCATTCATCCCTCCAACTATCCATCAATCCATTCACCCACCCATCCACCTATTCTTTCTTTCCAAGCTTTATTCCAGAAAGATTACGTACCACCGAACAGGAATAAATAAGACAAATAAAAAATGATAAAGGGATCCCAAAATAAAATTAGTTTACCAAAAATCCTTCTAGAAATTATCAAAAAGCATGTCAACTCTGTGGCTCTAAATTTTTTAGCAGTCAGAGCAAATATGGAAAAATCAGCCTGGCACAAGACTCACAGTCTTGGGCAGGTGAGATGGCTCAGTGGCATAAGCGCCTGCCTGGCAAGCGCAAGGTCCTGAGTTCAACTCCCGGTACCCACAAAACAACAACAACAACAAAAAAGACTCACAGGTTTCCCAAGACAGACTTGCATCAGAGGCTAAAGAGAAACAAGTTCTTCCAATCACATCTCATTTCCCCCTCTTTCTGCCCAGCACTGCTTGCTTCCAACAAACTTTACTTTCCCACCCGAATTTGCCATGGAGGGACTAACAGTGTATTGATTCCAGAGGTGGAGTGAGAAGTAGACCCTTTATTCTCTGAATGATGGGCTTAGGGGGACCACAGGGGCAGCTCCCAGACAAAGAGAGAAGTCCATGTCCCTGGTGCCCATTTCTTCATGCAGAATATGGCACACAGGAGAGGGAGGAGAGAGCAGGTAGAGGACCAGCACATCTGCCAGCCAGGCTTTAGCAGTCACTAGTAGGCTTATTGCACTCTGCTGGCTCAGGCTGTCATCAGTCACTGCCATTAGGCTCCTCCCGTGTGGGCCACCTGGGCATGGTCCTGTTCTTCTTGAGAGGCCCGAGCATCTAGAAATTGTGCTGGCCCTGCAGGAGAAAAGCATGTGGCCAAATGCCGGTCTCACTATTCCTTTAACATCAGTATTGTGCTTCAAGTAAAACTGTCTGCAGTCAGGCTGCAGGTGCCATCTTTATACTGCAAGCCCACAGGCTTTAACGAAAGTGGTATTTACTTGGAGGCCCCGGCCCTAAATCCAGTGAATATCTTAAGGACCCGTTGGCAAGACATCATCTTTTCCTGTTCATTCCACCTCAGTCCCACCCATCATCTGCTAAACTGAAACCACTTTAGTCAACAAGGCGCTTCCTTCCACCACCACATCTGAAGTTAGATAAGAATTTGCTTACCCAAGCTGTGCCGATTTCCCCTTATCCTGATGAGATAATGAGAATGAAATAGGACCTGTCCCTGGAACTAGAATGTGCAAGGAAATATTGCTGCTGGATCTCCTTAAAACCATGAATGGCCTGGATTCCTGAGGAGAAGGTCGCCATGGACTGGCCACATCCGAGGTGGGATGGAACTGGTCTCTGTCCGTCCACAGTGTCACTCGGGACAGGACGGGGGGAGCGGTGATGTGTTGCCCTTTCTGCTTCCCACAGGCAGCTCTTCACAGCAGGCCCACATCTGGGCCCCACACCAGCCCAGGTGTGTCCTGTGTCCCAAGTGCCCAGAGCCCCAGCTGGCCCACTGCGTGTGCCAGTCCCTCTGCCAACCCCAGCGGAAGGACTCACAGCAGAGGACAGGAACGGGGCAGTGGGAAGCTCTGGCTGCTTTCTCAGCTTCCCTCCTGCCTCCCTTCCTGGCAAAGCCCCCCAGATGGACCCCCCAGCTGCCCGTGGGGAAGCTCAGGGAGGGTGGGGTCCAGTGGGGGGCCAGGTAGGTGACATTAGAGGTGAGTGCAGCCTGCACCCCTTGCCTTCTACCTTCCTTTCCCTCCAGTGTTTCTCAGTCTGCCTGGTGAACGACTTGGAGAGGCACGTGCAGCTCTCTGCAGACTCCTGGCTGGTGCTGTGTGTGTGAGTTTCATGCCCTGCTGCTCTGGGAAAATTGCCTGTGTGACTGTGGACCAAAGGGCAACCACGAACCAAGCAGGGGTCTTCACCCAGGCTGCGGAGCTGGGGTGTTGGGTGCAGAGGTGAGGAGGTCAGTGTCGTGGTTGTGAGGAAAGGGCAAAGAGGGGTGATTTTCATAGCCCTGCTCCCAGCCCCAGAGGCCTCTCGCAGGCCCCGCTGGACGGGCGGGGTGAGACACCTCGGCTCGGTGAAGCGCGGTGATGTCCCCGTCCATCGGGTGTGCTCGCTCTTGTTTGCTTCTGTCTCCGGAGCACAGATGTGGCACTGTGTCTCTGTGCCCACATTTCCCATAAAGGGCTGATGAGTGGCCCGGGGCTTCGGCCGAGAGCCTCAGATGTCTCATATGAGGAGGAGCCGCCCAGCTGGGCCGCAGACACTTGGCTGCATGAGGCCATCTGGGGCTGGGATCTGTGTCTTTTCCTGGAGTTCCAGAACAGTCACACGTAGCTGGATTTCATCATCAAGACCAAGTATTGACCCAGGGGAGGCACTAAAAGGCTGGGGCGGTGACTCAGGCTAACTCGAAAGAGCGGCTAGTGGGCTCGCTCCCCTTCTGCCCCATCCTCCCTCCGTCCATCTGGAGCTGTCCCCCAACGCGCCATGCTTCTCCACCCCCTCCGCCTCTTCTCTCTGGTGGTTTTGCTCATCCTGGTATTTTGGGTGTGTCGTGATTAGCGGAGATTTGTGAACTCTGTAATTCATTGTTTCCTTTGTTCTCACAGAAGTATAATTTGGGGATTTGTGCTGCTGAATTCCCTGTTACACATGCTGTGGTTAGGAGCTGATGGTGTAACAGGACCGATTACAGGAGGACGCAGTGATGTGAGATGAGAATTTAGCTGCGGAGTTTCTGGAAGGAACAGAGTCCGCCTTTCCCGCCTAGCACTAGGATGCGAACTGCAGCTGCCGAGGCTGCACGTCGGCGCTCTGCACTGAGACGGAAGCCTGGGCTCTGACTCGCACTCCAGATTGATCTCGCTTTGGCAAACTTTAGAAATTGTGGAGGCTTCGTCCCAGGCTGAGCAGCTGCCAGGGCCTGATAGGAGCCGGGAGTGAAGGAGTTTTGAAATAAATGCATAGAGCCATATTTTCTATGCCAAATAAATATACACATATTTACAAAAATATACATGCAGATACTGCAGTAGCCATGCCTATGCCTCAGTTGTTCAGGTACATGCAATATTTAGTTGCTACAAGCATCACACTGCTTTGCACACTGAAATGAGAAACCACCAGAGCGGCCGTGTGTTAGGTTCTACAACATCACTTGGGAGTACTATTTACACGCCAATAAACTCTATGGCAATAAACCCGTGTCACAGAGGAAGCCATCTCATTTGATGGAGGACAGGGTTCAGGGAAGAGGAAATTCTGGTGTGGAGAGCAAGGAAGGCAGAGCACAGGCACTGATGAGACTCCAGCAATGGGACCCCAACCTGAGAGGATGCTGGGTGAGGTCACCCCTGCGACCACAGCAAGAAAATAGGGGGCAGGCTGCCACAGGGAAGGTGCTTAAAGGGAGGTCTCCCCCATAGCTCCGACCACAGAAAGCCACTGCCGGGTACCCATGAGATGGAAAATTTGGCAGCATGTGGGCAAGGAGCTTTGCCAATTTCAAATATGAACTGCTGGTTTGTGGTTGGGTGTTAATGAAAGCTGTTAATATTACTCAGAGGTCGGAGTTCCTATCTTATATTTCAGATTTTCCCCAGGAGTGCTGAAAAGATGAGAGAATAGGAATTTGTCACCCACTAATAGGACCAGAGCTAATTACCTCATGTGATCCAGGCAGTACTCCACTGGCGGGAGCGTACTCATGCTTTCACGGCCGGCCAAGGGCCAGCATCAGACTGCTTCAAGAGCTGCCTCCTGCCCCGCCGCTGGCTGTCTGGGGACCTTCACTCCTAGCCAGGCATTGTCTGAGTCAGGCTCTGTCCTGGGTGCTACTTTTACTCTAGTATCGATCCTCTCTGTGGCCTGAAGCTAGTTTTTAAATGAACAACTCTAAAAGCTGTTCTACAGTTCATGTACACCTGGGAATGATGATGCTATTGTTATAAATTATTAGCCATTTTTAATCAGTAAGCAACACCTGAGGCTCTCAGAGGGACTGCTTTTGTTTTCTTGATTTAAATCAAATGAATAAAGAAAAATGTCTCTGTGTTTCACTTCCTTAAATTATTAATTATATATAGTGTAATACTGTTCACAAGGGTGGAGAAAGAGAGAAAGCGAGCGGAAAGGCCACAGAGATGCAGGCTGCCATCAATGGCAAGGTTGTGCCACATCGGGCACTACCTGGGTTTGGAGAAGCCACAAGGGGGAGAAGGAGTAATTTGGCATTGGGGTGGGGGCGTGGTAGCCCTTCCATTGTTGCTCTGCACTGGCCAAGGGAGGTTAATTTCTCAGTCAGAAGACCAAATTCATCGCCCTGGGACCAGCGAGCCTTCCATCCCCACACAGCAATTGTGCACATCCTTTATCTCGCCTGACTCTCACAACCCGTTGATGAGGCATCAGCGCAGATGAAATGAAGTCAGCTAGAAGAGGGCTGGACACTGTGAGCTGTGACAGCAGCGGTGACGATAATGGCAGTGGTGATAATGATGAGAGCACTTGATGTGAATGGAGTGTTTTGCAATCCACACAGTGCCCATGCATTTTCTCACTGCACAGCTAGAAGACTTACTGTGCTAGAGTGTGGGCCACTGAGTTGGAAAGCAAAAAACTTTAGGTGGTCGATTCACCCAGCTACAGTATGCAAAACCATGCACAAACATGGAAACTTATTTTAGCATCACAAGAAAACCTGCCAACATGGGTACTAGATTTGAGGACCCAGAACCCCTGCAAGATGATGACTATGCAAAGGGAGCTTGACTTCAACATCTCCAACTTGGAGCGGAAGGGGAAAATCATATCTATCTATAGCCATATAGAACAAGAAAGCAGGAGACAAGAAGTGGCAGGAGAGATTGGTCCCAGAATAAAGATGGCCAGGGCCTAGGGGATAACTGAGGAAGGATGTATACAGACAGAGCTGAGACTATCTTCCCTCCTCCTCCTCCTCCTTCCTTTTCTTCTTCTTCTTCACTTCATTTGTGGAGATGGCTGAATTTCAGCAGGAAGAAATGGACCGCAGTTGATCGCGGCAGGGGGCGTTCTGAGCAAAGCATGGAGAGAGAACCAGTCATTCCGAAGGCACAGTGAGCGACCAAGCTGGAGCTCGGCAGAGAGCTCCGGAAGAGAGCTGCAGCGAGCGGGCCGAGAGGGTAACGGGTCCAGGATGCAGGGCTGTGGAGGCAGAGGCAGATGCTCTCATCGTCCCAATTCCCAGATGGAGACGTAGAGGCCCTCACAGTCCCCTCTCCAGCTTTAGCCTCCTCTAGTACAGCACAGGACGGGGGCCCAGGAGCAGTTATTTTGCTCTTGGATTTGAGTAGCAGACCCCAACTTAAACTAGCTTTAACAAAGAAGAGAACCAATGCCCTCAACCAACAAGTGCACAGGTCGGGCAAGAGCCAGGGCTGATTGACCCAGGGGCCCAATGGCACTTAGGAGTGAGACCGTGGTCCCACCTCTCTACTCCACTGTCCTCAGAAACGGCTCCGCCCGGCCCGGGCGCTCTCTACCCCTCTCCCAGGCATCTTCCCGACTGCAGCTCGAGGAGTCTCCCCGGAACCCCGAAGCTCGTCTCCTCTGCAGGGCTCTCTAGCACACACGGCTCTTGCTTCTCTAGCACAGCCAAACTTTCCTTTTGGACGTGATTCTGTGACCAAGGCCACTCCTCCCGGCCATACTCCACTCTCTGCAAGGGAAGAAACCCCATAGATTTTACTCACTACTTTGTCCACAGTGCCTACCATGCAAATATTTGTCAAATGCATAAATGACAGTTGTGTGTGGGGCCTAGGAACGTGAGGATCACCATAAATATACCATTTGGCAAGTTACGATGGAAGGCTTCTTTTCCTCTGGTGCCATTTCCCTGAGGCTGTTTTTTTTTTTTTTTTTTTTGTTTTGTTTTGTTTTGTTTTGTTTTGTTTCAGTTTCTCCCCCCAAGAAACATTTTCCTTCCTAGAAAACACCCGGTCTGCACAGACAGCCACACAGACCCCTTTCAGGAGATTCTGATTATTCTGCCCCCTTGAGGCATTTGTCTGGCACCTGCCCTTGGCCCAGGAAGGACCCAGGGTCTGAGCTGCCCACCAGGCTGAGGGGTGACACCGTCTCTGCAGACGGAAGGAGCTCCTCAGAGGTCCAGGGCTGCAGGAGTTCATCCTGCGGCAAGATACAGGACAGCGGGCGGAGGAAGCGTGAGGAACGGACAGGAGGCCGCAAGGGAAAGGTCACCTGGTCTCGGTGATGTTTGATATGATATAAAGGGTGAGGAAGATGGTCCTAAGGAAATCTCCTCACATTCTGGCTTGGATGGATCAATGGAGACTACAATTGCTGTGATAGAAAACACTGGAAAACTGGAATTTCTCCAGGAAAGGTTTTCATGCAATATTTCATACCCGGTTCCATAAATTGGAGTCAGAACTTGTCTTAGTTACTTTTCTCATTGCTAGGACAAAATATCTGATACCCAAAATTAAGGGAGGAAAGGTTTAGTTAGCTCACAGTTTATGGAGGTTTCAGTCCATACTCAGTTGCCTCCAAGGCAGGGTAGCGTGGCTGAGGGGCAACTATTCATGGCGGCAGAAGCTACCAAAAGCAACAAGAGCAAAAGGGGAGAAGCAAGCCTCTTTTCCTCCCTTATATTGTATGCAGGCCACCCACCCTAGTAGAGGTGTAGCACTCACACCCCCAATCCCAGCACTAGGCAATGAACCAATCACAAACTCTAGATTCAGCCACCTTTTCAGAGGGGGGACATCCAGACACAAACCATAACACCCTGCCCCAGGCACCCCAAAGACTCATGCACATCCTTTATGTAAAAGGCATTTTAGTCCATCTCTAAGTGTTGCCAAAGTCCTAACAGTTTCAGCATTGCTGAAAAGTCCGAGTTCCAAGTTTCCTCCGAGATGTAAGGGAAACTCTTAGCTGCAAGTCCCCGTACAAAAAAAAGAAAGTTAAACCCTTCCAACATTCAATGGCACAAGATAAACATTTCCATTTCAAAAGGTACAAACAGGGATACAAAGGAATGGGACCAAAGCAAGTCCAGAATCCAACAGGGCAAACATTAAGTCCTGTAATTCCATGTGCAGCATCTGAAGCAATCTGTGGCAAGTTGTGAGCTCCAAAGGGCTCATGTGGCCCTGCCCCTATAGCACTTTCGGAGGTTATAGCTCCCATGGCTTCTCTCTTGGGCCTGCTCTACTTTCTTCTTGCGGCTTTCCTTAGATGATCCATGTTCTTGGCTTCTCCAAACTTCTGGGGTTTCTACTGCACCTTTGGCTTCACAATCACACTTCACACACTGCCCTTTCAGGGGCACACTGCCTGGCCTCCCAGGCCTTCTTCTGAAATCGGGGTGGAAGCCTTCCTAACCCTACAAGTCTTGCATTCTGCATGTGCCTGAAACCAGGGCCACGTGGATGATGCCAAGGTCTGCTGCCAGCTGGAGCAGTAGCCAGGCTTTCTTCTCTCTTGGCTGTAGGGCTTGAGTGCCTGGAAGTCTGAGCACTCTGAATACAATTCTTTTTTTTTTTTTTGTGGGTACCGGGGGGTCAACCTCAGGACCTCGCGCACCAACAGGCACCCGTGCCGCTGAGCGATATCACCGGCCCCCTTTTTCGTATGTGGGATCCTGGAGTCAAACTCCGGCCCTCGCGCTTGCAAGGCAGGCGCTTATGCCGCTGAGCCATCTCACTGGCCCTCTGAATACAATTCTGAGGAACAAATTTCCTATGTTGCCACCACTCTGGAACATGATGCAGCCACCACCATTCTGGAACATGGTGCTCTGGGGCTCTCTTCTCAAAGCAAAGTCTTTCATTTTGGCAATTTTGAGGCAAAGAGTGGAGACTTGCTGCTTCTTATGATGCCCTCAGGCCATCTTTTCTATTGTCCTGTTCCTTCTTAGCAATTGAGATCTCCTCTGCTCTCTTTGCTCTATCTTTACTGGAGCTTCCTTTCTGAACAAACTCGTAGCAGTTTTTTTGTGTGTGTGGGTACCGGAGGTTGAACTCAGGACTTCACGTGCCAGCAGGTGCCCATGCCGCTGAGTGATATCACTGGCCCTTTTGTTGTATGTGGGTACCGGCAGTTGAACTCAGGACCTCGCGCTTGCCAGGCAGGTGCTCATGCCTCTAAGCTATCTCACCGGCCCTCGTAGCAGTTTAAATCATTCCGCCAGGCTCTTTGCTGTTGATTCTCAACATAAATCTGGCTAAGAGCCCTCAACAATAGCCATGCCACTGCTTCAACATTAGACTGCCTTGAAATTTCTTCTGCCAGATTAGTCTGCTGCCCTTAATCTCAGTCTCAGGCAAAGTCTCTGGACTTGAGCAAAATGCAGACAAACATTCTGCCAAGCCATAACACATATCATCTGGAGTCCAGCAGCCAATGCAGTCCTTCTTCCCAGCAGAAACCTCCTGAGCCTGGTCTTTACTGGGCAGATTTCTATCAGCCTTCTGGTCTTCTGAGCTCTGACCAGGATCTTCCATACAGAACAGCTTAAGGTGTTCCAGCTCTACTCTTTAAGGTGACATCTATGAACCTTTCCAAACTCTTCCCACAAGCCATTCCCAAAGGCTCTTGAACCACATGATCAGGTAGTGTCACAGCAAGAACCCCACTTCTCTGGTACCAAATTCTGTCTTAGTTACTTTTCTCTAATTGCTGGGACAAAATACCTGATGCCAAGGGAGGAAATTTAAGGGAGGAAAGGTTTATTTAGCGCACAGTTTATGGAGGTTTCAGTCCATAATCGGCTGGCTCCAAGGCAGAATGGCACGACTGAGGGGCAACTGTTCATGGTGGCAGAAGATACCAAAAGCAACAAGAGCAAAAGGGGGGAAGCAAGCTTTTTTTCCTCCCTTATATTGTATGCAGGCTACCTGCCCTAGTAGAGGTGTAGCACTCACACCCCCAATCCCAGCACTAGGCAATGAACCAATCACAAAGTCTAGATTCAGCGACTTCTGAAAAGCCTGCCCCTAGGACCGCATGAGGCTTTGGGGGACATCGAGACACAAACCATAACAGAGCTCACCTCTGTTTGGTGTTTGCACCCATCACAAAGTGCTGGGCTCTGTGTCTGCCCTGCTCATCGCAGCCCTCCGCAGCCGACTGATTCACTAACGTTTGCACTTCCTCCTGACTGGGCTGAAAGCTCTGAGGTGACACAGGCTGTGCATGTTCCTTTGTGTGTGTGTGTGTGTGTGTGTGCAGGCACAAACAAGTGCGTGATTGCATCTCCCACGGCAGACTGTTGTTTTGTCCACAGTAAGTGATGGATAAATATTTGCTTGATTTAATGGAGCTGCAGGACTGCAAAGGTCAAATGGCCACACTTTGGTGGAAGAGTTAGTTGCTCTCTACCTGGGGAACAGACAAAACACCCGCCTCGCCAGCACTCCTCACACTGATGGTGACCTTTCCTGGATGACTTCATCCAGCTCGCTTCTTAACAACGGGAGGGGGCCTACTCGAGCCCTGGCTCTTTGTCAGGGGGTCTTTCAAAGTTCTGGGAGGAAGCTCGTCGCTCTTGCTGTCTTTGCGTGAATACTCAGGAAGGCAGGGGCCTATGCTCTCTTCTTTCCTGTTAATAGATTAGCAATTATTTCAGCAGATCTGAAATAATATTTCGAAGGCAGTGGGGGAGCAGAGAGGGGATATTACTTGTAATTGTTTAATATTGTTATCGCAGTTGCTTACAAGGAAAGAGTGGCAACCACATTCAATCAAGGGAGGGAATAGCGTAGACAGGCACCAGGGTGCGTGCTTCTGAATGTCATGGCAATCGTCCCCCGGCCCCTGACTTGATTACTTCTACTGCATTCCTGGTTGTAGCTGAGTTGCTTCATTAACTTGACTTTCTCCGAGCTCATTTGTGAAAGGGAAGCTGGGAAATAGCCCTGTATGGATGGGGCTTCATTCTTCCTGCTCTGAAAAACCGATGTGATCGGAAGAAGCTCTGTCTCCTCTCTGCTCTTCTCCAAGTACAGCCTACAGTGGTATTCAGACACTCACAGGTCCTACCATGGGCCACCGGGGGGCTCAAACAGAGAAAAAGGTGATTTCACGCAATCTAAACCTCTGTCTGCAGGTGAGCAAAATAAACCCAGGAAAAGCAGGTGTCTCGTGTTAGACGGTCCTAACTGGTGACCAAAGACCCCTCCATCCAAATCCCGGCTCAGTTAAACCACTTAACCCCAGGTGAGCCTCAGTTTGCACCTCTGCCCTTAGACCCTGTGACTTCTCAGCCAGGAAGGAGAGGAGAGCTGCCCAGCACAGGCTGTGTGTCCACCCATAGTGTCATACTCGGGGCCCTAAGCTGCAGGCACGTGCCCTGGGTTGAGGGGTTTTGTGCCAGCTCAGCCGACAGTAGCTGCAGGAAGAGATAAAACGCTAATATCAGGAATTCATGGGGTAAAGGTTTAGTTCTCACTCATGTAAAGTCAGAACAGCTGGCAAGGCTGTGCTCCCCACCACACTAAATGTAGTCCCCAGTATTTCTCTCCACACCCCACAGTGGCCCTAACTGCAGAGGAAGGTGGTAGATGTGTGCTTGGGGATAAGGTACAGTAAGCAGCCAGCAGTCTCTGTGGAGTCCCCTGGTAACATTTAGCTCTCAAAGTTTCATTTATTCATTCAGTGAATTAATAATTTACTGAATAAAGAATAAAATTCATGTACTCACCCATACATTCATTTATTCATTCAACAAACATGCAAACTTAGCATCTAGGGAAGTATAGAGTGGATACCAAAATGCATGGGTGGCCTGAGAACACAGGGGCAGGTGTTGGTGTCAGGCAAGGATATCAGGGAAGACTTGCTCAAGGAAGTGACAATGAAATAGACAGAGGTAAGGAATAAGCCGGCAAGAAAATAAAATATGAAGGTCAAAGATCTGAGGAAAAGCCATACATGTGTGTTTAGTCATGGAAGGACTCAGTGTGGTGCTTAGTCTTCACTGATGGCTTGAGAGACACCTCAGTTAGTAAAGCACACCTCTGGATGTGACTGAGCAGGACATGGGAGCATCACTGTAGGAACTATATCTGGTTCCCCTACCCCACTCTCTGGCTCTTCCTCTGCACCCTGCTTTCTGGCTGTGCTGCATTGGGCAGCTTTCTTCTGCCATGCTCTTCCACCATGATGTTTCTGCCTTGGAGCAGACATAACCATGGACTAAAACCTCTGAAACTGTGAGTCAAAATAAGCCTCTCCTCCTTTAGGATGTGCATGTCAGGTTTTTTATCCCAGCAACAGAAAAGTGACTGATATACTTAGCTGGGGAACTGAGATATTGGTAGGCTGTGGTAGTGTCAGGAAATGATGGGGTCAAAGGGAACTGAATTCAAAATGGCCAATTTGCTTATCTCCTAGGAGATGGGGAAAGTGGACCCAGGGTATGGATCATCCTGGCAGGAAAAGATGTAAATAGTTCTGTCCACACACTTGCATGTCACATGGTTGGCCAGGACAAAGCAACACTGAGCTTCCTGACGTAAATGCCTTTTGTAATCTGGTAGAGAGAATGTGCAAGCTGCTTGAAATTCACTCATATTTTGCACTCCTGGAACAGCCGTCACCTGCTGTGCTCTACAAACGCATTACTTAGCAGAGGGATATGCAGACCCCACACGTTCCCTCAGTCCTGGGCTCTTTGCAAAGCAGAAACCATGTCCCCAACAAACTGTCACCACCCCCACGTGTCCTTTGGAAGGTCTGTGGGACAGGTACAGAGTTCTGTCCTTTGTAATTAGAGAGTGATTAATTATTTAATCAGAACAGATAGCAGCCCAGGCAATGTCACCTCCTCGCATTTGTCGGGCCACGAGCCCCCATTAATCACAGGACATTCTGAATGCAGAAGCGACAGGCTGATTTGAAGCTTAGCACTGTGGTAACCTCCCCAGTTCTCCCCCGTCTGCTTCAGAAACAGTGCCGATACATCACAGCAGACGTCACCATCACCAGCCCAGGCTTTATTCCCAGATGAGCATCTTAGGAAGGGAGCGTGGTGTCGGCACATCAAGGTCTCATACTGCCGCCTGCTTTCTCCCCTTCTGAGTCCTGACAGCTGCGCCACAACAGCTGCACCGACCAGGCGGCTCCCTGGGACTCATCCACCTGGACTGTCCCCACCGAGTTGTGGCATCATCCCCTGCAGTGACCACACAATCTCTTCTGGCTCAGGTAGGGTTTCAAGGTTTGTTTGAGAGAATCGACCCCCTCCTCTTCCTCATCTTCCCATCGTCCTCTCCTAAGGGTGCTCCTGATCATTACCTTCCCAGCAGCTTGAGCACAGCATCTGTAACCCAGGCAGGGGTGAGAAGTGAGTCACCCTCAGCTATGTCTCGCAACCCTCTGAACTGGAAGGCTCGCCCGGCCTGCATGGGCTCCCGTGTCACTCTGCACTGCCCGTGGCCACCCTCCTCAGCAGCACACGCCACTGAAAACCGAGACCTCCTTCAGCACAAGTCTCCTCCTGCATTCGGAGCGCACAGCTCCTTGCTGTGGAAACTCACCTGGGTGGCCATGAAGGGAGGAGATGAGTTGCAAAGAAGGTCACTCAGGATGTCACAGAATGTCCGAGAAGGCAAAGGGTTGTTGGATTCAGGGTTCTGCGGCCAAGAAATACAGAGTCCAGATCCACCGCTGACTGGATCTACCAAGGACACCACTGCCCACAGCCTTCCCCCCACCGTCCTCCATAGGACACCACCACCGCTGTCCCGGGGCTACAGGACTCTCCACCTGCTGCTGCCACTGAGGGTGATGCCTGGTCCCCAAGGGCCCTTCACACCAGCCTGTCTCCATGTCTTGGGCATAGACATCCAATAGGAAGGCCTGGATCTGGCACCCACACCAGGGAAAAAGAGAGGCAGAGAAAGCAAGTGAGAACCCAGTAACATGAGGCTCCATGGTGAGGCAGGACCTCTAGGCCTCGAGGACACAGCCGGCAGCCCTCCTCCGCTGGAAGGGGGTAGGGACAGGTAGGCAACACTGACAGTGGCCACTCTGCCTAAGCCTGCTGTCTGTTTACTTCTCCCAGCCGTCAGGGCTACAGATTCAGGGAAGCGGGGCCCGGGGCTCTCGTTCTTTCCATTCAGTCAGTGACAGAAGCTCTTTGAGTCATTGCTCTCTGCAACCTCCTTACCTGTTTGTTGTGCTGCCAAGAATGGCCCCATCTTTCCTAAGACCACCAGCTGTGTGTCTTTCATTCTGGCCCTGTAGATGACTTTAGACTCAACTCTCTGGGATGCTTTTAAAATTCTGATTCCTGGGCTTTAGATCCAGCCATTATGGTTTAGTAGGTGTTCAATAAAACTGGTCAAGCAGTTTGAAGTTTAACATTTTTGGCAATGTCACACTCTCTCCAAATATCACTACCTGGCAGAGGCTGTACAGCTCACTGCTTAGATATTGGGGGCGTCTATGCCTTGCCCCAAGCCAAGGAAAGACACCCTAGCTGTCCTGACTTCCGGTGGACGCTGAAAGTTCTCCCATGAGCCTGGGATACAGCTGTCCACATTGTTTGTGGTCTCTGCCTCTGCTCTCTCCATCCACCTTCCCATCCCCTCGGGGAACCAAGCTGTCTGTTCTTACCTGGAGATGTTGGCATGGGGGTGTGGTCTCCCTTGTCTGGCCCTGCTTGTTGAAAAGCAAGTGCTCATTGTCTGAAGTCATAGAAACCCTGTGCTCAGGAAGAAGTAGCTAAATTCTAAGTTGGATCCACAGAGCCCCAGAGCCGCAGCAGCTCCCGAGGCAAGAGCAGGACTCCCCGCCACCTTCTAGGAAGTGGGGTTCCCCCTGCTCAGGGATGGGAGACAGTGACCCTGATGATAAGAAACTAGCAGACTGTCACTTTCCCAGGTCCATAGAAGACTCATCGCATAGCCAGGGCCACCTCGCCAGCTGTTTAAAGGTCTCTCATTCATTCCTTATTTCTCAGCACATATTGCATGAGTGGGAAGTACACGCCGGAGAGTGCTCAGTTCTGCCTTACCATGGCTCCTGCCTTCTCCTGCCAGTGAAAAGGAGCCCGTGTGAGTCTGGGCCTCCCATGGAAGTTCCCTGTGAAAAGATTTTCTTGGGAAATGCCTGCATGAAAGGAAGCAGGGAGGAGCTGGGAGAGCCCTGGGAGGGCTGTGCGTGTTTGACCCTGAAGGATGGGGAGGGAAGCTTGGCCAGGTGCATCTGGGCAGTCACACTGGTCCATGAGCCATCAGGAGCACTTGAGTCTGCATCAGCCAACAGCACGAGCCTGGTGACTTCCAGGAATGGCCCTGTTAGGTTTCTCCAGCGTCCTCTGTGACTGCAGGGAGCAGCCCACAGAAGGAGGTTCAGTGCAAGGATGGCAATGGATTACAACGTGCAGCACAGAGCCCTCAGCCAGCTGTGGTCTGTGGCATAGCAGGTCCATTAACAGCATGCTCCTGGAGGCCACAGAGCAATGCTTTTAATGAAGACCAGAGCGAGAAAGGGAGTCCTGGTAATTTCAGCATGAAGCCAACCCTAATGTGAAAGGAAGCTGCATCCATCTTTTGGGGGTAATGCAGGCTTTCTTGGCCAATGTCCATTTCCTCTCTTCCAGATGCAGGGAATGCTTTAGGGTAGGTGACATTCAGGTGCTGGTATGGGCTCACCATCTTGTATACAGAGGGCCAGTAATCTGGGCAAGAATTTTTCTGAGGCAGCCCTTGCTTGTTGCTTGTTTTCAAAGGTGCTGTGAATGGCGTCTCTCTGTGGTGAGAAAGCCAAGTTCCACGACCACTGAAACTGCTGCACCCCATGACCCTGCAGGCAGAAGGCCTCCTTCACCCCTCTGCCATCTCGGATGTCAGGGCTTCTGGCTTTGTAGCATCAGAGCTCTGTGGGTGCTAATTCAAGCAAGCAACGGAGGATTCTCCATACCAGCTTTCAGCTTAGCTGGAAAACATGCGGATATAACACTTGATTAAGTCTTTTCATGCCACCTGTTCCAGTGGATCCAATTTGATCTTAACAGAGGAATGAACATGCAAAATCCACCCACCAGTGTGAAGTCTTAGCTTGACTCAAGGTGAAAAATAAGCTGTCAAGATGGTTTTCAGGTTTTCCTAACAGATGGTGCGCATGTTTCCAGAGTGAAACATGTCCCCATGTTTCTGTCAGCTCCACCCCCTAATAGGACAGCCCGGGAAGGCAGGGCCTGTCATTTTCATAACCAACCCCTCCACGTACCAGCACAAAAGCTTACAGAGCTTGAGGAGGAAAACGACTAAGGCCCACAGTGTTTCTGAATAGTGCCACTATCATCCCGAGTGCTTTGAAATTGATAAGTGTGGATGACATTTACAAACTCTTGCTTCAGCCATTTATTCAAAGCTGTTTATTGAGTACCTATTATAGACAAGGTTGCTTGCAGAGACTATCATTCGGGGAAAGACGCTGTAGACAAGAGGTGGAGCGGAGAGGAGATGTAGAGGAGCTTTGCCCTGCTGTCTATGAGAAGGAAGAGAACAATCATGTACATAAGCAATACCTTTGTCTGTGTTAAGAAAATCGAATACCAGTCATAGCACAGCTAACTAGGTAAGGGAGCAATAAACTCTTTCTCCCCTGTACTTTGAGATTTCATGAGAGCTACAGGATGGGCTGTGAAGAACTCAGGCACAGATGGATTGGGACCCGCGCATCAGTAGTGATCAGGGAACAGTGAGCTTCCCCTGGTCCTGCCCGCGCAGGACACATGACTACAGTACACTTACGGTGTGACTACTCTGAATCCAGGAGGGTGCTATTTGTATGAATTACATGCTCTATTTCAAAGGCTGGGCTGCTCTAGCCTGCAACCTGCATGGAATGGATTCTCACCATATCCCTAGGAACCAGCACCGTGCCTGGGATGCACTGGGTCTACAAGGCTTGCATGGGTGGGGGGGTGAGTTACCCACATATTACAGTGCTCTGTGGTAGATAGCAATCATTTATTATCTCACTTTCTATTCCACTTCTGTCCCATCTGTTCTCCTTCTGCAGTGCTCAGGGCTGCCAACAAGTCCTCCCAGAGCCAACAAGTCCCCTCAGAGCTTGTTCTGTGGCACCCAGTGTGCACAAATGTCCCAGCTCCTGTACCGAACTCCAGCATGTGCTAATCCCAGTGGCTTAAAGGATTTTGCAGGCTGAGACACCTACCAGCTGATCTGCAGGATTCTGAAACTCTGTAAGAGGCTTACCCCTAGATACTCAGGTTTCTCCCCTGCATTTTTGCCTCTTAAATTTTGCCAAAAAAATTCAGTTGACCTGAAGGAGGTGTTTGCCGATCTTCCTTTCCTCCTTTCCTCTGCAGGCTGGGGCTCAGGGCGTGGTCCTGTTTCTGCATTTCCTCTCAGCCTCACTGCACTCTCCTCCTAAGGCTGTCCAGAGGTTATTTCTCTCCGCCCTTTGTGGGTTCACTGCTCCTAAATTCAGGCTGCGAGTGGTTGAGAACTGAAAAGAAAAATTGGCTTATTAGAATTATATTTAAAAAGCAGAATAAATGGCCAGTACAGCAGTGCACACGTGTCATCCCATCTATTCAGGAGGCTGAGGCAAGGAGGTCACAAGTTCAAGGCCAGCTTGGGCAACTTAGTGAGATCTTTTCTCAAAATAAAGAATGATAAAAATGCTGGGAATGTAGTTTACTGGTAGAGTACTTGCCTAGCACATGCAAGCACCTGAGTTCCATCCTCAGTACTATAAAGAAAAAAGTAAAAGAAAGGAAAGGAAGAGGAGGAAGAAGAAATCCACGCCCAGCAAGGACGTGAGGAGCCACCTTTAAATGATGGACATAGGCCTTGGATTATGGGTTGAGGCCACCATGTTGGCCTCTTCCCTTCTCAGGGCTGTTGTATGTAACTGGTTGGAGATGAGTGGGAGTGAGTTCTAAACCTGCCATTACTTACATCTGGGACCACGCAGCATTTGGAAAATTCATAGCAATGGAGATGAGGTTGAGATGGTATTTGGCAAGGGCCGTCAGAGAGACCCAACTGGACCTCCAAACAAATGTTTTCAGAAAGATGCAAGAGCAGAGAACTAAGAGCAGCAAAGGAATATTTCTCTGAGGCTGGGGTGGGGGCCCCATGACCACTGCAGAGCACCAGGGAGCGAGGCCCAGGGCTGCAGAGGCCTGTTCTGCCCACTGCCAGGACCAAGGTAGGCCCTGCAGTGGTCCTAAGGCTGCCTCTGCTTCTCACAAGGGGGATCTGACTGGTGGGGAGGCCAGAACTCATGCACAGTGAAGACAGTCTGCAGGAAACAACAAAAGGAATTGAGATCTGGAGTGCCTGAGTGTGGGGAAGCTGGCCCAAGCCGCGGGCCCTGAATCGTTGCTGGGCACCCAGTAGGCAATGGGCAGGCACCACCTTTCCAAAAGTCGTGGTGAGAAGGCAAACTTCCCATGAGAAGGCAGGCTCCAGTGCAGGGGTGCTTGAGCACAGGCGGGCGGGGATGCAGCCCAGCCCGTTCAGGAGCTGGGCCGCTGCAGGGGCTCTCAGCACCCTCAATGACAGGGTGAGCTGGTGAGGGGCAGGTGCTGCCTTCGCCGACCCCCAATCTGAGAGTGGGGCCCCTGGGTCACTCGGGTAGCAAGTCAGGTGTGTCCCTCAGTCCTTGGAACAAGAGGAAGAGGAAGAGGAAAGAGGAGTAGGAAAAGTAAGAGGGGGGAGGAGGAAGACCACAGCGACGGTCGCACATGTACATATTTGCAGTTGGAGCCTTCCCAGCCTCTGATTAGCATAACTTGAACAAACAGGCATCAAATGATTTTTGAAAATGGGTTTTATGTTTAATTGCATTTTTTAAGGAATTTCAATATGTGTGCAGTGGCAGAATGAGAATTAATACACAACACAGGCGTCTGTGAGCTAGTCTCCCCTAAAGTATGCAGGATGTGAGGCGGCCGTCGGAAGGGCTGCGTGCCCATCAGTATGATGCCTGGGCCGCCCCTGCCCACGGTCCTCTGCAGCTGCCTGCCTTGTGCCCTCCCACACCCCATCCCCTAAGAGGATTCAGTCCACAGCAGCCTGGCCCGCTCCTGCCCTCCCAGCTGGGCGGTGCCGGGGGCTGCCTGTCTGGTCCTGTCGGGTCCCTCCATCCCTGTCCCTTCTTCTGAAACACATCTGCCCACTGGTTCTCAATCCATTCACAAGCTCCCACCCTGAACACGTGCTCAGGCCACAGTCTCCTGCCTCAGTTTCTGCATTTTTAGGTCCTCTGTTCCGCAGTAATCTCGAAGCACCTGCCGGGATAGCAGCTTTGAGGGAACCCTGCTCCCACCCCACCCCCACTTTCTCCAGAGGCAGCAAACTTAATTTTTTTTTTTTTTTTTTTGGTACCAGAGATTGAGCCCAAGGTCCCACCCATGCTATGCCAGTGCTCTATCACTGAGCTACATCCCCAGCCCTTTTCATTTTAAAATTTTGAGACAGCCTTTTGCTAAATTGCTCAGGCTGGCCCTGAACTTGGTATCCTCTTGCCTTGGCCTCCCAAGTGGCGAGGATTACAGGACTAAGCCACCCAGCTTGGCTTGCAAATTAGTTTTTTATAATGAACATGCCAGTTAGTCATAGAATCCAGCAACAACCTCTTATGGTGCGCATTTTTTTAAATGAAAAGTTTCACTCGAAAAGAATTTAAGTTTCTCTGTACCAGGACCATGACTTACTCTTTCTCAGTACTTGACACGTTCTGCCTGTGGTAGATACACTCAATAAACATGTCTTGCATGGATGAATTAATTAGTCCATGATTAATTAAAGGATTGATTTTATTAAAATGCAGCTACTGTACTTGATCTTTCTCACAGTAGAGCTGACTGTAGGGTTTCAAGCGCAGACGTCTCTCCAGAGTGAACGCTGAGGCAGGGATGGTCCCCCTGCGCATTTCACAGCCAGCCGTGGCAACAACAGCACCTGGAGCCCCGCCTCAGCCTGGGCTGTCATCCCATCATGCTGGGGGCCTGTGCCCGGGGAAACTGGCCTGAGGCTTCCGATTTTCAAAGGCAGAGTAAATGAGAGGAGATATTCCCTGTGCACCCAGAGGAGAGCGTGCTAAGTGGAGCCAGCCAGTCACAAAGACAAACGTTGCTTTGTTCCACTCGCGTGAGATCCACAGACACAGGAAGCAGACTGGTGGTGGCCTGGGGTTGGGAAGGGGCAAAGGGAGAGACCGTTTAACGGGCGCCAAGCTTCAGTTTTCCAGGTGAATCGCGCACAGGGAAGGTGCTTGACATCCTGACCCGTACACTGAAAACAGCCCACGTTCCAACATACGTTAAAAGAAGCAAGTGTATTTCTCTTTACCTTTCCTTGTAACATTAATTTTCCATCCTTTTGTTACTTTCTTCTCCTCCTTTGTGCAACTGTCACTTTCTTTTTCTTTTTTTTTTTGTTTTTTTGAGACAGGGTCTAGCTCTGTAGCCCAGGCTGGCCTCGAACTCACAGTGATTCTCCTGCCTCAGCCCACAAGCGCTGGGATGACAGGCACGGGCCACCATGCCCAGCTCACTTTCTTTATAACTTTCATCACAGTGAAGGAAACTGGAGGTCATTTAATAGAGAGTTGAATTAAAGAATAAATGAAGGATTCGTTCTCAGCCTTTACAGCCTTTACAGCCCGTCTCAGAGTCCACGCTCCCGAGAAGCCTCTTCTGAGGCTTGTTCTCGGAGGCTTTTACTCAGCCAGCAGCTCCCCGGTCCACGCGTGTTGTTCAGTCTGAAATTGCAGGAATGCTTGCTACTCCAAAGGTCAGCAAGCTTGGCATATCAGGCATTATCAAATCTTGGGGACCCCTGCAGTTAGAATGAAGGCAGCCGCCTTGTGAGGTGAAACAGATCAATACAAGATTGGGTTTGAGCACTAAAGTGCTAAACTGGATGCAATCAAGAAAATGCCAGCTGGTCAGTCTTATCAATAAGTCAGAAAGCTGTGGAGAGTGACGTGGCCTACAAAGATCAGGGAAGGTCCCACGAAAGCAGGGACTTCGGGCCACAGGCCATGTGGGAATTTTGCTCTTTTGCCTTCTGCTGTCCCCACTGGATTTGGTTCTGTTCTTACAGAGCCGTTTGCTCTCTTGGTCCTATTTCATTTTGTTCCTGCCCTCCAGGAATTCATCGTCTTTCATTTCCTTAGCACAAACCCGAGAGGCATATTTTTATGGTCCACTGTTTCCTGTGAGGTGACCCTCACAGAGCATGGGGTGGGTATGCTCCTCCTCTAAGGCTGCTTTAAACAAAGCATTTCTTCCATCTTTTTTTTGCCAAGTAGGACTGTCTGATTTGATTACCTTCCTTGATGAAGAGGTGCAAGGCTTATGTTAGGACAGATTCTCATTAGAATAACAGTGAAAGTCTCCATGGGTATTCATTAAGGTGAGGTTCCAATTTACACACTTCCAATGACATGACCCACATTTGCAAAGGGCTAGAGCCTCAGACCACACTGCACCTCTCAAGTGTACAGTCCTGGGGGCAAGGGACTTTGGACAGATTCTGTGATTAATATTCCCAAAGATTTTGGGAATAGTCAGCTCAAGTGCATTTAATTAATACCACAAATGCCAATCTATACATTAAGGATAAATTATAATATATAACTTAAGACATATTTTTAAATGCATTTATCTGAAAATAGAGCTGAAACCTAGGAAAGAGCCTGATCTCACTCGTAAGAGACATGCAAATTCAAGCTTCTCTGAAACATCATTTCTCACTATCAGAGGGGCAAAAATCCAAAAGTCTGGCGATGAACTATTGATGAGACTGCGAAGAATTAGGCCTTTCCAAAAATCACTGGTAGGAATGTGAAATGGTACATCCCTTCAGGAGGAGGATTTGACAACATACATAGCAAAATAACATCTGCACTTTACCCTTTGGCCCACTTTAGAGATCTATCCCTAAGTTTGATTGGCAAAAACACATAAACACATATCCATAAGATTATTCATTATGGTAGCCAAAAATATGCAACTTGAAACAACCCAGTTGCCTTTTGGTAGGTGTCTGGGTAAATAAACTGTGGTCCAACCACGTGAAGGAGTGTCTTGACTCTCTAGAAAGCACTCAGCAACTTCTCTATATGTTACTGCAGAATGATTTGTGGGATATGTTGTTATACAAGTGAGTGAAGTGGGGAAGTGTGCCCTGCTTTCTAGAAAAAAGATATAAATATTTATATTTTTAAAATACAGCAAATTTACCCAGTTACACACACACACACACACACACACACACACAGAGTGGTTACCTTAGGGAAAATGAGGGAATAAGTGAGATAATGAAAGAAGCTATGAGCTTTGACTATACTTTGTTTTATGGATTTAGAATTAGGTAAATGTGTTACATAATTACTAAAATATTTGCATTAAATAAATTCCCCCTAAATATTAAAAAAGATAGCATAAACTTAAGTATGTATCCAGTTAGTGGAATAAACTCACAGAAAGGAACTATTCAAATCAACTATTAAGTGGGCAATTTTATTATACAATCTATAAGGACAAAAAGAACACCCCCCAAAAAAGATTAAAGTATTGCCAGTTTGAGGCAGGGGGTGCTGCTTTTTGTTATTCTGAAGGTTATTGTGTGAATACTATATGAAAAGCAAATGAGTAGAGTGTTTGGTGTCACTGAGACCCAGGTTTTTGTCATGGGAGAGAAAGATTGGTGAGACTAAGGAATAACTTCTCTCCTGAATCTAAATTAGAAATATCAGCATAATTTATGACATAATTTATACTTAAAAGAAAACACAAACATCCAGCTTGGTTTCTTAAAAGCTCCTAGAAACAACCAATACAGTAGTAAACATTATTCTTACTTCCCAGATTCTGAAGTCTACACATACCATTTCTCACTGAAAAGAAATGG
The DNA here is from genome assembly GCA_028451465.1 of Erethizon dorsatum. Taxonomy (NCBI): domain Eukaryota; kingdom Metazoa; phylum Chordata; class Mammalia; order Rodentia; family Erethizontidae; genus Erethizon; species Erethizon dorsatum. Next base: position 70,694,914 of record CM051834.1, read on the forward strand.
TCCCCTCAGAACCAAGAAAACTGTACCATGGACTGCAACCTCTGAAACCATGAGCTGAAACAAACTTCCCTCCTTTTTAGCTTTTTAGGTATTTGTTACTGTGATGGAATGCTAACACAGCAATACCTTAAAGAGCCCATCTATTCCTTCCCTTCACTGGAGCTTGACGATGTTGTCTGACACAACCTTAACAGTTGTGTTGGACAGAGTCAGGCACCAACTGAATGATTCCCATTTCCACAGTTGGACAATTTGATCACTAGTTAGAGCAATAATCAATGGATTGAAACACATCACATTTTTTCCAAATCCATTAATTAATAACGATACTTTAAATAAACTCATTATTCACCTTTGGGTGATGCTAAGGAACTATTCTGAAAAGCAGTGGATAATGGAGGTGTTTCTTGTCAACTACATAATAAATCCATAGGATGAGAATAAATAATAGGATGAGAATGATATTCGCAACTCTAAATAATTAACAATGTAGACAGAAATCATTAGCAGATGATGACATCACAAAAAGAGAGAAAGCCAGACACCGTGTAACTCTGGATGGGAGGAGACTCCGCCAATGCTGGAGACTGGCAGGGGATGCAGGGGACAGAGGAGTGTGTTGACACCACGCAAATCCAATCAGTCACAACCAAACTGTAGGGAGCTGTACAGCCAAAGGACCCAGAATGTTCAACAAGGCCTGCAAGAAAAAGGAAGAGACAGAGCAGAGACCTACAGGACAAAAGAACACTGAGACACAACCAAAAACTGATTGCTATTTATGGACCTTATTTGGATCCTGCTTCAAATAAACAACCCGCAAAATGTACACAGACAACTGAAGAATCTTAAGCACTATTTGCTAACATTAATAAATTATTGTTTAACTGCAAGAAAGGCATTATGGTTGCTTTCTTTAAGTCCCCACCTTTTATAGAGATAAACTACATTATAAATGACAATATATTAATTTATGTAATATTCTTGACTTATCTATTTATGAGTCATATCTAACACACTTTATTTTATTGCTTAAACGTATGAGTCTTAAGCTTATATGAGAGTCAATTTCATGGGTATCCTGAGGCCCAAAGAAAACAAGTGGCTGCAAAAGTCATTTTCGCTCTTCCTTTGAGCCCTTCTTAGGAGCCAGGCTCAGGCTGCGGGGTGCAGTGATGGGGGAGCAAACCCCAAGATGAGACCAGGGGCTGGGATGGCATACACGGTGTGAAGGTCGGGGAGAGGGCCCGTGTGCAAGAGTCCTGCCTGCAGAGGGAAGAGCTGGGCAAAACTGAGCTCAGATCCATGAGCCTGCTCAGAGCCCTTGATGCCTTCTCAGGACGAGGTTCTCAGCACAGCCCGCACTGCACTCAGTGTGAAATCTCTAAAGACAGCTGGTGTGCGAGCATTAGTTTTCTCTTCACAGGTGTGTGGACAGTAGGAGCCTGGTACTAAGTCAAGCCAGATGAAGTCGCCAGCTTCTTGAATCCACAACGGTCAGCATCTAGCACTTTTCCATCCTCCAGCCTCTGAATTTTGCATCCTGGGACTGGCCCCTGGGGACAACAGTGGTCAGGGCAAGTCTCGTAGCTGTCTCTCATGCTCAGTTCAGGCTGGGTTATATAGCATTTCAGGTCGGAGACTGAGTAGGTCCACTATCAAGCCCCAGGGAAGGGAAGGAACAATTTGGCTTTTTATGGTATTGCTATGTTAGCATTCCATCACTGTAACAAATACCTGAGGTAACCAGCTGAAAAGGAGGAAAGGTTTGTTTTGGCTCATGATTTCAGAGGTTTCAGTCCATGGTCACTTGGCCCTGTTGTTCTGGGTCTCTGGCAGCACAGGATAGCATGGCAGGAATGTGTGGGAAAAAAAGCCTCTTCACCTCATGGCAACCAGGAAGTGAAAAAGAAAGACAAGAAAGGGCAAGGGTCCCAGTGACCTAACTTCTTCCCACTAGTTCCCACCTCCTAAAATTCTCCCACCTCCCAGTGGTGCCCAGGCTGGGGACCAAGCAAGCCTTCAGCATATGAACCTTTAGGGGACATTTAAGATCCAAACCATAACAGTCACCTTCCCTTTTGGGAGTTAACTATCTGGGACAAAAGGAAGGCTGTGTGGAAAAGCCGATCAGGATTCTGGACTTGAAGCAATTGTATTAGCAGACACTGGGATCTGTGTAGCTGGCAGCAAAAGCCTCAGGACAGGAAATGAGCACCACAGTGCAGACCTTGAGGGAACCTAGAGCAGAGAAAATAAAATGAGAAAAGACCTTGCCATTCCCCACATTTGCTCTCATCCACAAGGAGGAAGAATAGGAACCCTACCTTCTTGTGTCTACAGTTAGTTGTCTTCAGCCTAATAAGAGGTGCTGAGTATTTGTAATTCTTACAGCTTTGAGTGGGGCCTGGAAGTTCTAAATTCATCATTTTACTGTGGTCTTTTTGGAGTTTGGAGGGTAAAAACATGTCTTGGTATTATTATAGAACTAACAAGAGGGGAACAAAAAGGAAAGAAGGAGAGGAGGAAGGAAAGGAGGAAGGGAAGAAGGGGGGATAGAAGATGGGGGGGAGGACAAACATCTAGTGACCATCAACTAACCAGTGCAGTAAAGACTGTCCCAGAGAGTGGGCCGACGAGGTGAGAGAGTTTGCCTCAACTTAGCAATTAAATACTAATTAGAACCTGATAGTTGGATGTCACTAATTACAGCAGTTGGGCTTATATTCAGCTGCATCTACTACAGGATAAGGTTTACCAGTTATTACTTGTGGCACAAATAGGACAGATGTTTATTCTCCTTCCTGAGCAGACAGCCCACAGGTGGGCAGCCTGGGACTCTCGGAGATCCTATAGCCACCCGAGCCCAGGCCTCTGGCATCTGCAGCTCATCACCATCGCTGTGTCACTAGTCCACGCTTCAAGTCCACCTTCCAGATGCAGTGAGGAAGAAAAGAGAGGGTATTCCCTGCCGGTTTCGGGAGACTCCTTTAACGTGACATTGGGCAAAGACGAGCTACAGGTCACATCAGAGCGAGGACGCATTTGTGTGATCTTTCAAATGAGATGAGTGCACTGCTGATCTGATCAAAGTGCTCGTTTGGCACCTGAAGATGATAAGGGACTTTGAGAGTGACACTGGGGGTCCCCGCCATGTTAGCTTCAGTAGCACCTGCTGTTGACCAACACGTTTCCTGTGACTTGGTCACAGCAGCAGAGGCTCACGACAGAAAGCCAGAGATGAATGACACCCACGTGGAACACAAAGTAATTCCCATGCTCTTCCTTTGGACTTTTGAAAAATCACTTTCTAAAAGTGCTCTTGATTTTCTAGAGGCTACATTTTGAATTCCGGAAAATAAAGTTTCAGGAAGTAGCTGTGACAGGTTGCCCTGCACGAAACCGCCTGTGCCCATAATCATTGTACTGGATATAATTGGGAGCTAATTTCATATTTCCTGCATATCATACTGGAAAATTGAGCTGTCAGATCCATTTAAGGGCTACATGCCAAAGTGAGTATGTCCAAGCTCTGCTTTTTTCAATACATTTCTGTGGGATTTTTTTTCTCACTATCTATAAGACTTTATAATGTTGTACCAGAAGCCAAAATCATCTAATTGAGTAAGCTTTTGAAGTTCAGATATTTGCTGTGTCTAAAATTTTAAAAAATTTATAGGGGACAGGATAGCCAAGGGAAAGCTCATCTGAGTTAGCCTTTCCTGTAAAAAGTCCCTTAACTCCCAAAGCTTTTTAAAGTTCAGATTCCGATATGGGCAATGTCGTGGGCCTTGTGAGGTTCAGCTGGGTCTTCATCCCCAGAACCAGTGAAAGGCTTGGTTAATACGTGAGTGGTGCACTGTTCAGCCCGCCCCGCCCCAAGAGCTGAGCGCCGTGAAGGTACGGCCCTGAAGGCTTGATGTGGAGTGGGGCCCTTGGGAGCTGTCACTTACCAAAGACTCTTCCAACCTGTGTTCTTTTCCTAGAGCTTTTCTCTGAGCTCTTTTGCGTCTTGTATGTCTTAAAAGACGCTTAACAGGGAAGAAGTCTGCATCTCCTATCCCCCAAATCACGGCAGTTTCTGGACTGGACATAAACTCAGTTGAAGCAGTTTTATTTTCTCACATATGTTCTACAAATGGCTGAGACCTGAATGCTCATCAAATACCTGATGGGAGAGCTCCTTAAAAGTAGATGAGATGACCTCGACAGGAAGCCTGAAGGGCAGAGGAAGGAAGGAGGAAAGAACACACTCCTGTGATTTGCCATGTGAAGAGTCAGTGGCCTTTTTCAGTACAGATGTGCTGTTTTCTTGAGGTAGAGGCTGAACTTATTTGAAGGCAGAAGTTCACGAGCTTGGGGGTGGTGGCCACAGGGACAGAGCCATAGGAATGGGACACAAAGCGAGAAGGTTCCCCAAGAGTAAAAGTCTCTAGTTCCCGAACACTGTGTGCCAGGAGCTGTGCTGAGTGGGATGCATCTGCGATTTCCTCTAATGTTCCCAGTAATGAATGTTTTCAGATGAAGAAAACAAAGTTTAGAAAACCACACAACTAGCCAAGGTCTTGTTTCTGGTAAATGAAGGAGCTGAGTTCTAATTCAGGTCCACTTGGCTCCAAAGCTGTATTCACTCCCACTGCCCCATACTTTCTAGGGAAAGCCGGAAAGTCAGGGCAGGGCCTGAGCACAAGGTCATTTGAACATTGACCAGAGACATCCAAGTGGACTACAGGGGTGCAGTGGGCTATGGGCCTGGGACAGGGTCCTTGGACACCGTATTAGAAGCATGTACTTCATCAATCAAGTGAGGGAAATCACTGAGAACTTTTGGACATTGGAGAGAATGATACGACTTATATTTTAAGACCACACTGGTAGTTACAGGGATGATTTTGTTGGGGCAGAGCCAGGATCTTAGGATGACCACTTTGAAGGCCGCTAGATCAGTCCAATGAGAGCCTCTTAGACTAGGAAAATGAGATTAGAAAATAAATTATATTTATAACCAAATACCTGAGACACACTAACAATTAAGGGCACTAAACTTGGAATGAAACAATTTCAAATGTGAATCTCAATTTTGGGTGTGTCATAGATTAACTCCTTAACCTTTGGCATGAAACTTCCTCTTTTGGAAAGCAGAATTAATGATATCGTTTTTATTAGTGTACACTGGTTATACATAGGTACACGTACATTATCTCAGAGTATTATGGAAATTAAGATTAAAAGGACGATAGCATAGTTGCATTTAGCAGTTAGCACAGTTGCCTAGAACAAACCTAGTGTCCAGTAGACACGGGCTAGTGTGCTGTCACTGCAATGATTATTACTATTCCTCAGGACTCTATCCTTTCCTGTCAACCAAAGAACAAAAGTCTGCAGATGATCAGGAAGTATGAATTTTTAAATTTTTTCATTATGATTTACTTAAACAAAAATTTTCAGAAATTATATTTCTAACCTTTCTTACAGACCAATATACTGGAGAATCTGTGGTGCATAGCACAATGTCCACAAATGACACTTTATTCTTTAGTGAATGGGAAAAAATGCAAAACAGCTGAGTAGGCTGTGTTGATAATGGCTGTAGGGACCTGTGGGAATTGGGCACTGGTGTCGCATTCCTGTCGCACGGCTTGGTTAGCCCGCACTCGGCTGTTTCCCCCAGGACCGCGGCTCCTGGGTAAAACCTCCAGGACTACCTAGCTCTCCCTAGCAGCAGGGCTGAGCCCCATGCAAAATCAACTGCCTCAAGCTTATTCTCGTTAAGGGACTTGTCTTTTGTGACTTTGGCAGGAAATGTCTAATGCTGAGAAGCTTATTTATTTACCCCAAAGTAGCCAAGAAGATTTTTGTGAGAAGCTCAGATTCTAATCAACAACCTACATCTACTATAATCTGGACATCTTAGATTTTCTCTTTACCTAAGAACTGCCACAAAAGAACCTGCTTAATTGTCTCAGTCCACTCCGGCTGCCAAACAAAACGGCTTAGGTGGGTAACGTAGAGAAAACAGGAATGTATTGCTAACAGTTCTGGTGCCAGGAAGCCAGGATCAAGGTACCAGCAGGTTCAGGGGCTGGCGAAGACCCTTCCTCAGAGATGGTGACTTCTGCATGTCCTCACATGGTGGAAGAAAGGGAAAAGGGGGCAAACAGTCACCCTCAGACCTCCTACAGGCTCAGTAATCCTATTCATGAGGGCTCCGCCTCCACGATGTAATTGCCTCCCAAAGGCCCCCCCTCCTAATACAGGCAAGGACTGGGTTCAGCACATGAACTTTGGAAGGACGCAGCAGAAACTTGGTGCCTTTCCCTAAGAACAGGATGGCGAGGATTATTTTTATAGCCTTTCTCCATCCAAATTCAGTGTTCCAGTTTTCAACTTTCCCTCCTTTCGTCTTGTTCTTCCAATTTTATTGGTTCATGGAGAGTGAGGACTTCGGCTATTTCCATTGGTGCACTTTGGTCCTGCCCTGGGTTAGGACCACCAGCCTCCAGAAGAGGCTCCGGTGTAATTAAGCTCTGGAGGACTCCGTCACTGCACGGAAACCATGTCGGTTGTTCTGAACTACATGCCACATTGCATTTGAGCTAAGACCTACACATGTCGTCTTTGTTTCTTGACATCATATTGAGTAGGAAAAATGACTTAGGAGCAATGGATCCAGGAAGCAACCCTACAGGCTGCAAAGTGCTCAGGTTGAGAGCACATTTAGAAGTGCGTGTATGAAATAATTCAAGCTGAGCGATCCCCTGTGATATGCTTAGGCTCCTTATGCATTGTGCTATTAATAGCTTATGTCTCCATGGATAGTTCCAAGCATTCCAATTCAGTTCGCAACTGTAAATTACAATACAAATGGCATCAAGTCAGTGGATGGCCCAGTGCCAAATTATACCATTTTTGTAGTGGGACAAATGTGTTCCATGTGAAAATGATGGCTAGCAGGAAGCACTCAGTCAGTTCCATGCAGAATCTTTTAAACTTGAACTAGTTCCTGGGGAGAGAAGCATTCACTCTGAAGCGACCCAGTGGGGGAGAGAGGTCATGTTCTGAATGGTCAGTGGTCTCCTGGGTACAGAAATAAACCAGTTTCATTATGGTCTCATTTAATTATTAAAACCATTAGCTTGCTTGATTGTCTTGGTTTCTGCATTAAGCACCCTTGGTAACTTAACTGTCACAGTCATTAAAACTCACCCATCGAAGACAATGCACATCACTAAGAGACTCGATGTCATCAGCCCCTTAGAGTTCACACACACACGCGTGGACACGTGCACCCGCAAACACGCATTCACAGATATGTACAGTGTACACACCAGCACACTCGTCTACACACTAATGTCTTCATACACATATGCACATATGTACATATGCATGTGCGTGCATGCATGCACACACAATCATGTACGCACACATACACATGTGCACCCACACATATGTGCACTTCAGCGGCAGTAACCACTGCAAATTTGCGTGTTTCTTTCTGTGCAACCGCACAGGTAGTTTTCATCCAACCCCGGGATCCACTCCCCCCCGCTCCCCTGCACTGCACATAAATAACCTGGGTACACCCAAGCTCACTCTGGCCAACGTCTTTCCCAACAGAGAAGCAAGGCAGGGGTGGACGCAGACACGGGCAGGACTTTTCCAGATCGAGCCACACAGACCTCCCTGAATTGGACCCAGGCAGGCTACCTCTTATGCAGTGTGCATGAGGGAGAAGCAAGCAACCACTCAGCCCTGGTGGCCCAGGATGCAGCCTGCTCTCCGTGGGGGAGGAGCGGTCAGCCTTTGTGTGCACACCGAGCCGGAGTCTGGCGGGGACAGAACTGGGGGTGCAAGTGGCTGCACATTATTACATTGCCATTCTAATGACCCCTCCCTTCACTTCTCTGATCGTCCCCCCAGGGCCTCGTTAACGCGGTTTTGATGCCTCGCGTTGACACTGGAGCTTCTTCCTCATTGCATGCACCCTTCCTCCACACCGGCCGTCTGCGTAGATTGGGCAGTGCGCCCTGCTGCCTGTGCTCGGGTCCCTGGGGGTCACAGGGAACATGTGGGGCCTCTTGCAGCAGAGAGGCAGACCCAAGCCCACTGCCCTCACCAACTGCTCCCTCGCTACTCTTTCCAGGAGCCTCCGCTGGACTACGGCGCCCTTTCTGTGCTCTTCCCCATGAATCCAATTTCCTCATCTCAGCTCGCCCCTTCCACAAGCGCTAGCGCCCTCCTGCTCCCTTAATCTGACACTGGAAGCCGGTTAGGCTGCTGGTTGCTTTTTAAACAGCATTTCGCTTCCAGCTAGTTTCTTCCCACATAAATTCACTAGGTGGCAGTGAACAGCGAGGGAAAGAGGCCCGCTTTTGAAAGGAAAATCGAAGGCAAGCGGAGTTAAGTATGCTAGGATATCTAATCATGAATTTAAAACCCTTCCGTGGGCTTTGACATAGGTTGCTAAAGGAAGACCACCGCAGCTTTAAGGCGAGCATTCGCCCTTACTAAATGACGAAATGCTGAGATTCACGGTCAGATCTCCTAGCACAGTGCTGAGGGTTCCTCTTCTCCTTGTATTCATGACATAGTTCAGTGTCAAAGACATTTACTGCCGTAAACAAATCTGTTTACTGAATATAAGTAGGCGCTACTCATTCCTCAAGACCTCAGTTTGTGTCTGAGTGAGCGAGAGAAAGTGTGCGTGTGAGTGTGCATATAAGTGCGTGTGTGCGTGTGTGGTGCCTCTTGCGGGCGGGAGAGTACCTTCGCGTGATTATGTCAAGGATTTCAATGTCACTGTTCTTAGAGTAACTTTGCCGCATAACCATCATTTCCCTCTCCCTGCCAAGAACCTTCCTTTCTTCCTGTAAATTCCAAGTTAAGTTTTCCCAACAGGTAAAGAGGTAAAGGCTGTAATCTTTTTGTTGTTGTTGTTCCTTTTCTTTTTGTAGTACTTGGGATTAACCCAAGGCCTTCACACTGAGCTATACCCCCCGTCCTTCTTAAATTTTTTATTTTGAAAAAAGGTCTCATGAGGTTGCCCAGTCTGGGTTTGAACTTGGGATCCTCCTGCCTCAGCCTCTCTGAATGATAGGATTAGAGGCATACACCAACATGCCTGATGAGCCTGGAATATTATATGATCCCTGTACTGAGAAGACTCTAAAACTTCAAATTTAATAGAGGACACCAAAACATAGTGCATATACTTTCAATTAGTTTATTTATATGCTTCCTGGTGTTTAGCCTACATGCACTCTGTTTGGAGGGGGAGAAAGCATTTGTAAACCAACTGAAAAGGCTCTTTGCAGAGCCTGCCAAGGCCTGTGTGTGGCCTGAGAGGCTGGCCTGCAGGATCGGGGTGCAACACTGTCCTCTAACAGCCAGCATGCCTCTGCTCACACACTTGAGTCCATCACAGGCTGGCCTGGGCTCCGGTACAGCAGAAGGGACACAGGGGAGCCAGTTCCAGCCACGTCATTGGGCGCAGCATCCTTCCTGGTCGTGTCGCTGTCTGACCCCGACCTAACACTGCAGTTCTCAGGACTGGATGGTTTCCAGTTCCTGCCTTTTCTCTACAGCCAAGGCTCTGCTGCTGCCTCTGCCTGAGTCCTGCCTTGGTCTTAGTCAACCCTGTCCACTCCTCTTTTGCTCTTGCCAGACGAGGTCTCAGGCCCCTCCTGTGTGCCCCTGCCTAGCCCCGGACCTAGCTATCTGGTGACAGACCCCTCCTCCTAGTGCCAACCAGGTGCCTCTGAATTGCTGGGTGTTGCTAACTTCTGGGTCCCTTGCAGGGTCTTCCACTATGTGGAGACCCCATGATCCCATGTGAACCCTCCAAGGAGGGCACTGAGGACTCCAACTCTGTCCCAGGTGTACGCTCAGCGAACACTGATAAGGGTGACTGGGTGCTAAGCAGGAATGAGCCACCGTGGCTGTCATCACAGGGCTTAGAGCCACCTTCAGCTCCAGGCTCTGCCAGTGCAGTGGCGTCTGCCCCCGGCCTGGCCTCCCCTGGCTGGAAGCGCTCCATCAGTCTGGTACACTGAGGCAAACCGGGCTCTACCAGGCTGCGCCTCGGACATCAAAATGTCCAGCATGGTCTCAACTAAAACTCTTTCAATAGCTGTCAACGGGCAGGTTGGTGTGACCCTTTTTCAACAGGGAAAGGAATCTGTGTGCTAAATAGTTACCGAGTCACTGTCTCCCCAACCCTATGCGGTCAAGGGTCCCTGCAGGACAGCAGCAGACCTGAGGACCCTGCCTAGATTGGGAGCTGGGATGCTGGACACTCAGACTCCGCCTGGTCAACTTGCTGCAAGAGAGCTCACTACATCAGGAGTGTGACATCGCCTCCCTGAGCCCCGGGGAGGCAGGTGATGAAACTAAGCTATGCCTTGCTAAGAAGATGAGCTAAGCCAGGGCCTCGCCTCTACATGGAGGGGACACTGGGATCTTCCAGAGAAGCCGTGCTGCCTATCTTGAAAGAGACGGGCCTGGTAAGAATCCTGGTGATCCCAGTTAGGGATTTAAATACACACCGATTTACTGATGTATTAGCTGTAAAGCAAATAAGGAAATGTCAGGCTTCTCTTTGGGTCATCTACAGAAACGGGGCAGACATGGAAAAATATCCTAGTAGGGAAACTAAGATTTGAAAAAATTCCTTCCTGGTCATGAGATGATATTCAAGAGATGATGATCTGTAGAAAACAGTGCAGCTTTTTGTGTAGCTATTTTCTTCAAAGTTGTCACAGTAGTATTTTGAGGGTTTTTCCAAGCAGCATCTCCTATGTGGGAGATACTTTGTCTACTGTACACATGCTTATGCATACATATACTTATGCACCCTCTTTTTATGTACTGTTTATTATCAGCCCTGATTGAATCCAGGGCCTTGTCCATTTAGGGCCTAACACTGAGCTCCTTCTCCAGCCCTTCTTTCTTTTTTTTTTTTTTGTGGGTACTGGGGGTCGACCTCAGGACCTCGCGCACCAGCAGGCGCCCGTGCCGCTGAGCGATATCACCGGCCCCTTTTTCATATGTGGGTTCCGGGAGTCGAACTCGGGCCCTCGCACTTGCCAGGCAGGCGCTTAAGCCACTGAGCCATCTCACCAGCCCCTAGCCCTTCTTATTTTTATTTGGAGACAGGGTCTCACCAAGTTGCCCAGGCTGACCCCGAACTTGCAGTCCTCCTGTTTCAGCCTCTCAAGCGGCTGAGATTATAGTATGCATCATCAAGCTTAGGTTTAATGCAAGTTTAAAAGATAAAATATTTTACTTTGATTAAGTAAATTTTGGGTTCCATTTTAAGAAAACTTTGGGAATCTAAGCCTTCTTTACTTTCTTTTCTTGAAATCCTGTTTGCACCTCCCAGTTAAAAGAGGTTTGGTGTTTCCTGGTCATTTGTTGATCTGTGTAGTCAGGGCCCAGGGGTAGTTACTTTAATGTTAGTTTGAGTATTTAATCAGGGGGATTCTCCTTGATTAAATCTGAAGATTAAGAATTTATACCCATGATACTTGACTGCTTTGGAACTCATGGAATTTGGTACTCAGAGCATTTTTTTACTTGTCTTTATTTGGTACCTGACATGCAAACTAGAATTTGCCAGTATCGATGGCCTTGTGATCAGTACTCTTCCCAGCCAAAACAATTTGGTACTAGTCATTTTTGGTACTGGTCACGCCTACAGGAACCAATTAACGACGCGTGCCCATGGGCCCTGTAGTGTCCCGGCGGCACTGCAGAGGACCCTGTGCTAACTGCGACCCTCTGCTCCCCAGGCAGCCGATAAAGGCTGCGGCACAGAGCAGCTGGGGCACGTGATGCATCCTGATTCCAACCCCGTCCCACTGTTCTGGATATTGTGCTCCATGTCCTGCCCAGGTTTTGCTCAGGTCCCTGGGGAGTGGCACCTTTGCAATGCAGTGGCCGGTGACAGGAGCGCCCTCCAGGTCTTGCCCTAAAACTGTGCTGCACACGGTCCTCCCGGGGATTCGGCCTTGACTGTGTGTGATGGAGTATATAGTCTCCTAGTGGTCTCGACTTCTCCGTCTGCTTCAGTTCCCGGATCACAGATCTGGTGGTGAAGGGCTGCAGGAGGTGGGAGTTTGTGTGCCCTGGGAATACCACAAATGCTGTCTCCCAGGTGGCAGTGACCTCCGCCCCCGAGATGTGAGTGAAGAGCAGGACTATCTCTTCGATAGGGTGCCGCCTTGGGCACTGTTCCCCAGCTCTGCCCCAAAGGCTTCCCCTTGACGGTTATTTCTAGGCATCTGCTATAAATGCTCCCCCAGCAGCCCTCTGCCCCGGCGGCAGCCATTGACTATTTTATGTTTACTGTTTGAGTCACATGATCACCGAGCCTCCACCCATTCCAGAGCCGTTTCAACTGTTCCCTTCACTCCCCGAGATTATTGGTCCTTCTCTGTCAGGAGAGAGCAAGATTTATTTTATTTTCATGAAAAATAACACATTCGAAGCCATCAGGAACTTGTAGGCTCCTGAGATTTAATCCATGGACTTATGAAGAGAACGAAGGAAATAAAGCAAGGTCGGAGAGAGCCTGGGCGTCTGGACTACGAGTCCCTGCTCCACCCAATAAATCCGCGCTCTCCACGATGGGGTCCCTCCCGGGACCGGGGAGATGTTTTCCCACAAGAAAAATGTTCCAGTAAAACAATACCATATGTGTTTTTTGGGTTTGGGGTTTTTTTAGATGCTTGGAAAGGTGAACTCTTTTTCTTCCACAATAAATAAGGTGTTTTGAGGCCAAGACCTTCGTGAGACAATCACCATGAAATCTGCATTGACACCGGCATGTTTGAAAACACAGACAGGGGCTGGCCCCGTTCCCAGCAGGCTGGGAGGGGATAGGAGAGAGGGGCTTTGTTTTCTCGCAGTGACAGCGCAGCGTTGCACCTGCCCATCCTGTCTGGGAAACGTGCTGATAAGTGACTTCACAGCGCGCATGCAGGGACTGTTTGGCCAGACAGATGCGGACGGGAATAATGGGTGGGAAGCTGGCCAATGGTGGTCTTGCCCAGGGAAGCGGCACCCCCAGAGAGCCAGGGCCAGGGTCCTGTGGGGAAAGAGGTGACTATAGAAGCGAAGTGTAACAGTAAGATCAGCTAGGGAGTGAATGGACTTCAAGCAGTGGGGACCTTCCAAGAAGCAGGCTGTGAAGCTGTGGTGGCCAGAGCATGGCTGAGCAAGCCCCTGACCTCCCCCACTGAGAACTCGTATCCTAGCCCTGCCAGCCATGACCCTTGAGGTGCCTTTCCGGGGCCCATGTTCCAGGCTGGTAGAGCAGGGATGAGAGCCCAACCACAGCCAGCTCTGCTCTACTCCCTGCTCCTCCTGTACCAGCTGGGACAGTAACTTCCCCTGGATGAGAAGCCTCCCTTCTTTCACATAAAAAACTGGGTATCTTAGTGGAACCTCCCAGAAGCGGGTGTGAACCAGGACTGGAGGAAGTACCCCCCGAAAGGGAGTACTCCCAGAAAGGAAGTACACCGGAAGGAAGTACCCACAGAAAGGAATTACCCCAGGAAGGGAGTAGCCAAGGAAGGAAGTACCCCCCTGGAAGGAAGTACACAGGAAGAGAGTACCCCCAGAAAGGAAGTACACAGGAAGGGAGTACTCCCATGGAGGAAGGTACCTCCAGAAAGGGAGTACCACCAGAAAGGAAGTACACAAGAAGGGAGTACTCCCATGAAGGAAATACACAGGAAGGAAATACACAGGAAGGAAGTACCCCCCGGAAGGAAGTACACAGGAAGGGAGTACCCCCAGGAAGGGAGTACCCCAGGAAGGGAGTACCCCCAGGAAGGAAGTAACCCCAGAAAGGAAGTACCCCAGGAAGGGGCTACCCCCAGGAAGGTAGTACCTCTGGAAAGGCAGTACCCCATGAAGGGAGTACCCTCAGAAAGGAAGTACCCGAGGAAGGGAGTACCCCCAGGAAGGGAGTACTCCTAGGAATCCGCGAAGGAAGAGGCGAAGCCAGACAAATGGTGGAGAAGCCATGTAAGAGTGCAAATTGAGACTGGAGCAGTCTACAGAAAGTGTTTGCAAAAGTCAGCCCTGTTCTGCATTTTCAGGGAGTTTCACACTTGTCACTTTCCATGGTAGCTTTCCACCATGACTCTCCCAAACACAGGAACCCTCTTTACTGGGGTGATGCCGTTGGGCAGGTGACACAATGCAAGACAGAATGAGGAATGAGGCAGAAAGAACCTCAGAAAGGACCAAGACAGCCATGGCGGGCGGGACAGGGAGAGAGGAAATGAGTCCATACACCTGCAGGCAGCTGTGCGGGGAAGTGCAGAGGGCTTCGCTCAAGCTCCCCAGCCTTCTTGGCACCAGGGACTGGTTTCGTGGGAGACAATCTATCAACAGGAGAAGAGGGGATGGTTTGGGGATGGTTTCAGGGTGATTCTAAGTCGCTCACACCTAGATCCCCAGCTTGTGTGGTTTACAGCAGGTTTAGGTCCTGCAAGAATCAAATGGTGCTGCGGCTCTGACAGGAGGCAGCACTTGGCTGGTGATCTTAGCTGATCGGAAGCCCCACGGTGTCAACCCTTGGTGGAACCCATCACAAACGCTGGCACAGGCTCCGGCCTCATCCATGGAACTAAGGTATTTTGAATACTACAAGTAGCTCTTCTGGTCCATGCTAACTCACTCAGCCCTTCCTGGAGTCTTGTGAGTGGTCCCTGTCATCATCCTCAGGAGGAACATGAGCAGTGTGGGGTACAGAATTTAGGGAAAACAATAGGTGTGACCCGGAGGACTGAAGGGACTCAGGGTAGTTAGCCAGAAAAAAGTCTAGACGGTCAGGACAGGTGTCTTGGGATTTTGAAGAGCTATCCTATGAAAAAAGCAGACACTAGGGAGGGGACAGCCTGAAGGGAGGAATGTGTGTGGAGGTTCTTCCTGAACTTTACTCCCCTCAAGATCTTGCAAAGACCCCTAGGATTCCTGGAAGCCTAGCAGGACAGACCTTACCCATTACCTAGGGCACCAGCCACAAGCACTGGGGGAAGGGGATCAAATGTGCATTACAGACCCCTTCCTTCCCCAGCTGCAAGAGACACAGTGACTGTCAAGGGCCACCAAGGAATAAAGAGATGATAAGTGGACAGGAAGATAGGGAGAAGATGGAGTTGGCCCATCTTCTGTTGCAGTGGTAGACAACCCGAGACCAGAGACTAGGTAAGTTACAAAGAAGTTTATTTCAGTTCACATTCAGAGCCTGGGAAGTCCAGGAGGGTGCGGTTTGCATCTATTCCTTTTCTAGTGAGGGCTTCAGCTTGTGGCAGAAAGCTGGGAGGAAACAGACGTGTGCTAAAGACAGGGTAAGCCATGAGAGAGAAAGAGGAGAGAGCCAAGGAAGCTGAACTTGCTTTGTGACAATGCACTCAGGGGACAACTAACCCCCTCCCACGAGAATCACCCCGTTCCCATGAGAAAGGCACTAACCCATTCATGAGGGCTCTGCCTCCCATATCCCAAGCACCTCCCACTGGGCCCCGCCTCCCAAGGGTGGTGCATTGGCAATCAGATATCAGCATGAATTCCAGAGGAGCAGACCATGGATGGGTAGACGGATGGACGGACAGACAGATAAATGTAGGACATGGGGTCCACTAGAAGTAAATATGAAAATGTCTGTACTAACCAATCTTACACCAAGGAGATATGTGAGTCAGGACTCAGCTATAGGTTGCTGAGGGCTAAGGGTTAACCACAGCACACTTCCTAGAGGCTGAATGGACAAGCTTCCCCCATGTGCTAAGTGCTTCAGCCCCACACAGAATTGCTGTGAACACAAAGCTGAGGAAACACTTGAGAAAGACAATGACAAATGTAATGTCCCTTAGCACTTGTGTGCCTGCTGGCATGCAGAGTGCTTTACCTGTACAACCTTGTCTTCTGCCTCACCCTGACAGCTCGAGTGTAACAACACATTGAGGAACTCGGAGCCTGTGCCCTCATGTACCACACCACGCCGCTCCCCACCAGGGTGGCCAGCTGGTCTTCATTTGCCTCGGACTTCCCTGGATGTTGGTACTCATGTCCCCGTGCCCCAAGAACCCTTGCTCCACTCAGGGCAGACTGGAATGGTTTCTCATTAACACACATGTGCACAGACCACTAACATTAAGGAACATACAATCCCGGAATTCTGGAGCTAGGAGAGAGGGCAGAGACCACCCAGGAAATCAGCCAGGTGAGCTCAAAGTGGAGGACTTATCGATCCAGCTCCCCACTGGCTGGTGGCAGAGAGAGCGCTGTGGATCTGCGGGACTCAGAAGACCGAGGACCAGTCCACCAGTGACCAGTCTTTAAGTGACTGTGATCACTCTCGATTCGAAGAAAAAATGCATTGTACAAACTCTTACAGAGGACTGGTGCGTAGAAGAGTTTTAGGACAGACTTTCTGCGCAGTGCTAAACCGTATCCTAGTTAAGGAGGCCAGAATCGTTGCAACACGGACAGCATGGTCAATCCATTAAACCAGTGTCCAAAGCAGCCACTTCCCTGCGAGCTGAAGATGAGGAGAGTTTATGATGAAGTACTTTTCAGCCAAACTTGGTCACCCCAAATTCTATCAGAAAGAACCTTATTTTCTACTTTATAAGAAGATGCAAATTATTTTTTTAAAAAACCTATGGGGAAATTATTAAGATTTTTTTCCTGGGCCGGTGAGATGGCTCAGTGGTGTAAGCGCCTGCCTTGCAAGCGCGAGGGCCCAAGTTCGACTCCCGGATCCCACATACGGAAAAGGGGCCAGTGATATCGCTCAGCAGCACGGGCGCCTGTTGGCGCGTGAGGTCTTGAGGTCGACCCCCCGGTACCCACAAAAAAAAAAAAAAAAGATTTTTTCCTAACAATTTTAAACACACATGAAAATTCAATCAGCTGTATTATAACAACAGACTCAGTATTCCTATTAGTGAATTTGAGGCACTGTCAGAAGCTGAATTATCAAAACTGATTAAAAGTTCAGACTAATGAGGAGAAAAAGTGGGCTGGTACATTTGAAAGATATTTTTGTTATTGAGTAGAAACCACGATGAACAGAAATGTTTAGCCTTTAGTTAAACAGATAATTAAATTAATCAGCATATATCCCTTCCCCGGATTTCCTAATTAAGTTTCTTTCTTTGGAGGTAAATAGAAAAGTATACTATTTTTGCTTATTTATACTTACATTAAGTGTGTAAACTTACTACAAAATTATATATTGAGAGTAGAAGTATATGCCTTGAAATATGGTGTAGGGTACTAGGACAATCTAGGCACAAAATACTTGCTGCTAATCATGTTAAAATTGAAGGCAGAGGATTTTGAAAAAAAAAGGGGGGAATTTTGAAAAAAAAAGGGATTTTGAAAAAAAAAGCAGGGGGGACTGCACAGAAGTGACCCTGCTGCAGTTCCAAAGAGGTGTAGAATCTCAGAACAGAGAAATGAACTAATAATTCCTCTTACTGCAATGAGCAGTTTGTGCAAATCCCTCCAAATTCATGAATCACTTTGGGACCAGGCAGATGGTTCATCCCCAAATCGTGACTCTGCCCGTTTTGCAGAGAGATTTTCACAGCACAGTGAGCGTCAGTGAGTAGATGGAAAGACAGCTCTTCGCAGCCTCCCTCTGCTCAGCAGCAGAATGTGGCAGGGCTTGTCTCACCCAGTGAGGGAGGCACCCTCTTGCTCGGAGCACCCGTGGGTGTTGAGCTGCCAGGAAAGCTCTCAAAATGCCAGCCTCTGAGCCGTGTCCCAGATCTCTGCTTTTTGGAGGCTCTCTGATAAGGGAGCATGCTCTCCACGTCAGAGCCTCCTCTGGGGCTTACTGAGTGATAGTACTGAGCCTATTGACTAGAGAGAAAAATCAGCTGCCGGAAGCTATCATTTGGGCCAGGCACAGTGGCTCAGAACTCTGGGAGGCTGAGGCAGTAAAATTACAAGCTCAAGCTCAGCCTGGGCAGCTTAGTGACCCAGTGAGATACTGACTCAAAATAAATAATGAAAGACCCAAGATTGATGTAATGAGGCAGCTCAGTGTGAAGGCCCTGGGTCCGATCTGCAGCACTGCCAAAACAAACAAACACGCAAGCAACGAAAACCCTACCATTTGTGTAGTACTGAGTAGAGGCCAAACTACACACTGGGTTCTTTACACACCATCTCAGGTCAACCCCCAGGAGTATGAGGTGGGCATTGGCATCCATGTGTTCAGATGACAAACTAGAGCAGCTGGTCAGCAGGAGTTAGGATTCGTCCACTTCTCTTTGTCACCAATATCCATGCACTTCACTGCTGTTTTATATTGGCATGAGCTACCTACCTTGTCAGAAAATTTCAGAACATGTCTTGAGCCACAGATAGAAGAATGATTCCTTCAGTGAAAATCAAGAGAAGCTATTCTGCCCTTTAGCAAGGAAATCTTTCAAACGGCAGGAGTTGATGGAGGAGGCTGGTAGAGGTGTGGCTGAGAACTGGCTGGCCTGTGGGTTGCTTCCAGGCAAGCGGTCTATGCTCCAGGAATTAGCTGATGCTGGGGAGAGCAGTGTCTCCTCCCAGCCCATGTGACCCTGAGATGTCAAGCATCATGAAACACAGAAAGTAAAGATGTGATTAGTACAGGAAGGTGTGAGAGAACTGCTTGTGTGTGTGCCTTCTACTCTGCCCTGGATCACAGAGCACAGTCGTGGCTCCGCATACGCTGTGGGGCAGTGCTGCCCTTTTGCAGCACACTGGACAGAGGTGGCTTACAAGTCAAAGGGGCTAATGCACGTGCCCAACTTAGCATCTTCTGTGGGGAGCAGCTGAAGCTGGAGATTGATCATGCATACAGAGCACCCAAGGTGAGCCTCGTGAATAAGCTGTTCCAGCTCCGAGAACACAGAGAGCCCGAGGCGAGCCAAGGAAACAGGTTGCTGGGCAGAGGGGTGTCATGTGACATCAACCTACCTAGTGTATAAATAAACAGGCTTCAGTCATTGAGCAGTTCCTTTCCTCCCATCCTGATAGAGGGCTCCACCTGACCTCAGCTTTCTGTTTCCTGACTCTTGTCTTTATTTCTTCATCCTCCACCATCCTTCACCCTGAGAATTTTGAGAGCTGTGCTGGACATGGCATTTTTGGTGCCTGAACATGGACTCAGGGTATGAAGAAATAGCAGGTGAGGGGACACCTCCGAGAGTTCGCACACAAACAAAACAGGCTCACGAGAAGCCATAGGGAAGAGAGGTGTAATGATATTGATTTCATCAGGTGTAAAACATGGGGCAAAAACAGGCTCATTAGGGCAACAGTTGTAAATAGAAACGCTTGTTGTATTATTATTATTATTATTTTTTTTTTTTTTTAATGTGGATACCAGGAGTCGACCTCAGGACCTCATGCTTGCCAGCAAGTGCTTGTGCCGCTGAGCGATATCACTGGCCCTTTTTTTTCCTTTATGTGGGTTCTGGGAGTAGAACTCAGGACCTCGCACTTGCCTGGCAGGCGCTTATGCTGCTGAGCTATCTCACTGGTCTGCTTGTTGTATTATTCATTCCCGTATTTACATTTTTGTTGTGGACCTGGATTAGGGAGTGTCTTGATGATTGTATGCTTGTTGAGATGACCACAGAGGATTTAGCTTGGAGCACTATTTTAAAACCAAGTCCCAAGCAGAAAAAAGATGGTGGAGCAGCAGCCCAAATTGGAGGAGGGAGAAGCCAGGAAAAAAATGGTAGCCAGAGGTGGGAACACTGAGTGGAAACCCCAGGTACCTAAATACAGGGTACAAGGTTTTTTTCTACACAAAAGACTGAATTGCAGGCTGTTATACAGGCCTTGCAAGATCATTCATCCACTCCCATTAACCTCTTTCCAGACAGTGCTTGTGTTTGTGGTGTGGTGTGCCACATTGGAACTGCCACTATGCACACTGGCCAGAAGGATCTTTCTTGTTTGTTTCTCACTCTCTAATTTGCCATTCAGTCACACCATATCCCCTGTTTTGTCGGTCATTTACATTCCCATTCTCAATTGCCAGGGCCTCTCACTGAGGGAAACGTTGCATTGGACAGATTGCTGGCTCAATCTTCCTTCAGTGTGACTGCTCACAGAGGGTCTCTGTTCACTGGGGAGCTTGAATCACAGCATTAGCTTGTTTAAAATATGAACCTCTGCTTCTTTAACAACACGGATTTTCATTTCATGGTCTTGGAGCTGCCTGAATGTGGGAGGAAGTGTTGAACAGCTATGCTGCCCTTAATGCTTTTTAGGGATGGTGCTCATTCCAAGTCTTTTGGTTTCATTTGTCTTTGACAATTATCTGCTTGCTTTGTGACCATAAATAAGGGAATCGTGGCAGAGAGAACAATCTGCCCCAATTATCTCCCACACACTGGTCCACACTAAGAAGTAGCAGTCGATAGGGGATGGGAGATCCTGTCCACCTCCTTGGTCAACAGCACAACTTAGCTCTGCCCTTAGGTGTGGCCCCGGACTGAAGCCATGCTGGAGGGGCTGCTCTGCCAGTCCTGCCCTGCACCCGGGGGCCTGAGGAGTCAGCAAAAACCAAGTGGAGGAGTGGGAGTCCCTGTTGCCCCACCCCCACCCAGAGGGGGCCGGCAGAGCATGGGAGCCACGCACAGGCCTTCTGCATCTTGATAGCTGGGTTCTTCTCGCTTCTGTGTTACCAACCCAGGGACCAGAGATGGCTACTGCTCTGGTAGTCCTATCTCTTGGTGATCCGGTTTGGTTTTGTTTTTTCAGTCTCTAGAATGCAAGGACAATAAGAAAATCCACATCATAGGACTGGCGGGAGGATTGGATAACTGTGCCAAGGATAGAGTAAGGACTTAGAAGTGTCAGCTGTCATTAAAATGGGGTCTAAATCATTCTTCCAAGTGTGGCCTGTAATGCATCTGCACTAGAATCACATAAAGTGCTTGTGACAAGGGTCCCACAGGGTCGGCGTCTCAAGAGAAGGTCCAGCTGGCTCCTACCCAAACTCAGGCCCTGGACATGTGAGAATCACATCTTAGGCTTTAGGGTTGACTCCAGTTTAGTGGCTGATGCAGGGGCCGCTTGTAGGCAGATCTAATTTTGACTGTCACATCACCTTTTCGATAGATCTATGTGATGGGCCACGAGTTTCTGGCTTTAAACTGAGTCTTTGTCTCAATAAATAGATATTAATTAATATCTGTCTTGTCGGGTGTGTATCAGTGCATGCTACACATAAGACACTCTGCTAGATGTTGAGGATATATAATGCATATTCTTGAAGAAAATTACTCACTTATATCTTCGCGACACTATTGCAGGGCACTGCAGACCACTCACAGTCAAATCCACCCTCAGTGGTCTAAGATGCTATGGGAGAGATGCCGTGTAGACTCGGTGTAGGGACCCCATTTCAGCCAATGAAGATCAGCCACTAAATGAAATGTGCCTGCTCCTCCCCTACCTTTATCACCCAGTCCTCAGCTTAGGCGGCAGTGACAGGCGGAGCCGTGGTCACCGGGTGCAGGGCCCAGCTGCAGAGATAGCCTAGCACAGAGCAAATTCCACAAAGCAGATGCCCCCGTGTCTGCCCCCACATTTCTGTCTCCCCAGCTGTAGGGCTCCTAGCTGCTCTCAGGAAAGAAAGGTTAAGTCCCCCACAATGCTGCTTGTGTTGGTTATCAAGAGCGACTGCACATCTGCTGCAGACTCCAAGCCAGAATATTAATAAACATATCCTAGATGTATCTACAATTAGTAGAAAATCTGTGGAAAGTATGATTTGAATTAAGACAAACATAACTTAATAAAAATGGTCATAAAATGCTAAATGGTCTAGGGCAGTGGAAGACTGTGGGCTTTGGAGCCAAATGACTGATGTGTGAGGCAGCTTCTGTTGCTATAATGAAATATCTGAGAGAATCAGCTTAGAAGGAGGAAAGGCTTTTTTTGGTTTCAGAGGTTTCTGTCTGTGGTCATTTGGCCTTGTCTCTCTGGGCCCGTGGCAGGCAGAACATTGTGGCGGAGAGCGCGATGTAGACCAGAGCTGCTCACCTGATGGCTGCTGGGAAGCAAAGGGAGAAAATGCAAGGAAGGGGCTGGGATTCCAACCTCCCCTTCGTGCCACACCCCCAGGGACCTCCTGCCAGGCCAGGCCCCTAACATTTCCATCATCTCCTAGTAACACTGTCAGCTGGGGGCCAAGCCTTCGTCCTGAGCTCTGAGGGGGACATTGAAGACCCAGAGTGTGACAGATGGCACTGAAAGTCTGAATTTGCCCCAGCAACGTTGCCGTGTCACCTCAGGCAAGTCACCTATTCTCCCTGAGCCTGGGGAGAGTGAGACTTGCCTTCTAAGAGTGTTGTGGAGACAAAACCGAGAATGAGTGTCCAGGCTGTGTGATAGAAGACATTCGGCATAGCATGTTCTCAGCATCATCATCATCATTATTATTATTGTTATTTCTCACGTGATCGAGCTTGCTGCTGACCCTTCACCGACATTATCCTCAAGCACTCCTGTGAGGATGCAGAACTGGTATTACTTTTAGATGAGGATTAAGTCCCTTGCCGGGTCAACTGTGGTCAGGACTCAATTCTGCCACTGCCTGGTGGCTCCTCCTTCAAAGATCGCCATCATGGGGACCTGTGTCCACTCTTCCCTCTGAGCCTCCCACCTATTCCCATGGGTGCTCACACTCAGCCAGGCCTATTACGGCCGTGTCTCGATGTCCCCTGAGGCCTCATGCGATCACAGGTGGGGTTTTTCTCAGGTGGCTGAACACAGATGTGTGACACTGGGATCGACTCATGGTGCAGTGCTAGGCTCGAGGTGCTCATGGGCACGAGGATTAAGGGTGTGAGTGCTGCCCACTCTAAGGAGCCTGGATAAGATATTAAGGACAGAGAGAGCTGTGCCCTTCTCTTGTTTGTTTTGCTGCTTTCTGCCTGCCATGAACTGTTTCTCCTCTGCGATGCCCTTCTGCCATGCCACATACCCATTATGGACTGAAACTCTACAGACCATGAGCTAAACAAACCTTTCCTCCTTTAACTTGTGGGTGTCGGGTATTTTGTCTCAGCAAAGCCCATTGAACTTAATCCAGCTGCCAGATGTAATAATAAACTGACAAGTGCCGTGTGGTCTCGTTTTTGTTTTGCTGTCCGCCCTTTTGCAGGCATCGTCAGAAGGAAGTCAGTATCAGAAACCATTTCAGCACAGACCCCAGATTGGCTACTGTGGTTTTATAAGTCATGGAGAGTTTATTAAAAACTAAATTGATTGCTAAAAAGACTCTGACTAGGAGAATCCCATAAATTTAATGGCACTTATTAATTTATGGGCTATTACTGCTAAATGAGTCATCTCTATATAAAAGCGGTAAAGGGCTGTGATTTAGTTAGGACGATGCTTGCTGCTGTCTGTGCTATGAGGATGACAACTGCTGGTTCGTGTCTGAGCCGGCTCAGCCCCCCAGGGAGTGACCCTGATGCAACCTGCCAGCCCGTCTGTTCTCAGAGCCTCTCTGACATGACACAGTTACCTCGCTGAAATCAACATGATCCAACCCTGGCAAATGGGCAGGAGGCAGCAAAGTGAAGTAGGGAGATCCCAGCCCAGCACTGCACCCGGGTTCTGTTCCCATCCCTTCCTCCTGCAGACTCTAAACTCACACTGAACATCTGTCCCTCAGCCTTCAGTTTCCTTGTCTGCAAAATGAAGGGCAGGATAAGTGTTTCTCAAGGTCCCCTGCCCAGGATCCAAAGCCTGGGTGGTTCAGCAAACTGTTGGCCCCAAGTGCCCACACCCGGAGAGACTCAGTCATCTCGGCCGAGGCACTGACATGGCCTGAGGAATGAGTGCAATGCCCACAAAAGATTGTACCCTGCTTGTCAAATTGCTGCTCCTCGAGAATCGGATGAAAGAGAGTCTGAGGGGCCGAAAGGCTCCCACTGCTGCAGGTGTGGCTCCCCTGCCAGAGTAACCCTTGGCTTAAAAGCCCACAACAGGGTACGCTGCTGCAGAGAAGTAAGGGGGGCTGGGCTACGCGGGCTGTTGTTTTAGATGGCAACTCCCTTTCTGGGTTAGCTCCAGCTCCATCATGAAAGTCTTCAGTTGGGAGGTAATAAACACGAAAGAGGGGCAGTGGCAGGAAGTGGACGTTTGAAAACTGGGGGCAGGTGCTGGAGCAATGGATCAGGAATCTCTGGGTGCCAAGCCTGCTGCCTGGCATCATCTGCACCTCCTGTGCTGCAGGGGCCGGCCTGACGGGGGAGTCACAGGTACCTCTCCTGCCTGGACCCTGGCAAGGGGGGCAGTTACAGCAGGTTTGGCCCCTTCTGCCTCCCTGGAGCCGCCCACGCTGGTCTCTGCCACGCCAGCCAGACCAAGGGGAGGACGTCCTCATGCTGATTCACCAGGCACCCCGGCCCTGGCCACACGGACAGAGCATCCAAGTCCCTTATCAAGCTCCCTGGGCTCAGCTTCTGACACACTCGGTGAGCCCTTCTGCCCTGCTCCTGCCTGCCCCACATCTGATTTCTCACTGCAGCAGGCGATGAACACAGAAAACTGAGGTGGCCTGGCTGTAAGTCCCTTGGCCCGGTCAGGACAGTGGGTTGCAAGTGCTGTTGTCGCACAGACCTGGGAGTGCCATGGGGGTTTGCAGAGCCAGTGGACACACCGAATTGGGACAACACGGACCCCTACTCTTTGACAATGGTACATTTATTGCCTAAAATCACTACAGATTTCACCCCTTTCAATAAATTCCATTACTGTGTTGGCTTGATTATTTCATAATTAGTGTTGTGCATCAAAACATTGAATCAGAACTTGTAATTTTCATTAATGAAAATGCTAGAAAACACTTGCCTTTTTTTTTTTTTTTTCCTGCACTCAGGATTGAACTCAGGGCCTTCATACTGAGTTACACCCCTGACTCTTTCTAGATTTTTTTTTTTTTGAGACAGGGTCTTGCTAAGTTGCTATGTAGCTCAGGCTGCACTTGAATTTGTAATCCTCCTGCCTCAGACTCCTAGAGTGCTGGGATTACAGGTGTGTATCACCATGTCTAGCTGACACTTACAATTTTTGTCAGATTGACTTCCGTTTCGGTTTTGAGATATGAGTATATTACTTACTTACTCAGTGCTAACCTCTGTTCTGAGTGCTTTCTGCAGCACTGTGTGTTTGCTAGCATCGTCAGTCTTGTAAGGTGCTTGCCATTGTTACACCAGAGCAGTGTGTGAGAAGTGGGAAGAGCAGTTCACCTCTGTAGGCGGCAAGAGGCAGAGCCGGGATTTGAGCCACCTGCCAGCACCTATCTTTAGGTCTGTGTTGATGCACTTGATCTACAGACCAGACTTGTTGGTGTTCTAGGCGCTCAGAGATGACCAAGCCCCGGAAACCCAGCCCTTTCTCTGACAGTCCCAGGCTCCCATGAAACCCGACAAGACCTGACATTCATCATGTTTCCCTCTCCCAGTGGGAAATGCTCAAGACTCACTCAGAACGTGGAGCCTCTGCAGACAGGAGCCAACTGCGGGAGGCTGGAGGCAAATTCAGGAACAAGGAAGGCTCCGTGAGGCAGCCTAGGATGGGGAGAGGGCGACAGGGTGGAACAGGAAACACGGGGGCGTGGACCGGAAGACTTGAATTTGAGCTTTGTTATCTTTGGACTTTGGGAAACTTCCATGGCTTCTTTGAACATTTCTTTACCCATCGTAGAGGGTTCACAACCCCTACTGCGCCCTAACGTGAAAACCTGTTGTGAGGGTCACATGAGGTCCCAGATGGGAAGGACTATAACATACTACACATGCGGGAGAGCACCTTGTACATCTCAAGTGCTCAACAAAGGGTAGCTAGAAGAGGTAGTTCTCATGCTGGTCGTGTGCCACCTGAGCCCCTCCATGTGTCTATGGAGAGGGGGAGGTGGCTTTCCCTGTGACCCTGCAGTATGTATGCAGACCCTGAGAAAATGTAAGATAGATGTTACACTTGACGCAGTCACACGGCCTCAGGATGGCTTAGGATCGCGCTGCCGGCAGAGGATCAAGGTAGTTCCTACCCCTGTTTGGTGTGGTTTGGGGATAATGTTGCCTGAAGACAAAGGACAAAGCAAAATGACTCTTCAGATCCCTCCTTCCCTGGGGATTCCAAAGGAATGGCTCATGAGAATGTCACAGCCTGGGCTGTGCTCAGATTCCAGCTGCACAGACAGAGGCAGCCAAGGCAGCAGCCGGGGGTTTGTAGCTGTGATCATTCATTCACAGAAACGGTCCCTTGCTATGGGATGCTGCCTATCCCAGACATGGCCCCTTCAGGGGCAATGATTCTCGAAGCCAGTGAGATCACAAGGCAGACTGAAGCTGAAGTGATTCACCATTGTGTAGTATTCTTCCCAGTTGGGATCATCTCATAAAACCCTTTCCTTTTCTTCTTCCCCAACCCGTGCAATGTTTGTGTTGTTCCTGTGTGGCTGAACACACAGAAGACACATGCCACACACGCGTGTGTCTCACAGCAAGTAGCAAGGAGACTGCTGAAGAAGGATGCTAAGCCTGATGGAGAAAGAGTCTCTTTCTTTTGGAAGGCCAAATTCAGTAGCTAGACGCAGTTACATAACCCTCCGGGCAGTGGATGGAAAACCTCAGTTCGAGCAGATCTGCTTCTCCTGTGTTTGCTCCAAAAAATGACTGCATTCATCCGATCTTAAGGGGATACCCCTCCAAATGGATCGCTTCTCACAAAATGCAACGCCAAGCTGTCGTGTTACAAAGGGCCTCGGCTTTGACACGAGTGACCTCTTAATAGCAGGGCAAGGAGAAGGCTTTCCGCTCAGATGGAGGGGACACAGAAGTGGACACTTTGCCAGTACTGATAATAATGGCTGTGAACACTTACAGCACGCTTTCAGAATTTACGAATCACCTTCCTTGGACTGTTTACTTTGAGCCTCATAACGACCCATAGAGGCCAGTGGGGTCGCCATTTCTGTTATGATTATTAATTATTATGATCCTCACTTGGTGATGAGAAAACCAAAGCTCCAAGAAGCAAGCTCCTGTCAAAGGTCCCGCAAGCATTGAGGACCAGTGAAGGACCTGAATTCCAGTTGGCTGGGCTCAAATCTCAGTGCTGATCATAATCCCAAAAGACCCAATCATGAACCCCATAATCCTGCACGTTGAAATACCAAAAGATCCAAATTCCTAAATTCTAAAATGCCCCAAATCACAATCCCAAAAGGTTGAAATATTGAATGTTGAAATCATGGGAGCCAAATTGTAATTCCTGTAGAAAAAAAACAGTCTTAGATGGTAAAAAGTCAAATTCTAGGAAAAGAATTTGTGTGTTTTCAGTTATGTGTGGAATAGTTGCATCGTGTTGTGTAAGATAAATACCTAGAATCCTAGCAAAGCGTAAGCAGTGTTACAGAGTTCTAATTTGTTCGTGCATGTTTTGCAAGTTTGCCTTTGTCGAAGCACATCAACACAGCACTGACTTTGTGCGTCAGCATTGTGTGACATAAAAACCTTGATACCTCCTAAATAAATGAGGAGAGAGTCCTTTTTTACATCCTCATTTGCAAAAGATAAAATTGGAGATTTCAGCTCTGCAGTGTCGTATACAGTGATGACCCCTAAGGATATCGTCAGAAGACCTCAAGTTAATCTGTCACACTGTTTCAGATGACAATAGTGACCAAGCTGAGTGCACACAACCATCAGCCACAGGGATACACATTTGCATATTTTACTTTTGACCTATTTCTATACCAGTATGGTTCCTCTGCTCATAAATGTTATGCTCCTGCACTGCCATTAGTATACCTGGGTATTTATGCTTGTAAAATTATGTGTTCCATTGTCTATTTTATTGTTTAAAAAGGCCTATGAAGTGTTCTGTTGTGTCTCTCAAATAAGTCTCCTTTTAAAGGTGTAAGTATCTCTTGAAGAATTTCTTAAAACTACATTTTCCATAATTATATTTTTAATTTGATCTTTTAGAATTTTAGGCTTTAGGGGTTTTGGTTTTCTAGGATTTCAACACTTGGGGTCGTGGCATTCAGAGTTAGGCCCCAAACCCTTCCCTCCCAGCCAGGGAGAATAACGTCCGATAGAGCCGGAAGTCTGAGGAGGAGAGGACTGCTCTGCTGTGTGTACTTGTCTGCAGGTTCACCCTTGGTTCCACGTGGCACCTCTCCCCCTGTGGGGCCTCTCAGGCTTCTGTAGCAGCTCCTGGGACTCTTGGCGTCTCCTTGGTCTTTTGAGTGCTTGGGTGGCACCAAACCAGCTCTGCTGGAAACAGCCCTGCCTTCCTAGGCCAGGCCCTCCGCAAGGAGGCTCAAGGTGCCAAACAACAGGGCCTTCCAGGGCTCCCCTTTCCCTGGGGCTCACTCCACACTGGACGCCTTGCCTCTCAGGACCCCACGTGTCTCTCAACCCTGTGCCTCTATCGCCCTTCTGTCCCCTTTACTTGGGAGCCCTTGAGGATAAAGACCGCCGTTCACTTAGCTTTGTATTCTGAGGCAAGTAGCCGGCGCCAATGCTCAGGGAACATCCAGGGAATGAGTTGAAGGAGAAATTAATTAAATCATTCATTATGAGGGACAAGTATAGGAAAAGGAAACAAGTGGATTTTATGTACACTGACACTTTTTTCCCTAAGGAAACAAATAGTGAGAAGTTTAATGACATTAACATTTTAGCATCTTAAAATGGTGGCTCTCACCCAGCTCTGGAAATGACCCAGTGAGTGCAAGTATATATTCTTCTTTCACTGGCTAACACAGAAGCTGGTCTCTGCAAGTTCCCAGAGAGCCAGGAGGGACTGATGGGGAACCACCTAGGTCTTGATGCCACGCCACGCCTGTGCGCTCTGGGTGAGCCCTGGGCAAGGGGAGGGGTAGGTGATGGCTGCGTGGCAGATCTGGGGGACCGAGAGGCTTGGGTGTGCAGATTGGCCTGGGACAAGCTTGCCACGCAGCTCAAGTCAGGTTCTTCTGCTAAATGCTAGCATCCTCCCGAGGGTAGAGGCACATGCATATTATAATGAAAATTAATCTTAGGCTACATCCTGCCCAGCACAAAGACAGTTGTCAGCAAGCAAGCATAGACACAAACCATAATCTATTCCTGTAACTTGAAGAAGTTCCACTCTCTGGCTTTATAACAATGTTGGAACATTATCAAAGGGGGTTTGTGATCCCTAAGTTTAAATATATAATATATATCGAACACAAATGTATATATAGATAGATGCACATATGCACACAGATGGCCTAGATTTAGAACGTTACATCACACATATACAGTGGACTTCTCTTGCTTGTGTCTAACCTGTTTCAGCGCAGGCTGGGCTAACAAATACTTGTTCCCCTCTGGTTCGGGTGCCGTGTGTCAGAGGGACACAGGTTCAGGTCTGTCTCTGTTCTTACGGCTGGGAAAGCTACATGGTCTCTGTAGCTCTTGGTTTCCTAGTTTGGAAAATAGAAATAATAATAAATACTCTTTATCGATGCAGTTGATTTTTTAAGCCTCCATACAGAGGCAAGAACATGTAGTATTTGTCTTTCCGTATCTGACTTATTTCACTTAACATAATGTCCTTCAGACGCATTCGTGTAGCACATCTTTTTATCTACTCAACCACAATGGTGAAGTAGTACCCCAGAGTGTATGTACCACATCTCCTCTATCTATGTGTTGTCTTACAGAAGCAGGAGTGAATATGGTTACCAGGGGCAGGGGGAGGGGGGAGAGGCGGTGGGGGAGGTCACCCAAAGGGGAACGAGTTCTGGTGCTCTACTGGCCAGTCGGGTGACTGCAGGTAATAATCATATACTGTGTATTTCAAAATAACTAAAAGAGAAGATCCTGAATGCTTCACCACAAAGAAATAATAAACATTGGAGGTAACAGATATGATAATTGCCCTGATTTGATGATTAAACAATGTACACGTGTATCAAAATATCAGTCTATTCCATAAATTTGTATAATTATTATATGTTAATTAAAAATAAAACCATGGGGCTTGGGGTGCAGCTCAGTGGTAGGCTGCCTGACTAATCTACACAAGGTGCTGGGTTCCATCCCCAGCACCAACCATAAGAAAAATAAATGGAAGAAAAGAGAATAATAAATAATACAAAATGTTCCCGTGATTAATAAGATAATGGAGAAAAGCATCTAACCTGTGTGAGGATTGATTAGGAGCTGAGGAATTACTCCCCTCCACTTGCCTTCCACTTGCCTCAACTCTGCCCGTGGAGTAGAGTAATCGGACGAGTAGGGTTTCACCAGGACATAAAGTGCTTACTGGAGAGAACACACTTTTAGAAATGCAGAGCATTTCATGTTTATGTGTGAATGTGGCTGTAGTGTGTGATGAGCTCATCCAGTCCCCGGGACGCCCCTGCAGACCCTGGTCTTGGCAATGGTGCGCTGATGCTGGAAACTCGCCCAGGTTCGGATAGGGTTTTTAAATGACGAAGCTCATCTTTCTTTGACTCTGCCATATAGAAACAGTCAGCTAATTCTGGGTAATCTCCGCTCCCCACCCGCGGATTCGCTGTATTGCATGTCCTGAAGTGATGGCATCGAACCATCTAAGAGGAAGTCCCTTCTCTCATGCAGCCCCCATCGCTGTCCCACGTGGACCCCTGTGGTCAGTCGCATTATCTTCTTAACCATTTCCCTGCCTCTGAGTCCCCTCAGGGGACTCAGCTTCCCTTGTAAGTTTAACCAATCAACTAGGGACACCCTCCAGAATGTGTCGTGACTCAAAGAAGTGCCAAGGGGGAGGAGCCAGTGCTCCAACCGAACACACCTGCAGATGCCCGCGGTGGCCTGCGGGGTGAGGCGCACCCTCCCCTGTGTATCCACTGGGCATGAACTCTGAAAGCATCTATCCCTGCGGGAGCTGTGCTGAGACACAGAAATCCTGCTGCTCAGCTCAGCATTACAGACACACAAGACCTAGGGTGGCTTTTCAACATGATTATGTTGCTTTTATCATCTGCATGTATCCAACATTCAGCCACAAAATAGCCAAGCATTCACCTTTTGAAAAGGCGGGTCTGAAAACATCTGCCCTCCTTCAATCTGGTCCTCAGCTTCCGGACTAGTGGGAGCCTGGAGCTCAGAACCTGGGTTGGGGTGAGTGGCTGCACCCTGAGGCGCACGCTCCCCCTCCACCACTTGCTAGTTTGCCCTGCGTGTGGAAACCCCATTCTGCAACATTCACCTTACAACTCACCTTGACCACCCTTGTCCTGCGTAGCAAATGTCCTTCACTGGTGCCCCTGTATAACCAGCACAAAAATGTAAAAGAACTCTTGGTGATTCTACATATATAGGGCAATTTCCAATCTTCCAACACCTAAGTTAACAAGGGTTCCGACTTGACCACTGAGTGGTCACAGTTGGATCTTGACGATGGTGGAAGAACCATGAAGACACCGTTCTCTTCCCCCAACCTGCTCTCCCTCCGTCCCCACCCCCTGCAGAAGCCAAGCCCAGATACTGCTGATCACATCAGCCTTCATCCCTGGGTTCCTTCCCATCCTGCAGATCAGCCGTGTAACAACTCATCCCCAGATGGAGTTTGGTTTTGGAGGGTATACCCGAGGTCCATGGGGCCTGCTTTCAATCACATAACCACAGAAACAACCACAGGCAAATTACGGTGGTCACCTGGGAGCTTGGGGGATGTTGTATTTCTTATGGACATCCTAATTGCTGTAGTTCTTCCTAGCCGAGAATACCTCCTTTCATACCTAAGAAGCATTCTGGCTTCAACCCCCATTGGTCCCCTACCCACCCTCACTCTCACCCCGACCACCACCCTGCAGACGTACACCAGCCAGCAAGAGCTCCGGGAGGGTAAAAGTCACATCCGAGCCAAGAGATGGGCAACCCAGCTTCCCGGGCGGCTGCCAGGCGCAGTTTGTGGAGTGTTATCTCAGTTATTTTTCCCATCACTGGAACAGAACACCCCACACCCACGGCTCGTGGGAGGAGAGGTTTACTTTAGCTCATGGTTTCAGTCAGTGGTCAGCTGGCTCCAAGACAGTAACAGGATGGCAGAAGGGCATGGTAGAAAAACAGGCGCCCAAATCAGGGCAGTCAGGAAGTGGAGACAGAAGGGAGGACCCGGGAGGGGCGCATGCCCTTCCAGGTCACACCCCCAGTGACAGTCTCTTCTGACCAGGCCCTGCCCCTAACTAGGCCCCCCACCTGCCAGCAGCACATTTGTTGGTGAATGAATCCACTGGCCAGCATAGCACCCCACAGTCCAGTCACCCTCCACACACGCAAGGCTCTGGGATTCAACAACGTTCGATCTAAAGCGTAACAGGTGTCCTCGCACAGCGGCTTCGTTCTTGTTGCTTTTCTCTTTTTAACGTTACCTCATCCTTCTCTCTTTTATCCCCTTTCTTTGGCTCTTTCTGTCTTTTTCTTTTACAGAAATTATAAACACATGTACGCACTTGTCTAGTCATCAGTACCCCTAGCTATATTTCACCAAGAGTTTCATTGAAGAAATAAACTTTAGAACTGAGAGTTTCAGGGTTGGGGATGCCAGGAAAGCTCCTTTCCAGAAGCAAGTTTTAATGTTCCCCTGACGCAGAGCTCTCCATCTCACCTCATTTTCCTTTAAAACTATATACATAGCAAACTGAGACGACTGACATGGAATCTCAGGGGGGAGTGAAGACAGACGAAAAGCTTATTAGTTTGGGTTCCTCTCTTCTAAAAAAAAAGTCCTCCCTTTTCCCAAAATAGCTGATAAAAGGTCCTTTGTGGCGCTGGTTGGGACACTGCTTCCCCAGCTGTCAGATGCCCAATTCACATCTTGCTGGAAGGAGGACACGCGGTGCAGTTCCCAGCCACATTATCTGGGTGCTTGTGTGCGGCGGTTATGTCACAGGCACCCAAGGTGCAGTAGGCTCGAGAGGACGAGTTGACCCAACTCACAGAATTTTAATCCTACAATATTTCAGATTTTCTAAATTACAATCCTGAGAGACTAGAAGGGTGAGAGTCTGTGAACACTAAATGAAGCCTTAAATTCTATGGCCATGGTTGCCATTTTTGGCTGATTATCCCTGATTTCCCACTTCTTGGCATTTTGATTATATTATTTCAGAGAAGCAAAATCTCTGTCTTCCCAAGACTCCTCTTGTTCCTGGACTCAGCTCCGTGACCCTAAACTGCCTCTCAATGTGACCATCAAGCTGTCATTGCTCAGCTGATCTCCACTCGGCATCCGGAAGAAAGCATTCTTACCAAACTCTCGCCATGAAAAATGAGTGGCCAAGTGACTTGGACATGCCCGGGAGAATTTTAATTCTTAGGAGGCTGCTAACATAAATCAACATCTAATGGGTGGAACTTCGGGTGCTCACATAACCATATGTATACCAAGGCTTATTAAATGTTGGTCACAATCCTTTGTGCTTTGTGGCAAAGTCACAAAATTAGGAGCAGTAGCTTTACAATACAGAGAAGAAACCTCTCCTAACACCTCCCTTGGTCACCGTTCCTCTTGTCCAGCCACCAGCTCCCCCTCATCTGAGCGTTCATTCAAGCATCCTCCCTCCCCAGGGCTCCAAATCACTTAGGACACTGCTCAGCAAGCACCTGGTCTCCCTGCCCGGTGCCTCCCCTCTCTTGGGGCACCAAGACCACCCACACCCCAGTCTATTACCCCCTAGGAACGAGTTCACAGCCAATAATAATTTGGATGTGATTTTTTTCCTGTCCCATCTCCGTGTCTTCCTTTCCTGACCTGAAATGTTTTCTAATCCAAAGTAGCTCTTTTCTTTCTTCTAAAATTGGTTCTTTCCATGAAGTGTTTTCAGATGACAGAAAATTAATGTGCTTTATTGTAACATACAAAGAAGATGTTTCCATTTTCAAATTTTAAATCCAATGCTTCCTAACCCAACATGTTCTCGGGTGTTCTAGTAGCATAGGCGTGAGTTATGAGGGTGAGTTTACCCATTAGTGAAAAGGCAGGATTCACACCATGTCCAGAGTTAATGTGAACTCCTTTTAGACGCCGTCCGGAGTGACGGACTCCTTCCCCGGCAGAACCGAGATGCCAGCTTGCTTTAGTTTTTAGCTCTCAGAGCTCTGATTCCCTTCCTAAATGTGGCGTGGGGTTTCAGAGAGGCCTTGGGTTTACACCAACTGGAGCGGCTTCTGAGAAAGTGAGATTTAAAACCTCTCATGACAAATGGCCTTGTGGACAGGAGAAAGTCAAGTCAAAGAAATGAGGGTGCCCATGCCCAGGGATCTGGTTGCGCCCCCAGCATCAGCCTCTTCCTAGGGAAGCTATGGGAGACCCCACCACGGGGTGTGCCTCGAAATCTCCTGTTCCCTTTAGTCAGATGTGTCAATCTTGTCCTGAAGTCTTCGAGTCTCCCTTGAAGAAGTGAAGGAAATTTCCTTTGGCCATACATCTGCCAGCTCAGTGATGGTGAAAGACTCTCCTCCTTCCATCCTCGTGGTTCAGTGTCAGCATGAACTCTGCCCCACGTTTGCAGAAACAGTGTCTGCGATGTTCACGGCGACATCCCAGGGCCTCCGCGGGGTCTGGGGCACAGTCAGTATTCAGTAGACAGCTGCTGAACACACAAGTGAACCACGATACAACAAAGGGCGGTGCTACATCCTGGGTGACAGCCCCGAAGCCAGGGCCTCTGCCACCCAGCGTAGACGCTGCTGCAGCACTGGGTCCCTTCCTGCTCACACCGAGGGCCGGCTCCTCTGTCTACGCCTGTCCTCGGGCTCCCTCCCTTGGTCATTTTACATTTATCCAACTTTTCTCCAATGGACTACCTTTCTATATTGTTAATACAATGTTTATAGAAGAAGCCAAGATTTGTGGCACACACTTGTACTCCCAGCAAGTCGAGTCAGGAAGCTGAAGCAGGAGGATCCTGAGTTTGAGGCCAGACTGGTCTTTATAGTGAGTTCAAGCCTGGGCTGGACCACATGGCAAGGCCCTGGCCCGGGAAGAAAATGTTTATAGACTAGAGACATTGCGGAGAAAGCAAATAAAACGAAAGAGGAGGGGGAAACTGACCTACCGTAATGTTCTCTTTTAATAGCACAAGTAGAACACAGAAATAATATTTTTAAATACAAACTTCAAAGCCGAATTGATTAGGGATTTAGGTCAAGCTCCATGATAGAACATTTGCCTATCATGCATGAGGCCCTGAGTTTAATCTCCAGAACCAAAAAATAAAATAACATGAAGTTGAATTAATTTAACTCTGAAGAAACCCCTTTCCAGTTGTTCTTAACTTTCCACGTGTTGTCACAGGACCAACGAAAACCCCTTCGTGGCTCCCCAGAGCAGTGTATAGGAATAGTTGCCTCCAGGTTCTGGGCCGCATGGTCCCCTGGGAACGCTAATGAAAATTACAAACTGTTCACCAAGAAAATATGCACAAGCACACAAGCTTCTACAAAGAACTTCAGGGACTCGTCTCTAAAATAAGCACCTGTGGGGCCAGAGTTTGGTCATCTGAATTCATCATACCAAGGCCACGCAGTAGTTTTTATGGCTGTGTAGTCTAAGGCATGGCAGATCCATAGCTTATAGTTTATCCCTACATGAATAAGTGACAGAATAAGAAGTAAAATCCACATGACCCAAGTCCAATATTGATTTAGCCAACCTACTTAGCACCGTGAGAACATAACACAGAGAGAAACGATATTTCCCTGACACTACAGCAGAGTAAATCAACAATACCTCTTCCCTCTACCCTGGAGGCAGGTGAGAAGGCTAAGCTGGGGGTGGAGGTATTGGAAACAGAGCGACTGGGGAGAGGGAACAAAGGCCGTGCGCTCAGAGGTGAGAGGATCATCTACACACAAATCACCCAGTTCAGGACCAAGACTGCCTCCTCCCTTTATCTCACTTCATGGGTCGGGGAGGTGGTGCTACTCTAATTAAGACTAGTAAAATTATGTCCTAATATATGCATACTTTAAGTTTAGCTAGTATGCAGCTGTCTGTGATAACATATGTGTGAAAGCTTTGAACTCATACAATGTAAGTGACAGCAAATGTAAGGTATTATTGTTTCTGAACAAGTTGACTAATTCCAAAGAGAAAAGGAGAGAAAGTTTCCTCCCAGACCCCATACTTTTCAGAGCCCAAGGCTAAGAACTCTGTGTATAGCTATTTAATATAGTCCAAAGCTGGGCTTAAATGCAAACATAATCAACAAAACACAGTAACATGAATTTACTAGGTTGTAAATAATTAAAACATCATTGAATTAGAATCTTTCTGCACACCACTTGTGTGATAAAATGAGCAAATCACAGGAAAACAAATAAGCATTAGGAATCTGCTATGTGTTATCATTTCTTGGTCATAACCGGTTCATTCTCCCAAATGGTCACCTTTGATATGTGCTGTAATCACAAGCCAAAGAGCTATCAGCAAAATGGCACACTGTCCCCCCTTTCAACACCAGCCAACCCTCTACCCACTTCCGGGCCCAAGCCTGTAAAAGTCTGACTTTATAATTTAATCCCTAACTCCTGCTAAGGTGTTGGTGACTGCGGGCATTACTCTTTCCAGCCATATTTATACTTGAAGAGACGATCCTAAAAAGCACATTGTGTCATTTATAAAAATGAACTTCTAATGACAGATATTCAGATGGAATAACATTTGGATGGGGCCGGTGAGATAGCTCAGTGGCATAAGCACCTGCCTGGCAAGAGCAAGGTCCTGAGTTTGACTCCCGGAACCCACATACCAAAAAAGGGCCGGTGATATCGCTCAGTGGCACGGGCACCTGCTGGCACATAAGGTCCTGAGTTCGACCCCTGGTACCCACAAAACAAAAAACAAAAAATGTTTGGATAGAGAAACTATTGGGAATGGAAGAGAAATTTCCCAGTGCAAATGAAGTCTTCCATGCTTATCATTATTTTTGATTCTTAGAATGCTGCTGCTGCTACTACTAAAATAACTCTGTGTATACACATTTACGTGTACATTCATGCCAGTGTTATTGAAAAGCAGCCAGTATGGGAGCTGATATGCTTGTGTTATTTCCTAGTTCTGTGGTCCTGAATAAGACTGACTGTCCTAAATCTCACTTGTTTTTCCTTCAAATTTTGTTATATATTCCTATTTCTCCTCTGTACTGCTTATTATTCTTTAAGCATTTGTTATTAATTACCATGAAAGACTTACTAAAAATTTCCATTTGTTACTGCATCACAAGTTTTCATATGGGTTCTTGAGAAGGAGATTTATTTCCTGAAGGATAGAAGGTTAGATGTCTGCCCACTGAGAGGTCGAGCTTTCCCATGCTCGTCTTGTTTTCTGAATCAGTCAGAAGCTGAAAGCTGTGCATTTGAGTCTCATAACAATAGCAATCATGTTTCTCTCCATTTCTCTTTATATTTTTAATAGACTTTGCATACTTTCATGCTAGATTATTCGGTACATGAAGCATTATGACTTCTATTGCCATGATGGATTCTGTAGCCTTCTGCAATATGGTTTTTTGTTTTGTTTGGTTTTTGGGGTTTTTTTTGTCCTTTGTGACACTTTTGGCCAGAAACTCACCTTGCACTAGATGTTCCTGGCCCCTTGTTTTTCTGTGTGCTTTTTTGTTACATTTCTCTCTTTACTTCCAACACACACACACACACACACACGCACATTCACACACAGATCCTCTTCTATTGTTTTCTAGAAGTTGCACAATGTTTATAGTAATATAATGATGTCGGCAGGAGAACTGGAAGCTGGAACTGTGATCACCTCTGAACTGTTACAGGTAGAAGAGAGTACAATGACCCCTTCCCTCATGTATTCAGACCCTGAATCCCTGAGCCCAAGGTTGGGGAGGGTGCTCAGAGGAAGGAAATGTGCTACCATCTTCTTTGACAGTCACATAAAATTAAGCATGATTGAACCACTGTTCTCTTAACTTTAGTTACATGAACTTTTTGGTAATGGACATTTCTCCCAGTTTCTGTTTCTCCACAGTTTAGTTTGGAGGGCGTGAGTGAGTTCTTGCCATTTTTTGTGTCTTTGGTATCTCAGTGGGGAACTGGAAGAGGCTGCACCAAGTCACACCCAGATGCTATCTCTGAGTTCCAGGAGCGTAGGCAAGGCTGGCATCCCCGCCTGGCATCCCCGCCTGGCATCTCCTGTCACTGGGAGACTAGGACACCAGTGATCACTGTGGGCAGAGACCCCAGAGCCAGCAATATGGAGCCAGCACTCCCTGCCACTCAAATCAGGTCATACACATGGCAGTGTTCATAGGTCGCGTGGTAATGCACACATGTGTGGTGGCAGGTGGCATTATAATACATTTTTATCACTGCCATTTCACATTCTGAATCCTGCCTCTGCTGCTGTTGCAATGAATGATCCATTTCTTTATTGCTAAACACCAGGAAGACCCCGGTACTGGGGGCCAAGTTCATGCCTAAGAAATCATAATTTCCCAACAACAAGCTTTTAATATTGTTCAAAGCCCTGCTGTCAGGTGGCCCGGCAGCGCGGGGTGGAGGAATTTGATGGTAGCTTTACCATGGTGCTGTTTTACAATGAATTATTTCAGAGCCTACTGGACGTGGCCATAACAATGTGTAATTTAAAAGCACAGTAGAAGGAAAAGCAGAGCTATGAACACATGCATTCTTCCAGCCAGACTGTCGTTAGGGAAAACACCAATATAAAAATAGCCTATTTTTAGGAGCTCAATTCCTCATCCCTCTCAATGCGTGAGTCATATTTTATAGGGTGACACACTTGGGCACTGTTGGGAAATAGCTCCCATCTAGCCCGGGGGGATTAAGGAGAATTCCGTAGGCGAGCCCTCCCCAACAAGATTGTTCATGAGCTCCTGATTGCAAAATCTCTACCCTTGGTGCTGACTTAAGGAGCAGGAAGAACATAACTTGATTTTTCAAATCTCTGGTTGATACAGTTGCAGCGCTTAAGCTTTTGAACACTTCAGTTGGACGCAGACATCTCAGGGAAAGCTATAAAATTTCTATTTTCAGATTCTTAATTTTTAGTGTGCTTGAAACTCCTGGGGCGGTTTTTTAATGGCACACATATAACAGGGAGACTTAATTCTCTTGTTTTGACTGCAGTGTCTTTTTTACTGAGGCAGATAGGAAATCCTCAGGAGTTTAAAACACACTGGCAAGAGAATGTGTACCAGATAGGAGTTAGCTAAATCCATCTACAAGACTGTATGGTTTTAAATGGTGATCCTGCATCTATCCATGTTTGATTGGATAATAGATAGTTATTAAGAAATAACTCCGTGTGCAACAACCCTCTAAACCCCTGTGGCTTTCAATAGAATTTCAAGGAGTGTGTCTTTAAATTAAGATTATACATTAAAGTATAATGATGTAATTTTTATTGTAAAGGAGGAAAAGTGGTCTAGGTGAAAGAACTTTGACTTTTGTCACACTTAGGAACTCTTTAATTTGGGGTATGCTCCTTGAATGGCAGAGACTCAATTTCCATATCTGCAAAATACCCAGAGACAATGAAATCAGCCTACATGGCAGGGAGCGAATGATAGTAGAATAAATGTGAATGGTGTAGTAGAGGTCTGCCTTATGTTGATGAGGCAAATCAGGGCTGAAGTGAGGGGGAGAGCCTGGATTTTGCTTCTGTTTTAAGGAGTCCCGGGTTAGCTCTGTTCAGTGTCTAGGAGTGGCGCACACGGGAGCCAGATACAAGGCACCACAGCACCCAGGAGACTGATCTAGGCACCAACACACTGCTAATTTTAAACAGAAAAGAACAGATTTACTCTTCGTAATGGAAATATTCATGTCTGCAAAACGCATCTCCCTTTCTTATGTGCAAAGCTCGTTGAATATGTGTGGCCTATGTTAAGCACGTCATAAATCCTAAAATAGAAGTTGTATAATCAGTGTTATCCTGGGAAGTACTGTCAAAGATACAAGAAACATGCAGCGTCTACATGATCAACATATCGTGTCCTTAGGGACGAAGCTACTAGGGATTGAGCACAGGGAGCTGGAGGAATGAAATCCAGAGCAGCATAGTAGATTAGCAGATACTACACGTTGCCTGCCCGCCACCCACGTATCCCCCACTTACTTCTTAACATTGCCCTGATTCTGATTTTTTCAGGCATTCACCACATAGGTAAAGCCAACCCATCCCCATTTTGGGCATAAGTCCATCTAGGCTGGGGAAGGCACCTGCTTTTTGCAAGCAATTAGTTATGTTCAGCAGTAGACTTTGACCAGAGAGGAGAGCTACTGAGAGGAAGCCACAGGAAGAGGTGGCTTTTCTTCTTTCTCTGGAGGCGAAGCCCAGAAACTCTGAGGGCCCCTCTGCTTCTTGAGGATGAACCTGCACTGCAGAGGCCATGGTGAGGCATGGAGAGGACTGAGGCTTGGATGACTCCATGGCGCCTGGTCCACCACATCTGAAGCCCACTCCACGGAGGACTGTGTTTAGGTGAGATGATGATTTCTTCATTGCCTGAAGATGGGGATTTTCTAACTTACAGCTGAAGGTCTCCGAACATACAAAAGACCCCTACTTAAATGCACCCCCATGAGAGGAGGGATTGGCAGTGAGACCAGAAATGCTTAAAGCTTACTGGCTACAACACTTGTGGTACCCCGCCCCCCATCATAGCAGCTGCCTTGCCAGGGTATAAAGTACTTGTAGGCCAAGCCGGGCATGGTGACACACACCTGTAACTCTAGAAGCTGTGAGCTGAGGCAGGAGGATTCCAAGTTCCAGTCCAGCCTGGGCAACTTAGTGACTTCCAAAGATCATCTCTCAAAAAAATTTTAAAAATGAAATAAAATAAAAAGGACTGAGGATGTAGCTGAATGCAAAGGCTGTGTGTTCAATATCCAGTACCACACACACACACACACACACACACAGAACCTTCGGTCCAATGGTTGAGGATGCCTTTCCCAGGACTAGTGGCCAAAAGACCTTGAAATGTTCACATCTGAGAAGGCCCCCATCCATTCTGATGGGTTCATGCCCATATGAAAGCTGCTTGGCCATCATGGTGGCGCTCCAACATGGTGACAAGCCTAAAACAACAGCATATCACCCACTTCCTCCGTCTTCTTCCCCAGCCCAAAATCAATTTCCTCTCCCCCTTTCACGCATGCTCCAAAAATCTCCCAATCCCCTTCCATTATGTCACCTTGCCCGCCCCTCCAAACTCCACCCAGAGCTAAACCCAATAAATGCTTTGTCCTGCAGCCTCCTCCTCGGAGGGCCCTCTGCATCCTACTGCAGCCTCCGGCGCCCCCGCATTAAAGGCTTCTCTCAACCTTTTGTCTTTACTCGTGCCACACCTAACACATTCCACCCCACCCCCAGTTTGGTGAATATTCTTCTACACCTCTCTTTAATCAGATGCAACTCATTCTGTATAGATGAGCTTTTACCTGTATGTCCTCTTTTGTTACCTGCTTTTTCCTCTGTTTGAGCAATGTCTGAAATAATATTTTTTGTCTGTAAATATCCACTTGCATCATTACATGTATTTAATTGGTTGTGCATAAGTGAACTAATTGGTTGTGCATAAGTGAACTAAATAGATGTAAACTGTATATTTAAGGTTTACATCTATTGGTTGTGAAGGCCACTTAAGTGTCACCATGACAGTGTCTCATATATACCTCTGCACATATTGAGTTTTGCTTCATTTTGTCAGGATTCCTTCAACTATGAGGAATAGCACATCCAATTAGAGAAAGTTTAAAATAGAAGGATTACTTGTCACATAGCAAGCAGTTTGGAAAGTGAAGCATTCTAGGGTGAAGTCAGTAACTTAGTAATGTCAACATGTCCGAAGTCCTTTACCGTCTTGCTCCTCTGGTAACTTCGGTGGGCCTCAGGGTTGCACGTTGCTTCATGGCTCCAGATATGACATGATGACACTGACATGGTGAAGAAGGGTGCTTCCTCACATGTCGCTCTCTCTATCACAAGAACAGCATTTGCCATAAATTGCCTGCAAACTGTCCCTGGCATTATTTAGCCAGGATATGCTGACCACTAAACGATTAAGAAAAGTGCAGAACATTTTGACAAAGTAGTCTCCAGAAATATCATACTAAGTTGTATTATCACCAGGATCTCTTTTTCCATTTTGCTCAATCTGATAATACAGTTTTTAAAAATGCTACTTTGGAGCTGGTGAGATGGCTCAGTGGCATAAGCGCCTGCCTGGCAAGCGTGAGGGCCCAAGTTCGACTCCCGGAACCCACATACAAAAAAAGGGCCGGTGATATCACTCAGCAGCATGGGCACCTGCTGGCATGTGAGGTCCTGAGGTCGACCACCAGTACCCACAAAAAAAAAAGCTACTTTGTTTTTAAAATAATTTCTTTGTTTATTGAAAACTATTTCAAGTATTCATAGGCTCTTTTGCCTCTTGTTTTGCAAAACCACCTGAATACACCTTTTGTTCTTTGTTCAAACTTTTTTTTTTTCCATTGGATTGTAAGTGCCACGAGTATATATATTTTTGGGAAAATAAGACAAACATCATCGACTGTGTTAATCTTTCCAATAATCAGTCTTCAAACATTACTTAGGATGGGTTCTGCCATATAGAATTTTAAATTTTTCTGTAGTCAAATTTATCAGTTTTTACCATATGATTTTTGCCTTTGTTATGCTTAGAAGGCCATGGGAACACAGAATTAAAAAAAAAAAACAAAAAAAAACCTGTCTTCTTTTCGTATTTCTTGTTTTAAGCAGCTGGCCATTTGGCCCAGAAAACATGAAACCAATGTCCACCCTCCACACACTGAGTGGCGAATCCCATCTTTATCACATGCTAAACTCCCACATATAGAACAGTTATGTGCCCCGCTCCTAAAAATGAGACTTTCAACAGATACCTGTGTTTCTCTATGTTGGAAGTGCCTTGCTTGAGGCTGAAAGTAAGCAGAGAGATGAGTCAGAGCCAGGCTCCTCAGTCATGCCTACACCTGGGGGCCAAGAAGGCAGGCTCTGGACGGACAGTGGCTTGATTCCCAGCGTTACACTTGTGAAAGCTGTGATCCTCTGTGACCCTCTGTGACCCTGAGCACATTTCTCAGCCTTTCTGTGTTTCCTGTCATGCAAGACAGGATCATCACAACAGTACAGTAGCTATTTCATAGAGTTTGATATGGTAACTAAATAAGGGAATTCATACTTAACGTCTGACACAAAGGGAGGCAGTCAATGCCAGCTATAAAGTATGATCAAATGGTATGTTGAATATACATATATTTTTTAAAATTATTACAGTGGAAGACACATTGCCATTAATTCCCCCACAAAATCCTCTCCCTCCCTTCAGACACACCTAGCCCATCCTTCTTGCCACTTTCTGAAGCGGTGCTGGAAATCCTCTTATGAATGTCTTTAGCTATGCTGTTGTGGCTGCCTCGGTAAATTGAGAACGCTTACTTTCATGGTCATTTTGACTCTAGGGAAGAGCCAGAATTCACACAGGGCAGATCCAGTGAATAAGATGGGTGAGGACACACTGCAGTATTTTTATGAGCCTGCCTTCCTGTTGCATGGCACTGTCCTTTTTATCACACCTTATAAAGACACTCATGAATGAACATTTCCAGAAGTGCTTCAGAAAGTGGCAAGAGCAATGGGATAAGTATATTTGAAACAAGAAGCATTTTGAGGGAAATTAATGCCAACTTGTCTTTTACTATAATACATTTTTTAAAATGTAAACATTCATTGCATATTTTGATCATACCTCATATACTTAAATATAGAGGTGAGATGTACAGTGGTTAAAGGCACAGACTTTGGAACCAGACCACAAGGGTTGTAATCCTTGTGCCTACATTTATTATTACTAGGTAAAAGATTACTAGGTAATCTTGAGTTAGCTACTTACCCTCACTGTGCCTCTGTTTTCCCATCTATGAAATGAGGGTAGTAACACTGGTATTGTATTAGCTTTCTTGTTGCTAGTACAATACCCAACATCTACCACTAAAAGAAGAGGTTTAATTTGGCTCATGGTTTAGAAG
Source organism: Erethizon dorsatum (assembly GCA_028451465.1). Classification (NCBI taxonomy): domain Eukaryota; kingdom Metazoa; phylum Chordata; class Mammalia; order Rodentia; family Erethizontidae; genus Erethizon; species Erethizon dorsatum. The sequence continues at coordinate 70,739,025 of CM051834.1, forward strand.
AATTCAGTTCATGGTTGGCTGGCTCCAAGGCAGGACTATCATGGTGGAAGGGCATGGCAGTGTAAAGCTGCTTAGTTCATGGTGGCCAGGAAGTAGAGCAGGAGAACAGTGCCAGAGAGGAAGGGGACAGGAACCATATATAGACCCCAAGGTCACACCTCCATGACCCACTGGGACATACCCAGAAGTGTGATCCCCAATTCCCTGGGCACCTCCTGAGACAATCAAGTTAACTCAATCAAGTTTAACCATAACAAGCACCACTGCATAGAGTTGTAACTGTTAAATAAATTGATGTATAAACTGTCTGGTACATAGTAAGTGAAAAATACATAGAGTAGTGAAAAATATATAGCAGCTATCATTATTTGAATACCATCATTTGACTCCAGAAATTGACAGCTCCTGCACACAGACTAGAAGAGTATGGAGAACAATTTTGTGGCGCTCATGGGAATTTTCCTTTATTGAGCCACCTGACTGAGCGACTGAGTAAACAGAGGGAGGGTGTCTTAGTCTACTCCATCCAGCTCACGGAATACCACAAACTGAGTGGCTTAAACAACTGAAATTGATTTCTCACAATTCTGGAGGATGAGAAATCCATGGTCAAAATACCAGCTACTCTGTTTCTGGCGAGGACCCTTCTTCATGGCTTGTAGATGGTCCCTGTCTCATTCTGTGTCTTTGTGGCCTTTCTTTGGTGCATGGGAGGGAAGAAAGAGAGCTCTGTGATTTCTTTTATGAGGACACTAACCCCATTGGTTCAGGGTAGAAGCCTTTTTTATTGTTTTGCTTTGCTTTGTCTGCAGTACTGTACTGAGGATTGAACCCAGGACATCTGCACTGAGTTACACTCCAAGCCCTTTTATTTTTTGCTTTCAGACAGAGTCTCACTAAGTCACTAAGTTGTCTGGGCTAGACTGGAACTCACAATCTTCCTGCTTCAGCCTCCCAAAGTGCTGGGATCACACATGTGTGTTACCATGCATAGCTAGGGTCCCTCCCTTGGGGTCCCATTTAAGCACATTTCGTTAGATGTCCCATCTCCACATACAGACGCACCAGAGGTCAGGCTTTCAATACATGACTTTTAGGAGGACAGTTGAGTTCATAGAAGATCATTTCAAAAATGCCCTCCGCTAGCCCCTACATTACCCTTTGTTTATGGGGTGACAGCTTGGGGAGGAGGCAGGAGCTACCCACGGCCTCATGATTTCATCTGCATACAAATATGAGACTCCACAATGATGATCACAAAACAACTGGATATGGACCAGTTTTGCTCTTTCAATCTTATCATTTGAAATAAGCTCTGTGATTTTTAGTTGTTTTCTTAATCAAAGAGGCTTGGAAATTATACTGGCAATATTACATCCTGTAACTTTGCCTGCCACAAAAGCAAAATGCCTTCCTTGCAAAGCTCCTTGATATCCCATCCCTGGAGCCGTCTGAAGAAGACCTCATTCTGTGTCATCCGCTGCTGCTTAGCTGAGACGAACCGAAGGAGGTAGAGACCATGTCAGCCCACCGCAAACACCTCGAGGTTTTGTGACAAAGCGTGGTCAGCCAGACCTAGCGACACCAAACATAACCCTAAAGTACCTCCGCTCCTTGGGGAGATACTAGGGCAATGGTTCGCAGAATATCCCACTAGCAATCAGCAATCCCTTTCTTTTTCCTGTTTCAATCTATGATAGGCAGAAAGCAAGAATGGTAACAAGGTCTTTTCTCTCACTGTAAGAAATGAAGAAGCAGTGAAGAGCAGTTTCGCAATGCATTTGAGATCCTTGACTATTTACACGGGAGAGAACCACAGCAGGTCCCTGTGGGCTGTGGGAATGGACAGGGCAGAAATCAGTGAGTGGCACTTTAGAAAGCCAATAGCAAGTAAGTGACTCCATGCAGGCTGCAGGATCCCTGGAAGTGATACCTGCAACAGAAGATGGCATGGAGAAATATTGGAAAAAGTCTTTCTTTTAATATTTCAATATAAAAAATGAAATGAAGTTGGTATTTTAAAACTAAAAACAGCAAATATCTTCAAAATGAGGAGATGGGTGTGGTGGCACACACCTGTAATACCAGCACTCTGGGAAGCTGAGGCAGGAAGATCGCAAGTTCAAGACCAGCCCAGGCAACCTGGTGCCTTAGCAAGACCCTCCTCAAAATAAAAAATAAAAAAGGTCTGGGGATGTAGCTCAGTATGAAGGCTCTGGGTTCAATCCTTGGTACTGCACTTCAAAAATTTAAAAAGCAGGTATTACAGTTGTTTAGATCTTTTTGTTGGTATCTGTGAAGCTTTGAGAGAAAAGAAATGGATCTGACAGCCTCTGTTCCTTCAGCCTTTGGAAGGCAGTGGAGTATTGATCTATTAATTAACTTATCAACAAGGTGATCACAGTTGAGTTGCTGGGGACAAAGGGCCAGATAACAGTAGGTGGTTGGAGGTGGGTTTTCTCGCCTCTTCTCTTCCCAGAAAGAAGCAAAAGCTGAAGCTGTGACAAAGGAGACTTGAAAGGGGAGACGGGACTCCTGGCTGTGGGAGGTGGCGTCTCCTGGAGCAGAGGCTGTAGAGGTGCAGCCTACAGAGGTGCTGCGTGCCCACCCTGCTCAGGGGAGCCTGCACGGGCACCAAGCTGGACACGCAGGCTCCAGGACGGAATGCAGTTTTAATTTCTCTTGCACTGTCTCCGAGTCTTCATAAGGCCTTGCTAACCGCTTCAGCCTGGGCTCATGGGTGGTTTGGGAAATGAGGGCAAGGCCATGTCTGATCCTAGGGCACAGGTACGTGGGGGAGAAGAGCAGTGTGCCCAGCCTGAATCCAGAGTAAGCGTAGCAATGGCTGGGCCAGGAGAAGAGCTCTCTCTGGTCACAACACAGGAGGTGGCAGGGCCAGAGCCAAGGCCCAGAGTGATTTGCTTCTGACAGAGCTGAAGACAAGGGCTTGGAAGACGCTGAGAAACATCAGGGCTCTTTTAGATGGAGGTGGGCAGAAGCCATAACAAGCTGGGCAGAAGAAGCAAAAGTGAAACCTTTTTTTCAAGTCAAAGGTGGGTGATGCCCTGCCTGGAGGGGTGATAGACAAATAACTAAAAGCAGTATCCAAGGAAAGTAGACTAAAAGATTTGCTGGAGTTGGGAGAAGCGGCGAGGCAAAGGATTATGAGAAAGTGAAATTTAAGTCCCTGTTTTGAAGAAAAAACAGCATCCTAACCTCTAATTGGAGGAAATTTGGAAGGCTGGGTTCAAAGCCACGCGATAGTCACGGTTTCCTGCTGTGCAGGCACTCCCCTCCCTACGCCTCCTTGCCCCGGGATCCTCGCATTTTGAAAGCTGTTGATGGGCAGAAACAGAATTACTCACGGTGACCGCTCCCAAACCACGCACCAAGCAAACCTCTTCTCTCTATAAATTACCCAGTCTGCAGTGTTCTGCTATAGGGCAGAGAACTGATAGAGACGGTGCATCACTCTAATCTCTGTCTCTATCATCATGGCGGTGTCCCCGAGGTGCTTCTGCATCTTCATGGAACACTATCTGCAATGACCCTGTTTCCAAACAAGCTTACCTCTGAGGTTCCTGGAAAGATGGCAGTTGGCAGCAGGATGGGGACACTCTTCAGCTCAGCCTCTGTCCACCTGGTTTCCCCAGTTCCTGCCGTCCCTCCGCCCTGCTGAGGGTCCTCTCCTGATGCTGCTGCTGCGCTGTGCAAGCCTGTGCTGCCCACAGGACCCTGGACACTACGATGCCACCTCCTTCCCACAGATCCTCGCCCCCTACAAACACAGCCCAGCCGGTCACTATTGTTCCCTGTGGTGCTGCCGCTGTGGTGTCAACTGTGGAGATTTGAGGGAACTGCTCTTTGCTGCATTTAAATTGTTGCATTTCCAGCCCCCACCCTGGGGTGAAGGGAGGGGCTCCCTGGCTGAGTGACAGGCTCACTGTGCTCCCCAGCGCCCCCTCCTGTCTCCCAGCAGAGCTGGACAACCTCACCTTAGAACGCATCCCTGGATGCCTCACAGGGCTGCGCCCCGGCCGCTTCCATACGAGAAATCTCAGTCTCAGACGAAGCACAGGACAGAGCTGGAAGACACCGCCCTGAGCGCACACGCTGAGGTGAGGCAGGTTCAGAGATGCTTGGGTGTAATGGTCAGCAAGGAGAAGCTGCTCCAAGGTGGAATAGATGGAGATTCGATTAGAAAAGGAAAGGAGGATATCTCCAGGCAATTTATTTGGGTCACACTATGAAATATTTCTCAATCCTTCAGTTCTTTGTCACCAACCAGATGTCCAGTGACTCAATTAGGTTCTGACACTCCTTGGAGCTAAGGGCAGACCCCACAGCCAGGAGCTCGGCCCGCGAGACTGAACGCTTCTGATACCGATGGCAGGATGGGTTGCCTATAAAGAGGGGCCTCCATGCCCCCTCCTCCATTCCAGTCGTTGGCTAGCGTGGCAAACAGAACTCAGGAACGCACTTTACTGCGTTCACCAGCATGTTCTAGAGGAATAGTCACGTGGAAGAGGTGTAAAAGGCAGGCATAGAGGAAGGCACAGAGCCACTGTCCCCTTCCCGGGTTCGCTGCCCCCCGCACCCCCATGTCTCCAACAACCCAGACGCGCACAAGCCCTGTGGGTCAGGGCTTCACCCAGGTTCACGATGTGGACACGAGTGAGCAAATCAGTGGCCGAGTGACTGGTGAGGGACTCCACCTCCAGCCTCTCTCCCTCCGCAGCCCAGCATGGTTTTCCTGGTGACCAATCTATGCCCTGAAGCTATCTAGGTCCCATCTTTGCCTCTCATGAGCAATCTCAGCATACAAAGGAGCATATTCCAGAGGATTTTAGGAGCTCTGTACTGGGAATCTTGTCCCCAAACCCAATGTGGTCGTGTACCACACGATGACGTTTCATCTGACAGCAGACCACATATCCAGGGGCAGTCCTGGAAGATTACAGCAGTGCGGAAAATTCCTGACACCCACAGTGTGTGTTCTAAGTATATGTTATCACAAACTAGTCAACAAGTTAAAAAGAAAATATAAACGTTAGTAAAGTAAAGAAGCCACAGTAAGTTAAGCTTAGCGCGGTAAAGAAAGAAATTGTTTATGAATTTCGTGGAGCCCAAGCGTGGAGTGTTCATCTCGTCCCCGGCTGCATGAGGTCCTGTCTTGTGCTCCACCTTCCCTCCCTGCTCACTGACCCACCCCAAGCAGCTTCTGTCCCGCGGGCTCCATTCATGGTGACAGCCCTAGGCCAGGGCACTGTTTTCATCTTTCTTACGATATTTTGACGGTACCTTTTCTAGGTTTATATCTGTTTAGATGCACAAACTCTTGCATTGTGTAACAGGTATCCACGCCGTTACTACAGCAACACGTTGCACAGATAGGAGATAGTGCTGTGCAGCCTGGGTGTGTGGGGGGTGTGGGGTGGGGTGTGTAACGAGCGTGCTGTGAGGCTCACACAGTGATGGATGAGCGTAATAGCACACATCTTAGAATACATCCCCATCAAAATACAGGACGCACAGCCGTCTATCTTTTTATCATACCTCAGTGCTAGTTTACATTTTCTCATGTTATCAGCTACTCTTCTACCACCTCTTGTCAGACTTTACAGTAGCCAGAGCATCACTTCACTTCACTCAGCCTCAGTTTCACTATCTGCAAAATGGGGATAACAATGAGACCTACTCATTGGGCCCTTGTGGGAACTGAGAGTCAATTCATGCAAAGCTGTCAGGCCTGGCACACAGGGCAATTTGGTGAGTGGCAGCAGCTTTTTCTAAAGTGCCTTTACTTTGCATCAGGCATTGAGGGCTTCACCCATATTCATTCACTTGATTCTCACAAGAACTCTGCCAGACGAGTGCCATTAGCCCCATTTTACAGATGGAAAAATCGAGGCACTGAAAAGTTAAAGAACTGCCTGGCATCCTGCAATTTTCCAGTGACGAGGCCAGAGGCTACACTCAAAACGGGACTTGTTTCCCTCCGTATGTGCTCAGTAAACAGTGCGCGTGAGCAGATTTAGAGATCAGTGCGCTGAACAGGCTGCCTGGAACTAGTGTGAAAGGACAGCCAGCTTGTTCAAGTTTCCCTCATGTGTAATCAAATCCTCACACAGTGAAACCCAACTGCTTTTCACAAAGATGAGATCGGCCTGTCCAGAGGAAACGGGAGGGAACAAGACTTAGCTTAGACCAGTTTGAATTATGAAGAGTGAAAGGACAGAGTTCGGCTGATGCTTTTTTCTAATGCAAAAGCCATGCTGGGGGATTCCAGTTTGGGAAGTCAGGGTCCCCTTCTGGTTCCTTAGACTCTTCCGGCACATTGTTCCAACTTCCTCTTCTCAGCCATAGCTGATGAAAGTCTGTACCAGGCCATCAAGCACTTACCCCTGCTGACAGCAACCACTTCACCCCCAAAATCCCCTCTTCACATTTGTCACCTTAATTGATTTAATTGTCCTGTTTACTCTCTTTCACTTCGTTTAATTTGGAAAAGCGATGAGAAAGACGACCTCCTCCTCCTCCCTTCTCTAGGGGCCCCACTGTTAACAAAACAGAAATAATGTCCGCTACTTCCTGGCGACTTGTGCTGGGCTTTGCACTAAATGTCTTATGCACCTCTTGTTAAATGATCAAAACGTCCTGGGAGGTGCCTGTGGCTGTCCCCACTGGCTGGGAAGGGAGCTGAGACCTCTTCCAAAAGTCTGTCCAGGGCACACAGGTGGGAAGCGCTATCGATGGTCCTAACCCTGCTCCGCGGGACCCCACCATGTCTTTCTCTTCCATGTCACTGTGCTGCCACCCAGGGCTAGAACCCCGAAGAATCACATTGTCCTACACTTTCTGGACTTGGGAATCTTTCATAGAGAAACATTTCTAAGATTGCAAGTCCTTTTTGGCCCTAAAACTTCACTTTTCATGTTACAGTCAGTTTTGCTTTCTGGATGATTCAGGACCAGGACAGTGGGGTTCTTTGGTCTCCAGAACACGGCAGGGAGATTTTTCAGGAATAGTTAAGCTTCTTCCCCATCAGCTGATAATCAGCTGTTGAGCATTAGGGAGGGTACAGATAAAGATGGGTAGAGTTTACATCAATTCCCCATGGCCCTCGGACCTCTTACATGACTGAAAATATGAAAATTGCTCAGTTTGAAAGACTGAAATGAACACTATGAATTCTATTTCTTCCTTCCTTTCACCTTGTTTTTGCTTTCTGTTGTTGTTGCTTGTGTTGATGATGCTGTTGTTTTGGGGGGGGTTATGAACTGATGAACCTGTGGCCCCTCTACCCAGAACTATGCACACATGTTTATTTACCCACACTTGTGAATGGTCATCGAGGGTCCCCACTCCCCTTGAAGCTAAAGGTCCAAATCCCTATAAATACATTGCACACAGTTTTAAAAGGAGATGTTCCCGAGCAGCTGATGATCTAGCCTAGGCCTGACAGTGGATGTGGTGTGAGTTTAGCTTCAAGGCTCTGCTGTCCTCTCCCAAAAGCATCGCCAGGTCGGTCACCCCGGCCTGGAATCTGGAAGGCAGAAGCCAGCAACCGAAGACAACCTGCTACTTTGTCGTGGCAGATGTCGGGTCAGGCCCAGGGACACTCTCCAGTGTGGTTTGCAGGGTTTGGGGCTGAGAACTTTTGCCTCCTGTGGATACAAGTAGTCATCACGCATGCACATCATTGCATCCTCTGGAGCAACTTGAAAGTAAACATTCCCAAAATCAGGATAAGAGCCAAGAGCGGAGAAAATGAATGAACAGACTGCACACTGATGGGCAGACACACGAAGCACTTCTGTGCCATGCTGGAGCCCAGGCCACAGTGGCCGTGTCACTGTTGGGGCGGGGAGGGGGCCCTGTGACTCACTGGTCCGTCACACCCAGAGCGCATCAGGACTGTGGAGGAGGAGGACCGCGCCCCGAGAGGAACTCCGGAGGTGTTCTTCAGTTCCTTTCCACCAGACAGAGACATCTGTGAAAGGAGTATAGCAAGGGATAGAGGAGTTCGAGCAAAGCAATTTGCATTGTTGTATTTTCATTGCAAATAATCTTCTTTACTCAATGAATCTGTTTCATGGAATTGCAGTTTGGATGACAAGAGACATCAAAAATTAAGTTCAGAGCAAGATGTCTACATGTCACAGAGTCTCAGCCTACCATGTTCTGAGAACGGAAGCCCAACATCCACCGCTGACAGAGCAGGACGGTGGCTATCTTGGCCCCAGGATGCCCCTGCCTGGTTTATAAGGGCCTCGTTCTTCCCTTTCCTGGATCATCTCCAGAGATAGCCCTAGGGACACGCTTCCCAGCAGCAGGAATTCACTTGGTGGGAATAACGTATCCCCCTGTACAGACCATTCTGAATTTTCCCCATTAAAGCAATCACAGAATTCTTCCCTTAACCAGTCTTCAGGCTGCTCCGGGACAAAACCAGGCAGGATATTTAATCCCTGGCCATCAAAGCAGTACCAGAAGCACCACTGTGAAGGTCAGAGTTTTGATCGTCACCCTGGGCAAACAGCAATACTCCCCTCTACTAAGTCAGGGAGCAGACGGCCAGAGAAAAAGGAGGGGGAGGGCTGGTGAGATGGCTCAGCGGCTTAAGCACCTGCCCGGCAAGCGCAAGGGCCCGAGTTCGACTCCTGGAACCCATATACGAAAAAAGGGGCCAGTGATATCGCTCAGCGGCATGGGCGCCTCCTGGCGTGTGAGGTCCTGAGGTCGACCCCCCCGGTACCCACAAAAAAAAAAAAAAAAGAAAAAGGAGGGGGAAACGATGCCCACCTCAGCACTGACAAATATTAAAATAATTCCACCTTTTGTTTTCTTAATGTGTCATCAAATGAGGCCCTTGGGCTCAGTCAATCTGGGAATTACTTTTTGAAAGTTATAAGACAGCTTTGTATGCTGCCCCATGTCTTAAAATATTATAATACATTCCTACAGCATAAAGTAGAAGAGGAAAATAGCAGCTCCTCTCATTTCATTAACAAGCTTTTACTTTGGGGTTCTTTTACAGAGAATGTGTCAAAATCCTAATCACTGCAGTCACTTGACAGCAATAGGGACCACAAATTCAATGTGTTTCAAGCCAGCGCTTGAATATTTTAACACAGTAGTGCACTGGGAATGTGGCCCAGTGGAAGGGTACTTGCCTAGCATGTTTGAGGCCCTGGGTTTCATCCCCAGCACTGGGGGAAAAAACACAATTACTTTAATAAATTATCTAACACATGTCAAGGAAAGTGAATCAGAATCCATAAATATGATAGACTAAATCAAAGCTGATGATTCAATAAGATCTATTATATTTGGTTAGAAAACTTAAAAGTATATTTCAGTGATCCAACCTACCGAAACAACATTTTTTATATTTATGTCTTAAATGATTCACAATGAATTTGTTTAAAGTATGAGAATCACCATAAAATACACCAAATGTGTGCGTGACAGAGGTGCTAGCAGTGGGCATTAGTAGGGCTGCCTCGCTGAACCAAAGAATGCCTCAGATAGACAGTGGCGCTGGGACACCTTGAAAAAGTACGCGGTACTGTTGCCGCAGGCGGAGGCCAAAGGGAGAAGTCCTACCCCAGAGAAAAAAGGGAGGGGTGCCCTGGAGAAGGACCAAGCCATCTGGGGATGGGTGCCTGATTCCCAAGCAGAAGGACCAGAGAATCTAGCCTGGCTGGCCAACGTATCAACAAACCTAGTGGACCAGACAGAGCCACGGAACATTCCTAGCAGAGAAGTATCACCGCAAATACAGTGCTTTGCAAAAATTAGAGTGGTAGCTGTATCTTCTATAACAAAGGAATAATCCAACAAAAGGAGATAGAGAAATTAACATCAGAGTACATAAAATCCCAGACCTCGATAGGGGACAGTAGAGAGTAGAATTTAGGAAAAGGGCTCAATTGCATATCGGAGAGGGAGAGATCCAGAAAAGACAAGAGAGAAATTCAGGAAACCAAGAGGCAGAGGGTGAGGGTGCCACAGAGAAGGGAAACAGTTTTACGATTAAATCATGAGATTTAATCCTGCTATAAAATAAAAATACATATTCTCAGACATGTCCTTTAAGTATCACCTGCATATCCACACAGCACATCTCAAAGTTTAGATTTCTTCAGAAATAATGTGGAACGTAAGGCTAATGTTTCTCATAAAAATAAAATCCTTCAGAAATACACCTATATTCAATCCTCAGCGATTTTAATGTTAAATGTTCGTGTTTTTTGATGAAGAGAACGTTTTTGTCGATACCTGGCAGGTAACATCTCTAGATGACTTCCAATGCCAAAGACATTGTAAATATTGCAGACATAATTGTTCTACCATATTGTTTAGGAAATAAAGGGGAGCAAAATAAAGACCATGTATGTTCAGCACAGACACAGCTATCATAGGACTGCCTGCATCTCTGACGCTCGATTAGCTGATCCACGGCTACAGAACCCACAGATACGCAGGCCCCACTGCAGAGAGAGTTCTGTTATGGGCAGCCCACAGGTTGATTTTCTCATCCTGCACCAGGGGAATTCAAGGTTTTATTTGGTTTTCAAATAAATTCCGTCTTGAAGTATAGCCTGTGTTCAGAAGACGGCACAAACCACAGAGCACACAGGTAAATCTCTGCAAAGTGAATGGGTTCACCCACCTCCCATGTGAAGAGTCACCCTGGACTCGGGGACCCGCTTTACTCCCCGATCATTGTCTCCCGTCCTCTGCAAATGTCTCCCCTGACTTCCACCTGTGCAGTTTAGTGTTCGGTGTTTCTGAACTTTCCATAAACACAACCACACGAGGCATACCCAGCGTGGCTAGCCTCTGTCACTCAGGGCTCTGTTTATAAGCTTGATTGATGCTGAGCTCAACAGTGGTTCATTCATTCTCAGTGCGGAGTTTTACCCCACTATATGATTATACAATATGAATGTACAATGTTTATTCTTCTGATGAACATTTTGATCATGCTCATTGGAGCTAATATGAATAGTGCTGCTATAAAAACACCTGCTCGTGACTTTCGGTGCTCAGATGGGCTCATTTCTTTGGGGAATAGACCTAAACATTTACATTTGCTTGTAAATTCTCCTAATTTTAACTCTTATGTAACAAAATAGCTCAGGTATAAAGAGCAAAATGGGTTTCCCTTTTGGTGCAGAAAATGAATTCATTTATAAACAGACAAAAAGAAATTGGTCAGAATTTTCATGATGGGCAGTTCATCTGTGAAAGGAAATGTGGAATTACTAGAACATGACAACAAAGCCTGGCTTCTTGAAGAATGTCATCAGAAAGGCTTTGGTGGGGGGAGTGATAAGAAGCTAAGTTAGGCTGCCTTAAAAGCAGCTCCAAAGACCGAAGGACAGAGGAGCTCTGTTTTATTTGGAGAAAGCAGAAGTGTTCTACATTTGTCCTGACTGCCCAGTCTCAGCAGGAAAAGGAGAAAACAAAACAAAAAAGAAGAGACACATGTAACTCTATATGCTCCGTGACTTTTTCAAAGTGCTCCTCGTTGCCGTTTTAAAAGCTTCATTAGGATAAAATAAGTCATTTTGCTTTCTCACGAGGGAGTCATATAGGTCCTTTATCTAAGGAGAAATGCAAATCAAGACCTGGCACATGCTGCTTTGCAGCCAGGAGAAATACATTCTCAGATACCTTGGGGAGCAGACACGCGGGCCTCCTGCTCCTCGAACCTGTCCGTTCTCTTTCAACCCCTGCCCAGCAGCACCTCATCATAGGGACCGCTGTGCACGTGGAGGCTGAAACCCCCCGAGCCGCAGCAGGCTACGTGGGTGTCTCCTTTGGCCTCATTGCCTCTGGAGAGCACATTCGCAACGGGGGAAGAGAAACCGCGCTGGTCCCTGTGCCTGAGGCATCCTCTTTGGTTACCGGGGAGTGAATAAGGAGCAGTGCCCACCTGGAGACCCAGCTCCGGGGCTGGCCACTGGCCCCATATGGCGCTCAGCAGTCAAATGAGGCCATGGTCCCCGGGGCCTGTTCCCTCTTCTCCAAAACACAGTCAGTCTCAGATGCACGTCACCCTCCTCCCCACTGTGAAAGTTGCATCATTCTGTGCTTCTTGCTCCAGCAGTAACTTCAACTAAATTCCTCTTGTACCATTATTACACAATGGAGACACTATTATGATTATCTTGTAAATGAATACCCGCCATTTTCCAGGCACCCTCCTCCACCACCCTGCCACGCACACTTTTCAACCAGCTCTGCCTCCCCACAAGAGCTCTCTGTTCCGTTCAGCAGAAGAATGATCCTCCCTCAGGCACAGGGAGCAAGGGATTGTTCGGGAAGACCGGAATGTTGCAACACACAAGTCCAGTGCGTGGTTCCGTCAGTGACTCTGGAACCAGAATGCTTGGTTCCTATGTGGGCTCTGCACTTGGACTTAGGCTTTCTGTTCCTGAGCTTCTCCACCTGCAAAATGAGGGTGGTAAAAATGATCATTATCTAATGGGGCTATTGTGAGGATGAAATAAGGTCATATTTCTCAGGTACTTAGGACAGTGCCAACAGACTAAAGATTAGACGATAGATGGATAGTTACATAGATGTTAGATGAATAAGACATTACTTAGACATTAGCAATACAATTTGTAGAAGTGAAAGACCTAACTATATACATATATATACATATATATATATATATATATATATATATATATATATCTACACCATTGTGAGCAAAAAGAATATTATTAAACAACAATTTAAGAAAATAGTTGAAATACAGGTCACATTCTCTCAAACACTCTCCTAACAATTCATGAATCTAAGCCTTTGCAGCTACGAGATTAATAGCTTGGTGCTTGTAATACATAACAAAAACAACAACAAAATCATGACAGCTTCAATGCAAATCCAATAGAAAACAACAAGCCGAGTAAATATTTAAGATGCTTAATTACATTTAATTAATTTAATTAATTATTTAGTGTGTTGGCTGCTGTTCTGTAATGATTTTTTTATGTGTCTAGGAAATAAATGAGGTCTACACTGCACCTTTCAAAGTTGCTCACATAATGTTGTCCTGAAAGCTGTATTATTGTTCTGTCCAAATACAGAGACCTTGAGAATAAGAGGGGACCTAAACAGATTTGCAACCAGGTAAAATAGGCTCCAGTCATCAGTTCGGGGTGCACTGGGCCAGGTGGATGGGAAAAAGTGCTTGGGAACGAGTCTCTGCTCACCACGTCGCAGGGGAAGCTCCAGAGTCAGAGCTGCTGGCACTCTCAGGTATCTTAGCACCGGTGGAAATTCTGCAGGCCTGTATTGCCTGCACTGCTGATTGTTTATGAGATTGGCTTCTGAGCTTGGTGGAGCTGAGCTTGGGTAGCTGACAAGTGTTACCAATTTTATATGGTCCACATCTGATCAGGTGTGATGGTCCAAAGTCTCTCAAAATGCAGCCCTTTCCTGGCTCTTCTCGAGGCCAGAGGAAAAGTCCATGGAGTGGGGAGGTGATCTGGATGAGTTACCCTTTGTTCTTGTTTAGTGTGGTTTTAATTTTTCACTGAGCCTAACAGGTGTGCTTTGGGAATACAATGTAGGGACGCATAAGGGAACCATTAATAAAGATCCCCTTACATTGCTTTTAAAGGTAGGCTTCCCCTGTTAATCATTCGCTTACACCCATTAGTGGGATGTTTATGGGACACAGCTGGATCCATCTGGATCACTGAAACCTTGGTTTCAAGAAAAGGAATTTGTATTAGGGAAATGTTAAGAACAAGCACGTTAGCGCACGAAAGGCGATTATAAGTTAAAAATGTGCTGCTATTTTCCGCCCACCAGTGTCCAACTGACTGCAGGGAGACGGAGTCAGCACCGTCCATGCCACGGTCTGCAAACTGGTCCACTCTCCACCGTGGCAGAGCTGAAAACATCAAATTTCTAGAATGCACATGACCTTGAGCCAACACTTCCACTTTGCGAGGTCTACCATAGAGATATATGGGCACAAATGCAAAACGCATGTGTGTGTGGCCTCGCGGCCCATGCCACAGTGGGGAGCAAGTTAATGAAGTATTCCAGACAAGGAAGTACAATTTACAGTTGTAATCAGTGGCTACGTGTGTGTGGCCTTATTATTATAATTCTTCAAAAAACATATAAAGGTGGCTTCTTCTAGTGAGAACTGCAGGCTGTAGGTCAGAGGTGCCGTGTAAGGTGGCGGCTGGGGATGGAGCTCAGGGTAGAGTGCTTGCCTTGTATGTGCAAAGTCCTGGGTTCCATCCCCGGCACTGCACAACTGAAAGAGAAAGAGAAAAATTCACTTCTCGTCGTACTCTTTTGGTAATTTTGGATTGTGTATCATCTGCATATATTACTTATTTTTAAAATATTAACAAAAAGAGTTTCAAATAAAGAGAGCCTGAGTCTTGTGGGTAGGAACTGGGTGGCTCTCTTTCAAGCACATAATTAGAGAAGAACTTAAAAATCAGTGATGCCCTCATAGTAAGAAGCAGGGAGTGACATCCAGAAAGTGCCCATGGTTCCAAACAGAGCTGTGGGGAATTGGGACTGGTGAGGAAGCCAAGCCAGATCTCTCCTCCCTGCTGGCCCTAGGTCTGGCTTTGTCCTTTCTCTGCAACCGCTGCCAAGGACAGGATGCTCTTCCACCTCTCCTTCTCTGTCCTGCTGCTGGTCTCTCCTGCAGTTTGGCACTGAGAGGGGAAGAGAGGAAAGGCATGGGAAGGAAGGTGGGGTTCTGCTTTTCCCTTCTCAGTTTCAGCAGTGTGAGGAAGGATCAGAAACTAGAGAGAGAATCACGTATGTTACAGCTGGTGGAAGCTGTGTCCTCCTGCTCTTTGCCCCAGAAAGACCTTGGGCCAGGATCCCAACATCCATTTCAAGGTGAGGCCCCCAATCACCTAACTTCCCCCCACTAGGCCCTGCCTCCTGAAGGTTCTAACACCTCCTAATAGTGTCATGGGCTGAAGACCAAATCTTTAATATATGTGTGTTTGGGGGTCACTGATCCAAACCATAGTGGCCATCCTATAGGTGGATCCTCCTGGTATTTAATTTTCAAATTGCATTTTCCCATGATACCCAAAGTCTAGAAATCCTTATCTAGTCTAAGCCTGGAATGGGACACATGAGAAAACTCAGCCAGGAGGTTGAAATCCTTAAGTCACTGGCTGGGTGACGCCAGGCTTCCTCCATACACCTGTGTTGGTAGGTGACCCTCTGATCCCAAAATCCCCAGAACTGGAGTTGTTGCAGAAATGTCAAAGCCTATGAAGGAACACGCCCTCTTCTCTTCTAAGGGTGGCCTGGGTGGAGATACGTGTCCTTCTCTACTTGGGCTTAGTACTCCAGCTAAACTTGACCAAGGATTTGCAAATTGAGTGAGGAGCCGAGGTTGCTGACTGACCGGGGCTGTGAGGCGCTGGCAAGATCCCCCTTCTCTTCTGGAGTCAGTCTTACGAACGCATTTATGTTGTCCTGTGGAATCTTCATTTCTGTCTAGGATGGGATGTGTTTACCTCGTGGAAGGTTAACGGTTGGGAGTCATCCTCCCACGGCCAGTCCTCAGCCAGCTGTACCTACCCGGTCTGTGCTTCCAAGTTCCGAAGACCAGGTGAGGCGAACATAGGCCCTGCCACCCTAGGAACCTAGCCACTGTCTAGAGCCTATCTCGGGATGCTGCTCACCTCTGAATCCTGAGATGCACTCATGGGCTGCCTGTCTGCCCCGGCCCACCTGCTATCCCCAGTTAACTTTTTTGTGGCCCAGGGAATAAGGCCAGGACAAAAAAATGCATTGTTTTGGAACTGGGGATTGAATCTGGGGTCTTCTCCCTGATCTACATCCCCAGTCCTTTTTTATGTTTTCCTCTGAGACAGGATCTTGCTAAGTTGCCCAGATTTTGTTTGAAATTCTGATCTCCTACCTCAGCCTCTCAGAGTGCTGGGATTACGGGTGTGCACCACCATATCTAGATCCAAAAAATGCATTTTGATGAGCACTTGGGAAAAGTTAGATGGACATTATAGTGCAGGAACCCAAGCATTAAATGGAAAAATGTCTAAGTTACAGTAGATAGCTGTTACTGTTTGGGGCCATGGTATCTCAGGAATGTAGTGGAGTCTAATAGCCACTCAGTTCTGCTCCAGGGCTACCTGATGATTACTACAGTCCTGTGAACTGTTCTTGCAAAGTTACTAAGACTAGAAAGAATGTACACGAGTCCCAAGCACCACTGTCTCTTGCTCAAGCACACACATGTGCACACACACACACTTCCTCCCATCCAGGATCTCTTTTCACTTTTTGTCACTAGTCAGCCCATGGATGATGCCCTCCCAGCAATAGATGAGGTGATGTTGGGCAAAGCAGAGGACACCACACTGAAATGGGGTCTCCGGGTAACATCGTCCCAGCAGCTTCCCCCTCGGGGCACATCCTGGGGATCTGGTTCCCAGGCAAGAGTAGGGAGTGTGGTGGATGGCGACCATGGATCATGGTATCTGTGGTGGTCCGCCACTTACTGACTTGCCCAGAGGTGAAACTATCACGCAGACCAAAGAGTGATGATGCTGTAGTTTAGCTGGAACATCACCAAGTATTATGCCCATTTCTGGAAAAGCACCACACCAGCAGCAATTCACCTTTGTAGCTGAGCTGTGGCTCAGGTGTTCATGAGTTAACCAGTCATGCTCGCCCACGATTTCCAGTGGAGTTGCCTCCTACGCAAGCATTTGCATACTATAATGTGTTATTTAATGATAGGTTTCTTTTCTTCTACTTCTTGTTTATATGGCAAAGGGTTGTGTTGGCATTTTTAAATTATATGTGTAAGTACGCTACACTATCTGTGAATTTCAGTTGAGGATAGTAAGGCGCACTTTGTAATATTTGTTAGACAATGGCCCATTGACTCGGAAAGGTTAAGAGTCAGTGGTCATTCTAGAGCACCCTGGGAAAAGCCCCAGTCTAAGTCAGAGTTACTGGAAATGGACATGGTGCCCTGGGGTGCTCTCTCTTGCCAGAAGACTTCCTCATTTTGGCCATGTGCTTGGGGAGCAGCCTCCCTCACCAGAAGGTGCCAAAGTGGAGAATTCAGAGGAGCGCTGCACCTACAGCTCCCCATTCAGATGAGCACCAAGCTCTCTACCTACGGATACTGTGTTTATCCTCAGAACAACGCAGGACACGGGGAAATCTTTAAACCTGTGCACGTCCTACAATGAGAAAGATGTCAGTAGATGTTCCTCACCATCATGGGACTATAGTAAAGACCTAGGAACCCTAGAAAGCGAGGCGCCTTAGAAAGTCGGTGTGATGGATCTGAGATGACTCGGCCTCTTCTAAATGCACCTTCCTTGTGGTCACCTCAGAGTCCCCGTGAACCTCTTTTCCTCCGGTCATAGAGCACACGACAGGTGCTGAGACCCAGGAGAGCAGAAGACCTGGCACGTGTTCCTCTATCAGAAGCACAGGGCGCCCGGCATGTGCCTGTTATGAGCCTCATTGCCTGTTGGCATTGGACAGCATGGAATTCATCCAAATGAGAGGCTGGGATGCAGTGGGCTCGGGCAGATGTAGAGGAACAGAGCCTTTGTACTGTCGCAGAGGCTGTGAGACTAGAAAATGCTCTGTGAGAGGGCAAGACAAGGTTGGCTGTGTGAGCCAGCTGACACTGCACGGGCAGAATGAGGACAGGCACTGAGAGGCGACCATGCCTGGTCCCAGGCCAGTGCCAGCCTGCCAGGGCCCTATAGATGCAGACCTTTAAATCAACACGCTTGTTCTCCAAGAGACTGCCAGAGAGAACAGGACAGGACAGGACAGGCTTTGAATTCCACCCAAACAGCCAGCTGCCCTCGGGCCATCCGAAGGGCCTGTTTCATTTACACTCACGTAGCATCTCTAAAATCCACTCTCGAATCTTAAGGTAAGGTAGAAGTTTGCACACAAGCACACAAATTGGCCATTGATAGCAGTTGCTTTTATATATATCATGGCGAGGGTTCTTTTTCCGTCCTTATCAAGGAATAATTGACGGACAATCGTACACATGTAAGGTATGCGACTTAATGTTTGGCTGTACTACACACTGGGAAATAATCACTGCAGTGAAGCTAACTGGCACATCCATTGCTCCCCATTGTATTCTTCTCTCTTTCTTTCTTTGAGAGACAGAGAGAGAGCAAGAATGAGAAAGAGAGACAGAGACAGAGACAGAGAGAAACACTTTACTAATACCCTCTTGGCCAATTTCAAGTGTGCAAGGCAGCCTTGTTAACTAAGCTCCTGCTGCTGTGCTTTAGGTCTTAGAACGTAATCAGCCTGCACAACCCAGCTCCAGTTCAGACCCTTTGACCGTCACCTTCTCATTTCCCCTTCCCCGCCCCAGCACCCACCAGTCTACTCTTCCTCTATGACTTGGACTACTTTAGGTTCCTCGTAGAAGTGAGAACACCCAGTACTTGTCTTTCTTTGTCTGCATGGTTTCATTAACATAATGTCCTCCAGGTTTGGAGAAAGGACAGTCTCTCCCATGAATATGTTAGAAGACCTGGATGTCCATGTATAGAAGAATGAAAATAGACCCCTTCCTCACACCATATACAAAAATCAACTCAAAGTGGGTCAAAGGTTGGTCACTGAGGATTGTTTGCCCTGTAAACTGGAACTTTGTAATACAATGGAATGATCACATTAAAGCTAGTGATTTTTCTTTTTACAATAATATCTCAGCAATTGTTTCATAATTTCATCAAATTAACTTAGATTTACCAATTTGGACATAAAATGGGTAACTGGGTCATCTCGTTGACCCTTTCTGATCAACTCTGGTGTCTGATCCGTTGTTATATGATTGACCTTCGAAGAAATGTTCCTGCTGAGTAGAAAATTACTACTCTTGGGTGGAAAGAAATATATTTCCAGAAAAACATTTTTGAATATTCAGTTGCCTGTGGCCTAATACCTGCACATGGTTGTCCTTAGTGAAGACTGGTTGATAAAAATTGAACTATGATTCCATTGACCTGCAAGACTCACCTCTGTGGAGAACCCATGCATTCGCTGTGAATGGCTGTCTTTGGGGCTGTAGAAGAATATGGGACTGCCTGGAACAGTGGTTTTTCCTAGGGAAGGACAGCTTTGTGTCAGTGCAGAGAAATCAGCGAATCTTACTCTCCAGGGATTCTCATTTTATTTGAGTCCTATTGCCAAAATGTTAAGCCCAAAGGAGTCTTTCATACAAGTGAAGGGAGATGATTGCCTGAGATTCAAACAGAAAGAAATATAAAATTTCTTGGAATTTGAAACCATATCCACAGATGCGATTATTTAAATGTGCAGAACAAGTTCTAGTGTTTGCTTATCGTATGATGTGTGTTGCTGACTAATGATTCTCAGCTGCAGGGTCCCGGGGCCGGGTCCTTCTCAGCCGGCCAACAGGCTCTGGTCAGTGGTAGGAGTGCACCTTTTCCTGACTGAGATTTATACCTTCAAAGTGACGCCTGCGGGTGGTACTGGGAGTCTGTGCTGCCAGGACCGAGACATTGGCCTCCATCTTCTCAAAGCCAATACTCTCTGGGCTCAGACCCTTGGGTTCCATTGCCGCCCCAGACAACACCCCTGCCACCTTCAAGTCCCATCCTCAGGAGCCATCTTGTCCTTCACTCAGCCTGGACTCATTGCCTCACCTTAGGTGAAAGTAATGCTTTCCTTTCCTTTTTGGTCCCTCATTCTCCATGTCCCACGGTGAGTGTCCCTGAGGAGGAAGAACGCACTACATTTGCATCTCCAGGCAAAGGGACTCTCAATTTACCGCAACGTGTCATGCTCATCTTCTCTAGGCCTTAAGGTCTTGAAGAAGGAACTGTGATTTAATCCTCTTAGGGGGTATCATCGCCTATCCCAGAATCTGGTCCAGATGCTAAATAAACGTCTAAAAGATGTAGGAATAAGTGAACAAATGCATGTTCAGATTTGACATAAGCAACAATAAAATCTCTCAATAATTATATACACATATATCAATAATTATGTATATATATATCTATCTATATATATATAGATATATATATAGATCAATTAGACAAAATGTAGTTCCTAAGAAAATTCCACAGCGGGTCCATCCAAGCACTCGTCCCTGTGTTCTCACTGACTGGCAAGCAGGGACACCAGCGAGCTCTCCTTGGTCCAAGGCATCTTCTCACCAGCTTCCTGCCCTCGTACTGCTGTGGTCGTCCTGCTCCTTGCACCCGGTCACTCCGCGTGGCTCACATCGTTCCCTGAGACCACAATTCCTAATGAATGCCTCTTTCGATGACACCCACAACCCATTACCAACTTCCTGTTCTCTCCTTTGGCTTACTCCTTTCAGGCCCATTTCTCCCCTTCTAGAGACAGTGAGTGAGACTTTTTCCTAAACTTAGCCCATTCCTGATACATTCTCCTCAAAGCCCTAGCTCCAGAATTAACCACTTCCGTGTCCTGTTGTATACAGGTTCTTACCCCCAAAGTTCCCTGTTCCCACCCAAGGAGAGCCACTCCCTTGAATTGCCCTTAACACCCCCCAGGTTGTTCTAGAAAACAGGCAGGGAAAGTTTTTGTTGAGGCTGAGAGCCCATCTCCATAAATGAGAAACGTTAACAGCTCTCCATTGGCTGATCTCTCACCCATTCCAGGAAGAGAGCTAAAGACATAAACTAGGATAGTTTTTATGAAATTCCAGCCATTAAAAATATTTTGTTCAGGGTTGGTGAGATGGCTCAGCAGCGTACGCACCTGCCTGGCAAGCGTGAGGGCCCGAGTTTGACTCCCAGAACCCACATACGAAAAAGGGGCCAGTGATATCGCTCAGCGGCACAGGCGCCTGCTGGCGCGCGAGGTCCTGAGGTCGACCCCCTGGTACCCACAAAAAAAGAAAAAATTTTGTTCAGGGCTGGTGAGATGGCTCAGCGGCATAAGCACCTGCCTGGCAAGCGCGAGGTCCTGAGTTCAACTCCCGGAACCCACATATGAAAAAAGGGCCGGTGATATCACTCAGCGGCACGGGTGCCTGGTGGTGCGCGAGGTCCTGAGTTTGACCCCCGGTACCCACAACAAAAAAAAAAAATGTATATATAGTTCAAATTTAATTCATAAGGAAATGGCTAAAGAAACTTGATTTTGAAAGCTCCTCTGAGATCCCTGGAAGAGCAGGACAATATTGCACGTATGAGTGCGTCTGTCCACCCAAATAGTCTCTGCTGACGTGACCAGTGGCCCATGCGTCACTCCTGCTGGGCAAGGGAAGGTACCTGGTTGTGTGTGCACTTTCAGGGCAGCTATGGGCTTAATACAAGATGGTGATATTGTGGCGAAAGGTGTGTAGTATTCGGTCCCATTGCTGATGTTGTTCCTGGGGTTGTTGAATCCTTTTCAGATGTGGCCAACACTTCCTCTGATAGGAAGGCCTGTGAAAGAGCTGTCCCAAGAGGGTAATACCTTCTCTATGCATGCCTGGCTGTTGAAGCCATTCATCACAGCCTTGCCTGTCTCCTCCTGGTGTCACCACTCAACTGGAGACACTTGCTGTGAAGCCCACTTTAAGTCTTCCAGTAGGTGCCTAAAAGCAGAAGAGGAAACATACGTAATTTGACAAGCACTTATGTACATAAAGCTAAACTCATCTGACAGATTCGAATCTTCTTTTAAAATAATATGATAGGGCCAGGGATGTAGCTCAGCGGCACAGCACCTGCCTGGCAAGCGCAAGGCCCTGAGTTCGATTCCTGGTACCAAAATAAAAAAGTAAAAAATAATAATAATATGATAAGCTGGGCCTGGTGGCTCATGCTTGCAGTCCCCACACTTGGAAGGCTGAGGCAGGAAAATCAAGGCTTCAAGGACAGCCCGGGTCCATAGCAAAACCATGTCTTTCAAAACTCAAGAATAGGGCCGTGAGATGGCTCAGCAGTGTACGCGCCTGCCTGGCAAGCGCAAGGGCCCGAGTTCGACTCCCGGAACCCACATAGGAAAAAAGGGCCGGTGATATCGCTCAGCAGCACAGGCGCCTGCTGGCACACGAGGTCCTGAGGTCGACCCCCAGTACCCACAAAAAAATAAATAAATTAAATTAAATAAATAAAAATAAATCTCAAGAATAATAATAATAAGTTTTTCATCAGATTTCTTGGTGCTTCGTTTCACGATAACTTTGTTTAACTATTAAATACTGAATGATGTCCATTTGTATCTTTGGGAAAATGAAAATTTGTGGCAGATCCGAAGTTGGGGAGCTTCCACTGCTCACATTTTAGAGCGCTGTTCTGGGAGGGGGTGATGTTTGTGAAGCGGGAACCTCTGTCTCTATCCCCCTGCATCTCCTGTGGATTTTTTTCTTCAGCGTCGGCGCTGGTGCGTAAGTGGTCACGCCCTGCGTAGGGTTACGAGGCTGGAGGGGACAGCTTGGACCTTGTTTAGATAAGTAACACACGGGGCCACTAGAGCCTTGACACGCACGCGTCCCCAAGAGGTTTTTCTCAGCCCAGAAAAATTGTCCGAAGTGTTGGTCTTTCTTAGGATGTGTGATTTCAGCCTTAAAAAGAAAAGAAATTGTGACACATGCTACAGCACATATGAGTCTTGATGACATGATGCTAAGTGCAATAAGCTGTCACCAAAGGACAAATATCGCACGGTTCCACTTCTACGAGGTCCCTAGAGGAATCAAACACATAGAGACAAAGAGCAGCGTGGAGGCGGCCAGGGGCTGGGGGAGGGAGGTGTGGGGAGCTGGGGTTTAGTGGGTGCACAGTTTCCATTTTGCAAACTAAAAAGAGTGCTGGAGAGGGGTGGCAGAGACACCCCACATACAATTACACAACAACGTGAATGCACTAACAGCTCTGAACTAGGCACTTGAAATTTTTAAGGTAACAAATTCTATGTTACGTGTATCTTGCCCCAATTTTTAAAAAAATTAAGTGACAAAAAGAAAAGAGCAAAGTTGGGAACCAGAAACGCATTTGTCGAATTTCACAGCTACTCTACCTGGCAGACGCTTGCGGAGTCGACTCCAGAGATTAAATTGTTTCCCTCCATGTTTATCTACCCCGCGAGGACGGGGCGGGGGGCCGAGGGCGGAGGAGAGTACACAGGATCTAATAATATTCTGAGGAAAAATTTAGTACCCCCACAACTTTCGTTTCCTTGTTTTGCACAAGACTCTGCTTTTCTGTCGTGGTGTACAGAACAAGGTCTGGTACGTCTCGTACAAAGAACCATTGATGGCGTGTCTGTGTGAACTGCCCTAGCATTGGTCACAGCCAACTTCTGTGGGACCCCTGCCCCCGCTCGACAATACACCCCAGTGTGTTTAGCCATTTATGAAAGGTCAGAAATGAACTGAGAAATGGGCTAGAGTCAAAAACATGTGGCCCTATAAATATCAGAGTCAGACAGTTGAGTCCGTTTTTCCCCATCTCGCTGTCTTCTCAGTTACCCACTGTGGCGGTCGCTTGTGTCTGGCTTGGGCTGTGACGTTATATGGAGAAGGAGAGGCTGGATTCTTCCGCTGGTGTCCACTGCGTGCCCATTCTGGTCCTGCAGAACCATTAGTAGAGGCTTCCTTTTGTTTTGTTTAATCCTGTATAATTTCTGGCCATGAAGCCCTTGCAGTCCCATCTGTGATGTTCCGCTTTGTTTCAAGAGGTTCCACTTCCCATTAGTGGCAACCCTTCCTCGTGACTTAATTTGATGCCAGCGGTGCCCTGTGAGCTGAGGAGTCTGCAGATTTGGGCTCAGCCAGTCTAAGAGCAAATCGGAAGGGTCATCATGACTCTGGCAGCCAGACTGGACAACTTCGAGGTGACGCTGGAACACCTGCTCATGGACGTGTTTGTAAGTAAAGGCGCTCACGTCCCACGGGTCTCCCCTGCCACCCTGGAAGTCCTCGGCACTGTCCTCATTTCTGACTCTTCTAACCCATAAGTGTTCAAATTCCACGCGTGTCATTTTTTTTTCTTATTCATGTGTTGTGGAGAAGGGAGATGAGTGATCTGCAAAGTTCCTGAATGTCCGAGTGGTGTAGTCCATACACATTAGATAGCAGAGGGGCAGCCCCTTAAACTCAAGTAATGTGCGGAAGTTTGAATGAATGGGGGGAAGAAATACGCAACTCTTGGCAGGAGAGATTGAAGCAGCTTTAACGGGGGCTCCTTGGGAGAACCGGCCTTGTCTGTGAAATGAAGGAATCATTCCAGAAAAGAAAAAGGGCAGGGGATGAGCATGGTGCTCAAAATCCTGACTTGTTCACGTAGGGGACAGGATGGTGAGTGCGAATCGGGTGGGGGCTTCCCTGTTTGCAAACCCCGTGCCCACGTTCCTCCTGCTCTCACGGGTGTTTGCTACCAAGAGTTCCTCAGGAATTGATCTGACAAGATGAGCTGTTGGAGTGATTCCCCTCCAAAGACGAGAGCCGCTGACAGGGACGCTTCTGTCCCTGCCATGCTTTAAAACCCCCGCATCCAGCATCTGTAGTGACCCAAACATTGCTTTAGCCCAGAGTGACTGCAGCTGTTCTCAGGGTTTGCTCTGTCCCTTTGCTCTGAGTTATGGACGGGGTTCCGGGAACTGCAACCCGGGCGCCGGGCAGGTGGGCAGCAGCTGAGGGGAGCTCCCCTTCCAAGAGAAACACTGGCGCTGCCACGGGAAGGCAGCTGTGAGCTGAGCTGAGGACCAGCCAGTCTGCAACTCGAGTCTAGAAAGGGCTCCGAGGCCTGGCACTGTCTGCGCTATACATCACTTTGTCCCTTTCAGGAACCTTTTGGGGAATGGTGTGTTTTGGCAGAAGTGAGAGTCTGGAGATTTTTTTCTGTATTAATTTATAATTTGTCTTCAAATTGAGGCAACATGGTGCTGGCAGGATGCCAGCCAGCGGAGCCCAGCCTTTCCAGGCTGGGAGTGGGGATCTGGTGACTCACAGTCGTCCGGCTGCGGCTGGAGGGGACGTGTGGAGAGGCTGGACAGGTCCTCCTGGATTTCCAGCTCAGGGATCCGTGGCCAGCGTCGTCCCTTTATAGAAACATGAGTAGAGGGTGGAAGGCGACACTGCCCCACACTCCGCTGTGCCACAGCCCAGGTTCGGCTCCACTTTACTGCTGACTTGAACTAACCTTAGAATTCTTTTCCTGCATCCAGGACTCCTCCTCCTGTTCATCCACCGTTATCCTCTCCAATCAATCTCCCCCAGTCTGCTTCCTAAATCTTACGTGCAGAGCATTTGCCTGTCCTATGGAGCACGGCTCTGTGCCCCCTTGGAAAGCATCTTAAATCACCTTTGGCATGATCCAAAGAATCCAAGTAACGCGCAAAGATTTGGGCAGGTTACACAGACTTCATCGGCCAGCGCCTCTCATAAGCCCTGCCGCCTGGAGATCTTACTGTAAAAGTCATTTCTCTTCCCTCCAGCCCCAAAGCTGTCTTCCCCTCCAGTGATTAGAACATGGGGTCTGTCCCCTGCTGCCCCGCCCGAGCTGCCGCAACCTGTGGCTGCTCTCCCCCTGCTGAGCTCTGCTGCCAATGATGGGGAGGTGGTGCCCTGGGGACTCCAGCTGGCTGTGGTGGGGCCTCTGAGCCAGGTGACTTTGGGCTGCCTTCCCAGATCCATCTCCCTGGGCGGGCGGGTGTGTGACATCCCACAGGGCTTGAGAAGATGAAACCCAAATAAGGATGAAATCAGGGCGCCAGCACCTTGGCTTCCGACCTCTCTAGGGCCCACGGGCTTCCTCGCGAGAGTCTAACGGTCCAGAGGGCAGGTTCACACTGAATCCTCTCACCTTGGCTTTCCTCTGTAGCTCACAGTGTGCTCATTAGAATGTCGCCCCACTATCTCTAGAGCAGCTGTTTCCATATTGACACTTTCTTTCCGGGATCACAGAGAGCCACTGGGGAACGAGGTGGGGAATGCATGGCTTCTGCGAGATGAGATAAAAGGGACACGTCAGACCTGGTTTGTCATAAGTGTTGTCACCACTCTGGGGCTCCGATAGCCGCAGCTGTGCTGCTGGGTTCACGAGAGGAAATGACACACCTGTGCGTGTGCACAAGCACACACTGGGCACCACTTCTGCCAGCACACGAAAGGGAGTCAGTCAAAGGGCATAAAGGGCTCTGCTTCTCCTCCTTACCAAGATTGCTGGCACTGCCCTCACCCACACATTTGCATTTGTGCTGCTTCCTTCAGTGTGCCCATCCTCCCTTTGCTTCAGCAGACTGAAGGGCTTCTCTTCAAGGACCAGCCTGGACGCTCTGCGTCCGTAGCTATTTCCATAGCAGATCCACAGCCTGAGCCGGCAGTACACACTGGACAGAGAGAAAACACAGGGAACAAACAGGCTGTTTGGAACAGTCCTTGTTGGACTCGAGACCCTGATATGTAGCCTCACGCTGTCCCTGCAGAAAGAGGCGGCTGGACACAGCCCTCCCTTCTTCCCAGTGCTGTCGCCGCTGTTCCTCGCTTGCATTCCCAGGCCACCAGGAGCTTCCAGTCAGCCACTGCTTCAGCCTTGTCTGGCTCACACTTCCTGCAACACTGATCTGCTTGCAACTTGGTCTTTATTTTTACTGACACAGTGCGTGTGCAAAGCAATCTTTATGAGCAGGCTCGTGGAGCAAAGTTCCACAGCCACTCGTGTCCCCCCACCCCTTGAGCCCCACCCCAGGTCAGCTTTTGCACCTGGTGATCCACTCCAGCATCTCAGCCACATGCTCATATGGCAACTTTTCATTCAGTTACTCAGCTTTTGGCATTTATGCTGCCTCCCTGAAAGACGAGGCTCTAACCCTTACTCCACATTCCTATACACACACACACACCTCCTTTCCCCACCTTCTCAATATATTCATATCACAGTTTAGATTGAAATTCAATGTTATTATGACCATCAAAATATTGTTTGCAGCTGAGAAATCTTGCATGTGATGATTGCATCTCTGGGTTTTACTTTATGTTTTTCTGGAGTTTTCCTGGGCTCATTTCAATGTTTGCTTTGTTCTCTGTACTCAGCAGTCATTTTTCTCTAAGATATTTAACAGCTATGTTAACTCCTTTCACTGTGGCAAATACATCAGATTTCTTTCTTTTTTCTTTTTCTCTTTCTTCCTCCTGCTTTTCTTTCTTTCTCTTACTAGCCACCCTTTCTGGAGCTCTCTCCTTAATCATTGGATTAGTTCCTTTCTTTCTCTCCTACCTGGAGATCTTCTTAGGCTCCTCTCCCCCGCGATTATGCAGACCCTATTAGCACATTTCCCCAGATTGTCCCCCTTTTCTCCAAATTCATGTTCTCCTCTTTCCAGGTTTAATGTTCTTTTGCTGAAGAGCATTTTCCAATAAACCCCTTAAAAAGAGCGAGGAGTAAATCTGTGCATTCTTGAGTGTCTGCCCTCACACTTCACGAATAGCTGGTCTAGTGGTTACTTGCAAGCTGTTGAAATCCAGAGCTACGTTTTCAGACTTGACTCTCCTCTTAAATTCCAGGTCAAAAGGTTCAGGCCTCAGGAGTTCCGTGTGTCCAGAGAGACCCATTATGATCTGCCCGACCTTCCCCTCCTCTTGTGCACTGATCTTGACTAACAGGACCGCCTTTCCTCTGGCGTCTCAGGGTAGACATTACAGAGGAATATGTCCTAGAGCTGGACTTAGTCATTTCTCAGCTGGACAACTGCAGTGACCTTGTAACTGCTCTCCTGGCCTCTAATCCCCGGGCTCTTCGCTCTGCATCCATCCTTTAGCCATCACATCTCCAGATTTCTAGGTAGATGATATCACCTCCTTCCTAAAAGTGACTTTTAATGGCTCCCTTTCGCTCACGGAATGAGGCCTAGAATGTACTGTTCTGTAGGATGCAAGTCCGAGTCTGATCTCTAAGTCATTTCTTACCACTCTTGTTCTCCCATTTGTGACTCCATGGTCTCCCTTAATTTTTGCATTAGCTATCTGTATGCCCTGGACGTTTAAACGTTAACAGCAAAGTGCCCCAAGCTAGCAATAACAGAACCCCCTATCCATCCTCATTTTCCTCTAAGAAGTGGGGCACTAAAGGCATTCCACCCATTCTGGCCATGAGTTTGTGCTGGGGACCCTTTGGCATTTTGACTTGTGTGTTGGGGGTTTCCCTCTCCGGCACACTGAGGATTAACCATATTCTCACAGCCTCTCTAACCGATTCAAGGTTCGTTCTTCTTGGGGAGCCACCTTGGGGAAGCAGACCATGTGGCTAATTCCAGAGGCCCCTGGGCAAAGGGGCATCTGTCCTTGGAAGTGACATGCTCCTGGCCAGGGACAGAAACCAATCTGATGGCCTGAAAGAAAACCATCGCGCTTGCAGCACCAGAGAGGTTACTTCAACCAGGATGAGCTCTTCTCTTGTGGTTGTGGAAGAAAAATCACACATTGAAGTTCTCTGCCTGGAAAAAAGGAAGCATGGAAGTTAGAGACAGATTTAGAAGTTGGTCGTTTGCCACCCAATGCTTATCTAGGACACCTGAAATGTGAGAGCTTAGTCTGGCAAAAATAAAAATCAACACGCCCCAGCTGCACTTGGAAGTGAACTCTATATATTCAGCTAATTCTCAGGAGTCAATACCATAGATAAGGACTTTATTTATTCTGCCATTCCAGGTGCAATTACACAGTTTACCCCATGCAAAGTACACTCCATAAACCTGGCAGATCAATGCTAGTTATCAAAATCCATCCACAACTTGCAGCTCATGAGAAAGAGCTTTGCAAAACGGTCTCGAAAGACCAGCTACCCAGCCAGCTGCACGCAGGTCAGCTTATTACCTGCTTAATCACACAGGCATCCAGTGATCTTATTGATTCCTCAGGCCCTGGACATGACATATCTCCTCACAGCACATGCAGTAATCCATTACCATCATGCAGAACCCCCATTAGCCCCGCACCACCTCTGATTGTCAGACGCAGCCTCTGCTGGGAAGGGCAAGTGGAGCTCTGATGGGGCCAATCATATGGAACCAGACGTAAAGAACCTGCATAGGGAGGCATAAAATCTGCCTGCTGCTCATGAGCAAGACCTCTGTTACCTTCCTTCCCGTGGGCAAAGGGTTGAGCAGCCTCCAGCGTGCCGTTGCGCTTGGGTTTGCTGTCTGTGAAGCGAGGCTTGCTAATGCAGAGCGTTGACTGCGCTCCTGCCCCGTCTTTAGCTCGTTCCACACAGCATCCTCGGTAGCCTCACCATTGCGTGAAGACTGACGGAGACCCTGTAGTGCCTGGGTAGCGCATGAGGGTTCTCTCCACTGCATGCTGTACCTTCTCCTCTCCCCTGGAAGACTGTGAGGGCTGCAGTCCTTTGCAACAGGTTGTGTGTTTTCGCATTGATGGGACAGGAACTCTCATCTGGGGGCTTTGATTTTGCACTCCCACCCAGATGGATTCTGCTTTCCTGGGAGTTCTTGCAGGCCCAGGAAGAAGTCCCTCTACCACCCAGATGGGTGGCCTTGCAGGGAGCCAGGCAGGTGAGATGTGCAGCTGTGAGCAGAACAGACATGAAGAGGCAATCAGCTGGGCTGTGAGGTCCAGGAATGCCGCTGTGGAAACCAAGGCAAGAGGAGAGCATTGAGAGTGGGGTGAAAGGTGTGTGTGTGTGTGTGTGTGTGTGCGTGCATGCACACAGGTGTACTGATCACCAAGAGCTTTCCAAACACTATCTTGTGTCATCACTCCCCAGACACAGACGTGGGTCTAAGGCCAGTGGTCCTCCGCTGCTCGTCACAGAGAGGAGCTGAGGCTGAGGTACAAAAGCAAAGTCCCTGGATCACTCAGCTCAGCACAGCACCTGACGCACAGTAGGGATACCAGAGAGGGCCCTGGTGGAGCCCTGGGCACCTGACCGCTCTGCCTCACTTCCTTCGCCTTCATCTATCTAGTTGACCAGGAGTCCTGAGCGCTAAAGGAATCAGTATCCTTAAAAACGTTTAGAGTAGGCCCTGCAGCAGAGCACACCACAAAAGGGGTGCATTACTTTATCTAGCACTCAATAAAATACTTGTTGAATGAACAATGTAGTATAAGCAATAAAAGGAAATAATAACTTGGTTTAGACAAGGGCAAGACCAGTGTCACAGAGCTTTGTATAGAATACAAGAAGAGCACAGTGTCATCTCAGAGGCGAGTAGCCGCCAATGCACTTATTCTAAAGCTCCACAACCTGTCCCAGCAGGGACGATCCAGGGTCAAACTGAACAATTCCGTCCACACTTTCTTTATCTTCTTTGCCTGGCTTCTCATGGAGAAGTAGTACATGAAGTGTCAGAGGTGGCCCAACCAGAGGGAGGAAGGATGGAAGGAGGAAAGAAAGGAAGAAAAGAAGGGAGGGAGGAAGGAATGAAGGAAGGAAGGAGAGAAGGAAAGGAAAGAGGAAAGGAGGGATGGGGGACAGAGAGAGAGGAGAGACAGAGACGGAGACAGAGACAGAGAGAGAAATTTATCTGCCCACCCAAGCTAGCTACAGTCCTTCCTACGTCATCCTCCAAATGCCATAGGAGGAGAAAAGTTCTGTCCAGAGAGGGATCCTGCAAATAATGCACTTCGCGGACAGGAAACACACGCAGTCCACCTCAACGAGCGGGGAGCGGTCCCGCAGGCCCCGGGTGTGTGGGTCTGATGGTGGAGTGTTGCTTGATGGCTTGGTCCTGTTCTTAGGGATATTGGGTTTCATGTTTGACCTAAATTCTGGCCCCTTTCAAACAGAGAATTATGGATGGGGCAGCGTTTCTGTTTGTGTAACTTCAGTCACCGTTTCCGCTAATGAGACGTGACAGAAGTTACCCAGGTTAGCCAAGGCAGGGGTGACAGGAATGAGGCTGGAATGTTGAAGAAACACAGGGCCTCCCTGCTGAACTCCCCCAACTCCAGGAATTTTCCAGATTTGTGCAGAGTATTTTCTTCACGTGTGTATTTGGTTCGGTTCCAGTGGTCTTCATCCTCTTCCCTGTTTCATTTGACAATAATTAAAACCCAGGCTTCATTCAGAGCTATGGCTTCTCCCATCCCCAGCTCAGGATTTGTTTGGGCCAACGGCTGTGGTGGCAAAGATGGGTTCTCTGTGTCCTTCGCCAGCGCTTCTCCCTCCATCCCACTCTGGAGCTGCCCCAGGCCTGCCAGGGTTGAGGTGGGCGGAAGGAGAGGTCGGAGCAGGAGGCCTCACTTGCCCAGAGCTGTGCTCTTTCCTCCCCTAGCTCCCTGACAGCTGGCAGATGAGGTCGTCGGTGATGGTGTCAGTGTTGGTGTCAGTGTCACATCTGGCTCTGCCAGCCTGCTAGCCCTGGAGTGCAATGCACAAGAAGGTGGGGCAGTTGTCACCTTTCCTCTTGAGACCTCAGGACCCTGAGGAAAACCCCCTTTTCACACGCCAGAAGGTGCTGCAAGAAATACCTGCTGGGGCAGAAGCTGGGAAAGGCCTGCCTATTGTGAGCTTTGTGTTGTTTTGTTTCCTTCCTGTGAGCGAGGGAGATTCACTTTTTACAAGGGAAAGAGTGGTAGGAAACAGGAAAGACTGGGAACACTTGCTCCTAGTAGATCACACTCATCAATTCCAGGAGGCCCTGTGCTCCCCTTCCCAACACTGGCCTCGGGCCCTGTCCTTTGTCCCCCCCCACCCTGGGCTCTTGGGGCTTAGCCTGTCCCCTCCCTCCGGAGGCTCCCTTGAGCACCCCTCCTGCAGAGTGCCCCCGGCACCCCCCACCCCCGGAAGTCTCTGTCCTCTGACCCGCTCTTAGCGCTGGGCCAAATGAATGAGGTAAAGCAGAGGGAAGGAGCTGACCCATACCAGGTTCCGGTTCTGAGGTGAGACAACAGGGTGTCCCAGGAACCAGTGGGCTGGGCTCACTGGGGGATTTGAAGCGCTGGGCAGACAGCGGGGGACACATCAGGGTCACCCTGGGTGGGGTGGCAATGCACAGTGCCTGTGCCCATGCCCTTGTCTATGACCTCACCCGGGCCATGGTGTGCAGCACACACTGGACTTGGGAGCCCCTGGCGCGCTCGCACACACACACACACACACACACACACACACGCACACACATTCCTGTCTCATCCCAGCTGCTGCCTCGCACTAACGGCAGTGTGTAAAAGGCTTCCTTTCTCTCCAGTGGGCCACGACCCCTCTCACCCATCACTTCCTGCCGCCAGGAGCAGGAATAGCCATCAGCTTCAGAGCACGGAGGCCGCTGATCTTCCTGCAGTATGCGCCCGGGGTTCCGGCGGCGCATGCTTCTCGCAGAGTTGTAATGTAAACGTTTTCATTGAGACCGAAGGAAAGACTCAAAATAAACAAACAAAACCTCCACCAGTGGAAGCACTCTGCTCCCTCTGCCAGGCACACAAGTGATAGCTCGGGGGCGGTTCAGAAGGCGCCTCCTTCAGCATCACCTCTGCCCAGCCCCAGTTGGGGGACCCCCAGGCCATTCCCTGGTGCATGGGTCATGCCGCCACCCACCCTCCAGGCAAGACCTGCTCTCCGGGAGGGTGCAGCGCCAAACACTGCCCTCTGGATCCCTGCTGTCTTCCGTCACCCGTAGATTCCCCACATCCAGTCCTCTGGTCCATCCTCTTGGATGGACCTGGGCCTGGGCCTGTAAAGGCTCAGACCGGCCCTCGCTCTCCCCGTCCTGTCTGTGTGGCTGTTCCCACGACCCTCCCTTAGGTGGGAGAGGCTGGTGCACCCTGGAAGGCAGAGCAGGAGGATGCTGGGGTCCTTGTTCCCCTCCCTGGCCTCTGACTGTGTTCCAGCCCTAGCTGTGACCGTGCCCCTCACTGGCCGGGTCTGCCAGGCTCAAGCATCTCGCTGGTGGCCCTGCCCTCAGGCCTCTCCAGCTCCTCCGTGCTGCTTAGCTCCTCTGTCACCTGTGCTGGGCCCAGTGACATCAGAGCGGGCCCAGAAACACCAGAACTGCTCGCCTGAACACCACACTTTCCCGGGTTGGCTGCTGCCTCTTCAGACAGAATTTCCCACCTCCTCGGTGGTCCTGAGGGATCGCTCTCCTTTAGGGCTTTTGAAACTTTTGTAAGCTAAGGAAAAGTGCCCAGTCACAGGTGGTGACAGAGTGGACGGAGCAGGGCCTACTATCTCACAGATGGACGCTGGCTTTCATCTGAGCTCGGCCATGTCCGCCAGTGCCAGCTTGGTCAACTCATGAGACCTCTCTTCACCTATAAAGTAGGCACAGTGAAACTCATTTTTTCCATGGAGATTGCCTGTGGTAACCCCCGGCATTGCTTCAGTGAACATTCACTCCTTTGCCTTCCAAAGCGGTCGTATCAGCGAGGCTGTGAGTACCTGTCCCCTCCTGGGAAGTGTATTTGTGTTCTAACGATGAAAATGAGTACTAAACATGGACACCTAAACCCAATCATTAACGGTGAACCTATAAATCTCAAATTTGCACAGTGAGACAATCAGAAAGGTATTTGTGGACAAGCCCAACTCCGAGAGCCCACAGATCACTGAGGAGGAGGACACCTTCTCTCGGCAGGCAAGGGCTCCATTAGCTGGGGGGGCTCCAGTGCTGCAGGAACGTGACCCTCCCCGCCCCCTGGGAAGGGTGGAATGCGTGGGCTGTGATGTGTGGGACTCTGGCCCAGGGTTATTTCTGTTTCCATTAACATTCTCTTCTATATGTATTTTAACCTTAATCAAACGCATGTGTTTTTGTTTTATTTGCACTTAGTTCATCAAAGTGTCCCTTAGGATCTGAACGGTGCCGCCAAGCCTAAGCTCTTCAGCGAAATGCTCATTAATACCCCTGGGAAACAGGAAGTCACATTAAGTCAAATCTAAATAAATTCAGCTCTCGGGCTCTGCCCCGGCCAGGTCAGAGCAGAGGCAGCGACTTCTCCGTGATCTGATCCTCTCCCCCCTCTCACGGGGTGCTGGAAGGGCTGGGTCCCGTGGCCGCCCACAGACAAGTGTCCTGAAATGCGCCTGTCCTTTGTTTACAAATGTCACCCAGGCAAGGGCAGTGACACTTCAGATTTATTCCCATCCTCCTCCACAATACTTTGAAACTGGGCGGTGTAGGCAGGAAGCAAGAAAGACAGGGAAAAAAAGATGTAACCTAACCCACCTCCCAGAGACACCGTGGCGCTGCGTTCCAGGGGACCCTTCCCTGCGGCCCCCTCTCCGGCTCTCCAGCCGCACATATGGAACCAATTATGAACAAAGCCCGATTGTTATATATGCGGGACTTCCCACGTCAACTTGATGCTTTCTTTAACTGCCTCTTAATGTGTGTCTGCATGGGAGCACGGCGCCCATGGTGCCAGCCTGCACCAGCCCTTCCTCTGGTGTCTCTCCCCTGGGTCGCTTTCTAGGAGAGTAAAACTCCGGTTCTTCCCTTTGCACCCCACCCCCACTTCCTACTAGATTTGTTTGAATAAACAGAACTCTCTTCTCCATCGTTTTCAATAAACTAAGCTCTGGGCTGCGGAGAGTAAATAAAAGCTGGTTCCCAAAGCGTATGCGTAATAGCAGGCTAACACCAAAAATCACGGGGTTACTACAGCGGAAGTGGCCATTGCTTTTATAAAGCCCAGAACTGAGAGGAGCAGGGTATGTAGAAAGATGTTAAAACAGGAAAAGACAAAGACGCTCAAGTCCCAGAAGCCCTTTTCTTGTTTTTCCTAATAGTAATGTTCTCTGCAGTGGAAATAAGGGAGGCAGGGATGAGGGAGGAAGGTGAGCTAAAAAATATCACAGGAAAGCTAACATTTTAGACCATTTGCACCATCCATCTGAGAAGACCGTCTGATCTGGATTTACACTGTGATTATAGAAGAATTGGCAGAGGTGACGGATGAGTCTGGGCTCCATCCGTCCTTCCCAAACCTTGTAAAACCCAATGTGACTCGGCGTGCTTACGTAAATATAAATGTTCTCTACCGCAGACTTTTACGTGGAGAGGTCAGGAATGCAGGTCTGTTATATTTGATGTGATTTCTCTAAACCATGTGATGCAACCATGTGATCTGTCTCCCACACATTCTCTCTGTGGACTGCATTCACCTGGTTAATGATATGCATACATTTATTTTCTATGCATTGTAAAGTAGGAAGTAGAAAAAAACCTAGATCTACGTATCTGAAGCTCAGT
This sequence comes from Erethizon dorsatum, assembly GCA_028451465.1. Taxonomy (NCBI): domain Eukaryota; kingdom Metazoa; phylum Chordata; class Mammalia; order Rodentia; family Erethizontidae; genus Erethizon; species Erethizon dorsatum. The sequence goes on from CM051834.1 coordinate 70,774,197, forward strand.
CTCAAAGAGATAATTTATGACTGAAAAGAGACTCCCCCCAAGTCCCCAGGGTGTTATGTTGCTAGTCTCAAATATTTTCCCTGTGTGCGGAGAGAGTGAAATCAGAACGTAGGGCTGAACACTAATCTCTGCTCCAGATGGGGAGATTCCAAATAGTCCTTTTAAGGTGAGCATGTGACCCACTGCCCAGCCCAAGGGCTCGGGAGTCACGTGGTGGAAGGAATAAAGCGTGGGGGCAGAGCCCTGATGAGACAGCTGACCTGGTTACCATCACAGCCCGACGAGCAGAGTTGACATTTCTGGATCACTCTCCCTGAAGCGCCACTTGCCCACTCCTAGGCGCGGCAGGCTCCTGGAGCCAGTGCATGGGGACACGGGGACACGGGGACAGCGGGGAAAGCCGAGGTTGCCGAGCAGGGACTGGTTTCCTTTTCCCACCCCACCCCCCACCTCCTCACAAACCACATCTTGACTCACATGGTCAAGAGAAAAGCTCTCTCCGTTATTTGATATTTGGGAAACTGCCACGCGATCCTAACTCGGTGTGGGGGAAGCCTCCATCTCACTCTTTGCTAGGAACACGTGCGCGCACACACACACGCACACACACACGCACACACGCCTCCCCACCATGGTGGTTCAGACTGCAGTGGCTCCGAGCAGACCTCAGGGACTTTTACTGAAGATACCTTATGGATCGCTGAGGAGACGCAGCGCGGAGAGGGTAAGCGGCGTGGCGGGCCGTTGGTTTCTCCAGGGAGAGGAGAGCTTGGGTTTCTCTGTGCGCGACCTTACTTCTCTAACGAATGCCTTCCTGCGCAATTCGAGTTCCCGAGAGTGTAGGTGACATGCTGTAATTTTTTCCTGAACAGACAATGATAAGAAATGTGAAATAGCAATTTTGATTGTGTGGATGCGGGGGGCTTGTAGAGATGAAATAAGGGGGAAAGCTTGGGGGGCTGCTCCCTGGAATGGGCACGAAAGATAAGAGAGCCCGGGGAGAAGCACGCAGGGACTGGGGAGTTCCATGTTCGTCGCAGCATACTCTTGAGACAACCTGGCTCAGATGTCCCTGTGGGGGACAGGATCTGAGGCGGAGCTGGTGACAATGAAAGGAGCTTCGCAGTTTGGTGGCTCACGTTCTGCAAGAGCCCTCGCCATGCTTGGCACATGCTTGTCACCGTTCTTCCAAACCCATTGCTCTCGTTTGAGTTGGTTTGTTTGTGATACTATTGATTGGGCTCAGCGACTTAATTTTCTGAGAACGCGCTTATGTGATAGTAGCCCCTGGACAAGAAGATTCTGTAAAATAATAGTAAGACCTGCTCTTCTCTGCACTCAGAAAGCCAGTCTGGGGGCTGACTGTAGTCAATGCCGAGCTGGTTTCCCAGAAACGCGTCGTGTTCTTCATGCGGGGGTGGCGCCCGCACCTCCCCTGGGCTGCGTGATCCGTGGCCCTCAGAACTCCTCCAAACCCCTGTGTGCACCCTGGCAGTGAGCTCCCTATGTGTACACAGGCATCATAGGTTAGGCTGCACCCCAAAACCTAATAAAGCAAATAGCAAGGCAAAACCTGAGATAAGTGAGTAAACTGCGCATCTAATGAAGGGAGCAGAGTTAATTTTAGTGACTTTCTCTGATTTGTATGCTTACTATGCAGGAATTTTTCAACTTAAAGGAAACAGGGTTGATGGCCTGACTCTGATGAATTACATTTTCTCTGTCATTTGAATAATTCTTTAAAAAAAAATCTTCACTTCCTATTTCCATTCTGGTTGCCTGTAGGTCTTTATTTTGAGACAAATTTCTGTGGTCAATATCAGGACTATCAACTAGGATTTTTTTCTTTTTTGGTGGTACTGGGGATTGAACCCAGGGCCTTTGCACCGAGCTACATCTCTAGCACTTCCTCCATTTTGAGACAGGGTCTCACTAAGTTGCTAAGTTGTTGAGGTTGGGCTCAAACTTGTGACCCTCCTGCCTCAGCCTCCCAGTGTCCTGAGATTTTAGGAGTGCATCACCATGCCTGGGTAACTAAGATACATCGAATGCTTCTTCTACCAATAACTTCCGAGACAAATACCAACAGCGAAACTGACAAATGTATCAGGTGCATATTGGGTGGGCGTGACTTTAGGTTCTGGTGAAAACCTTTTGGCCTGTAATGGGAAGTGAATTTATTTAATATGTTCCATTAATAAGGTATTTGTTCACACATAGTTAGGTGGAAATGTGAATTTTGTGCCCAAGGGGTGTGAAACAAGGCAATATGGAGGAGAGTTATCTGCCTAGAAGCACAAAAAGTTCAGAGTCACCTGGTAACCCTTTTTTTTTCTCTTGGCACTGAAGATTGAATCCAGGGCCTTTGCCCTTTTTTGAGTTAGGGTCTCCCTAAGTCGCTAAGCTGGGCTTGGCAACCTCTACTTACACCATTAGAATCTCCAGCTGGCCGTGTAATAAGTCACGTGTGCTTATGCAAACCCAGATACCTGCAGGTACCACTTGCTATTCATCACTTAACAGTGTAAGACAAGCCTTCCATGTAGGAATATGGCATTGCCCCTTGCTCGGTCCGTTACCACCTGTGTGACAGTGTCTCGTTCCAACGCGCCTGCCTGCTGCTCCAAGCGCATGGCGAGGTTCCTGGCGCAGCCTGCACATCCCTGGAGCGTTAGGGTCCCCTGAAGACCCAACCCTGCTCTTGCACTCAGGGGAAGCAACACTAATTGAATATATGATGACCTGCCAGGTCCCATTGGATGCCTCCTACTGTACTGGCTCTGTGACAGCCTCCAAATCGGATTCGTATACCCACGTAAAAGGAGGGCAGGAGAGGCAAGAAATGGGCCCCACTCTCACTCAGACCCTGGGGACTGAGGACTGGCACTCTCTCCTGGGGACCACCCGGGCTAGAAGTAACCCAGCTTTCCCGGTCACACCAGCAGCCTCGGGGAGGCAGGCACTGGAGTAGATTTCTCCTGTCTCCGCCTTTCCTGGAGGAGCCTCTCTGAACACCTCTCCTCCAGCGGCTTCCTACCCAGGGTGGCGCTTCACCCTCCTTATCGCTAGGGAGGTGCAGGGAGCAGGTGCTGCCCCTCCTCCCATGGGAGCAGGGAGACTGAGGCAGGAAGAGCTTTCATGTCCTGCCCCAGGACGGGCAGCGGACGGCAGGGCAGGACCCGAGTCAGGGCCCATATTGCCTATCCCTGGCACTGGGCCCTGTTTCTGTACTCTTGCTCCTGGGGACCATATGACCTGGCAGCCTGGCTCTGAGGAAGGGGTTGCCAGCAAGTTGTTACTAGGACTTCATGTTAAAGGACACAAAGGAGACATCCAAAGTCAACATGCAGCTACCAAGAGAGCAACGCGATTTCGGACATCGCTGCCCTGCTGTGTCCAGAATTCGACAGCCACGTCATGTGTTTTCCAGAAGTCAAGTTAAAAGTAAGGAATTGCAGTATTTATTTACTTATTTATTTATCGTACTAGGGTTCAAACCCAGGGCCTTTGCATTGCCCTAAATCCCCAGCTCTTATTTTAAGTTTTGAGACAGGGTCTCAATAAGTCAATAATTTACCCAAGCTAGCCTTGAACTTTAATCCTCCTGCCTCAGCCTCCCAGAGTGCTGAGATTGCAGGTGTGACATGAACTATAGTTTTTTTTTTTTTTTTTTTTTTTTTGTGGGTACCGGGGGGACGACCTCAGGACCTCGCGCGCCAACAGGCACCCGTGCCGCTGAGCGATATCACCGGCCCCTTTTTCGTATGTGGGATCCGGGAGTCGAACTCGGGCCTTCGCGCTTGCAAGGCAGGCGCTTACCGGCCCCGAACTATAGTTTTTAACAGTGCTACTTAGACATCCTTACATCTTGACTGTGTAAACCCACTCAGCCTGGGAAATCGTGCTTTTTCACATGTTTTTTTCATAGGTGACCATGAGCCCGTCACTGTACTAGGTAGGATGGGAAAAAATAGAAGAAACAGAAGATACTCTGTGTTTGGTATGATAGAAGAGCTTAGGCATGCCAGGTGGAGATGAAACCATTATAAATCAGTACAACATGGGCAAGAATAAAGGAACAAGTAATTAACAGACAATTTGGGTGCAGTGGAAAGCAGCAAGGAGGGCTGGGAAGCTTGGAGGTTAGAGCTGCTCTCCCCAACACCAACAGCCTCACTACTTCCGAACTGCATGAGCTTGACAGAGCCGCTCCTGCTCTTCTGCCCGGCTCCCCCGGGAGGTGTGGTCGTCAAGGATTAGCGGCAATGCACGCAAGCACCTCTCATGATACCTGGCCAGCCCAGGATGCACCCCATAGTTAGGCTTGTTATTACGGTGCCTGTCTTCGGGTAGAAGAACACCCGACTTTGTAATTTCAGTAACTGATGGCATTGCGCACACTTAGTCACATCTCGCACGTACCTAGAGAGGTGTTTATAGCAGTTTACCTGATAGAGCCAAGACAGGCAAATTCGGGGGGTGATAACTTCCCTTGAACCCCCACTTTTATGTATGATGTGTGCACACTCGCTGCACTCAAATGCAAAGTAACTCAAAGTACTCAAGTCCAGACAGTAGGTCCTGCTAATGCAGGTGTTTTTATTCTAGAAGCCAAATCAAAATGATCTTTGTGGAAAATTCTAATAAATGTAAGAATAGAACATATAAATGAGCTAAAGAAAGGGGAAAACGTGGAATTTTTTTTCTGAGAGTTTGCCCCGGGGCAGGAGAATGTTTTTATTAGCTTCTGTAGCTCTACAATAAGAGGAAATGGTTTTATGTTGGAGATTACCTTCCTAGATCCAGAGCCTGAGCCTAAAGGAGCTGACCTTTGATGTGGCCACCTCACCTGGTTTAGGTTTGTGATTTTACACTGGGGCGGAGCCTGCTGGCCTGCTGCCTGTATTCTCTGCTCTGGTTCCTGCTCAAAGCAGCTGAGAAATACGTGTTTCTTCACACCCTGAGATGCGCCCCTAGGAGGGCTCTGTGCTGTTCATGCCGGGAGGGAGTTACCGACTCAAAACATTTCAGTTTTCACCGCTGATTTTCCAGCTGCAAAGTCACCTCTTGAAGCAGGCACACGGTTCCCTGCACTCATGAAGAATGCTCCTCTCCTCCGCTGACTTAGTCTCTCCGACCCACAGACCTGAGGGTGGACGGACTGGTGTCTCTGTTCTCTCTATGATCCCCATGCCCTGAATGCAACCTGCCCACAGTGGAATGCATCATCTCTCCCCCCGGTCCTTCTCCTCCTCCAACACCAGCCACCTGAGGTCAATCACACGTCACTTATGAATGGGAACACTTGGTAAGAAATGTGTAGCCAGGTGATGTTGCTGTGTAAACGTCATAGCATGTACTTACACCAATCTAGATAGTACAGCGCACTGCACACCCAGGCACACGTAAACACAGAAACAAAATGCACACTACACCCTGTTGCTCACAAGGCCATGATGAACCATGAGAAGTCGTGCAGTCAAGGGAATGGTAACCCTGAGGTGTCTGTAAACCAGCATGCTGCTTACAGGAAAGGGTTTTCAATAGGTAGAAGGAGTGTGCTCTGAAATGATGATAAAAGTACAGTAAAAACCTGAACCAGTAACACAGCCACGTGTAGCACCATAAGAATTATGTGCCGTACATAACTGTGCTGCCGAACTTTGATACAACTGGCAATGCAGGTTTGTTTTGTAGCAGCATCCAACTCTAGAGAAACACGCTGCACTATGACATTACTTTGGCCTCATGTCACTGGCAATAGGGATTTTTAGGCTCCATTATGATCTTGTCATAGACAGAAATATGGCACCTGACTGGACCCAAACTAGAATCCAGGTATCTCCCCCTCCCGCTTCCCACCAGCCCTTCTGTGCAGTCACCATGTGTTGTCATTTCTACCCTGCCATGTCCCTCACATCCTGCGTTCCTCCCCATTCCTGGGTTCAGAACACTGTCATGTGTCACTTGTGTGTTGCCTTCTCAAAGTTGCCAGTCCCGTACCCCTCCAGTCCCTGTCCTGTGCTGCGGTCACTGTGACCTTCCTGAAAAATAGGGGTGACCATGTCCCTTGTGTTCTTAGAGCCTTTCAGTGATTCCCTGCCTCGGGATAAGTACACGTGCCTGCGGAAACATATTCCCAAAGGCTTTTGTCATCAGGGCCCTGCTAATCTCCCCAGTGTCGCCTCTCCCCACACCTTACCCTGGGTGTGTCACATCATAACCACACATAAATGAGTTTGCAGTTTCTTCAAACTACCATGCGGTCTCCTGCCTCGGGGCCTTTGCACATGTTTTCGTCTGCCTGATACCACTGCCTCCTTCTCTAGACCCCTAATTTCCTATTTGCATCCATTAGCCTAAAGTCAGCTTCCTATGCAAAGGCTTTCCGGGGCATCCATCCCCTCTCCAAGCCTGAGTCAGTGCTTTTCCTGTGGGTGGGATCCCAAAACAAACTGCGTGTCCCTTACAGTAGTTCCACAGCTCACCCTGTGCTGAAACTGGAGGCTGCCCTCAGGTTCCTCCTCCACGGGACGAGGAGCTCCCTGAGGACCAGGAGCAGCGCTTGGTCCCTGGTTCACAGCAGATGAGCAATAATATTCGGCAGATATGAAAATGAGGGAAATCTGGAAGCTCCTCTGTCGTTAAGGTCCTTCAGTGAGCGAATTCAGGAAGTGGATCAGAATTGAGGCATAAATCGGAATTGCCTCGGTTCCCAAACTCGCTCACTGCAAGCCCCGTCGTTGCTGGTGTGTTCACTCTCACGCGCTCACACGAACTGAGAAAATGAACGCTCCTCTCCTGTTCACTCTGAACTCTAAGCCACAAAACATATCCTCAAGTGAAGCGCAGTGTGAACGGCCAACCAGACTTCGATTTCCCGTCTCTTCACAAAGTGGCATCAATGCGATGGTTTCATGGGGGGGGGTGAAATAAGAAGGCATTCTCTTTTGCCACAATTATTCAAATACTTTAGGTGAAAGGGTCTTTTCCTTGTCGTGGAAAGACTGAAATGGTGTGGTATTTCTGGAGCAGTATTTTTAACACGGCATAAATTAAACCTCTTTGCACCCACATCATTCATTATTTGACGTGTTACTCCAGGTCGACATATTGCCAGTCTATTATTTTGCAAACCATTACATTATCACAGCTGCTGAGCTGCATAACTTAAGAACTGGGAATACAACAGGGCCTCTATAGTCGAGTGTGTGCTGCTGACATGCTGAATGTATTCATGCAGGGAAGCGTGAGACGTTACCAAAAACACATACAGCAGGCAGCTTTTAGTGGATATTTATTACCATGGAAAGCAGACAGCCGAGAAGTGTTCAGAGACAGATCCGTGTATTCACACGTATTATTATCCAACCCCCTCAGCCTGCAGACGGTTTTGTTCCTTCCATAAATACACACCAAATATGCACCGCTCGAGAGTCCCCGCAAACACAGACTCTCGGGGCCTCCGGTTCTCTGGTTCACAGAATTTGCTGAAGGTCATTTTCCCCGAGTTGGGTAGTTCTGTGCAATTTTAAGTGAGCTAAACTTGGTCAACCAAATATCTTAGAGCAGCTTGTGTCATGCTGAGCCAGTGGCTCCTCATCTTGGGTAGTGAGATGCGTGTTGGCTCAGGGGTGGGAGTGACGGGCTGTCCTCGCAGACCCCACTGCAGTCTTCATTCCTCAGGCTGGCGTGGCAGGCAGGGCGGGAATCCCCGCTCCGAGGCTCAGGTTCCCAGGAGCTTCCGCATCCAGCTCCATGGCTGATGGTGAAACCTCCCTCTTTGGCCCACTTGTCCCCAGTCCTGCGTCTTCCTCATGACCTGTGTCAAATGCCAGTGCTTTTCAACCCTGGCTTGAAGACCTGAGGAGCTCGGAAAACGCCCAATGCCCAGGCCGCACTGGAGATGAGTGTGTGTCAGCGTCCACAGGATGGGATCCGGGCATCAGCGTTACATCCCCAGGTGCTCCGCTAAGTAGTGCCGCCGGGGACAACTGGCTGAGGCTGTGATTGCCAAGACATCACGGTGCCAGATGCTGGCTTCGAGAATCCGCTGGTGCTCTGTTTTCTGGTGTCTTCCCATGAAAGAGGAAAAGATGGGTGGATTGTGTTGGATCATTTGGTCAAAAGTTTCATTCTCAATAAGAGAAAAGACGTTTAAGCTGCCCGAGAGTAACTCCTGGGATGTCCTGTGCATCGAAGCCACTGCAGGCATCCAGTCTAGTATCAGCCAGGACTTCCTTCTGGACCGTTGAAGGTCAGAAGCCCATCTGGCTTTCTCTGCTGAAGGGTGGACAAAGCCACTCTGGGTGTGTTTCAGTCCTCCATATTGCAGGTATGTTCACAAAATCAATTACGTTTTCCCAGAGCATTTGTACAAGTGTTTGAAAGCAGACTCCTTAGAAATCGCTCTAGCATAGTGAGTCCTACCCACTTGCGTAATGTAAGTTTCTTAGACCACAGAGTTACAAATACTTTTATTTGTACTGATTCATCAGTGAGTCTCAGAGAACAGTATTATCTTGCTGTATATAACACGATATAGAAGAAACCATGCCATAGATATTTGTTCTCTAATCTGGGAGTAGACAAACCCCAACTGAGGATTTTATTTAGTCTTCCCCAATTGGTCACTAAGCGCTTCAAATGACTTGATCAGTTTTTCCACTAGGTCCCAGATTGTAGAGCAGCGCCCATAGGTGAGATAAATAAATGACCAGGCAACAGAGGAACGATAAAGAAGTCTTCGTGGCCGTAAACTCAACCCTTTAATAAAACAGAGTTGTCCTTCAGGGATAGGGTTGCTATGGGCTGCCTTTCTTATGCAGATGAACATTCCTGCTTGTGTCAGTCACATGGGTGACTTACCTTAGGATGCCAGTGCTACTGAGGCAGGAACTTGATCGTGAGAACCTTCTTGACTCTTACTACACACCTGACACCTCTGAGTGTCATAGCCAGCCCTTTTCCTTCCCGGTAAGAACCTGTGTGTGTGTGTGGCTGATAGACTGGGCACAGAGAGAGGGAGGGAGGCTCCAGACGACTAAGGTGGGCTCCTTGGGTGAGGAGCTGGTGGAGGACAGAGCAGGGCACGGGAGAGGAACAGCGCTGTCCCTGATGCGTCCAATCCGTGATAATAAGTCAAAATGCAAACTGAATGTTTAGGAAGATGTTCAAAATGTGGGTTGTGTGTTTCAGGGGGCAGTCTGGACCGGATACACAACAAGAATGTTATTGGGTGTGCTGGAGCTGGCTGGGGCACAATGGTGGGCACGTCTTCCCAAGTCCCCATTCAGTGGTGACATGTGGGGGGCTTGAAGTGGGCCATGGAGGGGGAACTGACCTGGGGAGATGGGCAGACATGGTGGAACACTCGCCCAGCAGGTGCAAGGCCCTGGCTTCATCCCCACTAACACACACACACACACACACACACACGACGAACGAAGAGCAGCCTGACAGGTGAAAAGCGAATTGAAGAGAAAGTCCCAGAAGGGGACGATGGACTTCCAAATGCTGCTGGCAGTCAAGTGAGACAAGTATTGAAAAAGCACCTGATTACAGGGCTATCACAAAGACTGCGACCCTCCTTGTCAGAGCCGCCTGGGCGTTTCCAGACACAACACACAGGCGCTGTGGGTCTGATTCTCACGGCCAGGTGATGTGGGTTGGAGACAGGGAAGTAGCACCTTCGTAGACAGGGTCTTCTCCTGCGAACGGGTCAGTGGAGTACAGGAAAGAGCACCGCCTCAGAGGGAGACGGTGCAGACCGGGAGTGACGAGCACTCAGGACTCGTTCCTCTCTCCTGGGCTGTCCTGGGCAGGGCAGCTGGACACTGGGGTGCGGGGTAACAGGGTGAAGTTTAAGGCACCTAAGGCAGCAGCCAATTGTCCACCCTGTCGCACCAGAAATACGCAGCCACGCCATCCTCAATAACAACTCCACACACACCTTAAACCACCGTCGCAGAAATGGAACTGCAGTTGTCCCTTAAAGTGTGCCCCCGACTAAAACTGCAGTCAAGAGAGGGTAAAGGTAGAGTTCAGTATCGTATGTCGGTCACCTGTGGCAAAAGCCAGCTCTCCCCGCCTAGATCTTAGCTTTTCTCTACTTTGTTTTATTTGGCCCTGACATGTGCGAGGACTCCCTAGCGCAGCTGAGTTCTGGAATAAATTTAGAGCGTATAATTTGAGGGCAGGCCAGCCATCAGACTTCCAGAACGAACAGGTCCTGATTTGAACCCGGAATCTGGACTTCGACCTGTTCTGTGAAAGAAAATCAGTGGAACTGAACTGAAAGAAACCAGGTCCTGATGGGACGCCCTGTTTCACTGAATCTTTGTGGATCTTGTAGAAGAAAACCCTGCTTTCCCCATCAGCTGGGCCCAAGCAAAGTCACAGCCACCATGGCCGTGTGTAGATCCTGGCCCTGAGCGGCCTCCGGGCCCCAGGCACGGCGAGCACAGCCCCCACCCCACCCCCATGTTCCTTCAGGTAAGGAGGTGCCTCTGGGGCCTCAGATGCCGGCTGGTGAAGGGAACTTTACAAGCACAGGCGTGAGCCCCTCCGCCAGGCTGGGCTGATGTCTGGAAACTGGTCCCCCCTGCCCCATGGAGGGTCTGGGGCTGGTGTAGCTGCCACGGTCCCAGGGCCCCAGGGACTTTTCTCCGTGGGTGGCAGCAAAAGTCTTTGGCTTTGCGGTGTGGCCAGGTCCGTGCACGTAGAGAGAGATGTAGGGATCAGCAGTTCTGCGTCGGGTTCGGGAATCAATCTCACCACGGTGCCAGCCCAGTACGCTGTGTTCTGACGTCTGTGTCCACCCAGAGTTCATGCTAAAACCCTAAGTCCCAAGGTGATGCGTGAGGGGTAGGCCGCTGCTCCTGTGAGTGGGACCCCTGCCCTGCAGAGACCCAACTGGCCCCTCCCTCCACGGACCCCACAGCAAGAAAAGCCCACCTGTGGACCCGAGTGTGAGCACTGACCAAACACCATACCTGCCTGCTGGGACCCACTCCCAGGCTCCAGAACATTGAAAGAAAGTCACCCCGTGCACAGCATTTTGTTGTAGCAGCTGGACTGGCTAAGACAGTCCAGAAAGCAAGGGAAAGGAGAGGAAACTGTCTCAGCCTGTTGGGCCTTAGCTGATTTTCAAACGGAATTACTTTTTAAAAAGTCCTCTGGAAAGCAGGCCAAGGTGGCACTTGCCTGAGATCCCAGCTACTCCAGAGACTGAGGAAGAAGGATCACAAGTTTGAGGCCAGCCTGGACAACTTAATGAGACTCTGTCTCAAAATAGAAAATAAATAGAGTTGGTCATGTAGCTCAGTACTAGAATACTTGCTTAGAATGCAGGAGGCCTTGGGTTCCGTCCCTAGCACCAAAACAAAAATAAAAACAAAACACAAGGGCACTTGCTGGTTTAAAGTCAGCAACACAGAACAAAGAGCTCACACCAGCCTGCCGCGTAACAGGGCTTCCTGAAGCCCAGTGCCCCGTGAGGAGGAGCCAGGCCATTCAGTGCCACCTCTTGGGAAAAACACCTGGCTTGTGTGGCATTTAACCACAGCTACAGCAAACTTCACAGACCCCTCCATGGCCCTGTCCTAGTGGAATCTCGCGGGCTGTGTTCTGTGTTCTCCTCTGGATAGTACTGGACCCACAGCCCCCAAAGAAAAGTATTTTTGTGACTCTGTGACTCTTCGTGCTGTTGAATGGCCTTACATTGGCCTGAGAGGAACGCGGGCGGTGTGCCTGAGATTAGGTCCTTCGAGACCCACGGATCAGCAGTGGGCTACTTTCAGAAGTGTATTCCTCTTCGTATCCTACGGTTTCCTGAGGGCAGTGGTGGCGAGCCTCACAGAGCTTTCAGGCATGCCTGCCTGGGTTCACCAGCACGGCCCAGGGCCTGGCCTTTCAGCTTTACTCTCCACTGGACCCCATTCTCTCTGCTCACTCTGTACAGTGGGACCCAGTACTGGCATAAAACTCAAAGGCTTGTTGCTGCCAGGCAAGGAAATATAAATGCAGGGCAACCGGGAAGAGCACACATTGCAAACAGAACTGCTGGCGAATGCGGCCAGCTGCGACACACCCTTGCCACGGGGACACTGAGGTTGGTGTCCCAGGCTTCTAGGAGAGGTGAAAATCGGAAAAAATCTTGTGCAATTTTCTTATTATATTTAAAGAAGTGTGTGTGTGTGTGTGTGTGTGTGAACTAGAGCAAAAGAATAGTAAAAGTGCCCTTATTTTTGCCAGATTTTTGGCACATGTCTGTAATATCCCAGCTATAGCTTCTCAGGAAGCTCAGGCAAGAGTATTGCAAGTTCAAAGCCAGTCTGGACAACTTAGTGGGACCTTGACTCAAAATAAGAAGGGCTGGAGATGTGGCTCAGTGGTAGGACACTTGCCTAGCATATGAAAGGCCCTGGCTGAATTTCCAGTATCACACACACACAAGCACACACAAATTCCCACATTTTTATGTGCTGGCAATTAATCCAGACTTAAAGAAAAACCTTGCTTCCTACACGAAGCATGTTCTCAGGCTGCACATGGCCCTTGAGATGCCAGTTTGTGACTTGCACAAGAAAGTGAGCACTGTCCCAGGTGTCTAGGTATGAATTTCATTAAAAGGAGACATCTCAACAAAAAAACTAATCTTGGAATAGATCTTCAGGGCTTCTGATGAGCACCTTATTCTGACTGCTAAATCAGAATTTAAAAAAAAAAAAAAAACTCTTTTGACGGGTCAAATGCAAAATCTAAAATATATTTACATAAATTGCATTCCTGTCCTGGAGCTACTGGGAACGGGAAGGCTGTACCTGCTTTCCTGAACATGAGAACATGGTTGCATTTCCCAGCTAGAGGAGTAGAACTTAAGAAGCAATTGCACCTCGAGTCTAATTATGGCTCGATAACAGCAGCTCATCATGCCCACCTCCTCTTATTGTTGGCAGGTGTCCCCATATGACAGGGGACCATATCAAACCAGTTCAACCAAGAAAACAATCGCCTCTCCACCAGAGGGTTGCATTGCTGCTAACTCAAGTTTATGGACCAGCAGTGTGTGGTCCTACCTGACAACAGGGTTTTCAGGAGACCCAAGCGGGCATTCTTTATGATCACACTGGTTGGCTGATAACAGCTGAACTAAAACCTTCTCGCTTTAAATCACCTCTCTCATGCTAGATGCAGAGTTCTGGGGTTTCAGCCAAGTTCTTTGAGCAAGGCCTGGAATGGCTTCACACTCCTTTTCTGATTAAAACTTTGGCTCTCCCCACAGGAACTCTTCGTCTTGCCACGATATTAAAGCGGAAGGGTGCTCCAACTGGGTGAGATTTTAAGTCAGACTTCCTGAATGCCCCTTCTAAATATGAGCTCTCACTTGTCATAGCCAGCACGGCAGAGATTTATCTCTTTAATTTTAATCCCAGAATACCCTCCCTCTTGCCTCCTGCCAGTTAAGGCAGTTGTGAATTGACCACCATCTAGCACTTAGCCAAAGGCTTCCCGGACACATCTGACACCAAGGGAAAGGGATCAGTGGTGGTGTTGGTCATCCATTACTTCAATCCCTTTATGCTGTATCTTTATTAAATTAGACAATCCATATCAATATATCTAGACCATATTTTCTCAACTCCCTGCTGAAATTATGTGATGGTGCTGAGATTTAATTCATCTCTATCGAGGGCCAGTGTTCAGTGTGGAGGAACCCAGCCTGGGTCTAGACAGGGCCAGCGGGTGGGCGGGGACTCAGGGCGACAGGGAGGCGGGTGGGCAGAACTGACAGTGTAAATCTAGGGCAAGGTGCAGGGTCCGCTGATGGCAAAGATCCCTGAGGTAATTGCCACCCACAGCTACCGAGTCACAAGTCTGAAAGTGTTAGATGCAACTGGAGAGACTGAGAGTGAAACAAGCAGAGGGAGGCCAGAGAAATCAGCAGAAAAGCAGAGGTGGGCGGAAGAGTCTGAGGCGCCACCTGGACCCTCACGAGGGTGGACGTGGCTTGTCGTAGCCTCAACCGAGGCAAGGGCAGGGTAGGTAACGTAGTATCTGCCTCAGAAAGTTGCCCGAGTGCTTCTGAAGTTTTCTGCAACACGCCCACCGAATACTTAGCATCCCTTACCTATGTTCTACTCTGTTAAATCCTCTTAGAAGACAATAAAAGTCCACGTAATTCCACGTGCATACCTTTTTTACCTTTGCTGCCAGGAAACTCAAAGTTTAAGTGGGGCCCAACCTCAGTAACTTGCTCCTTCTAGAAGCCTTTTTACTTTTATCTCATACTTTGAGCTCACTTTATTTTCTCTGTCTTCTGTTTTATGAAACCCTCCGTTTCCTAGCCAGGATAGTCACGCATGTGTATTTGTACTCCTGCCAAGCATCAGGAGTGTTAGTTTCTGTGAGGGAAACCAACACAATAGAAAAATAGTCAACTGAGAGCAAAAAGAATAAAACAAACTGTGCCACTCGCATTCTCTCGCAGAACCGATGTTCTTGGCAGGTGTACGCAGAGTGCTGCCGCAAGCCGAGGCCTGGAAACGCTGCGTGCTGACAAGCCCTTCCTTCTGCCCGAGAGGACAGATCCCTGTGGACCGTGTACAGGGCCTCTCCATTTCACCCCTCCTGTGCTGCGTGGGACCCCGCAGACCGCTTAGCCGAAGAGGGATCTGGGGGCACAGAGAAAGAGGAGGACTCTGGGCGGAGTGCGCTCCCGGGGGAGGGAGGCCGGAGAGGAGGCGTCCGGGCTTTCCAGTTCCCAGCGGGATGTAGGAAGCCTCCTCTCCATTTGTTCACTCAGCACTGCTTTTTTCTCTTTCTTTTGAAATTTTGCTGCCGGTGAGCTGGACTGTCACTATCAGATGCACAAACAACAATAGCTCCCTGGGAAAGCTCTGCCGCTGCAGGCTGGGCCAGGCCAGGAGGAGGAGGAGAGCCAAGAGCACAGCTTTAGGAAAGCACGGCGCCCAGATAGCAGTTTCAGGGTGATTGTTCTGCACCAGGAGGGCTGCTGGCTCAGGACCCCTCTCCAAACCTGGCCTCTATGTCTCCTCTGGGGAGCTCTGACTCCCACACCTCCCCAGATAGCTCGGCTTTCGGTTTTGTTTGATTTTCATGAACCACTCATTGCTGGAGCCTAGTATCTGATCTTACTCATCCAGGGAAAGAAAAAGGGACCAAAGCTTCGAGACAGAGGCTTCCATGGAGGCTCAGGTTCTCTCAGAGAAAGACTAAGCACACTCCCGAGCAAGGTCCTGGCACCCAGTGGTTGCTGAGAATTTCCAGCCTAGACGTGTGAGCTGTCCTCATCCCAGCCTTGCCTGGCTCCTGGGCCCCTGTGGCTCCTCGGTGAGAGTCCGGGAAGAAAGATGTGACTTCCTGTAGTGCAGACCAACCTCAGACCAGGACGCCCTGGCCAAGGAAGCTTCCAGCCCAGAGGGAACTGCCGGGCTCAGCCAGGGTCAGAGACCAAATATCCAGCTACGTGTTTTCCACCCTCCTTCCGCAGCCCACCCCAGTCGTGGCCCCTGGGAGGTCAGAAGGAAGTGCACTCTCTGGGCAGCTGGACAGCCAGCTGGGCAAGAAATATGGAAAGAAGAGAGCGCCTCCCTCCTAGGTGGCCTTTCAGACCCTAGTTCCTGTCTGCACATCTCCTCTGACACAGGTCCCCTTCCACCCCTTCAGGAAGATGGCCAGGACTGAATTCATGTGCAAGGAACTGACAGACACCCGGAAGCCCTTGCCTCTGTGGACAGCACTGAGGGGTGCACCCCATGAGCCCTACTGTGTACAATGTATCGTGTGCCCCTTAGGGATCTGTTCTGCTTTGATCCCCAGACCCACCCTGGGAGGCTGGCCTGACTCTGTTTCACCACTGAGTAGAAGGAGAAAATGGAGAGCAGAGAGGAAGTCACCAGCCCAGGGTTACACGGCCAGCGGTGGCAGGTCCTGGGCTTGCGTCCAGCAGTCTGACTCCAGAGAACTCTCCAGAGGGAAGCCAGTTGAGGGCAAAACTGGGTGTGCCCCTTGGGCCCGCACTGCTGAGACAGATGTCCTTCAGAGAGGACGGACGGGCGAGTGGCCGAGTCAGCCAAGGGAAACACAGATGCCCACTCATGTCTGAATTTCAGATCAACATGGGGTCGCTTTTCAGTGTGAGGATGTTCTTACGTGTTTATCTGACAGTCAAACGTGACTGGCTGTCCTGAATTTCATCTGGTAATACTAACTGTAGGGCAACCTCCTTTCCTGTCTGTTTTATCTTCCTCTCATATTAAACACGCTGTCTCTCTGATTTTTTCGATTTCTCTTCCCACATCCATCCCTAGAACTTCTGAGCTCTCCTTTTCCACATATTCTTTTGCTTCGTTTGTTTGGGATTTTTGTTGTTGTTGTTGTGTTGTTGTGTTTTTGCAGTACTGGGCATCAAACCCAGTGCCTCATAGACTCTAGGTCTAAATCCTATATATCCTTGCTTCGAGATCAATGGCAAGCAGGTCATAGTATCACACACCTGCAGTTCCAGCACTCTGGGAGGCTGAGGCAGGACGATCACAAGTTCAAGCCTGACATTGGGCAACTTAATGATTGTCTCAAAATAAAAAATGGCTAGGAATGTAGCTCAGTGCATTCAATCCCCAATACCAAAATAAAAGAATGAATGAATAAAAATTAAATGATTTAAAAAAAATCGGTTGTGGCTGAGGGCATAGCTCGGTGACAGGACACTCGCATACCATGTATGAGAGGTTGGGTTCACTCCTCAGCACCAAAAAAAGAAATGAGACCTGTGTTAACGAGCTTGAACAGCGTCTGAGTGCCCGTGATGTGCCAGGCTTGTGCATTCAGAAGACTAACAGCGGTGGCCTCTGTGCGCCAGATGTTGGGGTCCACACCGTCAGCTCCTGGGACTGCCAGCACCCCCACAGAAGCAGAGGCAACCACTGCAAAGATGGGGTGGGGGCAGGAAGTGCCGCAAGGGGGCTGGGGAGACTCAAACCCCTCCCCCCGTCTGCTCTGGAGGACCTGTGTTTCTAAGAGACTTCTGCTTCCAGATTTTGTTGGGGAAGAGATTTTCATAGATGAAAAGGAGTTATTGAAAATCACTGCTGTAGGCACCATGGTAAGCAGAGCTCCTCAGGTTTTCCATGTGCGAAGAAACCACTCAGGATCTTGTCACATGCAGATCAGGAGTGCGATTCTAACAAGGCCACGGACCGTCCTGGTGCGGGGCTCACGGAGGACGGCGTGTGGGGAAGGCTGTGAGTGTGCCTGCGGGTGTACGTGCACAGAGGCGATCCTTCTTTCCCGTCTTTGATTTAGAGTCAGTCAGACAGGCGCCGCTCTGTTAAATCCTGTTCTGTCATCTGCCCATGACTTGGTCATGCAAACATCAGGCAAGACCACTCATGACCGTCCGACCCCCTCAGTGAGGAATGAATTCCCAAGGTGCAGGGCACAAGGACAGGGAAAGACTCAGCACCTTGAGGTGGCCCTTTCTGAAATGTGTTCCTTCCTTGCATGCTCTGGACACTTCGGAATGGAATTGGCTCAGCAGCGGTCTCTCCCTTCTGACCCGCCAGCAAGGTCAAAGGGTCCACTCCGGCTGGGACGTGGCTCTGTGGCGCAGAGCTGCCCAGTGTGTGCGAGGCTCTGGGTTCCATCCCCAGCATTACAAAGAGTGCACTGCAAGAGTTCACATTTGCAAATGCGCACGTCCTGCAGACCTGAGCAGACCTAAACTTAAAAACATCCATGACCCTTGTGTGACCAAGTGGGATTCTTTCCGGGTTGTACATACTCTGAAGAAGTCATTGTGGCCTGCAGATATTTCCTTCTCTGTTTTGCATAAATATTAAATAAGTAGGCCTGAGACACCACCTTTGCCCACTGTCTAAATAGATTTTCTTTTTTATTATTTTCTACCCTATCTTGGATGTGCTTGTTTCTTCTAGATTGTTTTAAAAAAGGAAAACGTGTTTGTTTTCCAGCCACAGATGATGTTGAATGCTCCTGCCTTGGAGTGATGTAATTTTTTTCTCTTCCCTTACAGCTGTGACCTAGTTAGTTCTAGGTGGGAAGCAAACTCAGAAATCGTTAGGCTTTGGGGCTTTGCTTAGAAATCTTGCTCGGTTAAATGGTAGGACGTTCTCCTTAATAACAGGAAGCCAGGTTCCGTGATCAGCGACATTCGTGCTCTTTGTGCATGGAGATAAGAAGACTGAGTATGTCACCCACAGCTTCCTCATGGCCAGGGAGGACAGGAGAGAGATAGATGAATAAATGACCCAAGGATGAGTCACTCGTGTCTACAGCAGGAGTCCAAATGTTCTTTGTTGGCTGCAGATTGTAACCTCTGAATGTTCCAGCTTCTGGTCCACGGAGACAAAGGGGCGAGTGACTCAGGGATGGAGATCTTGTGTGCTGAAATAGCACATCATTGAGAAGCCAATTTAATGTAGAAACAAATGTGAATATTTATACTTGGGCTTCTCACAACAATAAGTGAGATTTATGGTAGGGGAAAAAAAAATATATATATATATATACCTTTTAGCAAAACGTTTTTAACTGCTTGAAGTGGAGGCAGGGAAAAGTTAGGTGGCAGGTCCTCGCATGTGAATTCTCCATTGTGCCAGTGGACAAAGGGTTATTTACTAACTGGTCCCGTGGGCTGGCCACCCTGCTGGAGCACCCACCCATGACACCGCAGAGGCAGAAGGGTGGTCTTCAAAGCTCTGTCCAGAAATGAGGTTATACACGGTCCGCACAGCGATGAACACGGATCGCTTCTGCCTCTCTCAGTCACCGAAATCCAAGAACGAACTAGTGCAGTGGGCTCAGACCCATGGTTCCCGTGCACAGTCCCAGGCCAGCGCATCAGTCTCACCTGGCCACTTGTATGGAATGCAAATTCGCATGCCCTACATAGGTCCACCAAGTCACAAATGGGGGAGCCCAGACGTGTGTTTAGCACACCTTCCCAGGCAGTCCGGTGCAGGCTACAGTGTGAGAAGCACTTGCCCAGGCCTTGGGCCATGAGTAGGACAGATTAGCTCCCAAAGCCTGTGATAGGGGCTCTTTCCCGTAGTTCTAAATTAGATCCTAGGGTGCTTCTTAAAATCAGGACCTTGGGGGTAGAGCGCAGGTGACGCTAAAGGGCTGCTAACTCAGCCAAAATGCCGATGGCTGGAGAAGGGGCTGACAGTCCACAAGCAGGGTCCCAGCAGGCCATGCACACCAGGCCTGCCACACAGCAGAGATGCCCAAAGCCACTGGTGGCTTCCAGGTGATTGATGGGGGCCTTGGGGTGGGGAGGGGCTCCATTTGGAGCCAACTGGTGATGCCTGGCCAGGCCCCACCTCCGTGGCCCTTCCCAGCTGTGGGTGTGGAAACTCAGTTCCTGTGGCAGCACTGGTCAGGCCTGGCAGAGCTCTACCCGGCAGTCAGCCAGCTCTGAAGACTGGGACCCTCCTGGCTGGGTCACAGTCGCCTTTTCCTAAGCTCGGGCCACACCAGCAGGTTCAGATCTGCTCTCTGCTTTCCCATAGAGATGGAGCCTGCTAGGGCTGCAGACTCAGTACCCAACCTCGCTCTTGTTTACCCTGCTTCCTGCCCTTCATGTCTGAGAGGGTCCTATTCTCTCTGCCGCGTCCCACCCCAAGCATATCCTTGGCTGCGCAGGTCCTGATGCCTGACCCAAACTCCCGCCCACTCCCTGGCATCTGCCGTGTTCCAAGTCCTGTGAGGGGAGCCACAGCTGAAATCAGCCCGGGGCTGCTCACCCCAAGAGGCCTGGGCCCCTGTGATGTGCTCAGCGGCACCCGTCCCAACCCGGCGTTGCATGGAAGGACCCGGTGACCTCACACCAAGGGCCCATGGGGCTCGCGGAGCACAGCGGCCAGCCCAGGACCGCAGACCTGCCCCTCTCAGGTCACTAATGAGTGGGAACTCTGGTCCCTACTGAGGGGACACGTACTGAAGGCAGTCAGCTGCTAAGCACCCGTCATCTCTGAATCTTAAATCATCACCGCTGTTTCTTCCTCAAGGGGGAAATAATCAATATGCCCGTCCAATTTCTTTCCTCTCCAGTAGAAGTTTACCTCAAATTATTCCACACGGAGGACTTTTTTTAAAGGAAAAATCTTACTAATTTTCATGGCTAATCAACCGATAAAGTCTAAGCTAGTTTTTCCTATAGATTTTTAGATGCTTTCATGGCCTGGGAGGGTTTGATTACTTTCTCTCCTTTGGCTCATACAGGGCATTCCATTTCTTTCCATTGATTATTTACCTGGGCCCCCTGGGTCTCTGGTCTCAGAGTTGCCTTAGTTCGGGGGCGTAGGAACTTTGCTTTATTTTAACTGAAGAAAAAGACCTCTTGCAATTCAGGGACACACTGTGCCTGGAGTTCAGTTACATTTCACTTATAAAGTTGCTTGGCTTATGTCAGAAATGGGGAGGGGGGCATGGAAGAGATGGAGACAGTGAGAATTTTGGAAGAATACAGATACAGGGCAGGTAACCGGGCCTCGCTGCCTCCCCACCTGCATGCCCACCTTCCTCCACCTGCAGGTCACTGCTGCCCACTGGAACTTCACCCCCACCCTAACACGAAGGATATAAAATCCGCTGGCACAGGCAGATGGAGCAGGGTCTGTCCTGCTCGGCTCTCCCTTAAGTCCTGTGACCGAGGGTACCTTTTCAAGTACTTCAGTCTGTTTGCTCCATAGCCTCCTAATTTCTAGCCCCCTGGTTTACTCTGGGTTTATTATTCACAGATACTTTGATTGGCTGCTTTGAACTTGTTGATTCTCCTTGACCTTTAAATGCTGGGTGCCTTGGGGTGCCTGTGCCTGTCCTGATTTCCACAATTTGCGTAGACCACCAACCCTTCATTTTCCATCTCTGTTGCCAGTCCCTAGCCCATATCTACCTCCCTCAATGAGCCACGACTTCACAGCACTTCACGCCACCCATGATCAGGCAAATTTATTCTGATAGGCAGCTCTCCAAATAATGTTTGTAATACGTGAGAGGGCTTAATGAGAAAGTAGAGCTTGAATTCTTTAGCAGATGTCCAGGGAACTCACTAAATTGGCAAGCTCATCCTGAAACAGGTCTGATTCTGTATATATCAGAGGGTTCATTTTTTGGCTCATCTTGTATTTACAATACAAGTCCGATTCATGGACTCATCCATCCTATCGACCAACTCGGCATAGATAATTCATGGTTGCTTTCTGTTCTGTTTCTCTGTTGCCGTGATGAGTGTTTCATAGGAGGAGTTTTGCTAAAGTAATAAACAGTACATGTACGTAACTTTATGACTTATAAATCCCTCCACAGGGGAACTGAGATTTCCCTAGCAAGTAGTCGTCTCTCGGTAGTCGCAGGGGTCAGTTCCAGCACCCCCAGGGGCACTAAATGCCGTGGGTGCCCAAATCCCTTATATATAATGGTGTGATACTGGCGTGGAACCTGTGCAAGCCTCCTGGAAGCTGTGCATCGTCTCCGCAGTGTTTGTAATACCTAATACAAAGGAAGGGCTGTGTAACTAGTGGTTGTGCTGTGTTATTTAGGAGATAGAGACAAGACGCAAAACGTCTATACATGTTCAGTAAAGATGCAGTTTTTAAAAATAGTTTTCATGGGGCCTGGGAAGTAGCTCAGTGGCACAGCACCTGCCTGGCAAGCATGAGGCCCTGAGTTCGATTTCTGGTACCCCCCACAAAATTAATAAAAATAAAAATAGTCTTTAGTCTGCTGTTGGTTGAATTTATGGATGTGGAACCCACAGATATAAAGGGCTGACTGTACAGAAAAGTGATGGACTATGATGAAGGAAGATGTTTTTGGCCAGCCATGTTGGAATCCAGTCCCTGGGCACCAGACACAGCTAAGAGCTTGTAGGAATCCCAGGCCTGGAATGGAACCTGGTCACATTCAGTCATTTCCCAGCTGGATTCTTTGGATGGCCAGGCTTCCTTTATACCTCTGCTGCCTTAGAAAAGCATTGTAAGAAACTGAGGGGAAAAACATAGCCTAGAAACTGGCATTCCAGGCTCACCCTTTCACCAAGTTGCACCTGACCAACAATAGCGACGGTGGCGCTTCAGTCCCACTCACTAGGCCTCCAGCCTCATCTGCGCCAGCGTGCAGTGTTTTCATTTTTGAGTGAGAAAGGGGATATTGGGCTCCCCTCACGCACCTGTTCTTTGAAAAGCCAAAACAAGAAGAGTGAGGGTTCTGCCTGAGCCTCAACTCCCCCAGGGTGCATTTTAGGTAGGCGTGGCTACCTATGCACAGCCAGGCAAGGCACCTCTCACCCTCTGCAGAGGATTTACATTTTGGGGCTGGGGGTGTGGCAGAGCCTTGTCTAGCAGGGGAAAGGCCCTGGGTTTCATTCCCAGTTCCAGCAAAAGAAAGAAAAGGAAGTACACCTCTTCATCCATTCAGCAGTCACTGACATTTCTATTAAGTTAGGATAAAAGGAGCATGAGATTCTAAATTGGAAGTTTGAAAGAGGAAAAAGGCTTTACTAAAAATGTATAGCCCATTAGTAAAAACCAAAATCCCTCCACCATCTTGCTATAAACAGCCCAATAACCCCAGTCTGGTGAAGGGAACCAAGGAATCGAAGGTACGGGTAAAAACTAAGGTTCTTTCTCTCACTTAGCCGCCGCCTCGCTGAGCTGTCCTCGCACCTCTCCACAGCTGCCAGATACAAGTGTTCAGAGCGCTTCGGGGCTCCTCCCTGGAGGGAACCATTCATTGTCTCCTAAGGCCACTGCCCCATGGACTTGAACCCGGCTCCATCCTCCGCCATGGGAAGGAAAGGGCTCTTTTTCTTATGCAAGCAAACCTTCCTTTGTCGAGGAGAGAGACGGAGAGGATGCTTTACAGCTTTGCTATTGTCAGGCCCCAGACCATTGTTTTTCTGATGTTTGTAGCCCCTAAACAAAACAAGGCCTATCCTTTTTTCGCTTAGGCCTGTGACCGCATAAACATATGCCTGCAAAATACATCCTCAGAAATCATCCTTAGCCACTGAGTTCCATGGAAACCAAATGAGAAGAGATTAAGGGAGGCTGAGAGCATTTAATTTCTGATTCAGAGCCTGGGTTGATTTAATTCAGGGGGCCCTGATTTTATTTCTGCTGGGGCCTGGGATGAATCTGAGAGCTTACTTTCCTGACGGGGGTAATGGATAGATGACATCACTTTTACGACCTCAGGATCCCTTGTCCAATGGTTGGGAGAGCGGGAAAGCATTTCTAAACATAGCTCTTGGCTTGCCACTCTGAGTGCTGAAGCCAGAGTGCAGCTCCTATCTCCCTGCACTTTCCCAGGAACCCAAAATATTTTCATATACACAGCCAAACATTTTTTAAAAACTATCCTCCTACCCCCCCCCAGCGAACAGAGTGAATTCCCCGGAATTTATAGAACGGAATCTTCGGGGCTCTAAGTTTGAGACATGGTGATTGGGTGATGGCTCTGTGAGAGCGGGGACATTTTCCAGACCCAAATACGGGATTAAATGTGCTAGTGAGCAGCGCCGAAATGCCTCCGTCTTCTAAAAGATTGTTTGGGTGTGGGGTTTGCACATCACCCCCTCACTTAACCACAAGTGCTATTTCTAAATAGCCTTTTCCCAAAGAGTTGGGGCTGGGATGAGAAAGTGACGAGTGGGAGCTTCCGGAGCTTTTGGACTTCTGCCCTGGAGGTGGGCGTGAGAGAGTCAGGAGCAGAAAGCCATGGAGGAGGAAGGGGAAATGTGGGGCTCTTAGGTTCTGCGGCCTCTGTTTCCCCAAGTCCACCGGCTGCAGCATTCAGGGGGAGATCGGGCACAGCTGTGCAGCCCTTCCTGTTCGTCACCTACTCTACCCAAAGGCTGTGTCATACAATTTAGTTAGGAAACAAAAACACTAGCACTTCACACCCACTGGAGCAGCTGGAATGAAAAGACAGGCAGGCGCAAGCCCGAGGAGAAATCCAGAGCCTCGGAGGCCGCGGCTGGGAAGGTGAAGAGGTGCAGCTGCTTTGGAAAACATCTTGGCTGTCCCTCAAACGGCCAGACTCATCCTCCGACCTAGCACTTCCACTCCCCGGGACACTCACTCATTTAATTGAAAAACGTGCTTCTACACAAATACACAGGAAAATACGCGTCCTAGAACCACTATTCATAATAACCAGAAATTGAGAAGCCCCAACTGCCCATCCACTGATGAATGAATAAAAACTATGGTCCATTCATATGAGGAGCATTACTCAGTAGGAAAAGGAAATGGAGTACTGACACATGCTACCATGGACGAGCCTCGAAAACCTTACACTAAGTGAAAGGAGCTACAAGTGAAGATTGCATTAACATGTGAGGTGTGACTGAAAACTACGGTGAATGTTTAAATTCTAAATATGTGTTGCAATCACTAGTCATTCGAGAGATGCAAATTAAAACAACACTGAGATACCATCTCACCCCAGAAAGAATGGCTACTATAAAGAAATCAACTAATAACAAATGCTGGAGGGGCTGTGGGGAAAAAGGAACCCTTCTTCACTGTTGGTGGGAGTGTCGACTGGTACAGCCACTGTGGAAGTCAGTGTGGAGATTCCTCAAAAAACTAGGGTTGGAGGTCCCATTTGACCCAGCTATTCCCCTTCTGGGCATCTTCCCAGAAGAATTAAAAACATCGTACCACAGTGATATATGTGCACCCATGTTTATAGCAGCACAATTTGTAATAGCCAGATCTTGGAAACAACCCAAATGCCCATCAACTGAGGAATGGATAAGAAAGATGTGGTATTTTTTATACAATGGAGTACTATTCAGCCATAAAGAAGGATAAACTGGAGACTTTTATAGGTAAATGGATGCAACTCGAGAAAATACTCATAAGTGAAATAAACTGGACGCACATGTGTAAGCATCGTATTGTCTCTCTAGTATGAGAAACTGAAAGAGTAAATAAGATCCAAAATGTACAATAGACACAGTGAATCAAAAAGAAACTGGTCAATAGGAAAGAGAGACTGGAATAGGGAAAAGAAAGAAGGGAAAGGGAAAAAAAATTGTATATATATATAAGATGGTTAAGATAGATACACTACCAATTTTACTTAGTTCATTGAAGAGTAAGGTTTGAGCCAATAATGTTTGGACAATTGAATGCTAATGTCTGGTATCCTGAATAACTAACTTAAAGATAATAATACGTAATGCATTGACCATTGTTACCCTCATATTATGTTGTTTTGAAAATTTGTTCTTTTTTTGATTTGTTTTGTTTTTTCTTCTCTTTAAAATAAATAAATAAATAAATATGTGTTGCAGTGAAAGATACAGTGCCATGAATCCACCTCAGAGTCCTCCCCTCACTTCGAACACACTCATCCCATCGTTCTTGCCACTGAAGCAGCTCTGAAGTGCTCTTTAGTGTCTTTAGTTGCGCTGTGCTGGCTGCCTCAATGTCCTGAATTGATTGGGGACATTTCCCTTCCATGGTCATTTTGACTTTGGGGAAGAGACAGAAGCCACACAGTGCCAGACCCGGTGAATCAGGCGGGTGAGGACACGCCGTAATGTTCTTACGAGCCTGCCTTCGCTCGGATGGCTCTCCTAGCGGCATTGATTGTTTTGCTCATACCTCATAAAGACACTCGCAAAAGAGGATTTCCCACACAGCTCCAGAAAGTGGTAGGGATGATGGGATAAGTGTGCCCGAAGCAAGGGGAAGTATTTTGTGGAGAATTAATAGCAATGTGTATTTTACAGTAATAAATGTTTTCTAAATTTTAATAATCACTGTATATTTTGGTCACACTTCATAAAAGGTCCAGGATAGACAAATCTATAGCGATAAAAAGTAGATTAGTGATTGTCAATAGCTGGGAGAGGGAGTGAGAAGAAACAGGGGGCAACCATGACAACTAATGGGCATGGGGTTTCTTCTTGGAAAATACGACGAAAATATTCTAAATGTGATGAAAATATTCTAAAATTAAATTTGTACAATTAACAGCTGTACAATCGTATGGCTATATTACAAAACTATTGAATGGTGCACTTTAAATGGGTGAGGTGCGTGGAATATATATCTCAATAAAGTTTGTGTGTGTGTGTGTATGTTTTAACAAATACTGGCAAAGAGTTATGGGCCATCTAAAGAATAGAGCTTGCCACCCTGTCCCCACCTGGCGTTCTGATCACATATTGAGAATTCATAAAAAAAAAAAATTTGATGGATGGGAACAAAACATGTGCAATAAATTTACACCTCAGTTTGATTGCTACATTGGGAGGCAGAGGGGGATTGAGACTTGAAATAAGGATTAGTAGCTAAGAGCTGAAAAGGTCCGTCCATGACATAGAAACAGAGTTTGTCTGTTAACTGCTCACAAAACTCGAATATGTTTTCCACAAAACCAGAAAATATGGCAAATGGGAAATTCCAAGCTCACCCAGCCTTTTGCCCTGACTGCTGTGGTCTCGACTTTCCTGTCACCTTCTCAGCCTCCGTTTGGAATAAGTCGTTTATGGATCTCTTCAATTCTCCTAAAATCTGGCTTATGCTTAATTCTTCACTGAAGTCGTTTGATATTGGGCCACAACTGGACCAGGTTTGATGTTGGAGGTACGCTGTGCTACCTCCGGATGCTACCAGTAATAGATAACGAAACATCCAAGAGCAGCTTTTTAAAATGCCGTTTGTGCTTCCTGGTAGCTGACTTACGCCCGACATGAAGGAGTTCTGCAGCCGATCTTGTGGATGACGTTTTCTCATAGGTGGCAGTCATGGCACAGGCCAGTGGCTCAATGGATAACGCATCTGAGTGCGGATCCGATGGCCTCATGGTCACTGAAGGATTAAGGCAGGGTGTGTTAGACTGCACTTCTGAATGTGTGTCTGGTTCCTATAAATAGACCGTAGACTTGTGCGTGCCTGTGCTGTTTCCTACGTATTTATATACTTGCAAATTATGCTATACATGACTTTCAACTTAGTTTTTCCAAGTTTTTTTCAAGGCAATAATTATGTCTCAGAACATCCCAGCATCAGACAAAGGCATTTATTGATTTTTAAAAAAAATTCCTGTGTCTTAATCCAAGCTGTGAAGTTGGCTCTGAGAGCTGGGACAGAAAACACAGCAGTGCAGAGGAGGGAAGAGGAGACACTAACTGGACCGAGGCCAGAGCGAGGGGAGGAGGGGGTGGGGAGGTGCAGGGTCCCGTCTGCCCCCTCTGTCCCTCTGGGAACTCCTTGCTTCAGCAATATGTGCACCCTCCATGGTCAGCTCCCAGCCTCAGAGTCCTTCCCAGACAGGGAACCCTGGAACCAGGACTTCCGTTTCTCCCCCGGCATCCCCCGGGGTGTACAGTAGGCACCCAACCCAGCCAGGCCAACTCACCTTGTACTTCGACTCTTTTCACTGCAAATATTAGCCAAGGAAATCTGATGGGAGGGGAGGCGATTCAGGATGGGCTCTCACATCTTCCCACAAGTGCTAAAATGCTGGTCCTCGGCCTCTGGCCCTGAGGTCACTCTGCTCCATGACTCTCTAGTCTTTCAGTCCACAAAGGGAGTGGCAAGCCGCCTACAAAACCCTTTTTTTCTGTTATTTGCAAGAAAGGAATAGAGTGAGGAAAGGAGGAGGAGTCAGGAAGAAAAGTCTAGGTCACAAATCCTGACTGGTGTCATCTCCAGCTGCCGCACGACACTCCCTGGCCAGGCAGGTCACGCCGCCCCTCTGCATTGTGACCTCCTGCTCTGTCTGACGAGGGTGTGTGCACACTCACACAGATACACAGACACACATGCGCTCCCACACAGACGCAGTCACGCACAAACGTAAGTGTGCAGACACACACACGCATGCACACACACCAGGCACAGAGGCAGGGGGCTGGTGTTCCTGTATCACTGCTCTAAGGGTGCTAAATCCCTTTCAGCTTTGGTCACCGCCTCTCGGGTGGGACGTTTCCTTGGGACAGTTTGAGTTAGCAGCCTGCAGCCAGAAGCAGGGAGCGCTGAAGGGACTGGGTCGGCGGGGTCCAGCAGGCTTCGTACCAGCAGCGCAAGGGCGCTCGTGGTCTGTCACCCGTGCTTCCATGGGCTCAGAGACAGCCACCATCGCAGGCTCAGACTCCAGTGCCAGACCAGGGCCCTGCCGCGGACGCCCTGCAAGTAGTAACCCATGCGGGACCGCCAGAGGCCCAGGAATTCATGTTTATATTCAGGCATTTAAAAAAAGAAAAATTATAGCACCTTTATTGCTTAAGAAATTCCCAGACCATAAGCTAAATATATATTTAACCTTTTTCTTTTTAAAGTCATATTATTTAACCATAGAATAAAACAGTGCCTTTACAACTGTCCCTATCTGTTCCATAATTACAGGCTTTCACTGGGAGCCTGGTTCACAGCCAGCTTCCCCAGAGGGTGGGAGTCCAAGCCAGCGCAGAAGCAACTACCCTAACTCTCGCTTTTGTTTTTCCTTAAAATGCCAAAGCTATTAGCTAATGTGAATGGAAACATTATTTTCCGCATACTAATTTTTAATTTAGTTTCTCTCCCTCTTCTTCCTCCTTTCCTTCCCTCCTCCACTCCCTTCCTTGTTTTCCTTTCTCTTTTAAATAAAACTGTGTCTCCTAATGGGGTTTTGTAGAAAGGCAAGATTCTTTAGTATCCTATCCTTGCCTTTTTTCGTGGAGATAAAGGACTCATCTTCGAGGGTAAAATGATGCATAGTGTTTTATCTGAGAGCCATTACTCACCAAGAAAGAGTTTAAGTTTTAAAAGGCCAGGTGTGCTGAGGCTGGTGGTGGCATTGCTAGGGCCTGAGTGCAGCCCCCAGCACCACAAATAGAGAAAAGGAACACAAAAATGTTCTCAGGTGTTAATGGAAATGAATGCACAGGTCCACAGCAAAAGGAAAAACAGAATTAAGAGATGACTTAGAGAAACACAAGTTTTAAGATGGTCGCAAGAGTTTGTCTCATCAGTCGTGGGGTACACCCTTGAATTACCAGCTCATGATAAGTGCCTAAAAACACTACCCCCTGTGTCATTCATTTTCAGTACATTATCATTTAATCCCTGCCACAACCTAACGAGGTAGACCTTATTTTATTTTACAGATAAATAAATCATTAATTTGGTCTAAGGTCCTACAGGAAGTGGTAAGGCCAAGTTCAAGCTGAGGTAGGTGTATGGGAGGGGCTTCCAGACACGAAGGTGAGTTAGCAGGCTGTACTCTATGACTTTTCTGAAGATAACAAGTTAGACTTGAAGAGATAATAAATAAGTGCATGAACAAAGTGTGTAGAAGACAAATATGCCTCAGTAGCAACCATGATTTTTCAGGGGTATGCTATCGGAATGGCTTTAAGGCTCAACTTTCCCCTTCTCTTAACTGTAGAAGTAGCATTGTGACTGCACCTTCCCCTCTCTCTTATCTCCTTACCCCAGCTTGGAATCTCACCCTTTAATATAAAATCTGTGGAATTAGGATGCAGTGCCCTTCTGAAACAAAGTTAAAAAGAATCAACAGTCAGAGGTACCTTGGTGAAATCACAAAGAGTTGTAACACATTTAATTGAATGCTTTTCCCTTGAGTTCAATTCTGTACGTGGCCAGGGCTTCTGTAGAAAATCTTGGGGGAAAAAAGTGATCCGTTGCCCGATCTCTTGTATCCATTCTCCTCCAAAATCTTAGATGTGGAATTAAGTTTATCAGATACGTTTCCTTACAGCCCTTAAAATCCTAATCTAAACTTGGGATGTATCCAAAGAAAATGCCTGGTTGTTTTACAAGTTGCCCACAGAAATAGCCATTTCTCCGGGGTTGATATAAAATTGGACTTTTTTGCTCCACTGCGCAGAAACCCGAGTTCTCCAAGTTTTAAAGAGTTAAGAAAAGAGGTGGAATGTCTTGGGAATGCTGGCAGGCAGCAGCAACTCTCTTGCTTAGCTCTCTCGCCCTGGAATGCCTCTGGGTTTGCGCTGTTCCCTGAATTTTTCTTCAACCTGCCAAAGAAGCCGGCTGGGGTGCAGGGCATCCTCCAGGCCCGGGATGTGTGCGATTATCTGCCCACGGAGGTTCATCTTGCCCTGGTGCCTGGTAAGTCCCCAGACACAGGGAGAACACGTTTTGGTTTAGGAGCCTTCTGTGACCCCTTGAGGGGAAACAGTCTCCCGGGCTTTGGGGGCCCTGGTGAGGGGGGTAGGGTTGGTAGGGGGAGAGGAGGGCAAGAGGAAACAGTTGTTTGGACTGCAGTTTTTCCTGGCCTGATTAGCTCGCAGTGGTGTTGGAACTTTCTGTTGCTAAAAGAACCAGTGCTGTACTGGGGCCACGGGGAGCCCAGGTGCTGCCCATGCCGGGAGCGCGGTGGCTTTGGCGCTCCGTCGGGCGGGCCCATGCCCCCTGACTTTTCCTTGTGGGGTGAGCGGCAGTGGGGAAGGGCGAGTGTGAGCATCCTCACATGTCTCGGCCTCTGAGAGGCCAGCTGAGCCGGTGACACAAAGGCGCCCCTCCCACGCCCCCGCGCGAAGGGCTGGGTGCCCTGAGCTGCACGGTCCGCAGAGTCCAGTGCTGTTTGCAGGCGACCCGAGGAAGGAGCCAGTGTGTCACACAGATGAGCTTGCTGACCTTGGAGAGGGGCAAGTGCTTCCAGTCTTTCAGTGAGTGAATGACAGAGGCCTGTGATTAAAACCACCGGATTCCTGGCCTCAGTGACAAAGGATCTCGTTCCACTAGTTCGTGTTTCCCTCCCTCAGTGTGCATGCGTGTGTGTGTGCGTGCACACGTGTGCATCAGTTTCAGGGGTGACCAGCTGGTGAGGGCAGCGTAGCCATGTGGGAGAGGAGCACTAAGCTGCAAAACCGAGCCTTTTCCTCACTTCCTCTCTTTAGTGATTTACACAGGGCCCTCTGAAGCGAGGCACTTGCACACAACCTAAGTCCAAATCTAAGGAAAACAGAGAACGGCTGTTCTGAGTGTTTCGTTTTTGTTTGCTTGTTTGGTGCAGTGCTTGGGTTTGAACCAGGGTCTCACACGTGTTAGGCAAGCGCTGAGCTGCACCCCAGCTGGGAGAGACATTTCTGCAAGAGGCAGCACCTCCGAGTAAATGGGCTGAGGGTCCCGAGCGCTTCAGAAGTGGAGGACAAGAGTGTCAGTTCCTTCGGCCATTGGCCCAATTGGTGGCATTAAGCCATGTCCCTGCTTGCCAGGGAGACACCAGTCTTGATGCTCCAGCCCTCCGAAGAGGGGCTGGCCTGATGGGGGGCGGAGGTGAAGGAGCCAGCAGGAGCACTTTCCCTGAGGGGCAGCGCCGAGACAGTGCATGGTGACCTGCTTGTTTCATTAGGGCAGCTCCAGCCAGCCTGGCCTCTCTCCTTGTTCGCTGGCTCACACTGCACAGCCTGGGGGCAGGCAGCATGGCTGGCTTTTGTATTTTTAGGTGTAATTTGGCGGGATATAATCCCCTAATGAACTGCGATGTCTAAACAACCCAGGACTGTGTAGAAATCCGGCACTGAAGGGACACTGAAGAGACCGGCCGTGGAGGCCACACCCAGGGCGCCCTGTTGCTTGTGTAGACAGGCAGACCCGCCCCCCCAGGCCCTGTCCCCTCTTCTTCATCCACCCAGGGGCAGACAGGGTTTCTAGAGATGGGATTTTCCCAGAAGTCTTGTGGCCAAAGGCGTGTGCCTGTAGTTCTACTCTAAACGGCAACAGTGTCTCTAATTGATGATACATAAATCTTCCCAAATCTGACAACCATCCAGAAGTTTTACATAATATTTCCAGGGACAAGTTGTGAATCTGAAAGAATTTTAGAAAAAAAAAGAAAATCCCCACTGGGAGATTCAAGCAGCAAGAGGGTTGGTGTGTCCACTGAAGCATTTCTAAAACCTTAGTTTAGAGTCGCGTGTCCCCCGCAGTGTTGGGTAATTACTCGGCTGTCTTTCCAGGTCTTGCTGTGAATCCTCGCGAGTTTTGGGGGACCCAGCTCCCTGCCTCTGCATCCTACTTTTGTTTCATCTTGTTGTCTTCTCTTGGGTCTCATCAAGTCACATAAAAACTAAGCTTCAAACTCAAGGAAGAGAGTGAGCCAGGGGACAGCTGGTACTTGCAGGCTAACCACTCCTCGTACTTGACCTTGGTCAGTCTCAGCCAAGCCGGCTGGGTGGCCCCAGGGGGCCAATGCCTATAACCCACACGGCCTTGATTGCTGCCAGAAGTATCCCACCGAGTCTGGAAGGCAGTAGCAGGTCTAGGCTGGTGAGCCAAGCTGGGAGGCCAGGTTAACAACAGGCCCAGGGAGCAGGCTGCAGAGCCAGGCTGAAGGGTGGGAGAGGCAGGGAGAGGCTAGAAGCAGGGCCAAGGGTGAGGTGAGTGTGCTGCAGCCACGAGTTACCTAGTCCTGGGCAGCTCCTATCTGTTCCCCTCCCTCAAGTTCCGCTGGCCAGCAGGCCTGGTTTAGAAAGGACACTTAAAATAATATACGGACCCATCTTCACTTGCTCATAGCCTCAAGGGGAAGAGGCAAGGAAAATAATTTAGCCAGTTGTGGTGCAAACACTCTGGGAGGCTGAAGCAGGAGGATCCCAAGTTCAAGCTCAGCCTGGGAAACTTAGTAAAGTAGGAAGATCCTGTCTCCAAATGTAATAAATAAATAAATAAATAAGTGCTGGGGAATGTAGCTCAGTGTGAAGGCTCAGAGTTCAATCCCCAGCACCAGAAAAACAGCCCACAAATTGTTGCATTTCAACAAAAGAGGTTTTGACAGAAGCGCTGAGAATAACGAACTTTGTTCAAGGAAGACTGTCCAAAAAGTACTTAAATCTCTCTAGGCTTTTGCTTTCTCCATTACAGAAAGGGGACAATGGCCTCCTAGTCAGGGAATAGAATGAAAGTATGTTAAAATATTGAAGAATATACCAATACATGATATTGTAGTATACTGTACTCCTACTGTTATTTATCTTGGGAAACATTCATCAAGAGTGCACATATGTATCAGGGATAGTGATGCGTGGCCATTTATGTATTTTGTTTAGGCAATATTTCGTGGTTCGCAGTCTCTCCGTTGGCTAAAGTGATGGTTGTCAATCTCCGGATGAGTTTTAGTTTCACCCAGAGAGCTGCTAAAAACACCCACCCCTAGACCTGACTCCGAGAGAGTCTGCTTTTATTGGTCCGGGGCCTGAGTGTTGGATGTTTTAACAGGGGGCGCACATGTGCAATCTAGCTAGGGAGCTTCCCCGTACAGCTGGGGAGCAGGGAGATGCTTCAGCGAAGCCCAAACAGACAACATCGGAACTGGGTGGCCGGAGGGCGGCGCATTTTTAATTGCCCTGATTTGATTGGTACACATTGTCTGTGTGTATTGAATTGTCCATGAGATTATCACACTGAGTCCCATAAATGTGTATAGTTAAAATCACAATTAATAAAAATAAACACACACACATATATATAATGTCATGAACCCCTGCCTTCATTTTAATGAATAAGAACATCGGACGGTCTGTATTTTTAAAATGTGATTCCTGATATCAGCAGGAATCACTGATTTAGATGACTTCTGACTTAAACGGTGTTTGGCTCTCAACTTTTTGACTTTACAATAGTTCAAAAGTGACACATATTCAGCAGAAACTGCGCTTTGAACTTTTAATTTTGATCTGTACCTGGACTAGCGCTACGTATCAATTTTCTCTCCCAGTGTTGGTCAGCAGCAGCAAACCCAGCTCCCAGGCAGCCCCAGGATCCCAAGGGGAAACAACCAACCCTGCAGCAGACCGAGAGCTAAGCTGGGGTGTTGGGGTGGTTAAGATGTCATTAGTGCCCTTGCGGCTGATGATCAGAATGTGGCCCCCGTGGTCAGTCACCGAGCATCAGTAGTGGACACAGCATTAGGGGGCACCTAGAAATGAGAGCCATAAACAATGACTTGCAAGAGGATCATGGGATCCTGACAGAAGGGTGTCTTTCAGATTCACAACTTGTTACTGGAAGTTTTGTGCAGATTTTAGAAGTACTGTAGAATCTGAAAGATTTCTGAAGTTTCTCCTAGGTGTGATGTATTGTGGAACAGCCCTGCTGCTAGGAGTTAAAGTAGAGGGGCACCCTCTAGACACAGGAGTGGCAGGAGAATCCAGTTACATTCTATTTCCTTCAATAAAGAAAGAATTCATCCGATGCTTTATAATTACATATGCTGTACATTATATACACGTCTAGTGGGGAATAACTCCCACCCCTCCCTGAGGATTATGCCAACTACACTCATAATTTCACCGGTATGACGATTGGAAGATTTCTCCACGTGCTGGATTCTGGCTTGTGGTGTTTTTAATCTTATTTCTCTTCTGCTCACCACACGACTTCACAGCCAGTGGCGTGAGATGCAGTCCTCTCGCGGTAAGCTCGCCAGCCCCACGTGGGTGATGCAGAATGAGCCAGAACCTGTGGCCCAGGGCTGTTTCCGGAAGCCATTCCCAAACTGGCGTGGCTCCCAGGGACTGGTCTGTTCATATTCCAGACCAAATGTGTCCCCTCTCAACTTGGCTGAATTCCCAAAATGCCCATGGAAATTCCAATGTTATTGATCGAAAGGGCGCATGTCACACAGGGGAAGTAAAAGTGGAAAGGGATATTAGTCACACCTGATGACAATGAAAATACCTCACTTTTGCAAAAATGATCACACGAACACATGGCTGGGAACTGGCCGAGACGAGAGACACCACTAAGTAAGAACCTCGGAAGTTTAAGCTTCCTGAGAAATCCACTCCTGTGCCCTCTACCATGAGCCTGGCCCCACCTCGCTCCTGGCTGTGCAGTTCAAACTATAAGAAAAACAAAATAAATAGGATGAAGGATCTGAATTACTGGCCCACCATAAATTGCTTCTGGTCTCAGAGATGTGGAACACATATGTATGGCATATGTAAGTCTGCTTTAGATTATTTTTTTTAAAGTTGGATGCTGTTCCTTTTTTTTTTTAAGTTCATTTGGAATTTTTTTCTCCCTTTATAGAAACTGCACCCCTCATAAGAGCTGTAAACTTTGCTTCTGATTTTTATTTCCCAGTGCCTGCTGACAAATCCCCAAAGGGGCGGCTGCCTCGCTCTCCCCTCTGCCTGGCTTCAGCACACATGCTCATCTTCTTCCAAGACGTGTGGTTTTATGATGATCTCAAGCTGGTCCTCATGGCTGCTTCTAGAAGGACCAGTGGCCATTGTGACCACCCGAGGGTTAGGAATTCGGAGAGCCCCCAGTCTATACAGCAGCCTCCCCAGGGCTCTCACGCTGGCCCTTTGCACAGCACGAGCCAGGCCTGCCGGCAACAACCTGTGGACATCACATTTCCCACCAAGCAGCAAGGCCTTATCACCCTCAGTCAGGGCTTGGAGTCACAGAACAGTTTACATGTTTACTTCTGAGCAGCAGTTGTGCTTCTGAGACTGAGAGTTTCTAGAAATACGAGGTACTTGGCGAATGCAACCCTACCAACCATCCGCACCAGTAGTTAGTGTGATGTCAGTGGTCGGCTTTCCTAAGGGCAAGCCAATTCTCTAAAGCCTGAGATTTCTGGGCTTCGCTTGCATCTTGTGGAATAACTGGTATCACCAATCTGGACCAGAGCAGGAGGCCATGATTCAAGTAAATGTTCCCACATGCGGAAAGCTGGGCTTTGATTCTCAATTTGCTATTTCTGCTGCTCCTTTTCGTCATTTCGTTACAGCAATGTATGTTTTCAAACGGCGAGGTTCTTTGTATTATTTAATACCTACATATGGCTTGAGCCTCGCCCGTTCTCGGAAGATCTGTAACATGTGCTATGCTTGCGGGGGGGAGGGGTGCTCCAGGGAGAAACAATTAGCAAGTTTATTAGATTTCTGTATCAAGTCTGCACATTTGTTTGTTTTAATATTTTCAGCCACCTTTTAAGGCCTTTGGTGCCTGTCAGTAAAGGACGGCGTGTTTGTATTTGCACCAGTGTGTTTGAATTTCACACACCCTGTGTTTTGCAGCAGTATTTGATGTTGACACAGAATCACATCTTTGCGTTAGGACTGAAAACAAATCTTTCGTTCCTGGATTTTTTTTTTTTTTTTTTCTGTCTTTTGGAGACAGGGTCTCACTATGCAGTTCGGGCTGGCCTTGAACTCACTTTGTAGCCCAGGCTGGCCTCGAACTTGCAGTGATCCTCCTGCCTCAGCCTCCTGAGTACTGGGATTACGGACATGCACCACCACACCCAGCCATTCTTGGATTTTTGAATTATTCTGCCATGACGGGGACAAGAAACAATGTAATAGTTTTTACTTCGTTTGTAAAATATTTTTGACCCTGACATAGGGCTGTTTTCATCTTCCTTCAAAGGACTTTTCTTCATTCTGAGGAGAAAATAACACTTTGCTCGCAAGTCTGAGATCAGCGTCCAGGGACTGCATCAGCCACACTCATTTGGGCCTGTCCCTTTCCACATTCGATGATCTACCACCAAAGCAGAGGTTTAGCTGCCGATGAACATCTGGCTCGTGGGCACAGGGAGGGCTCTAAAGCTCTGGGTCCACGGCACTCTGTCTGGTTTAGTTATCTCATCAGCAAAGGAGCAGCCGTACTTTATTTTACATGCATGTGGTTTGGGGTCTCCGAGTGGAGTTGATGATGATGGGGACTCTAATTGCTCTGCGATGGCCCTGGAAATTATGTAACCCAGTGGAGAGGCCATGGGCTTACCATCCTCAAAATGTTCTATTCAGAAAATCCCATCATTTCAGAGGCAAGTGTCACACATGCAAGAAACCAGGTATGCATATTTTTGAAGAATTTACGGAATATTTTCAAATGTGTTCTCTTATTTTTTGATTCTCAACACCTCCAGGAGATGAGCACTGAAGGGTATCGGGAGGTGGCTCAGGGACCTGGTGGTTGCCTCAGCTAAGGGGTAGCAGCAGCTTCAGTGAAGACCTGTGTTTTGGGGTGATCGTCAGCTGTGGACGCGACTAGTAGTCTCTTTCAATAAGTTCCCTTGGAAGAAGAAGGCTGGCAGCCATGCAAAGTGAAGCATCCTAAATTCTATTCCTAGATTTCACATTTAGTCCAGGTATGGCATTTTCAGCTTTCTCTGCCTCTACTTCCCCATTAATTAAGTGAACGTTCATTCATTTATTTGTCTAATAAATAATTAATGAATACTTCTTTGTGCCAGACAGCATACTTGGTTCTAGAAATAGGATGGTGAGCAAAAACAAGTATGACTGTGTATTCTTATAGAGGCTCCATTCAGTGGAGCTTTGCTAATCCCTAGCCACTCAACATAGTTAATATAATAATTATGCAAACTCCCATTAAGACAAAATTGCAGGTTGATACTTTAAAGATAAGGCGACTGACTTCTGGCCTAAGAGCTAACAATAGATGAGTTGCTTTTTCTGAGATGCCAGGCAAGGCTTCTGGAGGAGGCAGAACGCGAGCAGGGATCTTGGCAGAGGTGGGAGGCGTAAGGGCAAGAATAATGTTGCGTATCAATCCAGAGTTGTGCAGCATACAGGACAGGGGCGCTGAACTTGTCAGGCCTAACATCATGGGTCCTTACTCAGTGAGTGTAATATGTTTTAAATCATTTACAATGACGTTGACCACGCTACTTGACTACCGGACATTCTCGACTGGGCACTGTCCTGACCACCCCTGGACCTTTGCAAAGCCAGCTGGCCTATTTTGGAAGCCGCCCCATGCAGCCTCCCATGGAAATTGTCTTCACTTTCAAGGGGATGAGCTCATCGCCACACCAGATGGGTTTCCAATGACTGATTATTGCACAATCTGATTATTTTCATGTCATGCTAATTCCCTTTGAAAGATGGAAACAGGATATGGGATCTCCTTACCATCTTTGTAAACTAGAGGAGCAGTTCCTAGTTGTGGCCACATGCTCTACGGACTGAGAGAAAGCACGCAATTAAAAACCTAGTGGTGGGCCGGTGAGATGGCTCAGCGGCATAAGCGCCTTCCTGAAAAGCGCAAGGGCCCGAGTTCTACTCCCGGAACCCACATACGAAAAAAGGGCTGGTGATATCGCTCAGCGGCACGGGTGCCTGCTGGCGTACGAGGTCCTGATGTTGACCCCTGGTACCCACAAAAAAAAAAACCTAGTGGCAATTCTGGCATAATGGTCCACTAATAGTAACTTTTTATTGTGCACATTAATCAATTTTATCTTAGAATACATCAATGAAAGTAACTTTAGATTCTATAAGAGAGAACCTGGAAATCAGCAACTTAACACAATAGAAATTTCATACTGATTCAAAATTTAACGCAATCTGGTTGGTAGTTACTTCATGGTACCATTCAGTGCCATCCTGTGACTCCCTCAGAGTCTCCATGTCCTTTCCACTTAGCTGACAAAGGAGGACAGAGAACTTATGAGCTTCAGTGAGAGACTTTCACGGATCAGGCCTGGAAGGGCTCGTCCCTTCCATGCATATCTCACTGGCCAGATCTCAGCCAGAGGACTGCACCCAATTGCCAAGTCCAGGCGGTAAGCAGCAGGCCAACTTATCCCAGAGTCACTGGCCTGGGGCTAGGGAAGTCATGGAGTCAGTGAATTAGACAGAGTAACCCCCTTTTATATACAGGGGAGATGTTCCAAGATGCCCAGTGGTATCTGAAACCTCAGAGAATACATATGCTAGGTTTTTTTCCTATCCATATAAACCTGTTACGGTTTGTGTCTGGATGTCCCCCAAAGCCTCAAGAAGTTATGGGGGGTGGGTTCTTCAGAGGTGGCTAAGTCCCTGTGATTGTGATTGGTTCATTGTCTAGTGCTGGGATTGGTGGTGTGAGTGCTACACCTGCCCTAGGGCGGGTAGCCTGCATACAGTATAAGGGAGGAAAAGAGGCTTGCTCTGTCCCCTTTGCTCTTATTGCTCTTGCTGTCTTCTGCTGCCTTGAACTCTTGTCCCTCACTATGCCACCCTGCCTTGGAGCCAGCACATTGTGAACTGAAACCTCTACAAGCTATGAGTTAAATAAACCTTTCCCCCTTTAATTTTGGGTGTCAGGTATTTTGTCTCAGTAATGAGAGAAAAGTAACTAAGACAAAACCTATGATAAATTTTAATTTGTAAATTAAACACAGCAAGAGATTAACAACAAATAACAATAAAATACAATAATCCTGATAATATATCCTAATAAGTGTTATGTGAATGCAGTCTCTCTCTCAAAATGTGGTACTTAAACATTTTACAACTTCTCTCTGGCGTATCTAAATTTCCAGCACCGCCCTTCGACTTTGAGAGCATTATTAAGGAAATTAGGGTTACTTGAACACAAGTGCTGCCACACAAGGACAATGACTGGTGGGCAGGTAGGGTATGTAGCATGGACACGCTGGGAAAAAAGATAACTCATATGGGATGGTGGGAGGTTTTGTCATTTTGCTCAGAACAGCATACAACCTAAAACTGATTAATTGCTTATTTCTGGAATCTTTTATTTAATATTTTTGGGCCATGATTGACTGCAGGTAACTGAAACCAGGAGAAGCAAAACTACAAATAAAGGTAGACTGAGTCCCAACTCCTAGGCAATGATTCTGAAGACAAATTATTTACCTTTGGAGCCCAAATCTTCTTATCTGTAAAATGGAAACAGCAGCGCCATTTATTACATGTGTCATCCTTAGGATGGAATGAGGTGTTTACTTAAAGTACTTAGACCAAGACTGATAAATGATACATGCTTATCAACGGTAAGCACTATTATCAACTTATTCATTTGCTGCAAAGTAAAAGCAAATTGAAAGATGATCCCTTCACATTATCTCATGTAAGAAATGAGTGAGGATAACTGAATTCCAAAACCAAAGGAACTCCAATCTCCAAAATTAGCATAGGATTAGTATCACAACTCTGGTGATCTGTCTTTAACTTTCCACGGGAAATTTAGGGATGATTTTGATCGACAGTTGTGCCAGGAAGTAGGCTCATCCAAAGCTTCCAGGCAGGTGACTTCTGTATCTGAGGGGGCAGGGGATTCCCGATAGGGTGAAGTCACGAGTCAGAGGTTCCTAGACGCCTAGAACACTCATTCTCCAGATCCCAGAGGGCAGGGTGCCCCCACTTCTCCCCATCCCCATGTTGGGCTTTCTTTGTGCTTTCTAGTGCCAGCTTTGGTTCGTGATTCCCTGTTCTAGGGCAGGCCCTGGGGCTTTTCCATGGATCTGCTGGGCTTGGCCAAAAAATCTGTGCCTCATCCTCTTTCTTGGCCCAAACCAGAGCATAGGCCACCCCAGAGCATTTTCTGGGCAAGGGGAAGCACTTGTGGACACCCAGCCTTGGGGGGCAAATTTCGGCTGACACCACATCTGGGGCGCTGCTGCAGGAATGGCCGTGGAAGAGCCAGAGCTCGCTGTGTGCCGAGAGCAGAAGCCGAGGGCCTGGTGGCAGCTAGCATGGCCTCCTTCTAACTTCTATGTTATATTGAATTCACCCGAGACTAAAACACGCAGAGTGCTGGGGAATCATGCTATCTTGGTCCGGTGTAATCTCCTCCCTTCTATCAAAGCTACAGTTCAACTGAAAAGGAAATGACGTGTACAGGCCAGGGGTGTTCAGTTCTGATCAAGTGCTTCACACGCATATTAATTCTCCCAAAGATCCAGGGCCCAAGCCACTCTGACTGACGGCCCCATCTTAGGGGTGAGAAAGTGAAGGCTGATTGCGTGGCCCAGGGCGTCCGCGTATTTGTGGTTGCTCCAGATGGCTGGGTTTGGTAACTGGAGCCGGCACAGATGGCGTGAATCATCTTTCACCACAAGGGCTTCCTTTTCTTGCTCACCCTCGGCTCCCACAGCTGTTGGAGGAGAGAGACTGCCTCAGTCCCGGCGGTGGCTCACCGGGCACTGGTGTGTTGAGTGGTCCTTGAGCGAGGGTCCCCGGGTTAGCTTCCTCTGTCTCCCTCTGATGCTGGCTACCTGCAGTTGCCTGGTTCTCCCTTGTGTGGGGGCTGAGGGATAAAAACAGTGTTTTCCTCCCGCCCGTCTGCCTGTGAGCCTGGCATGCGCCGCTTTGGCCAAGTTAGAGGGAGCATGGTTACAGAAGGCGACGCTTACTGATCGCTCGATACACACAGGAGGGTCGGTGTGCGAGGTGCCTCTTCCATGGGACCCTCATCATCTCCTCCTGCCTTCAACTTTCTGGCTGGCCCGTATTTCCATGGCCATGTTCATCGTAATTTCAAGGGTCCCTGCCTTGCTGCTTTCTTGTGTCAGTCAGCCATCAAGGGTTTCTTGCCTGGGTTAGGGGTGGCAGGATGGCCACGCACACCAAAGCTCTGAGGCTGAATCTCAGGTTTAGCACCTGTTAGTTGGGTGGGTATTATCTTGTTACTTAACTTTTGCGCCACTGTAAAACAAGACAATAATGCTTCAAAATTTTATAGTAAGGAATGAGATGTTGTTATAAAACTCTGAGCACTGTTCCGATAGACAATAAGCAGTCCACAAAAGGCAGCCATTGCTGTGACTAACATTGCCATTTTATAGTCAATCAACCAACACTTATTGAATTATGGGCTAATCTGTGTCTTAATCCTGAGAGAGAACCACAAAAAGACCAGATGCATTGTTTGCTACAACTTTCAACAGAGCTGGGTAAATTAGTCAGCCAAGTAGGAAAAAATAAGTAGTGACACATAGCAGTAGCTGATGAGCTGAGTGAAAAGTTTGGACAATGCATACTGGTGGATTTCAGAGGGAAGCAACAGGCGCTGAGAGCGCGTTCAGAGAGGAAGTTGCAGAACAGACAAGATGCGGGGCAGGGTGGGTTTCAAAACAGGAGAACAGGGCAAGCAAAGGGAAAGTGGGAAGACAGAGCGGCGCGTTCAGTCACCACGCAGCGTCAGCTTCGAAGTGACTGGGGAGAAGTGGATGGGGAGAAAGGGCTGGGGCCCAAAAGACAGAGGCGCACAAAGGAGTGAACCAAAGCAGCCTCGCTGGGCCCTGCGAACTAACGCTGCAGGAGGAGCAACACCGCAGGCCCAACGCCCCGCGGTTCAGCCCTCAGACGCAGCTCTCCCCTCACAGCTGTGTTCACGCTTCCTCCTTCGCCTTGGACTCTGCTTATGCTGAAGTAGTAACCAGAGAGGATGGGCGAGACGCCAAAAAGCGCCTGCCTGTTTGTTGAAACTTCAGCTTTGAAGGCTCCACACTGCCTTCCTGCACCCATCTGTCCACCTCAGAGCCCGGCAGGGGAGAGGCCTGGCCCCGTCCTTGTTGTCCTTGCTCTCAGGTCTGGGTGGCCCTGTGCGTCAGGGTCCTGGCTCCCGTCAGGACGTCCTAAGCCAGTGATGGGACGAGAATGTCCACAGTGAGGAAGAGCGAGTGCGGCTGGAGGGCAGCCGCCCTGAGGGGAGCTCACTGGGGACCTCGGTTTTTGGAAATCGCCTGCGCTTTCTGCCCCTCCCAGGCATTTGTGAAGGTCAGCGATGGAGAGTTGCGTCTGTGTTTTGTTTTCTTATCTGATCTCCCCCTGGTCCACAAAATCCTAATGCTGCTGGAAAGCTCAGTTCATTTGAATCTTAAAATTTGCTGCTAATCTTTTAGTCAGTTAACATGCTCCCTGGGAAAAATGCACAACCATGCATTCATGGCTTTTTCTTTTTCTGTCTGGCATACTGGAAATGAGCTTCCGTACCATCGCTCCAGACTGGTACAGGTCCTCATGCCAGCTCCTCCACCTGTCCCTGCCGCTACTTAGCAGTCTTTAGCTTCAGTTGTGTCTTCTGTAAAATGGGTCAGAATCCATCTCATAGAGGCTGGTTCTGAGGATGAGGAAGCAAATAAAGGACTCGGCACATCACATCGCACACACGAGGTGCCTAGTAAATGGCACTTGTTTCATTATTAATCCTTTATTCATCACTGAAACACTCCAGGGAATCTGGCTTTCCTAGGAAGGTCCTTCACTGCAGCTTTAGACATGAATTTGAAAGGCTTGAAATAAAACTCACCTGGATATTTTTCACATGCAATTTCAAATCAAGAATGGGAGACCACAGAAGTATTCTTGGTGCACACTGCTCCACATGTAACACCAGTGTCCTCCCTGCTCCCTTCAGTGTGACTGTGACCGGCCCCAGCCCCTCCCTGTGCTCATTCTGAAGGCTGGGCACCTCTGTGTATGGAATGTGGTTTCTCTGTATGGCCTGTAATAGGCTAGAAATTCCGAAATGAAGTGGACCCCAGTGGGGCACAGGCTCTGCGTTGGTAAATGGTAAATAAGCCTTCCACCCAGCGCGGCCTCGGTATCACAACATGCTTTTGATTATGGAGGGAGCTGCAGGCCCAGAGGTTGAGGGTCAGCGCCTAGGCCATGAGAAGGGTCCATATCACAGCTCCTCTGCAGAGCGGAGACGGCTGAACCAGTGGGAACCTGGCCCAGCCGCTGTACGGTCAGCCTCAGCAGCCCCCGGCCTCTCTGCACTCACACTTCAGTAACCTGGGCAGGAGCAGGATGGGTCACCCATCAAATGGACACTTAGAGCAGAATTATTAAAATCGGGTTGGGTGAATACCTCACCTTACACAATGGAATATGATGTATGCTTTGCTAAGATCTTGTGACATTTGAAAAATGGGGCCTGTCTGAAAAAAGAAATGTGTGTCCATGGCTAAAGAAACTATAAAGATGATGTGTCCATGATTTCTACCCTACCTGTCATCCAAAGCATCACCGATTAAAGTATAACAAGAGTCCGGTTGGTGTGAGGACCCAGGCGTGAGTGTGGTGCTCTGAAAGATGGGGTACAGGGTACTGTACCCAGCCTGCGGGTCTTGGATGAATTCAG
Source organism: Erethizon dorsatum (assembly GCA_028451465.1). Taxonomy (NCBI): domain Eukaryota; kingdom Metazoa; phylum Chordata; class Mammalia; order Rodentia; family Erethizontidae; genus Erethizon; species Erethizon dorsatum. Next base: position 70,818,089 of record CM051834.1, read on the forward strand.
GGTGCTACCTTGGAGGAGCTCTGCTGGGAACCCCAAGTCACAAGGCCAGGCAGCCAGGAGCAGGGAACAGGAAATGCCCTGGTGGGCTGGGAAAGCAGAGTCTAGAGCTGATGGTGCTGGACCGTGCTTCTCATTTTGCTCACTCCCCCATTACCTGTACAGCCAGAGCCACTGAGTACAACAGGAAATGCTGATCTGAAAGAGGGGCTCCCCTTTCCTTGATTTCTATACAAACACAACCCTCACACACATCCCCAAAGGGAAGCAGTGAAGGCTGAGAGGAGAACTGAAAGCTGCCTGCGTTGGTCGGTTTCTGCTCTGCTGCCCTGCAGGGCCTGCTGTGTCCCTCACGTTTACTTCTGGTTAGTTTTGTGTAAAGGAAGAATAAGGACCAGCTGGTGCCTTAAAGTGAGTTTCTGTAAAGGTAACTTCCGGTGTAATAGCGGTTGTGCTGACTTCTTACACAGTCAGAAGGGTAAAAATATTTGATATTGCACAGGTAATGCCAGTATCAGCTCTGTCACTTTCTTGGGTGAATCATAACTGTAGATCCATTTAGCACAAGGAGGAAAAAATAGGAAATATTACAGGAAAATGTTCAGAAGTGAATGGTGATGGGAACAAAAGAAGGATGCAATGGGGGACACACTGCTCGTGCAGAGCCGTCCCGGCTCCATGAGGGAACGAACATGGGTACATACAGAGGAGCCCAGGGAGGAACAGGCACCTTCGGGTTCCTCCCATGTGCCAAGGCCTCAGCTGTCCATCCCGGGGACTCTGATGCCACCCTGCCCGCAGCCCAGCCACTGATGGGCGCCACCATTCCTGCCTGTCTTCCTGATGAGGGCAACGAAGCTTTCAAGGTTACAGAATCTTGGCAGGGGCGCAGTCGGTGGAGAGCGCTGGCCTAGCAGGCGCAAGGCCCTGGGTTCCGGCCCCAGCACCATTACATACTCTGCAGCTGCCTCTCAAAGGAGATGACAGAGCTGATCTGGACGCTGGCAGACGCTTCTAGAAGTCACGCTCTCTGTCATCACACTGTAGCGGAGCCGTTATTTCTGGGTGGTGGAATTACAGGTGTGTCTTAACTTCCTTTTGTTTTTAAACAATAAACCTATATTACTTGAAAAATTAGGCAGCAAGAGGCATAAAAAGGGAGAAAAATACACAGTGTGAAAAAAATCGCACTTGAATCATCTTGGAGATGTTAAATTGAGTCAGGTTTATCTGGCTCTAAAACAGGCCACTTCCTAGTTTAAGAGGAGTATCTTCAAGAATGCCTTGAGGAAAAAAAAATCTCTAAAGCTTAGGGAAACAAAGAGAACAGATATTCACACCCAGCACTTCTCAGTAAACCTGTAGATGGTGACACCGGATCCAGTGGACCGGGGTGACACAAGCCGCTTCCCCTGGCCTCCCCAGCCGGCTCCACCTCTCTACCCACTTTTGCTGCCCTCAGCTTTCCTCTGTAACGCCTCCCCTCTGCGGTCTTCCTTTCTGCATTCAAACTCAGAACTCCCCATGGATCCTCAAAAGTACATTTTTCAAGCTTGCTACACTTGCAGCATCACACACCACTGGGCTCCTCCTTTTCCTAGTAAACGCCACTATCCCTAGAGTCCCGCACCGTGCCACCCCCTCCTTAAACTCTGCAAACTCGGCCTCTTTCCTGCCACCTCTGTTTCCTCGGGGCTCCGCAGTGACCTTCCAGCTGTCACAGCTGCAGCCAGCTCGGTTCTCCACTCTGCACCGGGGTCTCTGCGGTTTTGCTCACCGGGTGGCGTGGGGGCCCCGTCTCCACCGCGGCCCGTGCCTCCCCTGAGCCTTCACACTTCCCTTGCCAGGCTCTTTGGCTCCTCGCTGCTCCAAATGGGTAAACCCAGAGATGCTGCCCTCTCGCTCTCCTCTCACGATACACTCCCTTTGAATCGCAGAATTTTTTGAGTACCATGATGTTCTTGTCCATGACTCCCAAATAGAAGTGAAGCTTACACTCTGTTGGGCAAGAGAGAGGATAAGTAAACAAATAAACAAGACATGAGGAAGGGCTTCCTGCCATGAGGACGTCGGAGCTGAAACCCAGAGGATGGAAAAGAACAAGCCAAGCAATCGTCCAGGAAAACAAGAGAAAAGTAGGAGGCAGAGGGAAGACCGAGAGCAAAGGTCCTCGGGGAGAAGACAACTGGGCAGCCAGTTACAAGAAGAGAGAGAAGACGGCATGGCCAGAGCAGATGGAGACTGGGAGGCCGAGTCAGGAGGCCGCTCCTCTGCACAGTGCTGAGTCCCTCCCCACACTGGGGCCTCTGTCATCAGCATGGCCCTGCAATGGCCTCACTTAACCCACTGCAGACACCTTAAGTGAAAAGATCGGGCCTGCCCTGTGCCTCTCTCCTAAAGCACAACACGGTATTATATGTGTTCCATGTCAGTGAGGGGAACAATGGAAGACAAAAATGAAATCTGTGAAGATGCAAACCTTCCCAAATTGAAACCAGCCTTTGAGTCACAAATCAAGTGATGCCAGAAATACTATCAGCCAGAAACATCAGTCAACTTTGGTCACAGCAACTGGGGCCAGTGTCCCATGCCTCTAAGCCTCTGCCTGCTGGGGAGTCCAGCAGCCCCTACAGCCGCTGCTCAGGGACAGGATTTCGGGTGCATGCATGTTTTTCATCTCCACGGGCCGGCAGTGGGTGGCGGATTCCTGACACAGACTAAGTCAGCTCCAATGAACCAGAGGACTTTCCGGGGAAAGGGCCTAGTGCTGGGAAGTCAGTGATGCTGCTCATTAAAGAAATGTTTCCCAGACGCTGTGCTCTGTCACGAGAGGTGTTGACTCCTGATGACATGGAAAATGACGAGCATCTTATTTCATGCATTCCAAAGAAGAAAACACACAAACGTGAATGTCTAAATCTCATGCTCACTGCTTCTCAAACAAGATGCTGAGAAATCGCAGCGGTTTAGGGTGCAGCTTGGAGTCAGAAAACTTAAGATCACGTACCAACACAGGTGCATTAATTGACTGTGTGACATGGGTGTCACTTAAATACCTGAGATGATCAGCTTAAAAGAGCAAAAGTTTCCTTTGGCTCACAGTTGGCCCTGTGGCTTTGGGCCTGTGGCAAGGCAGACCCTTGGGGAAAATGGGTGTGGTGGAGCAACACCGCTCATATCATGGCCCAAAGCAAAAGAGAAGAAGGAAGGGGCTAGGCTCCCACAAACCACTCCAGAGCACGCCCCCAATAACATAAGTCCTCCCTCTAGGCTCCACCTCTTAAAGGTCCCACTACCTCCTCAGTAGCACCCAGCTGTGAAGCAAGCCTTTAACACATGAGCCTTTCAGGAACATGACAGATCCAAACTATAGCAGGGTCATTATCCATAAAATAGCAATTTATAACTCCTATCTACTAGGGTTGACATGAAATTCCTTTGCAAGTTATAAAGGATGTTACCAAACTTAAGTCTGAAGCTTTTGAAAAATCTTGGCAATATTCCTATCTTAATTATAAGGGACTGCAAGAGCACAATATTCCCAGAGTTCCTTTGGAGTTGGGCTGGCCCTAGACATGAGCTCCAAGGACCAGTGCTGTTTCTCCCCACCGAGACGAGTACACAAAGAAGCTCGACTTGAAGCCATGTCCTAATTACAGTGTGAACTAAATGGCTGTGCGCATGAGCAAAGCTGTGCTTAAAACGTTGAGATTTAGAAAGCAAGCAGAAAATCTCTCATTAACCCTGTCGCATTTTATCACCAGAACGTGACCATAGTTCTCGCAAATTCCCCCCATGCCAGGGATCAACAAATTCCCTTATCTGGGCATCAACAACAGAGCTGGCTTTACTGAGTTCATTGATTTTTGAAAGCAAAGGTCTTTAAAAGTGGTTACCTCCTAATCAAAGACCATTTGATGGTCTGTTTTGAATTGTATCCATTCAATAAAAGATGTAATTAGTACTAAAAATGAACACATTACAGTCACTGAGCTCTAGCAAATAGCCATACTTGGAGGAAACTTTAACATCTATTGCAAATGCTGTAATGACATTTGAATGATCAAATAAATTATTCCCATTCTCACTTTAAAAATCCTTTTATTCAACCAGGCATGGTGGTGCATGCTCCTAATTCTATCACTCTGGGAGACTAAAGCAAGAGAATCACCAATTCAAGGCCAGCCTGGGCAAATTAGTAACTTAGTGAGACCCTGTCTCAAAAACAAACAAGCAAAAGGCTAGGGCACATATAGCCCAGTGTGAAGGCCCTGGGTTCAATCCCTGTACTGAAAAAAAAAAATCCTCTCTCTCCATGGGTTTATCAATACTGCTGGTACCTTCGCGTCCTCTTTGCTGCCTGCTCCCATCAGACCCCATTCTCCCGTCTTGGGACTTTCCCTGTTCATGGCTCTGCCCTCTCCCCCAGCTGCAGCCTCCTGTCTTCACCTCCAATCCTTTTCACTCACATTGAACAATTTATTTGTCTGCTAAAATACAGACACCTGTCGTGGCTTCTGGTGGCCTAGTTAGGACCAAATTTTTAGCAGCAAAACCTTTTTTATATAGAATCATATACTGGATTCCCAAAAAATAAAATAGATTTGAAAATGATATTTTAACAGCATCAGTGTACAACATGTGTTTATTACAAGGCCGTTCAATGGGAACCGTATTTTGTTGCACAATCATAAAATTCTGGCCCATTCTCATAAATCATTGTCTACGAGAATGGAGGTACACAGGCCTGGGTATCTGGAAAGGCTAGTACAGTGTTTCCCTTGCTGACTCTGACGACACAAAGAATAATTAACCAAAAAGACACTTGCAAAAATTCAAATGGACCCCAGTGATAAAAATCTTTGGTCCAAGTTCAACATCAAGACAGGCTGGACCAGCAGCACAGGTCAAACACTGGTATAGCCTCCACTGTGATACGGAGTGGCAGTCAGCTTCCCACCACTGTGACCAAATCCCTGAGAAAAAGGAGGACAGATTTGTTTGGGCTCATGGTTCCAGAGGTTTTAGTCCATGGTGAGCTGATTCCATTGGCTTAGGCCTGTGGCCAGGCAGAGGCATCCTGGCAGAAGGACATAGTAGAGGAAATCTGTTTACCTAGTGGCCAGGAAGCAGAGAAAGAGGGAAAGAGCCAGAGAGGAAGAAACTGGGGACAAGAGAGAGTCCCCAAGATCATGTCCCCATGACCCACTCCCATAATTAGACCCCTCCTCCCAAGTTTGCTTCATCTCCCAGTAATGCCACAAATTATGATCCCTTCAGTGGATTAACCTTCTGCTAGCCCCATCTCCGAAGCCTTTGGGAGATATTTTAAATCTAAACCATAACATATAGAACTTAACTGTAACAAATGGCATTTACGTGAGTGAAAATAGTAAACATAGTATCTGCTATAATTTAAAAACACCGGACGACGGGTGAGATGGCTCAGGAGCGTAAGCGCCTGCCTGGCAAGCGCGAGGGCCTGAGTTCGACTCCCGGAACCCACATATGAGAAAAGGGCCGGTGATATCACTCAGCGGCACAGGCGCCTGCTGGCACACGAGGTCCTGAGGTCGACCCCCGATACCCGCAAAAAAAAAAAAAATTTAAAAATTAAAAAAAATAAAAACACCGTGTGTGTATCTTTAATGAAAACTAAAACCTGATCTTTACAGAACCCCCTAGGCACCTCACATATCCACAGTATCAGTTGGTTTGATCATTCAAGGCCTTGCCAACTCGGCTCCACCCTACCATGAGGAAGGCAGCGTGAGACCTCGGGCCATTTGGAGGACTCTGCGTCTCAGTTTCCTCTTCTGTTTAGTTGGCGCCAAGGGCAGTACGGTGAAGATGAAGTGCTCGGGACAATGCACACGGACATCTTTCTACTAACGTAATCGGTCTCCACTTCCATCAAATCCTCTACTCGTTGTTCCCTGAACCCCTGGCACTCTCTGGTCTCTGCGTTTCTTCCTAAAGCTTCCTTAGCCTGGCACGCTAAAGCAAAAGCAACCCCTCCTTCCTACCTAGCCTTTCAGATGCACTTTGACTGAAGGCTTCAGTGATGGGCTGGCATTGCCCATAATAGTTGCTCCTCCTCTGAGGTCCGAGGTTCATGTGCGCTCCTGAAGCCTTTTAGGCTTCCCTGCAGGAGCTTTCCTCTTGTTTGTAGGCATTTGTCTAATGTCTGCCTTCCTCCTCTCTGTGCCTCGGTTTCCATAAGGCAGGTCTGTGCTTCCACTGTGGACTGCTGCATCTTCAGGACAGAGCCAGGCAGAGGACAGACAGAGATAGAGAGGCAGGTGGATGGACAGGTGAATATATAGATACTGACTGACTGACTGACTGACTGACTGACTGACTGACTGACAGGCTGGACTTACCACTCATTTGACACATACTCTATTTTGTCAGTTCTTTTTATATGACCATTTTAAGTGGTCTATTCTGATTAATCACTCTGTTGATTAGTAAGGAGAAGGCTAGGAAAAGAATAGAATTCAGAACAAGGGGCACTGGCACACACCTGAAATTCCAGCTACTTGGGAAGCTGAAGCAGGAAGATCACAAGTCAATTTGAGCAATTTAGCAAGACTCTGTCTCAAAACTTAAAAAAAAATTTTAAGACGGAATGTAGCTCAGGGATAGAGCACTTTCCTTGCATGCATAAGGCCCAGGGTTCAATCCCTAGTACCACAAAAAAAAAAAAAAAAACAAAGAGGAAGAAAGACAAATTAGAGGGTATGCAATACTGGAATATAGTCCCATGGTAAAGTATCACTAAAAAAAGACACAGTGTAACTTGGGGAAAGTGAATTAGGTAAATACTGTAAACATATGACAACTACAATCTTTTTTAGGGTAAGGAAACACCCTCTGGTCCTCCCAGGGCCTCCGGCACTCACTGACTTGCTGACAAGATGGCGGCAGCAGACGTGGGGATTCTCGGTAAACACCACATCTAACTTCCTGGTTCTAGCTCAGCCTTCAACCTATCAGAAAGGCTCCTTGTGCTCAGAGTAGGCCTGCCTACAAGAGTGCAGCTGAACTCCTTCTTCTTGCTCCTGGGTTCCAGAAGCATTTGCCTCCGACATCACTGGCCTTCCCATGAATGCTGGGGCAAGGCAAGGTTATAAGCAAACAGGTTCCCTTTCCTTCTTCCATGTGAACCTGACTCATAGTTCTCGGGCCCACATTTGTTCCGCACTGGGGCAATCCTCTTTCCTACCTCCCTAAGCACCTCATGGTGCCTCAGTTACTCTGAGAGAGGAAAAGGCGAATTATCGGGCGGTGTAAACAATGCTTGGACTCTGATTTATGGCTTTGTTTTCAGCCAGATGAAGGTGAAACTGGGGCCTCTGACCCTGGCCTGGTTTGTCTTCTCCCTCAAAGTCTGCAATAATGGGCAAGGAAATGAAGGGTCAGCCGCTGAGTTCACTGGAAAAGGAGACAGCCACCGCAGCCAGATGCGCAGTGCCTCTTGCTGTGGCAATGGGGAGGTGGCAAGATTTCCTGGGGTGACCCTGGCTACATAATTGCATGGGCTTCATTAAATGATCTGTCAAACAGAACATGGAAAGTGTCCCAGCCCAGCTTCCAGAACACGCTGTTCAGAGGCAGAGACCAGTCCTCTGCAGAGCCCCACCCGTCTGCGTTGCAGACGGTGCTGCCCGAGGGACACCTCAAGCTTTATGACTACATATTTAAGCATTTATGAGACTTGAACTATGTTCTATTAAAATTTTTTTTTAAATGCAAGGAAAAAAAAATCAAAATCCTGGGCCTTCCAGCAAGGGTAATTAGCCCCAAATGTTTCATAAAGGGTTTGATAGCATTCTGGTTTTAAGCTCCTTTCCCAGCCCTGTTAGAAAGGGAAGAAAGGAATCTATTAAAAATTCACTATTAAAAAAGTCACATGACCAAACAAGCATCTGGACCCGTGTTCAGAAGGAGAGTAGCCGTGTGGACCTCATCTAAGGTAATAGGTTAAAATTTACGGCAGAGAAAATATTTGAGATGTGGACTGGGCTGTTTTCTTCACATTGACGAAAGAAATTCTTTTCTTTCTTCCCTTGCCCATTCACTCTACGCCTTCCCTGCTGGTCCTAGGCCTGGCATGGGCCTCCCTCTGGCGTGGGTCTGTTTCCCCGTTGGTGAGAGCCTCGCGGGGTGGCCAAGTAATAGCTGGAATGCCCACGTCCAGCCGGTGTTAATCCCGCCTGGAACCCGTGCATAAGTGTGGCTCAGCCTGAATGTGCCGCCCTCCGCATCCCCCTGTGAGGGCCGCACCGCAGGGTTCTCATCAGTCCAGGGCTGGCAAAGCCCCAGATACCCTGCGCTCCTCCTCGGAAGCACCAGAGGCCGCGTTCGTGTGTTGCTGTGCACGCCGGCAGAGACCAGGCTTCATCTGAATGTGTCTCCTGAGCTTTCTCGTTTTGCAGAAGGGGTGTCCAGAACAACCAGTCAGCAACCAAGGCAGCAGAAATAGCTAGGATGACATGAACAGAAGAGGTTCGTTTGTTTTTGTTTGTTTGTTTTGGGCACTGGGAACTGAACCCGCAAACTTCGCACTGAGCTATATCCCCAACCCTTTTAATATTTTTTTGTTTTTGTTTTGAGATAGCGTCTCTAAATCAACAAGTTTCCAAGGCTGGACTTAAACTTGCAGTCTGGACTTGCAGGACTTGCAGTCCTGTCTCAGCCTCCCGAGTGCTAGGATTACAGGTGACGCCACCACCCCAGCTCACAGGAGATTTCTGTATAGTGCCAAGTAAACACCTTGAATGTTTTTTCCATTTGAGTTGTGTAGTTTAGTTTATTAGTACATGCGTAGGGTACATACTGTTTGCATTCCTTGTGTGGAGTCAGTACACATCCATAACACATCTTAACTCCTTTTTCTATTCCCTTCCCCTTTCCTCCCTCCGCCTCCCTCCATCTCTTGATCCCTTCCATTTTTTGGACATGTGTTCCCTTCCTTGTTTGCAGTTGGTACATGTGCATAACACATCCTGATTCCTTTTTCACCCCGTTTCCCTTCTTCCCTCCCCCTCCCTCTACCTCTCTCTCCTTTGAGAACGATCTGTCTCCCTACTCCCTATTGTTTACTTTCTCTTTTGCTCTTTATTTTTACTGTGGGTTTCTTGTATAAAAGAAAATATGTGATATGTAAGCTTGTGTGCCTGATTTATTTCGCTTAGCATTATGGTCTCAAGATGCATCTATTTTCCTACAAATGACTCAAGTTTATGTCTCTTTATGATAGAGCAGTACTCGTTGGTGTGTAAATACCACATTTTCTTTGTCCATTCATCTGTTGGTGGAGTAGAGCCTGCTTCCAAGATTTAGCTATTAGGAGCTGTGTTGCTATAAACATGAGTGTGCATGGATAATTGTGATATGATGTCTTTAACTCTTTCAGGAAGAACCTAGAAGGGGAATAGCAGGGTCAAATGGACCTTCTAGTTTTAGTTTTCTGAGGAATTTCTGTACTGATTTCCATAGTGGTTGTACTAGTTTAGTTCCCACCAAAAATGTAGACTGTTCCTTTTTCCCACAGCCTGATGAGCATTTGTTATTATTTGATTTCTTGATTGTGGCCATTCTTTCTGGGTTAAAATGGCATCTCGGTGTTGTTTTAATTTGCATTTCTTTGGTAGCCAGCGATGTGGAGCGTTTCTTCGTGCATTTATTGACCATTTGTACTTCTTCTGTGAAGTGTCTCTTCATGTCACTTGCCCAGCGTTAAATACTGACTCCCGTGCAGGCCTTGGTACTGTGCTGAAGGATGTGTGGTTTCTGTCTCATAAAATACGCCTTCCAAAAACAGAAGCAGACAGCCCTGTTGGTTTTGACAGTCACCTGCTTCATGAGAGGTCCTGACCGACAGTCTCTTTAGATTTGTCCAACTGTTGGTTCTCTTTTCTGGAGGTGAAGGGATAGTCAAGTGCTCTTACTGATGATCCATGGCTCCTCCTTCACACGGTCCCTTTCCTGCCTGAGCAGGGCCACTCCCCTCCAGGCCTCCCTGAGTCGGACTTTCAGCAGCTGTTTATCCCAATGGCCAACTTGCATGCCTGCCAGAGTAGTGTGTGTGTGTGTGTGTGTGTGTGTGTGTGTGTGTGTGTGTGTTTGCAATACTAGGGATTGAACCCAGGGCCTTCACACTGAGCTATATCCCCAGCCCTTTTTTCATCTTTTATTTTGAGACAGGGTCTCACTAAGCCACTAAGTTGCCCAAGCTGGGCTCCAACTTGCAGTCCTCCTGCCTCAGCTTCCCAGGGTGCTGGGGTTACAGGCGTGCACTGCTGTGCCCAACTCCATAACAGGGATTTTTAAAAGCACCACTCATATTTGGCTTCAGCATTATCTAAAAAGAATGAAAATTGCTCACCTTATACATACACGTGGCACATTTTTGTTTTGGGTTTCTTTTTCATCGAATCATCTGTTTTGATGAAAATTTCATCTGGAGTTGGTGTCCTAGTCCTGATCATTTTGCCATGCTGAGGAAGCCCAAGGCTAACAGAAGTACACAGTGTGAAAATTCACCCCATAGCTTCAGGTGACTTCACACCATTTATAATTTGTGAAATTCCCAGTCTTTGTGTGATCAGCACATCCCGTGTCTTCCAAGGAAAACAAAAACAGAAGCTATTTCTTTTTTTCAACCTTTCTTTACCATCCAGAAGTCTTTCTGGTTGTGCACAGAATTCAGAATCTTTCTAAAATGGGTGTAAAATTCACTCTTTCTGGGCATCTTATAGAAACGTGCAAGGCTCATATCTGTTCAAATCCAAGGAGACCCTCAGCCATCAGTGTCTTCCCGGGCAATGTCACGGTGGCCTGTGGCATGGTGGCCTCTTAGGGATGCCTGAGGAGGGACCTCAGGAGGGCTTCCTTTGTTCCCATCAGTCCATGTCCTGCTCCCCTTGAAGAGTGTGTCACCGTGGAAGCGGAGGTGGTGGGGAGGGAGGGAGCTCGTCAGCGCCTTCAATGAGCCTTCGCTGCTTTCATTTGCAGCTGAATCAGAAGCTTTCTGAGTCATTTACCCCATCACAGAGCTGTCACAGCACAGAGCTGTACTCAGCGAGGAACTGATACCAGAGGACGGGGCTCTTCATAACAGACTGTCAGGAGAGCTTGGTACCACCCAGCACCTCGGGCACAGCGCCTGCTGGGTCCCAGCACCCGGGGCAGGCGTGCTCGCCTGGCGCCTGTGGCAGGGCCCCCCCAAGGGAGAGAGCAGGCATTATCACTCTGGGGTACCCCAAGGGTTCTTGCCATGGCCCTGGGTCCACTCGTGTGAGTACCGGCTGGAGTCGGAGGTCCCAGGCCAGGGGAAGGTTGAGCCTGCTGTGTGGAGGAGAGAGAACCTCCCTCCATCCCCAGGCAGTCTGGGGGGCTGTGGCCAGCCCCTCTCTGAGCATACACACTGTAACCCCACTGTAACCCCACCCACAGGGGCCTCCAGGAATCTGGAGCTAACCCGCGCGAGCTGCGCAGCGTTTTCCACCTCGGGTCTTCTGCTGTGGTTTCATTTTGCTTTGCTTTGCTGCTCTCTGTTTTTTACGTGTGTACTGACTACGCATACATCGTGGTGAACTAAACCAGACTCTTTCAAGTCCTACTATTCTCAGATGCTTCATGTCAAGTCCTTGGTCTCCTTTTCCCTCCTGGTCGTGAGCTCACAGGATCCTCCCAGCCGGCCTCCTGACTTTGCTGTCAGTGGCACCGCAGAGCTGAGACCCATGTGGCCCTGGTATCTGACCGGCCGTGGGGTCCCTGGTGTGCAGAAGCGCTCTGGCCGCAGCTGGCTGCAGGGTTGGCACAGGAGACATGAAAGGCATTTCTGAGCTGAGCCTGTGGGTAGGGCACAGGGTCCAACGCTTGAAGGGGCCAGGTGGATGTGCCCCATGGTGACACGGCTGTCCCCCCCATGGCATTCTGTCCTGGTCACCATCAGAGCCACTGTCCTCTCAGGGCCACCAGGGAGGAAAGCCAACGTGGTGTGCAGGGATGGCCACGGAGTCGCTCCTCTTCCAGGCTCACAGCTTGAAGGTTGAGAAAGAGAATCCTCCAGGCCAAGGTGGACACGGTGCAAAATCCCAGTTTTGACCCGAGGGTGTGTGCTTCCTGATGCTGGAGCGAGAGGTGGTGGCAGACGGCCCCCACCGCATGTGGGAACTCCGCCTTCTGAATATGCAGTCGGTGCCCTGTGGAACGTGTCACCCCAGGGACGGGGGAGGCCCCGCACACGCAGTTCCCCAGCAGCACCTCACGGCAGGGGGAGGCCAGCGGGGATGTGGACAGTCACAATGGCCTCAGCTTTGGTTGACGCTGACCCCTGGGGAAGCAGGAATACGGCCCGAACTTGGATTTCATCAAGCACGTGGGCTGTGGTAATGTTTCTCACTTCCTGACGCAGAAGCCCAGCTGGCTCTTGGTGGACAGGAGTACAACAAGTATTAAGTTGTTTTCTCATATTTATTTCAATCAAAAAGCTGCACTGCTTGGCCAAATAACTGGGAACTAATACCTTTTTTTTCAGTACTGGGGATCCAACCAGGGTACTCTAAGCATGAGCTATATCCCCAGACCTTTGTATTTTTTATTTTGAGACAAAGCCTCGCTAAAATCCAGGCAAGACTTGAACTTGCGATCCTCCTGCCTCAGCCTCCCTCAGTGCTGGGTTCACAGGTGTGCACCACCGTGGCCAGGCTGGAAACGAATGCCTGCATAAGCCTTACAGGTGTATATCCTTTGTGATTTACAAAATATTTGAACTGTCAGGATATTGAGCTTTGTTTTCCAAGTAAGGTGCTGAGATGAGAAAGACTTTTGGCTGCCAGAATGGGAAATCTGGCTTAACCTAGGCTATATACCAACTTCCCTTGCGACAATGACATTGGGGAAAAAAAAAAATTGACACTCTTAGAAATTGTAGGAAAGGACATATCACTATGCAGCATCATCGACTGGTCTGGTTGTTGGTTCCATGGACTAATTCCAGAGTTTTTTTCCACTCTATATTTAGTCATGCCTGTTGCTAAATTAGGAATATTTTCATATCATTGCCCTTTGACATAGGGACATTTTTCTGGGAGGAAAAAATATTCAGACTTTCACATTAATGTTGGGAAAGTACAACCCTCAAAAATGCGGCAGTTTCTAAAGTCAGAGCCAGCCAGAGGTTTATATTAGAAACAAATCCCACTCATTATGCCAGGGAAGCAAGTCAGGGGCTGACAGTTAAGCTGGCCAAGCTGAAATATTTCCTGAAAAAATTAGAGATCCCAAATAATGTATTACAGCTGTTACCTTATGAAAAATAGAGGCAAATTGGGTTTGGTAATCTCATGATAAAATAAGAAGTAGATCCAAAATATAGCTACAATCATGTGGTTCACAATTTTCAAAACCTCAAATGATCTCCAGGTTGGTTTCTCTCCTTAATCTCACTCTCCACTGATTAATCTCAGGACACTCCTAGCAACTCGAGGTGCACATGTTCCGGAGTTGAGTCCTCTACAGACTCCTCAGCCGTGCCTTCCCACGCGGAGGCCGCTTCCTCCTAACCCAGGGTTTTTCTGAGCCTCATCCTGGTGACCTTGGGGCCAGACCGTTCTTCGCTGGGGGAGGGGCTCTGGCCTAGGCGGGGCCCTGTGTTCTCAGCAACCCTGGCTCCCGCCCATTAGATGGCAGCAAAACCCCCACCTCCTGGCAACTAAACCCACCCCCAGATGTTGCCAGATGTCCCCCAGGGGTTGGAGAGAGGCAAAATCACCCCCAGATGAGAACCACTGTTAACCCCTTCCTGCCCAGTTCACAGCTCTGGCGAGGCTTAACCTGAAATTTGTGCTGGACGCATGTACCATATTATGATATATCGAGATTAGCTAAGAACAGAGCGGGAAGCAAATTAAAGGCATTATGAGCAAGATCTAGGAACACAAAACTCTTCTAGTATTGAGGGTGGTTAATAACGAAGTATATTCTGTGCCATTCTTCGAAGGTCTTTAAAAATTAGATTATTTACAGTGAGTGGTTTAGGAGCTAGGAGATAGGAAAGAATTCTCTTAGTCCTTTTTCAGACTTGGCGTTTGATTTCTTTCAAAGTTAGCAGAAAGGATAAACAGAAAGGTGTGTGAATGTGCACGAATACAAAGGAAACAGAAATTACTTCATCATTTTACAAGAGGTTTTCACCCTTCCTTTACTGGAGAATTAGGCATGGGAGGATGGAAGAATGTGCTTAAACGAGAAACGGTGGAGAATGAAATTGAGAGATTAGTGGGTCATTCATAACGTAATATAATCGAGTACAATTAAGAGATTTGCCTACTGATAAATGTTCCCGAGCACACGTAGTCCAACTGCTCTTCCATCCCTTTCCCTAGAAATGGATTTACAGATTGAAGAGCTGTTTAAATTTTAATTTTAAGTCCTTTTATAAATTTCGGTTTTATTAATCTCCATCATACATTATAATTTATGAGCACGGATGCCTAACAGGGCCTCAGGGTTCTGGCTCACAAAGGGTAATGAGCATCACTACTGCAGAAAAGCAGAAGGCAGCCCGACTGTGCAGGGGCCTGGGGGTGTGCTGCTCAACAGGAGGCGGGGGGCTGTAACCCTAAAAACCCCTCCTTGTGGGCGACCACATTTAAACCAACAGCACCCTAAACATAAGTTGACTGTCCAAAGGCATCTGATGTTTGAGGCACTGAGGGTTCTCAGCTATCTACACGCAAACCTGAAGTTGCTTTTGAGCTCCTGTGCATGGTTTCCCCTCGTCTCCTTCTGCTTGGCTGGCACGGGCAATCATTCCAGGGCCTCTGGAGAGCACCTCTGCCATCAGCCTGAGCACGCGGCCCGCACCTGAGCCTCGCTCTTTGCACTGCTCTGTCCTCTCTCCAAAGACCGTCGCCTTGGGGATGGCCCATGTTTAGTGATTTCCAGGGATGGGGGTTACTGCCAAAGGTTTGCAAAAATGTCAGCCGCAGGCAATGCTTGCCACCTGCCATTGCCACACCAGCCTGCCCATCTCGCTGAGTCCTTGAAGGGGCCACTGGTCTCTGTACAGCGGCTGGCAGCAGAGACCTTGCAGCATCGAGGAAGCGGACCACGCCTGCTGCAAAGAGATGTCGAAATGGCTCCTCGGTGGGAAGCAAGCTGCCAAGATGGTGCACGCAGGACAAGTGAGCAAGGTTTGCTTCGGCAGCACAGGTTGTTGGCACTTAGGTCTTCGGGACACAGCAACCCAAGCTCGCACCCTCCTCCTCTGTGAAGGGTGAAGAGCGTCCTAGTCCACTCAGGCTGCTCTAACAGAAAGAGTGTCCTGGACCGGGCAGCTGATAAACAATGAAATTATTTTCAAAATATTTGATTAGTGCATGTTAATTTTATAAAATACTGGGTTTTGATGTGGCATTTTCATGCACGAGCATAACTTTTTTGATCCTATCCACTTATTCCCCTCTCTTATACCCCACTCCCCCCTTTCTCCCTTCCTTGTTGAATAATAATTTCCATTCTACTCGCTTGTCTTTCCGGGCCTAGCTTATTGTGCTTAACATGGTGGTCTCCATTTCCATCCATTTTCCTGCAAATCACATGACATCATTCTTCTTTATGGCTGAATAATACCCACTGTGTATGCATGCCACATGTTCGTCATCCATTCATCCGCTGATAGGTGTCTAAGCTGACCCATGACCTGGCCATCGTGAGTTGTGGCACAGTAAACATGGGCGTGCAGGTGTCCCGATAGCATGCTGGCTTTAATTCCTTCAGGTGTCTGCCAAGGAGTAGTGTGGTTGGGTCCTTGGTAGTTCTGTTTTTTAGTATCTGAGGAGCCTCTGTACTGATTTCCACTCCTGCCAGGGACCTAGAAGGGCTTCTTTCTCCCCACATTGTAGCCACCATTTATTGGTGTTGTGTTCTCGGTGATAGGCCCTCTGACTGGGGTGAGAGAGGCTCTCCAGATAGTTTGATTTGCATTTCCCTGGTGGCCAAAGATAAGAACAAAAGATTATTGCTCACAGTTCTGAGGCTGGAAAGTCCAAGGTCGCAGCAGCTGTCTGTGGGGGACCTGCTCGGTGGCCCTGGATAGATGCCCATCTTCTCCCTGTGTCCTTGCTTCCCGGAAGGGCTAGGGTGCTCTCTGCAGTCTCTTTACGAAGATGCTAATTCCATCCACGAAGGCTCCCCCGTCGTGACCCAATAGCCCCCCGAAAGCCCCACCTCCTAATATCATCACCGTGGGAGTCAGGATGCCAGCATGTGCACTTGGGGTGCAGATGTTCAGTCTAGAGTGAAGAGCCATTCTTCTTGGTGCACCCCAAGTGAGTAAGGGTCTGACCGAGGGTCCCAGTTTCGGGGCAGAACAGCATCCTGGACAGTTACGACTCCACTACCCCTCAGCGACTTAAGAAGATGGCTGCTGCGCTGCACGGAACAAGGTGTCCAGAGGAAGCTCTTTCCTTCTCCTAAGCTCACAGCCTACCCACTCCCTGGAGCTTCCCTGGATGATACACACCTGCCCTATAGTTATTCATTTGCCAGTACCTCCTGGGTGGGATTATATCCACTTTCCTATGGCTGATCCACTGGAAGATCATATATATGGTTCAACATAATGGAGTCAGTGTTTGGACAAAAAAGAACCTAAAAGAATATTTTTCAAGCAGACACATTTCCTTGTGTATGCAGACTTTCCATAGTAGCTGCAAGGGGGCAGAGGAGGAAGAGCCTCCACTCCACGGCACTCTGGGGTGACAGAAAACACAAGGACCAGGGGCCGGCAGGCGTGGAGACCCCTTTCCCACCCACAGGTGCGTGCCTACCGGGACTCCTGGGACTTCCGAGCCTCAGCTTCTGGTCGGGGGAAGGAGTCAGCCGTACCTCAGGTGCTAGGGCTGCTCTGAAAAAGCAGTGCGGTGACAGGTTGAAAGGGAGGTGTAGCCAGGACCTGCAGTGGAGCTCAGCTGAGGGCTTTGGGGGGCTTCCCTCTGCTTCTGGGGCCTTGCTTCACTTTACCCCCCAAAAATAAATATCAGAGATGATCAACCCCCCTTCACCCATTCTCCGGAAAATACAGTACACCTGGTGCAACTCTACGCTTATCTCAAATGGTCCCCTCAGAGTGTCGGGATTTTCCGGGCAGTCACTGACCGTTTGGTTTGGCTTCTAAAACGGGGCCTGCTGCTCCAGTCTTGAGCTCGTGTGGTGCCACCGTGCAGATGTTTGTGTGTGTTGAGGCCTAACCACCAAAGTGATAGTATTAGAAGGTGGGGATTTTGGGCGGTATGGAGGTCATAGGGCTCCCACAAAAGGGGCTCCAGAAAGCTGCCTCACCTCTCTCCAGTGAGGACACAGCAAGAAGCGGCCTTTTATGAGGCTGACAGCCCTCACCAGACACTGAATCTGCCAGCATCTTCAGCTTGGGCTTCCAACCTCTAGAGCTGTAAGCAATGAACTCCTGTTGTTTTTAACACACCTCATCCAAGGTATTTTGTTATAGCAGCCTAAGGGGACTAAGCCAACATTTTCAATTTTTTTAAGTGAAAATAGATTACAAGGACACTTTCAAACACTGTTTTTCCAGCTGCAAAATTAAGCTCATCTACCTAGAACTCAGTAAATGAAGCGCATCCCTAGTTATTTGCTGAGAGAAACAGTTCAGACATTTTTCCAAATTCTGGTCTCCACGTGCTGAAAAGAGCCATACCCTGTGCTGCTGTGTAGCATGGTTAGAAGCCGGATCATCTACAGCTTCCTAGAATCTACTCCTTGTTCTAGCTGTCATGGGACTCAGATATGATAAGAAAGAAGATGAGTGTGTGTCTAAAACCAAGCTCTTTCTAGTCCTTGAAAAGACCTTCTTCCATATTTCTCACCACAAATGCTGTCCTAATCAGTTTTCTTGGAATAGAACTCCTATTTTTTCCAGAGTGTAAAATTTTAATTAACTTAATTAGAGATGCTTGCCAAATCCTGTAGCACTATTTTTGATCATGTCTTTTAGATCTTCATTCATAATAGTTTCAATGTTTCTTTAAAGCCCTTGGTTGATTCTGGCTGTTGCTATTTTTTGTGTAATAATCATAGAGCTGTCAAGGATGCTATATATCCCTGCACCTGGTCATGTTTCTAGATTTTTGTCCTGAATTTGGCTTCCCTCAGGGTCCATGAAAACAGGCTTCTGCCCTCTGTCTGTCCCCCACCTCCTTCCCTTTCTTTGGACAGCTTGTCTTAAGCCCTTGGGGATGTTGGGTCTTTTCCATCTGTGCCTTGAGGACCACCAGGGAAGAGACAGGCGGGAGGTAACCTGCACTGGGCATGATTAACCAAAAATCCACAAAACACCACAACTTCCTGCACGGAAAACATGCAGGAGACATTTTTAAATGCAGGCAATCTGACTTTAACAAAACCCGCTCTAAGTAATGACACGCCAGTGACAGAGCGACTCCTGTCATATCCTCACTCGGAAACACTTCATTCTTCTAAATAGTCAGAAATAGTTTTCAATTACAATGAAAAAGTCAATTACTTTTTTGAGGACTCACACATCCATATATTAAAATGTCTTATCTGCTGTTATTTTATGTGTATTATTCTTAATTAACTCAGGCTGTTAAATTCTTGAAAACAGACTCTTCTAAAAGCATGTGGTAGGGGCCTGGGGGTGTGGAAGAGAACTTGCCATGCGCATGCATGCGAGAGGCCCTGGGTTCCATCCTCAGTACTGCATCATCATCATGATAATAATAATAATAATAATAATAATAATAATAACAAAATAGAAGTACCTAGTGACCTTGGATGAGTACAAGTTCCAGAGTCACCCAGTGGCTCACGAAGGCAATGCACTCTTAAGCAGCGTTTGCAAAAACCCGGGGCCCAGCCCGGGGCGGATGGGCCAGGCTGCTCCATCTTTCCTCGTGGGACCCGAGCTGCCGAGAATGTTCCAGACTAGAGTTCTCCCAGGAGAGGCTGTGGGGCCCCGAGGCTCTGGGAACTGGGTCTTGTGAGAAGTGGGAGGGAATAGAGGCCACATGGCCAGGAGGACATGATTGATTCCTAGTTAAAATTAAAGCATTCGGGCCAGTGAGATAGCTGAGCGGCAGAAGCACCTGCCTGGCAAGCGCAAGGTCCTGAGTTCGACTCCCGGTACCCACATAAAGGAAAAAAAAGGGCCAGTGATATCGCTCAGTGTCATAAGCACCTGCTGGCAAGCGCGAGGTCCTGAGTTCTACTCCTGGTACCCACATAAAAAAAAAAATCAAAGCATTCATTAAGCAGCGCGTACTTGCTGTGCTAGGGGACAGGGAAACTGAGGCAAAGGAGTAGACCAGGCCACCACTTTCACAAAACGCAGAGTTAGTGGTGAGTGCGGACAAGAGGTTTCCCTGTGGTGCAGTGTAGTTGGGGTTAGGGACTGATTTGCCGCTAACGTCATCTTGCCATCCCTCCCTTTACATGGCCCCCACCTGGGGTCTAAAGGTAAAGTTTTAGAAAGCTTTCCAGGGAAAGGTGTAACTTAGGCTTTGAGAGTCTATGCCAATTAAAGGCTCATTTACCTCCTTTTAATTCTGCATTGTCGCGTTCCCATTTAAGCCTACTTTCCCTCCAACAATGATTTCCCCTAACGCTGCAATCTATTTATCTGCCTCTTTCCCCATCCTTTCGGAAATGTCTGGCAGAGACACTTTGCGTGGGACTGAATTTTGCAGTCGATTAGAGAGAGTCATCTCCTACACAGAGACAAACCACACTTCACCAGAAAACATCCCGGGGTCCAGGTGCCAAGCCTCCAAGGGCGAGGCTGGTCCCATGGGGACAACAGCTTCTTTCTGCTCCTGGAGGCTCACCCTCCTGCAAGTCCCTGGAGTAGAGCGACACTGTCACAGAAGCCACCAAATCCAGCAAACTGCTGTGATTACAGCAGGGTTTCACAAGAACCAGAGCTGAGGTCGAACTCAGCCCTGTGCACACCTGGAATTGTAAGCCGGAAGCACTGACAAAGTCACTGCTGTCTTCCCACTAAGTCTGAAATGCTGCACTGTCCTCATGTTGCTCTTCTTTCCAGAAATTCTAAGTATTTTGCTGGAGAAAAGGATTCATTCTCACCATACGTCCTGGCACTGAATAATAATAATTATAATCATTACAGCTAACACATTGCATGGTTATTTTGTCTCTGTTCTCTGTGATTTTCATAGAATAGCTAATTGAGTCCTCACAAGAACCCTATCATGCCCATTTCATAGCTGATCAAACTGAGGCATAGAACTTTTAAACTAACTCCCCCCTCCTTAAGCCCAGGATGGTGATAGTTACTCAGGAGACTGAGGCAGGAGGATTGCAAGTTAGAGGCCAGTCTGGAAACTTAGCGAGAACTTGCCTGAAAACTTAAAAATTAAAAAATGAAAAGGACTAGGGATGTAGCGCAGTGGTAAAGCACTTGCCTACCACGTGCAAGGCCTTGGGTTCCATCCCCAGCAACACACACACACACACACTGCCCCCCTTGGAGAGCTGGTAAGCAGCACAGCCAAGTGTCAAACCTGCAGAGTCTGACCCTTACTGCCACTGGCCTGCTAAGTACGAAGACGATGAAAGCAACTTGGGGCCAACATTAGAACTTAGGTCCAGCCAGAGGGATGCGGCTCCTCTCTGCTCCCCTTTCTTCTCATCTTCTCGCTGGCACAACAGGCTACATCCCAAGGGTGACACTGGTTTTCCTGTGTGCTCTTTAAAAAAAAGATGTCAGTTCCAATCTTCTTGAATTGGGGTTTACTCTGGAAGGAAGGGACAACACTGCTCCCCACACCCCCAATTTCACCACTGAAAACCTAAAGGCACTCTGGGAGGCTGAGGCAGGAGGGTTACAAGTTCAAGCCCCGTTTGGGCAACTTAGTGACCTAGTGAGATCCTCTGTCAAAATTTAAAAAGGGGGCTAAGGATGTAGCACGGTGCTGAGGCCTGGGTTCAATCCCCAATACCACACACACACACATACATGCATGCACACAAAATAAAAAGAAGGAAGGAAGGAGGAAGGGAGAAAGAAAGAAAGAAAGAAAGAAAGAAAGAAAGAAAGAAAGAAAGAAAGAAAGAAAGAAAGAAAGAAAAGAACAAGAGCAAGCAAGCGAGCACTTCTGAGACAGGTGACCCCAGATGTGGGCACCTTGATCCAGGGCAGCTGTCCCTGCGGTCCCAGCGCCGTGCCCACTGCAGGAAGGGTCTCCAGGTCACGTGGGTACCTGGTCCAGGCTGACTTCTGGCAAGCGCTGAGCCCAACTGTCCCTCCGGAAGCTGTCCACACTGTCCGCCATTTCTCCATAGGGACGGAGAACAAACTGGACAAACTATGAAACACGGGGCTGTCCCTCTGACTACGTGATTACAGCAAATTTACATTTTGTATGTCGAGTGGTAACTTAATTCAAAAGTAAAAAATCGCTCCAGACCGCCATCCCACCAATAATTTGTAGCCCGCTGTGCAGCCAAACACTCTTCCAAATAATAAGGAAATTAAACATGAGAATAACGGAATGGCTTGGCACGGGAAGGAAGGGTTGCGAGCGCGTCTCGGTACTTCCGGACCCATTTCTCACGTGCCCCCAACTGCTCGGCGGTGCCTGGTGCACACTCGAGGCCCCGCTGCAGCACCGATTCCACTCCACATTGGCCTCCGCTACTCACAATTGCCGCTCCTCTCCGAGCAGGCCAAAGGGAGAGTCTCCTTCTGCCTGGAGAAAGTCCCCTGCAACCTGCACCCCCAGGCCATCCACGTGCACCAGCCAGGTGGTTCTGTTGGGCCACAGCTCTGGAGCCCACTCCCAGCAGCGTCCTGTCCACTGCCCAGCAGCGGCTCCAGAGCTGTCCTCAGCCAACCTCAGCCGGAGTGAAATCACGGAACAGGCCATTAGGAGAATGTATAATCTCCACTTATCACGCCCTGTGAAAAGAAATGAAAGGCAGCCACGAAAATAAAACACAGCTGCTCATCTCCTAGAAAGGGACTTTATTTTTTAATTACACAGGTTTAGAAAAAGTGCATGTTCAGATAATTTACCAGGATATAAATGCCACTCCAAATACTTGTACAAATAATTGTATTTTAATTGATTAGAATTCAGAGTTTGGGTGTTTTTTTTTTTTTTTCACCCAGATACTGGTGATGTAACCCAAGCCCTTTGCGCATGGAACTATATCCCTAGCGGTTTCTTTTTTGTTTGTTTTTGTTTTTTCTATGTGGGTGCTGGGAGTCAACCTCAGGACCTTGCGCTTGCCAGCAGGCACTTGTGCCGCTGAGTGGTATCACCATCCCTTTTTTTCCTTTGTGTGGGTTCCAGGAGTCGAACTCAGGACCTCGTGCTTGCCAGACAGGCGCTTATGCCGCTGAGCTAGCTCACTGGCCCATCCCTAGCCTTTTTAAAATTTTGAAACAGGGTCTCATTAAGTCATTTAGTTGCCTATGCTAGGCTGAAACTTATGATCTTCCTGCCTCAGCCTCCTGTGTAACTGGAATTACAGGCATGTGCCACCACACCTGGCTGGAATTTTTTTTTTAAGAAGAAAAAAACAAACTCTGCTGAGAAATCAGCTAAAGATATGTTAAGTATAATCCTTTTTGTTCTAGCTGAACCTTTATTTTTGAAAATGTATCACTGAGCTATAATTTTAAATCTTGCATAAAATTCAGTAGCATCGTGAAAATGAACTCTAAAAATGACACTAGGAAAAAAAAAAGCAGCTACATTTCTTAATATTTCCAGCTTAACTTACATGTTCCAAGAGAATTTAAATCTCTTGAACTTTCAGCATTGCCAACTACTTTAGAACCTAAAGATCAAATTGCACTCACTTTCATTTGTGGCTGTAAATTTGTCTTCCTCCTCTGCATGAACAGCCCCTGCCCGGTTACAGAATTTATAGAGGCTCGGCACTCGTCCTCGGCATTCAGAGGTGTCAGTGTCACGTCTGAAAGGGGGCAGCCTGTTGGAAAGAACCAGATCCTTCCCCCGAGCCTTTCCTCCTGCAGAGGAGATTTCTCGACTCTTCTAAAATTCACTCCCTGCTCAGGAAGAAATGGCCTGAACTCCATTGAAATTCCAAATTCTTGTTTCTTGATACAAGAAAGATCAGATACCAATACATGATCCAGTAAGCTTTAAAAATCAATCCTCGAGCAGAAATGCACCGGCAGATGTGAATTTAGGGTCAGCCTCAGTTCTAGAAAATGTCTCCGTCGTAGTAGAGTCGGTCTTTCTGAGGGATCGTTTCGACTATTGGAGGAGAGGATGGTGACATCAGCTTCGCTCCTAACAGAAACCTTAATGGGACACAGGAGCTGAACTCTCTGGAAGAGCTTGGCCATGCCACTTTCTTGAGAAAGGGGGGATCCCATGTGGGAATGAAGATGGACATTCCGGAAGTGACCCAGCAGTGGCTATTTTTCTCTACTTCAAAGTACCCTGGGTGTCCGTACCCCTTCACCGTGTGTGTGCTCATTTTTCTGACTAGCCACGTGAGGAAACTGTCAGTGTAGAGGGGACACTTGAAGAGTGTCCCTTCTGACCCCATGAGACAGACCTCCCTTCTGACTGTGGAGTTGAAGCTCCGTTTCAACAGCAGTGGGGCCCCAGAGGAAATACATGGTTATGCTGGTGTCAGCAGGGGACAGCTTGAGGAAGCCGGCAAATCCAGGCATCGGAGCTCCACCTCTGCCTTCTGAATTGCAGGCTGATTACTGGCACTGCAATTGCTTTGTATTAAGAGCTGGAATTGCTTTGGGGCTTGCCTTGGCATTAATCAATAGCCAGGACAAAAGGCCTGTGAGGCCACCCTTCCTCCTCCTTCCCCCTCTGCGCTTTCAGGGGTCCAAGCAGGATTGCTCTCTACGGAAAACCTCAATCCTCTGCTTCTGCATTGCAGATTCAACCAACTGTGGTGCCTTTCTGGTCATTATTCCTGAAGCAATACAGTCTACAATTAGTAACATAGCAGTTACATTGTATTACATATTATCAGTAGACCAGAGGTGATTTTAAACTATACCCAGGGTGCATGTGGGTTGTTTGCCATTTAGTTTAAGGGACTTGAGCAAACACTGATTTTGGGCCTGGAACCAGTCTCCCAGGGATACCAAAGAGCAGCTGTATCCGAACCGGTGTGGTACAAATGGCCCAATAATAACGTGTCCTCGACTTCCCGGGGATGTGCGTTCGGGGTCTGCGGGGCGGGCTGACAAATGATCCCCGGTGGACGGCCTCACTGGAGCCCCTGTTCCGTTTCTGCGCATCACTTCCAGGTAATGCTCAGTTCACAGAAACAGAACCAGGTCAAAACTGGGTGGAATCGATTCCTTCTCACTGTGGTTTTCAAATCTCTGCAGCCAAGAAATTCTTCTTGGAACCACACACAGTACACAAACACCTAAAAGGGGAAATAAAAAGTCGATTTCCTGGAGCAGCACATTTTCACCGCATTATCGTATTCAATCAGTCAAAGAAATGGACTAATTGATAACATGAAATTGCATGAGGTCATGGGAACCTTTATACTAAGACAAAACAAAAGAGAACTTTCACCACAGTGGAATGTTTCCTTGGGTATTTTGGTGTTGCACTGATAATGGGTGTTGAGGAAGGGGGAGAAGCAGAAATTAAGGAGCGCTGGCAGTCTACCACTTATACAAATTAACTTTGCAGAGAAAATGGTCTTGGGCATGGTCCCAAGACCAGAAAGTGGGAGCGATC
This sequence comes from Erethizon dorsatum, assembly GCA_028451465.1. NCBI lineage: Eukaryota > Metazoa > Chordata > Mammalia > Rodentia > Erethizontidae > Erethizon > Erethizon dorsatum. Next base: position 70,842,859 of record CM051834.1, read on the forward strand.
AGATTAATGAGATGGAATTTTTGTACACAGAAAATAAACATACAGTACTTTTGGTTGTCAGTAAAAATCGTGATTAGAAGGAATTCTTTGTGAGATGTCTTTTGGGTCAGTGGTGAAGCTGAAATCCCATCATTGGGACTTCAGCAATTGCAGCTACGCCCGTCCAGTGAGGGGTGAGCCCTGAGCTCCCCCATCTCTCACTGGCAGAAGGAGCCGCTCGGTCTCTGCAGCTGTGCTGAGGGGGGCGCACGTGGGCGCTGAGGAGAAGGTGGCCCAGCGGTCTGTTAAGTCGTTCTTTCAGCAAACGTCTTTGCGGTTCCTACTCGGTGCTGGACTCTTCTAAACCCTGGGATAAGACAGAGAACAGAACGTGGTCGCATCTGCTGTCACGGAACAGCTGGGGCCATTTTCAAAGGACCCAGCATAGAGCAAATCATCATCTGTTCCACGTCAGTGGATGAGCAATGCCAGAAAGAAAGGGAAAGCAGCCGAGGATGGTTGGCGTGGCCAGGGAGAGCTGTCCTGTAGACGGGGTGGCCTGGGAAGGCGTCTCCTTGAGAGACCGCCTGGATGCACCGAGGGATGCTCTCTGGGGAAAGAGTCCCAGGCAGAGGGATCTGTCAGTACAGGGGCCTAGGGGTGGGGCTCTCTCATCCAATGACTCGAATAAGGGAAAGGAGAGAGGAAAAGAGAGTGGGAGATGAGTTGGGATAGGGAGGAAGTGGCCAAATAATATTGGTGCTTTTAGGCAGCTGCCTGCACTTCAGAACTGAGTCCTAAGCAGAAGGAAAATCACTGGAGGAACGTGCTGTGTCCCGGAATCGAGGCGTGCTGTGTCCCGGCTCTGAATTTAAAGGGCGGCTCTGACTGTGGCCTGGACAGTGTTGTGTAGGAGGCCAGCACTGTCTTCAGCCACCCCCTGAGGGACAACATGGCCAGCAAGTTCAGGAGACCTGCAAAGAACGCAGTGCTCAGCAAATGACAGATTTAGCGTCTTAAGCAGCTGCTTCCCTGCCCCCGATGGCTCCTCCCCCGTGCTCATCTCATTAACGCCCAGGGCGCTGCCTCTGCCCCGGCAGGTGAGGTTCTCTGGGCACCCAGGGCTGGCACGGCGCAGGCACTGCATAGACTTCTGTGGGTCAGTGACTCTAGCAATCTGCTGGACTGATTAGCACCAATGAGACGAAATATACTAAACATTAACTATTAATGTATAGGATAAATAAGGCCTACCGTTCAACAAACTAGTTTTTTTTTTTTAATGTAGCTTTTATCAGATCTTGAACTCAGTGTGAGTCATAAGTATGATGTAGATAGAGGCTTTAAAAAAATTGAAAGCGGGGTGTGATGGTGCATGCCTATAATCTCAGCTACACAGGAGGCCGAGGCAGAAGGATCACAAGTTTGAGCCCAGCCTGGGCAATTTAGTGAGACACTGTCTCAAAATAAAATTAAAAAATAAAGGCTAGGGTGTAGCTCGGTGGTAAAGTGTTTGCCTGGCATGCGCAATCAATCCCTAGCACCACAATAATAATAAAAACAAGGAGGAGGAGAGGAGGAGGAAGAGGAGGAGAAGAGGGAGGAGGAGAAGGAGAAGGGGAGAGGGACAGGGAGGAGAGGAAGGGAAAGGGGAAAGAAGCAGAAGAGGAGGAAGGAGGAGAGGAGGAAGAAGTCGTTCATAAAGTCTGGTCTACACAAATGTGGGCAACTTGCTGGTCTGGTCAAAATGAAGGCCTCTTATGGTAATGATAGCATACTACCGCGCCTGACGTGTGTGTGTGTATGTGTGTGTGCGCGCGCATTACATGAGCAGAAACATCATCTTCACAATAAAGCCCCAGCTGGCAAAGCCCCGATCTGAAGTCGCAGGACCAGAACTTGGGAAGCAGCGAGCATCTCATGTGGGGACACCTCTGTGGAAGCCGGGTCCTCTGTGTCCCTCGATATTGCCGCCTGGCCTTGGACTTTGCCAACATCTGAAGGAGAAAGCTACTTATTTACATATTCACTGTGGGCTCCCCGGGATGGGAGGAAGGCCCTACTTAAGTGTCCTCTTCAAGGAAACATGTAGGGATGTTTGTCACATTCAAACTAAGAGACAGAGATTTTGGATGAATTGACCCCCGGGAAGCCCCCCTGACTTAGCCAGCCCCACAACACGCCAAGTCTCCCACTGCACTATTTACCCTGCACCCAAGGTGTGCATCCCTTGTTATTTCTTCAGGGGAAACATACGATTACACCAGGTTATCTTTATGGATCAAGTGTATTTTTTCCTCCCATTTTCTCACTTCTTATGAGCATAATTTAACGAAAGAGTGCACTACTCGCAGTTGGTTATAATGCTGAATGGCAAGTCAGTCCTGCTGTTTGAATATAGTCTATTTATTGCTGACAATTACTGTAGTCTGAAGAAGTCATAAACAGGCAGACGTGGCAGAAAGAGTATACATTTCTGTCACGTGCTGCATTGTAATGATTCAGTTCTGCTGACTACATTCCAGAGAGAGAAGAAAAGAAATTATTATGAAACACCGAATGTGCTGGCTTCTAAATATTTTTTAACTGGTATCATTAGAGATGAATTTTATCTCATAGTTTCACTGTATCTAATGATCTTGTCATTAGAATAATAAAATAAGAATTATATCGTCTACTTCTAGTCAAGATTTGAGGAGGATAAGAGCTTTTTATTTTTAGACCAGTTCTCTTGGCGTATGGATAGAAAACCATCTTCTGTAGCCCCACAAAATTGACAATCATCTGTGTGCAGTTTGTACTCATTTCCCTGTGACCTAGAGCAAGACATCAACCTCTCTAGGCTTCTCTTTCTTCTACAAAAATAAAGCGATGGGGCTGTACATATTTTCTCGGATCCATGAAATTCTTGAATCCTGGTTCAACACATATATTAGCAATGATCTGAGAGGCCACTGTCAGCCTGTGTACGCCAGACGACCTCGGGTTTTATTCTTCACTAAATGTCAGCAGCATCAGGGATAGACACCTACAGAGTCCGGGTCCCGGTCAGTTTGGGCCGCTGCAGCAAACACCGCAGACCGAGCGGCTTCAACAACAGACATTTATTTGTCACTGTCCTTGAAGCCGAGAGCCCAAGATCAAGGGCCAGCAGAGTCCACTCCCGGTGAGGGTCCTGTCCTCGGCTTGCGGACAGCCACCTTCTCACTGTGTCCTCACCCGGTGGACAGCAAGTGCTGGTCTCCCTCTGTTTTCAAATCAGCACACGAGTCCTTCATGGGGCTGCACCCTGGCAACCTCGTCTAACCCTGGTTACCTCCAATAGCATCCCGCAAGGGGGAGGTCTCAGCAGATGGATTTAGTGGGAGGGGGACACGCAGTCGGACCATAGCAGCAGACAGGAATCCAATCGCGGCGCTGTGCTGTGCGTTGAGAGCTGAAGACCGACCTGTACAGTGTGGCTCCAAGCCCTTGCGTCACCCTGTGCTGTTTCGCGCACAGCACCCTCGGCCTTCGTACAGGTTAGAGATTGAGAACTTTCACCAGGTGACTGCTGGGGACTGCTGTGCCCCCCAAATCTATGTGTCGATGCTGTGACCTTCCTGCATAGGATTAGTGCCCTTAGACAGAGGCACGAGGAGGGTTCTTTGCCCCTTCATTTTTTTTTTTTTTTTGTGGGTACCGGGGTCGACCTCAGGACCTCGCACCGGCCCCCTTTGCCCCTTCTTGAGGACGCTGTGAGAAGATGACCGTCCTCGGTCAGGAAGAGGTCCCAGCCAGCCCCCAGCCCTGCCGACACCCTGACCCCAGCCTCCAGCCTCCAGCGCTGGGAGCATAAAGGCTGGGTTTCACAGCCACCGGGCCACGGCATTTCATCATGCTAGGCCGAGTAGGACAGACATCTGCAGCCTGGGAATGTTACAAGGATTAAGGGCTTGCAAGCGCTCACTTCATTTTTAACATTCCTGTGAGTCCCTCCTCTGCCACTGAAGCGCTGGTACACAACTGACCACAGTCTGAGGCTTGCCGGGGAGTCACAACGCCAAAAATAAACGCAAAGCATTGGGTGTGAAAACTGACTCCCAGGCCCTAGCAATGGGCCTGGGTGTGGATAAAAAGAAACAACTGGAATAATCTTACAGGCCACGTAGAGGGCCCTTGTCGGCAGAGCAGGTTTCCACGCGGGACCCAGTGCGTACTTTCTCCTGAAGTTCTCCTTAGACACCTGTGGTTTCCCACGAGACACGCACATACTATTCAAGCCCTGTGATCTGTTTGCAACTAAAGGTCATACTGTAGGAGCTTCCTTCCCAGAAAGAATTCCTAGAACCACTGCCGAAATCTGTGTTCTGGATGCAGGAGTTCAGTGCACTTGCTAATTAATCACACAGGGGTGGGGGGCTCAGCGGGACGGCATCGATGCCGGGCAGTTGACGAATCTCTTCTCAGCTTTGAGGACAGAATAGAGCTGATGAGGCCAAGACGTTTGGACGGGAAAGACAGTACTGAGCCCCTTTCTCCCAAGATCTGCTTCCGGCAATGACTACCTACACTTTAGCAAGCTTCTGTAGCCCTGGCTACTTGGGAGGCTGAGGCAGGAGGACTGCTTGAGGAGTTCAGGGCCAGGCTGGGCAACAGAGCAAGACCCCATCTTGGAAGGAATGAAGGAAGGGAGGAGGGAGGGAGGAGGGGGAAGGAGAGAGGGACGAAGAGCCTACTTTATACGAAAGTTAAAGTGCCTGATTTTTTCCATCTAACTGGTTTCATAAAGGCAGGGGCAGCTGCCGGAGTTCTCTGGCTTCTTTGCTGTCTCTCTTGTATTACTTAAGCTGGATCAGGGGCATATCAGGGTGTAGTTTCAGTCCAGATTTTTGAAAACTTACTTAGGATTTTGAAAAGAGTATTCTTCATGTAATTGCTACCTTTTTATTAGCTACACAATGTAAGTAGCAAGTCTTTATTGGTGTGTGTCATCTGGTGCGGATATAAGATCCTTCAAGACAATGCACTGTAAATGTATTCCTAGCGGCTCTGAGGTATCTCAGTCTTTTTCTCTCTCCAACCCGTCCTTTGAAATTGCTCACACTGTTCCTACTCAGAAATAAAATGGGCACGTAATTGAAAAACATGGGCACCTGGTTACGTATGAACTCATTAGTAGGATGATGAATGAAGGGCTCCCTAAGTAAAACGATCCCCCCCACAGTATAAACAAAGGCACAGACACCGGCTCCTCACTAGAAGAGGGGTGTTTTCACATTTCCTGCTAAGGAGCACCCCCCACCCCATCAACCTTGCTCATCTAAAAGAATTGCAACTCATTTAGTCCTTGGGGGGGGGAGTGGATAATACAATAGCTTTTTCTCAGTGTCCAACTACATGTCACTTTGGAACTCAAGACAAACCTCTTCATTCTAAAAAGCGGCCTCTAAAAGCAAAGGCAGCAAGGAATGGACTGTAAGGATGCCACACAGGGGCTGGGAGGCTGCTTAGTGGTACAGCGCTTGCCTAGCATTTAAAGGGCCTGGGTTCCTCCCCCAGCACTGGGAAATAAAAGACAGGAAATGGTCAGGCATAGTATCACGCACCTGTAATCACAGCTATGCGGGTGGCTGGGGCAGGAGGATCACAAGTTTGAGACCAGCCTGGGCAGCTTAGTGAGATCCTATATCAAAATAAAAACACAAGAAGGGCTGGTGATGTAGCTCAGTGGTGTGATGCCCTGGGATTCAAGCCCAGCACCATCCAAGAGCAAGTGCGTCGGGGAATACATTTAAATACTTATTTGAGTCTTTTGTTATTATTGTTTAGAAAGCCCATTTTACTTTGTTTTACAGTATTTTCCTGACATTCATGACAGACACTTAGCAGAGGCCCCATCTCTGTGCAAGTAAATGCTCAGAATGAGCCAATTAAGGAAAAGAAGAAATAGACGATGAGCCTGTCATGCCTGTTTCTAAGGCTCGGGTTTCTGATACTCTCTGACACTGTGCCCGATATTCACGGCGGCGGCCCGGGGCTGGCGTGGGGCTTACTGGCGCACAGTGTGGAATCCGCACCCAGGATCGATCCAGCTTGCGTGCACCTAGCTGGGCTCTGGGCATCAACAGAGAGCCAGACAGACCAAGACGAGCCTCTGCAGCAATCGCAGCCTAATACAGAGCGATACACGGCGGACGAATGTTAGTGCAACTATAGTGGGGTAGAATCAAAGACAAAGCCAGGGACGGAGACGAGGAGGTGAGGGGCACCTGCAGACGGGTCCCATCTAAAGAGCGGGCAGCTGAACTCTCCCCTGGAAGGGGTCTGTGCCTCAGGTAATGGTGACCCCTTTCATTGAGTGCTTTACAGCTTACAGCTGCTCTCCCTCCTCGCCTCATCCGAACTCTGCTGCCGCGCTGTGGTCTGCACGGTTCCCTTCCTATCAGTGATAAAACAGAGGAACAGAAACCAATTAAATGGCTCAGAGAGGCCATGCACCTTGCAAGCACTGGTGCCCGGCCGTGGCCTGGGTTTCCTGTCCCCTCTGCCAGGCAGTGCGAAGAGTGACTTGTCCGTGTGGACTCTGCGCACGGGGAGGGGGGATGCCTGTGTTGGGGTGTTTGTGACCTGCTCAGAGCTGCTCTTTCTTCAGTTTTGTATGCACGGTTCTTGGTTCATTGGCTTCTTTTACTCCCTAGGGGGAATAAAAGTACGGTGTGATTATTATTAAATAAAACCTGCGATGAGCATTACAACACAAGAGAGGACTGGGTAAGCAGAGATGCGGGCCGCAGCAGCCTGCATCCCGCCCTCACCCACCCACGCTTCCTGACCTCAAAGCCCGCCCTTGGGTGCTGCTCCTGCCACACATGGTGCTACATCTGCTTGTCACCTCAGCGGTCACTGACTTGGTATCCATCAGGCTAAAGCCACATTTTGGTGACTCGCATCTTGATCAAGAAGTACAAGTCGTCTCCACTATACTGACATTAAAACAAAACTGATTTGAGAGCCAAGACTTCCCTGGGCCCATAGAAATAATTTTTTCCTACTTAGAATGATCCAATTATAAAACCTCAAAGCAGATTTGTCAAAGGCAGACTTTCATTTTAAATGCGCTGATTCCCATTGTGTGTCGAATACATGGAAGATTATGGCCGGGTTTTTGAAACTGAGTGGAATGTTTGTCTTCATTCCTGCAAAACAAGGAAGCAAACAAACAAACAGAAAGAATCAGTAAACATTTACTGAAAACCTGGCATAGCTTCAGCAAGGTGTGGTGACCCAAAACAGGTGCGATCAGCATTGTACATGAGAGGAAAATGCAGATTTTTAGAAGCAGATACAGGAGGTTGGAATTCCAGCTCAGCTACTCACTGAGTAACCTTGGATAATCCTGAGCTTCCAGTTTCACTTCTTTAAAGTGGGCACGGCTCTTGTTCTGAAATGTCACCATGAGACTGCAAGACCTTTAAACCAAGTGGTGGCACAGATTAGATGGTACTACTACCAGGCCAGGGAGCCATGCCCCCAGTAGACATGCCCCGCAGGGCATAGAGGCCTTGACCTGAGCTAGGATCCCCAAGATGCAGAAGGGGAGTGGGCAGCACATGGTACAAGAGCAGATGTGGAGGCCAAAGAGCCTCAGGGCCGAGGATCATCCGAGGCAGAGCGCTAAGCCGAAGGCATGGTCTGCGGTGGGGGCTACGCTGATCACAGGGGTGATTTGGATGACCAGAGGGGATAGGGGCTCCTGAAACATGGCCCTAGGGAGGGAAGATGGGATGAAACCCAAAGGACATCATGGCCAAGACCAAGTGTGGGGGCCAAGTGCAGCTGCAGAGTACGCAGGGCCTCAGACACCAGAGTCCGGCTTCTACCTTGGAGGGACCTCGCGTTGGTCATCGCCGTTCTCCAGAACGGTTCCTTCTCCCGGCCCCTGCCTTCAGCAGAGCTTCAGTTCAGACAATGTGGTGTTTGTTCTCTGAATACAAATTACTAGTGTGGGGAACCTCAGCGCCTGAGCCAGCCACCCAACTGGGGCTCTTTGTTAGCAGCGCCTGATCCCTGACTCTGAGAGCCAGCAGGGACCTCGGAGGTCAGGAGGCCAGCTGCCCCCAGGAAGCAGGGTTCCTGCCACTGCAGGGCTGCGGGTGACGCTGGGCCCCTACAGGGTCCCTCCCAGCAGCCAGAGGCCACCCGCCAGCTCAGAAAGCCAGGCCTTGCTGGCTGTCTGAGCTGCATGGAGCCCTCCACGCAGTCACCATAAAATCTGTCCCCTGTAGTCACGGCCCAGCTCTGACCACCTGCATAGTGCCCTCCTGCCATGCACCAGCTCGTGGCATGTCCAGTCTCCAGAGAACAATGCCCCAGGGAGCTGGCGCAGCCTTCCTCTAGCGGCCAGAGTTGTGCATTCGGGGACCAAACTTCACCATGGCCTTCAGACATTCAAGATGGCACTGAACACCTCCTGGTCCTAGTCCCTGTCACCCTGACATAGCTGTATTTCCAAATACCCCTCTTACAATGTAGCTGTGAAACCGGACACGATACTCCACACACGTCCTCAGTGTGTCGGTCCTGTTAAGGCCATGAGAACGCTTGTGATTTTTTAATGTACTAATATTGCATCGCCTTGGGGTTTGTCATATCACACTTTTGGCTTCAACTTGTTAATACAATTCAGGATTTTTTAAAATACTGCTTTTTCATCCTGTGTATGTGCATCTATACTTTCTCACCCTATGTACATCCTACAAATACTGCTTTCTCATCTTGCACACATGCAATTGGTTTAGTTAAACTTCCATTTCATGTTGTCAAATCCATCCTCTCTCATGTCTTATCTTTTGAATCCTGCTTTTTAGCTCTTTTAAAAAAATTTTTGTCATTTGATTTCATAAACTTGGTCAAGAGATTAATAAAAAACATTTATCAGTACCTAAACAGGTACAGGCCCTGTGGCACACAACCAGAGACCAGTAAAATTCTCATTAGCTGATAACTTATTTATAGTTAGTATTATCAAATGTCGCCAACTCTTGGCATTATTAATAATACTGATTTATTATATTATCGATAATCCTGCTGCTATCAGTACTCACGATACATATTGGTTACATTACCCATGACCTGCTACATTGTTTCATTAATGGACATTCTTTTTTGTGTGTGTGTGGGTACCGGGGGTCGACCTCAGGACCTCGCGCACCAGCAGGCGCCCGTGCCACTGAGCGATATCACCGGCCCTTTTTTTCGTATGTGGGTTCCAGGAGTTGAACTCGGGCCCTCGCGCTTGCCAGGCAGGTGCTTACACCACTGAGCCATCTCACTGGCCCAATGGACATTCTTTGTATGGGGTTATTTTGCCATTCCTAAATCTGTCTACGGTAAGGGCTTGGTTTTCATCTTGTCCACAAGTATTTCACGAATCTTGGGAAAGTATACTCTGCCATGTAGCCCTGGCAAGGAGGAGAAGCGGGCAGGGTGTTCACCAGCTTCCGAGAGCACAGGGTCTTATTCCACGCCTCCCCTACCCAGGCAGAGCAGGGCCACGCTGAGCCCCCTGCCGGGCCTCCCACACTGACCTCTGCTGTCCAGGACGTGGGGCCCCTGAGCTGGTGGAGAGGTTTTGGGTCCATAGCCGGCGAGGCCTCGCCTCCCAGCCAAACCCCCGGCCCTTCAGGGGCTTTGCCCGGCCCTGCCCTCATTCCACCCAATGTGCACATTCGCCTATTATTTTTTTTTTCCTGGCTCCCCACCTAGGATGTCAACTTTAGGAGACAGGGACGCGTGGACTGTGTTTGTTCACCAGCTGTGTCCTCAGCACTAAGACCAGTGCCTGCCCTGCTGGGGGATCTCAATAAACACTCACTGAATGAACGAATAGGGGTTAAATACTTGAGCGTGTTTGACTAGGGCCCGAAGTGGACGTCTCTGGACCTTCGTTACGTTGATAGAATTCCTCCAGTGCCAAAGATCTTAATGGCAGAGAAGAGCAAAGACACGTTCCACAGGCTGGGGACAGCGGCCTACGGACGCTTATGCTTATCACCCATTAAAGTGTGCAGTTCAGAGATTTCCAATGTATTCACAAAGTAATGCAACCATCAGCACAGTCCATCTTAGAATATTTTCATCCACCCCCCAAAACCTTCGTACTGTTAAGAACCATTCCACACGCTCACTCCACCCTCTCAGTCCTAGGCCAACACTAACTCATTTCCTCTACGCAGACGTCTATTCTGCTCCTTTCGTATCAGTGGATTTATAACATGTGCTCTTTCTGCTTTGTTCTGTTTGTTTTTACAGTGCTGGGTACTGAGCCCAGGGTCACGTGCACGCTGGGCAAATGGGTCTCACTAAGTTGCTACCTCTAATCCCACCATATGTGGATTTTTTCACTGATTTCTTTCATCTAGAATAATGTGTTCAACATCTATTCATGTTGCAGCAAATATCGGTTCCTTGTTTGGGCTGAATAATACTCTATGGTGTGGACGGATCATGTCCTGTTTATCCATCCACAGAGCCGTAGGCTTTTAGGTGGTTTCCACTTTGCCTGCCGTGAATAATGTTTTCACGCACTTTCAGATACAAGTTTGTAGATGTATATTTTCATTTTTCTGCGTTGATTACCTAGGCATGAGTTTCGTGATCACTCTGTCTTTTTCATTTTGAGAAACAGCCATGTATCCCCAGTTCCCTCCCCACTGCAGATGTCTCAAGGTTCTGATTTCTCCTCACGCTCACCAATACCACTGTTGCAGGATGCTTGCTTTCTCTCTCTCTCTCTGTCTCTCTCCCCCTTCTCAGTACTGTAGAGTGAACCCAAGGATACTCTATCACAGAGCTGTGTCCTCAGCCCTTTTCACTTTTTATTTTGAGATAAGGTCTCACTAGTTGCCCAGGCTGACCTCAAACCTATGATACTCCTGCCTCAGCCTCCCAAGTAGCAGACATTACAGATATGTTCTACCGTGCTCCTGTACCTGACTATAGGTTTGCTCCTTTTTTGTCTTACTGTTTTGTCTTATATTCATCATAAATTTTGGATTATTTCCCATAATCTAAAGGGTTTATTTATCAAATTGAAATAATTTATCACCAAGAAAAGTGAAGGAAAAACAAAACTATGAAGCATATTTGAATGGTATCTATTCATTTTAGAAAACAAAGCTGCATTAAAAAACGGAACTGGGCTGGGGGTGTAGCTCAGTGGCACAGCACCTGCCTGGGAAGTTTGAGGCCCTGGGTTTGATTCCCGGTACCAAAAAAAAAAAAAAAAAACAGAAAAGAAAAGAAAAAGAAAACTAAAGCTGTCAGAGTCACCGTCCAGAAAGCTTCTCTTCTCTTTTTTGCTTCCTCATCTTCTTGAGGACCTGGATACTATAAATATGGGGGTGCAAAGCCCACCTTCTTCCTCCTGCTTTGCACGCTGGGCTGGCAGGATCGCTAAGGAGGTTTCTCGGGATGCCCCAAACAGTGGTGCATCTTTAAGCTTCTGCAGGGGAAAATGTCAAAAATGCATCTTCATGCATAGAGCAAACTAAACTCTGGTCCATTAGACATCTCTTCTAAGCTCTTAGAAATCTAAGACAATTTATGTGAAGTTACATGATAGAGGGTGTTTGTTTTTATTTTTACTCCCAACACTATGGTTTGCATAACATGAACCACACTGAGAGCTACGGAAGACTAACTGTTCCCTGTCGACCCCTGTGTTAATCAGTAGAGCTTTACTTGGGGGAAAGTGCTCTCCCCCACACGGGAAGAAACACTCATAGCTTTGCCTTGGACTACTTAACTGCGAAAGTTCAGATTCACAAAAATCTTTGAAAATCCTCTTAAGAATTAATGTTATTTGTTCGGGTTTTCACAAGCTTTTCAGTCTGTTTGTGTTTGTTTTCTATGAAAAAAGTGAACAATTCTTTTCTAGTCTGAAAACTTCACCTGGCACTTGTCCCTGGGTGAGGAAAATGATATGCTCAGTATGCTATTTTTTAAAGTCAAATTTCAGAGGCAGTTTTCATTTTCCTACATATTTCCTTTAAAAAGACAAGATTTTGCGTCACTGGATTTTTATCACGAAACTCCCAGAGACTCGATGAATGAATGAGGCTGCGATTGCTGGTGCGAGCACACAGTGAGCTATTTGACACAGTGGCGTATCCGTCATAGACGGGTGCCCAGCTGTGTACACAATTATTTATTGGTTTGGGGTGACATTGTGCTCAATGAAACATTTGCATATTTTATTTTAAAAATTAGTTTTCCATCAAGCCCTTTGCAAATCAAGACGTATTCACCAATTTCATCAACATAAATATAGCAAGAGGAAGGAAGAAGGAAGGAAGGAAGGAAGAAGGAAGGAAGGAAAATGGAGAAATTAACAGCTCTGTTTCCTATAGGGGGTGAATAACCAAGTTAACCTGAATCTCAGTTAAACATACTATGTAACAAATTGTCCCAAAAGGTTGTGGCTTAAAATAATCAGCATTTATTTAACTTATGATCATGCAAGTCAGTAGGCTGGGCTCCGCAAGACAGTCATTCTGGTCCCCCTCGCGAATCTGTGGTCAGCTGCAAGTCACGCAGGCAGGGCGGCAGAACTTGGCCAGATTCTGTCAGCTCTCTGAGCCTGGGCTGGGACAACTGGGCCGGCTCAGCTCTGGTTCTCTGGTCTCTCACCTTCCAGCCAGTCCTGTACACCACAGCTAGACCGAGATGGAGAAGCATGAAAGATCTTCCGAGGCCTTAGGTATGAACTGGAGTGTTGCTACTTTTGCATTTTATTGGCCAAGGCAAGTCAGAAGACCAGGCCACATTCAAGAAGAAGGAAAAAGAGATTTTATGTCTCATGATCACCTCACAGCCGTATTACACACGGCCCGGATACAGGATAGAGTGGGGTTGTGGCCACTTTCACAATACACCACAACCTAGTTCGTGACTGTTCACAGATGTACTAAGAACACGTTAAAAATGTGTCATTTTACTACGTCCTTTGACCTCAGAGTTTTTTTTGTTTTTTGTTTTTTTTGTTTTTGTATGTACCAGGTAGCTTAAGTTCATCTTTTGAAGCTAAAAGAGATTAACTGTATGTATATCAAAGAACTTTATCGAAGTTTCTCTTTTGATATGAGTTTCATGTCTGGCAGTTCTGAAGATGATGGTGTGTGAGTGTGTGTGTGTGTGTGTGTGGTGCTGGGGATCAAACTCAGAGCCTTGTGTGTTGACCAAGTGCCCTACCACTGAAGCGCACCCTCAGCCCCTCAGCCCTGGAGCTTGTCTTCAGGGACACCCCATGGATTCGTGTGTGTTCTCGTTTTATGTTCTTAGCCACGACTTCTTCCTTTTTAGTTACAGAAATAAATGAATAAGCAAGGTGGCTTCTCTTCGAGAAGGTACTATTGTAATAGTGATGATTTTGTACAGTTTTTTGTTTGTTTTCTTACACATGAGAAAACATGGCTTATGATTGTTAGCACATCCATAATAATGAACCCATCCTTTGAACGAGTGTCTTTTATTAAGAATTCATTAGTGATAGTTTACTAGTCATGTATTTTGTTTTCATGCCGGCTTCAACTGTTGCTTCAAAATTTTAATTATTGCATTTTCAAAGGTAAAGAAAGAAAGACACTGTAGGTGCAGGGAAATAAGAACTTTTATACATTGCTGATGGGAATAGAAATGAGTTCAATCACTTTGAACAGCAAATTGGCAAGACACGCTACAAAAAGCAGTTCCATTTGCAGGTATTTATCACAGGGCAATTTCACAGAGTACAAAGAAGGCATGGCACTCTTCTAGTCATTTATTCACTCAGCAAACATTCCCTGAGCACGTACCGTACCTCACATACTTCTCAGGGATATGGGTACAGCATGTGGCACAGCAACCAAAAGTCCTACTTCAAGGAGCTTGCATTTCAGAGGAGGAAGACATGAAATAAACAATAAATAAGGAAAAAATACTGTAGACAAATTGGTAATATGTGATACAAAGAAAACTAAAAGAGATAAAAAAGAATGGAAGTATTGGAGAGGAGGTTAAAGTTTTTAAAAGATGTACAAGGATAGACTCTGACAGTGTGATGAGTTACAGGCTTAGCCAATAAAATATGAGACCACCACTTAAATCTGAGGTAATGAAATGTTTTGTTAGTGTAAGTATATCACAAGCAATACTTGGGACATACTTATACTACATTTAGCTCTTTATCTGAAACTCAAATTTAACTGGATGCTTTGTATTATATCCTGCAGTTCTAGTGGCTGCTAAGTAAAAGCCTGAAGGAACAAGGGAGGGAATGAGGGTGCAGTGTGAGAAGGTTGTTAGATGGAGGAACCACTGGGAAGCAAGCAGAGCAGGCAGAGGAGACAGTAAGGGAAAAGGCCTGGGTGTTTCTAAGAGCAAAAACTTAGAACTTGTCCCTCGGTAAGGGAGAAAGGTAGAGACTCTGTGGTCTAGTTGCACAGTGGAATCGAACAAATGGACTACATCCAAATATGCTTGCACTGATAAATTTCAAAGACAGTGTGTTGAATGAAAAATAAATTGGGAAAAGCTAGAATCTGTTCTGGTTGCATTTCTGCAGACAATCACTGAGGGTCAGACCCAGGGACTTGTTCACGTTAGGCAAGCACTGTACCACTGAGCTCCGCCCAGCCACTGCTGTGGCTGCAATTCTGTAAGGCTTAAAACACAAAACAGTGCACACTATAGTTATAGTCGTATGTAGTCAAAAGAAAGAAATAAACACGATTTACAACTTTATGAGATTATCAACTTCTGGGCAAGAGAGTACAAAGGAAGAGAGCTCTCTCTCTCTCTCTCTCTGTTTCTCTCTCTATGTCTCTGTCTCTGTCTGTCTGTCTGTCTCTCTCTCTCTCTGTCTCTCTCTGTTCTAAAGCAAATAAGGCAAAAGGTTTAAACTTAACGGTAGTTACACAGGAGTCAAATATATTCTCTGTGCTTTTCTGAATGCTTGCAAAATCTCATGTGAAATACTTTTAAACGAATGACATAAAATAAAAAGCAGAATTTGGGGTGTTTTTGTATTATGAGGACCTCACTACTGCAGGAAGTAACCTATGAGTACATTTGCTCCAGCGAGGGTCCTGGGCCGTGCCAGCAGGTGGCAGCGGTCTCAGAGAGGGGAGCTGCCTGTTCTCACTCCAAACATCCCACAGAGTCACCAGGCGAGCCTGTCCCTGTCTGTCAGGTGGTGGGGAGGACACTGGCCTCCAACCCCCAAGGTGCTATTGGGAACAATGAATACAACAAAAGCAGCGCAGTCCCCACAACTGTCAGGAGAATGAACGGTGACAGGATTTAATTCCATCTGACTGGAGGCCCCAGAACTGAAGACTGAACAAACTCATACAAGTCAGGTTCACCTTCTGTTTCTCCTTATAAGGCTTTTTAACACGTGAAATAGAAGTCAGTTCCGACTCCAATGAAACACTGAAGTTGCTTTGTGTGTGTGTGTGTGTGTGTGCGCGAGTGTGTGTGTGTGAGTGTGGGGGGGGAGGGTATTGGGGACCAAACTCAGGGCCTCTCGCATGCTAGACAAACGCTCTGCCGATGAGCTACCCCCATGCCTTTTGGTGGTGCTCTTGCTGACCCATCAAGTGCCCTAGGGCTGCGAGGGTCTGAGCAGGTAGAATAATCCAGAAGTCCACATATGGGCGTGGCTCTGCCAGGCAACACGGCTGAGGGGCAATATGGTGACACTTGGGGTGGGTGCTGACGTTCAGAGCAGGCACCTCACCTGACCCCCGTTCCATGGGCACCAGCCAAGAGCAAACAGTGTACCCCAGCTGTTGAAGGAAGCCATGCACCACTTTCACAGACTTGAATTCTCCTAAGTTAGTCATAGATGAACATTCTCAACAAGGAGAAAGCAGACATCACAATTTAGGCTGTGATTGTTTCGGCCACAGGTATTTCCTGCAAGTTATTTACAGGTCCTAACTCACCTGGGGTCTCATGCAGTTCCAACACATATTACATGAGGCGTAGCCAAGAATCAACATACGCTGTTGTGGATAACTTGGTATCGTGTAAAAACAAAAGCTGCCGGATGCCGTGCCCTTCGTGGACACAGATGTGAAAATAAGAATACTAATAGTAAAGGTTTTATTAAATGCCTGTCTATGCCAGAAACTTTCTGTCTATGTGCCCTGTGCCAGGCATTCCCCGCAGCAATCCCACGCCGGAAGGGGACACCAAGAGCTCGATAGTCTAAGGTTGCATTCTAGAACTATACCTGCCCTCCTAACCCTAACAAGGGGGTTGTTTTTTTCTTCGTATTTGAACCAGAAAGTAGATTATAACACCAGCGTCAGCCTGCTGTGTAAACAGATAAGGGAGAGTGAGAAAAGCCTATTGAAAGCCTCAAGGGAGGAGGAGCAGGAGTGGAGTTATGACTGCGAAGGCCACTGGGATTACAGGGACAATCAAGACAATTCACCGGTGACCGAGTTAAAAGTTGCACCTCAGGGTGGCCAGCTGGGAGCGGCAGGGACTCAGCCCAGCCCCGACATTCAGCTTGGCCCAGGGTCCACGGCACCCGCAGGAAGCTGCCACGCTCTGCACGGCGCGGGAGATTCTGAGTCCCAGGTCAGCTGGGGTGGCTATCTGCACAAATGTCACATAGCCCTGTGCCACGGTCCACACTTCCAGCTTCCTGTCCCTTCCCGAGGCTCCCCCTCTACTCGAGGGGACCCCAGTCTCCTCCTCTCACGGTGCTCCTCCTGTCCACACTGAGACCACGGGGAGGGAGCTGGCTTCGGACGTCCCAGGGAGGGACTCAGACTGGAATCCACTTCGTCCTAGGGGTAGACTTGTGGCTACTGATCTCCTGAACCTCGATTTCTGGGTCTACACAATGGGAATTAATAATCCCTACCATGCAGTGTTGCTGAAAAGGTTACAGAAGCTCATAATGTGCCTGGCCGTGCTCAATAGATAGTAGACACTGTCATTATCATAGCTGATCACAGTTTGGGTTATACCCACTTTCAGGAGGATTTGCTTTGTGAAAAGTGCGGGAGATTTCCTCTGAAAATTTAGAAGGTACTTTTCTTTTCTTTTTTTTTTGTGGGTACTGGGGGTCGAACTCAGGACCTTGTGCGCCAGCAGGCGCCCGTGCCGCTGAGCGATATCACCGGCCCCTTTTTCGTATGTGGGTTCCGGGAGTCAAACTCGGGCCCTCGCGCTTGCCAGGCAGGCACTTATGCCACTGAGCTATCTTACCAGCCCCTAAAAGGTACTTTTCTTTCTCCCCTCTTCCACTGAGAACTCTTGTTTTTTTTCTTTCAAAAAAGGCCCTTGAAGACCATCCCAAAACCACACCAAGTAATTAAAAAATATAAATGAAAGGAGGACCTTACACTTCTGAGAGCAAACATCACAACAATGTAGAGTTTATTAAAGAGAGATGTGAGCATGTCCACGTCAAGACGGAAGTTCCACCTACGTGGTTATGAAGGGCTGCTCTGGAGCTGGGGTGCAGCTCGGTGGTAGAGCACCTGCCTCACGCATGCGAGGCCCTGGGTTCCACCCCCAGGGCCAAAAAGCAGCACCCGCAGCACTGACAGGAATCTTCAGGACATGCTGCAGGTGTCCCTGACAGAGTGGGCATCGATGTCACCTTCACAGGAATGCGACGGCCCCCACCCACGAAGGGTTCTGTAACTTAGGCTGCCTTTATTAAAGCAGTTATATGGGACTGCACATAAACGCTGGTCAAAGGCTGTTTCCTACCATCCCAGACTCTTCTGTTGTTTTTTTATTAGCTGGATGTATTTAATTATAAAAATCTATGGGGTCTAATTATAAAAGCGATCACAACACTTGGCTTAAAGAAAGCGATAAAGTAAAATTAAACACACCGTGTGCTGAGTAATAAATACTGAGGGCTGGGAATGCAATGAAATTCTTAAAATAAAAATGAAACATTGCTGGAGTTTTACCCTGAAGGAAGCTCGAGCAGGGCACAGAACACAGACAAGCGCTGAGTTGCCCACGCATGCTGAAGTAGAGATGGGCAAGGGCTGTTCAGGGCACAGGAGAGGGGCCCGCAGGCAGCTGGCTTCCTGCACTCAGTCGCACCTGGTCAGCCCAGGGTCAGGGAGAGGGAGCCCTGGGCCCCGGGACAACAGGAGCCAAGCAAGGAGGCAAAGCTCAGAGGGACTTCCATGTGCTTCTGCCTGCGAGCAGGTAAACCACCAGCTAGGAGGCCTCAGGCTGTAGACAACAGAAGCTCATTGCCACCTGAGCCTGTAAAGGGCACTGTCCCTGGAGCTGAACCAGAGCCATTTTCAGGGCTGCATGGCCACCTCAGTGTCTGTTCACTGTCACGTCCCAGCCACAACCCACGCCCAGCAGTCTGTGTGACTCTTCCAGGCGGTTGTCCCATGGGCTCAGGCCTGACCGCTGCTGCCTTGGCACTGTGAGCCCTCCTCTCCCGCTCCTCCCCTTTCAGTGTCTCTTGGTGTCTCTCTGTCTCTGTCTCTCTCCATCTCTGTCTCGCTCATATTTTGCCTAAATAATCTCATCATTCTATAGGTTTTAATGCCTTCTGTATAGTCACTTTCCTGTCACGGGGACAAAATACCTGACATTGGAAACTCACAGGAGGAGAGGTTTATTTAACTCACAGTGTCAGAGGTCTCAGTCCACGGTCAGCTGCTCCAAGGCAGGAACATCATGGTGGAAGGTCATGGCGGAGCAAAGCTGCTCAACCCATGGCAGCCGGGAAGCAGAGAGGGCAAAGGGAAGAGCAGGGCAAAGAACACATCCTTCCAAGCCACGTGCCCAGTGAGCCACCTCCTCCAACCAGGCTCCATCTCCTAACAGCACACTCAGCTAGAAACTCGGCAATGGATGACACCCTCACAGTCCCACCACCTTCCCAAAGTCCCACCGCTGAACACACAGGACCTTGGGGGGACATTTTAGATCTAAACCACGACACCCTCCATATGTAACCATCTCCAGCCTTTCTCACTTTCCACCCAGATGTCTCTCTCTCAGTTCTAACCTTGCATGTCCAATCCCCACCTCAAAAAATGGCCTAACCACCTTTCCATTTGGTGGAGTCAGAGTCTTAGAATTTTGCTAACCTCAACTCTTTCTCTTTTTTTAATAAGTGATTTGTGGTCATAAGATACAGTAGGTCTGATTTCTGGTGAGTGTCAGGAGAAGCCTTCACAAGGGTCACCTCATGGCAGTTTCCTGCCCTGCCTCAACTCTGAGGACCTGACTCTCTCTTCACCCTGGGGTCCGGGGAATGGGTTCTTAGCTTCTCTGAGGCACTGGGCTCCTGCTGCTGGCTCTGGCCCATTCTTTCAACACTTTCTAGCTGCTTGCATGAGATGTTGATGGCTTGGCATTACCTGTGCAATATTAAAAGTTACAACTGAGAAAGGAATATTTGCTGAACATCTTTTCCATTCAGTTTCACAAATATTTCTGCTTTTGTTGCCTGTCGTGGTGAGGCAAGGAGCCACTAAACAATGAAGAACCACTGGGCTCTGACTGGTGGGCACCCGGTGGGGGCTAGAAGAGAGTCAATGCCCCCAAATACTTGGCCACTAGAAGGTGACATATGTGAGGGACAAGAATAACAGCTCTGGAACCAGTGCGATTGAGTCTGATTATTACTGTTGTCCACTTGCCCCGGCAGGACCTGAGGTGGCTTCTCATACCTCTCTCTGTGCCTTGATGCCTTCATTATAAATGGGGTGAATAGCAGTACCAGCTCCCAGGGCTGGTGAGAGGACTTTATTCTTTATAAAACACATGGTACACACTTACATTCGTATTAATATATTTATATTTCTGAATGGATAGAAAGGTTTGATTAGAAAGCTAACCCAGCACACTTCAGGGCCTGCATCTGGGGTTAACCAATCTCACACTGCGGTATTCACTGTAACCCAGCTGCTCCCCGGGGCTCAGAGCCACATTAAGTAGCTTGTGAGGGTTTGATTGATTCTCGTCTATGTTTCCCGAAGACTTGCTCAGATTTGTACTGCTGAGTGCTGAGACCATCTAAACCGAGTCCCAAGTCGGAAAAACTAATAAGCAGCTATCTAAAGTCATGAGAACTCAAGATTATAAAGCACAGCTATTAAAAATTATGTCACTATTTAAAAACTAATGATGCAAAACAGCTATTGGATGATTCCTTCACATACCCCAGGGACCATGGTTTCAAGCTCTTGATCTAAGGCCATGAGAGGAGCTGAAATTCCTGCTTTTTCACTGAAGTGGTTCAGAACTGGCCTTTAACTGACCTGGAATTGAGACGAGAAAAGGATTGGGTATAAAAATATAATGAGTTTCACTTGAAACCCACCAAGCGCTTTAAACCTGCCCCAGAGGGGTTGTTCTCCATCCTTAAAACCTAGTTGAAATGTGAAAGGAAAAGTGCCAGTGTTATCCTATAGAGATGGAGAAAATGGCACATAATAATACTGCTTAGAAAATGATGTGGCGACATGGCACCAATTTGTTGATCAGCTCCCAGGCGCTAACCAACTCCAACTGTGATTTAAAACATAATTAATTGCACACACAAGGTGAATCTGTGGCCACACACACCATGGTTGTCAATATAGTTCATGTGCGCAATATGAGGTCTGATTAAAAAATAGAGCAAATGTTTAAATTTTTTAAAAAATTTAATTACAATAAAAATCACATTGCCACTAATTCCCCTCAGAGTACTCCTCCTCACTCTGACCACACTTATCCCATCATCTTTGCCACTTTCTGAAGCAGCTCTGGAATGCTCTTTCATGAATGTCTTTAGTTGTGCTGTTGTGGCTGCCTTGATGTCATGCACCTATTCAGAATGGTTCCTTCCTGTGGTCATTTTGACTTTGGGGAAGAGCCAGATGTCTCACAGTGCCAGATCCAGTGAATAAAGTGGATGAGGACACATGGTAATGTTTTTATTTGAAAGAAATTGCTATAAACATTTGCTCAGTGAGAAGTGATCATAAAATACAGTAAGTGTATAAAAATCATTGCAGTAAAAGACACATTGCCATTAACCCCCTCAAAATACTCAGAGTACTCACCCTTGCTTCACACACACTCATCCCTTCATTCTGGGCAATATGTTTTTTACAATAGTAAGGTTTTTTGTTGTTTTTTTTTTTGAATTTTCACTGTAGTTTTCAGTCACCTCTAGAAGATGGCAGTTCACAATGACAGCTCGGGGTCTCAAAAGGATGACTCTGGATCCCAGTCAGATTCACAGAGCCACCTCCTGCATGTGGCTTAATCTTTTTAAGCCTTAAATCCTTATCTGTGGGAGAGTGATAAATACATTCAGCCTGGTGCACATGCCTGCAATCACAGCTACTCTAGAAGCTGAGGCAGGAGGATTGCAAGTCCAAGAGTGACCTAGGCAACTTGCTGAGAACCTGCCTCAATTTTTTTAAAAAGACGGGTGGGAATTGAGAATGTAGTTCAGCGCTTCCCAGGTTCAATCCGCAGTACTGTTATAAAGGAAAAAAGGAGGGAGAGAGAAGGCGAGTTTCTACCTTGTAGAATCCTGTGAAAATTAAGTTAACTAAACGTTGGGAAGTCCTTGGCACTAGGCCTTGGTACAGCACTAATAGTAACATTAGCTGTTCATTTTTTTTTTTTTTTTTTTTTTTTTTTTTTCCTTTTCTTTTCTGGTGCTGGGGCTCAAACCCGGGCCTTGTGCATGCGGCGCATGCTCTCCCGCGGAGCAGCCTGCCCCTGGGCCTTTGGTGAGGATCAGTAGCGTGGTTTTGAAAATGTCAGCACACTTGGAACCTTCAGTGCTCCTGAGGGTGGGCCCATTCTAATGGGGCCTCCCAAGGAGCCCCCAAATCCTCCAGATGGACTGCCCATTTTTGGGGGAACCCACCATTGCAGAGTTTTGACTGGCAAAGTTTTTCATGTGTCAACTCCAACTACAGTCATCAGTGAAACAGAATCTACGTCCTTTATGTTTTCATTAACTTCCAGGTAACTTAAGTTTGAATTTTATTTCATTGATCAAGTTTAACCATGGCTTATTTCTCTTATTACTTCAAATTTCTCAAAAAACAGTTTTTCATACCATAGTACTTACCCATTCTCAGTCCAAGCCCCAAGTGCAACAGCTTAGGGGGTAAAGCGCTATCGGACCAGGTACTAGGCCAGAGGGGGAAATACAGACCCCGCCGGGGCTTATGCTTAGACGGCCAGGCCCTGTTCTGAGTGCTCCACACGTGCGGATCCACGGACCCCTCCTGCCGGCCCTGTCAGGAGGCCATAGGCTCATCCCCCTTTCCTAGATGAGAAACAGAGACACCTAGAGGTCAAGGGGCTTGCCAAGGTTGCACAGCTCGCGGGTGACCCAGGCAAGGTGCAAACCCAGGCAGTCTCGCATCAATCTGTCCCCTGCACACAGCAGTGCGACACCAACCATAGTCTAGTATGTAGGGGAATTTTAGTTTTTCTCTGTTCCCTATATGTTTGGATCATTTCCGTCCATGAAGTAATCTCACGATAACAGGGAAAAACATACAAAGTTTATTATACACCTAAACATCGGAGCCACAGGCAGACAGTGTGAGATGTTCAAGTGTGTACACCTCCCAGAGAGAAGTCTGGAGAGAGGCTGCCGCAGGTGGGGAGCGCAGGAAGGCTCAGGGCCCTCGTGCCGTGCAGATAAGGTCTCCAGGAGCAGCGGCCTGCGCAGACTCTGGCGAGGCCTGGGGAGGTCTCCGGTCTTCTCCCCGGGGCTTCCTAGGCAGGTCAAGGAGGCTTAGGGAGGAATTTCCCTTGGGTCTGCTGTCCCCCTGCTAATGTAGACAAATACAAATTTCATTTAGAAACAGGCAGCTTTCCAGCCTACCTGTAGATTCTCCAAATTGCCCTTTCAAAATATGTCAAAGAAACATATTTCAAGGGGACACATTGTGGGGTCCTGTGAGTGGTAAGTGGGAAGTAACCAGGCTGTTGCTACCAGTAGTAGGAAGAGCTGCTCCCTGTGTGCTGTCCGGGAAGGCTGGCCAGGAGGCAGATGGGAGCTCCGACCTGGAGCGGGGGTGCTTCCAGGCAGGCGGAACAGGAAATGGAAAAGCCAAGAGAGGCCAAGGGTGGCTTGAGGGCAGAAATGAGGCCCCTGGGATGGAGCTCAGGGAGGGACAGGGAGAATGACATGTAGAGATGGAGAGGAGGTGTCGAGAGTAAGGAGAAGCCACTGCAGCCCTTAAGTGGACCTGACCACAGTGGTTTATGAAGTCCTAGTGCCGAGGGACAGAGAGCTAAGTGGTCACCAGGCACACGGGGGGCCTGGGAGAGGGGAGGAGGTGGAGAGACCCCAGCGGGGCCAGGCAGCAAAAGATAGGGCCAATGGGGCAGGACGGCCTGGTCCTCAGAGCCATCTGAAGAAGGGCAGCTTCACTCCTAAAAGCTGGGAAGCCCTGAGCAGGCTTTAAGCATAGAACTTACAGGATCCGATGTGAGTCTTTGAGGAATCGCTCCCCCTACGGGGGAGAATATGCATCTGGGAGACAAGAGGCATGACATGGACTGAACAAGGCCGGGGACAGAGGTGACCTGGTTCACACTAGGCTCTGTTGGGGTAAGTAGGACAAGGGGCGGCTGTCCAGCACTTCAAAGAGGTATTTGGGAATCCAGGCTTGGCGATCAATGAATGTTTGGAATGAGGGAAGGAAAGGAGACAGGAGCCCTCTCTGTCCCTGCTTCTGGCTTGTGGGGTGAGAGCCCTGAGCTGCAAGAGGGATCCTGGAAAGAGGACTTGCATCCGATGGGACAGCTTATGACATCGCGATCATTCCAGTGGCCAAGTGGAAGCGCAGCAGGTGGAGGTAAACAGAACCCAACAACTCCTCCAGCTAAATATTGAAGAAAAATGGTATGTGTCTCAACATTTTCTTAGTGCTGCAGCCAAAATAAGAACTGGAAATAGTCTGAAATAATACTCCCACTTAGCCTATGGGAGGCCTGGGTTCAATTCCCAACACCAAAAGAAGGAAAGGAAGGGAGGAAGGGAGGGAAAATCCCCTCTGAAGATCGCAGAGCACAAGGGTATGGGCCTGGGCTGCAGTGTGAAAGGCTCAGGTTTCACCTTAGACCAACACTCCACGACTCCACAGGTGCAGAAAAACCAAATTCAAACGCGGTCTCTCATTTCTCAGATTTAGATCGTGGATTTCAGTCCCTCGGTCTTGAGTGTGAGGTCAGCAGGGCCTGGGATAAGATCAGAAACCCTCCGTGCTGGTATCCAACTCTTTTTTCCAATCACGTACTGTATACAGAATTTCCCTTCTATTGATTATGAGACCTTTTGCACTGTCAGAAATGTTTGCCAGCGCACTTTAGAAAAGAATCCAGCATCTGTGTCTGGAAAAAGTTAGTTTCCAGTCAGTGGGAAGACAGGACGTGAGAGATTTTTAAGATTTACAAGTGTTCGCTGCCTGCGGTGCCTTGGAAATAAAGATGCTGAGTGAGGGGT
Source organism: Erethizon dorsatum (assembly GCA_028451465.1). Taxonomy (NCBI): domain Eukaryota; kingdom Metazoa; phylum Chordata; class Mammalia; order Rodentia; family Erethizontidae; genus Erethizon; species Erethizon dorsatum. The sequence continues at coordinate 70,867,343 of CM051834.1, forward strand.
CTCCTTCCGCCGCGGGGGGCTGGAAAACCTGTCTCCCACAGGAAGGGTGCAGGGGTGCCTGCTGGCCATTCCAGAAGGGGCGGTTCTGCAGGAAGACCTTAGTCCCGAAACCAATTGGCTTTTGCTGCGTAGGTGCCCATGCCTGCTTCTCTTTTTATTTTATCAACTGTGTTTTGACAATTCATAGAAAAAGGTGTCTAAAGCAAATTGAGCTTCTCGAGCAACAAACATTTAGACACAGAAAGTGAAATGAGTCCTTGCTCTCGGTGGGCATCTGGGAGTTTCTCTCGCCCAGGAGCCGGGCGCGCCAGCCCGCGTTCCTCCCGGCCTCTTAGATGGACGCCTCCCTCCGCCAGACCGGTTGCCGGCTTTGACGACGGCCCCATGACCGGCTTCTGCGGCTGCCTCTCCCGGGACCCCAGAGCTGGGGGAGATTAGCATCCAAGACAACTGGACCGGGTCGGGGGGTCGGAGCTGCGCCCTGGGCCGAGGGGGCGGCGTCCTGCGGGCTCGCGGGGTCGCGGCGGCGTCGCGGGGTGGGCGGGGGGCTCCGCGGGGTCCCCGGCCTCGGCCCGCCTGGGCGCGGAGCTCTCGGCCGGAGCTAACTTTGCCGCCTGAGCCGCGGGGAGGAGCCGGGGCCGGGCCGGGGCGGCGCTCATTGTTGCGGCCGCGCGCGCCGCTGCTGGCTGGGAGGCCGGGCCTGGCCCTGCGCGGGCGGAGCGGCGAGGCTCCACGCGGCCCCGAGCCCACGGGCCTGCGCCCGGCGGACGGCACGCCCGCCTCGGGGGACCTGCGCCACGACCTCACGCCGCTCCGCTCCTCGGCAGCGCCGAAGATAAAAGGTAACGCGTCTTTGTTTCCGGGCGCGGTGGCAGGGCGGCGATGCGTTCTGCAGCGCCGGTGTAGCGGGCGTTTCCGTGCTGGGCTGGGCTGCAGGGCCGTGCCGCTCCCTCCCTGCGGGCCCAGGGGCCTTTATTTTAGGGTAGATTGTAAAACGCGAGCCCCACGTGGGGCGCGGACTGTGCTGCCTTCTCCCGCCCTGCCCCTGCACTCGCTTTGCTTTGGCACCGCAGTCGCGCACTGTCTGAATGGGAAAGGACGTTGCTGCAAGCAGCGCAGGGTGGGACTGTTTCTTTGAAAAAGCATGTTCTGGAAGTGACAGGGGAGCCCTGTCCTTTGGGTGCGGGGCGCGCCAGGCGCGGTGGCTGGAGCCGGCCGAGCCCTCCGGTCCCCGCGGCTGCGGCAAGTTTGATGCAGAGAGAAGGGGACCTAGGACGGGGAGGAGGAGAACAGGAGGGACCCCTGGCACCCCCAGCCTAGTACCTGCTCCTTTCAAATGGCTAAACGCAGGGCCTGGGTCTTTATGGTGAGCAGCTGCCCAGATGTGGGCGCACAGTGGATTCAGAACCGATCACCCAGCGCTGCACTTGGAGAGCCTGTGTGTGAGCAGCAGCTCGGTGCCTTTCTCCAATCCCTTGTTAGCAGAGTAACTGCTCGGTCGATTCAGGCAAATTCTGCAAAATTTCCAAGGGATGGCTGTTCTAATAATAGCTGCGGCAGTGGCTGCTTAACAGACATCCTCGTTCTGAATGGTGCAGCCCTGCCGGCCCCCTGGGAAGCCAGCCTGCTGACAGCCAGAGCCGGCGTAGTAAAGGACTGCCTGACCCCGCCTGAATGGACAGGTCTGCCTGCCCTGTGAATGGAACATCCCGACCAGGCTGCACTGCCCTTTCTGGCTTATTTCAGTGCGAATCCTCCGCATAAGAGGGGTGCCGGGGAACCTAGAGAGGCAGGTTCCTCTAGCACAGCGGTCCACGGTCAGTTTCAGATTGCCGTCTGCATTTACCTGCTTGGGTGTTCAGCCGTCCTGCCCCTCTTCTACCTCAGCATCAGTAAGTCCTGTCTTTTTTCCAAACGCGTGACCTGGTTGTGGGACAGCACCCGTGAGCTACCTCAGGACAAACTGCTGACTTCATGCCAGCAGCCAGGATGGGCTCTGGGGAAAGCACTGAAGAGGGGATGCCATGATCTGTCCCTCTGACGTCACGTGCTTGGCCCCGCATGCCGTCCTTAAAATGTGCGGCAGACTGCTCTAGGGGCAGGAGACGTGGATGGAGACACATCGCATTGTTTGGTTTCTGGTCTTGAAATTGCATCAGGTCGGTTCATAGCGTTTAGCCTCAGAAGATGAGAGCCTAAGAACAACAGAAGTGTGGTTTTGATTCTCCAAGTGTTACTTGTCCCTTGAGACCTCAAGTAGCAGGGGATGGGCTGACTCCTACATTGTCTTCCGTGGCCAGTGAAGTTTGGCTTTGTCTACAGCACCACAGGAATGAGGGCCCGTGGCCATTAGACTAGAATCTGTTAATCCACAGCGGTTACATAGCTACAATTCATTTAATTGGAGGCAGAATTCGGACCCGCCTTGTAGTCAACCCTATATTGTCCAGCCTAGGAATAGAAAGTTGCCAGAGATAACTTGGAAAGAGGCCTGATGTGTAAGTTCTGTGGGTAGAGGCAACCTTTACAAAATAAATAAACTCTCCTTGCATTAGCTAGTTTTAGTAGCAATGAGGGTCAGAAAATCTCTCCACCCTCTTTTGTTCTGACCAAGTGTGATCTGCCACTGTTATTGCTGCATTCTTGTTGGCATTGGTCCTGAACTAGTTTTATTAATAAGACATGTTATTTATGGCCCAGAGCTTCTTTGTAATTTGTAGACACTGTTGCCAGGTCCCCTGATAGCCTGGCAGGTGGCTGTTGCTATTAGCACGATCTCATCATTGGGGAAACTGAGACCCTGGAGGTTCAGAGAGTCACTGATTTCCTAATCCACGAGAAATGCATCCCAGATGTGTACAGTGTGGATTTAATTGTCACAGCGAAGTTACAGCCTGAGGTCAAAGGAAAAGATAAGCAATGGCTTAGCTTTTGGATCTCACTTGGATCTCAGGAAGAAACTCTGTGGCAGCCGCGAGTGTGTGACAGTTGTCATGGAAATGGCTCCTGCATCCTCCATGAATGCGCGAAGAAAGTGTGATTGGTTTATGAGTGGAAAGAGGGCAAAGAAGCGGGAAGTTCAGGAAATTTCCTGTTGAGGGCTGGACTGGGCTACTTTTGTATTCAAGAGAGTGTGAGGTGGAGGTGAGGCCTCTTTTGGTTGCTGACTCTACAGTATTCCACTTGTGCTCACACTGCTTATGCTGGTGTGTGTGTGTGTAGACTACTTACAGTTCTATTCACAGGTCTCCCTAGAACTATGTACTTAGCACTTCTGCATTTAACCTGACAGACACAGTGAATGACTGAAAACATGATAGCGTAATTTACGCTCTAAAGCTCTGTTCTTAGATATTTTTGCATAAGTAAATATATCTTTAAAAAATAAAGGATCAGTATAACTTGTGGAGAAATTCTCATCCGATAAGTCTAAGTGAGAAATAAGTATGCTAAGGGCTAAGCAGCTTGTGAAGTTGTGTTAAACCACACCATACACAATATGAGAATGTCTAATCTAGGTTCACCACCGGCTCTCATTTTTCTCTCTTTGGCTATCACCTGACGTGTCAGTATAACTTGCAGTGGAAATTCTGTCTCTCTGGGTTTGTTTGTTGTGTGTCTCAAATAGAAATGATTTCTGGGTCCTCGTAGGAGAGCATTAGGATGATGGTCTGGCAATGATGCTTCAGGTTAAATTCTAAAATCGTAATCCTCTTGCACTACTGCTCCTTGCCAGGTTCCACAGGTAACGCAGAGCCACACTGTGTGTGACGCCCCAGGCTCTTCCTGCGTTCCTTCATTTCTCCACGTTCCCCATACCTGAGGCCGTGCAGTCCACTGCTCTCTGAAAATGGAATGAAAGGAACTAAAGGGGATATCGGGTGTCTCCGGAAAGGGAGGCATTGCCCTGAGAAAAGCAAGAAAAGCAGTCCTTCCCTCAGATGAGCAGGACATGCAGTTGCACAAACTTTTCCAATTCTAAGCACAATCAAGGAGTCTTAGGGAATCTGAGGAGAAGTGGCTGCTAAAAATCTGACCTGCTGGGGAAGGGTGGCATTGAGCATTTTTATCTTGTAGTGTTCGTTCTAGCTGTCATTAGAGTGAAGTACACGGTAGTGTTTTCCATTGTTTTTGTTTCTCCCGGAACATCCATCTCAAGAGCTGGTTCCATAGCTCTTGGAACTCTGGGCCTCAGAGTCACTGTTGCAGCTGTTGCTGCTGATGTCTTTGGTGAAAACTTTTCTGAATCAGCACAAATCGAGCTTACTGAAAACTCCGTCCACAGCGGTTTCCTTTGCGTTCCCGAAATCCGTCAGCCACCGCCCTTTCCTGTGTCCCCTAGGCCCAGCATGGCTTTCTCCTGCAAGGAATATTGTAGACACCCCCCGAAGTTAAGGGTAGCGGCTTTATCCTGGAAATACTGGTCCTGGCACCTCTCCCCTTTTACAGATGATCCGAGCTGTCGCTCCTGTGTAGTAAGTTGCACTGATGTATATTTTGGGTGCTGATGAGTGTGTGTGTTTTAAATTCAATCATCAATAGAAAATGGGTATTTGTTCCCCAAAGAGAAATCTTCTCTCCGAAGGTGGAAATTACTGCTAAGAATAAGGACTGCGACTGTTGGAAAGTAATAGAAGTACGTGAGGGATCTGGTTCGGTTTTGTGGCCTTATTACTAGCATGTAATCACGAAGAGCTGAGCTGATGGCCTAGGTTCGAACTGAATGAGTAACTTCCCGCCAGATATCCAAGCATAACCGACTAATTCAGAGATGTCACTTGTAGGCTCTAGCTTGGTAGGGAGCACAGTCTCTTTTAGGTGTAGTGTCCTGGTTTTTTGCTTTAAAACGGAGCACCAGCCATTCCATGGTGCAGTCCAAGAAGAAATGTGGGCCGCTGGTGCATGCGCGCCCTTCAGCCTGAACTCTGACCACATCACGTGATCCTGCTTGTTCCTCTCTTGCTAGCAACCATTCGCTGGTCCATGGCTACCGCACACTTTTTGTTCACTTACTTCCCACTACGTTTAGTTCATTGCTCGTGCTACACACTCCATAGATTCTTCTTGATTAAACAAATTGCTGTGGGAATTCATCAAAACACACTCCCACATCGATCTGCTTAGGCTTCGTTAGAAACCTGGAAACCCCAGTGGTCTAAAGTGTAGCGCGTCAGGTCCTCCTTGTCGACCCTGTTCTTAGTCTGCACTGTTGTGTAGTCCCTGTTCCTTCCTTACCAACACATTGGCAACCACCAGGCCAGGAGACTTGGTACTGCTGCAAAAGACTCAACCTTTGAACGTATTTTTTCACTTCAACTTAGCCATAATCCATCCCTCCAAACTTGAGGCCATAACTCCACAGTTTCCACCAGAATTAGCATGTTCTCATGTTGTACTGCTCTTTGCAGGGCTCTTGCCTTTCTTTGTCCTTGCCGTATGAGGAATGCATGAAAAAATGGCGTGTGATGGGGAATTAGATTGATAATGCATGACAGCAAATGGAAATAATAATCGGAGAGTTTCCAGGCTGTGCCATTCATAACCATAAAATGTGCAATTACGCTCTCACTGCATGTCTGTGAAGAAGTACATAGATGTGACCAACCCAAACTAAGAACCCAAAGAGTGCGGAGCCATCTGGAGCAGACGACATACCTACCAGTAGCTGGGGAGGATGGTGCTGGCTGGACCAGTTCCTGGCTCCTTCTGGCTACCTCCAGTAAGTAGCCAGTATTTCTTTCTCTGAGAGAGACACAGAGAGACAGACAGACAGAGAGAGAGAGCAGAAGAGAGGGAGCAGGAGAGAGAGGAGGGCAGTGAGGACATGAAGCAGACATGGAGCCGCACACAATGCAGTGCTGTGTTCCGCCTCTCAATCCCCTTTTATTGGACTGGCTGAGTGTTTGGTAACAGAGCTGCGGAGTGACCAGTGGCACAGATGTTGCCTGCAGGTCTTGGCAGGAGTGAGGAGACGTGCAGAGGGTGATGGCAGGAAGGGCTGCAGCTCTGGTTTGAGGTCCGCACAGCACATTTGGCGCTCAGCGCAGCCTGCGAAGCATGTGCATCTGTGACTGGCAGAGTACTGATGAAACATTTTAGATAGAGGGTGTCATAGCGGTGAAAGGGGTGGACGGATCACTTTTGCACATGAGGAGCTCACAGGCACTGAGGGACCTCTCCGGGGCCTCAGCTGCTGCACCAGGGCTGGGGCTCCCACCTCAGAACTTGGATTACACACTGCAACTTGGAGTGACAAACGGAGCAGACGGTGGCATCATCTGTTGTGGATTTGGTCATCTAGCCAGCTCTGCCATCTTCTAGCTATGAGGACTTGCCTGAGTTACTGAATCTCTCTCAGCCTCAGTTGTCTTATTATAAATAAAGAAAAGGTACATGCAGGGGATCAAATGAGATAATGTCTGTGAATCACGTAACACTCAAAAAATATGGAAGATTCTTTTAGAATCAGAAATTTTGTCCATGTGCACTGCCCTTCCCTACCTGGAAGGCTCCACAATGCTAACTTTGGGGGGATTTAGAAGACATTGGGTATAAGAAGACAGCTGGCTTTGGAAGAGGAGATACTACTGAAATACATGGTTCGTCTTTACTTCCTATGTGTACTGAAATTTTGTAGAGCATAAGGGGAACAAAAGTTAGCTCTAATATTTCATCAGTGTCACAAAGCCTTCCAAAAAAGGTTCTGTGAGTAAAGGCATGACCTTCACAATCCTGATGGGGAGTGGGGCAAGTTTATGAAGAATAGCACGCGGCAGGATGAACAGCATCTCCTAGACGTGAACGGGGAAGAGGCTGAATAACCCGAAGCTGATGAGGGAGCCCCAGGGCCCTGTGGCCACATCTGGGGTCTCCCCTGAGTCCTGGGATAGGAAGGTGAGGAGGAAAGGAAGACAGAAAGATGATTTTGCCTTCATACTAATGGAGTATTTTATCCTATCTTTCTAAAGTTTTCCTGTATTCAAAGATGACCGAAAAGCTCTTTAAGGCTTTTATCTTCAAAATATTCTAGAGTAGAAATTAGAATCACTAAGAGTAGTCAATCAGTGACAGTGTCATCCTCACATCAAAGGCAAAAATCGAATCACTGTGTAGCATTCTTTGGTTACTTCCCATTCATTGCCATTAATTAGGGAGATGTTCACTTCCTGCGTCGTGTACGATACCCGAGTAATGAAGGCCGTGAGTTAATGGCAAGACCAGCCAAGATCCTGAGAGCATTCGGCGTTGGGAAGAGTTTTTTTTTCCATTGCACCATCCACTGAACCACACTGAAAAGACTGGAATAGCTTCCTTGTAATAGAAGAAATCAACATGCAATTTGCATAATATTCAGCAAAATTATTTACACATTTCACCCTTCGGGGTATTAAGTAAAATAAATCAGAATGAGAAATCATCTGTCTTCTAGTGGCTGATTACATACAGACACACACAGGCAGCAAAATAAAAGCATTACACAAATGCACAAACAGGGAACGTATTTATAGAACATGATATCCACATCTAAGACAAGGATATATTTTAGGTGGACCCTAAGGCACAGCTTTCGGCTGGCTTTTGCCAAGCCGGGTAGAGCATGTCTGTCATTTTTTGGAGAAATTATAAACTGGTATTTGTTTGTGGTTCTTTCTGTTCCTTATTGTGGAAAATATGGTTTTTCTAGTCTACAACAATTTAGTTTCTCTCCCTTCCTGTTCCTATGGTTGTAACTTAGTCAGTAGAGATTTTGTGTTATTTTGATACCGAGATCTACAACTTCCAACTTCGAAAGGTACCCAGATACTTGGAGAATAAGGTCCAAACACATAGTCCTTTGTTTCTTAGATTTCTTTTTTCTCCTTGCCAGTAGAACTGACCACACTCCTAGAGCACTAACAATACGCAACTGAAAAATTCCATGAACTATAAGTTTCGTACTGTGGCTTTTGGTTTCACATTAAATATAGAAAAAAGTCAAGATGGGAACATTGTGCTCGTTGTTTGTAGGACGGGCGGGACGGGAGCCCGAGGTACTGCAGCCTGCCAGGTCAGCTGGAAGACAGGAGGAAGGCAGCCGCGGCATTTCCCTGCCCCTTCTCATCTGATCCTGCTGCCTGAGTTTATCTCGGTCACACTGGCTTTGAAATGGCTTCGTCTTGGTTTGGCTGTTTACCAACTTTCATTGAATTCTCTCTCCACCTTCTTTGAATAGTGTCCCAGATTTCACAGAAGTTTTGCGATGTTTCCTTCGGTTATTATGAGTCCCACCTGTGGTCTTCTGATTAGTCCTCTTCCTCTTCCTCCTCAGGCTTAAAAATCATTGTCCTGTGATGCCTGACTCACGCGCCTGCCTCCTGCTTCCTCTCGGTTGCATTGCTGAGACTGCTCCGGGAGTGACCTTTTGGCCTTTTCTCCCAAGTCTTGATCGTACATTTGCCTTCCAGATTCTTTTATGGTGAGGTGCCCAGTTCCAGTTCCGTCATCATGGTTCGGGGCCTCCTGCTTTTCCTGAGTCATCATCAAATCATCACCATCTTCCTGTCCTCACCCCACAGGTGCTCACAGCCCCACCTCTCCACCCCCTGCCCTCTCCTGCCTGCATTCCCTATAAACTGCACTCCTTAGTGTGGGGTAAAAGCCCATTGCAATCTAGCAGCCTCTTAGTTTTTAAACTTCCGTTCTTCCATTGTCCTTCACATACCCATGGCCTTGCCTCTGACCTTGGACTTCAGCCTCAGATGTTGCTCCTCTTTTGCCTTCAGAACCCCCACTCCCCACCCCGCCATCATGCCTGGACACACCTCCTCACTGTTCAACTAGAAGCTTCACAGTTCTCTTCCTGTTCCTCCAAACAGAGTGGGCTTTCCTCCCTTATCCTCCCAAAGCGTCCCCTCAGAGTGCCGTTCCAGTGTGATCTCATCAAGCTGCAGGGACCACTTTACACTGTAGCTTTTGAAGGAAAGCACCGTGTATGGTCATCTTTCCATGGCTGGGGCAGAATACCTGATGTGCACAGTTTCAAGGAGGAGAGGTTTGTTTTGGCTCACAGTGTCAGAGGTTTCAGTCCATGGTAAGCTGGCTCTGAGGCAGAAACATGGTGGAAGGCTGTGGTAGAAGAAAGCTGCTCACCTTCACGTCAGCCAGGAAGCAGAGAGAGGAGAGCTTAAGAGGCAGGGGCCAGGCACCATATACGATCCCCAAGACCACACTCCATAACCTACACAGACAATCAAGATGAACGATCAGTCTGTGTCTTACTTACCCTTTATTCTGCATCACCCGCCATTGTGGCTGGCCCTTGTAGGCGCTCAAAGGTATGAGCGAGTCACTAATTGTCACAGTGTGGTTTCTTGTTACTTGTTTGCCTGTCTACAGTTCTTTTTCCTGCTTATGCTTACTACCCTTATGTGACAGTTAGCTCTTCTCTTGTCGCGCAGCTCACCCTCCTCTGCATGTTTCTGTGTCAGAAGGTAAGACATATAAGGATATGTGACATAGCTCTCACATCTTAGTCTCTCTCGATCACAAGTTATGATCCTCCTGCTTCAGCCTTTTGAGTAGCTGAGATTACAACCACATCCCACTACACCCAGCTTAGTGGGTTTATTGATGTATCATTGACGTACAATACACTGTGTGTATCTAAAATGTACTGCTGGGTAGGTTTTGACCTGCATCTACGCCCTTAGAACCATCATCACAATCGAGAACTGCAGCCCCGTGCTCCATCAGTCCTATTTACTGAGGCTCTTTGGTGTTTTAAGCTTGGTGCTAGGAAGAATATGAAATGAAACCACTGTCCCTGGCTCGTGCATCTGTACTGATTTAAATTTCTGGCTTTCTTTGTACTATTATCTAATCACAGCCTCGTTTCCAGGTGTTTTCTGGAGGCGATACTGAAACACACTGAGGTTTGGTTTCCAAAGGATTTGGAGAGACTTGGTGGGCTGTTTGCCACCAGCCTTGCATAACTGCTTCACTGAGGAGGAGCAATGATCAGAACCCTGCCATTTTTTAATCAGTGCTGGCCTGGGCAGAAGCACACCCCTGCTCCTTCCAGCGTGGAAACAGCCCAAACAGTGGGCTCGCTTGCCGTCTTTTTTTCTACGTGTAGTCAACACGGTAATTATCTCCTGCCGAAAGCTTTGAGAACTTGTTCTGTATCCGATTAGAATTTTTGATTTGACTAACGGATACAACATAACATCTTTATTTCTGTAACTGCTCCCCTAATGCTATGCACCCTGGGTATTTTTAGAACTCCCACTTACCATGGTCATTGCATTTTAAGGCACTGTGTTATTTCCTCTGACAGCATTTCTACCTAGAGGCTTGTAGATGTGGAGTGAGGAATGGGGGACCTATTTGGTTTTAGAGTCCTCTCTCTCCTCCTTTCCACCTCTCTCTGTTTCCCTTCTTTTCCCAGCCTGGTTCCCCACCCCTATTGTTAAGTGGCATTGGGGGACAAAGGGAGCAGCTCTAGAACTTGGCTCCCTGGAGCTGTGGCAGGGTTAGGCAGTCCAGATGCAGGACTGGGGTGGTTCACGGGGCAGCTGTGCAGTGTTGAAAGCTCCCACAAAATGAATGGAGGGATCTGCCAGGACAGCTCGTGTGAAAGCAAGAAGTCTCTGCCAATAACGTTCTTGCAGAATCCTTTCCGAAGAATTCGGTTATGTAAATATCAATTAGGTAGCCTCCAGCACAGAAGCACTGCCCTGCACGGATGTCAGTGTAGCTGTTAGAACTCCCCTGACCAGAGGCCCTACCGCTTCCCCACCTCTCCCTGGGCTTTTTATTGTGGAAGGAAGGGTGAGCTTTTGAGCTCCTTGAGTTGGGCCCCACGACCACCCTGCAAGACTTGTGGTTTTCCAGCTCTGGAGCACTGGAAATTTGGTCTGATGTAAGTGTCACTAGCATCCAGGTGTCTGGATGGAATGCGTCCTACCAAGCGTGCCAGGACTTGGCACCTGAGCGCTTGGGTCCTGGGTCTCAGGTCCTAGGACGGGGTGGCTGCTTTGTGTCTAATGCAGGTTCTGCCAAAGCAGGTGGCCTGACGAGCCATGCCAGTTCCTTAGGTGGCTCTTCTCCTGCTCTGCTTCAGGAGCCACCAAGGGCCCCAGTGTGGAGATTGGATAGCTTGCATATGGCCTGGAATAGTACAAAGAAGGCAGTGTTCTCGAGCCCGAGTTTGGGGGCAAATTAGAACCTAGCTTACAGAATGCAAGTTAAGTCTGTGTGGTACCTACATTACGTAATTATCCTTGAATTGATAGGCAAGGATATGTGCTATTTAAATATATAGTTACTGATTGATGTAAAAATATTTAGTGAGTGCCTATTATGACAATCACAGTGTGTATTTCAGTCACATGCATTTTACCATTCCAGTGTCGTTAAAGTATTTACAGTGCAACTGAGACAACTTGCTGTACTGCAAGACCAGAGGTGTGAGTAGCGCTGTGTTACCTCCCCTCGATGACGGCGTGTGCAAAGATAGATTTAAGTTTAAGGTGAGAGAGTGAATTCGACTTGGAACAAGTTCATGTCACCATGAAAATGTCAGTGAGGGTTTTTGGTTATTGAACACAAATACTCCACCCAAACAGCAGCAGGTACACGTAACTGTCCCACACAGTGTTACATTTTGTTTTCTTTTTAAATTTTTGGCCCCAAGACTGAACCCAGGGCCTCTTGCATGCTCAGCAGGTGCTCTACCACTGAGCTACACCGCCAGACCCCGCATTACATTTTAAATAGGGGATTTTTGTTTACACACTTATGCAAGGGAAATTGGTAGCATAGAAGCCTAGGAAAAATGTGCTTTGCCTATCAGTCTGTAGTGCAGTTTGGTAAAAGCCTTCTAAAGCAGTAAGTGAACTCGATGCTCCATCAAACTGTATGTAACGTAACAGGAAACATTACAAATAAGTATATCAGCTATTAGGATGAGTATCTTTTCTTGACATTTGTGCTTATTGCGTGCACATATATTTATGTCTTATATGTCACAGTTTATTGGAGCGGAAGGCAGGGTTCTTGGGGTGCATCTGTCTGTCCTGCCTTCCCCTAAGCTCAGTCGCCCCTTCCGGAACTTGCGGCTGCCAGTCCCTCAGCCTCTCCTGCTCACTCATGGTGATGACAGGCCGCCCGTTCCATGCTGAGTGGTGATGCCTGCGTAAAGGTTCTTCTTTCTGTTGAGAGGGAATGTGTCTTCTGGAACATCCACTCTTTGATTCTATTTTTTTTCCATCAAAGGAAAAATTCTCTTCCTTTCTCATCATCCGCTTCTCATTAGCAAGTCCTGCCATCCGGCTGTGGCAGGACGGCCCCTGCGCACCTGTTCTCTCCGTGCAGTGGATCAGAGCCCTCCTTTGCGCTCACAGCCGTTTGGGGAAGGATAACAGACAGGGTCGCCCACACAGGTCGCCCTCACAGGTCACCAGTCAGGGTGTCTGGCCTTTTGTCCAACCTAGTGAGGGAGCTCAGGTTTCTCCATTTTCTTTCATTTTCTACATAAAACACAGGACCCAGAACTGAACACAGATTCCCAAAGAGTTCAGGACGCGTCTTAACTTTTCATCCCGGACGTGATGCTCCTGGCATGCGGACTGTGAGTGGGAAATGAAACCATGAACAGAAAGATCCCAGTGTTAAATTCTGAGCTAGCACCCAAACTGCCTCGTCACCTGTAAGTTTGACGAGCCTGCCTCCTATGTCTGTTTACAAATTACTGGCGGAAATACTTAGATTAAGAAAGACAGCTTCTATTTTAGTATCACTTTACAGCCGCCAAGCGCCTGGGCGTCTCGTTAGGCACCGAGCTGCAGCATTTGCGGTTGGACCCTCCTCCCGGAATCCCCTGTTTCTGCATCACTTGCAATGATTTGAAGACAACGTTCATCAGCTCCTTGCAGTTCCACAAGTGATGTGGCGATCCCCAGACTTGGGGTCCTCCTTCTTCACAATCATAAACGGGGCTCTCACTGCCCCTTGCCCACTCACAGTCCGCCCTCCAGGTCTCTGCACAACGGGTTTCCAGAACAAGCCACATTCCCTTCCAGGGCAGGCAGAGCCCAGTTCTGCAGATGCCGCTTCCTCACAAGGTGCCAGCAGGTGCAGCAGGTGCGCGTTAGGATCCAGACCCCAATGTGTCTTGTAGCCACCACCACTGTCACACGGATGCCTCTGTCATTGCCTGTGTGCTGGAATATTTTCTCTACCCACAGAAGACATAGACTTTTCTTAAGTACAGGAACAGAACTGTGTTCATCGTGTTTGTGATTAGATACCCGGCATGTCATAGATATGCCGTAAGAATACCATACTGTACCTGTACACCTGGACTCCATTTCTCTTATTTCATTGGAATAAATTCCTGGATGAGGGGTAGCTGGGCCAAAGGACATGAACCCTCTAAGCATTTATACTCTGGTTTTATTTTCTGCGGGGTGTCTGTGGTCTTCTAATTAAGTCATCATCAGCTGCTAATTAAATACTTTTGTCCTTAACATACTACCCAAATTTACACTTGCTATTTTTTCTGTGAAGTGGACTCTTGCTGCTTCTCTGAATGCTCTGTGACTTCAGGGTTCGTACGTCACTCAGCCACCCCTGCAGGATGTTGGTGGACACATGCTGAGAGTGAGAACCGTGTGTGTGATGCATGTGTAAGAACAGCGCCTGACCGCCCACCTCCCCATACACAGGTGCCCCTCAGCTCCTTTCCTAGGCCAGCTCCAGTGCTCCGTGGATCATGCTCTGGCACTGGTCTGGTCAGCACAGGCAGCCCTGAGAGCAGAACCAGGCCTCTGGGTTCTCCGTATGGATCAAGTACCCACTCCGCCAGGGCCCTGTCACAGCCTGACACTTGCCCATCGCTGGGGAGAGGCACCCAGATGTCACCTCCCTCCTCACCAACCCATGGTGAGGGACAGAAAGATGCAGCTGCACCTTGGCCATCTCATAGGTCGGGGTGAGGGGGTGCTGAGACAAAGGCACCAGGTGCCCCTTTGTTCTCACAGGTGTCCCCCAAGGTGGGCACTGCCAGCTCTGTTTTGCAGGTTAGAGAATGAGGCCTGCGTTGGCGATGTGGCCTGTGAATGTCACATTCAGCTAGCAGCGGTGAAGCCAGGACAAGAGTCTGCCTCTTACCCCGTAGTCCAGGCCACGGCCTGGGAAGGACAGTGAGGAAAGCCCAGTGCTCGGCTTTGTGCCTCCAGGTCCCTGGTGGCTCAGGACTGGGTGGGGCCATGTCCCCACAGTTGCACCCAGCAAGCCACAGGGAGCACCTGGAGGAACCAGCAGCTTCTCCTGTGTTTTATTCAAAACAAAACAAGGGCTATGTTTGGTGTCCTAGCAGCAGGGCAGGGAGAGGCGACATCGTGTCCTGGGGTAGCTGCCAGGTGGGCTGGGACACCCCTGTGGTGGTTTCTAGATGACTCTACAGGATGCGCAAGGGTGCATGTGTGTCTCTCGCTTGAGCCGGGGCCGGGGCCCCTCTGGTCACCTGTGTGTCCCCAGCATCTGGCTGAGTCAGGGCATAAAGGACAGTCCTCTGACTGCAGGGGGAAGAAGAATGCTTCCAGACGGCACGCAGCAGGGCAGCGGGACTGGGTGGCTCTCGGAGGAAAGAAAATGAAAAGTCCAGGGTGGTCGAGGCTCAGGCCCGAGGGTGACCCGGGGAAGAAGAGCATCTGAGAAGAACGGATCTGGTGAGACGCGGCCGGCCTTGGAGGAGCCAATTGCTGCCTGGATCCCTCTTTCACACATGTGAGCCACGGGCACCGCCAGGAGGGAGGCGGCTTCCACCCCATCAGCGACCCCTCTGAGGACCGCTGCCCGGGCTCCACCCAGTCCGCTCAGGAGTCGCCGCTTTCCATCCTGTGTTTCCTGCCAGCCCGGGACTAGCTCTGTCCCCTTCCCCAGCTCCTCTCCAGTGATGAGGAGGAGGAGGAGCAGAATTAAGTCCCTGTCTTCGGAGACTCTGACAGACACAGTTACAGAGCCGCAGGGGCCTGGGTCCCCAGCTGGGTAGGACAGCAGCCTGCAGCTGTGCTGCATTAAGCTGCACTCACCCGAGTGAGTGGGGGATGGGGGCCTGCTGGGGAGCTCTACATGGAGGTGGAGGAAGTGCTGTTGGCAGAAGAGACTCCAGCAGTGGGAGACCCCGTGGGATGAGCTGGTGAGAGTCCTGGAGGTGCCCGGCTGGTCAGAACATCAGGCACGAAGTGTGGTGGCCGCCAGCAGCCTGGAGGGCTGTGCCGCCCCGGCCCACAGCCCGGTGGTAGCTTCACATCACTTCGGGCCCATACCTTTGGATGTCCTCGTGTCCTTGTCTTCCTGGCTGACAGGGAGGACGATTGTCTGCTCTGGCCCAGGCCCAGCCCTGGCTTTCTGAGATGTCCAGCTGAGATGCCCCGCCCCACTTCCGCTCCAGCAGCCTGTCCTCCATGCGAAGCTTGGCTGCAGGTGGAAGCTGCGTCCTTCCTTCCGGCCCTTCCTGGCCCCACAGCCAGCTTAGCCAAAGACTGTCTCTCCGGAATCCCCAAGGCCGTGGGCGGGGCCTTGTGGCTGCACTCCTCAGTCCCCGTCTGTGTCCCCCTTTGTCTGTAGACTTTATACCCAGCGGCATTTTCTGACTGCCCTGCAGTGGTGTCATGTGGAGGCAGTTAAATCGGTGTCCTTACAGGACTGTGGCTTGAACCCATGCTGGGTCCTCAGAGCAGTGACATCAGGGGACTAAAATTGTCCCCCCACGCCAGACAGGGCAGCCCTACACTGCTCCCCTTCCCTGAGCCACACCACAGCGTTTCTCTGCATTGTCAGAGAAAACCCACTTTCCTTTAGCTGTAGGCAGAGAGCCAAGCAGCAGCAGCAGCGTCACTAGAACAGACTTGCCAAAGATCCCGAGGTGCAGCAGTGACCCCAGTGACAACCTCGGCCTCTGTGGGACGTGCAGAAGGTGGCACTGAAGAGTGGACGGCAGGTGCAGCATGATACCACACCACTTTGTCGTGTTAATTTGCTTCTAATAGAGCCACTCACTTAAGAACTTTCATCTGGGTTTTATAAACCACAGCTACGTTTAGCAGCCAAGAGCCTCAAGGGCAGCCCGTGTGTGTGCTTCCGCTACGTGCAGAAGAGCCCTGGGAAAGGCAGAGGGGGCTCATTTGCCGGGGTCACGGAGAGGAATGTGGACAAGGTCAGTCTCCGGGAATGAGACTTCCGGTGCGTCTCTTCTTCTGCTGTCATCTGGTTTGATTATGGCAGCGCTGTGAAGAGTGAGCTCGGGATAAATCAGTAAAAATGAGCACTGTCCCTTCCGAATTTTGGAGGTTCTGAGCAGAAAGGCCCGGTGCACCCTGCCGTTGCATCTTCGATTCCATGATTCAAGTCCAGAGTGGGCAGCCTCTGGGTGGGTACTTCCGCCAAGCCTCCGGCTGCCTGGAGTCATCTGTCTGTGCCTTTGGTGTCCGCTTGTGTCTGCAGTCACTGGGGATGTGTTGCCTTCATTAATAATTACCACCTGGCTGGAAGGGGCTTTATGATTAATGAGATTTTGTGGTCTTACGAGTTTTGGATGCCTGGATCGGTCCTGAGACTTCGTTTTTCTGAGGAGGAGTCTGAAGCGGAGAGCCAGATGTGACACTTTGAGGTGACCCAGAAATCAGGACTCCAACAGTGACTTGTAGAAGTTGTAGTCAGGGCCCTGGAATTTCCTTCTGAGCCACCCAACGGGCAGGGTCAAAGAGCAGATTGTGAGATGCTGTTGTAATGCATCTGGCATCCTTGGGGTGGCCCTCAGGGACCTCACACAGGGGGATTTGCTACAAGTCTTACGCCTGTGTTTGGGTCTTATCTTGATGCTTTTGAACTCTTGAGTTCTGTTTGACCCTCAGGTTTCCAAGCACAGCATTTCAGGTCTTTTAGAGACTGTTGGTGATTTTCCTAAGTAAAATACGTCTTACAAATTTTCATTCTTTCTTAATACACACGAATCATTAGTATTTCTTAATTCACTGTGTCAAACCAGGTGTGTTGGCACGTGCCTGTAATCCATGCACTCTGGGAGGCTGAGGCAGGAGGATCAAAAATTCAAACTCAGCCTGTTTGCAACTTAGTAACTTAGCAAAGACCCTGTCACAAAATGAAAAACTAAAAGAGGGGTGGAGACGTAGCTCCATTTCAAGGCCCTAGGTTCAATCCCAATGCTACAAAGGCATACACACATATAGATAAATAAACTTACATGAATAGATAAAGTAGATGCACTGTGTCAGAAATGCATGTGAGTCACAACCTGGTAACTTTACACTGGGCGCTGACGAGTAGGCGTGTGGTAACTTGGTTGAAAGACTATTTGCAGGGCTATGACCATGACCCTAAGCATGTGCCCTCCTCTTCTGTCCCCTTCCTCCCCAGGGGTGCTACCATCCCATTTCAGTGTGAATTAGCCTTGGGATACTGAGAAAACATAATAACAACATGTGTTGATTGGCTATTCTTTAGTTTTTTTTTTTTTTTTTTTGTGGGTACCGGGGGTCGACCTCAGGACCTCGCGTGCCAGCAGGCGCCCGTGCCGCTGAGCGGTATCACCGGCCCTTTTTTCGTATGGGGGTTCTGGGAGTCGAACTTGGGCCCTCGCGCTTGCCAGGCAGGCGCTGACGCCACTGAGCCATCTCACCGGCCCCCTATTCTTTAGTTTTTATTTTAAATCACACGTGTTTTTCTCTAGGCCCAGGATCTGTGGCCGTGCTACCATTCGCCTAGCTGCCTTGCACTTCTGTGGAAAGGAGCCTGTTTCTAAGGTTGCCATCCTGTGACATTTCCAACCTGAGCTGTCGCAGGTGGATGCCCTCAAACCCAGATGTTTCCACCCTCCCCTACCCGATCCTGTCTCCCCGGGCCCGCTTCAGGTCACCGTAGGCTTCCCATTCATGCCGTCTGCGGGGAGAGAATGTGTCAGGCGTTCGATCTCGAGTAGTCTGGCCCAGTGACAGCTCTAATTCTCATTTGTAAATTAATAAACTTGATTTCATGTGTTAAAAATAGAAGTCCAGCTAATCGAATTTGCTGAGTAAGAATCTTGTCAAGCTCCATCTCCTATGGCTGACCTCAAATAGTATCATTCATCTTTCTAGATAAAGTCTTTTTTCACCCACTTTTAACTGAAAAAAAAAGGGAACAAGTTGTTAAATAATATTTGGGTGGGGCAGGGTGGAAAAGAGCCACCCACGAGCCTGCTGCCCTAGCACATCCGGTGCTTTTAGTTTTGCCTTCTAATCCCCGTTCCAGTGCAGGACAGATTTACTGGCTGCTGTGTGTGCGTATATTGCTTCGTGCAGTGTCCCGTTGTGCCCGCTTCAGCGAGAATCATAACTGTGGTGTCTTGTTTACGCATAGTCTTCATGATTCAGAGTGCATCTTAGCAGCAAAGTTGGATGAATTGGGGTGGACACCTCGCTTGCAAAATAACACTTTTCCACACATCCCTCTCAGTCATGGAGCACTTGGCAGTCCTGGGCTTGGTATGGAATAGCACTGTAGCAAGACAGTTTGTGGTTCAAATAAATGCCAGCTGCATCTATGTGAAGCCTCATTCTCCCAAGGATTTCCTTTGAGGGTGATGCCAAGGCTCCACTTGCGCCCGAGCAGCTGAAAATGGAAAAAAAAAAAAAAAAAAAAAAGGAAAGGAAAGGAAAGCAGTATTATTTTACTATTGTTAGTATTCAGAAGAAAATTTCAGCGTGGCTGGCAAGCCAAACAAAGCTACAGATGTCTGCTGTGTTGGTGCACACCCATGAGGGTGACCCTTTTTCGAACCAATGATGAAAACAGGGTGCTGCCATCTTGCTGGAGAATGGACAACAAACAGGTGTCCCTTTGAGAAACGACACACAGCACTGCTGTCACAGGAGGTTGTACCTTCACAAGCATGATTTAAACATGTGTTTAGTCCAGACACTCTTCTCTGTGCCAGCTTTTTGCAGGGATATTTAAAATATGAGGCCCGCTTGAAAATTCCCCGGGAGTAGATACTAACTTCTCCCTATGTAACTATGTTATCGTTTGTGTCATGGTTTGTGTCTAGATGTCCCCCCAAAGCCTCTTGGGCCTTTTTCGGAGGTGGCTGAATCTAGTGTGTGATTGATTGGTGGTGCAATGCTGGGAGTAAGGGAGCTGGGGTTAAGGGTGGGTGGTTGCTGGATCAGTCCACTGATTGGATTGGCACTGCCCTAATCCCAGTAGACTGGATACAGTATAAGGTATAAGGGAGAGAAGCCTCTCTTTCTCTTTCTCTCTCTCTCTCTCTCTCTCTCTCTCTCTCTCTCATTGCTTTTGCTGTTTTCTGCTGCCATGAACTATTGCCCCTCTGCCGTGTGCCACTCTGCTGTGGAGCCAGCTGATTACAGACTGAAACCTCTACAAACTGTGAGCTAAATAAACCTTTCCTCCCTTAACTTGTGGGTGTTTGTATTTTGTCTCAGCAATGAGAGAAAAGTAACTAAGACAGAATTTGGTACCAGGAATGGGGTCATTGCTGTGACGTTGCCTGGCCATGTGGCTTAAGATCCTTTGGAATTCTTTTGGAAAGTTTTGAGACACTGGCCTAAGAGGCAGCCTTGCACACTGTATGGGAGACTCTGGTCAGAGCCTGGAAAATCAGAGTACTGCTGGTAATGCTGCCGGTTAGGTTGAAGCTCAGGAGGCTTCTATTGAGGACGGCCTTGGCTGCTGATCCCAGGTGCTACATAGTGTGCTTTGGCAGGAAGCTGGTCTGCATTTTGCTTATGTTAGAGATATTGCCTTGGTGGCAGAAAAATTTCAGTGCAGTCTACCGTTGGGACGGTGGCATCGTTACTGTTGAGAGCTTTTGGCCAGATCTATGTGCAAAATTAAGAGTGAAGGGCCAGCAGGGTGACTTGAAGCATTCAGCCAGAGGGAAGGCTCCAGTGGAGCTGTGGATTGCAAGGGTGAAACAGAGGAGAACGTGGTTATTGAGAAGGAACAGGACAATGGAAAACGACCATTCACCAGAAGGGAAGGGAAGAATGTATTTGAAATGCAGGAGATCCCTGTTTTTTAGTGTTGTCATGCCGTGTTGTTAAATTAATGGGAAGCAAGGATTGTGATTGTAATAGCTCCCTTAATATGATTTTAATGTAGTTTTTAGAGACATGTTTGTAATCAGGTTAATTAGTCAAAGTATTGTGGTTTTAAACTTGAATTTTGAACACCCTTTGAATATTTTGCTTTTGGTGCAGAAATGAGTGCAATAAGAAT
The DNA here is from genome assembly GCA_028451465.1 of Erethizon dorsatum. Classification (NCBI taxonomy): domain Eukaryota; kingdom Metazoa; phylum Chordata; class Mammalia; order Rodentia; family Erethizontidae; genus Erethizon; species Erethizon dorsatum. The sequence goes on from CM051834.1 coordinate 70,887,626, forward strand.
TGTACATATGTGATTGTTATATTAATGTAAATCTGAATAGAGCAAGACATGTTAACTTTTCACAAATCTGCCACTGGAAACTGTGGTTTAAGGATATGTGTCTGGTTATTAAGTTGACCAGAGGTGGATTGTTATGGATTAACTAATAGTCAACTTGTAACACCCAGCTGAACTGAATCAGTGTGGTGCTGGGTGTAGATGGCCTGAGGATTGCCAACAACATAAAAAGGGAACTGGAGGGAAGATGGTGCGCTGTTGATTCTCCCGGAGAAGCTTGTCGTGCTGATTTTCCTGATAGGAACTCAGGAACCGTTGGAGGAGCTCAGGTCCTCACTGTCGCTGAGGATGGTTGCGGTTCTCTTTGGGGGAGCTCTGGTCCTTACCTTGAGCGTTGCTTCCTGGCTCCAGTGCAGATCCCTCAGCCTGCCGGCACAGATCCTTCATCCCACTGGCGCAGACTTTCTAGCTTCCACCACTGACCTTTGGGCCTTCCCAGCACAGATCCAATGAAAAAGACTTGCGTGAGACATTGTCATGGGCTGTGGGCCTCCAGTTGGACTCCTGGAGGACATTGCCATGGGCTCTAGTCTTCAGCTGGACTTGTGCAGGACATTGCCATGGGATCTAGGCCCTCAGCTGGATTCTTTGGGTCTCTAGTGTGTGGACAGATCTCCTGCACTCTTTTGCATTTGACTCTTGGGTGAATATTATAAAATAATACTGTAAATTATGTGTCCTGTATTAAATTGCTTCCCTTGTAAACCCTGACTACAACAAGCTACTTCCTTGAATTGCCAAGCAGATGAAGTGAGGTTGTTTAATTTAATGAAAATTTTGTTTTCCAGGTGGAACTAAGACCTTCAGGGTAAATGTTTAATTCTGAACTTTACATGCTTTGAAATATTTTTGAGAAGGTGATGAACTGGCTTTGTTTTTTTATTACTGTGATTAAAACTTTATTTGCTATAGTAACATCTTTCAGACCCCAAGTTGTTTTCATAAAATTTATTAGAATCTGAATAAGTGACTTGAAAGCATGTGGATACCGTTCATATTCTGCAGTGTAAGGCAGCTCAAAACTTTGTTTGAAAGATGCAAAGCACAAGCAGCATTTCTTTCACAAAACTCTTCCCATATCTACTCTGCTGCAAATTTTCTAAAAACCTGCAACAAATGTTTTTCAAAGAATCTCCTAGGCGACTGCACCACTTCCCTTCCTAGAACCTTGCCCCAAGACCCTTCCCGAGGAGTGATTTGCTGTGGCTCTGTACCTCTGCAGTGACTACTAACTGCCCTGTTGAAAGTTGAATTGAACATTTTTGGTGTACTTTTGTGTTTCGATGAAGGAATCATCCATGTATGTGGTGTGGCAGCACGGATTTTGGTCTAATTTTTAAACGAGGTGGCTTTCATTGAACCTGATGGTAGAATGATTACAATGAAGCTGATGGCTTTTTAAAATTAAGTCAATCAGAGCCCCTACGATGTGCCTGGTTGACAGATTCTGTTAGGCCTCCAGCCTGCTTCCCTACTAAGGCAGTTAACACCTAACACTGAGTTCAAAGAGTGAATAATGACGTCTCCTAGACGTATCTCTTATCCATAGCCTCCTCGTCTGACTTGTATGTGCAAAACGGCAAGCCTCCGGGCTGAGGTTCTACCCATCTATTTTAATCTCTTTGATAGAATACTTACGAGTTGATGGAACTTTTCTTGGTATTTTTCAGAGCTGGAGAGTGCTGAGGCATTATGGTAACTCAGGATTCAGAGATATTTGAGATTTGACCAGTCCAAGCCACATATGCTGATCAATTTAGATCTTTTTTTTTTTTTTTTTTTTTTTTTTTTGTGGGAACCGGGGGGTTGACCTCAGGACCTCGCGCACCAACAGGCACCCATGCCGCTGAGCAATATCACCGGCCCCTTTTTCGTATGTGGGATCCGGGAGTCGAACTCGGGCCCTCGCGCTTGCCAGGCAGGCGCTTACGCCGCTGAGCCATCTCACCGGCCCTCAATTTAGATCTTAAAACTAGGGACATCTGACTCCATGGAAGCATGATGGGATGATTGCTTTGAGGCAGGAATAAGGGAATTTTCTCGTGGGATATCATAGGGTGGTTTTGGACATGCAGATGGTCAGAGAATATTTCCTGTTAGATGCGAAGAGAACCATCTTTCCAGGAGAAAGTGCTCATGGGAAACACTCCAACGGCCCTGCAGTGAGACAAGGCCAGGATCTGCTTATGTGCACCCTTTCTTTTGATCTGCTTAAGGAGGCTGGTTACTGGGGAACAGTGTCTTTCATGGGAGCCATCAAGTCACATGAGATACTGGCCTGGGGGAGGAGCTGTGTGAGCCAGCTCCTGAGAGCCATTAGTACATTTGCAAAAATTTTGGATGTCAGTTATCCAAAATAAATCCATCTTTATTAAAATTAAATTATATAAACACTTTACACCCAGCTTCCTGAATAGTGCCTGGTACATAGAAAGTGTTCAGTAAATATTTTCGAATGTGTGAATGAAGCAGTCCTGCCACTCCTTGGCATCCCATGGTGCCAACTCCCCAGGAAAAGCTTCACCCAGAGGAATTTGCTTGGTGGAGCCAGAATAGGGACCCTCCAACCCTTTATCTGACTTCCAGACTCTCAGTGACCACCATTTCTCTTCCCTCTTAGATGACGGAGGGCCGTCGATGTCAAGTACATCTTCTTGATGACAGGAAGCTGGAACTCCTAGTACAGGTAAAGCCCTTCTGGTCAACTTTCTGAGTTCATCTGAGACTTATGGGATTCAGAGGTTGATTCATCCAGGGATGGCGGGGGAGGATGTCAACTGTTCTTAAATCTCTATCTGTTAAAATCCGTGGGAGAATGGCTGGGACACACCAGAGTGCTTCATGGGTGTGCTGTGTACGCCATGCCTCAGGTGTTCAAGGCCAGATGTATATCTAACCTATTGTTACAAATCTCTAGAAAAGGAAATTCCACAGCTGCCATTAGCTATTCCTTCTGCTTGGAAGGAGTTTGTCGTAATGTAACCTGAATAATAACTCTTGCTGTAACTAAAGCCGATTTAGTCTCCCTTGCTCTGCGGGGATGGAAAACAGTTCATTTTCTTCAAGTTGAGCTTTCATAGTTGTCAAGCAAGAGCAAGAATCTATGCTTGCCTTCCCACTAAGGGCTACGTGGGCCCTTCTTCCCCATCCCACTGGTGCACATTACCATCACTGTGAACGTCTGGAAAAACAGAAACACAGGAAATCAACCAATTTTTTCCCAAACTAAGAACACATTGGGGTCAGAAAAGTCAGGGAAGTCATTAGAATTGTAGACCCAGGTGGTGCCCATCTTGCCTTGGTAAAGACCATTATTTTACCCAGAGCCCCAAGGATTGATGATGTTTCAAAACCTGATTCAAAGAGCTTTGAAATCTGTTGTTCAACTCCACCCTTTGTAATGGCTTTGGCTTGATGTTCTCAAATGTCTTTCTCGGGTTCTTAGGGCACTGTGACTCCTCCTCTGTACATGTTGCCGTGAAAATACTACCAGTGGTTTACCAGTGGGCTGGAGGTGGGCCGGGTGCTCACGCTCAGGGAGGGGATACAGTGCCACGGGACAGCCACACACAGACTGTGTCCTCTTTTACTTGTATGTGCGACTTACATTTAAAAGTGTTCAAATTGACAACTTTAAGAGTTGATATTTTTACTAGGATTCAAATTTAAAGACATTACAAATGCAATATAGGAAATAGAAAAAATGGGAAGATTTATAATCACACCGCACTAATTCAACTGCTGTTCTCATTTCAGTGGATTTCTTTCCAGCATTTCTCATATTTAAATTTCTTGCATGTTTGTAGTCATAATGTACATACAGTTGTCCACATTTTATTTTTCTGCTTAACGTTGTCTTCCACTAGCATTTTCCAAGTCACCATACATTGTCGTCTTTGTTAAGAGCTACATAAATTCCAGAAACAGATATACAATTATTACCTAATTATTCACCCAGTCTTAAATACATTTTTTAAAAAAATAGTCTTTCCACTATTATGAATAAATGCTGTGATTAACTTCTCCCTACATACAGCGTCCTTATTAGGCCAAACTGTGGCCTACACCCTCGTGAAAAGTCAGACTTGCGGCTTGGATTTGGGCTAGTGAAGCAATAAAGGAAAGCCATAAAGTTGAGCAAGATCTTTTCAATTAGAGCCTCTTTCACTCCCCAACATCTGAAGCTTTAAATGGTTAAGAATCAGTGGGAAGAGTTTATGGCTGAGTGGTCCGTCTGCTGTGCTTTATGTGCTTTTCTGAAATCAAAGCTTTGGGCTTAGAAGGAAGCCACCTCCTACAACAGGAAATGAGACCTGAAATCGAGCTGGGTTGCTGCAGAGTGGCTGGAGGCCTTGGGAGAATGTGACGGGGACAGCTGAAATGGACTTGAGTCGTGGGGGTTTTGTTCAGTTGCTGATATACACAGTTTTAGAGCAGTTATCCTCAACCCTGTACAGTCAAGAAAGTGTTGGATTAGGTCAAGCGAGAGAAACTCATGTTCTTTGCACCCCTCTATAGGACATGCTTTTCCACGTTGTTCCCTCTTCCTAGAACTCTGTCCCTCCCACACCCCGTCCCTGGACCTGGCTGGTGTCCACTCAGTCTGCAGTTCCCAACGTGCCAGATGCTCCCACACCCCACTTCAAAGGGTGCGCCCTTTTGCTCCCAACGAGCCCTTCTAGTCTGGGTTTTAGATGCCCCTGCCCTAGGCTCCTGTTCCAGCAGTCACACCTTGTTTTCATTGTTTGTTTCCTCATCACCACAGAGCTAGGTCTGTGTCTGGTCGCTGTGCGTCCTCAGTACCCGGCCTAACGCCTGATGCATGATGTCACTAAATAAATACTTATGAATGAGAGAATGTAAGGGCCCTAAAATGCCTTGATATTATATCTTTAAAAGGATTTCTTGTCACAGTACCAATTGCTTAGCAGGGGATTTAATTTATTTTTTAAAAAACATATACATATCTTTTTCATATATACATGCATGTGCGTGTGAGCATGCATGCACATGTACACACACACACACACACACAGAAAGATCCCAAACTCCACTGCAGAGTGGGCGTCAGCAAAATTAAAAAAGAAACAAGATTAAAACTAGTAAACAAAAGCCAGCCTACTTATATGAGCTGTCCTCTCTCCTACAAAGTTCTGTCGTCCAGGATTATATTCTTTTGGCAGAATAAGAGTGATTTCAGGGGTTTTTTCTAAGCCTGGGACTAAGCTTAGAAACTACTCCTTGGCCGCCACTCCTTGCAGTCCACATCAGCGTTGTCCATGGTCTCACTGGGGGACAGCCCTGCTTCCCATCAGAGGATGCTGGGAGCTGGACAACCACCCAGATAATGTCATGCAGCCGTGTAAACCTGACCCCTCACGTGTAGCGTTCCCCTTCCCTGAGTTAGAGAGAAAAATGGCCGTGACACTAGCACTGAGTGCTGATTACATCAAGCGCTTTGAGATTACTGAATGAAATCTGTGCTTCCAAGTCCCCGATTGTCCCCAATAAATTACACATTCCCCACGTTGGAATAGGGCAGAAGGTCAACGGTGTACACACCAGGAATTATTCTGAAGTGCACAGGCAATGTCCTGACATCCATGTCTTTACCATGCAGCTCCTAGTCCTTAAATTCCTCTTAAAAACAGCAGGAAAGATGATGCGAGCATTCAGCAGCAGGGTACAGTTATGTGACAGCTCAGAAAGCCAGGTCGTCCTCTGATCCAGCCTGCAGATGGTGTCTCACCCTCTGCTGTCCCAAATGCTCTCCGCTGGGTAGAGATGTGCTACAGAAGCCGTCACCAAAACAAGAGCGGCCACCATCGTGCGTCTCCAGGTCAGCCTCCACCTGAGCCTCCGTGGCTGGGGATGGGGATGGCATGCACGTTTTGTGTTAAACTCTACTCCTGAAGTCTCAGCTCCTTTTTGTCGCACCTTTGAAATTATTTTCTTCATTTTTCTGATCTGAATGCGTATTTGGAGGAGCATTTTGAAAGCACACAGAGAAGTATACGTTAGCGACGGTGAGCACGCGTTAGGGAGGCCGAGAAGCGGTGGGTAGGATGGTGGAAACTGCACAGGAAGGATTTGGGCTCTTTCTCTGGGGTTTCTTAAGAATAGAGTGGATTTCCACTAGCACGGGAAGACCGAGGTGTGGCTTCCTCGCGAGGCTTGCTGGAGGCTGGCGGTACCAGAGGACCTCCTGCCTGACGGGGAGACAGCGCCGCACGGAAAACAGACGCGTGCCTGCCACGCCAAGGACCACCTCATTTTACCTCTTTCCCATCACTTTAGGTGAGGAGATGTTATGGCCACCGGCAGAATGTCTTCCCTTTGATGATAAAGCTCTCCACGTCAGAGCGTTCTCCATCGGCACAGTTCCGCCACTACCACCGTGCGCCCATGTGTTTGCTTAGGTGACTGTCCCATGGGGAGGCTATTCTGAGTCCCGTGTCCCCTGACAGAGGACGACAGTGTCTCCCCCCTCTGACTCAGTCTCCCCGTGGCACTGGTGGGACATGTACGACTGCCCTGTTCTTGTAAAACAGAAGAGCAAAATGTCCCAGTGATGTTGAAAAATGGCCCAAACTTGCTAGTCAGTGCTCCCCAAGAGAATTCAGGGTAATGGTGACATCGTTGCTGGTGTTGTACAGTGTTCCTATCTTGAAAAAGCCACAGGGATAGAAGGAAGCACAGGAAAGGGCTTTTGGGATAGTAGCCGCCGGCCCCAGCTTGCGTTGAGCATTTCAGATGTGGCTGGTGCGGATTAAGATGTGTTGTTAGTATAAAATAGACGCTGTTGGGCCAGCGAGATAGCTCAGGGGCATAAGCGCCTGCCTGGCAAGCACGAGGTCCTGAGTTCGGTTCCTGGTACCCATATAAAGAAAAAAAACCGCTGTTTTGAAACGTAGAATGGCTTATTAGTGGCTCTTATATTGACTCCATGTTGACATAGTAATATTTTGGATATATTCTGTGATGAGGTTCAAGAAAATATATAATTAAAGGAATCTCACATCTTTTTCTTTTTCAGTGTGGCTATTAAAAATTAAAATTTTCTACCAGGCTTACTGTGTGGCTTATATTCTATTTCTGTTGGATGGCTATCTCTAAAGGATAGAGAAAATTACCTAAACAGCAGAAAAATACTGTGAATGTAATAGGATTCCCTAGATTTCGTACTGGATGTCTGATAGAATAGTAGGTATATGCTGCATTTCTTTTTAAAGTTTATATGGAGCTGGTCTGATGTAGACCTCACAGTAACTGTGTAAAGTTGGGTCTCTATCTTAGGTGAGCAAATAGAAATTCAGAAAGGTTAAATAACGTGCTGCAGGTCACTAGGAAGTTGAGTAGAGCATATAGCTTGAACACAGGGCTTCTGGTATCGTCCGTCCTCTTGTCACTGGCATGACAGTAGGTGTGTGTGTGACGAAACCTGAGCCCCCATGCGGCTCCCCTGTACTGTGGCTGCCCCACCCCCCGCAGACTAATGGCAGACAGTAAAGACTTTGAACTTTATCTCAGATCTGCAACTAAAGATGGGTTTTCCCAGTCACCGGATGGCTTTGAACTCCGCTCCTCATCTGTCTCGTAAAGATTTAAACAGGTGACGCTCCAGCATGAAGGGTTTTCACATCTGGTCAGCCTCAGGTGATCAGGTGTGGAAAGACCGCACAGGGCAGTAGATGGAGCAACTGTTCCTGCCTCGTCACTTCCGTCTGCCTGACAGTGATGCTGGTGTTAGTTCATCTTAAAGGTGAAATAAGTTAATAAGGGCCGTGAATCAAGCAGCAGTGAGAGCACAGTAAATACCCTGGTCTGCTGCGGGCTAGACAAAAGCCCTTGTAATGTTTAAAGTAACTAGAGCGGTCATAGTGCAGCATCAAATAAATGAACAGACTTGGCCCATCTGCACACTCCAGCCCACACCTACCCCGAGCCCAGCCCCTTCTGTGGCTTCTAATATTCTGCTGTCAAAATGCAAAGGATTATTTGCTACCAAGGAAACCAGGGATTCCCCCAAAGCACATGTAGCCAAGAAAAAAAAAGCGTCGATTCCCTGTCTTCCCAGCTGAGCAGGGTGGGCAGGTGGCTCGTCCTGATTTGCTGGCGGGCCATCCGCGAAGCGCTAGCCGTGTCTGCCATCTGCTCCTGTCTGTGCCTGGTTCACCAGGAGTTCCCATCTCAGCCAAGGGCGAAGAAGCTGTCCACAGAGCTGGGAGCAGATGGGGGGGCTCGGCGCTGTGCACCCTCTGTCCCCGCCCTCCCTGAGTAGAGCGTATCCACAGGAAGTCATCCTATGGTGGCCCTGGGCCACCTCCTCCAACAGCTGGAGCAGAGTCGGGCAGCACCTCATTGGATGGGCCTCAAACGTCAGCACCATCGCCATCGCCCTTTATTAGCCGCCTCTCCACAGGGCTGGGCGCACCACTAAATGAGCAAAACAGATGTCTTTCCAGGCCCCAGGAATGGCTGCTGATACACTTTAAAGGCACACGGTGAAGCAAATAAATGTTCAGATGTAGAATGCAGACAGAGTGTGTGATGGCAACTGATATGGAATCAGAAGTTCATTTAGTGGTGTGGAGGAATAGGAAATAGTTTGTATAAAGTACACCCACGGGGGCACAAACAGTTTCTCAAGATGGGAGGCAGGAGACAACATACGTGTCCTTTCCATGGAGAACTTGGGGAGCTCTCTGTGCTGCTGAAAACAAAGGCAAATCCCTGCCTCCCCCAGGGGCTGTAAGTGAGGGCTGAGAGAGTCTGGACACAGCAGATTGATGCCAGCATCTGGGGACCCCCACGGAGCTCCAGAGCCAGACAGGGCAGCCAGGCCCAAGGCGAAGGAGGAAGTAGGCCCTCCCTGCATCCCTGCATCTCCAGCTCCTGGCAGACCAGTCCAAGCTGCTGGTTGCCTAGCAACACTCCTCTGCTTCCCTCCCCCATGTCCTCCTCCTTCCACACACATTACCATTTCTGCGCCTCATTTCCCCCTTGATGCAAATGTTAACGCCTTTTGAAATGCATTTGTTGGAACCACTGGAAAATGCCAATATTTGACCAACTTCATCCCACAAAAAATGATGACTTCCTGTGGATCAAGCCAAATGTGAAGGGAGGGAGGAAAGGAGAAGAATGACACAGGACAGCTCCCTCTCCTTCACCGATGGGTGACGCTCTGAAAAGTTGCTTTTTATGGTTTTGCTTTTGTTTCTTGTTTTACTGCTGAGTCCTTTTTTCTGTGATCCCTTTGCAAACCGATTCCCACACATCCTCTAAGGCAGTGCTGGGAGAGATGATGTGCAGATAAGGAACCTGGGTGGGGGGTTCTGCCCACTGCTTGCTCCTGGGATAAGTGGTGGGGGAAATGAAAATGAACTCAGCACACTGCAGTTTGGCAAAATGTGAGTGAAAGACACACAAACACACCTATATGCACACACTCTGTTTCTTTCTTTCTTTGTTGGTTTTTTGTTTTGTTTTTTCTTTTTTTTTTTTTTTTTGGTAGTACTGGGGATGAAACCTGGGGATTTCACACTGAGCTACATCCCCAGCCCCCTTTTTATTTTTTGAGACTGAATCTTGCTAAGTTGCCCAGGCTGAACTTGCACTTAGGATCTTCCTGCCCCAGCCTCCCGGAGTGCTAGGATTATAGGTGTGAACCACCACACCCAGCTCACGCACAAACTCGTGGGGAGGATTTGGAAATGGAGAGAACCCTGGTCACTTTTTATGTAAGCAAAGAAAGTGTCGGGACGGGGACCTGAGCTGACACATCTGGAGATGGCGTGGCTCTCAGGTGTTTAAGGCACGTCGCCAGTGCTTGTTTATTTGGTTAAGAATCTGTCCTGTGTCTCCCACTGTGCCATGCAGGTCCAGCTGTGCTCCCTTTGGGCTAAGTCTGTGTCCAGTGGGGACAAGTAATTGTTGAGGCTGTGCCTGGGGCAAGTCTGTGGCCAGCTTTCCTGTCCTGAAGCAGCCGAGGGTTGTCACTCGCTCTATGGGGTCGGAGCAGCTCCCTTCCAGCAACCCAGTCGTCCTCTCTTGCAAGGGAGGCCCAGGGCCAGGGCAGACAGATGTAGATGTGTAGCGAGCCCTTCCCAGTCCTCATCGCGGTCCGGGAAGTTTATGTTTGTAATCCCATGGAAAAGTTATTGGAATTCTAGTGAGTTAATTCCAATCTACCACTTCCGATGCAACCCACGGCAAGAATAAAGACACTAAGGCATATTTATAGTTGTGGGGAGCCAAGGGGTCCTAAGTCCGGCCAAGATGGTGGCTACTGGAACAAAGGCCTCGACCCAGGGCCAAACCCGGGTTTTATTAATTCTCGAGGAGGGGAGTGGCTTGGGGATGAGTGACTGTGAGAGTGGCAGGAAATACATGAGTACCATGAGCTGGGCTATGTAGGTGGCCTGAAATCACCTTTGCAATATGCAGAGGGAAGGATATGCAGAAGGAGTCATCTGCATAACACAATTCAAGATAGTATCTAATGTTTTGGGGTTGGTGCTTCAGCTCTGATGTATAATCTTTTATGCCCTGGGAAGTCATAGCCTTTTTCTCAAGGCTCATCCCAGCCAACAGCGTGGAGCACGGCTCTCCATCCCGCCAGGCTCAACCATGTGTTGGGAGCAAAGGGCGGGGAAACACAGGCCTGTCGCTTGCTTCAAAGACTACACATCAGGACCTCAGCTGGACCGATTTGCATTGCCTAAAGCCAATTGAAGAGATAAGGAAAAGTCCTAGCCAGCTCTGTACAGATCAATACCTGGAAATAGGGCCAGGTTCAGCCAAGATGGAGGAAATTGCTCTTCTTTCAAGGAGAGCCGTCCAGGTGTCCCCCACATGGATGTACACCTCCGGGCACCTCTGCTGCCCAAAGAAGGAAGGCAGGAGGCTTGCTGCGGGGATCTGTAACAGTCAGGCACAGAACAGTGAGGAAGAGACCGGAAGGTCAGGAAGTCCCTGCTGTCCCCCTTCATGGACCACCCTGCAGCACTGGACTGGCTCTGGGGTCCTGTGTTCTCACTCACTGCGCTCGGAGCCAACAGTGTGCGGAATATTTCCAGATCTTGCCAGAGCCCCGGTCCCAGCCTCCAGCCAGCTCCGGTCTCTGTCCCAGTCTGTCAGCACAGCAGTCTGTTTCGCAGGCCAACCCCAGCCCATTGGCCCTCCGCAAAGTGAGCCTGCCAGTCACAGTACTTCTTCCTGAAGTACTGCTTTGTGACACATCTCTGCTCAAAAATTACCAACAGCTGATGCGATTTGAATTCCTGTTTCACCCAGAGGTATGTGCCCGTGTCCTGCTTACAAAAGACAGAATATCAAAGAGGTGCAGAGCGAGTTTTGCCTGAAACTGCCTACTCTCTACTCCCTGTGGTTCCAGTGGCCACACTGAACTTTACGATTGCAGAGGACTGGACAAGAGCAATGGACAAAAGCAACTACCAACCCCTACTGCACTCTTAGAGCAGTGGCTCTCAAATTTCTCTTAGCTGCAAAATCCTTCAGCTGATACCATGTAAACAGAGGCGCTCCGGGCTCCACTACCTGGACCCTCACCGCCGTTAGGGAGCAGCCTCGGCAGACAGCTGTGAATTTAGAAATTGCTCTTCTAGGCAGACACCAGAGGACAGAAATTGTGAGTGTCCTTTATTTTATGTGAGCAAACACGTTGCTGAATAGTTCAATGTAAGGTGAGCTTTAATTATATAAGCCATGTATTAAATGCTTTCTGAAATGATATGGCTTAGTGATTAACCAGCACATTACCTAATTGAACTATGGTTTGTACCATGCTCTGCTCTGAGGGCTTCATGTGTGCCGAGCCATCTAGCCAGCCCCAGGACGGGGAGACAGGTAACTGTTAGTGTTCCTGTTTTTCAGATGAGGGCCTCAGAGCACAGAGAGATGAAGGAACTTATCCAGGGTTGCATAGCTGATAGGGGGTAGAGAACTGATCCAGAACCAGGCAGCCTGGCTGTGGAGCAGCAATGTGGCCATGAGCGATCGTGTCACCGCTTCTTTGAGCTTCCATGTCTTCCTCTACAGTGTACAAGAGCCACCTCCAGTCCTCCTGCACTAACCTTATCTGTAAGTTGATGCTGAGCTGCCTCATAGACTTGTGACTAGGATGGCATGAATTAGAACACGCAGAGCGCTCAGAGGCCCCCGGCATAGTGCAGGCTTCTCCTGCCCGGAGTCTGAGGCTCAGGCTGGATGCCCCATAGGGATGGGCACCCGGGCCGTCATTCGCCTTTGCTGCCTCATCTGTAGAATGGGATCACTAACCACTTTGGCTCTGAGGGAAAGCATTTAGGATGCTGTGAAATGCCTCGTAATTTACAAGGCTGCTATTTCTAGTATTTGGTCTTCCGCATGCTTGTATGCATAGCTAAATGGAGCATTTGTAGAGGTGAGTGTGAGTTCACTTGACGAGTGATGGGTTGACAGTCCTTCAAAGGTGTCTGAGCTGGCTGGGCATTGTCCCCTGGTCTTTTCGTGAACACTGGCTATCACTGCTCATCCTTCCAGTGTACAACAAGTTCGTGGGGTGACAGGTGTGACACTTGTGTACGTTTATGCAGAGACCAGATGACCTTCTGAAAAAGTAGGTTAAAGTTTGTGCTCTGGTTATTCAAAGCATCATTCATCATTCTTTGGGTCGAAATAGGAAAAAATAATTTTGATGGTTGCATCACAGTATTAGATGCCTAATCCTTAATGCTTTATGCTAAATGATACTAAAGTACAGCTACATTCAAGAGGATATAGTGGCTGTGATTTGAGGCGAGGTCGGAAGGGAAGGCATGTGCTGTCCTCTACAAGCAGGCTCCGGATCGCGTTTCTCAGCATGTCACTCACAGACCCAGGGTACCACCGGTTCCGGCGTGAATTGTGGTTCCCAGTGGGGGCTGCACCTCTCGCAGAGGTGACAGTGTGCTAGCCAGATTCTGTCTCACAGAGGGACACACAGAATCTGCCCCACTCAGAAGATCATGTGACTGAAACCAGGCCTGCTGGAATCCCAGGAATCGGATGATTCCCTGGAGAGCCACACTCCCGCAGGGAATGCCTAACCGCCACTTCCAAAGATCAAGAATGTTTTTCTTTTAGGGAAGGAGGTTTTGAAATTTCACGTGGGATCCTGTGAGGGTGGTGATGGACCAGTACGGTGACTCCGGGGTTTTAAGTTTTTGACAGATCTCCAGACACAGGAGATCTCCAGACACGTGTTACTGTTGCTACAGTAACACGGGCCATGTCAGTATTATACACCCTTTACAGGCATTCCTCCACGGTGGCCGGCCTCATTCATAAAATAGCAAGAAGAGTATCAGCAGACTAATATCTGTATATTGGATTCAAAGGTCTTTTGGAATTGTAATAACCTTCAAAGTGCCTCAGTATTCCTTTACCATGAGTGTGTAATGGAATCGGAGAATTGTGGGCGAATCATTGCCTTTCACTCCCATGTGGAGATGAATAAAATGACATATAAACCAGGGGAGAGTGTGGTATGGAAATGGCTTCAGCATGGAGTTGAGTGTGTCAGGCACACAAATACACGCTCACACTCATAAATACATATCCACATGCACATGCTCACTCACACATATTAACACACGTATGCTGCTGTACTCACAGTCACACAAACATGCACTGTCGTACACATATGCACACACACACAAACATGCACATGCACTTGTTCACTCACACATTCACACACTCACAGATGCTCAGTTATATGAGCACACGCACACACTATCATACACACGTATGCACACATGCACACTCATACACAACACATGTGCACATATGCACATTCACACACGTACTCAGACACATGAACACACTGGCATACACTATTGTGATGCACACATGTACACATGCTCATACAACATATTCATAACACATGCACACACACATTCACACACATAAACATTCATACATGTACTCAGTGCACGTCGCTGACACATATGCACATGTGCACACCACACTCACAGTCATACGCACCTTCATGTGACTCATATAGGATGCACGCATCTTAGGGAGCAGAGCTGCCTGTAACCCTTAACTCAGCAGCAGTGTTCTCACCCTGTCACACTCACGAGCAACACAGAAGTTTCCCGTGGAGCACGGGGCTCTCAGTGAATCCTGGGTCTGTTCTGCAGGCCCGTGGCTTGTGTCTGTCACACCAGCAGTGGTCACACTGGGCAGAATGACTCCCCCAACAGCTAAGGCAGGAAAGGGAGTTTCTCCACGTGTAGCTCTTGTTGTGGGGGGGAGAGCGCCCCGATACCTGCCCACTCCTCCATCTAGTCCCAGGCGGTGAACAGTCCCGCATCTCAGCTGGGCGCGGACGAGGGAACAGAGTTAACATGTTGGGGCGACGCCAGCCGTTCTTTGTGTGGTCCTGACTGAACCGTGTCAGCCTGCTTGGGAGCAAGGTAGAAGTGCAGGTTCTCAGTCACCGCCTGTACATACTGAGGCAGCCTGGAGGGGGGCCAGTCCCCGACTCTGCCCAGTGCGGGCTGCCCTGGGGGCTGGCACCTTCCCCACCGCTTGGTGTAATGGCTACAGGGTGCAAACCAGCTGCTGCTCTGCCACCTCCTTAGTGGCCAGTGTGGTGCAGTGTGACCCAGACCTTTGGATTAAAAGGATCAGCAGATATAAAGATAAAAGACAAGTGGGGCTGGGTAGGTTGTTTGTTTGTTTGTATTTTATGGTGCTGGTAGTGGAATGTGCTAAGCAAGCGCTCTACCACTGAGCTTCCCCTGGAATAGTTTTGCTTTTTTGCCAAATAAGGGAATAAGAAAATATCATCTACTTTAGCCTTCATTTATGTGAGAAACGTGCACCAAAATGATATGAAATCAGAATAGAATAAAACACGGTGTTTGGAACAGGATACACTTAGCTTTGTTTTCAAGTTTATAAACATGAATCTCTTTTTCTCATTTCACCAGTGAAAAATGTGCAGAACCAAAGAGCCATCCGTGTGGGAAAAGCTCACAGTTCGAATAAAGTCAGATCCAAGTTGGAGTCCTGGCTGCCTTTCCCTTTGGGTGGGCGTGGCCTTAGGAAGTACTCACCTTTAGCCTTTTCGTTGCTAAAGTGGGAATTCTAATAGCTGCACTGTGGGACTCGGATGTGAATCAGAGCTTAGGAAGCCCTGTGCCGAATCCCTGCAACATGATCCCCAGCGACTGCTGACTGCTGTCATCTCGACGCTGACGCCATGTTATCAAGTGGATGAACAGATCAATGAATAGCTAGCAAAGTAAAAGAGTGTATGTTTCTGCAGTTTGCGACAAAAGAGATAGCGGCACTATTTTTCACTTAATCTAAGTGTATGGGCTAGATGATGATACCCAGGAAATGGGCCCACCAAATTATTCTTGGGGTAATTATTTGCATTCCTAAAATTCAGTCAACCTTGGGGTTCATGGGCCCGCCAGACACCTCTGCCTTCCAGCACTCAGCTGCATACTGGCCTCTCTGGGTGTGACAGGCACAAGGCAGTAGAATGTCACCTGCTGCGTGAGTGATAGGAGGGAGGCACAGATGCCACAGGTGCAGGAGCACAGTCCCCAGATGGCCCCCACTTCCGCTGCCAGCTGCATGTTCAGGGCTCCCCAGACCACCCACACCTCTAATCAACTGCCTGCATATTCTCAGGCTCCCAGAACCCTCGGGTTCAGTAATTATTAAGTAGAGTAACTCAGAGAACTCAGGAAAGGGCTGTACTTATGCTCACAGTTTGTTATAAGGGCTATGCATCAAGACCTGTCGAACGAAGAGACGCGAGGGCGAAGTCTGGGAGGGTCCTAACTGCCCTCTTCGTGGAAGAATCCTGGCTGCCACTGTCCCGGGACACTGATGTGGTCACCATCCAGGAAGCACTGTGTGGGGTTGATTAGGTACCCGAGAGTGACTGGATCACTGGCCTTGAGACTGGACCCAATCTTTAGTCCCCTCCCCTCCTCACGGGTTGGGCAGTCAGCCTGTTAGCCCGAGGCTCCAAGCCCCAGCTTCCTTATCCCAGAGCTGCCTCCCAGGAGCAGCTTCCAGAGCAAGTCATTTCATCAGCATGAATGCAGGCGCATATGTAGCAAAACCTTCCTGCCTGTAATATTCCAAGGATTCAGTATTGGGCTCCCAGAGCCAGGGACAGAAGCCTGTCAGATTCGTTATTCTCAAACAAGAGCTAATGATGCGGGCATCCAAATCCTAACCCTTGGCCGGGGGTGTTTAAACAAGGTCCTAGTGAACGTATGGAGTCTTTACTGTTCCTAAGCATGAGCTTCGGCACTGGGTGACTTTTTAACTGTCACTGTATCAGTCAACTTAGTGGCCGTAACAAAATACCACAGACCAGGCGGACTAAACACAGCAGAGTATGTTTCACTGTTCTGGAGGCTGGAGGGCCAAGGGCCATCGGATTCTGGCGGAGGGGCTTAGGCTTTGGTGGTGAATTTTGAGGGATCACACCAGCCCTTGGTGGTGCCCTTGCACACAGGACCTCTTTAAGCCTCAGAATCTCCTTTTTAAAGAAAGTAAGGGAAAGAGAAGAATAAAGGTCCAGGCTACTGTGAGTCACAAGAACAGCGCTGTGTGATGCCATCCACCACTTTGTCCTCTGGCAGCAAAGCGGGCCTCCCTCTGCTGCTTTTGCCAGGACGCAGTGCTCTGCTGCCCCTGAGGCTCCCAGAGCTGTCTGCTATCCTCTGGCTCTGCAGCTGGCGGTGTCCGCTGGACTCAGCATTTCAGCAGAGGAAGTCAGGGCTCCGACAGGGTCGGCCCACTCCCGCTCAGACCTGAGTCATCACTCTGGAGTTGGATCTCCGCCACCCTCTAATCACAGCCACTGTAGACGTGGCTGAGGGCCCAGGAAGGGCCCTCTTCCACCCTGAACCAGCAGGCTGCAGACACCGAGCCATGCTGTGGACCCGTGGCATGTGGAGCCTGGAGCTGAGCTGGGCGTCTTCTACATTACTACATGGAAATCTGGAAAAGCCCATGCACCTTAAACTCTCAGGGTTTTGTGAGCTTATGGGAGAAAGAAAAGAGAAGGATGCTAATTGCATCCAAGGCCAAATTAACTGGAGCCTCACCAGAAAACCCAGAACTTTGCAATTGCAAACATAGTTCCTCAGAATTGTTTTGGTGGGCACTGCATGGCAAGAATCTTGTTGGCTGAGATTGTCACTGAGCAGGGGCACTCACTTCCTCATGAAGATGGTTTCTCTAGTGTCTGTCCAGAGGAATGGCTATAAGAGTGGTGACCTCCCCCAGATTTCTCTAGAAATGGTGAATCTTCCAGCCCAGCTCTGGAAGATGAATCATTGTAGTTGTCGTAATCATCCTCAGATGGCTTTTATTCTGTTCCATGTTATAATCAGTTAGACTCTACAGTAAAGGTGTCCCCATCTCCCAGGAACTTACAGTCTACAGAATACAGTCTCCACAGAGTCAGGTGTGTAGAACAAACCCAGAGCGGAAGCAACAGAGCACACCAAGTGGAGCAGAAGGGACGACCTTAGGAGAGTGACCATAAATGGTAGTGTGTGATTCAGACCTCTTTCCCACCAGGTCTTGAATAGGTGAATAGTTAGAGAAGCAAACTTATGCACTTTCTTTCACAGAAAGAATGGTTCCTACAGGAGCTAAGCCTACTTCATTCCTCCATTTTCTTAGAAGTATTCACCAGGCAGGTTGCCATGGAGACCAGCAGATGTTGCTCAGCTGCCCAGATGTTGTAGGAACGTGAAGTAGAGAGTGAGGAATAAGCAGTAGACCGTTGATCAGTGTTTGTTGCTGCACAAAATACCTCACATGCATACCTTACAGGGGAAAACGCTATTTTGCCTCACATTTCAGAGTTTTAGTCCAAGGTTGGCTGGCTCCAAGGCAGAAACCTGGTAGAGGGAATGCGAGAAGAGGGTGGTACCCAGGAGAGCAAGGAAGCCCAGAAAGAGGTGAGGGGCTGGGAACAGGTGTGCCTTCGCTGGCACACTCCCAGTGACCTACGCACTCCAAGTAGGTCCCACCTGTATCAGCACCTCGGAGCCCAGCCTCTCTAGGCTCCCCCTTGACACTGGGCTGCACTGGAGGTCAGCCCCTCTGTCCACGAGTCTTGGGGAGCTCGTATTTGAACTCTAACAGTCACAGAGCCTCCTCAGTGGCCCTGTGTGAGTGGAAACGTGTAATGAAGGAGCACCTTGCCCAAGATGAGTGGAATCAGGATTTGGAGTGAAGACAGCTGGGGTCCCTAACAGAATCTCACCTGCTTCTTGGGCTTGAACAAAAGGTTGTGCTGTCAGAACCAGAATGCCTGGGGCACCTGGGTGCGGGCATGCAGGAGAGGTGGACCTCAGGCAGTAAGTGGATAAAATCCACCAGCTGCCCGTTCCGACTTCCTGTTATGAAAAGTGCAGTGGCTGAGGGCGTGACCCTCGGGTCCTTTGTAACTGCCATCTGTCCCCCACTGCTGACTTTGGAGGCCATGCAAGGCATTAAGCCATTTCTTAAGATCAGGAATCTTGGCTGGAATTCTTGGCTTCCTGGTTCCTGTCCCAGGAGAAACTGACTCAGGGCTGTGTCGAGACTCCAGGGCCCTAGTGTCAGGGACCTCCTGCCTGCTGGGCTCAGCCAGATAAGCTGCATGAGGATGTCCTTTCCAGCTCAGTGACCATAGAAGGTAGATGCCAAGGTGACAGTTGGGTTGGTTTAAACTTGTGTTTGTAATTTTGGATGGGCTTCTCTTGGGATAACCCTCTGAGGAAGCCGTTTTCCGAACTGGTATTTCCAAGAATGTGCTGGAGGGGATCTGCGCCAGGCAGGTCTGAGAAGTGATTTATGGGCACATTTGCCTGTAAAAATCCAGAGTAGAGCCCAACAGTGATGATCCCTGGGCCCTACCTGGGCAGACCCTCCCTCCTGGACCACAGACTGCTTTCGGGGTAGACAACTTAGTAAGGTCTGTGGAAACCCGGCCTCTATGTAGTGACACTCTGCCAGGTCTGACTCAAGACATGGGGTGTCCTATTTCAGCTCCCCCAGAAACTAGTGGATGGTCCTGAGCAGCCATTTCACTTTTCCATACCTCAGTTTCCCCATGCAAAAATGGTGATTTCTAAACCACCTCTTTTTTCTGCCCAGGAAAGCCATCAAGGGGAAGTGGCTGGCTTATGATTGCTCTGAGCCTGGGGTGCTTGGTAGCTGTGGTGCTGGGAGAATGTCGGATAAGTGTTGGGAGTCCCCTCCAAGACACAGTGATACTTGTTCCTAAAGAAAATCTTAAAATCTTGAATTTCATGCTAAGCTGCATGGTGCCAGGCCCCTAATGGGTGCTCTGTAGATATTTACTGAATCAATGAATAAAAATAAAATATATGTAAGAAAAATGTAACTATGTGAAAAGTATCCAACAGTATATAAAATTATGAATATTTACAAGACACTGCTAATTACTCTTGTCTGTTTTCAGTTTACTCTTATGACAACCTGTTGTCTCCATTCTATCGTGGAGGAAACTGAGGCACAGAATGAAGTAAGGTGCTGGGGTTCACAGCCCCACAGTAGGGGGCCTCGTGCAGAGAAAGTACGTTTCTTTCCAGTGCATCCAGATGACCTCGTCTCAGACCCTTTGGCAGCCCGACTCTTGGCTCTCGGATAAATGGTACTGCAGTGATGCGTCCTGTGCCTGTTACCATGGTGGGGATTACGGGGTCGTCTGGGAATTACGCGAGTGCCTCTTTGCCAAAGTAGGACGAGGAAAACACTGACGGAAGAATTTCAGAGGGAAGAGCGAGGTCTGTCATGTAGTCAGGAAGCGGAAATGTTAACCCTGTCAGCTTGCAAAGCCCTTGCTCCATCTCCTGCTCCATTCAATCACCATTGTAGCACTCCTGGAGTATGTCACGCTCTCACCCGGGCCTGTCGCAAATCCCTGCTGGCTCCTGTGGCCCCATTTCTCTTCCTCTGGATGTGCCCTGTGACCCCCAGACTGTTCTGGACCTGCAGTCCCAGGCATCTCTGAGCAGCCTTCCCGATGCCCTGGGGATGAAGTCACTTGCTTCCTGATGTCAGGCTTTCCAATTCTGGCACCTCTGACTATTCGGAAATTAATACGTAGAGGAGCTAAAAGGGGTACAGGCTTTGATTCCTTCCTGGTCCTCTTCCTTGTGGAGAGTAAAGCAAGGGAACTAGCTCCTGACAGCAGACAGGGCCAAGTTTCAGGGAAGATGAACTAATTTGTGTCCAGGAACCGTGTTCTTCGGAGAACTGGCTGTGCTGCCTGGATACCTTGTCTTTCTCAAGCAGTTTACACATCCTCGTGGGAGAGAACCTCCCTTCTGTGTCCAGCTGGGCGAGTCCCTGTGAGCCACAGCATCTGTCTGGAAGCCCCAAGATCTGGGGGCTTGGGGGCTGGGGGCCGGGGGCTGGTGCTGGGAGAGGCCCTTACCACTGTGGATCTCTTTTACTCTTTGAATTTTTACCACAATCGCTTTCCAACTTTTTGTTTTAAAAACACTTCTAAGAATCTTCCAACAGCCATACTGAGGCGCGGTTGACCTTCATCAAAGCACATGGATTTTGACGGTCTTGATATGTTGTATACCTGTGGAGCCATCGAAATGTCTCTAGCTCATTCTGCAACCACAGCGGACACATGGGCGTCTCCAAGCCCACCCGAGACCCCCAGCTGCTCGGGATCTCTTGCTGAAGCACTTGGTCACGAGATGCTGCAGTGTGGGGCAGAGGTGGCAGAGCCAGTAGTTTGTCACAGGGAGTTCTAGACTTTCAGGGAGACCAAGTAGAGGTCTTGGAAGGAAAATCAAGGGCTTTGGGGTTTTGTTGGTTTACTTCTGCATACCCGGGCTCTCCAACTCCGGGCTGGGGAGTCCTGGGTCATGGATGCAACACGGGGCATTGTCCTGGGCTGGAAGTGTTTGTGGGTGTGCAGTCGCGGGGTGTTGTCCTCTTGTGAGCCAGACCTCTGGCACACTAAGCATGGGTAGATGTTTCACTTCTTCTTGGGCACCAAGACAGGAAGGCTGGGCAGGAAGAGCCCCAGAAACAGAGCTTCTCTGTGGGAGCTGAACTTGAAAATAATGCTGAAGAAGGGCATTGGCAGCAAGGGACAGGGCTGGACTTAGTGGGGTGGACACCAGAGCAAACATCCATGTAGGAGTTCAACCTGCCGTGCTGCCCTGGTTACCCAGGGACCCCTCACCTTTGCCTCTTTTCCTCTTGGTATGTGGCCAACACTTCGTAATTGAGCTTTGAACTACTGAGAAAGTGAGTTGTTGTCATGCCAGGTGTGTAGACAAGTAAACCAAAAGTTACTGCGATTCTGTTCTTCTTCAAAGGTTGAGTTACAGAAGTTTCATTTCAAACATACCCACATTATTGATGCCTCTGGCTCCCGTACAAAGGCAATTATTTGAAATCCAAGTACAAAAGGCAGAGCTGCAAACAGAAGAGGCCAGACCGCTTTCCTCATGGTTCATGGCAGCAATGAAGCCTGCAGAGCTTCGTGGATGGCCACAGCTCTGTAAACACTCAGAAGCCACAGCGGGCACCGCACCTGTGCTAATCAGCCCCACGCGGGCGCCCTGTCCGTAGAATGTCACGGGCGTCCCATCCCCTGGACCATGAAGATTTGCCCATTCTGTGGCCTGCGGTGCCATGTCACGGTGGTGATGTATTCCAAAGGAGACAGCTAAAGGTGGATTCGGAGTCAGACCTTTAGCACAATCTTGTGTCAATTAAAAAAAAAAAAAAAATCAGAAGTGTCTGGCGTGCGTGCAGAGCAGCACGTGCTCCTTTGAGTGACACAGATGTGACATTTACCCCATTTAGGCCAGGAGAAAAAGAGCCACGTCTCCAGTCAATAAGATTTTCCCTCCAGCACTGCTCTTTAAAAACTGATTTAAAAAAAAAAAATCTACAGTTTTATGTCACATACAATGTGTGGCTCCTTTTTCCCAACATGGTGGTGGAGAAAGCGTGAAAGGTCAGGCTCCTGGTGAGTTAGTGTGGCTTTGCCCACTGGACGTTCATAAGGTTCGAGAATCATTAGTTCTTCCATTTTTAATATGCCGTGTTCAGGAAGCATTGGAGTGAAGGATCAGGCTCTAGAAATGGGGTAAAGAATGAGATTCTGACTTCATGGTGTTGAAAAAGACTTGTACGTTTGTGTATTTAGCCCCTTCCCTCTTTCTCAGGCCACACTTACTCAATTTTGAAAATATCCTCGATTTAATGTCTCTCAAAATAGACATGATACCTTGTTGAACGGGTGGAGGGTTTCAGTTTTGTGAAACAGAAAAAGCTGTGGACGTCAGCTGCTCAACGGTGTGGAAATACTCAGCACTATGGAATCGCATACTTAAAAATGGTTATGGTAATAAAATGTGCCTGGTACCTTGCAGTCTTCTCGGGAAACATTGTGGTAGCCGAAACCTCCTTATTGCAGGGATATGTTTTTCTGGTGCTGGGGATCGAACCCAGGCCTGGCACAGGCTCCACAACTTCTCCACCGCTGACCTTCCCCATGTCTGCCTCATGTCCTCCTCGCTGCATTTCACATTGCAGCTTTGTTGGAGAAAAAAAGTACAGGAGTGCTTAACACAGCCTGTAAAATACGCATTCCTAAGCACAAATAGGCTTAGCAAGTAACCCCGACTCATGTTCTCTGAGGCGGTTCTTTCTCAAGCAGAGAAGAGGACAGCGATGCCCAGGCTGCCCTTCTTCTAGACCTGCACCCTGAAACAGGCCTCAGATGCAGCCCCCTGCCCTGAGGGTTCTCCCTGGAGAAATGCAGCTATGAAATCCAGATGTGAACACCACCACCCTTGTAGCTGGGCCAGGTGTCAAGACAGAAGAGTGGCCAGGTAGGACTTCGAGGGGAGAGATCAGCAGGTCTGAGGGTTGGAGCTGCACTTCCTCCCACCCACACTCGCTCTCCCTCCAGAAAGCACAGAAGGCTCCTGGCAGGTCCTGCTAGGTGAGGTTGCGGCCCTCCAGGTTTCTAGAATGTTCTACTCCTCACTGAAAGCTCAGACTTTGGCCACTGGGTACCACCCAGCCTACTGGGGTGACTAGAGGAAATGTGACTGTGTGACTAGACGTGACTGGAGTCGAGGGTTTTTGTTTCTTTTTTTTTTTTTTTTTTTTTTTTGGTCCTAAGGATTGAATCCAAGGAGGCTTTTGCACTAAGCTATATTTCCAGGCCTTTAAAAAAAATTTTTTTTTTAATTCTGAGACATGGTCTTGCTAAGTCACTGAGTGGCCCAGGCCAGGCTTGAACTTGTGATCCTCCTGCCCCAGCCTCCCAGAGAGCTGGGATTTCAGGCGTGTGTCCCCTCACCTGGCTAACTGGAGCTGTTTTAAACATTTCCGACTGATAGGAGGTGGTGTCCTGCCGTGGTTAGGACGGGCTCAGCAGGCGGTCTGCTGGGTTTGGATTCGAACTCTGCCCCTTGCTCACTCTGTGGCCTCAGGTAATCTATTTGGTGTCAGTGCCTCAGTCTCTACAGAAATACAAAGATGGGGGTATTAACATGTTTCTTGACTTTCTCGTAACTGTGATGGTCACATCTGGTCACATCCCAGCTGTGCGACAGGGCTCTAAGTTCTGTCACCCTCCTTCGCAGGGCCGTGCCTGGGCCTCACACATCTTCAGATGTGTAATCATTCAAGCAGCCAAGTTCTGTGGAGTCTGCCATGCTGCGCTCCTGCTAAAGCCCTCACACACTGCGTGAAATCGAGCGGCCTTTGTTGTTCTGTTTCGCTATTCTTCCTTCCCTACAAGCAGCACCGGAAGTGGGAAGTTACGGCTTTGCTGTGAAATACACAGAAACTAGGGTCACACTGTCCGGGCGTGAAGCCCAGCTCCACTGTACCTTTGTGACCTTTAAAGTGGGAGTCATCACAAAAATAACACCCAACTCCTCGGGGTGCTGAGAAGACCGACTGCAAAGATGTCTGTATTGCTAGGCACAGATAAAGACCTCGCTGTGTGCTGAGTGTTCTCTCTTCTAATTTAGTCCTCACCGCACTCCGAGGAGACAGGCACTGCTGTTTCATTGCTAGGCTGCTTTACCTTGCCTGAGGCCACACAGCCAGGAAGCAGCTCTTTAATGGGCTCAGTACCCCAGCTCAAGGGGTGAGCGCCCCCCACACATGGGCTGTTGTGTGGCTGTGGCGCTGTGAGCACCTTAAGGTCAGGGATCGTGGTTTCCTGTGGTGCCTCCCTAGCACGGCGCATGCTGCCCAGCACATAGCAGGTGCTCCCCGGACACTGCACTGAGCCCAGGGAGACCACACACGCAGCAGCATTCTGTACACTGAAAGGCGTCAAAGTTCTAATAGCACCGCAAATAGACGTTTCCCGCAATACGGTGAATCTTCCTTAACACGGACTCAGCCCCAGCTGAGCGTCAATAGACTTCTGAACCCACACAAGGCCAACGAGTCAGCATCTCAAAGGGGCCTCAGGCAGCTCTAGCTTTTTAAACTTCCCAGATGACCCTAATGTGCTGCGGTGGTTGGGGGTCACTACTTTAGAACAGCATCCGGGTGACATTTCTGCATGTCTACACCACTGCTTCCTGCTCTAGGACCTCGGACCCTGAACCGAGGACAGAGATTTCTTTTGAGGAGCAGGTGTTTTGAGTGCAGCGGACAGTCCTTGATGTCCTCATTGCCCTTGGTTCTTTAGGAGGACATTTTTAGAGAGGACAGTGTGAGATGTATCTTGGAAGAAATGATCAAAGGAGGCAACCAAAGTGAGCACAGAAATATTCCCTAGTTCACATGATCGCACAGGATTGTGACCTAGGCCGACAGACTGCTTCTCCTGGTCTCGGCCATCATTTCAGCCCACCGCGTGGGCACTGGAATATAAGAATAAGACAGGGCTTTAGCATTGCTGTTGTGGTTTGATCCTCCCCCCCTCAGATTGAGGAAGTGAGTCCTGAAAATTATGTACCAAGGGATTTTTTTTCCTTCTGGTTTAGTCCTGAAGTCTTGGACTAGATGAATTCTGGTAGAAGGAGGAGGAGGCTGCTCAGCATGATGGGCATCCAGGTGGCTGAGCCTCTGTCCCCAGGGAATGCCAGAGTGATCTCCCATCAAAGAAGGAAACATGGGATAAGGATGTGGGTAAGAGATGGGGGTGTGGAGGGGAAATGCAGAGGACAAGTGGGGGAAAAATTAACAAACATTAAGAAATAATCATATGTCAAGAGATGAATGACATTTCCTTTGTACTATCCTGTTTAATCCCACAACATTCCAGAAGGTTGTGGTACTATGCCCATTTCACAGCAAAGGAGCTGATGGTCTGAGAAATTAAGCATCTTAGCCTGCTTAGATGAGCAGTTCCCGAAGCCAGGAATTCGCTCCGGGTCTCTGACTCCTGTTTCCTAGCAGAGGTCCTGGGTTCTCTGGGCTATGATTTGATGTCCGGGTCCTCAGACGGCAACCGGATGGTTGATGCCATCTGGAGGAGCTTGGAGAAGTTGTGTTGGGTCTAAAACCCGGCAAGGATGGTAGACACGAGCAATTCTCCTGTCTCAGCTTTCCGCCTCTATGCCTTCTTGTCCAGCTAACAAGTGTCAAGTGCAAAGGCGTAGACCAGGAGTGATTTCTTTTTTCTCTTTTGCGGTGCTGGGAATGGAACCCAGGGCCTTGCACATGCTGGGCAAGTGCTCTACCACTGAGCCATATCCCCAGCCCTGAAGCTGTTTTTAAAAACCAAAACTTATGATACCAAATACACACACACACACCCCACCTTGTGACCCTGACCTCCCTGGTGGAGAGTAAGGCTGCTCATAAAGCATTGGATGGCAGCGCTGGGATCACAGGATTTGGAGACAAAGGCTGGGTCTGCCAGGCAGGACTGGGTTAAAGGAAACAGCCGGCCGTGGGCTGTGCTTAGACCATAGAGTTCTGGGTGTGCAAGTCAGGGCAAGAACCTTAGTCTCTGCTCTTAGCCCAGGGCTCTTGAAAGTCTCCAGGAGCTCTAGAGAAGAGGTATTTTCATTACTTCTTCTCCTTCTCCTGTGTTTTATGCTGATCCTTGACCTCACGGAAAGTCAGGGAGGGAGGCTGAAGTGCAGCCCCACAGCCAGACAGCGAAATCTCTTGTGCACCTGTGACCTGGGCCGTGGTCCGACTCTTCCTCCTGCAAACAAAGGGGACCAGGAGTGACAGCTTCTGGCCCAGTAGGCACTCTGCCCAGCAGCCAGTGACAGTTGCTGCCCTACGGTCATAGCCTGTGATGATTTCTGTCTTACAGACTGACACGCTATTATGAATGCAAAGCCTATTAATTCTATTCCAGAAAGGAGAATGTAAGGCCCCACGAGAGACAGAGCAGGGCCAGCTGAGAAGCACACAATCAAACCCCAGATGAGCTCATTGCTGACTTCCAGGGCCAGGGACAATGTGGGTCAGAGGGCCTGGTGCACTGCATGTGAATTGCTCATTAAGAATCTTCACATTCATTGTTTCAGGGGGCCCTGCCAGGCCCCGATGTGTTTTGCTGGACATTTGGATAGGAAGAAGCAGGGAGATGACAAAGCAAAGCCTGGGATGCACGCCTTTGTCCTGGCTCTCCCTCATTCCACGCTTCCTCGGCGGCTCGGATTTTATAGGGTGGGACCAACAAGATCACACATGCAAGAGATGTTGGGCCTGACCTGGGCCCATCACTTGAAGAGTCCTAATGAACAAAGAAATTTCCATATGTCGAAGATACCTCTGCGATGCTTACTATGGGTCCTCACGGGCTTTGAGAGGTGCTGGAGCTTGAGGGAGTTAGAACCAGCAGAGCAGATGAGCTACTCAAGGAATGTTAAAATCCTATCTCCACCTTGCCATCCATCCATCCATCCATCCATCCACACATCATTTAGCACTGACCATTTGGACACAAAGACACTTGCAATGCTACTCCTCCTGTCAAGATGTTGTCATCCTAGTCAAGGAACAGACTTGTGAACACAGATGGAAAAGTCACAGGACCCAGGACTCAGCAGTGACTGCTGCAGCCTTAGAGCACTGTGAGAGCCCAGCCACTGAGCTGCTGGGTCAGTCGGGATGAGCACCAGACATAGGGGTATGCGGACAGGGAGCTCTCCGCAGAGGTCCTGAATCAGGACCAGGGTGGGCAGCAGAGACAGAGGAAGGGGCATGGAGGCCAAGAGAGCAGCTATACAGGGGCGGGGGGCAGCGTGGAAAATTGGGTGGGAGCAGAGGGTCGTCCTCGTGTCCAGGCCTCGCCCTCCGAGGTCTCATGTGCTGTGCTTGCGGAGCTGCCAAAGAGGAGCGGCTCCAAGCCGTTCTGTGCACCCTGGCCGACTGCGCCAGCACCTCCCTACCCACACTCAGATCCAAGGCGCCAGGCGCGGCGCATCTGCTGTCATTCTCTTGAACATGACTTTCTGCGCTTTTCTTCTTGCCTTATCAGCCTGCAGGAGACTGCTTCACTCCGCCTGCGTTGGGACTGACTTCATATTTCTCGTGTGGTTTGGCTTCAGAATCCAGCCAAAACGTCAGTGCCAAGCTGCCTAATAAAGGCTGACATGACCATGTGCTTAAAACCTAATAAAATATTGCCTCCAAAATTTCTGGCCAAACTCACTATGTAAATATCTAACATTAGGTCTCGCCCAGAATCACCCGTCGGATTTCAGGAGATGGTTTTCGAATGTTTTCCAAGCCGCAGGAATGGTGCAGAGCGGCTGCACACTGGACTGGGGCTTAGACTAGAAGCCATGCGTGAAGCTGCGTGTCTGTTCTTCCTGGAGACTGTGTGGAAGACCAGCTGCCTGGTGTCCCCTGGGTGCTCGTGGAAAAGGTTCCCTGTGTGGATGACCTCAGTCCCCTTCCTCTGTCCACCCATGAAACCTAGTGGATTTTTCCCCACACAGAGTTGAATTCTGGGCCCAGCATTAGGAATTAAAGTCATCATCCTTACCTGGGAAAGGGGACATATCCCAGGACCCCCAGTGGATGCCTGGAACCACTAGTAGTAGCAAACTGTATATATGATTGAAAAATACAGAGAATGTTTAAATTTTTTAAAATTTATTAAGGTAAAAGCCATATTGCTAGCAATTCCTCTCAAAGTATTCCCTGCTTCAAACACACTTATCCCATCGTTCTTGCCACTTTCTGAAGAGTTCTGGCCTTAATCTTTTGTGATTATCTTCAGTTGCACTGTCATGGCTGCCTTGATGTTCTGAACTGATTCAAAATATTGACCTTTCACAGTCATTTTGACTTTGCGGAAGAGCCAGTGCCAGATCCAGTGAATAAGGTAGATGAGGATGCACCAAAATGTTTTCACAGCCTGCACTGCCATTGGACGGTGCTCAGCAGCAGCTTTAACATCTTTCTAATCACATCTCATGAAGACACTCATGAAAGAGCACCGCCAGAACTGCTTCAGAAAGTGGCAAGGATGATAGGATGAGTGTGTTTGAAGAGAGGGGGATTAATTTGAGGAGGATTAATGACATGCATCTTTTACTATAAGAAATATTTTTTTTACGTGCCGGTGAGATGGCTCAGCGGCATAAGCACCTGCCTTGCAAGCGCGAGGGCCCGAGTTCGACTCCTGGAACCCACATACAGAAAAGGGGCCAGTGATATCGCTCAGCGGCACGGGCGCCTGCTGGCACGCAAGGTCCTGAGGTCCACCCCCGGTACCCACAAAAAAAAAAAAAAAGAAATATTTTTTTAACTGAAACATTCATTGTATATTTTGCTCATACCTCTTATACTAAAGGTTTCCTAGAGATACATATCTATGATGAAATTTAATTTATTTTGGGCCCAGTAAGAGATTTATAACAGCCAATAATTGTAACAATATACTGTAATGAAAGTTATGTGATTGAATCAAGATAATTATTAATATTTTATTAATATAATTCCCAGACCACTGTTGACCATGGGTAACTGAAATCATAGAATGCAGAACCATGGATGAGGAGGACCACAGTAAATGATTTCACACTGACCCTCTTCAGTGGACTGGGTCCTACTTATGTTCTTAATCTCCCTACTGTATGAAATTCTGCAAGCCTCCTCTAGACCTTTTGGAAGTAGGTGGAATGTAGGTAAATAGAAAATGATATTTTTGATCCGAGAATGTGGGTGTTGCAGATCATTTTTCTTTGGAGCCAGCAGTCCAGCACCTGTGTGTGTCACCTGTGCCCGCCCCCCTATTTTTAGCATATTGGAAGGGAGGAGGCCCCGTGGCCTTCGCATTGTCACTTGTCTGACTTTTCATGAAATTTCTCTCTAGGAATAAAAATCTTCAGACAAACATGGGTTTTCCCTCCTTTGCCTCCTGGGAGTCCAATGCATTTTTTCATTCCTCTCCTACCCCGATGAGAGTGCATTTTTAATTGTATTGAAAGTGCATCTCTAGAGCATATGCTTGCCAGGAGTTGGCAAGAGCTGTCCCCAGGGAGGCCCCACGGCAGGGTGCTGAGAAGCTTCCAAATTAAAATGCTGATGAGCACTGGAAAGTCCCTACCGTGTCTCCGGGAATATTGCTGGAGCCAGAGACTTCTTTTCTTCCAGCCAATAAATGTAATTTTGACCCTAAAGGAAGCAATTGGCAGGGACAGATGTGAGAAGGTGAATTCCGTCGGTGAGTGGGGCTGGTGTCCCCAAGCAGGCACGGGGAAGCCCCGCGCACTCCCGAGGGCCTGCCTCCTGGAGGGAGTTCAAGGCCAAGGGAAGTCATCTGCCTTCTGTTCCAACAAGTAGGGATGCGTTAGTCATGGTTCCCAAGATAAAGGATGACAGTTCACTCGGAAGCGGGTTTAGATTCTGATCGGAGAAGTCCTTGTCAAGGCACTGAGGGGTAGCCAGTGCTTAGAGGGATGCAGTTACCGACTGAAGGGGAAAAGGGAGCCCACTTTTCTTGAGCACCAATCCTGCACTAGGTATTGGTAAATGACAATGGATTGAAGCATCACAGCTACCATGGAAAGTAGGTGTGGCTGTTAGAGGCAGATCTGTGTGTGCCCAAGACCTGGGTTCCAAGCCCCAGGGCCTCATTACAAACGCACGAGGGGGCTACTTACGTATTGAGTGAAATCATAGCACTGTTTGTTTAACCCCCTCACAACCTGAAACTCCCATCAGCATCTTCCTCTTGCTGAAGTTTTAAGGCAAAAGCCCCACCTTCAGGAGCCCCAGCAGACCAGGTTCAGCCACCCATCCCAAAATGCCAGTCCAGAACTCAGGCAGGGGTGAAGGGCAGGGCAGGAGCTGGGATCATGCTGGGAAGCACAGATACAGAAGAGCAAGGTCTGTTTTTGAGGGGCTGACCAGAACTTTGGAGTTTTATAGAAATGGGAAGAAAAGGCAAGGGGTGGGGGGTTGCATGGCTGGCAGTGCAGGTGATTCTGGTCAGGTCATGTTCTGATTGCTGGGTTCTGAGGACTGGTTCTGGGACAGCCATCATCAGCGATGATGGCTCCTGGTTAGGAAGCAGCCTTGGTTCCCGTCATGGGGTAACTGGCCCCTCATGGTGTGGTCTGCCAGGCCCTGCTTTCCTGGAATCCAAGGCAACTGCAGGTATAGGACAATGACTGGAGGCTCATGGGCATTGCTTCAGGGGCAATGCCCATGGAACTGTGTGCTGTAAAATCTGGCAAGGAATGTCCCCTGCAAATCCTGGGAATCACTATAGGTCCTCTTATCTTGGTGTCCTCAGTGCTGAAGGGGATAAGATAGACTAGGTGAAACTAGAGCTGATAAACCTCGTAATGCAGACACTCCTTAAATGATTAACACACCCACATGCAGAGTTGGACAGTGATCTGTCCCAAAGTCTTCAGGTGTAAAGGAGACAATGTAAAGAGAGGGCAGAGATGCCAAGCTTTATCTGGGTTCACTTGCCCACTGGGCTTCTGGATGTCCACCTCTAAGTCCCTGTTTCAAAGCCTCATTCTTTGAATGTCAGGCAAGCCCTAGCCCAGTGGTGAACCTATGGCATGCGTGCCCCAGCGGGATGTTTGTATCATTGAAAGCTCTAAAATGTCACGCCACTGCTAAACAAAGGACAGCAGGTGTCACGGGCACCACCCTTTCCGTACACTGCACTGGAAAGATAAGCAGCCCACCTCTCCCACCCACACCTTCACTGTTCTCTGCCCCAGTGCTGTACAGTGAACTCCTAAAACCCCTAGCTACTGCTGACTATGAACTTGACGAGTCCCATGCCCAAATCTGTTGCAGGCTCTCTGACCTCCACACATAGCACAGAGAGCCTGTTTCAAAACTCTGGTTTCCATAGCTGCTCCCTGTGTGCTTGGACAGAGCCCTCTCTGCTTTTCCCTGAGCACCAGACTAGCAAACGGAAGAGCTCAGTGTGCAGTGCCATGACAACTTCCACTTTCATTCGGTCCTGGTGCCGTTTGACCCACTGAGAAGGTAACCAACCTGCCAGTGTGTCATTTTGTCACCAAACAGAATTCAAAGAGGTTCTTGAAGCTGAGATAAGGAACCTACCCCACCCTTTTTGTAGGATTAATTTGCAGGTTCGCTGACTCCCATCACAGAAAAAGAATTTTTCAGTAAGAGGTATGGGAAGGACTTTCTTAGGCAGAACTTAAAATGTACCCACTCAGAGAAACAGAGTACAAGCCCTGGAGAGAGGCGCTTATTTCCTGGAACAGGGAACATACAGGCTTCTCCTGAGGGGGTGGAAACCCCAGGAAAAGGTGGCCACCCCCAGAAAGGTAGTAGCCCTTTCTATGGTTAAGGGACTAGGGTTTTTTGTTTTTTTGATATGTCACTTAAACATTCTTTGGATTCTTTCAACCTGGTCCTTTATCTAAGGATCAGGCTCCTGCTCTTTCCTTTCTCAGTTAAGCCATTTTATGGACTTTCAGTGTTCCTGAGGAATTTTGGACGTGATGAGTCTGGAAGGAAAGGAGCCTAAATTTAACCAAAGGAAGCTGATATGGATCGGCTTAGGTGACTTCAATTGAGGCCCAAAAGATGCAGTCTTTTTTTTTTTTTTTTTTTTTTTTTCAGCTTATTAGCACACATGTGTAGTACATTCCCTGTGGGGAGTTGCCACATGTACATAATGCATCTTAATTCTCATCTTCATCCTCTTTCCCTCTGCTGTCCCCCCTTCTCCCATCCCTTGATAGTACATGTTTGCAGTACACAATGTACAATTTTTAGTTTTGATTTCCTTGTCTCCTTCCTGCTTACCTCTTATTTCTTCTATCCTATTTCATTCCCCCCATCCCCAGACTTTGATCCCTCTTCTTAAGGGGGTGCGGAAGGCCTGGTGGTCCATCTCCTTGGAGCTATTTCAAGCTCAGGAGGGGTGTTGATCTCACATATCCAAGGATCAAAGGGACTGATTCAAAGGAGACAAAGGAAGATGGGTTTTGTTGTTTGATGAACAATCATCTTTTGATAGTCTAGAAAGAGGACAAAGACATTAGCACGTCACTGACTCTTAAGCTTCATTTTAAAACCTTATTAAACAAGCCAGGGCCAGAAACTAACAGTAGAATATTGATGAACAGTGGCTCCAAAAAATGGCATAAGCCTTTTATCTTTAATAATAACCTCTATTCGTTAAGGGGTTTAAGAGCGTGCAGACTCCTCTTTGTTTTGTCTATGAGACATCTAACATCCTCCTATTTTAATTATAACAATGATGAATGAATACACTAAATAAATATATCTTTTTTTAGATTGGGCACTCAAATTTTTATTATATGGCTCTATTTTGTAGTTCTGAAGACCTTTTGTAATGATTGGCTGGAGATAATATAGAGAGCCTCAAGTAAATAAAAGTTAGTTTATACCACAAAGGTAACAAAGCTTAGTTGCTGGAACATTCATATTGCCATTTTTATTTCATAGGAACATGATACAGGAAGCTAAGTTTTTACCTGAGAGGTATTTGAAAGTACACTCAGTATGATGGGAATATACCAATAAGAGAGGCTGAAAGACACATTTTTGGAAGGGCTGGTGAGACTGGGAATAAACAATTTTTATGGTTGTAAGTTATAGGTGTAGCTGAAAACTGCCAGTAGGGGCTGGTGTAATGTTCAGAGTCCCCCATATGTATTTAGCCTCACTTTGCTTTAATATTACTATTACTCTATCTATATATAACTTTGGTTATACTTTCCTGCTGGATGTTTAAGAGCAAGTCAGTTCAGGCTTCTCTGGCATTATTTTTGGGGTCACATGCAGAGCCTCTTAGCTCCTCTAGTGTTTTCCTGTGCCCATTGTGCCATCAGCCAGGATGGGTCACAGACTTTGCTTGACCTCATTGCTTCCCTTGGAAGCATGGGGACATTCCCCTTTTTAGTGATCTCCTGTTGGTACAATGTACACTGGTTGACTCTTGTCCTCTGGGGCACAACAATCTCCTTGCTCAGGAGGGTGGGGGACTCACTAGAGTTGTAGGATGATTTTAGCAGGATCCCATCATGCCCTGTGTCCTGGCTGACATTGGAGGGCAAGGGTCAAAATATTGGCTGTCCTCTTAGCCCAGTTAACTTTTATTTAGTTTTGGTCTCCAAGCCTCTGGGTGTTGAACACCCAGAAGTTCAGTTGCACCAGTCTTGAAGTGGGAACAGTGGGCTTTAATCTTAACTATTATAGTCTTTTTCAAATATTGGTACTTTGAAAATATAAAGTATGACTAGAGAACAGCTGTCTCTTTTATTAATCAGGTCACCAGTAATACTCAGAGTCAGTGTTATGTTTATCTGTACTCTGTGTGATGGCCTATCATCTTCACATGTTGCTTGTGTTATCTTTTCGAAGACATTTCCATAGCAAGGTATCAGACACTAGTTATAAAGTTTTATAAGGAAAATCTAAAATCAAGAGCAAATAGCATTTTAGCAAAACAATTACGACATTATTATACTAGAACCATTGAAGTTTTTACCTCTGAATATATACATTTAAATTCCCTTTTTAGCATAAAATAACTTATTAATAGGTTACCTTTATCTAATAATAACATATTATGAATTTGCATCTAGATTTGCTACTTTTTTAAAAAAATAAAGTGGCTAAGTAGAATGTACTTGTTCACAGATGTACCTTATAGATAACTAATGCCCAGTCTTTAATCTTTGAAGTGACGTTGCCTGGACTGCATGTTGTTTAGGCACATCTAACTATCTTAACACAATTGCGTAACAATCACATAACTGTAGGCCTGAAAAAGTCTAGCATCATAAGCAGTGTTAGTCTGGAGGTCATCAGGATGATGAGATAGTTTCCTAAGGGCCACATCCTGGAAGGCCTGAACATTTGGGAAACATAAACGTGCTCAACATACCGTCATGTTAGCAATAGTTAGCATTACAGCTATATAGAAATATTTTCATATATTTATTTATTTTTTACTTTTAAGGCAAAATTTACATTCCTTTAACAGGTTTATATAGTGTAACTACACTGACAAGAATTAAAAGACATTATTAGAGTAAATTTAGGAAACAGCGTTAATGACCACAAACAGACTTATTACTCAATATAAAGTGTATCTCTTTTATACAATAACAAAATGAGTGTTTAAGCAAAGGCAATAGATGTAGATCAAGTTTAAGTGGCAGGACCAAATTTAAAGAGGTGCCAAAAATTTTGATCATTTTATATATCTAAGGTCTAGATGTAATGTATAGTGTATAAAAGAGAGTGCTTATTTGTTGCTTTGCATGTATTAAACTTAATTTTAAAGCTTAGTTTTACAGCATATGTAGTCTTCAGCTGGATATACATCTCTAGTCCCAGATATATAGGGTGTGTTATATACTAAGATAATAGTTGTTCATTAACCCATCATAAACTAATTATTGAAAACATTTTATAAGTTAACATTTAAATAATCTTTAACTTTTAAAACTCAAATTTTTTAAGTAACCAAAAGCCTAACAATGGGAAATGCAAGAAATTATCTTAGTGAAATGGAAAACCCTTGTTTTTAATCTAGTTTTTGTAAATTTAACCAAGAGCATTTTCATATCTTAAGAAAACCTTATTGCTTTAGACATAGAAAACTTAACCTTTTAATTATAGCCAATGAAACTCTGGGGGAAGAAAATCAGAGAAGCCCCCCCATCAGTGGAGAAAGCTGAAGCAAATTAGTTCAGGCAGCTGCTGTTCAGCCACAGAGGGGAGTTCTGTCTGGTAGCTCCCTGGGTCCAAGGGCCCTCAAACGGGGAAATTTTTTTATTATTTTAATATAAAATTATATATTAGAAATTTAACTCTTAGCCAAATTAAGGAAGCATTCTTAAACCTTTATATAAATAACTTATGAAAATACATTTAATAAACCAAATGTAATGTTTTATAAGCCTTAAAGATATGAATATCTGAATTTATATTGAACAAATGACTTAAATGTTGTTATGAACATTTATAAGCATTAATCCTATTTATATTTACTTATTTACTCATTTTAACAGATACTTTAGATGACTCATGAGAACTAAAGGATAGCATAGTTAACATTTGTAAGCTATCTATATACTATCTTTAACCAAGGAAAGGCTCTTAAGTTGTTGTACACAGAAAACCATAGGCATTGCAGGTATAAAAAATTTTTTTAAGATAAATGTTATCTTGGTTGGCTAACAACCTGGATGAAAATGTACGACCAACTTTAAAGACATCTTTTATCTTACCAACCAATTTAAATTAGCTCACTGTTAAGCCATGTGAACAAAAAGTACTATATTTGGGGCTATATTGTGAGTGTTTACTTATCTATAAGCCAGTTAAAGTAGAACTATTGGAGGATGACATTACTTGAAAGTTAACATACAGAAACGTACATATTAACTAAATCGTACATAACCTTTATGTTACCAAACCTTAAGGTTCTTATTTGCAAGTTTTTCTGTAAGCCTTGCGCCTAAGCAGGTTTTTTACCATCTAATATTTTAAGATAGTTTGGTTACCTTTGAGTATTTGTATAACCAGTATTTATAGAAAGCCCCAATGGAGCCTGAAGTCTATAAGGGCAAAAAATAAAAAATAAAAATAAATTGATTTGAGCCCAAAAAGATATTTTTTAAATGAAGCAGCTGCAGGTACTTTCACCAATTATTAAAACAGATTAACAGGCAGTTGAACAGACAAGAGAACATATAGAACACATAAAACAATTACATAATCAGAGTATGCTCTTAGTTGTATTGGCCATGCTGAATTACAGTAACCTTTTTTTTAAGTTACAGCTTTTAGTTTAGTTTTTTAGTTTGTAACTGTAAATAGACTCATCAGAATTTTTTCCAGGGGTTATCGATTAGCTCTCTTTTTCCTTATGTAAGTTATAATAGTCTTTCCTTTAATACTTTTTTTTTTTTTTCCCTTTTGTGGGTACCAGAAACCAAACTCAGGACCTTGCACTTGTAAGGCAAGTGCTTATGCCACAGAGCTATATCACCGGCCCTCCTTTAATACTTTTAAGCTACTCTGGGTACCTTTTTCCTGTTAGTTAATACTGTAGACTTATAACCAACAAAAGTCAGAAGGGGAAAGAGAGAAGAGCTATAAATTGCTAGAAACGATCTTTG
Source organism: Erethizon dorsatum (assembly GCA_028451465.1). Lineage (NCBI taxonomy): Eukaryota > Metazoa > Chordata > Mammalia > Rodentia > Erethizontidae > Erethizon > Erethizon dorsatum. The sequence goes on from CM051834.1 coordinate 70,924,321, forward strand.
TTCATTGTCCCTTCTTAGTTTGAGGCCTTGCCTTTTTACTCTTTTGCTTACATTTGAAGAAAAACGAACCTTTTCAAAACCTCCATCTTAAACTGGTCCCAAGTTCGTAAAATATAACCTAAAGGTGATGGTTTGAGGACAGACATTGAGTTACCCGTCATCATTCAGGATGTACTACATGCCTTTAAGATCCCCCTTGTGTACTTCTGGAAACAGACAAAGAGAGAAAGAAAAGGAAAAAAAGAGAGAAAAGACAGGATCCTCAGATCCCTGAGGTTAGGCTGCAGGAGCCACCGGCACACTGTGGGGTCGTGACGTGTGTGCAGCCTGCCCCGTTCCCAGAGCCCGAACTGCCCGCGGAGACAGCTCTGCCCAGTACCCCAGGGTCAGAACCAGTGGCCCCTGGCAGTGTTTCCAGAGTCAGAACTACCCAGGGGCGCAGCTGTGGTCTATTTTCTGTCACCAGCTAGTCCAGGCATCCCTGCTAGTCTACAGCAAGCATCCTTCTTCCTGGCACATAGTTATTCCGACCTTCATCAAGAGATCAGGAAAGCAGGAAAGGGAGTTGTACACAACAGATGTGCTCAGAAATCTACCCCAAAGATCTTTGTGTCTAGGGACCTGTAACAGGCACGCACAAGGGACTCACAGAGGGTTTAAAAAGTCTGCAGGTGTCACTTAGCAACTACAAATCACACACCATTTTAGCTAGAGAGGTAAACATGAGGCCAAAATTATCGTAAGACTTCCAGAAACAAATAAGACGGAGAGAGGAAGCGAGCTAGCATTCGAACAGCAACCCCGAGAGGCTCCATTCACAAACAAAAAACACCCACAGGCAGGCTGCACAGGCACAGAAGTCCTGGTAGACGTCTGAGAAGGGCGAAGCCCTGCCGCGGGCCTGCAGGCCTCTCCTACCAGCCGGAAAACACGGAGGCCACTGCTTACCCTTCGTCCCACATGCGGGGACACAGGACTGTCCCTGGAGCCAGGAGGAAACTCCCCAAGCCGCCCTCCCTCCCCACTCCCACGGATCCCCTTCCACCTTCCCCGCCTCTTCCTCATGACTGATATCAGAAAAAGTTAAAGGATTTGAGTTTTTTGACAAAGCTTTCTTTCTGGACCTTAGGGAAGAGAGGAGAATAAAAAGAAAACCAGGGGCCTCCTTCTTGGTTTGAGTCCATAGCTGCAGAAGTTTGGAGACAGGGAGAGAGAAAAAGGAGGGGGAAAGAGATAAACTACGCTTCAGAGGGTTTGCGGGGAAGAGGGAAGAAAAGAAAAACCTCTGGCTACTGAAATACCACCTTTCCTGGAAAATAAGACCTAACGTGATTTTTCAGGATGCTTAGAAGCCCTACCCCCCAAAATAAGCCCCAGGTAAGATCATCAGCCAGACAGATGCAGTTCGTACATCCAATGCAGCACATGCTGGACGTACTGATTTATAAAATAATAATGTTAGTATATAATTAAATATAAATAAGTACTATCAGTGACATTAATAGTTAGATACATGATAATATACATCATAATTAAGTATTTGTAAATGCACACGCAAACGCCTATGGAAACAGATGAATTGGAGACTTATTGCCAAATGACCAATCAGAGTACAGACACGATGCACAAGTAACGAAAGGACGTGCTTGTGTCTAATACAGATCTTCGTAGTTCAGTACGTCGTGTGCTGTAACACTGCACAACGAGCAGGCGGTGTGGACAAGAAGAGCGCATATAAGGAGAGCGCTACTGCTGGACGTGAGAGTTTGGGGCCAGTGTTTCTACAGGAAATGGAGTGGCAAAAAATTCGGGAATTGAAGGTTTGGAGAGCGATGATGGTGTTCTAGAAGAAGATGACATGACTGTATTTGAACAAAGGTCGATTTCTCTACATGAATAGATGAATAAATGTAGATTGCTATACATGAAAAAACTAGACATCCCCTTAAAGTAGGCACTCTCGCATCTTTTGGAGCAAAAATTAGCATAAGACCTGGTCTTACTTTCGGGGAATATGGTAGCAATCCCGATGCCTCTTCCTCCTGCGACTGGCTCACCAAGAGAAGATGTCACCAGAAAGGGTCCAAGGAGGCTCCTGAAGCTGAGGTGGGAACCTGACCCACCTTTCCTGTAGAATAAGTTTGCAGGTTCGCTTACTCCCATGGCAGAAAAGGAATCTGCAGGACTTGTTAGTAAGAGGCACTGGAAGGGATTTATTAGGCAGAATTCAAAGGTACACACTCAGAGGAATAGAGTGTGTCCACAAGAGAGAGAGAGGCTCTTCTCTCCTGGGACAGGAACAGGGATGCTTCCCTGGAGGGAGTGGAGACCCAGGGAAAGTGGCCTACCCCCCAGAAGGGGAGCAGCCCTTTCCTCAGGTAAGGGCCCAGTTTTCATGGGTAATTTAAACTTTCCTTGGATTCTTTCAACTCTCCTTATTGAAGCATCGAAGCTTCAGGTTTCTGCTCTTTACTTTCTCCATGAAGCCACTTTATGGACTTGCAGTATTCCTGAGGAATTTGGGGTGTGGTGGGTCTGGAAAGAAAGGAGCCCAGATGCAACCAAGGGGAGCTGATGTGGATGCCAGTGGGGGGGAGGGACTTCCTCTGAGGCCCCTAAGTTGCAGTTTCCTTAAAAGTACAATTTTTAGTTATGACTTCCTTGTCTCCCTTTTATCTATCATCTGTTTCTTCTATCCTACCTCAGTTTGAGTTTGGAGAATGTACTTCAGCTCCCAGTGAATGTGTGGGCCATTTATATCTGAAAGAGCAATTTATTCCAGCCTGGATGAAAGATAGGGTCAAAATCGAGTATGAGGGCTGGTATCTTTAAAAAAAAGAAAGAAAGAAAGAAATAGAAGTGGTAGTGCTACCAGATGGGGTCTGAGAAGGTACCCCAGAGAGGAGATGGGCACCTCAACTCACCCGCGCCCCACAGAGTGAGTTCATCCACGCTTGTCACAGAAAAGCATGTAAGCACAGGGGCACAGGCAGATTTGTTAGGCAGAGCTGGAAAGTAAGAGGAAATAAGGGATTTCTGCCTCGGCAGCGGAAGGGGACACACTCTGATGAAGAGATTCACGCTTGTCTGCTAACGCAAGAATGAGCCCAACCTTGATGGTTTTGCTGAGGTGGGCCAGGGTCTGGTTGATCGCTGTCTCAGCTCTGCAGTGAGATGGCTCCAGGAGAAGGCCTTGGGGCTGGGGGTTCCATCTCCATGAGGTGATTGTCTGCGTGGGCAGTCTGTTTCGAGGAGGCTGTCCTGGAATCCACGATGTTCAAAGGTTTGTAGCGATGATGGGAGACTTCTGAATGTAGTTCAGTGTCCCAGTAAATTTCATGTCGTGGTGTCCTCCATCTTGGTGAGATAGTGTGACCAGACTCTGGCTTTGTTCTCCTGTTCAAGCAATTGCATGGAATCGCTTCTTGGCCTTTTGGCTAAGATCAAGTGCAAAGAATTGGATGGAACAACCGAAGAACATATAAGTTGAACATTTATTTGGTAAAAGAAAAAGAAGTGAATGCCTGTAATCCTCGCACTTGAGAGGCTGAGGCAAGAGGATCGCTGTGAGTTCGAGACCAGCTTGGGCTACAAAGTGAGTTCAAGGCCAGACTGAGCTGCATAATAAAACCCTGTCTCAAAAATACAGAAGAAAAAAAAAAAAAAAAAGTGAAAATGAAGTGCTCTGAAGAAAAAAAGAGAGACGAGAAAGTTTTGTATATCCTGCATGCAGAGCAGGCCACTGCAAGACCAAGAAGACAGTGGCCAGGAGACCAGTGGCCGCCATCTTTTGTGCCCTCCTTCTGCCATCAGATCCGGGCCGTTCCACACAGCACTCTGAAGCGGCTCTGCCCGAGTGTCCTGGCCATGATGGGTGGGTCTCCATAGTTGACAGGTTACACCCAGTTGTCCAGCTGTTTTGCTGCACCCTGATCTCCTGCCTCAATAGGTTATGTACATTTAGATAGACACCGTAAATTTTTAACATGCATATCTGAAGAGTTGAGCAAGGGATTTGACCCAAGGTCACAAGGTAGTAAAATGAAGGTCATGGTTTGTTGTTTGGGTTTTAGATACTTTTTGGGCATCTGTTGGCCTAAGTGAGGAGCCACTGGGTGGTTGTCATCGTTGTTGTTGTTTAGCAAAACCTGTTTTTAAGTCCCTGACTGCCTCCAGAAGAATACACAAATCCTGCTTCTAATGAGTCACTGGTGAAAGGCCCAGGAGTTTTTTGTCCTCTGTCCTGTGATGGTCTCTGACTGTGTCAGTAGACGAGATGGCTGTGGAAGACAAAACTTGGAATCCCAAGAAAGTGAAGCTTAGTGTAGCACCCTCGCTTTTGCTAGAAATAGCTCAGGATTTGGGCTGCAGTTGTGACAGCCCTCTCTGCAGAGGTACACTGAGCTTTGTTTCACCCTAGTGCAGCAGAGTTGCAGTTTCATTAATGCAGAGGGGCTGCCTTAGCAGTCCTAGTGACATTGCCCTGAGCAGGCTGGAGTGTGGGGTCGGTGCTAATCAGGAGGTGCTCCCTAATGAATACCTGCCCGCCTCCCTGAGTCCCCAGAGGGGATCCTGAATAAAACAGGCTCCCCAGCAGGCTGGCAAGAGAGCTTTGCAGTTTTAGAGGAGCAGTAATTATATCTGCCTGTCAAAGCCTTCCCATTGGGCATCGTTCAAATGCATGGATGGGAAAGAAGCCCTCCCAGACCATGTCAGTCCTAACTTTGTGGAGAACCTGAAACCAGGCTGTATCTAAGAAAAACATGGAAAAAACTATGTGGAAATAAAAGGGAAGGATCAAGGGGATAAAATATAAAAGGGAAGGGCAGGAGGACAGCTGAGAAACTTAAAAAGGTTGTTCTCAGAGTTTGCATCCTGGGTAAATGGCAGAGTCTCTTGGGAAGAGAGGTGTGCTGAAGAGGGGACATCAAGAGGTACCCAGGACCTGGGCTGGAGTCAGCTGGGGGAGGAGCAAGGAGGGGGCACAGTTAGGGGTCGGGGCCAGGGCCTCCCTTCTTGGGCATTTTCCAAAGTGTGTATCCCACACAGCCCCACTGTGGTGCCTGGAGGGAGAGGACCTGATTGAAACCCACAGCTGAGTGTCCACCCTCTGCCTCACAGTTCTTTGCTTCAGACCTGTCCAGGAGCTGGCATTGCTCCAGCCTATGCCCTGCTTCCCTGCTGGGCTGGTCCAGCACTCAATACTCCACTCTTCGCCAGCCCATTCTACCAAGAGGAAAACTTCGTTAGATGCCTACTGCGAGTCAGGCATGGGGTTGGCACTGTGTAGGGCTGGAAGTAGGCAGATCACGTGACTCCGCCACTGTGCTGCAGCCTCTGAGCACCACGCTGACAGAATCCTGCTGCGTTCCGGAAGGCGGCTTCACAGCCCTCTGGCCGCTGACCTTGGAAGAGCCTATTCCCGGCTGGCTGGACCCATTTGCCCGCACTGAAGGCAGCTTTTGTTCAGCTCTATTGTCCATCACGTCCACTGCAGTTAACAATGTCGTGTACACAGAAAATTGCTGAGGACAGATTTTAGACGTTCTCACCACTGAAAACATACGTGAGGCAGTGGATATATTACTAATTAGGTTACATCTGTGCTGTACAAGGGGTGTTTGGAAAGTATGGTGAATGTTCAGATTTTCAAAAACTTATTACATTTAAGATGCCTTGCTGAGAATGATGGGATAAGTATGTTCGAAGGGAGGGGGATTATTTTGAGGGGCATCCGTGGCAATGTGTCTTTACTGCAGCACACTTTTTCATTTCAGTATTCGCTCATATTCCTAGATCAAATATTTTTTTATTGTCCCTCATATACCTAGATCAAAAACATCATGTTGTATACCATAAACACAGTATCTACAGTTTTTATCATTTTGATAGCTAGATCGATAAAAGTCAAAATAAAAGCCAGGTTTTGAGTTGGCCCTAGACTCAGGCCCCTTTGAGCCTGAGCCCCAGGGGCTGTGCTCTTGGGCCCTGGATCTAGCATCTCTGCTGTTTTGAAGACCCGGTGGGCTGATGTCAGTCATGGTGCGGCAGGGAGCCAGGGACAATGCTGGCGCTGGGGAGGTGGGGGTGGCACGGGGCACGGCTCAGCGAGGACCTGGGAGGTAGCACGCAGAGCATCCCGTCATTCACGCCCTTCTGTTTTCTTTCCTCCGCTCTTTGGAGTGGAGGCAAAGGGCTGCATGAGGCTCTTGAGTCCAGCCCTGCCTATGCTGGCAGCTGAGTGGCCTCCCTTGTGCCTGTTGACATCTCTGAGCCCTGGTTTCCCCTGGGTCATTTAAGTGCTTGGGTGGGTGGCCTCTGGCTCTGTGTGACCTTATGTTTCCAGGTGACTGCAGTAGCAGGGACTGGCTGACTACCGGCTGTGAAGCTGTGGCTGGCCGCTCTCCAGGGCCTTGGTGCAGTGAGCACGCTCCTGGGAAGCGCCAGGGAGGTTTCGCTCGTGCTGTCCAGGGCAGTCGTGGCCAGCTGTGCTGTGATGTCCTGCGCCATTGGGTCCTAAGCTGGAATAAGGGACTGTCCCTCTGCACCGCAGGGCCCTGTTCAGGCTGGAGGTCCTCAAGACACAGGCAGAAGTGCTCCCTGCTATAGCACCCGCTTGCTGGCCCATGGAGGTGTTCAGGTCTTTGCTTGAGGACCCCACCCCCACTCCTCTTCTGGGTGCTCAGGCGCCTGCATAAAGAAAGTGGCCTGTGTCTGTCCCCTGCCACAGAATCCAGGGGCCCTTCTCTGAGAGTCTTGGCCAGGAAGGAAATTGGCCTCCCCAGCAAACAATCAGCAAAGGCCTGGAGGCTATGGGGCACGAGGGGCTGCAGGGCCTGCTGAGCATCCACCACCAAGCAGACTGCAGGGAAGCAAGGAAGGAAGGAGGGAGGGATGGAGGGAGAGGAGGAAGGAAGGAAGGAAGGGAGGACTATGGGCCTCCCCTCTACCCACTGCCCTCTCCGGGAATAATGAGCAGCCTGGGCCCACTCCCTGGTTTACTGCAGAGCCCTGGGGACATGAATGCGGGGGAGGACTAGGAGGAGACAGTGACAAACAGCAGGCTCAGGCATCATCCATGCAAAGCTTCCCCTCCCCCAGGTTCGCAAGAAAGCGAGCCCCAGCCCCTCCTGGGGGGCAGATGGGCCGTGGCTTCTGCCCACTCCGGGGACCAACGCTGTCTGCCGTCTCACAGCTGCGGCCACTCCTAGAGGGCAGGAGTCACCTGTCCATCAAGTCACAGGGCCTCTGGGGTGACGGGTGGTGCTGGGCACAGAGCAGCTGCAGCTGTGCCGTGAGGGGAGCGTGACACATCTCTGTCATGTGGCCACTGCATGCCCTGTGTGAACTGTCACGAAGGCCCCTGGATGGAGGGAGAGTGGAGAAGGTCAGCCACGGAACACAGCTCTCATTCCTCCCAAAGGGGGCCATTTGGTGGTTGCTGGGTGGTGCTGGGGTTTGTTTTGTAAAGCGGTTCACTCAGAAGTGGCAGGCCCTTTGGTGAGGATGTGTGCGATGCCCATGGGCATAGTGGCTCACTGGGGTGGGGGCTGGAGATGAAGCCCAGCTCACCACCACTACGTGGGGCAGCCCAGGCCAGAGCTCTCCTGCCTCCTGCCCAGGACAGCCGGCAGCTCCTCCCCATAGACTGCACACCAGGCTCAGATCCGTGCGCGCTCAAGTAACCACAAACGTGGTGGCTGAACGTGGCAGAAATGTATTCCCGCAGTTCTGGATGCCAGCTGGGGTGGGGGTCCTGGCCTCCTTCGGCCTCTGGCAGTGGCTGCCACAGCTGGCTTTCTCCACCAGTGTCCCCATCACTCCCTTCTCTGCCTTCTGGGGCTGTGTCGAAAATCCCAATCTCTGTCACAGGAGGCATGAAATCGCATCTGGGGCCCAGCTGGATGATTCAGGCTAAGTTCCTTCTCTCAAGAACCTTGACCACACCTTCTGTTATATAAAGCAACATACCCATGCACTTCCAGGGATTAGGACACACACTCGCCTTCTAGAGGTCCTCCCTCAGCCACTACCAGGTGTGAGAAATCACATCATGCAAGACTGGCCACGACACAAGAGCACACATGGGAAGGAAGAGTGAGGTACATGCAGCAAATGCTACAGGAATTTGGAGAAGATAGAGGCCCTTGTGCATGGAGTGGACAGGGAGAGCTTCGTGGAGGAGGTGGGCTATGAGCAGGATGAAAATTGACTGGGAATTGGAAGCAGAGAGGATAGTATCGGCAACAATTTGAAAATAAAAATGGGATCAGTGTTTTCTTTAGTTCAATACAAATAGATTGAACAGAAATGGATATTTTGCCTGGCATGGTGGCACACACCTGTAATCCTAGCACTCGGGAGGCTGAGGCAGGAGGATCACTGCAAGTTTGAGGCCAGCCTGGGCTACATAGCAAATTCAAGGTCAGCCTGAACTAGCAAGACCCTGTCTCAAAAAAGAAAAGAAAAGAAATGGATACTTTTACAGAAAATTGGGCAAAGGTAAAGTTGGATAGGAAAGTTAGAACCACATTCAAAGAGTGACCTTAAATATCAGGCTGATATTTACAGCTTGACAGCACTTAGAAACTTAAAGAAAAAAAATTTTTTTTTATAACTCATAAGTGAGGTAATGAAGAGCAGAAGTAATGAACACATACAATACTGGCTGTGTGCTGGGCACTGTTATACTCAGTACAGGTCATCAGTAATGCATTAAACCCTCACCGCAGCCTGTCACATGGATGTAGTCGCTTCCCCATGAGGAAACCGAGGCAAGGAGAGGTTAGTAGCTCTCCTCAGATCATGTAAGAAAGATGTCATATCTGAACAGATTAGATCCAGGGAGGAGCCAGGTGGTTGGAAAGGCTTTCAGAGTAAGAGCCGAGCGTGATGCTGCACACCTGTAATCCTAACACTCAGGAGGCTGAAGCAGGAGGATCACAAACTCAAGGCCAACCTGGAGCTACATAGAGAGTTCAAGATGAGTCCAAGCTCCATAGTGTGACCCCATCTCAAAAAAGAAAACAAGAAGAAAAAAAAAAAGAGTGAATAAGGCCTTTGGGAAGGAAAGCTGGAGAGTTTTCAGGAAAGGAGGGAGGTACATTCAGCAATCACATAAGGAATGATATGTTAGGATACCCATTCCATTCCATCATTTACAGATGAGAAAACTGAGCCCCAGAGAGGTTAGAACATTTGCCCAAAATCATCCCCCTGAGACGCACTCCTGTTGTGCAGAGTGGAGGGACGTGGCATGAAGTCTATCACATGAAGCTTTGCAGGGTGCCCCCTCCGGTGCCCCAGGACCATCGCCACATGGACAAAGCCCGGAGCACCACAGGCATGCCCACTGCTATTTTGGTCATGATGGTCAGTCATGTCGTAACTGCACACACGAGATCCCTCCCTGGACCATCTGGACTGATGTGATTCAGGGTGGTGGAGTCGCAGCAGCAAAGACCGTGGGGCGCTCTGCCTCCCTCCTCAGCCCACGTTGCGGCACAGGTCCCCAGGCGCCCTCAGCATCGGGAAGCCAGCCCCATAGCATGGGGTGGCGCCACCAAGCAGGCCATACAGACAGGGACGTTTGGAGGGAGATCGCACTAGCCACGTGTAAGGAGGAACACTAGATTAGAAGGACAATGGATTAGAGATAGAAAGAGGAAAACAGAAAAGCTATTAAGTGAACAAAGCTAATTACAGGGCTGAAAGAAAGTTGGTCTTAAAAGCATTGGTATCATAGGGCCAGCACAGCCAGTGACCAGAAGAGGCCATTTCTAACCATCCCAGGATGTGTGGGGCTGGCCTGGCTCACACTGGTGCCCTGGCTTCTGCCTGGTTGGTCCTGTAGGATGCAAATGGGCCACAGGCCGCCTTTCTGGCCTTGCTCCCAGCCCAATCCCTGCAAAGCTCCATACATGTTTATAGTACAAGTAATTGGCAAATTATAATCAGCAGGATCCTATAAACATCCTTTCCAAGAGCATAATAGCAGGCTGCTTTTTGCTTACCCAGCAACATGCTCCGAATGAGTTTAAGGAACTTTCAGAGCAGTGTAGTTCATTAATCACCATCATGTCAAGGTGGGATATTGTCCTTGTTTGCAAGATCAGGAGATCAAGATGCTGGTGCCTGAAGCAGCCTCATGGAAGGAGAAGGATTGGATACTTGAGTCACTCAGGTGGGCCAGGTCACGCTGTGTAACGAGCAGCCCCAGAGTGCTGAACAGTGGTGCTCAAACCACACATCCGTCAGGGGTGGGTGGCGGGTCCTGCTCTTCCTGACGGAAGAGGCCACCATCTGGGCTGTTGTCAATCACCTCAACAGTAGAAAAATGTGTGGCTTTTACAGGGAGTTAAGATCCCAGAATTGTAACTGCTGCATCTTCTGAAATATGCTTGCTCTCTCTTCCCAGCCTTTATTTCTCCATTTGTAAATTGTGGGTGTACACTTAGGCTTTTCTCCCTGGAGAGTGGTATATGATGTGTGATCAAAAAATACAGTGGATGTTTTCTTTTTTCTTTTTTTTTTTAACGTATTACGGTAAAAGATGCAGTGGCGCTAATACCTCCTCTTGCTTCAAACAGTTATCCCATCATTCTTGCCACTTTCTGAAGCAGTTCTGGAAGTCCTCTTTCATGAGTGTCTTTAGATGGTCGCCTTGACATCAAAAATCAATTCAAAACCTTTACCTCTCATGGTTAGATTGACTTTGGGGAAGAGCCAGAAGTCCCAGTGAACAAGGTGGGTGAGGACACATGGCAGTGTTTTCACAGGCCTTTCTGTTGGATGCCACTGAGCAGCAGTGTTCATTGTATTTTTTTTCACACCTCATAAAGATACTCAAAGAAGAGCACTTCCAGAACTGCTTCAGAAAGTAGCAAGAATGATGGGATAAGTGTGTTTGAAGTGAGGGGGAGGATGTTGAGGGGGGTATCATGTTGCTCACTGTAATAAAATTTTTTAAGAATTTGAACATTCACATTCATACATTTTGATCATCCCTTGTACATGATCCATAACAACTCTCGTACACAGTAACGAGACTGACCTTTTCAGTTTTTTTTTTTTTTAAACTACAGCTATCCATGCAAATTGATACAGTCCTTGCAAAAGCATTTGTTTAAAGGATTGAAGTCTATTCCTGTGATGTCACTATTGCCCAGGGCCTTTTGTCTGTAAGTCACCAGGAAAACATATTTTCTTACTGTAGAAGTTCTAATATTAAAAGAGTTGTGGTTGCTGGGTGTGGTGGCACATGACTATAATCCCAGCACTCGGGAGGCTGAGGCAGGAGGCTTGCAGTGAGTTCAAGGCCAGCCTGAACTGCATAGTGAGACCCTGTCTCAAAAAAACCAACAAACAAAAACAAATAAACTTAAAAAATAAAAGAGTTGTGGTGACAAGTGTGAGCAGAGGGCCATGTCACCATGAAGAAGCCAAAAGTTGATCTCCACACGGCTCCCAAGGAGGCATCCATTACTCTGGTAAATTCTTCAGGGTATTGAGTCATCTCTTTCACTTTGTTGGCTCCCAAACCTGACTTTATACCCTTGGGGAAAGACTCGTGTTAACTGAGATCAAAACTTTAATGTATAAATACATAATGTCACTGTACCAGTTTTGACTGACCAACGCGACCCTCACCTGGACAGGACCCTCGGAGCATGAATCTTGACCTCTCACCCAGGAAGTAGTGACATGAGCTGAGGCGGGATGGCAGAGGGAGGTTGACCACATGGCAGTTGAGGCCAACCAGAGCTTACTTTTTGTTTGCTTATTTTCCTTTTCTTTCTTTCTTTTTTTAAACTGGGGTGAAATATAGATAACACAAGATTTACCATTTTAACCATTGTTCATGTGTGCAATTCCAGGGTGTTAAGTATATTCACAATGTTATATAATAATCACCGCTATTTCCATGTTTTCATCATCTCAACAGAAATCCTGTCACTATTGACCAGCAAACAACTCTTCATCTTGTCCCCCCACGGCCCCGGTAGCCTCTCTTCTGCTGTCTCTATGAACTTGCCTATGCTAGCGGAATCAGTATTTGTCTTGTCTTCTCGGGGCTTCACTTGCCATGATGTCTCCAGGGCTCATCCCTGCTGTGGCAGGTATCTGTGGACCTTGCTTTACTTGGGGCTGTGCTGGAGGCTGAAGACAGCCCCCCTGCCTGTGTCTCTCAGCCTCAGAGTCTCCACTGGCAAAGGAATGATGACCTGTGCTCGAGATGAGAGGAGGTCACTACGGGAGCGCTCAGCTTTCTGGGATGGGGCGACGCCTCAGTGAATTCCTGGGTAGGCATAGGAATTGGTGAAGGGAGAGTTCAGTGAAGTACAGTCAGCTGAAGTAGCCCCAGGGCTCCATTTCTGACGTTTAAAGACCTCATCTGGGCAAGGGGCCCAGACACTGACACCTGCTGGCTGAGGTCACATTTCCTAGTGTCTCCCTCGCCCCCACCCTGCCCCTCTATCCCTGCCCCGCACTCCTCCTTCCACACATTCTAGGAGGGATGGGCACCTTGAATCCTGTGGCAGGGGAATCACACCAGCCTTGGGCGTAATCCTTCCTCCTCCTGGGTAAATGTATGTCAAGTCTGTTGAGATACTGGCGTAACTCCCAGAGTGAAAAAAATCTCATTGCTCATTTCCGTGCTGGGGCTGGATCTCTCGTTATAAGCCGCAAGAACCCGCAACCGCTACTTAGAGTCAGACCCCATTGTATAACACCAGGCTGACCCAGCACGATCACCCACTCCTCCTTTGTTCCCGCTCACTGAGCTTGACTTCAAGTGTGACTTGTGACATGGGCAAAAAAAAGGAAGTCCGTCCGGAGTGCAGGGAGATCCACTGCTGGTGAGGGTGCTAAGTCTGACACAAGCTCTGAAGATTACGCACAGTATTTTATTTTATTTTATTATTATTTTTTTGTGTGTGGGTACCGGGGGGGTTGACCTCAGGACCTCGCGCGCCAGCAGGCGCCCGTGCCGCTGAGCAATATCACCGGCCCCTTTTTTCGTATGTGGGTTCCGGGAGTCGAATTCGGGCCCTCGCGCTTGCCGGGCAGGCGCTTAAGCCGCTGAGCCATCTCACCGGCCCTACGCACAGTATTTTAAAAACCAGCAAACATCCTAGAAATGCTGTAACTACCTTGAAAATCATTTGGACAGGTAAATCACAGTATGTTGTGGTTTTACGAGGAGCCGCACTGCCTGGTAGTCACAAGTGATACTGGGAATGTTCTGAGCTGGGCAGCTGGACACCTCCTGGGGGCGGAGGTGGCAGAGCCCGCAGCAGCATCTCCTCGAAGCTTCCAGAGCCCGCATCTTGCGTTCTGCTTTGTAACCCATCGGTGATCTTCTCAGGTGTATGACTTGCTGTGGTCTGTTCACTGGGGTAGAATTTCTTCCGTTAAGGAATGATGTAAAATCTTGGATTCCCTGTTGGTTCAGAGATTGCTTTTTCACTTTTTCGAGACGTGACGGGAGTGGAAGTCTAAGGCATTACTTGCTGAGTTTATCAGGATGGATCCTCTGGTGACGTCTGTGTTCCGGGAGGAAGCAGTGCCACAGCATCAACCCCATGCTTGCCAGTTTAATTGGTTTTGCTGGTGAACTGAAAGTCATTGTGGGGGAGGAGTGAGGTAGTAGAGGGGGAAACGTCTGCGTCATCCTGGCTACATGTCTGGTTTCCTCCCTGGACTGTGGACATAGAATCGTGATGAGAATTAAGGAAAATCTCTTCCGCAGTGCTGGAGATTGAAGCCAGGGCCTTGCACACGTTAGGCAAGTGCTCTACCACTGAGCTCCATCCAGCTCACGAAGACACTGGTGTCTGTAAAGTGCTTAGCTCAGAGCCTGACCCACACACAGTAAATGTGGACAGTCCTGCACTTGCGATCACTTACCCTGGGATCTGGAGACGTCACAGTGGTGCAAAGCCTAGGATTCCATGGAAACCACACTTGGAATTTTGGATTTGGATCTTCTCCCTGGGCTAGTGATATGTGGCACAGTCCTCTTCGAGATCCTGGGCAACAGCAGTGATGTGAAGGCCCCAGTAACCCTAGATTACAAGGGGGAGCCACTGATAATCTACAGTGTGCTGTGCTGCCTGCGGGTTAGTTGGAGTAAATTCATTTTTCACTTAATGATATTTTCAACTTACAATGGGTTTATGGGAAAGTAGCCTCATCAAAATACAGACGCATCTGTATTTGTGTTAAATATATTGATTTTTTTTTTAATCTAGCCATCTTCCTTCAGTTTAGCATCAGATATGAGGAAGGAAAGTCATCAGGCTTGACAGCCCTGCCAAAGAGCAAGTACCATTGGTTGGTAGAACAAAAACTAGTAGAAAATAAGACAGTCTCCATTCTCTGTGACCCTTCCTTTGCCTGTTTGCTCAGTGGTGTCCTCTTTGTCTATTGCTTTAGGTTTTATACAAATCACTTGCATTTATGTACAGTGTTTGAGCTTCGAGGCATTCCATTGAACAAAAGACAGAAACCTGAGATTGCATGTTTTAGGAAAGTAGTCACTGGTCACTTAACCTTTTCCTTTGTGTTCTCCCCCAGCCTAAGCTTCTGGCCAAGGAGCTGCTTGACCTCGTGGCGTCTCACTTCAACCTGAAGGAAAAGGAATACTTTGGAATAGCATTCACTGATGAGACGTAAGTGCCACCAGGAGCCCGGGCACCCAGAGGACGAGGGCAGAGCCTGCAATTGCACTGTCTCCGAATTGAGCAGTGAATCAGCTGTAGGCCACTTGGTCCTGTGGTCTGGGGTCAGTCCATATTTATCATCCAGATTTCAAAAGCCTCGTGATCCTTGGCCCGAAACAGCCAAAGGCTATAATTGGGGTGATGCTAATATTATGAAATTATTAGGTGAACTCGTTCTTATAATCAAGCAGGTTCATATTCAGCCTGAAATGTTTATTTTTTTTTTCCAAAGTATATCTGTATGGGTTTGGTTTTCATTAAAGTTAAATGAAAACTTCTGGAAAATTAAACAGTTCTCTCCAGCATTGGAATAACAATAACAGGAAGTGAATTTGATAATAAATTCAAAATGAAAAATATCTGGGAAGTTTCACTGTCTAAGCTGAAATAGGATACAGAAATCAAAAATTCAGATCATTCATCTGATGAAAAGTATATTTGCTTTTCAATGGTTTTTCAGTTTGGCTCTATAAAGTGATGTTTTGTGATATAAGGAAGGAATGTCTACTAAAATTTCAATTTTGTACTTAATGTACTATTATCAAAAGATAACAGTGACTACCACCCAAATTCCTAGATAAGAATAAGCAGTCCTAAGCAATTGTACCATAATTTTCTTTGCTCTATATTTATCCATGCACACATACCTAAACCCTTAGAGTTGTGGAGATGGTTTTCAAACATGGTTATCCATCAGTTTGGTTAGTGGGTGAGTCAAACGGCCCATGCCCCAGGAATCTGGTGGTATCATTGAGGCAGGACCAGTTCCAAAGCAAGAGCAGGCGCCATCCATACTGGTCAAATGGGTGACAAGGTATACTGTGCATGGCCACACTTGGCCTCAGGGAGCTGCAAACAGACAAGGGGCCTGTATGCGCTATTATTGAAATAGAGTTGCTGGAAATAAAAGGGTTGCCAACTGGGGCTGTATCAGGCAAACTGGGACATATGGTCACCCTAGCAATCAGTGGCATTTTGAGCAGTGGTATGTTAGGAGCAGGCGTCAGTAACAAAGCCACCTCCTCCTCAAGAAAAGATCAAGGTCAGGCCTGGTCCTGGGGCCTGCAGGCAACCGAGGCTGAGAGCTGGCAGGAAGGTCGCTCTTGTCTGAGGACTCACCCTTCTCCAGGTGGAGCCCAGTAAGGTCAGGCGGGAAGTGAGGCTGGTGCAGGAAGGGAGCCAGCACAGTAATCAAAAACAAAATGCTGAAAAAAAATCTCTTTTATCTCTAGTAACATTTTGGGGTTTGAAATCTATTTTGTCTAATATTAGTTGTATAAGATATGATGAAAAATTGCAGTAAATATTTACATTTTAGAAATTATATTATAGTAAGAAACATATTGTCATTAATCCCCCTCAGAATGAACTCCCTTACTTTGAACTCACTTATCCCATCATTCTTGCCACTTTCTGAAATAGTCCTGGAAGTCCTCTTTCATGAGTGTCTTTAATTGTGCAGTGGTGGCCGCCTCCATCTCCAGAATTGATCCAAAGTGTTTAAAAAAAAAAATGCTTTTAAGCGGACTGGACATCTAGAACAATTACTCTCACAAATGCAAGTGTTCTGCCCTTTCTCTTGAGAATCATTGTAAGTCCCTTAGATTGCTCTTCACGCTGTTTCCACTGATGAGAAGGAAACCGTAAGTTTCAATTAATCATATTCCATTGTTCCCATTTCCCAAATAAGTTTACTCACCAAAAGATTATATGAACTCTAGATCAGTCCCAATTAGACTTCCCCTCCGTGTTAATGGGAGTCAAAGAATGAGCGCGTCATCCTGGGCCAAAGGGGCAGAAGTCTGTCCACTAACAGCACTGGCCCGCAGGAATCAGTTGGAAGGTAGAAAGTCCCTCTTCTCCCTCAGAAGAGAGGGAACAAAAGCCACACATCGCAGAGGGAGATGCAGCTGAGTAACCATGCAGGGCTGAGCGACTCTGGACTGGCCCGGAAGAGTGAGTGTGTGTGCGTATGTGAGTGTGGCAGGCTTGAGGCAAGCACTGGCTTCCGCCCAGTAGTGGTGTCAGCAGAGAATAAGGAACATCTGGCACGGCCCACAGACCGTGCAGCCACCGCCATCGCTTTTCCCCACGTGGATGGCTGGGTTTGTCCAGCAATGGCAGGAGTGGCGGTGGACAGGGGCTGGAGCCGGCAGGTGTGCCTGATGTGTGGGTGAGAGTGGGCCGGTGTCAGGGGCCCAGAGGAAATCAAGAGCCAGCGCTCCAGAGGGTCAGCACAGGGAGACTCCCGTGACTCAGGGACGGTGCCTCATGCCTGATAGTGTCTGGGCCACACACAGTGCCGGGGCCCTGGTAGGAAATGGAAGAACAAAACTCTGTCTGTGAGTGTGAGCTGGTCCGGGTTGATGATTTCTGTGTCAGAAAGTCCTGGGCTTAGAGTCTGTCCCCAGCCTTTCCTCTATGTGGAAAGGATTCACTGGCTTTTTGAGACAGTCTCGCTATGTTGTCCAGATTGGCTTTGAACTCACTACGAACCCCTGGCAATGATCCTCCTGTGTCAGCTTTCCCAGTGCTGGGATTACAGGCCTGTGCCACCACATCCAGCAAGAGAAATAAATTTATTTACTTATTTGTGCAGTGCTGGGAATCAAACACAGGGTCTCATGATTGCTAGGTGTTACGGCTGTGTCTAGATGTCCCCCTAAAGCCTCCTGCTGTCATTGGGTTTTTCAGAGGTGGCTGGATCTAGCATGTGTGATGTTGGGATTAAGGGTGTGTGATAATTAATTAGCCCACTGAGTGGTTTGGCACCACCCTAATCTCGGTAGTCTGGATAAAATACAAGGGGCAGAAAGACGCTGTTAAGGTCCTTGCTTTTGCGGTCTTCTACTGCCATGAATGGTCACCCCTCTGCCGTGCCACCCTGCGTTGGAGCCAGGATTATGGACTGAAACCTCTACAAACTGAGCTAAACAAACCTTTCCTCCCTTAACTTTGGGCATTAGGTATTTTGTCTCAGCAACAAGGAAAGTACCTAAGACACTAGGCAAACACTGTACCACTGACTACATCCCCAACCTTTCCCTAATTGTGTTTTCAGATTGTGCTGTGAGGTCTGTTTGTGTGCTCTGTGCCTTAGGCACATGCTACGCTCTGCTCTATAATGAAATGCAGCATGAGCTTTATCCTTGTGACAGCCTGTGACAGACCACGTGGATTTGCCTAATGCAACTTTTGGTCAAACCTTGGGAGGTGCTGTAAAGTGTAGGAGACGGTACAGACGCAGAATCACTGGCCGCAGCACCACCGTCCCTCAGAGCAGAGCTCCTTTAGAGAATGTGACTCTCAGGCCATAGATGGTCTGCGATTCTTCCAATACTAACTCCTGTTGATGATGTTTTGTGGAATTTAAATGGCACTTCAGAAAAGGTGTATGAAACAAAATGCAGAGAAGACATTGGGAGTTTCTCTAAGCAGCTCTCACCTATTAGTTATACTCATTAATAAAGTGTCTAAAACCACAGCGAAAGACTTTTATGCCTAAGAATGTTTAGTGCAATTAGTAATCAACATTTTTGTAGCATTAATACTCATTCTTCCTTCTAATTTTTTAACATTTTTTTCTTCGTGGTACTGAGGATTGAACTCTGAGCCTTACGTGTGCTATACTAGGATTACAGGCATGGACCACCACGCCTGGCTTCCATATTTTTTAAAAATTTAAGAAATATTTAGAACTGTGAGGGAGTAAAAGGAAAAACTCAGCCATTACTGTGCCTTTTAAAACCTGAGTACAGCTGGGCAAGGTGGCGCACGCCTGTAGTCCCAGCACTTACGAGGCTGAGGCAGGAGGCTGAGGTAGGAGGATTGCCTCGAGTTCCAGGCCAGCCTGGGCTACATAAGTGAGTTCAAGGGCAGCCTGCACTACATAGCGAGACCCTGTATCAAAAAAAAAAAAAAAAGAAAAAGAAAAAGCTGAGTACAGTTGGAATGCATTTGCACATGTCAATTGAGAAAATGAGTAGTTCTTAACCTATTATTTCATCACCAACCCTTTGAGATCTGTTAAGAAGCTACATTCCTTCTTTCCACAAAGGTTTACGTATAAAATTTTTATATGTAAAAATTTTAGTGGCCATAGACACCCTAAAACTGGGATCCTAGTTTAAGAAACCTATAAGGTAATCAATTAAGCATTATTTTTCAGCATCCCACAGTATGTCTCAATTACTTGAATGGCCTGATTGGTGCTGTCTGTGAAGTTGGATTTACCTAATAGTTCAGGACTAACATGGCCAGACTTGGAACCGCATCTGCAGATGTGGAACCCAGAGCGCTGGCTTATGGGAGCACATGCCGTTCGGCACTGTCCTTGCATCTGCCTGAACAGGATCAGGGCTGGCATTGGCTGAGGCATCCGCAAAGGCCCTAGTTGACAAGAATTCCCAGCCACAAACTCATCTACCACTTAACATAAATGAAGTACAAAAGCTAGTTTCCAGTTGTGGAAGAAAGAACAAGCAGTAGCAGCTCTGGGAATACAGTGTATTGAGAAATGAGCCTGGGGTTTCCATTCACTAACTGGGGGTGGGGGACAGGAGAAATTCAGCAGCCACAGCCTCCTGCGGGGCTGTCCTAGCCCTCTGGGGACTTGGCCTTGAACTACCCGAGAGGAACAGGCGTCTTGTATTTAGTGATCCGGGAAGGTGTGCACATAACTCTCTCCATGTGTGGCTGAGATAAAGAATGGTGGTGCAGTCCCAGGAGGGCTAGGGGCCCAGTTCCTCCTTGCCTTTTCCTGCCCAGCGGACATGGTGTTGAGGAGCCCAGGCCCAGGCCAGAAGAGCAGAGCGAAGCCTTCATGTGGGACCATTTAGTTAAGGGCGAGCGCAGTGTCTATACCCAGTGGCAGTCACCGAAACCACAAGACTATGGGTCCTACCGCGAGTATAATTGAGCTGAGGCGTTCATTTGCTTAACAAATTATTTAGCATCCCCCGTTAACCCCTGGGCATCCAGAAAGAACTGGTCTTTTGGGGCCTGTGTTTGTGATTCAGGGGTAATTAATAAGTCATGTGTGGGAGGTGTTATAAAGAGAGTTTGGAACAGCTGTAAGGCAACATCGTGGGGGAAACAAATACTCCATAAATAAACAATTAAAGTCAGAAATTCCAGTTGGAATGAATAGCTCCTGATTTAGTAACCTGGTCTCCCTAGTACACACCCTACCTTGACCTTGCTCTGCTATTTGAGGGTTTCTAGCTAGATGGGTGTCCCTGGGCTCTCCTTGAAAAGCAAGTACACTTTGGAATCAAGGACACCAAAGAACTACCATCCTCACCCCGAGTGTCTCCCCACCCCACCTGCCTCCATCCAGCAAGAATGTCAGACCTTTGCTTTGGCTTTCGGTAGAAACCCACCCCATAGGAAATAATCTGTCTACAATCAAAGTATCTAAAAGGCACCTGGTACCCTTCTCCCCCCAGGTCATGATCAGGGATGGGTTAAGACAGACTTGTCACACCTCCACCTCCAGGAACTCTAGAAACAAAGCTGTCCCCGAGGCCATCTCTACTGAAGGTGCCAACACTTGAATCAAAAATCTATTTGTACTGTATGTAGTAGCTAAAAGCAATTTTTTAAATAAATGCACCCAATTTCTATTGCCTGGAAGCAATTGCATATTTATTACCGACCCAATAGTTTGACTTAGTGCAACCATAAACCAAATGAGAGTTATCTCCCTCAGCTTTAGAGATAGGTATCAGTGACGTAATAACAAAAAAAATACTCTGTCTACAGCTGTACCGTTTATTTATTTACTTATTTATCCACCTACATTTTTACTTTTTGGCTTTGTTATTGGCAAACATGAATTCTCAAATGCAAAATCAATGGGATTCATGAAAGCCAAGCTATCAGGCGTCACTTAGTTAAACTGTACACAGGAAATGCTTTTGTATTTCCCTCAAAAAATGGGTTTGAGAGCTGGGTGTGGTGGTACATGCCTGTAATCCCAACAATCTGGGAGGCTGAGGCAGAAACATCTCAAGTTCAAGTCTAGCCTGGGCAACTTAGCAACTCAGCAAAGCTCTCTCAGAAAGAAAGAGGGAGGAGAGAAGGAAGGAAGGAAGGAAGAAAGGCAGGCAGGCTGGAGATTTAGCTCAGTGTGAAGGCCATGGGTTCAATCCCGGGGACTTCAGACCAAATAAAATGAGCAAAGACAGTATTGTAACAAATCTTACTGCAGCCTAAACCAGTGGGCCCACAATTACAGTTTCCACATTACTCTCTAATCCATCTTTTAGCTTTTGCCCAAATAATGGGAACTCGCCCTAAGGGACCTTGGCTGAATCACTTGTCCCTTCAGCCTCTCCCTTTGTCAGCAGCCTTCAGTGGAGAGACTTTTACAGGGTCTTGAAATGGGGTGGGAGGGTGCTTCCTCCTGAGAGTCCACGGACTCTTAGTGTGAGGAAGCCACCTCTCCATGGATACCAGAGCCAGACAAGTGTGTGTTAGGCCATTCCTCACAGAATTAAGGTGGAGAGTTGAAGCAGAAAAAGTGGGAAAAAGGAGACTCATTGTTCCTTACAGACTATTTAATTTAGGGTGATTCATACCCCCCATTCTCTTTACTTCCTGGGCATTTTTTTCTTTTTACATTACTTTCTCATCATTCGATTGCTTGATAAAAGCAAGACCAATATACAGTCAGGAACAAAAGGATTACCAGTTAAGTGAACTCATTATGCATGTAAGGAGTGAAGTAATCTAGAGCTGGAATCCATCTGTTCTCTGTCAGCATGGTTGAAGAAGGATGGGCAGTGAGCTACCTAACAGAGTGGTACCCAAGGGACGACTATGCCTCTCTGTCCCTTCAGGCAACAGGTCCCCATTTGATGTTCTTCAGCTTGTGAATGACACCCCCAGGGGCCCCAAGCTTGTCCAGGACCCTGTGTGGTCAATAATGCTGTCCCTTAGGCTGGGTTGAGGATTTCTCAATCCTGGGCCTTTGACTGATCTTGAAAGCACAGTTGGAACCGTTTCCCGGGTCTTCTTTCTTCTTTGACCTTGTAGGCCAGGGAGAGGTCACTGTGCTTTTGTACCATTGTGGTCTGTGGGTGATTCAAAGATTTCTCATGTGAGGATCATGAAAAGGCTATTCTCATCAGACCCTTAAGAAATCTTATGAGACCACAGGTAAACATTTAAATGTGCATGATCACAAATGGATTGCTCTTGGAGGTAGTAATTCATTCAATGAGAAAATACTTCTCTTTTAGAGCCCCTAATATTTCCCAGGCACTGTGCTATATTCTGAGGAATTTTTAAAAAAACTGTTAAAAACTTAGAACTTATTTGGAGCTACAGGTCGTATTTTTCACATAAGTGTACAAGATTGGGCTAAATGCCTTGTAGATGATACAATCCAAAACCTCCAGAGGAGTTCGAAAGGAACCCTTGGTTTAGCCAATGTGTTACTCAGATTTCTGTCTTTGTGACAAAATATTTGGGCTCAACAGCTTGAAAGGAGGAAAGGTTTATTTCTGTTCGTGGTTTCAGAGGTTTCAGCCCATGGCCACTTGTCCCTGTTGCTTTGAACCAGGGTTGAGGCACCACATCATGGCAGGAACACGAGATGGAGCAAAGCTGTTCACCCCATGGCAGCCAGGAAGTTAAAGAGAGACAGGAAAGGGCTGGGATCCCAGCATCCCCTTCAAGGACACACCCCCATTACCTCACTTCCTCCCACTGGGCTCCACCTCTTAAAGGGTCCACCACCTTCCGGTCACACCACAGGCTGAGGACAAAACCTGCAGAGCATGAGTCTTTGGAGGACTTTTAATACCCAGAATCCCCAGCAATCAGTCTGGAAGGAAGACTCGAACTCAGCCTTGCGCTGTGGCTGAGCGTTGGGATGCAGAGGACGGAGAGACAGTCCCGGCTCCGAGTAGGAGAAGCACCATGAGTCAGGCTGTGCAGAGCAGGCCGAGGGCACTTTCGGGGGGCTCGGCGGGGAGGGGAGCCCCTGAGAGCCGGGGTCCTTCAGAGGCGGGGCGCAGCTGTGGCTTGTTACCCTCCCGTGATTTGTCCCACCCTTGCAGTCGATCGGCGTGCAGCTTTTGATCTCGTGAGACAGGTCTGGAGACATTTGCGGATGTAAGAGGACTGCGGAGAGCGTTAAGCACGTACGCGGAGGCAACCCGCGGGCGGGGGCGCAGCCCCAGAGGGTGCCGGGCGGTGTGGGTCTGCAGCGTGGCAGCGCCGCGTCTTCACGCGTGGGCCAGACTTCGCCGGCTGAAGGAGGAGGGGAGGGGTCCCTGGCGTTTCGGCTGTGCCCCGCCATGACGCCGGCACCCAGGCTTCTGTTTCTTGATCCTGTGCCCCAGTTGAACGGTAGTGACACTCAGCTTTAACGGCCCCGTCATTTTACTTAAAGCAAGATGTGTGCATTTGTTTTAACCCTTCCTGTATTGAGAGCGAGGTAATTAAACAAAACAAAACAAAACAATGGTGAACAGGAAGTGTTTTTCCGAGTGGAGATTCTTAGGGAGAGGAAAAAGAGGCCCAAGCCCTCCGTGGATGCTATTCTGAGGCAGATCCATCACCATCCCAAAGGTGTGGGCTGAACTGAAAGAGAGGTTTCATTGTGGTGGTTGTTCTTTGTTAGTTTTCTTGTCCAAAAGATGTAAATTGAATGACGGTTCAGAAAGGGGGCAGAAGCCTCTAGCACGTGATAGACGCAGATAAGTCGATCCAGTGATGCAGACGGAGTTTGTTTCCATTGCCCACAGAACACGAGCTGGCCTTTCACACAGGCGCACATTCCGAGCGTTGGTGTCGCCCATAGTCACTTGAGCAAACACAGGCGGTTGTTCTGCTCAGTGTGAGAGCAGTCGCTAAGTGACGACAGGTCCCGCATCCTCAGGATATTGAGCTGAGGCGGGAAAGAACAGATCACAGCTGTTCCGTGGCTCTGCCTCGCTCCAGCCTGGGCAGTATGGCCTCCAGGGCCCTCTGCACCTCTCCACCTCTCCCTGCTACTCACACAACTCTCAGATGCTGGGTTTCTTCCCACCTCGGGGCCTTTGCACATGCTGCTCCCTCTGCCAGGAAGATGGTTCCCCTTTCTCTGGTCCAAGTAGACTCTACTCTTCCATTCTTAGCTCGAACACCAGGAAGTGCTTCTTGGACCCCCACACCAGATCAGCTCCATCCCTGTCCTCCCAGCTCACGGTCCCAGTGCTAGAGCACTTACGAAGCTAACTGTGGAAGAGCGGTTGAGCGTCGGTCTCCGTGGAAGAACTCAGGCTCTGGGAGTGAAGGAAGAGCGCACTGACTTTGTTCTGCGGCTCATCCAGGTGCTTTGGCAGAGCTGCAGGTCCGTGTTCGTGGAGAAAGAGGGGGGCGGGAGAAGAAACGCAGAAGGAACTCTACCTGCCTCTCATCTCATATCGCTGTGGTTTATATTCTAAAATATCTCTAACAAATTATAAACGACACACAATGTATAGCTGCTAAGCTTAAGCCATGTGTCTACACCTGTGCAGCCCTCACCACAGGGAAAGCCATGCACATATCCATCACCCGAAATGTCCCTTCTTATGCCCCTCATGCCCCTCAGGTTGCCTGATCTGCTTTTGGCCACTGTAGATTACTCTGTGCTCTCTTGACTTTCACATAAATGGAATCACATAGTCTGTACACTTTTCAAAATCTGGCTTTTCAGGCCGGTGAGATAGCTCAGCGGCACAAGCGCCTGCTGGCAAGCGCGAGGTCCTGAGTTCGACTCCTGGTACCCGCATTAAAAAAAAAAATCTGGCTTCTTTACTCAGCGTAATCATTTTGAATCTCATCCCTGTTGCTGCATACGGCAACACTGCCTTCTCCGCACCGCTGCGTGGAATCCGCTGTATGACATCACTACTTGTCCCTCCAGTCCCCTGTTGGCAAATGCTGGGGTTGTCTCAAATTCAGGGTTGTCTCTGCTGTGCCTGTTCATTAGCAGTGTTACGTGTGCACTGAGTGGAAGTGTCTGAACATTTGCTTAAGAATCTTTGGACCAAGGCTTTCATTTTGGGGTGAACACATGGGAGGAAAGTGGCTGGGTCACAGGGTGGGTGTGAGCTGAATTTTTTAAGAAACTGTCCGTGCTTGACTTTTCACCCCATGCGCTTGCAGCAGGATGTTGTAAGCATGGTTCACATGCTTCTGAAGTGTATTTTGAGTCTCCCTGCTTAAAAAGGTAGTCAAGAGTAATGTGAGGTCGCTTTGGGACAGCAAGAAGGTTCCTAGTACCTTCTCACTTCAGTGCAGTCCAGGAAGCTGGGTCTCAGCCCCGATTTGGGGGTTCCTTGACTTTGGCATCTCCTGCAGATGCTCGGTTCCCCAGGTGATTCCTTTGGCTTCACTACTGGAAAGATAGCAGTAGAGAAGGTCCAGCGCGTTCTGTCCACATGGACCTCCATCTCCAAACACCGCTGCGGAATCCACAGCCCTAACCCATTTGTCTCTGTCTTCCTCAGGGGCCACTTAAACTGGCTGCAGCTAGATCGAAGAGTACTGGAGCACGACTTCCCCAAAAAGTCAGGACCCGTGGTTCTGTACTTCTGCGTCAGGTACGTACACCTAGGATTCCCACCGTGGCTCCATGTCAGCAAAGCCTGTAGGGTGAAGTGACTTAAAGGACAGGGAAACCAGATCTGTCTTGGCTCTGTGTGAGGGATAAAGGTTGTAGCATAGCTGCATTTCAGGTAGATGCAAACACAGGTGTGAGTGTGCAAGGTGCGTGTTTGCCCTCTTGCACTAGGATGCATGTGTGGAATGATGATAGCACCTTGTTTGGGGTTTATGTGAGGGATTCA
Organism: Erethizon dorsatum; assembly: GCA_028451465.1. Classification (NCBI taxonomy): domain Eukaryota; kingdom Metazoa; phylum Chordata; class Mammalia; order Rodentia; family Erethizontidae; genus Erethizon; species Erethizon dorsatum. The sequence continues at coordinate 70,949,873 of CM051834.1, forward strand.
GAGAGAGGTCCATGTATCTCAAACTAAACACGCCCTGGAATTCTCTTTGGGGGCTGGTTAGAGCTCTGTAACAAAAGTCTGTATTTCCTTTCTATCACCAGTGCTGCTGAGTCTCTTGAAATTGACGTGTTTTTTCCCAAATAGCTCAGTGCATTTCCTGGCAAGGGAGGAGAAAGCATAGAAAAATATCAGAACAGTGGTCATTCTCTGCTCCCTCATCAGTTCTGGGAAATTTCATTTAAATGATTGCAAAGGAAACTACGATTGTGACATAGCGCTTCAAGAGTCTTTTGAGGATGACAGGCCTGGTCACATCTGTTGGCAAAAGGTCATGGGAAGCCACAGGCGAGCAAAGTGGCCAAGTCAGAGTTAAAGACCCCAGGTCCCGCCGCTGTGTGGAGCCTTCGGGCTCTTTCTGTCTAGAACTAGATTGCAACAGAATTGCAGAGGTATTAAGGATGTGTGTTTTTTATTTTGTTTTGTTTTTGCAGTGCTGGGGATGGAACCCAAGGCCTTGCTCTACCACTGAGCCACACCCCCGAGCCTTCAAGTGGCCAGTGTCACTCCACCCATACACAGACCCTGCTGCTTTAAAATATGCTACAGAATCCCACGGCTTGCAATTCATTTCTCCCTACAGAGCAGGGTCAGGGCTACAGTTCTAGATGTAGCCATCTCAAGTCCACAGACAGCTCTAAAATAGTCTAAAATAAGAGTTCAAGGGTCGGTTTCACAGGCTGGAGTGTGTGTCTTTACCTCAGCTGGCAGAGTCAATTTAAACTTGTATTTAATGCCTTTTTTATTTGTTTAACAGCTGCAGACATATCAGAGCTAATCTCAGCTGTTTCCATTACTGATGGGAATGATGCCATATTCTCTTTAATGGTGTCTACGGTTTCTGAGATTACTGGGAAAGTAACCATGTAAAGCAAAGGTTCCATTCCGCAGGGAGGGGCAGGCGTGGCAGGCAGGACTCGAGGAGAGTGGCAGCCATCGCTAACCAGTCTTGGGAGCGGATGCATGCAGTTAGCATGTGGAGCCCTCCCTCCTCCCTGTGCTTTCATCTTAATAACTGAGATTTTAGGGGCTGTGTTGAGGATTCCTGCACAGGCGTTGCAATCTGTACACCATTTTTAACGTATGTTCTAAAAATCTAAAAGACCATGTATTGTGATTTTTTCTTAAACAGTTATTCCAGCTTCGTATCTGGAGGCAAATTTCCTTAGGAGGTTATCAAGTACCAGTACCTTCAAATGTTGATAAGCTATTACCTAAATCCTACCACCTCACCATTTGCAAATCTTCCGCCTTTCACTGCACATTAACAAAGTTATTATTAGAAAAACTAGACTCACACGACTTGTTACCGAGGTTGTACAGATTTTTTTTTTTTTTTTGAAACGGTTTTGTTAAATTACCCACTCTGGCCTCAAACTTGCTATTCTCCTGCCTCAGCATCCCAAGATGCTGGGATTCCAGGGAGAGATGGTACACAATTCTGACAGGGCAATAATCAAGAAGCGGTTTTCTTTAGGAAGCAGTTTCCTGAAAACAACATGGGAATAGAATTTAAAAGGTCCAAAGCCTGTTAAATGCAGGGCTGTAGCTCCAGATTGCCATACGGTGTGCTCTGTGATATAAAACGAACTTCCTGCTTACGGGATGGTAAGCTGACCTCAAGACCACTGAGGCCCCCTCCCACTATTTTCTGTTTGTAACAAAAAAAAAAAAAAAAAAGAGCAATTGATTTCACCTCCTTAAGAAAATAATTTACACTTAAAAATGGGATGAGGTAGGATTCCCTCCTTCATGAAAAAAGATGTTTCTTTTCCTGGTGCCTTTTGCCATCATTAGCCAAGAAGAGACCAAAATGTCTCAAAAATGGGGGATGGGTTGAGGATGTAGCTCAGTGCAGAGGCCCTGGGTTCAGGTTTTTAAAAATCTGTAAGAGCGCAGGCCAAGGAATCAGCTCCATTCAACAGATAGGAAAAATAAAACCCACATGTATGAGAGAACATGAACTTGAACTCGGAGAACTCTGCGCCATCCTCCCACAAAGGGGCTGAAGCTGGTGTCGCGCGCCAGGACATTTGAGAAGCACATGATGGGAGATGCGCTCACCTGGCCTGCGAGGGGCCTGGTCCTACTAACTCAACATCAGATCACTGGGAGTAATCACGGGGTCTGAGTAATTACCCGGAAAGGAGACAGCCAGAGCGAGGAGTGCCCTCCGTGCGAAGCGTGTGTCCCTTACGATAGCCCTCAAGCCCATGGCGATGAGTTCTGAGACCCCCAGTGGATGCCTGAAAGGGCAGGTAACACCCGTGCATAGGAAAAATGTGCGTGTACCTGTGATAAAATTTAATTTATACGTTAGGTACAAAAAGAGAGTAACAATGCCACCTCATAATGAAATAGAACAGTTCTAACAACACACTGTAAAAGTTACGTGACTGCGGTCTGTCTTGAAAGAATCAAGATCTTTTCAGATTGCTCTTCACTGCAGGTACCGACACTGGGAAACAAAAGGGCAGACTGGGGCCGGGGGACCCAGCAAGGGTGACGGCTCAGGGCTGGGGATGTAGCTCAGCAGCAGAGCGCTTGCCTAGAATGTGGGAAGCCTTGGGTTCAGTCTTCAGCACTTCTCACACACACATGCATGCACGCACACGCACGTGCACACACATGATGAGCATTTGTCTTCACAACATGCCTTAAGCAGGTATTATCATCTCTCAGTAAAGATAAGAAATGGGGCCGGTGGAGGCCAGGGGCATTCTCCCCAGCATGGCTGGAGCCAAGACGAAATCTCATCCGACCACTAGATCTAACTCCACCCATGGCCCTGCACCACGTGACGTGTGTCTCTGCAAGTGAAAAGCCACACCCCGGCACACCTGCTGCTCTGCCCCCACCTGCACCTGCCCAGCCAGTGTCCATCCAAAGGTCTGTGCTAGGGACAAGTGCACACGGGCACCAGGTGACAGGGCACCGCACCAGCATGACCCAAGCCAGAGCTCCCCTGAAAGAGCGCCCCCTGCAGGGGGGCTGGCTCCCTGAGGGAGTGCAAAGCATCTGTTGAAAAGTCCACTTTGGGGGCCGGTGAGGTAGCTCAGTGGCATAAGCGCCTGCCCGGCAAGCACAAGGTCCTGAGTTCGACTCCTGGAACCCACATACGAAAAAAGTGCCGGTGATATCGCTTAGCGGCATGGGCGCCTACTGGCGCACAAGGTCCTGAGGTCGACCCCGGTACCCACAAAAAAGAAAAAAAAAAAAAAAGAAAAGTCCACTTTGGGTGAGGAAGGAGCCAGATGGCAGAGAGTTCTCAAAGGCTCTTGGCCCCATTTAACCATTTCCTAACTGCAGACTCGCACAGGAAGGTCTTCTGCCCCAAACTGTGCTCCTTCCTCACCGATAAAGAAAACTCCCTCATCTCCCTGCTCCTTGTCATCATGCTGCGCTGTTAGAAGCAAAGTCCACAGCCGTCTCAGCAGCTGTCTGATACTCTCCACCATCCACACACCTGATTGATCCACAGATGTCCATGGCTGTGGTCTAGAGCAAGGGGCAACAGGCAAACCACTCCCAGCTTCCTGGAGCCTGTCGGGCCTGCCCGTCATACTGCTTTGCCGGTGTGGTCCAAACCCGTGGCGCACCCTTCCAGCCATCTCTGCCCAGGACTTCTCCTTTTGGCCCAGTTTCAGACAGACAGACACACACACACACACACACACACACACACACACACACACACGAACCTCACTCCCTCCGCAGCCCTACACAAGGGTAGGTGATGGGTGATGGATGATCGCTTGAGACCAGTCCCCCCTGCACAGTCAGTGTTTCTGGCCAGTTCTGTGAGGTGCGCCCACTCGGGGTCTCTGCGTCCCCCACAACGGCTTCATCTCCCCCTGCAGAATCCACATCAGACATCCAAACCTTTCCATCAAGAATGTGTTGCTCTCCATGGCCTTCTCGTCCGTGTGCTGCATGCACGCGTGCACACACACACACACACACATGTGCGCGCAGATGCATCTGGGGGGAGTGCAGCCCTCATCCGACCATTCGGCACTGCAGACCTCGTGCTGTCCATCTCCCGCACCTTCTGCCACTTCCGAGCGCTTGCTCCCCCACTCTTGCGCTCTCTTTCGGGCTTAGGCTGCTGCTTCTCCACGGAGCCCTCCCCTCATGACCACGTCTCACCCTCCGGTGCTGTGCACCCACCCCGGTGCCACCTTCGCTGTGCTCACAGGATGGGTCTGCGCTGATGTCTGCCCTCCACACCTCTCCCTCGCTCCCCCGTTTCCGGCACCTGGCCCTAATCCCATCACACCTGTGGTCACCGGAGGACTCTAGACCCAAACCCCCCCGGCACGCGCTCCTTTGCCCTGCTCTGACGTGGCCTCCGAGAAACAACTCACCTCTGCCTTCACTGCAGACCCCGGTTCCCTCCCCCATCCTGACTTCTGTCCCGTCTCCAGCCCCTCTCCTGTGTGTGCCACGCGGCCTGAATCCAGTGGCGTCATCCTCTTTCTGCCCAGTCCTCTCTTGGGGTTAACACATTGCCTCTGTGGCTGGAGCAGTGCAGCTCCTGAGCCAGAAACCTGTGGGTCAGCCCGGACTGCACCTCCCCGTCCCACCCACACCCTTCTCTCTCCTCACTACTTCCCATTATTCCGCACCTGAAATAGCCCTTAATAGCCCCAGGCACAGCCCCTTGGATGTCATTTGGTCCTTTATAAGCCTCTCCTGAAGGTGCAGTCTCCTTGCTCTGCTTCTGGCCTTGGCCCCTGCCAGTCTCCCCTCTAGGTGACCACTGGGCGTCTTTCTAGAATTCTCATCTGGTCCTTGGTCATCATTTTCTCTGGCTTCCCATTATCCTTAGGGAACAAAGATACCCTAAACATGTCTTGTACTGTCTGAGTTCTCCGACCTGCCTCACCTCCTCTCTTCCCAGTGCCCTTGTGTCACACACTAGTCAACAGAGAGCCAAGAACACCTTCAACCACAAGGCATTGTTTACTGCTACAAAAGCAAGTTCTTGGAATTTGAGAACAGTGCTTGTCATGTTAGCCACCAGGAGAGCTTCAGAAATAGGTCAAGGAAAAGCAAAACACAGCTACACACCCCGGCAAGTGTCTGGGCCTTTTTGTAGGTACATTTGTGCGCAGAATTATTCCCACATGTCAGAAATGTCGTTGTGTGTCCCTATAGCCCTGGGCATTTACACGGTTTGTAGGAATATAAACAGAGATTACATTTGTCTCCTCAAACTTTGAGTTGCACAAACAATAAACTGAAGTGAATAATAGGGAAAAGAAGGCAGAAAGGAAATCCAGGAAGCCTTTATCTGGGAGAGAGCATTTTACAGCCTTGTCTGTGGACTCAACTGTCAGTGTCTTCCTTGCTGATTGAGACAGCAGTTGCTACTTCCGGTCCCTCACAAGAACAATGATGGCGTGGCTCTAAAATGAGGTGCCCTCTAACCAGAACTTGCTATAATCCAGCTGAGTGTCCCAGGGAAGGCAGTAGTGCTGTTGAAATTCTACACATCCGAGGTATGCAGCCATAGCAACTCACAGTTTATCGTTCTCATTATTTCTTTTTGCTACCAAAAGTCAGTGTTGCAAATGTGACATTTGTGTTCGTTACAAAATGAAATCACTGGTCCATTTAATTAACACTCGCTGTGAATATTCAGTGATTCCCAAGGGCCAGGGGTGGCTGCAAGAGGAAGCTGAGGAGCAGGGGCTGGAGGCGGAGCCCTGGCGGATGCCCTGTGGCTGCGCAGAGTTCAGTCTGTGCTGATGGTCCGAAGCTTCTGGGAGCTAAGGGGCTGTGGCGCCCCAAGGCTGCAGAGCAGGGCACCTGCACCCCTGCGTAACACTGTGGGGTCACCCCAGCTGACATGAGCACGACATGGCCCTGGGGGAAAGGGACTAAGGAGCATCTGAAATAGCAGCCCAAAGACCCAGTGCTGCTGAATGTGCTGAAGAACCTACCTTAGGATGTATATTTCTCTGTACTCGGTACATGACCAGCAGAGCCAGAGGCCACTGCATTGCAGCGAGTTTGTACTCACATTCCCAGGAAGAGGGGGCCTGCCACCCACGCCACACAGGCCGTGCCTGGAGGCACGGGCGGGTCAGGCGGTGAGGGAGGGGGCCAGTGTGCACAAAGCCTTTACTGTGGGGAAGAACAGGTGAGGCAGGGGAAGCAGGCTCAGCACTGCCAATTTGAAGGGTTTCTGTGGCTCTGTCTGGCTGTGTCCTTGGGATGGTCAGGGCGTGGGGACAGAGAGGCGGTGGGAGGGACGTGTGGGCTCTGCCGCGGTCCTGGCATGGGGCAGTCGCGTCCCTGATGAGGGCCGTGCTATCTGTAGGCATGGCTTCCCCGGACGGCAGTCTCTCCAGGACCAGCACAGCATCCTGAAGACATGATTAGCAGAGACCGGGCTTGGAAGGTCCTCGCAGACCCTCTGAATGTAAGACCCATCTAGCGCTCTTTGTGAGCCTGCACTGGGGAAGCCCAGTGTGCCCACCCTGGTAGGTAAGGAAAAGCCACAGCGCCACCTACTGCCAAAGAGGAGAACCATGCACGAGGCCTCCATGAAAATCAGAGAAGGAACCGAATGTTTAGAAAAGCAAAGAAGACAGTGGGACTTTGCAGCCAGCCATCAGTACTCCTCCTCCCCAGGCCTCATCGCCCGGGGCCCTTGGTGTGAATGGAGATATCTCCGCTCTCTGGTGGAACGCTCAGGATGCTTAAACGTCCAAGGTTACAGGAAGGGAATATGACAGGCCGCGCTGCCGGGTTTGCGGCTGTTGTCTTGGTGATAAAGGTTAACAGGAAACTGGGGCCGGTGAGATGGCTCAGCGGCTTAAGCGCCTGCCCGGCAAGCGTGAGGGCCCGAGTTCGACTCCCGGAACCCACATACGAAAAAGGGGCCCGTGATATCGCTCAGCGGCACGGGCGCCTGCTGGCGTGCGAGGTCCTGAGGTCGTCCCCCTGGTACCCACAAAAAAAAAAAAAAAAAAAAAAAAGATTAACAGGAAACTGCTTTCCAGCATCTGTCAAGAGGAGGGAGTTTTTCTATGGCTCACAATATGCTTGTTATTTCCTCTACCTTCCTTGCTTCTCGTGGCCAGGGAGCCAGCAACTGGGAGGGAATGCACGGTGATGTGAAAGATGCTAACTTGGCCACCTCGTTTTATTTTTCATTTTTATTTTCATCAGTACATGTTTGCACTATACGATGATTGCATTCGTCATGAGGAGTTAGCACATGCACATAACACATCCTAATTCTTTTTCTTGGCCCCCACCCGTTTGCAAAAGATCTGTCTTCCTGTTTCCTATTATGCTGCCGTGTTTGCATTTTCCATTATTAGAGAGTTGGAAGGAAAAGCGAAGTGTTACGTTAAGATACTCTTCCAGAGAAAACTGGGGATGGCGGGCACAGAATGTCTAATTCTCCCTAATTCTCAAAACCATAACAAATGGGACAGGGACATAAGGCACTGCTTTGAGAATGAAGCTATTCCAGACCCTAAAGATTGAGGCTCAGAATCATTGCTGGGGAGGTCACTGTCGGCCTCGGCGGCTGCCGCTGTTGACAACTTGTCAGCAGCTGTTTTAGCCCCTTCCTTGTCAACCGAGAGGCAGGGCAGTGGGTAAGGACCAGCTCGTAGAAGAAAGACCCGGTAACCTGGAATTTGATGCCAGCTTGGAAGTCATTTATCATTTTTCCTCCGTCTTTACTGCCTTGGCCTCCTTTCTTGCTGTCCAGCAGGAATTCTGAGCAATGGAGAGGAGAGAAGCTGAAAATCAAGCTTCCAGTCCCTCACTGTGCTCACATTTGTGACAGGCACTGTTTTGGGACTCGAGATACAAAAATGAACAAGATGTGATCCCAGTCCTCCGGGAGGTGGCATCCCGGTAATCATAAATGACAAGGCTGTGGGCGATGCGATGCATAGCAGTCTCGGTGTGTGGGAGAGGGGCTGTTCTGTGGGGCTGCAGAAGTGGCCTCTGTGGGGTGACCTCAAGCTGAGGGGAGGCAGGTCACGTGGGGTGGGGGCGTTCTCAGGGTGGGGAAGCGGAATGGCTCAAGCGAAGACTCAGAAATAAGATGAGTCTGGAATGGGTGAATCTGTAAGTTGCAAAATGATTTCTCAGGTGTCACTAACTTCCAGGTACAGGGCCTTATATCCCACACAGCTGCTCATAACCCGTGACCCCATCTCTCATGCGTTTCCACTTAACATGGAAAGGTGTTAAAACAGAGCTGCTACCCGCCTTGTTTCCCAGTCCCAGAACAATCACAGTGGCCTCCTGAGCTCAGCCGTGACTTTAGGACTAGAACAGTATTGGGGATCTAAACCCCTAGGGTCTGGAACAATTCCATTTTCAAAGCAATAATGCCATGCGAGTTTGCATCAGTGGCCGCCTCCCTTCCCTCTCTCCTGTGTTTTTCTTCTTTCCTTCCTTCCTTCCGTTCATTTTGTTACTCTGACTGCCTCTTGCCAAATGCCCTTGATAAAGGATTTAGATTTAGGTTTAAAAATTAAATCAGATTTAACGTATTTGGCTTTGAGGTGTACAGTGTGCCGCTGTATTCAGTCCTCCATTATTCGAGAACTGTGGAGACCCCATGATCCAGAGCAGAAGGTAGGTGCTTTGGGGACAGAAAGGGACAAGTGGCTTAGATCAGCCAGTCCAGGTGGCTCATTCCAGGGCCTTGCAAGTGTGAGAACCGTTTTGTAATTCTTCAAAACTTTGTAGGCTCTGACATGATGGTAGTTGTACGACTACTACCTGTTGATTGAGAAATTCTACTAATAGCTAAGCATACCTCTGACTCACTCACACATTTTTAAATGAATCTGTATTACATTCATCACAGTAGCCTCTGCTCGCATTGGAGAGGTGACAGATGACATCGTTCACAGGTGGTGCAGTTGGTGAGCTGTGGGCGTGGCCTGGCCTGCAGATGCTTTGTTTCCCTGTACGATGTTGCCTTGTTTCAATGCTGCTCTGGCAATTATTGTTTTCATTTGAATTAATTCCCAATGTCTAGAAAACCAGGAGACTTCTTAAGTGGAGACTCACTGGCCCACTGTCTTCTTCCACACTCTGGAGAAGAGAAGCCCAGCGAGGCTGTGTGACCTGTGCTCAGTCACAGAGCTGGGACTGGATCCCTGGTCTTCGGTTCCCTCTCCGGGATCCTGATCGTGACATTGTAACACTCTGCTAGGACACAGTACCTGTCACATCTCATTTCACCTTCCCTACCCTCCGCCCTTCTTGGTCCACCTGGCGTCTAGGAACCAAGTAGCCAGTGTCCCCCTGGTCTAGTCTATGCGTTGTCCCATCCACCTTGAGCCCTCTTCCTTCCATGCTGCATTTCCATCATTTCCCTATCCCAGCTCCTGCATGCACCCTTAGCAGGCTAATCCTTAGACAGTATGAGCACATTATCTGATTAAAGAATTTAATAAACTCCAAAGTCAGTGTGCAAAGGCACATGTAATGTAAACTTAAATAATGTCAGCATGTTTCATCTTGAGAAAAATCCATAAGCTCCATCTGGGTAGGAATTCCATTCTTATTTGGCTTAATATGCATTAATATCAGAGTGTTAAGAGCACTTCTCACAGTGCTCTGTGTATACTACAGAAATTGAGTCACACGTCACCACATGGTAACCATTGCTGAGAGAAATGTTGGGAGTTCCTCCTCCATTCAATTAAATGGAAGAAATCATCTTCTAAAAATTCCACTCATCTATGATTTAGGACAAAAAAAGTCATGTAATGAAAACAGCCTTCTGAAAAGGTGGCAGGCAGGTGAGGAAAAAGAAAGTGGGTGGAGTGCTGAGGATCTGCTCCGCGGGTGGACGGCTGACTGTTTTTTGCTATGGGAGCCCCTCAGGCAGGAGCCTAACCCACTATACGCGTACATGAACGATACTATGTGCCCCCCAAAACAAATCAGAAAAACACGTGGCACCTTTTTCTTTCCTTCATTTGGCTTCAGGAATCCAGTCCTCACCTCCAGTTACGCAGCCCAAGAAAGCAGGTGACTTCTGCCCCCACGCAGGCTCACCTGTGCCTCTTCCCTTTCAGGTTCTACATTGAAAGCATTTCCTACCTGAAGGATAACGCCACCATCGAGCTCTTCTTCCTCAACGCCAAGTCCTGCATCTACAAGGTAGGCGCGTCCCCTGATTCCCATCCAAATCCGAAGGTCTCACTGGAAGCAGAAATACCAGGCTGTCCCGCTAAGCTGATCTATCGATTGGGAGAAGCAATTTATAAAGCAGTTCCTATCAGTAGAGGAGAACTTCATGAAATGATATCATCAACCAAACGGTGTGACTCCTCTGATCCCATCACTGATCCTGGCTCCACGGGAGGTCTCCCTTAACACAAGAGTGTCCCAAACAAGGGTGACAGATGCACTCATCAACTTAGGTCTCAAAGGGCTGCTATCAGAACTTTAGGGAGACAATTCTGTTCCCTTTTTTAATGTAGTGAAATATACATACTTTCATCCTCATCTCTTTTTGAGGTGCTGGGGATTGAATCCAGAGCCTCACACGTGCTAGACAAGTGCTGTGCTACATCCCCAGCCCATGATATAACCCTTTTTAAGGGTACAGTTCAGGGGCATAAAGTACATCCCATTGTTGTACATCCATCACCTCCGAATCCTTTTCATCCTGCAGAGCTGAAACTCTGCACCCGTTAAACAGTAATTCCCCTTCCCTGCTCTCATTAGCCCCGGAAGTCCCCCTCTTCTTTCTGTTTCCATGAACTTGACTACTCTTAGAGAGCTCATATAAGTGGAACCACACAGTATTTGTCCTTTTGCATCTGACTTATTTTGCTTTGCATAGTGTCTTTAAGGCTTATCCATCTTGGTAGTGTATGGCAGAGTTTCGTTTTTACAACTGAGTAAAGCTCTATTGTATGTGTATAACACACTTCATCCATTCACCCGTCGTTGGACTTTGTCTGGATTCTGCCATTGGCTGTTGTGAATAATGTTACTGTGCACATAGGCACAACTATCCCCCCAAACACCATTTTCAGTTCTTTTAAGTATATCCCCAGAAGTGGAATTGTTTGGCTCTATTTTACATTTTTGAGAAATGGTCATTCTATTTTTCATAACGGCTATACCATTTCACATTCCCACCTGCAGTGCACGAGAGTTCTAGTCTCTCTGCATCCCACCACTTGTTATTTTCTGTTTACGTTTTTTTTACAATAGTAAACACCTTGATGGGTACAAGAAGATACCTCATTGTGGTTTTGATTTGCATTTTTCTAATGATTAGTGACATTGAGCATCTCTTCATATGCTTATTGACTATTTGCGCATCTTCTTTAGAGAAGTGTCTACTCCAGAGATGATGGTTCTTAACTGAGCTGGACAGTCACAGCCTTTCCCTCACGTTTGTAGTGTTTCCTGTCACTGGATCACCCAAATTCCTGCACAGAGCTCTGGGACACAGCCCCTCTTTGAGAGACCTTGAGAACACTACTTAGCTGAGAACTGCTGGAACTTATTTAAACACCCGTTCCACTGGCCGCCCCAACATTTACATTGTTTTGTTCTGTTTTCCACTGCTATAACAGAATACTTGAGACTGGGAAACTTATACAGTAAAGAGGTTGATTTAACTCATTGTTCTGGATACCAAGAGCATGGGACTGGCATCTGCTCCGCTCTGGTGAGGACGTCATAGCAGAGGGCGTCACGGGGTGGGTGCGTGCGGCAGAGCGGTGAGCATGTGTGCGTGGAGCAGGGCCTCCCTTTGTAACAACTGACTCCTGTGAGACTCGCTCCTGTGAGACGAAACCCACTCCACAGTATCCACATTATTCCCTCCATGGGGTGGAATCTTGGTGACCTACTTCCTTTCCACCTCCTCAAGGTGTCGCCACCTTGACACCACCACCCTGGGGACCAGGCTTCCAGCACACGAACCCTTAGGGACAACACAGCGCACGTGATGTCCCGTAACTGCTGCCTTCATCACGCTTCCTTGGTCTGCTCCTTAGCAGTCACGGAGTAACAGTGAACCTGCAAAGCTCGAACAGCACTTAGGTTCAGAGCTGAGTGCTTCCTGTGAATGATCTAACTGAATCTTTACAACTTTTTCTAGTGAAGGTGAGGTGTGGGGCAGTTCACATGTCTAATGACAGCAGCTGTGGGGCAGCCTGACCCCTGTCACAGAGCTCACCAGCCCCACTGCGCCCTGAGGCCAGGACTCTGCACAGTGGAGGGTGCGGCCAGGTCTCCATGCTGCTGAGGCCCATGCATCCCCAGGAACTTAAAGCCAAGCACAACTGTGGGTGAAGTGGTCACTGGGTGTCTGCAAAGGATTTCAAGGAGATCTCGGGGGCAGTATTTTTGTACTTAACTAAACTCTAGTTTAGGGGATTACAACAAGCCAACAAACTTAAGAGTTGAAATGGCATGTAAATCGCCACTTTTCCTTCTGGAACACACTTCAACACGTACATTGCACGGAATAATTCCACCAAGTGCAAATGTTGAAGATGATGGAGGGCCTGGCGCTGATCATAGTCAGTGCTGTGGAAAGACCTCGCCAGAGGTGGTTGCTGAAACAGGACCTCCACCGGGCTCCAACCCAGAGCACCTAGATGACAGTATTTTTGGTTTTTGCTGAATGGAGGAAAAAGACTCTAATTGCAGTTCCAGGTACTTGCAAATTCCTTCCTCTCTCTAAGCCCCCATTTTCTTATTATAAGGCAGAAATAGTAATACTGTCCAGACACCTCACACATGGTAAGAACACCTGCTTTTTTTTTTTAAATCAACATGAAAGCATGTTGAAAAGGCTGAAAACTAGGCAGTGAGTACTACCCACCAGGGGGCAGACTTGGACTGAAGTAAATGGCTACAAAGTTAACTGAACCCAAGAAACCAACTCTCAAGCCGGTCAGAAGTTGCCTCAAATCCTACTGGGTGCAGATACCTAGGGAAAGGGAGAGGAAACCGCTTCTTGCTTGGGGTCATTCACATCTGGTCACAAATGCTGAACCTGAGCTGAGCGCCACGCACACCGAGGACACTGGGATTCATGGAAAATAACAGGACAGTAAATCCTCAAAAGTCAATATTATAGATTTTCCAAGTGAAAGGTGCGATGCTGAGAGCCAGCCACATTTACAGTCAAAAGGCCTGCACGCTGGATGGGGAGAGAGAACACAATTCCAGAACCGCAACACTCAAAATCTGTCCTCAAGCTTCATCACACAAGTAACCACAAGATGACCAACGGATGCGTCTGTAAAGTTTATACTGGAGGCCAAACAGCATCACACGACCACTGTCTCCCTCAGAGGTCAAATGCCAGGGACCCAGCCAAGATCCCCAACCGCCTGTGTGAGGGGTACAGCAGAGGATGAAGGAAAAACAGAAACAAATTTAGGAATGCACGAAAGGGGGGCCGGGAGGTCAGTGCCTCAGGATGGCAGTGAAAGGCTCTCCGGCCCTGCCGCTGTTGATTGAGCACTGCACAGTTTCCGAGGGGCTGTGAGTGGGTCCAGGGGCAGCGGCAGCGGTGGCTGTGGGCCGGTAGGAACAAAGCATTCTTGCAAGAATAAGGCATGGGTTAAAAGAGAACCTGTTTTCCCCCCAAGCAAAACTTTTACTACTACTGTTGCGCTGTTCTAAAGATCCTTGTCGCCCTGGGCAGGTCCTTATCTTGCCCTGGGAGCGGCATGCGGGTCTCCCCACGGTGACCGGGGGCCAAGTGGAGCTTTGCATACCTCTCCGCCTATGAGGCAAAACACACACAGGGTCTCAGACCCCATGTAGTACAGATTCTGGTCCCCAGCAGTCAAAAGGTAACATTCGCACTTGCGTGAACTCACAGGATTTACAAAACCTTTGCTGCATCTGTTTGCCTGGAGCCTCCTAACCTGAGTGAAGTGGAGGACGGCGCTGGTGTAGAGAGAAGCTGAGCGACTGACGCAGAGACGAAGAGTGAGGCCCAGCTGGACGTGTGATTTTCCCAGTGTCCACCGCCACGACAGTGTAACAAGACGAGGAGGCCCTGGAGCCGAGTGAGCAGGAGTTTAGTTTTTGCTGTGACAGGCTAGGGTTCCCTTCCTAGTTCTGCCGTTTGGTAAAATGCACTAAATATGAGCGCCTCCCACGATGGTACCGAAATGTGTTTTCCCCTTCGATTGAAGAAGGGTATGGAAGTCCCTGCCTACGCCTGCTTGGGAAGACGTGTCCTCAGCTCTGTCCCGTGCTTGGCATTCACCACCCGGACTCAGACCAGAGCTGTTTCTCTTGGCCCTGACATTCTTCGTGCCGTCCTCATGGGTCCGGGCAATGGTGAGGTCCGGGGCGGCCCGGGGGCCTGTCTGTGCCACTGCCCTGGGCTCGGGTTGAACCTCAGGTTCAGCATCCGCTCCCTGCCTGTTTCCTGGGGGCTGATTGCTGCAATGGTTTAAAGTGTAAATTGTTTGGGTAAAATCAACTGCCTATCCTACTTCCTCAAAGAACGATTCTGTTCACATTTAAAAGCATTAAGGTTCATTTTTATCAGCATTTTTATCTAGCATGTGGGACACCCTGGGTTCAATCTCCAGCAGCACAAAGAGTTCTATTTTTACAAAGTAACATGAGATATGGTTTAAAAGTCAAATGTTTTTAGACTGATTATGAAAATGTCCCTCCTTCTCCTCCCCCATCCAAGTCCTACCACTTTCAATAATTTTAACTGTTTCTTCTAGCATTCGGCTCTGTTTTTCTGAATAAATGGCACGGTTATTCCTTGACTTGTCCATGTTAGATTTATTGAATTCTCTTTAAGATGGGCAAGGATTGGGGTGTCCCTTACAACCACCCCCACTTTTTCCATTTTCTCAGTAGGGTCGTAGCATCATTCGTTAAAGAGGCAGCAGCGCGATGTTGCTATCCAGGTCATCCCCTGTAGTTGCAATTCCTTTTTGAGACAAATGGTTGTTGTACTACCTAAAGGGAATAATTGCCTTGTTTTTACTTGTTTAGTTTCTATGTACCTTTTGCTTTTATCCAAAATCCACAGATTTCCAAATGCATTCCATCACTAATTCCCAATGCAAGGATAATCGATTGGTTCTCTCTTTGGTTTGATGTTGGTTTCTGCCGCTACCACCATCGATGTCCCTGGGACCTCCCCCTGGAACCCTCTGCCCTCCTGCTCCAGCCTGAACTTGGCCTCCTAGTTCTCCCCCCGGATACTGCTTCCCTTTCTGGTCTTTACCCACTCTGCTTGTATGAGGCCCTCTGTCTCCTGGATCCTGTTTTCCTATCTTGGGTTCTACACCATATTTCCCTGGAGAACATCTTCCAGTAAACCCAGAAAATGCACACCTGAGAACTAAAATTTGAGGTCATTGTGTGTCTGAAATGTCTTCATTCTGCCTTTGTATCTCACTAATAGTTTGACTGGATATAGCAATATAGAATGAAGATTTCGCTCAGAATATCATGTGACTCTGGAGAAGTGCACTGTCCTGTCCATTGTATATGATACTTCCTCCGGCCTCCGACACTTGAGTCTTTGGGCTCTCTTCTTTATTCTTCTTTATCTGCAATTTCAGGAGTATGCTTGTCACGGGTCTTTGTAAATATATTATGCTGGGTAATGAGTGGGCACTTTTAGCCTGAAAACTTGTCATCTTTTTCAGGTCTAGAAGTCTCTTGTATTATTGTTTTGGCATCTTCCCCCTGTCCTCCCCAGCCTCACGCCTTGACCGTGTCTCTCCAATTTTCCATCTCTTTTTATTCTACTTTCTGGGAGATTCTGTCAGTTTAATCTTTAATCTCTTCTATGGGCTGTTTTAAACTTTGCTGTCTTTTTTCAATTTCCAAAATTTCTTTCTATTTCCATTCTGTTCCTCAGATGAATAATTTGAGTTAGGTAGTGTGACCTCAGTTGCTGGTCAGAATAACTGCATGTGATGCTATGAACCTCTTATATTTTTTTAACAGTAGCAAACTGCAGAGCAAATATGGGCCAAGTAGAAATAGGGAAAGAAGTACACCTTACAGCATGAGAGTGGACCGTCCATGCAAGAGAACACAGTGGCAAAAACTCAATGTGGCCTGCCCTTTCCGTATCGCCCACTCCTCAGGCTGACGTCAGGTCTAGGCCATCCTATGGAAAACTTGCTGGAGTTCTTGCAAGAATTTCATGTGCAGGGCTTTGGGAACAGCTGTGTGCATGTGTACCGGGATTTTGTAATTAACAGGTCATACCTACTTCCTCAGCCAACTTTGCCGAGCCCTAATTTCCTGTCTTGTTTCCCCCTGAGAGATACATGTCCTCGTAATTCTGTATGGGCTGCTGAGGGAGTGGAGGTCTCTGCCTCCTTCTGGCTGGAAGGGGCTGTAGACCCTACCTACTAGGGATTATGTGCTCTCCAACCACCTTGGGGTGTTGTGGCTCACTGGCTGGGTTGAAGGAAAAAACCTGTCAGAAGACAGTAAGAAAAGAGTTAGTGATTGTTGAGCTGTCTGTTTGATGGGAGAAAGCAAGTTTACTAGTATGTTGGGGGTGTAGAGTCCAAATATGAGTTGCAGATCACATTTCCACACTTCTTGTGGAAGACAAAGTATGGCAAAGAGGGAGGTTAGGTAAATTATTGACAGCCTGAGAGCCAGAGCCTTAACAAAATTACCTACATAATAGAAAAATTACCTACATAATTAAAAACAGGAGCCTCAGTACAGGTGCCCATTTAAGCTGTGGCTAATCGGGGTCATTAGTTATTCTATTTATCTGTTCCTGGAATAATACTGGAGCCTTGCTCTCTGAAGAGGAGCCTCAGGTCTTGCAGAGGTTCTCAGGAATAGCTTTCTTTCTAGTCCTGTGAAAATTCTAGTGACCATTTCCAAAGTAGGATTTTTATAGCTTGTCACTGCATCCCTTGAGGAAAGACCAGGATGGTTCCTCAGGAACAAGGAATAAGGCTAAGGTAGAGCTGCCCTTCTTGACTCCCTATCAACCTTTTGACTTCCCAAGGAGACTTTAGACATGTCTTTGGGATCCCTTACAATGCGTGACTGCAACCTGCCTGGAAAGATAGACTGCCTCTAAGAAGAGTTGTAGAATTTCCTGCTTCTGTTTTGTAGATGGTTGCTTATTAGTCAGCAAGCTCCTTCCTTCCACATTGCTACATGGACATGTACCACCAGAAAGGTGTATTTGGAGTCTGTATAGATATATAACTTCTTGCCTTTTTCTAATATCGATGCCCGAGTAAGAGCTGTTAGCTCTTTAGCTCTGCTCTTTGAGCAGAAGTCTCTGGGTGAAGTTGGCCTCAATGACCTGTTGTGAAATGACAACTGCATAACCTGCCTTTTGATGTCCTTCTTGGACAAGACTACTTTCATCAGTGAACCACACCTCTTTAGGGTCTTGGGGGGGCAGGTCACTGATGTCCTGCCTGCTTGCATAGGTCTGGGAGATCACTTGTTCACAAGAGTGGCTAAGTTCTGGGCCTGTAGGCATCAGAGAGGCACTATTAGAAGTAGTGCAGGTTTTTATAATAATCTCATAGGTGTCTAAGAGTGTGGCTGGATACTTGGTAAGCTGTTCTAGTGTTAACCACAAGTAACCTTTGGTCTCCAGAATCGATCTGACCTTATGGGGAGTCAGGACTTCAAATTTCTGTACTAAAGTTAGTTTTACAGCTTCTTCTGTTAGCACAGCTATAGCTGCTACTGCTCTCAGTCAGGGTGACCATCCAGCAGCCACTCCATCTAACTTTTTGAAAAGTATGCCACCGGGCAGTATTCTTGTCCTAGACTTTGGGTCAAGACACCCAAAGAAAATTTTCTCTTTTCTGATATGTAAAGGAAGGAGGGTTTTCTGCCATGCAACAGGATTCACCTGTTAGCTAATTAGGTCAGGGAGACCTGGTGTAGTCCCAACTGGTAAAATCTGTTTTGACCTTTGTTGGAATTTGAGAATTGCCCCCAAAATTTGCCAGTAATTCTCTTTCCAGCAAGGAAGTAGGACACTGTGGGACAATTAGAAACTCATGGTTAAACATTTGACCTTCAGAGTGACATGTCAGAGCAGGAATAAAGAATCTCAACTAGGGATCTCCTCAACGCCAACTGTGGCTGTAGATCTAGAGGAAGGTTTTCCAGAAAAGTAAGTCACAACAGAGCGAGCTTACCCATGGCAGTCAGGGTTACCCCGAGCTCCTGCTAGGAAGTGGTGATGTCCATGGACAGGGGCATCGTAGGTGCCTCTTCAGAACAAGAAACAAGGTTTGCTTCCTCTCTAGGAGCATGAGTCAGGCACATTGGCTGCCTCACATTCCGAGCAGAGCCCAGCCAGTCAATGCCTTGGTGTAGTCGTGTGCCCAGTGTCCAGATTTCTTGCACTCAATCATCCTTGCGTTTTCCTCTAGAGGACCTGGGTGAGTTTAAAGCATTGCCAATTGTGACAGCTGTAATTCTAGTTTTTCTCTTTTGCCCATCGTCCAGATCCCAATAGTTGAACACAGAAAAGTTTATGTCCAATAATTGGACATTATTGGTCATAGGTGTCTGGGGTGCCATCTCACTTTTCTTCATTGAACGGATGAGACAGAACCATATCCCCCTGAAACACAGGTGGGGATCCGAGGACAGGATCATCAGAGATAGCTCTTTCCTCCTCAGGAGGCACTCTAATTACCACAGTTTCCGGGCTTTTCCTGAGATAAAGAGTCACAAAAGCCTGAACATAGGGATTTCACTCTACCTTCTATGTTTTAAGCAGAAACAGTATAACTAAAAAATGGTCTCATAATTTAAGCTGCCATCCCATACCCATCTCTCACCATTTCCTAGTTAATATTGAACCCAAACCATATTGCAATAGTAAATAAGCTGTTCCATTTTTAAACGGACAGGGTCAACCCTTTCCCACTGATTAAGGATATGGCCTAGTGGTGAAGTCAGCAGAATCTGTGGGGCATGGTTTATGAGGTTTCCCATGGCTCATCTCGATCCCTATAGAGAGATCATCATCATCATCATCATCATCATCATCGTTGTCTTCGTCGTCAATGATTATCCTTAAACTGGCGTCCCACGCAGAAGAAGGTGACCCAATTAGTCCACAAAGGGTCCCTCGTGAGACTCAAGTATTCACTAGACAAATGCCTCTGACTGAAGATAGGATGATGCCAGCATCTTTCAAAGAAACATAAAAGAAAGCCTTACTGAGGGCTTTTTGTTTCCACATGGTGCCCATTAACTCCTCAGGGACAGGGGCTTGAGCCACCTGATGGCTCTACCTAGTCCTTTGAAACTCCCATGAAATCAGCGTGGAATCCCCCCCACACACACACCAGGATTCCCTTAGCCACTGTTGAAACACTTGATGGCTCTACTTAAGCAGGGTAGAGCCACTTGGGAGACAATATTTTTGCATTTACCCTGATAGTGAAAACTTCGGTGCTTTGTTTAAGGCACTAGAGACGGTAACCCCTTTTTTAAGAAAAAACCTTTAAGAATTCTAAGAATGAGGATGGCTCTACCTTTAACTCACAGTCACTGGAGTTAAGCTTTACTGGCTGTTCTTTTATTCTTCTCAGGCTGTCGGGTATGTTTCTAAATTACCTGTATTTTGTTAGAAGAAACAAGGAAGAGAAACGAACATGGTGGACCCCGTGTGGATCCAAAACAGGCCCTGTCATGTGACAGGACAAGACAGTGACCAGACACATGAAAAGAAAAGATGGTGGCTCTAAGATAGCACCCTGTAAAAGAAGCAGCCATCCAGGGGAGAAATGCAGATGAGACTCTGAGCACAAAAAGGAATGAGGCAGGCTACCAAGTTACCAACAGCTATTTTTTCCCAAAAGAATGCAAAAGCAGAGCAAAGAATCATGGAGAACAGAAATGCAAGAAGAAAAGGGCATAGGGTCTACCCCCGGGAAGTCACGGTTCAGAGTTTGCAGCCTCTTGTTCCCCGATTTTTCCTTAGAACCTAACTTGTAACTGTTCAGGGGAACCCTCACAATTTTGCAGAAACCGCAAATATCCAATGCAATTGTTTTCTGGGCAGGAAGTTTGCAAGTAGCCAATCTGAAACCGTTATTCAGTTCTCCTTGCTGCTGATTGGCTGCTGCCGTATAACCCATCCAGGCAGATGCACCAGCATCCCGGCACAACAGGGTGCTGTACCGCAGTAGCTCTCTCCATTGTTCTCAGTTTTGCTCTTCTTAAAGTCTTAAGAGTCTTAAAATGCCACCAAAACACCCTGCACCTTCTAAGGCTTCTGGCAATGAACCTAAGCACCAAAAGAAGCTTAAGACACTCCAGGAGAAGGTTGAAGGTTATTTTTATTAAATTAAATTATTACAGTACTGTGTACAGTATTTTATTAAATTAAATTACATGACTGTGGGAGACATAGCATATTTAGGGTTTAAACTATAAAAATTTACAGGCATTTTTCTGACCATATCTGAAATTCTCAGTTTTTCAGTTTTCAGGTGCTCTAGCAACATAAGTCCGGTGAATTCCAGGGGTCCCCTAAAATAACAGGCTCTCTGGCTATTAAATGTGTAACACAGAGTGACCGCCAGTGGGGAAAAGAAAGAAGAGGAGAGAGAAACTTGAGGCAGCCCGTAGGCCTTTTACTGGCTGAGAGAAACACACACACACACACACACACACACACACACACACACGTAAAACAACACAGGGGCCATGCACTCCTCCTACCCCATCCCACACAGGGGAGAGGGACAGGGAAAGAAGAAAAACCCATTGTGGCATTTTAAAGAGAAACACACAAACAAACAAATGTGCCCACAGAGCCTTACCTGCTCTCCTGGCTGGCTAAGCTACATACGTTACCAGGTTTGGGGGTGCTGGGGTCTCCTTCTGGAGGTAGTTTCTAGGTTCTTTCTGTCCTGAGCAAAGAACTGGTGAAGACAACCACAAATGGTAGCCAAGTTTTATTAAAGGTAGGAAAAGAAACAGGCTCTGGAGAGACGGTTTGGGCCAAGTAAAAGTAAGAAAAGAAGTCCGCCCTACGGTGTGAGGGTGGCCACCATGCAAGAGAGAATGCAGTGGCCTGAACCTCACATTTTTAACTATGTACCTTTCTACTCATTAAGTATATTCATTACATTTAAATTATGCTTGATCTCAATGCTTACTTATCTTGTCCGACAATGATAAGCAGAGAAACAAGACACGTGGTCCCCACCTAAGGATGGACCTCAGGCTGGAGGGGAAGTTGGCGTGAGCGCTTGTCTGACTGGATGTGTATGACCACCTTCCATGACCTGTCACTGTACGGGGATGTGGCTGGTACTCAGAAAATTGTTTTTCATTGATTATTCTCTGATCCTGGGGAGCAAGGATTTGCGTATTTCCTGGGAAATCATCACCAAGTTTGGTGCCTGCATGCATACACTGACGGGAAAAAGGCTTGAAATCCCTGCTTTGTGTGAACTAAGGGGGTCCTGCTCAGCCTTCCTTTCTGAGATGCCTGCGCTGGCCTGGGAACTTCACCTAATATTGGAATTTAAGTCCTTTGGCTACATTTGCTACTTAGGTCCAAATGCTATCATTCTTGTTGATATTGAAATAAATGGTCTTCATTGAAGATCTCCAAAGAGCTTTGCTAAATGCACAGATGATGTCATCTCATCCGTAGGTGGGAGAAATGAAGCCCAGAATCCAGTCCCACAGGACAGAGGAACCCACATAAATATTACCCTCGGACTTACAGAACCCTGGCCCTTATCTCTCAGTTGGATTGATGCAGATTTAATGCCTGTGCTTGGATGACAGAAAAAAGAGAGAGAGATAGGGAGGCATTTTCTTGTTCACTCTCTAGAAACACTCACATGGATCTGTCATCTTGGCTGCACTGACTTTTGAAAGAGATTTCTCTGGGATCGTGCTATCAGCTATTGGCAGTGACCAGCACAAAAATCCCATTGCCACAGACGTAAAGTCATAGCTCAGCATGACTGGCATGCACACCATAGGTCACAAGACAAACGTGAAGTGACTTGACTGCTGACAACCTGGCAAAGGGCTAAGAAAGAAATTGTGGAAGATTGCAGCAGGCTTACCCTGTACTCTAGTCTGTTTGCCTGGAAGGGACTTCATGCAGTCATTATGGGTTGTGCAATGAGGCATGGCAGCTAGAGCCACAAGAAGGAAGCTTCCAGATTGAGCTAAATATGGGCATTGTGACCCACTTTGATGACATATACCATTACAAGCCAGGGTTCTCCAGAACCAACAAAATTCATGCACACAAGCTGATCAAAAACTACAGTGCGTGTCTAAATAAAAAATATTTATTACAGTGAAAGGCACACTGCCATTAATTCCCCTCAAAATACTCCTCTCACCCTGAGCACACTTATCCCATCATTCCTGCACTTTCTGAAGCAATTCTAGAAGTCCTCTTTTGCAGGTGTCTTTATGAGGTGTGATCAGAATATAGTGAATGCTGCTGCTGAGTGGCACCCAGGGAAAAGTCAGGCTTGTGAAAATATTAGTGTCTCTTCAGCCACCTTATTCATGGGATCGCTCACCACACGACTTCCAGATCTTCCCCAAAGTCAAAATGCACATAAAAGATAAACATTGTGAATTGATTAGGGACATCAGGGCAGCATGACAGTGCAACTATTACCACTCAGGAAAGAGCACTTCCAGAACTGCTTCAGAAAGTAGCAAAAAAGATGGGATAAGTGTGTTCAAAGCAAGAGGGAGGACTTTGAGGTGGGGGTTAGTGCCAATGTATCTTTTACTGTGATAATTTTTTAAAAATATTTAAACATTCATCGTATTTTGTGATTACATCTCCTAGAAGGACATCTGGCACGTGGGTTGGCTCGAGTGACGGTGGAGGCTGAGAAGTCCACGATGTATCCCCCGCATGCCGGAGGCTCGGGGAAGCTGAGCTGTAACTTGGTCCAAGCCCAGAGGCACGAGAACCAGGGTGCTGCTGCTCTAAATCCCAGCTCAAGAGCAGAAGAGGATGTGAGGAGATGTCCCCACTCAAAAAAGTGAGGAACACTTTTCCCTATTCTGGTCCTTAAGGGACTGGATACTGAGGTGGATCACTACTGAGTCCAATGATTCAAATGTTCCTCACATCCAGAAACACGCTTACAGACTTATCCAGAAATAATGTTTAATCTGGGGGCCCCACAGCCGGTCAAGGCAACATGGAAAACTAACCGTTAAACATATGGCACCCAGTATGCATACATGTAGATACAGACACACACACACATACACACACAATGCTGCCCATTTCTTTGAAAAAAAAATCTTACTAAAGACTTCTATAAATAGTAAGATAGGGCCGGTGATATCGCTCAGTGGCACAAGTGCCTGCTTGCAAGTGCAAGGTCCTGAGTTCAACTCCCAGTACCCACATTAAAAAAAAAAAAAAAAAAAAGTAAGATATGCTGAAGAACAGAGGCAAAACTATGGAGTTCAGATTATCTGTATAAAACAGTGAGCAGAAATAAATATCATGGACATGACATTTCTAGTGTGTTTTAGAATTTCAAAATCCCCTCTCCGTTTATGTCTCAACAAATGCAACACAATAATTGAGAAAGAAGTTGTTTTTCCCATTTTACTGCTAAGGCAAATTAAACTCAAGGAGGTCCAGTGATTTTTTTTCTCTGCTACTGGAGATTGAACAAAGGAGTTTGCATTGAATCACATCCCTACCACTTCGTATTTTATATTTTGAGACAGGATCTCACTAAGTCGCCAAATAGCCCAGGCTGGGCTCAAACTTGCAATCCACCTGCCTCAGCCTCCCAGAGTGCTGGGGTTATAGACATGCACCACCAATGCCCAGCTAAGGTAATCCAGTGATTTATTGGGTGTCCGTGAGCTGCTGGGGGCTCAGGGGTAAAACCTAGAGCTTTCCGGAGCGGAAATGGGGTTCAGGAAGGCCACAAGACACTGTGTTTTAGTTGTTCTGTGGGTGAAAGTACAGGTGGTGACGTGGTGAGGGTTCAGTAGGAAAGCCCTGGGCCAGTCCTGCATGAACTCACCCTCCTCGCCAACATCTACTCCACCTCCCAGTGGTGGAAAGTCGTATTTTCCATTATCATCATCCCACCAATCTTATGTGAAAGGTGGGCTTTCCATAACTCCTGAGCACAGAGGAATGCCTTCCATCGGGATTCTCAGTGGAGAGTGAAGGCCACACCAAACCCTTCCCAGAGGGGACCAGGAAGGACTTGGGATGGTTGGAGAGCAGCTGTAACATCTGCCATGTGGACCTCTCCAGGGGCTGTTTGTTCTGAGCACTGGGGAAATCTCGCTGGGAATAATGTGAACCTCTGAGCCACTGATCAATGACCAACCCTCTTCCTTTAGCTGCCTTCCGCCTGGGATGAAGCAGGCTGAGCACGAGGAAGTGGGCCTTCTCCCCACCCCACTCAGACACACCTGCAATGGCCATGTCTTCTCATTCCTTACCATTTTTCATTTATAACGCAAATGGCACAGACTATTCAGTAGTAAGGCAAACAGGTCCCCAAAGTGCAGTCTTCATGGCCCCAGTAGCCAGAGGATTTTGCATCCTCTCTTCCAGCATGTCCTTACCAGTGAGTGTCTCGAGATGAAGTAATCCCAGGCCTACGACCCACTACGGCCCACGGTACCCAGGCAAGGGTCTCACTCAGAAAATAACTGCAGAGACCCTTCTCAGACTACGCTGAGAGCACCAGGGCCTTTGCACAGTGCTGTGGACTGCGCAAGCCGGAGGAAGCCACTGGCTGCTGGATGTGGCCAGATGGAAGCAGCCGGAGCACCCCTTGGTCTCCTCCTCCCTGCCTGCTTCCTCATTTTGTTCTCTGTCAAGGGAAAACCCAGGGCCCCCAGAAATTCTGCACACACTCTTTATGGTCTTGTTCAGTTTCGCTTCTTGAGCAGAAACACATGAAGGAAACCACCTCTGGCTTGCCAGGGAAGTCAGCTGAGAAAAAGGTAGTGTTGTCTTTTGAATGTTACGTGGCAGCATGTTTTCGACAGGAAGATCCCTGGAAACTTCTCGTATCTCCTCTACAGGGAACTCAGCTTTCAAGTGCTCAAGTACAGTGAGAAATTTTGCAGTGGCTAGAAATTCTAGGGCTCTGTTCCTTCACAGTGGAATCTTAAAGAAAAAAATCACCTGAGAGAGTAAAGTGTAAAAGAGGGGAAGGTACTAAGAACAAAGGACATCAGGGAAGTGGGACAGATTGCCAGAATATGCAGGTCTTTTCTTAACAATCAGGAGTATGTTTTCCTGCCATTCTTGGATTGGCCCTCACAGGCACTGTTTTAGATCCCATGTCAGCTCCTCTGCGGACATCCACTGAGCTGACCCTTGAGCTCAGCGAGGACTAAATAGGGACAGTAAGGAGTCATAAGGCAGCTGTCTTTCCCATCAGGTTTGTAAGTGTGTACACCACCTGTGGCACTTTATTCTTATTCCTTTCTGTCTTACTGGGCACATCTCTGTCCTCCCTGGGAGACGGTCAGGCTCAGGGAAGGTGAAGACTCATCCAGTTAAAGGTGCTGTGGGGAGAGAGCGCTTGCCTGAACCAGCTTAGGCATTTAATGGTGTGTTGTTGGACGCTCTACTGCAGATAATGGTACCCTGCAGTTAATATTCACCAACAGAACCTCCTGGACCGCATAGCAAGCTGTGTGAAATAAACGACCTTCCTCCTCCCCCACCCTCCCTCCAATACACACTTTCATTCAGCAGATGGAGTCAGTGGTGGACTTAGAGGCTGCGCTCACACATAACAGGGTTGTTTTCTGACGGTTAGTTCTGAGTTGCACATCAGATAAACCTCCCAGCAGACGTTAAGCATTAGCCGGCCCGTGACCACCAGCTCGGTGTAGGTGTAAATGTTTGACAGAAAAGCACACATACCAATATACCAACAAGGACTTCGAGCACATTAGGGAGGCAGTTGGTGGGAAAGGAAATGCATGTAGTGAGAGGAGAAATGATCTATTATGGAAACCCTGGACAGAGTGTCTGTTAAATCATTTGTACTCTGTTAAATGATTTACTTTCTGATGGGACCTGGTAATCCCAGAACTGCAATTCCAAACATTCTTCCCCATGCCTGCACTGACAGTCTGTATCAATTACCGTGGCCATAGGGCTCTTTCAGCTGGTTAAACATAAAGAATTGGCATCTTTTTTCTATAAAATGGTTCTTGTAGCCATACTTCTGAGGGGGTTCAGTAGCAAAGATTATTATCCACCTTTGAAATTCTTAGGCCTCAAAGAGCCTGAAGATACCCCTTCTTCAAAAAATGTAGGATGCTTGACTGCACTGTTTTGTATTACAGAGGCTAATTCTGTATTTCCCCCAAAATAATGAGAAAAATTCATGAATCAGAGTTTGGTTGAAGATTCAAGTGAAAAGTAACTCTTGGGCCGGTGAGATGGCTCAGCGGTGTAAGCGCCTGCCTGGCAAGGGCAAGGGCCCGAGTTCGACTACCGGAACCCACATACGAGAAAAGGACCGGTGATATCGCTCAGTGGCACGGGTGCCTGCTGGCGCGCGAGGTCCTGAGGTTGATCCCCGGTACCCACAAAAAAAAAAAAAAAAGTAACTCTTAAGCTAATTTCAATTATAGATACTGTTTGAGGACATGCTGGCTGAGACTGAGTCCTTACTATTTGGAGGAATGCAGATCCTAAGGGAGGCCGTGCACTGTAAAAAGTTGGCGGTTTGCTTTTAGCCCATAACTGGCACTAAGGCCCTGTGACTGTTCAAGTGCCTTTGTGTGTTCGGGTTTCTGTTCTTTTTTTTTTTTTTTTTTTTTTTTTTTCATGTGGGTACCGGGAACCGAACTCAGGACCTCGTGCTTGCCAGGCAGGTGCTTATGCTGCTGAGCTATCTCACCGGTCCTAGGGTTTCTGTTCTTGATGTAAGCACTGGGCTGGGCTCACTGGTCTCTAAACCTCTCCCAGCTCCAACTCTGTCATCCAGTCTTACTATCGGATAGTCCAACCATATCAAGGAAAGAGAAATCAAGATGGACATCTCCACTTAATCTTGAAAACAGACATACCACATCAGCTAATTTATTAGTGCTTCATGCCCTTTGTCTCGCACATAAGATGTGTACAGTAACAGAGTGTTATACATGAAAAAGTTTATTGAGAGAGTAGATCATGTTAAGGTTTAACACAAATGCATATACCTGCAAGGATGTTTTTAGAGGCAATGGACGTGTTTATTACCTTGACTGTGGTGATGGAATCATGGCTCTGTGCATAGGTCCAAACTCAACAAATTGAATGTAAAACATATGCAGGTTTTGCTTGTTTTTCAATTATACCTCAGTAAAACTGTTTTTAAAGAGATAGGAACTACACTCATGTGTCCCTGAGCAACAGGGATATATTCTGATTAGTGTGTCTCACATGATCTTGTCACTGTGCAAAAGCAGTCAAGTGTACTTGCACAACTGTGATGTCTGTTACATCGCCTGGTGGCCATAACCGTATGGCCACTGTCGTGTGTGCAGTCCACTGTTGAGCAGGACATCTGGGGTTTTATTAGTATGGTACATGTTTGTGATCCATAATGAACACACTCACCCTGGGGAGTTGGTACATATTCATACCGCATCTTAATTCTTTTTCCCTTCCCTTCCCTTCCCTCCCATCTCCTTCCATCCCTAGATCTTTTCCCGTCTCCCAAAAGTATACCTCCCTGTTTCCTATCATCTATCTCTTATTTTGCTCTTTAAATCCTTTATACTTTGGATTTCTCAGATAAGAGAGACCGTGTTATTTAACCTTCTGCCTCTGATTTGTTTCACTTAGCAATATGGTCTCAAGGTGCATCCATTTTCCTACATATGACTCAAATGTACCCTTCTTTATGGCTGAGTAGCACTCTGTTGTGTGTAAATACCATGCTTTCTTTATCCACTCATCTGTTGATGGACATAGAGGCCACCTCCAAGATTTCGCTGTTGTGAGTTGTGTTGCTATAGACATGGGCGTGGATGAATCAGATCTTCCTGAAACATATTTATGCAGCATATACCTGTGTATTCATTTTGAAAAGTAAACATTTTTTTAAAAACCAAGGATGAGGGCCGGTGAGATGGCTCAGCGGCGTAAGCGCCTGCCTTGCAAGCGTGAGGGCCCGAGTTCGACTCCCGGATCCCACATACGAAAAAGGGGCCGGTGATATCGCTCAGCGGCACGGGCGCCTGTTGGTGCACGAGGTCCTGAGGTCGACCCCCCGGTACCCACAAAAAATAAAAAAAAATAAAAAAAAATAAAAACCAAGGATGAATTTATATTCTTTTAAGGTCATGTTTCTAGATCATAATTAAATATCTGGAGGAAGAAAGAATAGAGTAAAAGCATTTTTGAACAGACCTCATATAGCACTGACCAGTAGAGCCATTTGCAGTGGTGGAAGTGTTGTATGTTTATGCTGACAACGTGACAGCTTCTAGCTACACTATATAGAACTATGAGCACGTGAGAGAAATGTGGCGAGTGCAACTGAAGAACTGTATTTTTTTTTTTTTTTTTTTTTTTTTGTGGGTACCGGGGGGACGACCTCGGGACCTCGCGCACCAACAGGCACCCGTGCCGCTGAGCGATATCACCGGCCCCTTTTTCGTATGTGGGTTCCGGGAGTCGAACTCGGGCCTTTGCGCTTGCAAGGCAGGCGCTTAAGCCGCTGAGCCGTCTCACCAGCCCAGAACTGTATTTTTAATTTAATTTAATTTTAACTTAAAGGGTCATAATCCCATTATAATATTGCTTTCAATACAACCTTGCTGCTAGTTCTAAAGTCGAATTTACAAAGAAAATGCAGTTAATGATCAAGCAACCATATTCCAGAGGTTAATAAGATGAACACGTGTGGAAAAAGCTAGGGATGGTCCACTCCTGAATGTCTCATCGGAATTTAAAGATTAAGATGACCATGTGGGCCCAGGCCCCCTGGTCCCTTTTGGCTAAGAGCTGTGAAAGGGCATCAGGGAGTGTTAGCAGCCAAGTCATTCGAGCAGTCGTCTCAGAGACCAAAGACGTTCTGTGAATATTTGGAGTCTGTCTGAGAAACTCCAGAAAAAAGACGACAAGACTGTTTTTAGAGAGCTATTGTAAAGAATTTGGTGTTGAACGTGAAACTGACCATCCTTGCTGGTTTTCCCTTTCCAGGAGCTTATCGATGTTGATAGCGAAGTGGTGTTTGAACTGGCTTCCTATATTTTACAGGTGAGTGGCTTTACCGAAGAAAGAGGAAATCAGGTAGTATGTTTAGCCAGTGGCCATATCCACTATTATTTGTCTGCTTAACTTTTTCTAGCCACAAGCTGGACAGAGCTATTAAGAATACTGATGGGGGCCGGTGAGATGGCTCAGTGGCGTAAGCGCCTGCCTTGCAAGCGCAAGGGCCTGAGTTCAACTCACGGGTCCCACATACAAAAAAGGGGCCGGTGATATAGCTCAGCGGCACAGGTGCCTGTTGGCGCGCGAGGTCCTGAGGTCGACCCCCCGGTACCCACAAAAAAAAAAAAAAGAATACTGATACCATGGCAGTAAATAGGGTCTTCTACTATGTCAAAATTGTAAGACAGCATATCACTGTAAAGGAGAGTTGTGTGTTTAACCTGAGCCTGGGGGAAATGGAGGTCATTCAATGACCTCACTCTTTTTGAATGTGGTGCCCTCTTCTGCCCTGGGCACAGCTGAATGAATAGAATTTATCACCAAAGAATCACCCCATACCCCCAAGAAAGACAAGGAAAATAACCCTTAAGCTGGGGGGGAGGGGTACTACCCTACCTGTAATATTATATTATATTAGCTGTAACAATAGCAAGGTAAGTTGAAGCGATATCCCTAATTTGTTCCTTCAACAGATGTTTATTGAATACTGCTATGTGCAAGGTATTATACTAGATTCACTGAAATTTTTATGGCTCCTTCCTCTAGAGTCTTTTGTGTAACTGGAGATGAGCCCACAATATAAAACAAAACAAAAAGCGACATAAGAAATAGTTTTACCCAGATACATGTTCAGATTCAGAAACTTTAAACTTGACCAGATTAGACCAGGGATGAGCGGCGACCACTTGCATTTTGTCATTGTGAATCACTTTCTTTGGATATTAGTCTCTACAGTTCAACTTTATGTAGATTCGCTCCCTCCTCGTCTTACTCCTGCTATAAGGGGATGATAGCAGTAGGGAGGTGAACTTACCTCATTCAACTGAGGAGTTTCTGTGATTATACAATGTACTTTAGTCTAACACTGGAGAATGTGTTTCACTGATGTTGAATTTTTTCCCTCTACAGGAGGCAAAGGGAGATTTTTCTAGGTGAGTTTACAAAAGGTTTTATTTATTTGTTTGTTCGTTTGTTTAAAAATGTACTCTGTTGCTTTTTTATTGTCTGTAATATTATGTGTTAGTGATGAGTTCTACTCTTAGTTTCTCCACTGCAGCAATAGATGAGGAAGAAAATACAGCAGTCACAAGAACATTTAATACCAAACAAAGATCCTACAGGTTACCCTGGGCCAGGCCAGAGCCCAGTGTCGCATGTGACTGTCGTGCCGAAGGCTGATGACTTGGCCAGGGTCTCCGTGGCTCCTGAAGTCACTGCTGTGGTGTAACTATGGTAACCATAGTTGTTAGGGCCATGGTAGCCCTAACAAATATGTGGACATCTTTTTTTTTCATTCTTTCAATTTAGTCACTGGCCTTCAAAGGACAAAACTCCATCCTATAGGGAGATATATTTCATGGAAGTGTTACAATGTAAATATCCCATTTCACCTTCCTTTTCAAGACAATAGGGTTGGAGAAAACATAGGCAGACTTAGCTAGCAGAGGCTGGGAACAGCTCCCATAACCCTGTGAAGAGAGCGCTTGACTAGGTCCTTCCTTCCACCAAGCCCCGCCCGCTGGCCCTGGGGCTGAAGGACCCTCCCTGCAGGACCCTCCCTGGAGTCTCCCCAGAGCACTGTGTACCCCGCCCCCAGTGGGGCTGTTGGCTGGAAGTCAGCTATTATTCCAGGGATTCTGCCTTATCAGACTGCCCCAGGAAAAGCCCAGAACAGCTCATTCTCTAGGAATAACGTCTACAGGCAGAAGGAGAGCACACGTGCTCAGGAGAGCAAAACAAGCCTCCCAGTTTAGGGCTCTGGCCCATCAGAAAGAAGGTTGAGGATTGGTGTCCAAAATAAATATAAATCGTACTTCTGCTCCATCAGCAAACTCGTACGTTTTGCCGTGCTTTGAAGGATTTGATCTGTAAACGCAGCATCACCGTGCCTGAGGTCCATGTCCTCAGGCAGATAGTTCAGCAACAGTAAAACATTATTTTAAAATCTAAAACAAGGGTTGACAAACTCCGTAAAGGGCCAGTCAGTGCGTGGGTTTTGCAGGCCACGAGGTCTCCTTTGCAGTGAATCAGTTCTTCTGAAGTGCAGAGCTGCCTCAGGTGATATGTAAGCAGCTTGATGTGGTTGCGTCACAAGAAAACTTTATTCAGGGCAACAGAAATTTGAACATTGCATACATTTTCATGTATCATGAAATAATCTTTCTCCTCCTCCTCCTCCTCCTCCCTTCCTTGTCCTCTTCTTTGTCTTCCTCCTC
This sequence comes from Erethizon dorsatum, assembly GCA_028451465.1. NCBI lineage: Eukaryota > Metazoa > Chordata > Mammalia > Rodentia > Erethizontidae > Erethizon > Erethizon dorsatum. The sequence continues at coordinate 70,981,568 of CM051834.1, forward strand.
CTCTCCTCCTCTTTCTCCCACTTAAAAATGTACAAGCCATTCTTGGTTCATAGAACAAGCAGAGGTCTGGATTTGGCCAGCGGCTTGCTGTTTGCTGACCCCGGTCTAAAGCAGAGTCCCCTCAGCTCCATTTGAACATTTGCCTGAGGAGACCTCCAGGCCTCCTTTGTTTAGGGTTTCTAAACCCTTAGGAACTAGAGATCATTAATAAATAATGACTGCTGTGAGTTACTGAATTCACTGAATGAATCACTTTGGGGTTGTAGAATCCAAAGTTTGTTTGCTTGTTTGTTTGTTTGCTATTTTCTGATGAGCTTAACTTATGTCTACCTACAAAAATTTCTGGAGTCCTGTGAAAAACTTTAAAAACCACAAACACAGTGGATCCTAGTGTCTCGTCCACTTACTCTGAAGATACTTTTGCGTTTCCCAGCTCTGAATGCCACCATAAACATTATTTATTTTTGAGAGCAGCCTGGCAGGGTAGGAACAGCCTCATCTGGCCCCATAGATCATGGGAATGTGGCCACACGGGTTGCCAGCAAGGAGGAAGTGCAGGCCTGGCCCTGGTGGTCCTTCCTGCCCCCCCCACCAGCTTGTGGAATGCCAGCTTGCCGGGAGGCTGGGCTCATTTGTCAGAGGCACCTTCCAGCACTTTGTTTGCAGCTGCAGCTGTCGGGGTGGGGAAGGTCAGGCACCGCATCCGAAGGTCAGTTTATCTCACCACATAGAAGCCGCACCACAAGGGTGGGGGTGATCTGTTCCGTGGGGTCCCTGGTCCACAACCACTTTCTGGAGCAGCCATGGTTTGTGAAACTCTCTTCAGAAGTCCAGGAGAAATAGTGCTTGAGTGTGGCCTGGAGTTCGGGGATATGAGAAGTAATTTTAAATTGCCTGTGTATATCTCTTTCCGTCTACATCTGGGAACATCCCCAAAACATGAAAGTTGGCCACATCTGCTTTGGTGACTGAACATTACGTATCTCACACGGCTCATTCTTGTAATGTAGTTTTATAGAAAGTGAGTTTTGCTATTAGTCTCTAATTCATGACTCTACAGCCTTAGTTACATGTTACTGAATGGCTTTGACTTGGACATAAGCCCTGTAAATATAGTGCATTTTCCTGAACAGCATTCATGAAGTAAGATGTCAGCTTAGAAATACAGAACCTTGAGGAAGGCTTTTATACATAAAACACAGGATTCAGGGCCGAATTCTAGGATATGTAGAAATCTAGAAGATAAATAAACTTTTAAATGAATGGTTTCACACAAAAGGCAAAGTATTCTTCCAGAGCCTGGGAGGATCTTGAATCTATAACTTCCAAAAATATAATTTGCACAAGCCACTGCTTTTATATATTCAAATTTCAGTGACTATATTCAGGCTACACTTGTGTGGAATGAGTATTAAGAACCTACAAATTGGGCCGGTGAGATAGGTCAGCGGCATAAGCGCCTGCCTGGTAAGCACGAGATCCTGAGTTCGACTCCCGGTACCCACATTAAAAACAAAAAAAAAAAGAACCTACAAATTGCGGGTACAGTTTCCTTGAAGCACAAGAAAAAAGGCTATTTTTACAAATATGAGAAGTTGAAAGTGCTGATGGGCTTCCATAGAAAAAGAACTATATAAAGACAACCCACAAGTGTAGTGCTTTCCCATGCAACTCACAGGCTTTTGTCTTTCTCCTTCTGCCTTTTCATTCACTCAGCAGACCCTGAAGGCTTACTCTTACATAACTCTCTTTTCTGCAGTTAATGGAAATGCTCACTTCTGGTCTTACTGAACTTGACAGTGAAACATTGGGTTTCACATTGCTGAAAGAAAATGACTGAGGTATAGACAGATAAGCAGCATTGTCTGTGGTAGGAAGAAATACACGCCATGCATGTTCATATCCTGACATAGAGTGGACAAGCGTGTAGGCTATCACTAAAGGGTTAGGAAATAGCCTTATCTAAAAATAATGTTTTCTCTCTTGTATTACTTTCCGTAGCACAGCATGGGTAATCTTGTTTCATTTCCTGGTGTGTGTGTATCTATGTTAAAAAATTTTTTAAAAAACCTTGTGTCTATCCACATTCAGGAAATCAGCAGAGTTGGCACTTACGTTTAAAAACAATTGAACAGCCTCTGAGCTATGAATCAAGGTCGGTGTAGGAGCAAATAGTAGATGGAGATGGGCCAACAAAGTCCAAAAACAGAAAGTTCACGTTGGATAACCACTGCCGACCATTAGTCAACTAGCAGACATCGCCTACGAATTGTACACGCTGTGTTCATCCCAAATGCCGCAGCGTGTTAAGTGCTGATCATTGACTTTTTTATTTTAAACTTTTAAATAAAAATCATGGGTTATTGTAGAAAAATATTCTCTTCCTTACAAAAAGTCAGAACAGAGAACACCATTTCATCAACTGACATCCACGTTTTCTAATTATATTAGAAATTAATTACATTCTAATATAATTAAATTATATTCTAATTAAATTTAATAGACTTATTACTGCACTGTGCTAAGTGAGGTATTAGGTACAAGAACTTGATTTTTAATTTTTTTTCCCTAAAGGAAACTTCCCTGAAAACCCTTTTGACCAATTTCCTTACCCTCATCTTGAGAATCTCATTTGTAACCTTGCAATCATCTTTGATCCATGTGACATGAATTTAAAATAATAATAATTTTAAACACATTTTGCAAAATTGAAATTTTAAACCGTTTTATGCCGAACATTACAAATCATTAATGCCCAAATCACACTACCCTTGATATAAAGAATCATCCGTACGTTAGGAGGGGCTAGTAAAAGCCACCTGGATTTTTTTGTTAAGATTTATTGAAACCAGATGAGAAAAGCTCTGTTGTTCTGGGCTATCCACTGGGACCTCAAAATATCTCTGTTGCAGAGGACCGGATGTACTGATGCTAACCACTAAAGCAAGATTCTCCCAGCATGGGATTTATTAGGACCAGTAAGCCATTAACACCTGAAAAAGACTGACATTAAGGAAATCCCGTGTCAGGAGCCATGGGCCACATTCTGCCTACCTGGCTGACTTCCTGTTACAGAGGGGGCCCGTCTGTGCTTCCGAGGTGATGGGACGTATCTTGTGTCTGCAGGCCTGCCTTTCCAAGTAAGACCAGTGACCCAAGGAGAACTCAGGGGTCAGTTTATAGGACATCTGTGCAGAATTAAATGCTGGTCTGCCTGAGAGAGTATTAGCTTATCAGAATCCAGCAGCCAGTAAGAACTCTTACTTTGTCCCTAAGATATCAATCTGCAGGTTCTTTCTCCTGCTTTTAGAAGCAGAGCAATGCATTACTCAGTCAATAGAAACAAATGGCAGACTTCATCAAGGAGGGAAATTGATTTTCACCTCCATGTTAGAAGAAAAGAGTATTTGTGCTGAAAATTTTCTGTTAATTTCCAATGGCCACACATTCTTAGGTCCCTGGGAGAGCAATTAGAAGTAAAAAGCATAAAGACCTTTTAATATTTTATCTTCTGTAAACTGTGGCACTGTGTAGTCACCACTCTAGAGAGAAAGAAACTTTCGTCATACACAAAAATGTTCCCTCTTGATTTTTGCCTTCTGTTTTAAACTCGTCTGCCTTTTTTAAAAGAACATTTGTAAATTAAACTAAAGCTGGCTTTCTGGTCTATGAAAATTCCAGGTTCATAAGTCTTTTTGGTCAGGCCAAAGGACGAAGTCACGGGTTAAAGCAAGAATTTTCTTTCATTTAGGATTTTCTTTTTCATCTTTTTAAAAATTGATTTTCTCCCTCTTGGAAATGACAAATACTTTAACATTGTTACAAAATTTCTTCTGCTTAATAACAGAGGAGGAAATAGCAATCACAAAAAGGAAAAGAGTGAAATCCCACTTGGCTAGTGAGGTATATACCGGAGAAAGCAAGAAATGTGAAAGATCAACAGGAAAAGAAGACAAAGAGCTAATTGTCTTCTAAAACACTCTGTTTTTGGTAATGTAAACACTTGTATCAATTGTTATTGTTAAAAAGATGACGAAGTTATTTTCTTGCCCAATTGACAGGTCTCATTGAGAGTTGATTAATTGAAAGCAGGAGTCTATAAATCACAATCCCAATTGCTAGTCTATTAATAGCATTACTCTCCATATAACAGGTGGTTTTACTAGAACAAGTCTAAGCAAGCTCAGTTTTAAGTCATTATTCGTCATTTTGATCATTTGGGGTATGTTTTCCTAACATTGTTTAAGTGCCACTGGAGAGAATACAGCTGCCACTGATCACATAGTGAGAGAAATACATTTGCTGAGACTTTTAGATTATTAGTGAGAAAATAGTTCTGTTGGGAGTAGTTAACATTTGGACTAAAACTTACATAGCGTGACAGTGTGTATCACCCGTTAGGAAAATGTCACGCGTTAAATCTGAAACACACCTATTGGCCCAAATAAGACTTTTTTTGCGGGAAGAAATGAAATTAATATAATTTTCATGTATTAATTTATTTTTTAAAAGAGAAGAATAAAGAGGGTGTGTGGAGTTTTCCCATGATTTAGAAACGACCTTGAGGGCCGCGAGTGATTCAGAAGCAGCTGGAATCTTTCATGCCAACAACAGCTTTTAAAAAGAACGAAATCCGTGAACATTGGAAGCACACTGTTCAAGTGGAAAAGTTATAAATCGTTAAAAAGCTTTGTTTTATGGTCAGAAGTCCATTTGGCTGAGCTTTCAAGTACGTAATTCACATTTTTGAAGCATTAAAAAGTACTCGGATAGGGTTTTTTTGCAGGGTGCTATTCAAATCCTATGAGAACTGTAAAAATATAAAGAGTAAATTTTGTATTATGACAACTTAACTCTTTTGTTAAGCCTTTATTTAATCTCAACATCATATTTGAGTGAATTCTGTGAATAGCAGAAAGGTTCACTCGTGGTTATGTCAGTTTTTCAGAGTTGAGAGTCCCAAACTAAAGGGTGACATTGTAGAAAATTAACCAGTTGTTTTTTCTCAGGCTATTTGAATAAAAATTATTTCCCCCAAATCATGGACTTAAGAAACAGTTCTTAAAGCTTTTGAATTTTGCACGTCTAGCTAATTAGAAATTTACAAAACTTCCGTTCACCCTAGGAAAACCAGACTCACGAATCAAGAAAGAAATCTTTATGTATACAGTTGAACAATTAGCATCAGAAATACTTAAAACCCATAAATGGGTTTGCCACTTTGCCCCTCGGTGGAGTTGGTGAATCAGTATGACTATTTATCCTTAACACAAGCCCAGAACCCAGAATCCCATGCTGGAAAACAAAAAACAAAAAACGCTGAGGCACCCCAGGTGCTTCCGTTTGTCTGCAGGTGTTAAATGCAATGGCAGAAGTTCCACAGACACACAGAGTACAGTCCCGGGGGTGGCAGACCCCAGCGACATCCCCCGAGTCATCGGCTTCCTGAGCCTTCCCCTGCACCTGGGAGAAGCACGTGACCGGGAGGGACTGGGCAAGTCTTTGCCTTTTCTTTGGATGCTACAGCAAGCGAGAGAGATATAAGTCAAACATTGCCTCAGCTAGGTTAGGTTTTCCACCAAAGGAGGTTAGGAAAAGTTTGTTTCCTGGAGCTTTCTGGATTTTGGATTTGTGGGTGAGGGACTGAGGACCTGTACTACTCTCATTTTACTTAGGAAATGCCTTTCCCTGGAGAAATTTACCTTCATGATACATTCGCGAAATGCGGAGGAGTTAGTCTGGAGTAGTGTATCGGCGTCTGAGTTTCATCCTATTCCCTTACGTTATATTCGTATGACTTTTTGGATTTAGTACTCAGTTGTTTTTGTGCCATGTAGGTCAAACCAGCTGGCTTCAGGAAGAATTTTTCAACACTAAGCATATTCTCTCGGCCCCAGATTTCTCCTACAAATTCCAGACATCTTGTTTGACTGGAGGGGAAGTTCCGGAAAAGGTTACTTCCTAATGTTTGCTGCCAGGCTGGGCTACATAGTGAATTCAAGGTCAGCCTGAACTGCCTAGCAAGAAAAAAAAATTATTGTTTGTGGTCCTGGGAGTTGAACCCGGGGCCTCGCACATGCTAGGCACGCATCCAAGCACTGAGCTACACTTCCAGCCCTTTTAAAAATGTTTTATTTTGAGACAGGATCTCACCAAGGTATCCAGGCTGGCCTCAAACTCAAGATCCTCTACCTCACTCTCCGAGTAGCTGGGATTACAGGTGTGTACCACCACGCCTGGCTTATACCTAAATATGTTAAATAAAATCTGGTCAATATAAAAAAAAAAAAGAGAGAAACCTAGACTTCAATTCTTGGTTTAGCAAGTGGTTCTCAGAAAGCAAGAACCTTTTTGCTCTGTTTCTAAAAATAGGATATGACCGTGGTGCACTGGGTTCAGGTGTGTTATAAATTGGCCCTGGACTCTGGAAAACCATTACAGCAGTAGTCGTAGAGGGAGGAGGCTGGGAACTGCTAGCGTATCTGTCAGGCTACAGCCTTGCATGTCCCTGGAGGTGGAGTGTTCGCCTCTCCACTGGGCAGCTTCCTGGTTTCCAGCCTTGGAATTTGGCTGGATTGATGGGATTAGATGCCTCCAAGTCATTGCAGATGTTTACAAACAGCAGGAGGACAAAGAGAACTCCACTGCACGCTTGTTTTGGGAACGGACAGGAGCCACAGGGCCCTTCCAGGGTGTGATGGATTTGGACGGGCTTCACACCTGGTGATTTCTCTGTGTTTTTGTGTAACCTTGCCCTGGTGGGGTGCTCCAGAATAACCATGAGCCTCAGCAAGGAAGTGAAGCATGTGGTTGTCATCAGGGAACTTGTTTACCAACAAATGAGCTTTGGTGGGTAAAACAATCTCTTCCTCCTTCCGTTCCTTCCTTCCCTAAATGCACTTTAGGGGTGATGGGTCAGGGTGACCCAAAATAAAGTTTCAGCTCCATGAAAGAGCTCCTAATTTGCTCTTCTCGGTTTCTTCCCACAAAAGCGTATCCGGTAAAAGTGTCTTTCAATGTTTAAGACACCTTCTTAGACACCAATGAGCTGTGAATCAAATCCCTGTGCTCAGGGAACTTACAGTTCAGTGGGGAGAGATCTAAAAACCCATCAGTATGGGCTCACGAGTGTTTGGCAAGCTGAATATTCAAGCTGAATATTCGTGCCTTACTAGTAGTATACGGGTGAAAGTTCCAAATCATATTTGAGAATTGAATTTCCATAAGCATCAGGAATTAACTGTTTGACAACTCCCAGTGATTGTTCCGTTGCCCACTAGAGCGACCTGAAGCCTCTTAGCCTGGCATTGAAGGGCCTCAGAGTTCTGGGCCTCACCTGCCTTTTGAGCTGCACTGTCGCTCACACACCCCCTTCCGATCGTCTTGCCAGTTCTAGTTCTAGCACCTCCAGGACTTGTCCTGTGTCCCACTGAGGAGAAGTGTTATATTCCTATCCTCTTCTTCATGCAGTGTCTCCCCCCAAGCCTGCTGTTACTCCAGAGCCTCAGAGTGCCTTTATTTCCTCTAAACTTTCGAGTTTGTGTTCAGATTGACACGATCAAACACTGCGCAGCTAGTTATCTTTCATGGTGCCGCTGTCGCTGTCTCCCCAGCTCACTTGTGAGTGCCTTTTGGATAAGAACTCTGTTGCGTCACTTTTTTTTTTTTTTTTTAGTAGTAGTAAGTGGTATTGGGGATTGAACTCAGAGCCTTGCACATGCTAGGCAAGTGCTCTACCGCCAAGCTCCACTCCCAGCACTGTTCTTTTTTTAATTCACTTTGAGATAGCGTCTCACTGAGTTGCTCAGACTGGCCTCAAACTTGTGTTCTGCCTCAGCCTCCTGAGTAGCTGGGATTATAGGCATGCGCCACTGCACCCAACCCTTGTCACTTTTTGTATCCTCCTCAGTGCTTTCCGTACACCAATGCAGGCTCCGTAAATACCTTATGATTGCTAGGTGCCGCGTCATTGTCTGGCCACTCCGATTTTAACATTTTAATTGCATAACCTGAGTCAAACAATCCCAAGTGGAGTTTGTTTCTCCAGTTGGTTGTTCAAAGCTAGGATTCACAAACATCGCTGTCCTTGTTCTTAGTGCATTTGAACACCCCGCTGTAATGTTACCAAGCACCCACGTGATTCTGTGTCACTGCCTCATTGAGCTCCAAGTGTTGCCATGGTGCTTCCCAGGGGCACATGACATCTGGAGGTGGAGCTGCTGGTCCAATGCTGCCCAAGACGATCTCCACTGAGGACGCAAGGAAATGTTGCTGTCCGGATAGCAGTGTGACTTGGGGAATTTGCTGTCCAAAATGCCCCAGGAGCTCCTATCTGTCTTTGGGGTGTTTCTCCCTTTACATTTATTTATTGATCTCCTATGTCACTGCTTTTCTGGACGGCCCTGCCCTGTGTTCTGGTAGCCACTGTTTGCCTTGCTTTGTATGAGCAACACAAATGCTGCTAACAGCCCAGGTTAGAGCCTCGGGTCAAACACAGGGTTCTGTGAAATGAGGGGATACCCTTTCATTACCAGAAGCATCCCCTCATAGGTGCCACTGGAGGCAGTGAGTGGGTGCAAACCATGCAGAGGGAGTGTGCGCCCACTGCATGTCAGGATAAGTGTCCAGCATCTGAAGAAGGTCTAGTAGACTAGAGGAGTCCGGTGTATCTTCCAAACATGAGCACGTACAAATCTGGGGAAAGATACTCCGGGTCCAGGGCCAGATGCGAGAGACTGCCCGACTCCATGCTTTCCGAGTAGTTTCCAGGCCTTGTCAAAAGCGAAGGTTGTGTATTTATCATATTTCAGTAAACACTCTTCAGCGTGTGGGCAACCTAAGCCAAGAAAACTACCACTGTGTATTGGCAAGGCAAACACTGCCCCAGAGGAAGCGGTGGCATTGCCCATTCTTGGTGTCCTGTGAACCCAGCTTCAGACCCTGGGGAGCTTCTCCTGGGACCCTCCTCCATGGGGGCCTGGGGGCTCCTCCCCTGTGAGGCCCTGGGGTCTCAGTCTGCACCTGTGAGGGTGAGCTCAAGCCCTCTGAGGACTCAGCCCTGGCTTCATGCTGGAGGAGGGAGCCTCGGCTCTTAACCATCTATATTAAGTAAATAAATAGAAAGAGAGAGTCCCTTCCTCCCCTACTCTGCAGTAAACGGGAACAGATGTGGGCTCTCTGGCCAGCCAGTGGGTCAGCTCTCCTCAGACAGCCCGGTGGTTTTCTTGGAGTGAGCGTGTCTCTGGCCTTCTCTCTTTCAGCAATGAGGTTGTGAGGAGTGACCTGAAGAAGCTGCCGGCCCTCCCCACCCAAGCCCTGAAGGAGCACCCCTCCCTGGCCTACTGGTAAGACCCCACGCTGCCTCAGCACTGGGGCTCTCAGGGTGCACAGCCCAGACACCCCAGCCTGCGCGCCCTCACTTCGGGGTTCAGTGACCTGTGTCTTCAGAAACTGTTTATTTAGATGATGTGTTGTGCACGAGGTTTCTCTTTTTCCTTGTCTTTTTTTTATTTAAAAAGTCCTGCTAAAATTTTGCTTTGGAACTTCACCAACCTCAAGAGCCTTTCGTGTGTGGTAGGGCTTCACGCGGGGACTCTGTCGTTTGGAGACAGGACGTGTGAGGGTTAGGGACGGAGCTGGAGACAGAGGGTCTTTTTGCTGGCGAGAGAGACTGAGTCTTTTCTTCTCCCTCAGCGTTTCCTGTCTCCTGATTTAGCTGCCCTGAAACACTATGCCTTAGTTCTTCTGTTGGGCCCTAAAGGACTGATTCTGAGTGACTCCGGCCTGTAACAGGGGCCCAGATTGTGGTTTGGGCCCCAGTTGAGCAGAGCTTGCATTGCTGGGGTGTGTGTAGAAATCCTGCCGGGTGCATAAGCCTGGACTGCTGGCCTGTGAGGGACAGCCCTGCTTCTCTGATGTCCCTTCTGACCTCTTAACAGAACCAGTGCAACTGCTTATAGCATGAAACAAAGACAGACAATATGCAGGACAAGTTGACCCCAGTTAGTTACCTGTGACCTGCTGAACGCTTCTGTGTGCCCTTTCTGAACTACTCGGATCACTAGCATCGGGTCTTGCGTGGACGCCTCAAGGCAGTAGTTCAGTCACTCGGGCTTTGAGTAATTCCTTCGGTTATGATAGGCCGCATCCTGAAGCAGTTTCCTAGCGGGATTAAAGTCCAGCTCGTACATTGAGTCCCTCTGAGTGGTCACAGTCACTGGAGGGCTGACTCAGGGCTGATCCCTTCGTCCCTGTGCACTGATCTGTTGTCACTGCCTTGGGGAATGTAGAGGTGGATCAATAGCAGCCTCATAATCTGATCCCAAAGCATTCATCTGCTTCCAGATTTCCTGTCTTACAGTCTGCATGTGTGGCCACCCAAAAGTGACTTTCCTCTTCTTCATCCATGAAACCCTAGCACCCTGCCCCCGCTCCTCGTGCTCCCTGGGCCTTCTGCATCTCCCCAGCTGCTCACGCTCAGGAAGCGGGTGGTGCAGGAGATAGGGATGTAAGACAGGCACTCCAGAGACCAGTGGTTCTCCCACAGGGGGCTGCGGACTAGGGCAGAGCTCAGTGGTGCAGCCCCTGCCTGGCATGCATAAGGCCTGGGTTCAATCCCCAGCACCACACACACACACACAGAGTACAGGGGAGGAAGTGTTTGCCAGCAGAGCTGCAACATCAGGGAGTATGGTGTCAAAATTGCCCTTGGCCTAAGCCCTTCTTTAGTCATCTCTTCATTTGTTTCCAAACATTCTTTCACACCCCCGTGTACCTTTCTGGACTATGAACTCTGTCTGTCTGTCTGTCTGTCTCTCTCTCTCTCTTTCGTGATCGTCATCTCTCTGCTCACACATTGTGACTAGTGTCTTCCTGGCAATCACATCCACAGCTGTCTTGCCAACACATCTCTTATTTTTGTGAGCAGACCAGCAGTTTCTTGGGCCTCGCACAGATCCGTACGCACTGAGACCATTGCCCGAATGCATCAGGGGGTGGCAGGACGGGCCAGGGCCTCATGGCTTCACAGCCCAGCTGTACCAAGAGCGTGAACCGCCCTGATGATACTTCTAACAAACTAAAGAAAGCCAGGCAAGGTGGTGCATGCCTGTAAGCCAGCCCTCTGGAAGGCTACGGCAGGAAAATCACAAATTCAGGCCCCGTCTGGGCGACCCAGGAACTTAGTGAGACCCTGTCTCAACATAAAATAAATAAATAAATATGTATGTGTATATGTATATATATATATATATATATATATATATATATATATATTTTTTTTTTTTTTTTTTTTTTTAAAGGACTAGGGATATAGCTCAGTGTGAAGACTCTGGGTTCAATTTTCAGAAGCACAGAAACAAAAACACAAATAGGCCTTTTCACCTTACTCCACGTGGTTGACTCTGATATTTCAACCTGTCCATGCAAATTTTCAAAAGTAAAGACTGAAGAAGAGGGACAATGCCATCCATGCTTCCTGTAGGGACAGATTGAAAGTGGAGCTACAGCTGGTGGACTGAGCCAGCCTCGGGCTCCCCTCAGCCTCAGCACCACCGCCCATCACAAGGTCGGCCTGACCCGTTCACGGTGGGGAGACCTTTTCCTGCTCCTCCGTGCCGCGCAGTCTCAGGCCCGAGGCCATTCCTGAGCCAAGGATTTCACCACCGCTCTCTGGCTTCTCTGCCTCCACTGCCTCTGCAGAAGCAGTGGGCAGCCGAGGCTGAACTCGGCGGGGTTTCGACGGCCTGTGTGGCTCTCCTTAGTTCTCTGCTGCCTCAATTTCTCCATCCGAAAGCAGGGTTGACCACACCAACCTACTTCAGACTATAAGGAAGAGAGGAAGTAAGCAGTCACAGGATGTAACTGGAAAGCAGTGCAGGGTGCATAATAATGCCGAATAATCACACAGTCCCTCTTTCCGCTCTGAGTGTTAGCACGTGACAGGCCCAAGGCGTCTAACGATGAGAGCGGAGCAGGTAGGCTGAGGCAGGTGAAGGTAGCCCCGAGGGCCTCAGACAACAGGAAATGCAGGGCACAGCATGAGATGGCAGCAGTTTCCGCAGGCGTCAGGCACTGTGGGACCCCACAGTTGGGCCATTTCCTTGGGGAACGGCGTAAAAGCTGCCTAACGGTGTTTTAGACTCTGCTTCTTCGATGTTTCCCGGGGCCTGTTGTTCGCCACACACCATATGACTTTTACGGTCCCACCTCTCCCCAGGAAATTTCTATCCCAGAACTGGGAAAGAAACAAACTACTCATATTTGCATTGAGTTGCTTGACCCTGATCTAGGAGTTGACCTCACTGAATCCCAGGTCACGAGGCAGGAAGTGGGACAGCACAGCTGTTGATTTCATGAGTGGGTGGAGAGGAGGCCAGAGAAACGATCCCAAGAACCTGCTGACACAGCTTGGAAGGCATCGGGCAGCCAGGGCTGTCCCTGTAGAGGACGCCCCTCGGGAGCTGTGAGGCCAGTAGGACTTGGCCACTCCTGACATAGGATGTCCACAGAGCGTGGGAGCCAAGGAGAAGCATGAGCAGGTCTGCTCCATCACGGGCAGTGGGCACCCTGCCCCATGGAAACCACTCTCCAGCTGGCCAGTCCCTGTCGTTCCCAGCACCTGAAAGGACACTTTCTGGGGAAGAGTTCTACCTCCCTCACCCACGCCACATTTCAGATACTAAAATTAAATGATGTTAATTAAAGATTATGATGGTAATTGAAAAGTAAATTCCCCCGAAGGATTAAGTCTTGAACATACACAGTGAGTTACCCCCAGAGATGACCTCGCTGAAAACAGAAAATGAGAAAAGTGGGGAGAGAAGGCTTTTTAAATTATGGATAGTAAATTAATAGCAGGCAGTGAAGATCAGCTAATGAGACCTCAGGGCACACCTCTCGGATCACACCCACCCCCCATTGTGGAGCCTCTAGGGAGACAGGAAGGGGTCCCTTTGCCTGGGGCTGGGCAGAGTGAGGCAGGCAGTGAGGAATCAAGGTCAAGGCCACGTGGGCAGATGATGGAGGCTGAGGCTGTGAGATGCGGTGGAGCAGGAGGCCTCTTCCCACGGCCACTCTGCCACAATTCCTCTCGTTGGCTCTGGCTCCCAAGGCAGTGGTGGAGCTCTAGAGTCGCCTCTCACAGAGGCTGTGCTGCCCCCACTCAGCCAGCTTCTTCTCTCTCAAAGAAATGTGTGGCCAGCTATTGTTCCCAGGGAGCCAGGGCATCTCTTATTTCTTAGAATAAACGTTTCCAAAGGTAAAGGAGTTGTCTCATTCTGGCAGCTAGTGTGTTGCTTCTCCAGAGTTCCTCAGGATCTTTTGTGGCCTCCTGATTTGTAATTAACCAAACCCAAGTTCCAGAACTTTCCGTGCCATTTGGAAGCACTGACTCCATGAGTACTCATTCAGAAGAGGTGGGCCATGAGCACTCGGTGGGGTTGACACATGCCCTGCCCCATGAGGCCTGAGAGAACAGGACTCACTAGAGGAAGAAAGTGAGAAGAGGGCCCCAAGTGTTTACCCATTGTGTCCGCTTGTGACTGCTTCTGCCTCCCGTTTCCTCTTCTCTCAGGTTATCATTTCCTGCAAGAAGCTGGACCTCCAAGCCTGGGGGCTAATCTTGTTTCACTGATTAGAAGTCCCACAGAAAGGCCATGCGGATACTCTGAGGAGAGACAGGCATTTTTAAAGTAACTTTATATAGCCCAAGGGATTTCACTCAGGTTGAATTTAGAAATGTCACTTCAGGACGAAGCATTTTCCTGGAGTTGATGGCTCCTTGGAGGTTCTTAGGAGGTTGATCAAGCTCAGAAGTGTCTCCTGCAGCGGGATCCTGGCCTCTCCTAGCGGAATTCTTTCCTTCTCATTCTAGTGAGGACAGAGTGATTGAGCACTACAAGAAGCTGAATGGCCAGACAAGAGGTCAAGCAATCGTGAAGTAAGTGGCTCTTCCCAACATTCGGAAGATTGTGTTTGTGTTAATACATCATATGTCAAGGTTGTTCAGTTCTGCTGGAAAGATGTGTCTCTGGGGGGTAATGTTTTAATTGAATTTTTGAGTAAACACTCCCAGAACTTTATCACACACACACACATACACACACACACAAACCTGTATATTGTACCAGTTCTGCCAAATAACCGCCCTCATGTGCACTGTTTGTGTGTGTGTTTGTGTCCATTGTCTTCGCAGCTACATGAGCATCGTGGAGTCTCTCCCGACCTACGGGGTTCACTATTACGCAGTGAAGGTAAGTGAACTCTTTTGGTGGAGGTTGCCCACCTGCCCTTAAAAAACAAGCAAACAGGGCCGGTGAGATGGCTCAGCGGCGTAAGCGCCTGCCTTGCAAGCGCGAGGGCCCGAGTTCGACTCCTGGATCCCACATACGAAAAAGGGGCCGGTGATATCGCTCAGCGGCACGGGTGCCTGTTGGCACGCAAGGTCCTGAGGTCGACCCCCTGGTACCCACAAAAAAAAAAAAAAAAACAAGCAAACAAACAAAAACTTCTGATTTTTAAATCTTCCTAAAGATTTTGGGGGGAATAGGAGTTGGCGGGGAATGGATTGGTCAAGAAGATTGCATGCCTGGGGAAACTGAGCAACTGCATTTTACCCCTGTGCCATTGAGCGTTGATATAATCATTTGCCAAAACTCATTTTCCTTTTTGTGAAATAGCATCAAAAAAATCCCTACTTCCTTTTTGGTCTTAGAGGTATCTGGGGGAGATCAGAACTTCAGGGCATCACAGTAGAAAACTCCATCAAATACAAGGCAGTGTAGAGAATAAAAACTTAGATCACAATCAAGTGTTTTTCTTGGTCGTCAAATGCCATGTGGTCAACTCCTCAGGAGAACTGGGATCATGGGCTGACAAACTGAGTACATGACCCTGTAAAAGGTAGAGTCTATCTTCCTGAACATTGCAGTGGCCAGAATGAGACGCTGACTCCATTCTAAGTCCTCTTGCATTTTATCCGTAGTATACCAGACAGGGATCTCTTCTTTGAAGTAGTAGATAAAGATGTTCCCCACAAAGAGGAAAAGTTCTCTTTCTTTCTTAACCTCTAAGTGAGTACCCAAAGTCCAGCCTAAAAGAATACAAAATACTTTCAACTCAAGACAGTTCCACCAGCCAACCTGAGATTCTCTTGCTTTTTTACGTGTCTTTCCCTATGTTTCCTCCCTACTATATTTTTAAAATTTCTTTAGGCTAAAGCATCTTTCCTTCATTCTGTGTTACTCTCGGAAATCTGCATAACACTTTTATGCCATTGATATGCTTGAATTGCTAAACTGCAGACGTTAAATGGCAAAGACTAACGCTGCACTCTGTGTTGTATTCCGAGAACCAGGCGTGGCACCTGGCACAGACTTGCTCAGTAATCATGGACTGAGTAAAATGCGTACGAAGAATTGAGTTGAGTTGTTGGAGGTGCACTTCCGTAATGAGGAACGAGGGTTGGAATCACAGTTGTGGAGCCCAGAGCTGTGAGGCACTTGTGGGGACTCCAGGCCCATCCAACAGTTTAGCTCAGGATCTCTTTAAGACATCGTTCCTGATGTCCTACCAAAGTTCTTCCCACCAGTAGGTGCTCTTAATTCTTCTTCACCATCATCATAGAACTCACGTGGCCACCACGACCAGCCCTGCTCTGCTCAAGCCTGAGCCAGAGTGTCAGGAGCAGGGTGACATTCTGTAGCTTAATCTTTGATCTGAACTTGAGTTCAATTCTATATCTCATCATTACAAGAGATTAAGATATTTGCCTCCCCAACTACCCTCATAAAACCTTCGAAGTGTTGGAAGACTATCTGAGATTTGAGACTGTTTGAGATACAGGAAGCTTCATCCAGTCTTTAAACCAGATTTGACCGGTGGTACATTCTTTTGGCAGCCCCAGAATTTAACCTTAAGGTTGCCTCTGACGGCCATGCTTTCTTCCTTCCAATGTAACCTTCCCCAAGTGCTCTCTCCTCTCCTCAATTTGTTGGCGACCAGGAGGGCTTGTGATTGTCAAAGTCTCCACTGAGTATGTTTGTTTGACTCCTGAAGTCTCAAAGCACAAGCAATTATTACTCTGCTAACACTGGTAAAAGAGCCCCTGGGTTCAAGCCAGCACAGCCTGTGTGTGTCACACTTACTGCTTGGTAGCCTTACGCCCTCACTGATGCCCAATCACATTGTACCAGCTTCACTTAATTGGTCAGCTTGATGTCACTGTGGTGTTGGGTTTTCTCTTGTTCTGCTCTCTGAAACCACTGCAGGGCACAGGTATTTCCCAAAGAAAGGGACTCAAAATGAGTACTTTATACAACTTTACATTTTGGGGGCCGTGAGTGGCTCAGCGGTACGGCATGTGCTCAGCCTGTATGAGGCTCTAGGTGAAATCTTAAGAAAAAAAAGAAAGAAACCTTATACCCTTGAAGCTTTTAATACCCTTCCAAAATTTATTTCTTTTGCCTTTCATCTTTCTACTTACCCTGAAATAATTCAGACCCCAGGTAATTGGAAATCATCATGCTAATTTTGAGTTTTTGAGACACCCATAGTAGAGGTATTAGGTTATTTGGAGATGTAGCTATTAGCACAAATCTTGGCAAAGGCTGCTTAATATTCCTATCATAAAATCCTAGCATTTGGGAGCTTTAAGGAACAAGTCAAAATCATCCTATCTGAATAGAGAGTTGCAACATCCGCTCAAGTGACATTATTAATGAGTAAACAGAAGGAGTTGGTGTTTTTGATTCGGTCCTTTGGATGTTTTGGTTCCGTGTTCAACAGCATGAGTCCTAAAATCCTGCCTGGCACCCAGCTGTCCTTGAGACATCGGGGTGACATGTTCAAGCCTGTGATGCATTGGCTTGCTGTGTCTGGACAGGGTCCTGAGTAAAGCTGGCCCAACTCTCTGCTTAGATTTCTTTGTCCTTAAAAAGAGAGGAGCCCTGTTTCGTAGTCTCCAGAGTCCTGTCTAGCTGTGACAATCCCAATGGCAGTTTCTCTGCTCAAAACATCATTGTTTTATCAGAAGTCTCAATATTTCTCAAGTTTTTCAGTGTGGCAAGTGAGGGGCCCAGCCTGGAAGGCCTCAGAAGGGGGAAAAACAGAGCATTTAACCCTTATTTGTAAAGGGGGACAATGCCATGGTTATGGTGCTGGTTAGGAACAGAGCCTGTCCCCAGCCTGGGGCTCTGCCCATGCCACCCTGTTCTTACGACTGAACATCCTTCCAGGATGGGCACATCTGTAAGGTACAAAGCAGCCAGGTGGGCTCCATCCATTCCAAGGAAGTGGCATTTTTCCTCACTTTCAGCTAAGCCAGGAAGCCCTCCCTCAGTCCACATTTATCTTCTCTGGCCCCTTATTTACCTGTACTCCTTTTGCTGTCCTAGGACAAGCAGGGAATACCATGGTGGCTGGGACTGAGCTACAAAGGAATCTTCCAGTACGACTACCATGATAAAGTGAAGCCCCGGAAGGTAAGGGTGCCCTGCTCTGTGGGCTTAACGGCTCTCACTCTGAGAAAGGAACAAAGACAAAGTGAGTTAAGATGCTAACCTCGGGCAGCCCAAGGGCTCACCAATCCCCTGCTAATTTAAATGTATACAAGTTACTCCACAGTAATCCTGTCTGAGTTCCCTGGGTAAATATTTTTTTCTCCCTGTCTCTAAGGAAACCTAAGCTGTTGTAATGATTTAAGGTAAGATGCCTGGTTCAGCTTTCCCCAGAGCAGATACACAAAAGGGCTTTGGGGGACTGCTGGGTTCCCCACCGTCCTGGGGGGCTTTATGCGGGGAAAGGAGGGAACAACTTTCCTGAATCCTGAGGCCAGTCTGACTCCTCCCAAAGGTTTTTGGGTTTTAGATCAGAAAGAGATGAAAAATGAAGATGAGTGAGAGGAGGGCCTGAAAATCTGGCAGCTGTCTCATGGTTTGGTAGAAAAGGACGGGGAGACAAAGAAGGGGCTGCAGAGTCATTGGGGACACAATGTGGGAAGGGGCGCCATGTTCAAATTTTCTGTTTTCATTTATATACATTTTTTAGACCAGAATAAATTGAAAAATTATGATGGAAAAATATCTTCGAGGCAAGTGCTGTCATTCAGAATCTGTGGCAGATAATGAGAGTAACGGATGCAGTTCAAACCCGCAATGCGTATTAGAAATCGGTCAAAACCACACTCGCTGTAGGAGAGGGAGAGCAGTGTGGATCCGCTGTGCCGCTCCGCCTTGCTTTCCAAGCCTCCTCGTCCACAAATAGGATTGAAACCCACACTGCGTGTCTGAGCTTGTCGCACCCTACCCAGTTCACGTCTGTCCTTCGCCAACCGCTTTACTAAATTGGTAGAAAAAAATGGCCCTGTGGTGGGAAGGATTTTCACTCAACTGATCCGTAAGTCTCTGAAGTTCTAAGTGAGATCCTGGGCAGCTGATGAGGAATTACTCCCCGAAACCTCTCAGCAGGAACCTGACTCTTCGGGGGTAGAAGACCATTATCAGCAGAACATCCGCATTTCCATTTATGTGTGTAAGAAATGGAGTGAGCCTAGGTTCCTGTATTTTCTTTTTCATTTTTCTCCATCACAGGTTCCTATTTTTTCCTCCTCATTTTTCTCCCTCTTCTCTACTGTGTCTTTCTTCATATTTCCTCTGTGCTTTTTCCCACGTGGCTTTTCTAATTTTCTTTGCTTCTCACTTCCTCTTTCTTTTTACATCAACTCCTCCCTTTTCCTCAACTGGCCTGACTGATTTTTCGCTTGCAAAATCGAGGAACGTTTCCAGAGCTTTTAACAAAGTCCTGGCTGCAATCTATTCAGCCCTCTGTTGCCCACATTGGTGGAAGACCAAGACCAAAGTGGGTAATTGAGATCCACAACAGAGTTAATTAAAATCCAGCCGTTGAAATCCTCTCTCCCTCTAAGCTTTCTGAAAGACACACTAACAAGTATTTAGACTTGTTCCATCCAGTACATTAGTATGTTTAAGCATTCTTTATTTGTCTAATGCAGTAGTAATGAGAATTGAATGGGTAATGACATAGCACTTGATACATGGCAAACCCAAGGCGGGACACAAGCAAGGCTCCATAAATTATAACTATTAGTGTAAGACTGTGCAACAGGCTTCACGATAAGAAAAAGGACGTAGCCAAAGGTATGGATAATCAGCCATTGAATAATAGAATTAACAACTTCTGGGAGTTTTTTGGGTCAGTGAACTAAAAATGGTAAAAGATCAATATATTTTTCCAGGGCATTCTCTCTTATTGAAACTGAGTTGTTATTTAAAATAACTTAAGTTTCTGTGGCCTTTGAGGAAGAGATTGAAATTGAAGGATAACTGAGCTATCAGTCACCATTCATTCATTCAAAAATAATTGCTGCATGTCACTGTGTGTGAAGCGCGGAGCTAAACAAGATGGTAATCAGGTCCTTTGGGCTTGCACAGTGTCCAGGAGAGAACCGTGTGGTGATTTAGTTAGTGACTACAGTAGTCCATTTACTGCTGCTGAAAACACAATACCATGGAGTGGGTAACTTTATAAAGAAAAGTGGTTTATTTTAGCTCATAGTTCTGTAGGTCCAAGGTTAAGGGGCCACATCCGACTGAGTGCCTAGGGGATATAGAGCATCAGATTGCAAGAAAGAGGAGTGTGTGTGTGTGTGTGTGTGTGTGTGTGTCCTGGTCTCTCTCCCTCTTCTAATAAAGCCACCAGGATACAATCATGGAGGCTTCCCCAGATGACCTTATCTAACCCTAGTCACCTCCCAAAGGTGACTTCTAGACACCATAGTCAGATTAGGTCTCCGCACTCTGAATACCTCACGGTGGGGATCCAATCTCAGCCCAGGAGTTAAGGACACGTACAAACCGCATCCAAACCACAGCAAAGGGTAAGTACCAGGAGAAGCCTGAGAGGTGAGCTGAAGGAGAGAGGCACCACTAAGCATGAGATGAGAGGAGTCTTCTTAGAGGAAGAAAGGGTGTGTCTTAGAGGAAGGAAGAGCTTTCAGATGGGCAGAGGGCCAGGAGGACGCCCACTCCGGTGCCTGGAGCACAGGGCCCCGTGCAAGGCTGGAACACAGGCTGAGAGGCGAACAGGACAGGAGGCCCGAGGCAGCTCGAGGGCTCTGCTAAGATAACCGGTCCTCTGCAGGCAGTGGAGCCATGGAATACAGATCTGAAGCGGAGACACAACATACCAGACTTTCACTGATATAGAAAACATCCTTCTGGCAGCTGCGTAGAGGGCAGATGGGGTGAACACAGGACCGGACTCGGAAACCAGGCCAGGACCACTGGGGGTGGGGGTTGGCGCTCAGCATAGGGATGGAGAAGAGAAAGTGGGAAGATGTAAAGAAGGTGGATGTTACTAGCCAGCTCTATCAGGAAGCACGTGGCAGTAAGTGGAGAGAGCAGGCACGGGCACTGCTGGGCTGTGTGATCAGCCATGGTGTGGAATCTAAAGAAGGGAGACCTGGGAGTGACAGAGGGACACACTGTAGGACACATACGGTCTGGGGCTCAGCCGGGCAGCTGTGGCGAGTGGGCAGGGGGCCCTTCATTCAGAGTCACCAGGAGCTGTGAGTAAAGGACTTCCGCTCCTTGTCATGAGAACCACTGGAGAGAGGCAGATCCTGAAGCTTGTGTGATGTCAGGGTCCTCTGCGGAACAAACGTACAATCTGAATAGAAAGTTAAAACCACCTCTGCTAAGATGTCACTGGAACTTAAAACCAAAGACTGGCACCTTGAAGTCCCTGCACTGGACGGCACAGTGCGTGTTTCTTCCTATCACACCCAGCATCGTCACCATCACGAAAGGCCAGGGTCTGTTCTGTGTAGGACAGGGAGGCTCTGGGTTAGCACCACAGCCTGGCTGCGGAGCTCTGACTCCAGGGAGGAGCTCATACACGGTGATGAAGGCCAGCGCACACACTCATGGAAGGTGGCCAGCGCCTGTCTTCAGGGGCACCAGGCCAGCGGTACCTAACTGGTCAGAAATCCATAGGCCGTGAGGCAGGAGGATCACTGTGAGTTCAGGACCAGCCTCAGCTACATAGCCAGCCCTTGTCTCAAAAAAAAAGAAAAGAAATCCATAAGCCACTGCAGGAATGGCTGGATGCCTCCTTCAGGCCCGGTCTACCCCACCTCTGACCCTGCAGCTGAGCTTGTAGAAAGCCTTGCAGGGATGCTGCTAAGCAGCTGCTGGCAAGGATCACCACTTATGGCCATCTGTGCCTCCTTCCCACACTCAGACTCGGCAGGTGTGACCACAGTGTCCCTGCCCACCGAGGGCTGGGGACACCCTAAGCACAGAATGCCCTCCAGGTGGCGCCACACCCCCCCACACCCCACCCCACCCCACCCCCGGCACTGGGGCCAGATAGGCTCTGGCACCAGGAGCTTCCAAGGGTGCTCGGGGAGGAGTGACACCCAGTTCTGAGCACCTGGAGGCATCTGTAGCAACAGCTGCATCTCCAGCCAGGGCAGCTGTTTCCACCCAATGGCAGCCAGAGGCCCTCCCTGGCTGACACTCTGACCCAGTTATGGGGCCACACCAGTGAGAGCCAACAGGCGTGTAGAGGCAGCGTCAGGGCTGAGCCTCTTCCCTCCCTTTGAAGGGCCTCAAGGCATCCTCTGCCACCATAGCAATCTGCTAGCACAACCCCTGCAAGAATCCACTCAAACATTTCCATGCGGCCCAGCACAGCGACCCTCCAAAAGACCCCTGAGGAGGGAGGCTGGTGCTGCCCAGAACGGGCAGGGCTGTTGCTTGCTCTGTTCTCCAGTTGGGATGCAGTTCATCATTCTCGTTCCAGGGTCCACCGTAGGTGACTCAGTCTGCACTCTGAAGCTGGGTGGCTTTGGGAGCATGCAGTACAACATGGCTTACCTCCCAGGTAGTGTAGCGGGAAGCAAGCCTTGCACTCCCTCTGGATCCTCCACCTCTCCCTGCTACCTGGACGACTAAACCAAAGGTTCCTGGTCTTCCCAAAGCACAGGCCTCAGGCAAGCTGCTGCCTGGCTGCGCTTAAAGAATTAACAAAACAAAACAAAACACACCAACCCGTTTGCCCTTAGGGGCAATGTTATGTCAGGAATAACTAAACGTGTGAGGACATCTTACAGGCTGGCTTTTGGCCTTTGAGTGTGTTCGGAAGAGTTTGAACTTCTGAAGCCCAACTTCCATTGTATTTTGGGATGATACAGGCAGAAGAATCACTCCCGAAGAGCGCTTAAAACACAGCAAACAGCACTAAACACAATAACAAAATTGAAATCTGCATTCTCCACAGTTTTGGTCCTTGCTTATGGATGCAATTTCTTTTAAGCAGGTCGGGTGGAACTCATACAGTATCTGAGGACAGGTTGCAAAAGAATTTTTTTTAAACTGGGTCTCCTTATGTGGTCCAGGCTGCCCTTGAACGCACTATGTAGCCTGGGTTGGCCTAACTTTGTGATCCTTCTGCCTCAGAATCCTGAATGCCAGGATTACAAGGTTATTTCACTGTACCTGGCTTGTTGTAGAAATTGTTTTCTCATTTCATTTGTATTTTTGCAGTGCTGTGGATTGAACCCAGGGACTTTCCAATGCTAGGCAAGCATCCTACCACTGAGCTATAGTCCTAGACTTATCATTTTATTTTTAAAAATTGTTTTTATTAGTGCACATTTGTAGTACATAATGTTTATATTCCTGATGTGGAATTGGGACATGTACATAGCACATCTTTATTCCTTTTTTCATCTCCTTGCCCTCCTTTACCTCCCCCCTCCCTCCACCTCTTGACCCCTTCCCATTTGAGAAAGATTTCTCTCTTCTTCCTTTACTTTACTTTTACTTTACTCTTCATTTATAATGTATGTTTCTCATGTAAGAGAAACCATGTGATATTTAAGCTTATGTGTCTGATTTATTTCACTTTATATTATAGTCTCATGGAGCATCCAATTTCCTACAGATGACTCAGGTTTATCTTTCTTTAGGGCAGAGTAGTATTCCATTGTATATAAATACTACATTGTCTTTATCCATTTATCTGGTGATGGACACATAGGTTGCTTCCAAGATTTACCTGTTATGAATTGTGCTGCCATAAACATGAGTATGCGTGTATCCCTGTAATATGATATCTTTAACGCTTTCAGGAAGATGCCTAAAAGAGGAATAACTGGGTCAAATGGAATTTCTAGTTTTAGTTTTTTGAAGAATCTCCATACTGGTTTGCAAAGTGATTGTACTAGTTTACACTCCCACCAACAACGTGGAAGGGTTTCTTTTTCAAAACAGCCTTACCAGCATTCATTATTATTTGATTTCATGATGATGGCCATTCTTTCTGGGTAAGATGGAATCTTAGTGTTGTTTTAATTTGTATTTCTCTAATGGCCAGTGATGTTGAGCATTTCCTCATGTATAAGTTGGCCATTTGTATTTCTTCTATTAAGTGTCTATTCACTTCACTTGCCCATTTTTTTTGTTGGATCTTTTGTTTTGGTGGGTCTAATTTTTTGAGTTCTTTATATATTTTAAATATTAATCTTCTGTCTGAGGAGTAGCCGACAAAAATTTTTCCCGATGTCATTTTGTCTTTCCACTTTGTTGGTTGCTTCTTTTGCTGTGCAGAAGCTTTTTAATTTGATATGATCCCATTTGTTGATTCTTGATGTTATTTCTTGTACAATTGGGGTTCTGTTCAGAAAGCCCTTGCCTACACCAAAGTCCTCAAGAGTTTTACCTATTCTATCTTCCAGCAGGTTTCATGTTTCCATTTTAACATTTAGATCTTTGATCCATTTTGATTTTAGTTTAGTAGATGGTGGGAGATGCAGTCTAGAGTCACTCTTCTGCATGTGGAAAGCCAGTTTTCCCAGCATCATTTATTAAAATGCTGTCTTTCTTCCAAAATACATTTTTGCCTCTTTGTCAAAATCAAATAGTTGAATGTGCTTGGGATTGTTTCTGTTTCTTCTATTTTGTTCCATTGATCCTCATGTCTGTTTTTGTGCCAGTACCATGCTTTTTTTATCACTGTCACTTTATAATATAACTTCAAGTCTGAGATTGTGATGCCTCCTAATTTGCTCTTGTTACCCAGGATAGTTTTTACTATTCTGGGTGTCTTTGGTTCCATATGAATTTTATGATTGTTTTCTCCAGTTCTGTGAAGAGTTCTATTGGTATTTTGTTAGGGATTGTATTAAATCTGTATATCAATTTTGGAAGTATGGCCATTTTGACTATATTGATTCTGCCTATCCAGGAACAGGTGATATCTTTCCATTTTCTGATGTCCTCTTCAGTTTCCTTTTTCAGAGTACTGTAATTTTCACTTTACAGGTCTTTCACTTCCTTAGTTAGGTTAGTTCCTAAGTGCTTAATTTTTCTTAGTGCCATTGATTTCTTTCTCAGTGGGTTCATTATTAGTGTATAAGAATGCTACCGATTTTTGTGGTTGATTTTTTTATCCTGATACATTACTGAATTTGGTTTTAATTCTAAGAATCTTTTAGTGTATAGTTTGGGTCTTCTATGTACAGTATCATTTCATCTGCAAATACTGATAATGTGACTTCATCTTTTCATATGCATATACCTTTTATTTCTTTTTCTTGCCTAATTGCTCGTGCTAATGTTTCAAGTACTATTTTGAACAGGGGTGGTGATACTGGACATCCTTGTCTTGTTCCTGATTTTAGAGGAAAGCTTTTAGTTTTTCCCCATTTAGTATGATGTTGGCAATATGTTTTTCATAAAAGACTTATCAATTGAGATCAGGTCCTTCTCTACCTATTTTCTTCAGTGTTTTTATCATGAAAGAATGTTGGATTTTGTCAGACCCTCTCTCTGCATCTATTAAGAAGATCATGTGATTTTTGTCCTTGCTTCCTTTTATGTGATGTATCACATTTATTGATTTGCATATGTTGAACCATCCCTGAGATGAAGCCTACTTGGTTATGATGTACGATGTTTTTGATGATTCACTGCATTCTGTTTGCAAGTAACTCACTGAGGATTTTTGTAGTCATATTCATTAAAGAGACTGGTCTGTAGTTCTGTTTTTTGTTTGGATCCTTGTCTGGTTTTGTAATGGTAGCTTCCAGAAATAACTTTGGGAGTACTTCTTCCCTTTCAATTTCATTAAAGATTTTGAGTAGTATTGGTGTTGGGTATTCCCTGAAGTTTTTGGAGAATTCAGTAGAGAATCCATCCAGACCTGGGATTTTCTTAGTTGATAGCTTTGTTTGTTTGTTTGTTTTTTAATTGCTACTTCAATGTCATTGCCTGTTACTGGATTATTCAAGGTTTTTAAATCTACTTGGTTCAGTTTTGGTAATTCATATTTATCTAGGAATCTATCCATTTTTTCTGAATTCTCCAAACTTATTGGCATATGGTTTTGCAAAGTTGTTTTTAATAATATTTTTTATTTTATAAATGTCCATTGTTATTTCACCCTTTTCATTTCTAATTGCATTGATAAAGGTCTTTTTTCTCCTTTTTGGTTACATTGGTTAAGGGTTTGTCTATTTTGTTTATTCTTTCAAAGAACAAACTCGCCAGTTCATTGATTCTTCGTATTTTTCTGTCTCCTTTTCTTTCATTTCTGCTCTGATTGTTATAATTCCTTGTATTAACTTTAGGTTTGGATTGTTCATGTTTTCCTAGGATCTTGAGGTGCATCCCACTTGTTGATTCTTGATGTTATTTATTTGACCTCTCTCTGTTTTTGTGATATGGGCATTCACAGGTATAATTTTCCCTTTTAGGACTGTTTTCATCGTGTCACATAAGTTCTGGTATGTTGTACTGGCATTATTGTTTCCTTCCAGGACCTGTCCTATTTTTTCCTTGATCTCTTCTATAATGATTGTTTATTTAAGAGTATATTGTTTCGTTTCCATCCATTTGCATAATTTCTATGTTTTCTTTTGTTGTTGATTTCTAATTTCATTGGGCTATGACCTGATATTATGCATGGTACGATTTTAATTCTTTTACATTTAGTTAAGCTTGCTTTATGGGGTAGTATGTGATCTACTTAGGAGAAAGTTCCATGTGCTGCTGAGGAGAATGTGTTTTCTGTTGTTGGGTAGATCACTGTGTAGCTATCTATTAAGTCCATTTGTTTAGAGGTTTTATGCAGCTCTGATATATCTTTGTTAAGTTTTTGTCTAGTTGATCCATCTATTTGCGGTAGTGAGGTATTGAGGTCCCCCACTATAATTGTATGTACATTTATTGGTCTTTTATGTCCAGTAGTAGTTGTTTTATGAAGTTGTTCAGTGCATATATGTTAATAGTGGTTATCTCTTCCTGTTGGATTTTTCCCTTAACCAATATTTAGTGACTTTCTTTACCTCTTTGATCAGTTTTAGCTTGAAGTCCACTTTGTCTGAATATAGGATAGCTACACCTGCTTTTTTTGGTGGAGGGGTTCCTGTTGCATGGGATTTTATTTTCCACCCTTTGATTTTAAGTTTCTGAGTTTCTTTTTGGGTTAAATGTGTGTTTTGTTTAGAGCATACCATTGGATTTTCTTTCTTGATTCACTTGCCAGTCTGTGTATTTTGATTGGGGAATTGAGGTTATTCACACCGAGAGTCATTAGTGATAGGTATTGATTTATTTCTGTCATTAAATTATTTTCTGGTTGCTGATTTCCTATATTTCCTTTCTACTTAACCACTCATCCTGCCTGGTGTATTCATTCTGTTAGACGTTTTGGCATTGTTAGCTTCATTGACTCTCTAGGATATCCTCAAGAATATTTTGGAGTGCTGGTTTGGTGGTCATGAATTTCTTTAGGTGCTCTTAATCATGAAAATATCTTATTTCTCCATCAATTTTGAAAAATAATTTTGCAGAATATATCAGTCTGGGTAGGAAATTGTTTTCTTTGAGAGCTTGAAACACTTCACACCAAGCTGTCCTGGTCTTTAAGGTTTGTGTTGAGAAGTCTGCTGTAATTCTAATGGGATTACCTCTCTAAGCGATTTGTTGCTTTTCTCTGTTTTTAACATTTTGTTATTGTGTTGTACTTCTGGGACTTTAACTACATGTGTCATAGAGAGGTTCTTTCCTGATCATGGCTATTTGGGATTCTATATGCCTCAGTTATCTATATGTTAAATTCTTTTACTTGGAAAGTTTTCTGCTGTTATTACAGTAAAGTTTTTTACACCATTTGTGCTGTCTTATGATGTTTCATTAATTCCAATTATTTTAGAGTAGTCTTCTTTGCATCATCTAGGATCTAATAGATCCATTCTTCATGTGCTCTTGTTGTTTTTAAAGTGTCTCTCATTAATTGGTCACCAACAACAGCCCTGTCTTCTAGTTCTGACTCTCTGGCCTCATCTTGGTCACTTCTGCTCCCCTAACTTTCAACAGAATATTCAATCTCCTGAATTTCTATGTGGAGCCTTCTTATGGACTCTAATTATTTTCTATGCTGGTCGCTCATATTTTGATCATTTTGTTTAGCTCTGCTAGCTTTTTATTAGTGTCTTCTATAGACTTGCTGATCATTTTGTTTATATGGCCCAAAATCTATTTACTTTCATCTTCTGTGAGCTTGCCAAATGCCTTACGGACATGTTTTGGTATCTCCCCAGATATCATTTCAAATAATTCTAGTGTATGGCTTTTGGTTTCCTCCTCTTCAGTGGATCAGCTCTGGGAGAGTTGGGAGTTTGGGGAGGCTTTTTTTTTTTTTGCTTTTCTTCTCATGCTTCTGCTTTTGTTTGTTTGGTTTTTTGAGGCTTCAGGTTGATCATAGAGGAAAACTTTGTTTCTAATACGGACACCTCTTTAGTTAATGTCTACTTTTCAATGGTGTCCACTGGGTGTGGCTGTTGGCCTTTGCGCCTGTTCCAGGATCCAACTACTTCCATTTACTTGGGATGGGAGGTTGCAGCATATTTGGCCCGGTACCCAGTTGTCCAGGAATGGGCCACAGTATTGTTAATAACCCCATCCAGATATTGGCATTCCAAGAAAACCAATTAATAGCTAAGGTGTATAACCCTGGCTACAATAATAAAATCAACATCAATGGTCACATCAAAAACAAACTGAACATTGACAAACCATAAGGACCAATAATATACCACCCTTAACCATAGAGAAGCCATCTATATTTATAGTATGAATAGTAAGACAAATCAAATATTGACCTACAGTAAATATCAACTAAATGGAACAACTTTACCTCTAATACCATAAACCATTAGCAAAAGCATAATAGCTATCTAAAGATTCATACAGCTTAGTAGTTATACTAGTAAAGGTAGAGAAAAAGGAAAAGCTGAAAAATTAATCATTGGGATATGAGAAGGAAGAGAGAAAAGTGAGATGAGGGTCCTATTGAGGAGTAAAAGGAAATTAATAGTGTTAGAGGACAGTCACAGGAAAGAATAAAGAAGAAAAAGAAAAGATAAACAGCAAAAGCAGGAAATGAAAGAGAAAAAGGTTGAAAGGGGAAAAGAAAAAATGAAAAAAAACTCAAAAGAGGGGGAGGAGAAAAAAAAAAACCAAACTCCCCAGAAACCCAGTGAAGGAAAGATAAAAATATTAAAAAATAGAAAAATCAAAAAAGATTGAGTCAAAGAAAAAAAAAATTGTGTTTTTGAATGAGTGCTTTCTTTCCAAGATCTGTTGTCTTGGGATCCAGCCAGTCATGATTTTATCCACCTAGCTTTAGGGCCTGTGAGTTTTCGAGGTGCCCTCCCTGCACCAGAGGCCCCTCTGTCCATTCACCCCAGACTGTGGTAACTGTCCAAGCCAAGGTGTGTCCTTGCTCCCATTGGTAGATGAGGAATGTGATCAGTCCTCTGGTCTCTGCTAGATGTAGGCTGTGGGGTGGGGTTCAAGTGGATTCTTGGACTTAATGTCAGCAGTCATGGGATCTGGTTGCTCCCTTCTCTCCTGAAGCATTGCCCTCAACCTGGATGAGGTTGGTTGGTTAGTTCTTGCCTCTGCTGCCCCATACCAAGGAGAAGCAAAGTGTAGAGCTCATTTGGAATTGGTGGACGTTTGTTCTCTTGCATCAGGGTGGGGGGTGGTGGAACGTAGAATGTTTGACACAGGCCTGATTGCTCCGGGGGCGGGCGTACACTGTGTCTGGCACAAGCCTGCTTCCTCATGTAGGGGGAGGGTCACCACATGTCCAATGCAGGCCTACTTGCTCAAGTGGCAAAGGGGATGGGCACTGTACATCTGGTGTGGACCTGCTTGCTCACATTGGGGTGCAGAAGTGTTTATAAGTCATCAAGTAAACCCTCACTAGCTCTCAGGAAATCCTTCTGTTTCCACCCTTCACCCAGTGATATTTTCCCTCTTACATTCTGCCTGCCTCCCTGCCATTGAATGCTCGGCACGCTCACATACCACGTGACACTGGGAGGCATCCTTTTTGCTCACTGTGGCTCTCCTCTTTCCCATGAATCGTGTTGATAGTCTTTGTGCACAGCACACGATAGTATCAGAGGACAGGTGCTGATCATGTCTACATGTCTATTTTGGTTTAGCAACAGGGAGAGAAGCCTAAGGAGTCATGGTGACAAAATAAATCAATCCGTCTTGCAGTTCACGAGGGCCTTTGCTCTGAGCTACATCCCCAACCCCTTTTTTATTTTATATTTTGAGACCAGGTCTCACCAAGACCCTAAGCCTGGGCTCAAACTTGTGATCCTCCTGCCTCAGTTTCCCACAGTGCTGGGATTACAGGTGTGTGCACCACACTTGGCTTATTGTACTCTATTTTTTTTATTTTTTATTTTATTTTTTTTTTGTGGGTACCGGGGGGTCAACCTCAGGACCTCGCGCGCCAGCAGGCGCCCGTGCCGCTGAGCGATATCACCGGCCCCTTTTTTGTATGTGGGATCCGGGAGTCGAACTCGGGCCCTCGCGCTTGCAAGGCAGGCGCTTAAGCCGCTGAGCCATCTCACCGGCCCTTGTACTCTATTTTTGTCATAGTTACTGAATTGTGCTTTGTGTGGATGATTGTATATGTGTAGAAATTAGTTCTGCCAAGGTGAGAGGCTCGATATTTTGCAGTTAGAGTCCTGCTGCCTTTGGGGAATAATGAAATACAGTGGTGCCTCCGTTCACGAACTTACTTCTCTGTCCATGATTCTGTTTGCAAACTGAATTGGATGAGAACCAAATTAAATTCGCCCACAAGATCAGCGTTGAACCTAACCATTAAATCTGATTCAGTTCTCATCCAATTTGGTTTGTGACCAGAAGCATGGAAAGAATTAAGTTCATGAACTGAGGTACCACTGTAGTGTCCAACTGGCATTTGGGCACTTGAGGTGAATCTTGAGCTACTTCTCAGGTTGCAACTGCAGTGAAGTACAGAGTCCTGTTTGCCATCAAAAGCAGAAAATGACCAGTAGCAATGGCCTTGACTGTCCCATGACTTCCATTAAGATGTGCTGATACAAGCAGCCTATTTCCTTTTTCTTTCCTGAAAATATTTGAATGAAAAGTAAATGATATTTATTGAAGAGGCTATGTTTATTAATTCTCACAGAATTAGCATCCAATGGGACAGAGATAAATAAGTCTGTCTCAGTGGGGCTTCCTTTAGAGAGGAGGGTGTCCCCACAATCCTTATGTCAAAGCTTGAGGAAGTATGACAGCTCCGATCTTAGTGGGCAGCTTCTTGGTAGCACCACTGCAAAGGTGTCTCTCCCACACCGAGGACTCGGCTCACTGGCAGCAGCAGTGCCTCTTCTCTGCCTGACCCCTGTCTTTTGCATTCTTCCAACCTGTGGACAGACTGGCCATCTGACCCCGGGTAAAGAGGCCTCCATTTGCCTCTTTACCCGTTTTTCAGATCCCAGTGCATCCTGAGTGGCCCCAGGAGGGTTTGGTGCCACCTCTGGCAACCTGTGTCTGAGGCTGGAAGCATCAGAGAGCAGAGCATGAAGCCAGTGATTCACGGGACCCTCCCAGAAGCAGCTTGTAAATCAGCACGTATAGCTCAGTGCTCTCACCAGCCCGCAATGAATGAAAGCTCTCCATTGGGAACGAATGGCGACTTCTCCTTGTTCTGTATTCAGCAGACAGCGTTTACTTATTTATTTGATGTGCAATTAGGGGGGCTTTTATGTACACTTAGATGTACAATTAGCAGCACTACGGGGTCCCTGCTGAGGCATTAGGAGAAGGAACCGGAGTAATTGGCCTGCCCCCTGTTCCTGGGCAGCCAGTGTGGCTTCCTGTGATTCCTAGGAGTATTTCAGAAGCAGGGGCTTTGGCTCTGGGAATTGATGCATTGCTGTCACCTCCCCAGATTAGTAAAGATTTTTGAACTGTGTAAGATGGTGAGACAGGAAGGAAAAATAATATTTACAGGAAACATTCCATTAACTATGAGCTGACTCCCAGCGGCGTGGCCCTGCTAAATTATTCAGTGCAATAAGAACTCTGCTCATTGCTGACTTAGTGTTCAGCTTCGTTTGGGGTAAGTTTGACTCATAGGCTGGGTGCCGAGCCCTCTGGCTTGCCTGGGGCTGGCTGGTTGCCTCCTCATTGCAGCCTCTGTATTCCCCTTGGAAACCACACGCTGTGCACTCCGGGGAGAGGAGCTCTGTTCAGTCAGTTTAGCATTCTTCACATTTTGCAGCATGGCTCATTCACAGTGTAGGATCAAAGGGCTGCCTCCATTCGCCTCTTTACCCGTCCTTCAGATCCCAGTGCACCCTGAGTGGCCCCGGGAGGGTTCGGTGCCATGGGTGAGAGGCCCTGATCGTGGGTCATCACAGGGGTGGGCCCGAGGCTGAGGACCAGGCCGCAGCAGGGATTTTGGGGAGGAGCGGGCAATGCAGTTACCAGAATCTGCTATTTTGAAATAACTCTCCAATAAACAGAGGAAAACGGCAGTAGCGGTCTAAGAAATTGAGATCTCATTCTGATGTGAAGAATTTTCTTTGATGGAGACATAATGTTTGTGGATTCTTATGAGGTGTGATATGATACTTTGACCTGTGTATGCATTGAGTGGTGGCGAGATCTCATTAGGGAGGCACCAATCCTAGACACGGCCCTTCTCAAACCACCAATATCAGACATGGCAGTGCCATCTCTGCTGGCAAAAAAGGCCCCAGTCTCTCTTTACATAGAAGAACTGTGTCCAGCTAAAGACGCAGAGCTCGTGTTAGAACTTCAGTACGGGGGACAGTATGTGAAGTCCTCAGCAATACGGTGCTCCCCATATGAGGTTTTCAGGGGAAACTGAGACTTCCCCCAGGTCTCGGTTGAGACTGGACTTGAGTTTACCTCCCATGGTGACACACAGAGGCCAGATTGGGTGGGGAGCCACTGGCATCTCTGTGTGGGCCCTGTGTACTGCACAGCTTCAGCTGGGAACAACTGGGCAACACCCAACCTTCCTGAGGCCCACTTCTCTTCTCCCAGTGCTTGAAGCAGCCTCCTGTCCTGCCCGCCACGTGGGGTACGCCCCCCAGAGCCGTAGGTCTTGAGGCTGGGGACCAAACCTCATCCCCCAGCACCAA
Source organism: Erethizon dorsatum (assembly GCA_028451465.1). Taxonomy (NCBI): domain Eukaryota; kingdom Metazoa; phylum Chordata; class Mammalia; order Rodentia; family Erethizontidae; genus Erethizon; species Erethizon dorsatum. Next base: position 71,014,104 of record CM051834.1, read on the forward strand.
CCAGTCATTGGATCCAAGCGACCCCACAGAGGGGGTCTTGACCAAGGGTAGGTGGCTCTCTATGGCTGAGAGGAACCCTGGAAAAGGAAACAAATGCTTGGATCCTGAAGGGAGAGGCTGCTCCATTCAACACTGTCTCTGACAGCAGTGGTTCTCAAAGGGTGGTCCCTGGATCAGCAGCAGCCACCTCTCTTGGGGGTGAGGTCCCCACCTGGACTGAAGACTGAGAAACCCTGGACAGTCTGCTTCCCCAGGCCCTTAAGTTGACTTGGACACATAACGTGAAGTTTGAGGATCACTGCTCTACACCAGGCCCTTGACAAGGGACTATGTGATTCCGCTTTGCTTTTGTTAGAAAGATGTTTTAGTCTGTTAAAATCAAATTCCTTCCTACAGCAATTACACCTTCGAAAAAAAGGTGTTTTGTAAAGATCCAAAGTAAATCTCCACAAAAGTGCTGTTAACTCTCTTCCAGTGTATTCGAAAAAGGCACAATGATTTATTTAACCTCTCTCTGCCCCTCTTTCCTGTAGCTGTTAAATGGAGACTGTAAGATGCAGGGTGGATGTAGCCTAATTTTCCCCATCTTGAATAAGTTTATTTCTCAAAGAGTGTCTGGTTCCCCAAGATAAAAGCACTGTTGCCCTTGACATAGAAAACATCATTAGTCTCTTTCATACTGAACAAGAGAGGCAGGCTCACCTCGAAGAGCAAACAGCATCTCTTTGTTAAAAGGATTAATTTTTTTTCTTGGTCACTAGATCTGGGAACCTAGGGTCCCTCGGTTCCCACAGGTTCCTGGGAGGCCATTCTGAGCCCAGGCTTGAGTACCAGCATGTATTCCTGTTGTATTTTTGCTAAAGCTCATGCTGGTGTCACACGGTCACCTTTGAGGAAGGTTGATCTGTCTGTGAGCAGGAAAAAAATAGCATCATCTCATCCACACAGATAATTCTTAGAGAGAAGCTATCACATGAGGTGATTTCTATGCAAAGGAACAGGAAGAGAGAAATGCACTTGCCCCTTAAAAAGAGCAGGTCCAAGTCCCTCCCAGATGGCGTGTTAGAGGGCACCTCGGGGAGGAAGAACGTGCAAGCCGTGAAGAGCCTCTGGGATCAGTCTCCAGGCCTGAATACTCTTGGGGAGCTCTGCAACAGCCCCACCTCAGGTCCCCTGTCGTAGCTTGTGTTTGCCAGGTATCTGGGCTGGTGGTCAAGACAGCTTTAGCTCCCCTCCTGCAAGATGCATCACCTCCCTGGGGCTCAGTTTGCTCCCTGAGAAGGTGGTTGGTATAACTGATCAGGAATATTAAGGTTGAACAAACTCTGAAACTAGAAACAGGAAGAGGAGTCACACAAGGGCAAGCTCATTTTTGGCCAGAGGGGAGTAATACATGAAAGAAATGCAGCATCTTCCCAGAAAAAAAGTAGTAGAAAAGGAGAATGTTAGTTTCTAAGCCGGGAAGCTGCGTCTGTCTTTGGACTGTTCTCCCACTGAGCCAAAGCCCGCGCTCGACCCAGAGTTGTTCTCCTTGCTCAGTGCCTGCATCCTTCCTGGCCTGTCATCCCCCAGGACTTATCCAGCTCCCACACAGCCACTTGGTCTCCTAGATCGTCTGTCCTCGCTATTCTGAGCAGCACATGCACCAGCAGCACTGAGAAAGGCTATATAAATAGCCATGTTGGCAGTGTGGACAGTAGGAGGTCAAACACGACATTGGGTGTCTATAAACATACACCCAGCCAGACACCCAGCGGCTCCGTCGAGGTCGTCTAGCTTCTAACATCTCTGCAGAGGCAGATTCCGACTGCTCAAGGAACTCCGTTGACCTTGGATGCAAGCAAATTAAAACCAAATGCTCCCATTGGACCCCAGAGCACTACAGAAGAGCATCCAGTAGCCTCAGTCTCCAGAGGAACCATGAACCGGTAGTGACCTATGAATAGATTTGGTTTTTCTGGCTTGAAAACCAAAGCCTTTGCAATGTAAAACAAGAATGTTGACCACATCGGACTCAAAGGCAAACCCCTTGTATCTCACTCTCTTCCTCTATGTGTGTTTTTCCCTTGTCCCTCGATACAACCACAGGCAATCTTGTGGCTTTTTTGATCACTCCTGTATAATACAAAGGCACACAATCACTTTAAATAGCAAAATAAGTTTTTGTTAAGAAATTAGAATGTCCAGTGTTTTGTAACAGTGTTTGGCAGCCTTCCAGCGCTATGACAAAATACCTGAGGTAATCAGTTTATAAGAGGAAAGGTTCATTTTGGCTCACAGTTTCGGAGTTCTAGTCCATGGTTGGTTGGCCCTGTTGCTTTGGTGTGGTGAGGCAGCACATTGTGGCAGGAGCAGAACTGCTCATCTCATTATCAGGAAGCGAAAGAGAAGAAAAGGAAGGGGCTGGGGTCTCAAAGTTCCCTTAAAGGGCATGTCCCCAGCGACCTAGGAAACTTCCACTGTGCCCCACCTGTTAAAAGTTCCATGACCTCCCAGTAGAGCCAGCCTAGGGACCGAGTCTTTGACGTGTCAGCCTTTTGGGGACACTTAGGATCGAAACTAGCTGGGCATGGTGGCACACACCTGTAATCTCAGCTCTCTGGGAGGCTGAGGCAAGAGGGTCACAAGTTCAAGCCCAGCCTGGGAAGTTTAATGACATTAATTAATGAGACCTTTCTCAAAATAAAAAGTAAAACTGAGTCTGGAGATGTAGTTCAGCATAAAAGCCCTAGATTCATTCCCCAGTACTGCAAAGAAATAAAAAGATCCAAACCACAGCAGCGCTCCCAACCGACTCCACCTCTCTTCCAGCTCTCCTGACTTCGGGGGCATCTGTCAGGCTTTCCAGGCAACCTTGATGAGGGGCTCAGTCGGCAGCTTTTCCCACACCCTGTGGGTAGTGGAGAGCTCACAGCACACCTCTCTCAAGGACTTTTCTAAGTGCTCTCTTGGTTTTCACCTTTCTAAACATGAGATACACTGACTGTGAGTGAGAGGTTTCAGAGTCATCTAACCAAAAGATTTTTTTAATTGTAATAAAATTCACGTAACATCAAATATACCATCATTTTCAATGTGCAGTTCAGTAGTGCTAAGAGTAGTCACTGTGTTGTGTAACAATCTCCAGAACTCTTCTCATCGTGCAAAACTGAAATTGTACCCATTACACAACAGTCCCCCACATCCGCTTCCCCAGCCTCTGGCTACCGTCATTCTCCTCCTGCTTGGTGTGGCCACTCTAGAACCATGCTATAAGTGGAATCAAAGTAGTTGTTTTTTGGTGACAAATCAGGTTTTAATATCCAAAGCAGGACACTATCACGAGTAAAAAGGGATTGATTATTATGCTATGAGGTCAGAAAAACCAGGGCTGTTGCAGACAAATAAAGGTGCACAGTGACCTCTCTAACCAGTGAGGTGATGTCGCTTGCTAGTCTTGCCCCTGCTTTTTGCCTCTGCTACTGCACGGCTTGCTCACAGCTCGACAGTGGCACGGCTCATCCTGAGGTCTCAGCTATGACTTTCGTCTTCCTCTCCTTGGCTCTTTTGACACAACGGCAAAGTAACCCACAGACAGCATAATCCATGACAAGTCTGCTTGGGATCAGTGATGGGGACATTCCCAAGAGCCCCGCCTGGTGAAACAGTAGACCACCCACCCTCCTGATTCTTTTTCTCTGGCATTTCCAGTGAGGGTTCCTGGGGGCTGCGTGGGGTTTGGACAACTCTCCACCAGGCCTATGACCATTCTGGAAGACGCATACTAGCATCCAACCAGCCCAGGGGTCCCTGCACCCCGGGCGTGCTTCGCTTCCTGGTGATGGTGTTTCTGTTTGGCCTTTCCAGGGGAGGGCAGAACACAGAGAGGCTCTGGACTCCTGCCTGTCACACTTGACTGCCACCAGGCGCTAGCGCTGCCTCTAGTGAGCATCAGAAGTCACGGCTGAGTGAATGTCCTGTGTGCACATGCATTTATTTTTAAGTACATAATTGAGTTTATGTTTGAAGTTTGAAAACCCCTTAAAAAATTGGTCACTGACCCAGATTTCTCACCTGGGTCCCTTGGCAGCAGGGCAGAACAGCACCTGAGGTCCCCTCTCTGGCTGTCCTGATGCCGAGGGTTGGGGGAAACAAGTTGCCATGCCCAGACGACCGCACAGCGGGTGGGAGAGGGGACCAGAACCATGTGACAAGGTGGTGAAGCTTCTGTGGAAAGTGTACTACTGTGATGTAGGGGCTTCTCTTTCATGACTGCCAGCTTCTTGTAAGCTTTGTTGAGTTTTCACCAAAGACCAGCACTGACCCACAGTTAGTGCAGACTAGGATTAATTAACCAAGAAAGCAGGGGCCACAAAGCACTCCTTGTCACTCCTCTTTTCTCCCCAACCCCCAAAGCCCTAGGTTTGGGGTTTTCTCGCTCTCTGGGTCTGCCTATTGTGGAGACTGTCAGTGGAATCATACGCTATGCAGCCTTTTGTGTCTAGTTTCTTTCACTTAGAACAATGTTTTCAAGGCCCAGAATAATCTATTTTCTAGCATGGATCAGGAGTCTATTCCTTTCTATTTCTTTTTTTTTTAGCAGTTCTCAGGATTGAACCCAGGGGTCCTCTACCACTGAACTCTATTCCCAACCCTTTTTTCCTTTTCATTTTGAGACAGGGTCACACTAAGTTGTCCAGGCTACCCTTGAACTTGAGAGCCTCCTGCCTCAGCCTCTTGAGTATCAGGGATTATAAATGTGGAAGTCTGTTCCTTTTTATGCCAGAATAACATTCCACTGTCCTCTGGTGGTTACATCAGCATTTTCTGCACCAATATAGTGCACACGTACTCACACACGCACACAGTTGGTGCCCTAGACCTTTACACGTGCCGTAGTCCCTCGTAGAGCTGCAGAGGATTGCACTTGGTGTCTTTCGGATGTTGACACTTTCGGTGTTCGGATGTTGTCACTTTAACGGGCCCCTCTTGGACCACCTCATAAGCCTAACCCTGTCCTCCTTAGCTGTGTTATGTAGGTCTCCAACCTGTGCCCTTTGTCTTACTCTACCATGTGGCCTTCTTATTTATCACGTGTTTACCTCGCCCCTTGTGAGAATGGACAGGGCGCTCTTTCACTCCTGCACCCTCAGTGCCCAGCACAGCGTCCAACACATGGTAGATTCTCAGGAGTTGTTGAGTGGATAAAAGTGGTCCAAGCAGATTGTCACGAGCTTGTGTGTACGTATGTGTGTGGTGGCGATTTATGTGTAGATAGGCTAATTCACAGAATGAAGAGTTTTCGAGCCCTCCCTCCATTTGTAAAGGAAAGGAAGCAAGGAGGGAGGTCCTCTAGCTTTCTACAGCTTAGATTTCATAATGAAAAGCATAAAAATTGCTCCCATCTGGGTTCCGCTTTGTCCGTTGGACCAAAAAGAAGCTAAGAACTATTAGTAATCAGACGTCAAGAGCGTGCAGCTTGCAGTCTGGACTGCGGAACACAGTGGTTCATCTAGACTCGCTTCTTTTCTTCCCTACAAGCAGGAAGTGTTAGGCTGGGAATCCCGGCTTGTTGAATTCAGTAACCGCTTTGTCTTAGGCTATCTTAGCTGCTGCTGAACCCCGCAATACCCAGGAGCTCGGGGTGGTGCTTAAGGAGCGTGATTCACAGGGGAAACCCGAGCTGGCTTGACCTTCCTGAAAACTGTTAAGCTTGCTTAACACCAGCAGGGCCAGAATGGGTTGTACCTAGCTTTGCCCGCTGCCTTGGGGCTCTGGCAGCTCCTGGCGGTGGAGCCAGAGGACTGGGTTGTCGCTGCAGCCTGTCCCCATTCATTCCTGGAGAAGGGCCTGGAGCGGGAAGAGCTATGATTCGCTCTTGGTGGGGACCAGGGTTCCAGCAGGAGACCAGAGCTCCTGCGGTTGTAAGTGTCCCCAGCTCTCTGTGGACAGAGCTGAGCTCGGACAGCACTCCGGGTGGATCAGGAGGGCCGTGCGTCCACATCCTCCCTCCTTGGGTTGGCCCTCATGTCACCTCTCCATGGCTGTGTCCCCACAGCTTAGAAATGCATCTTTACCAAAGCATCATGTTTCTGTCACGGGAAGTCCCTCACATGGTGGTAGGAGCCTGAATTTGAGCCAAAGATGAGGGTCAGATACCCACCCCATTTCTTCTACGAGACCTTGAGAAAGTGACTTGACCTCTCAGGATCCTGGTTGCCATGGTACCTGCATCATAACGTTCTCCACTCATCCGTGCAGTGGCGAATAAGTGCCAGAGGCTCAGTCAGGTCTGTTCTAGGGCAGCCTGCAGGGCCCAGCAACCAGCCGGCCACCGGCCGCCAGCTTGAGCAGCAGCAGCCAAGCCCTGGCCCTGGCCCTGGCCCGCCACCCACCACCCGCTGCCCGCCGCCCGCTGCCCGCTGCTTACCGGCCACTGCGTACCAGCCGCGCTCCTTGGCACACTGTGCTGCCAGGGGCGCTGGGAGCTCACACTGGACCTCAGCAGCACACGTGCGGGCGCTTCCCCAGGAGGGCGAGTCCTCAAAGCGCTAGGGGTTTGAACCTGCAAACTGCTATTACTAAGCTACTCCCGAGCACCCCACTCTCTCTCCCTCCCTCCCTCCCTCCTTCTTTCCTTCCTGCGCTTTACACAGATGTGTGTGCTCCTGTGTAGCTGGTTGCCTGTCCAGTCTTCGCTTTGAGTCAGGTGACCTCCCTGGGGGGCGGCGCGGATGTTTCTGGGATGCCACATTTCTGGACACAGCTACCAGGCATGACGCCTCTCCCGCAAAATAGAAAAATACTGCTTTCCCTCTTATAGGCTGTTCTCCAGAGCAGTCAGACCCTGCTTTAAAAAACACTCCTACAGTAGTTCCAGCACTCTGGAAGGCTGAGGCAGGAAGATCACAAGTTCAAGCCCAGCCTGGGCCTGTCTCAAAAAATAAAGGCCTGGGATGAAACCCAGTGTGAAGGCCTTGGGTTCAGTCCCCAGTGCCACACACACACACACGAAACAAAAAACACTTCACAACAATCTGAAAATACATGAAATGGCCCATCATGATTTTCAGTCTTCTTTCCGCATGAACCAAGTACTTCTCAGGCTCATTAATTCCTCTTTGAACAACGCCACTAGGGTGAGTTTGGAAGGATGGACGGGGCACAGGGGAATTAAGCCCCGCATCACTGGGCGCAGTACTCACTGCTGGGAAGGCAAAGCTAGACCTTGCAGCCCTCCTGGCATCCGGACTCGGGCCCATCCATCCCCGCTGGTGGCAGTCTGAGGAGGAAGAAATTACCCAGGAGGCAGAGGAAAGGAAAGGAAAAGCATCAGTGACTTCCTTCCAAGTGTGTACACTTGCCAAAGCTTTATGGTGAAACTTTTCTTTAAGAAAAGTCAAAGTCCACATGAGAAAATAATAGAGAGAGAGACTGTCTTGGGGGGGGAATAAAAGAAATCAAGTCCAGTGGGGAAAATGAAGTGGCCTTCTCTCTGCAGGCCTGTTAAGGACTCGTTAACCTCTTTCTCCCTTCCCTTCCTAATGACTCTTAAGCCAAAGGGGGCTGAAAGGTTTTTGATGGGTTAAAAAGACGCCGTCCATTAAAGGGTCAAGGCCTGGGCATCTGTCACCGAATTAAACAAACCAGTTTAGAGCATGTGTCGTCTGTCAGGGAAGAGAAGGCAGCTGGCAGGAGAAGCATCTTGATTCCATTAGGTCTGCTGTGGACATAATTGCCATTGTTTGGTTTGCCGGGTGTCTGAGAGTCTCTGTGAGAAAATCGAGGCCAGGGAGCCCTCTTGCTGCACGGGTGACACGCGGCTCATTCCCTGTGAGTAGGGTTCGCGCGTTCTGGAGGGCCCGCTCTGCTGTGGTCACCACTGAGTCACCGTGCGGTAGAGTACTTGCCTCTCGGGGTGAATGTTTGGAGATTAGAAGCCATAGCAGGAAAATGTTCAAAATGGATTCTCGTAAAAATCGCAGCGGATGGAGGAATTGGCTGGTTAGGACTGGGAAGGAATAAGCCCAAAGAGAATGCGGCGGACCCGGCACAAATGGAATGGACGAGCACCCCTGCTCAGGCTTATGCGTTTCGGACAGAAAACACTGTTTTACAGTGCTCATGACACCACGGTGATCACCTCTGAGAGAGCATTGTACAGCCTGGACATTGGGACGATAGCTACTCAGAGTATGCAGGACTTCTTTACATCAAGAATAATACTGGCCACGTAAGCAATGCAGGAACACAGACAATAGTTACTAGTATTAACTGAGGGCTAGCTGTGTGCCAGCAACCATCTTAAGCACTTCATATATATTGATTCATTAACACAGCAACGCTATGAGAAAAGTGGTGTTGTTATGAGTAGTATTTCAAAGATGAAAACAATGTAGCATGCCATCAACCGATAAATGGATAAAGAAAATATGTTGTTTACATACAGTGGAGTACTACACTGCCATAAAGAAGGATAAGCTTGAGTCATTTGTAGGAAAATGGATGCACCATGAGACTGTAAATTCAAGTGAAGTAAATCAGACACACAAGCTTAAATAGGACGTAGGGGGATAGATCTTTCTCGAAAGGGAAGGGGACCAAGAGCTGGAAAGAGGGGGAAGGAATGGGAGCGTAAGGGAATGAAAAAAGGAATGAAGGTGTGTTATGTACATGTACTACACACCAGGAATGTAAACATTATGCACTGCACATATGTACTAATAAAAATTTTTTAAAATTATCCATAGCAAAAAAAGGAAAAAGTGTGACATAAAGCAATTAAAGTACCACAGACACACAGCCAGTAAGTGGCAGACTGCCTGACTTTGAAAACCATACTCTTAATCAGCAGTACCCTGTGTTGTTGCCCATAAGTAAGAAGTGTTTAAGATGAGCCACTTTATTCTTAAGCTCCAGCGAGTGGCCTTGTGACTTTCTCTGTGTTTCAGTGCTGGCTCTGACCTTGTGTAGAATGTAGGAATGCCACGCATCCCTGTGTTTTGGAGCAGGAGGCTAAGATGCAGAGGGCCTTGGTCCTCAAGCCAAGGTTCTAGAAATGAACCAAAAACATCAAGAATAAGGGACAGTCACGAGTATTGATTATTGAGATGAAACCATGAGGCCTATCTTGGTAAGATGACACGGTGCCTCTGCAGAGTTTTTAAAGCCTGAACAGAAAACTTTTTAAAAAAATGTTAAGCACGTAAAGCTGACCGTTTGCAGCTCCATTGTGGAGCTAATCACCGTGGCATGCACACGGGCTACTTCTCAGCTTGAGCGCCTTACGAGTCTGGTGTCCCTGGTATACATGAGGGATTGGCTCTAGAGCCTTCTGCACACACCAAGCTCCAAGGATGCTCAAGTCCTGATGGGAAATGGTGCGGCATTTGCATGTGAACTAGGCACATCCTGCCATATACTTTAAATTCTCTACTTACAATACCTACTTACTACCATGTAAATAGCTATTATACTGTGTTCTTCGGGAAATTATGACAAGAAAAAATTATGTGCTCAGAACAGAAATGGTTGTTTGAGGTATTCTCCATCCCTGGTTGGCTAAGTCAGCGGACGCAGAGCCCACAGATGCAGAAGGCCGACTTAGGAACCCGCGTAAGCATCATGTCTTCCTCGGCCTGGAAGCAGGAGCCAGGGCAAAGCAGGCACCCACTACACCAATAGCAGGAAAGAGAATGGGGATCGGATGTTGCCTAACACCCAGGAATTTGGCTTCCCTTTTCTTTATGAATAAAGTAAATACATCGAATGCCTTGGAAAGGATAGAAAACTGATGGGTGGTTTCATCCACCGCCTCATTTGCTTTCGCAAACTGCTTCTGTTGTCCCCAAGAACTGGCCCCACAGCCGACCTTCACAGGGAGCACGTGACAAGATCCCTGCTTGCAGGCTTGGCGTCCTCTGTGGCACCTCACATTTTAAACTCCAGCCATTCTGGGTTCAGCCACTTCCTCCTTTTGTCCTGCAGATGAGTAGCAACTCCATTTTATTTGCTGAATGTGTAAATAACCTAGAGATTCATGAGTGGCCGTCTGCTTCTAGAAAACGCAAAGGCAGAAACGAAATAAGGAAGTGGATTTTTACAGTGCATGCTTCATTCTGAGCCTGGAGGTTTTTTCCTGTCCTAATTCTCATCGAGAACTGCTTGCTGGTGTTCGGAAAGCGCTCAGCATTGCTTAGACTGCGAGAGCCTGTCTGATCTCTGAGGAAGCCAGAGTTTGCAACTCCTTTGTTTTCATTCATTGCCAGAGCTTCATGGCGTGTTAGAAGGAGGCAAAGGGGCCGGTGAGATGGCTCAGCGGCATAAGCGCCTGCCTGGCAAGCGCGAGGGCCCGAGTTCGACTCCCGGAACCCACATACGAAAAAAAGGGCCGGTGATATTGCTCAGCGGCACGGGGCGCCTGCTGGTGCACGAGGTCCTGAGGTCGAACCCCGGTACCCACAAAAAAAGAAAAAAAAAAAAAAAAAAAAAAAGAAGGAGGCAAGGACAAGAAGTCACAAGGTGTGGGTCCTGACTGACATCAGCTACTAACCCAGCCTCTGCCAGTCCCTCAACCCCTGTGCACTGGGCTGCTTTCTCTGGGAAAGGAGGAGGTGGACCAGATGGCTGCTAGGGATCTGAATAATGACCCCTCTGGATGAAGCAGGAAGTTGCTCATAGGGAGGACATTAAGAGGCTTGGTGACTCAGCCTCAGGGACCAGAGGAAGACAAACTCCCTGAAGTCCTGGTCAAGAATCAGAGCTGCCAGACCAAGCTTCCTCTCAAGCCTTTATTTCCGTATCATCTTGTAAACTGGCCACCTCTCCACTCGCCCAAGAGCTCAGAAAGCCCTAGCTGGAGGGGAAGTCCAGTGGAGCCAGGGCGCCTGCTCTGCTCCAGCTTCAGCCACGTACAGGATGTGGAGTCCAGCGGACAGGATGAGAGGAGCCAGCCTCAGGCCCTTGCTCATGAAGGAGTCACACTGGACACTCAAAGGCAGTGTTTCTTAGCCACTCTGCTTTGCTCTTTGTGGATAAATGTTCCTTATCTTCTGTTTTATACATGGGGATGCTGAGAACCAGAATGGGAGAATGGAGGACGAGGGACCACAGTGGGAATCACATTGCTGTTCAGAAATTAGAACCCGTGTCTGGACCAGCCAGGTTCCCAGTGATGGTGACGTACTCCGTCTCAGTGAAACCATGTCCTGATAAGTTTCCTCTAAGTTTTTATTTCCTGTGCAAGCGCACATCAGACTGCTTTGTTGACATGGTGGTATTGCTTTGTTTTTGTCTTTTTTTTCAAATAATGGGAGTGGAACCTAGGATCCCGCACATGCTAGGCAAGTACCCCACCACCGTGCTACATCTCCAGCCCTTTTTATTTTGAGACAAGATCTCACCAAATTGCCCAACCTGAGTGCAAACTTGTAATCTCCCTGCCTCAGCCTCCCAAGTAGCTGCGATTACAGGCGTGCACCACTGTGCCCAGGTCAGGCTGTTCTTAACTGTGATTATTTTTGTTTCTAAGTCCTTGGCCAAAAGCTACTGAGCACTGAGGTGAATGCTTTGTAGAAAACTGGAGCTAGTTCTCCAAGAAAAGAAAGCAACTCTTATTATTATTTACAGTCTAAAAAGAAAGCAGGGCCATTGTGGAGGGCTAGAAAAATTTGGTTTTCCACTTCCTACCTATAGTCACACTGGTGCTCATTTGTGAAAATCATTCACTTGTAAAGTTAGCCACCCATTAATAAGTAAGAGCTGCTCCCACTAATTGGCGGACTCGTGGGGAAAGCGGCATAGTTAGAGGTTGGAGTAATGGACCAGGTGCCCTCGGCTTCTATTTCTGGTTCCCTCACTAACTTGCTGTGTGGCCCTCGGTGGTTTCCCCTCGTTTCGCTGGGCCTCGCTTTCCCCAGGAAAATTTCCCACTCTTTCTGTGTGGGGAATGTGAGATGATCAAAGAAGCAGTGTTTGCAGGGCTTCTTAAAGATGCCTAGATGCTGTTTTAATAGGTATTAATTAATAAATCCTTTGATTATTGATAGAACTACAGAGTTGAGCTTTTAATTAGCTCGGGGTTATTGGCCCGTAGGAATTACACAGAGGCCTAAGGGACCTGGCCAAGTCTTGTGATGATCACTGGGAGTGTCTGATGTGTCTTTGTGTGGAGTCGCAGTGCACAAAGATGTCTCTCCTTGGTGGCGGGGATCCGATGGCTGCCCTGACAGCCAGTCCGGGAGGGAGACCCCCTGGAGCGGCACGGACAATGCGGGGCTGCTGGGAAACCATCAGTCAGAGCCCACCTTTCCCTGTTGAGGAGAGCAGGCGGGATCAAGAGCTGCTATTTGTTGTTTCCTTATTGTTTTTGTTTTGCCAGCCTCGGGGCAGAGTGTTCAGAGCCCTAAGCTGTGGGGTACAGGGGTGCAGGAGCACAAATGCCCCAAACCCTACAAAGATAGTGCAGTGCCATTACAGCAAGCGACATGGCGGCCAAACCCAGCTGTTCCTGCCCTCTCTGTCCCTGCTGCCTTCACGGTCCTGCTCCTTGGGTGCCCAGCCCAGCCCCCCACTCTCCACTCAGTGAGGAGGGAAGGATCATCAGCCAGTGTTCCCACGTGTGCATGTCTTCCTCGGTCCCTATCCCTGCGCAGCAATCCGATCCTGGAGAACTACTCATTCGCCTTGCTCCCACTTTCCCTTCCCAGCGTTTCAGATGAAAAATAAAAAACAACAAAATTTGTGCTTAGAGCAGACTTCGAGGGGAACCCATTGTTCTGCACCCTGTTATAAAATGTCCACAGGCAGGACATCATCTCGAGGCCACGCCTGGGAGCCAGGGCTCCAGGGTTCACCGCGGAGAACAGCAGCCAGCAGCGGAAGCCTTCCCACGGGCAGCCACAGTGGCCGCAGAGCAAAGCCCACAGCAGCCCGGATGGTTTTGTTTGGGTCCTTTGGCAGACTCGCGGCTCTCCACGCCGAGCAGCATCAGGGACCACTTAGAGCGGAGGCTTGGTTTGTGTTTTATTTCATAAGGAGGGCGGGGGAGCAGGAGTTGCCAGGGAACCAACCCTCCGAGCTTTGTGCTAAGTGGTTCTTTATCAGGCGGAGAGAAGGCTTCAAATCAAAAGCACGAAGAGGGGTTTTTCTCACACATGCTTATCCCAGGTGTGGCTCCCTTTCCTCCTTTTGGGGGGCTGGAGAGACCAACCTCCTTGGGTCTGCCCATCAGACACAGAGTGGGCCCTTTACCCCGTGCTGCCAAGCCCATCCAGCGCCAAGCCAGGACTAACCACGTCGTTAGCAGGGCCGATGCAAAATGGCATGGGGCCCCTTGATGAAAACATATTCAAATATCAAGATAGTAACAGCAGAGCTTTTGGTCACACACCCAAGAAGCCAGTCCTGTCCAAGGCCCCACCTTGCCTGGTCAAGGAGGGGGAGAAAGAGAGTGAGGATGGTAAATCTTTAGAATTACTCTAATGTTGCCAGCCAGTAGTTTTATTTTTCTAACCCCCAAGTTAGGAAATTTAAAAATTATTCTGTTTGCTCTGCAGCAACTTTTATTGGCCAAGATTTGGGAGAAGTAAGAACAATGAAGAATCCTAGAAGATCTGAGTTTGCTGAGCGCTTACTTTGTGCCAGGAATAGGTGAAGGATCTGCTACTACCAAGCTCTACCTTAGAGGGGCCCTTATTGCCCTTTTATAGATGGGGGGAATTGAAGCCAAAGGGAAAGCTGTACCTTGCCTGAGGTCCAGCAATTTGGACGTTTGGGAGCCTGGATTCAAACAGATGCAGTCAGATCCCAAAGCCTTGGCACCTGGCCGTGTGGCTGTACATACTACCTGCAGGTTATGAGGTCGAGTCATGGAAGCTATCAGATCTGGTGTTTTTATGGCTGTGGTGACGGTCAGGTGAAATCCATAAATACCTGACCCCCAGGGAGCAGAGAGGAGCATTGAATGTTTTCACAGAGATTCAAAGTAGCAGAGCATCCCCCACCATGGAAGCTTGAGGTGCAGAGTTATGCATTTAAGTAGTAAAGGTCCTATGGAGGAGGAGGCAGCGGTGGCAGTGGCGTGGACACAAAGCTGTCTGAGCCAGTGCAGGGCTTTAGATCAAGGACTTGCTGTCCTTGAACTTCAGAAAGAAGCACAGCTTCCTTGAGCTCCAGAGTGAGACATACTCCAGCCGTGCACAAAAGAAGTAGCTGTGTAACAATAGACAGTAGATGCCCTCCTTCCTATTACTTATGCAAACAAAAGGACTTTGAAATTCCAGTGAAGATAAGAGAATGCAGCCCTTCTAGAAACCGGTTTTATTCCAGCCCAGTTTTACTTGGGCAACAAATCCATTGGCCAAGCCTTGACAAGCAGCACCCTGGGCCTGGGGAAGGGGTTGATGGGACGCAGGGAACTGATCCTCACGTCTTCAAGGCGGAGGGAACACCCACAGGTCAGAGAGGACCAGGAGAAGAATGGGACTCTGAAAAGCATATCTGCAACTCAGTGGGGCAGAGAAAGGGGGATCCCTGGGAGAAATCACCATGGGTGGGGGAGACAAGAATAGGATTCCTGTTCTGCCTTGTTTCAGCAAAATGAACCCACATTCAGGGTGTGTGGAACGGGGTACTCTATCTATCAATGGAAACATGGTCACATGTGCATATAATGCTACCCTCCTGTGACTCTTCCAGAGAGTTAAGTAACTTCATTTTCATGCAGCCAAATGAGCCCCATCCCTACAGCAATGGGATGCAGCCCTGACTGTTTCCCAGCCCTTACTCTTTCCCAGTCAGATTCTCAGCTTAGGGGCTCCCTGGTCCTTCTGTTGCTGGGAGGATCCCAGCCCTGGCCGCAGCGTCTTCCCGCGCAGGGCGCTGGCTTCTCTTTGTGCTGCAGGGAGAATGGTCCTGACAGGCTCACATTGTGATCCTGAGCCGCCTGCCTGCCCCAGACTGAGGTCCCGGCAGCCTCCGCCCTCCAGAGCTGCAGAGGCGCTTGCACATTAGCAGGCAGGAAGTGGAGTCCCGCTGGGAGGCTGGGAATTTGAAGCCTTCCCACTTCAGCACTGGAGGGGAGGAAGCACAGGCGAGGCGCCACCGCTCCCTTCCGAGCTCCCTGCTCGGTTCCCTCTCCCTGTCCCTTCCTCCTCACAGCCCGCTCCCTGCCCTCCCCCTCCTTGGAGGGAAAAGTCTGCGGAGCCGGGAACTGTCTTGGAGAAGCCAACAAAGGCAAACCAAAGAGGAGCAACTCGGGAAGAACTTGTTCTGCTCCATTAAGAAACCTGCAGGAGAATCCACACCCACGGTGCCTGGTTTTGAGCCGAGGCTGCTCTGAGGTGTGTGTACATGTGCGTGTGTGTGTGTGTGTGTGTGTGTGTCAACGCAAGGCGAGGAGGCACAAGCAACTGTACAGTCTGTTCTGATAAGGAAACTGCCAGCTGTCGAAAGTTAACCAGGAACGAAGGGACAACGGCCAGCGAAGCCACCACTCCTGAGCTTAAACTGCACTGTTTTCTGTCCAGATATTCCAATGGAGACAGCTGGAAAACCTGTATTTCAGAGAGAAGAAGTTTTCCGTGGAAGTTCATGACCCCCGCAGGTGAGTGTGAGAAGTCCTTCTCTTCGGAGAGTGCTGGGGGATTATTTGTAATCTGGTGTTTGTGCTGTCAGTGTTCATGTTGGGTTTGGGGGGAAAGGATGGGGAATCATAGGAAAGAGTTCAAATCAGACAGAAAAGGTTTGTTTTGTATGTATGTGTTGGTGCATGCCACAAGTCCGGCTGTGTGTGTGTGTGTGTGTGTGTGTGTGTTGTGTGCCCTGGAGCACTGGAGGAAAACTTTGTGGCACTTTGTAACAAATGGCAGGTTAAATTGGGCAGTGGCCTCGTCCCTTTAGGAAGTTTTCCCAGAGAGAAGGGTGAAGACTTTCTTGTCAGAGCCCCTGAGAGTCTCAGGCAGGATAGTCACACCAAGAAGAATCTGTCACCGGGCCGGTGAGACGGCTCAGCGGCTTAAGCGCCTGCCCGGCAAGCTCAAGGGCCCGAGTTCGACTCCCGGAACCCACATACGAAAAAGGGGCCGGTGATATCGCTCAGTGGCACGGGCACCTGCTGGCGCGCGAGGTCCTGAGGTCGACCCCCCGGTACCCACCAAAAAAAAAAAAAAAAAAGAATCTGTCACCAAAGCAGTTGTGCCCTACTATTTTGCTCCAGGAGCTGGGGTCTTAGGGTGTTAGCACTGGGAGTGGATGTAAAAGAAATACAATCAGTTTCCCCTCCCCCCACATTGTACCCCAGAGAGCACGGGGTAAAACGCCACACTCTCAATCAGATGCCAGGCAACAGGGCCACGGGCCAGCGCTGAGGGGTCTGCAGCCCCTGCCCTCTGCCTCTCCTCTTTGCTGCCATCCTCGCCCTAAAGTTGTGGCTGCCTGGAAGCAGCCCATTCCCCTGACCCAGGCCTGACACCTAAGAGGGAATCACTTGCCTTAGGCCTGAAAACAGGTTGACAATACCACAGCAGCCCTGGGAAGACAGCAAAAGACCAGAGGCTGTGAGGAGCCCCAGTGGGCTTAGGTGCCCCTGACACCCTGCCCTGGGCTTGGGAGGAAGTTGGCACCAAGCAACTTCTGAGCAGAGGTGACTGGTGCCTCCCAGGAGCTCTGACACCAGTGAGAAGCCGAGGCTCGAGCATAGCCTCCTCCCTGCACCCCCAGATAACCCTGGGGCAGAGGTGCTCTGCCCTGTGCCCATAATCTGCAGGGAAACAGCCTCTCCCGGATCCGAGAGCCCATCCCTGACGCTCTGGAGCTTCGCGTCTGTCTGTGCAGTCAGGCGCAGAGGGTAGCATTAAGCAGAGGGATCGCTTGTCCAGTGGTGCTCAGGGTCTGAGCCCAGCCTCTGCAGAGCGCTTGGGGATCCATCTGCAGAGGCCACAGAGGGAGGGCTGGATGCCAGTAATAACAGGCCAGCCAAGGAGCCGCTGTTATTTTTCCAGGTGAGCTCTGCGGGACAGACTTAAGGCAGATGAGAGGAGGGACTTCCACGTAGAAAGAGTGAAATGCATTCTGGCCCAGTGGGTCAGATGCAGAAGGGGACGCTTGATAGAGTAAAAACTAAGTAAAACTTGGATCGTCAAAGGAGCCGAGCACAGGGAACAGACTCAGTGCCTCTGCGGTCTGTCGGGAACTCCGCTACTCAGGCACCTTGGACAAATCCATCAAACGTGCGTGTGGTGTGTGCGTGCGCGTGTGTGGGCCGTGCGTTCGCTCTGCATCCATCATCCTATCAGTGATGCAATACTAAATTCCCTTCGTTTTCCCAAGGTCTAGAGATACAGGAAAGGGTCCGACCCTCACCTCGTGGTACCCTTACGTGGGCTTTTATCTTAATAAACAAAAGGGCTCGCTCGCGTATGTTTTGAAAAACTTCTGTATTCAAGCTGCGGCAGACATGATAGGGTACAGAAGGAAGGCTGAGGCGGGTCCTCTTCCTTAAAGCACTTCTCACAGAGCTGGGGAGACCAGCAGAAGCAGGAACTGACCCCTAGGGAGTCTCGCATGTGTAGTCAGCGTTCTGAACTCATTCTCTCACCGGGTCCTCACTGTGTCCCAGCAAATAGGGTCATTCCTGTTCTACATGTGGGACACTGAGGCACAGAAGTGAAGGGACCTACTGTAGGTTACAGAGCTAGTATGTGGTACAGACAGGATTAGAACCCAGGAAGCCCAAGGCCAGAGCTCACACACTGTCCTGCTACCCTGTGCACAGGGAGGGTATACCAGGTGTACCAGGTGTCTTCCCAGCAGCTGTAGGGTGTACCAGGTGCCCAAGGGCACAGACTGACATGGACACCAAAGCCCGCCTGGTCAGGAGAGGCCTCATGGGCAGGGGCCGTCTGAGCCGAGACTCAAAGGGTACCTTGGGCACTCGGAGCCAAAGACATCAGGTGGGTGCGCCTTACCTGAAACAACCAGTGGAGAGAGGTGGAGCCCGCGCGTGGGCATAACCACAGCCCCTCCAGAAAGGGGCACCAAGGACACCATGTTGTCCTGGGGACGGGCAGGGAGGCAAGGAGAGAGCCCAGAGAGGTCAGAGGTGGAAGCCCACCATTGACTGCCACTGGAAAGACACCTTCCTGTCGCCCAAGGGGAGGGACTTGCTTCAGGTCAGCTGGTCAGGGGCAGAGCTGACCACTGCTAGGCCTTGTGACTCAGGGAGTTACCTTCTCATGGCCAGCTGATACATTTTAAGTTGGATGTGCCATCCTACTACTTGTTGCCTGCTTATTTGGAACACGGAATGTTTGCCTGACCCACAGTACCTTTCATGGTGTCCAGTATCAGCTGCTCCCCAGGCCAGGAAGGGAGTCACAGCCTAGTTATCAGGGCGGGGCAGGCCAGCTGCACTCAGGCAGTGACAACGACCTTGGCAGGAAGCTGTGGGGGCGCTCAGCACGAAGGGTGCTTTCTGAGAGGATCAAGACGGGTGTAATCCCAACCTTTCCCTCTTGTCCTTTCCCTGGAGGACACAGGATGTGCAGCGGACTTTGCCCTCTGTACAGCCTAACTCCACACCTGCCTTAGTTTTTGCTATTCTGTAGGTGTAGGGCACACTACTCCATTTCTAAGGCTCAGGCACAATAGAAAAATCGGTGGAGTGGGAAGGGCCTGAAGGGGGAGATGAGTAGAGGAGATAAACTAATAATGGGCCCAGCGAAAAGCATCTGATGCAGATGCTCATGGAAATAACTACCATCTCGGTCTCGCTCACTCGCCTTACCTGAAAAACAGAAGCCGTAGCCTCTGCAGCCAGCGCTGCCAGTGCAAAAAGATATTCAAGTCACCTTTCTTCTCTGTTTCAACTTTAAAAAAAGAAAAAAGAAAAAAAAAAAAAAAAAAAACACATTTACTCCTATGGGGAGCAACTGTCATGGAAGCCAGACGGAGCGTTCAGATCTCGGTTTCCTCTCAAACCCACAGGGACCCGCGGCGGGGCCCCGCCTTACTCCCTCTCTGCCTCCTTTTCAGTTATTTTCAACTGTGTGCTCTCTGATGCTCTGGCATTTTTTCCTTTAGTTTGAACCAAAGGGAGGAAAAACCTGCCTAGGATCAGGTTTCTAACCACCAAATTTGAATTCTCTTTAAAGATAATAGGTGTGACTTTAAGTTTTCTTCAAGGAAAAATTGGCTGTGAAAAAAAAAATGCTACTATTCATAAGTTCTGAAAACCCCACATTTCTTCCAAATTAGCTATCTTAACCTTGAGAACACACATTTTCCTTCTGACACACAGATCAGATGCCCCATCCCCACCCTGCTTCTCTCTCTCTCCCTCTCTCTCTCTCTCTTTCTCACCCTCCCTCCCTCTCTGACACACATGCAAACACATGTTCTCAAAATTCATTTGTTCTCATATTTAATCTGCCTGTCCTATAAAATATACTTCAGTAAGGACATAACCATGTAACTCTTGTTCCCCCAAACTCCATTAATGTGTGAATTCTGTTGAGATTGGGGCTTCCCTTTTCCTTTTCCAGCTCTGCTTCACTCTCCTCCATACACGTATTCTCCTTGTGGTCTTGCACGTTTTTATCCACAGGTTGGGTAGACTGGCTGGCTCCTTTCTCTCTGCCCCTCTCTCCCGATCCATCATAGCCTCCCTGCTGTCTGAACATATTTGAAATTGATAACCAGACCTTCCAAGGAATGTGGAGTTACAGTGATGTGGACAGTGGCCATGAGGCAAGAATGTGCTCATCTTCACCATAGATGGCGTTGCCTGGTTCAGAAAGAGCATTGTTGAAGGCTTTTCCGCTCTCTGAGGTTTGTCTTGGCTCGGTTCCAAGAGCTGAAGGTTGGAAAGGACCACCCAGTAACCTAGAGTGACCCGACTTATGAGGCAGAGGCTGAGCCAAATTCTGACCCCTGGGGGGTCAGCTTCTCTGTGCGCACACGTGGGTGGGTACCTGTGTGTACCCTTATGTTTGTGCGTGAGCTCATTTATCACCTTCATGCCAGTAGTGGACCCAGTGGGTTCTCAATAAAAGCTGTTGACTGGTAAATGGTTTCTCCCCTCATAAATGAGATTGAAACTTGCAGTTCTTGCTTTCCCAGGGCCTCAGTGACAAGGAGGACATTTGGGCATAGTGGCATCGCGGTGCACACGTGGTACGCGTGTCCAGCATTAATCAAGTCCATCTGGGCTATGGCTATTAGCCAACACCAGTTTTATCTGGACAGAAAGCAGAGCAAGGTAAGCAAGCAAGCCTTTCCCCGGGCTGGGAGCTGGCCTCGGGGCAGGAGTTTGGGGATGGGAACTGGATGGCTGGGGAGGTGCCGTGTCCTTGGCCCGAGACTCCCACAGGTGCAGACTTGCCTCTTCGGGCTGTGAGTGGGAGGAACAGGCCAGGTCTTTATGGGAGCACGTTCCTACAACTCGTCAGGGGCTCCAGCTGCCAATGCAGCCAGGTAGCGCCCTCCAGAGGGTGCTGAATGGGCTTGGGGACCTCAAGAGACTGCTGCGAGCAAGCAGCCCAACCCTCTGAGGTGTTTAAATAGTGGTATCTTGGTTCCTTTTTGGAAAAAAAATAGTAACTGTTCTCCACAGGTAGACACCACCTAACTGTTTAGGGTAATTGCTGTGGAAACCCTCCAGGCTTTTCTAACTGCCAACTTCATTTTTAAAAATGCAAAACTGGAAAAGTGAAAAGTAAAAAGAGAGCAGCAGCCCCATTTGCCTAAGGTAGACGTAGAGCCTGGGGCGCTGTAAACGTCCTCATCCAGGGAGGTTTCATGTGCCCCAGCCTGGACTCTGTGCTTTCCGGTGGGTGGGAGAATGACGTGGTATTGGTTCACACGCTTCTGCCCCTCTTCCTCCCTCCCCTCCGTCCCCCAGGCCACTCCCATTAGTAATGCTCAGGTGCAGGGCTCTGCCAAGGTGGCCCCAGCATCCTGCTAGCCTGGGTGGCTGTGGCGCAGAGCAGCACATGCCTTGGGCCCTGGGCCCTGGGCCAATGGGTCCCAGCACCATGAGGGGTCCTGTCCTGCTGGCTGTGTGAGTTCTGGGGAGGAGGAAGAGGGACCCGGCTCTCACGGGGCCCTTGAGAGCGCTTTCTCTTTTGCCTTATTTCCCTTTTCTGTCTGGTTTCTCATTCTCTGGAGGAGGGAGTTGGGGTCAAGTGGGAGGTAAGAGAAAGACAGTAAGAGAAGTCAGGAAGACTTGAAGCCACCCCTTCTGCCCAATTTCAGCTTTCAACCGGGGCCCATCTCCTGTGACACCACTCTGTCCTCTGGCAAGCATTGGCTTACTTTCCTCGGTCTTCTCCCTGACCCCCTTCTGGTCAGTTTCTGGTGTGACCGAGTGCACGGGGTAGTATTTTCGTGGCTGGGAATCGTGAGAGTGTTCCGCGGCCATCCTGGTGACGATGGGCCTTGGCACCAGTATCTGCAGCTCAGTTACATCAAAAGGAACTGGGTCAAAGGGATCTGACTCATGCTGCAGGCTGAGACAGGGGCAGTGCCAGCGCTTCACTCTCTGGTGGCGAGAGTTGGAGGTCAGCAGCCTCAAACATTGATTTCATCCTCTCTGCTGGGTGGTGAGGGTTGGTGATGGGTAGAGGTTTGGGCAATTCTCCTGAACCCTGCTGCCAATTCCCCCTCAGGGCAGACCCCCCATACACTAATACCACAGTCTGGAGAGGGAACCAGAAACAGCACATTTCCCAGAAGGACGGTGTCCCATTGGCTGTTTGAAGTCCCCCGGCCCGTGCTGGTTTCCTGCCTTGAGTTTCCCAGTTATCTCATGTGCCCTTTTCTCAGGTTCTCAGCTGCACTGTCAAAGATGGCCCTGCTGTGCACTCAGAAAACCTTGCTCAGGGCCGGTGAGATGGCTCAGCGGCATACGCGCCTGCCTGGCAAGCGCGAGGGCCTGAGTTCGACTCCCGGAACCCACATATGAAGAAAGGGCCGGTGATATCGCTTAGCGGCATGGGCACCTGCTGGCACGCAAGGTCCTGAGGTCGACCCCCGGTACCCACAAAAAAAAATAAATAAATAAAAAGAAAACCTTGCTCAGCAGGCTCCTATCCCAGCCATCAATACTGCAAGTGAACCTCAGAGAGAAATGATCCCAGGTCACTTATTAAGGAGAAGAGTCTTTTAAGAGCCAAATCCAAATGCCACAGCTCTAGAAGGATCTCTGCTGTCCCTCTCAGTAACCCTGGAGGATGAAAGAAAATGCCCACACTCCTGGGAGGAGAATTTTTCCCCAAGAAGATTTGCAGGCTCACAAATATTGTTGCACTTCTGTTGGAAATCAATTCTTTATCTCCCACAGACAGGTGAGGACCAAGTTCGCCTGCTAGGAAGTTTGAGGACTGTTTTCCAGCACCATGATCTTGGGTAGCCCTTCCCTCACATGTGCTATGCTTTCCTAATTAGAAAAGAGAAAAGGAAATTCCTGACCTAAATTAGTAATTGGTCAGAAACTCAATGTTTGTGAAATTGCTTTAGAAAATAGGTGCTGACTTTTATTAACATCACCATGAATCGAACATACCGTGCCCTGGCCAATGCTTGCATCAAGTTGAAATTCTCTAAAAAGTCCCTGAATTAAATCAGAGATGATGAAATTCCTGGTAGGAAATAACATTACGCCACCTTTCATTTCTGGAAGGTCGTTCTGTGTAGAGCAGTGGTGTGACCCATGGGTGGGCAACACAGCCTCTGGGTGAGTGAGGGCCAACAGGCCGGGGGTGAAATGCTGCACATATTTCTGGACAGCCCGTGTGGGCTGGCATCCTGGCATGGCCTCACACCCTACTGCGTGGGGCTGTGCCAACCATTCCTTTCTCTGAAGTGCTTCAGCAAAGCCCAGGCCTCCCAAGTGATGTTTATCAACCCCAGAGAGACAAGTGCGGTCTAGTGTCTGAGTGAGCCAGGAGGGTAGCCAAGTGGTCTCCTGTGCTTCCCCCACCATCCCATTCTCTATCGGTTCTGCACACATGTGTGTGAAGGGACCCTTGCACCAACAACAGCAGATGGGGGAGGCTATGCTGGTTTGGTCCTGGGGTCCCTTCAGTAAAAGAAGCTAGGTGGGTGGGCACCAGTTATAATTGTAACTTAGATATGCTGACCCCAAAGGTCGGAAGTGTTGTCAGCAGGATCCCAGCAACCTCTGCAGCCCAGAGCCAAGCAATGTCTTGTGGACTCGGGGGAAATATTTAACGCTTGCAGTGTTTAAGAAACATCAGACACTTTTCCTCTGAACTCAGATTGAGGCCCTCTGGCATTGGCCCGCGACAAAACATCTTTCCTCCCTCTTAGTCTTTTCTTTTCTTTCTCTTTTCCAGATCTAGTCTGCTATTCTTTATCCCATTTAGAATCAAAAGGATGCAGCATAGTAGGGAAAATTAAAACCTTGCCCACAGCATACCAGTGACAAAACTGGGTAATGCTTATAGGGCAAAACCCTCAGAGCAAGCAAGCGTTCAGAGGGTCGAGGACTCTTTGGGGCTGGCCCAGAGACTGGCCTGTGAGGGCGGGGTCCCCACAGTGTTCATCCCCCTGTCGCGCTCTCTCCACCCTGAGTCTGCTGGGTCTCTGCGACAGTTCCAGAGAGTCCCGAAGGTCCCAAGGCTTCTAAGAATCTGGCCTCCCAGGGCCGGTGAGATGGCTCAGCGGCTTAAGCGCCTGCCCGGCAAGCGCAAGGGCCCGAGTTCGACTCCTGGATCCCACATACGAAAAAGGGGCCGGTGATATCGCTCAGCGGCACAGGTGCCTGCTGGCGCGCGAGGTCCTGAGGTCGACCCCCCGGTACCCACAAAAAAAAAAAAAAAAAGAATCTGGCCTCCCTGAGAGAGGGTCTCTGCCGTTGCCTGCGTCTTGGTTTTGTTTTCCACCTATGAGACTGATGTATGGTCAGAGTGGCAGGGTTTCTTAGGGGACAGCTTTTCCATGTAATTAACGAGAGCCTTAAAACACCAGGCCCAGCCATCAATCTAACCTCCTTCAGCAAATTAGTCCAGGTTCTCATTTATATCCTACTCCTATTGCAATGGCCTGGACGTACATTGTCTGATTCAGTCCTAACCCTGCCTCCACCATGTGGGCTCCAGGGTCTGCATGCTACAAACAGGAGTCTGAGGATCAGAGAGGTCACCAGGGATTAATTAGAAGAGGCAGGATTAGATCTTTATGACTTCAGAGCATGGGCCTTCACGGCTACACCGCGCTGGCCTAGGCCTTCAGGAGTTACCGCTCCACAGCTGTTTAAGCGAAGGCTCCTTCTGTGAGGCATGGGTCTTGGTAAGAAAGCATGGCAGGAGGAAAGGAAGCAATGGATTGTGCTCGCTGTGTTCACTTGGAAGATGAAGCCCAGCCAGATGGGTGCTGTTGATACGCTGGTCAAAATGAAACAGAAGGCTTTTCCTGCCTCTGTGGCAATTGAGAGCCCTGCAAGGGCTGGCAGCTGGGACTGCTTTGTGCACAGGGTGCCCTGACGTGAGGAATCAGCTGAGCTCTCAGCGCACAGAAAAAAGTCGAGGTTAGAAAGGACAAACAAATCAGAGAGGAACAATGGGAGAGAGAGAAGGAAGACAGTTTACACCAAGTGAGCAGAACAAGCAAAGAGCCTAGCGCTTCCTCTGGCCCAAAGAAATTCGTCTTGTTAACAGGAAAGCACTCAGGGACCGGAAGTTGTCATCATTCACCAGTACAGTCAACAACATTGAGGCCAGAGGAAGGGCAAGGCCTCAGGGGCCCAGACAGCCACTGCTGGACAGATGAGGGTTGGGGCTGGCACCAGGCAAGGAGAAGATGACAGATCAGGGAGAGGAGGCTGTGGTACCCCTCTATGTGCAGCCTTGCGGACCTGCCCGGTGCCTGTTCTCTGACCACACGCAGGCCAGGTGTGAGCAAGGCTCTGACCAGCTGGAAACCTGGGCTGTGAACCTTACCTGGTTCCTTTCTGAGGTGCTCCAGCCCCTGGCCACAGACAGGAGGTAGAGGAGCGAGTGTGTAGGTTATACCATCATTTACAGTTGTTCTCCTGACTTTCCTAGTGGAGCAAAACCTGATTTCATGAAGAAAAAAATAAAAAGCAAAATGCCAAACAACAACACATGTAGGATTTGCAGGCACATTTCCACTTGGAAAATTTGTCACTGAAGCAGATAGCGTTATCATAGGCAGTCGCTTTTGGACACGTGATTGTGAGTACAGAACCCTTTCCCAGTCATTCTCACCACTGTGACAGTCAGCCCAGTGGGGCCGATTCATATGTGGACTAAGTGAAATGGAGTTTGAACTATAACATGACAACTCTGGAACATGTATTTAGACATCCAAATAGAAGCAAAGCACATGTGAAGTGCTTTTGGGGGGTTCCCAAGAGTCTTAGTCACTTTCACTAGGACTCAATACCCGACACCCACAAATTAAAGGAGGAGAGATTTATTTTGGCTCATGTTTTTCGCCATAGTTGGCCAGTTCCAAGGCAGAAAGGAATGCTGGAAGGGCCTGGGGGAAGGGTGGCTGTTCCTGTCATGGCATCCAGGAAGCGGAGAGTCAAGGGAGGACCCGGAAGGAAGATGCACCCTTCCAGGGCACTCACAGAGACCCGCCCTTCCCACAGGCCCCGCCTCCTAACAGCAAGCCAGCTATAGCACCTCATAATCCAGTCACCTTCCAGCGGTCCCACCTACGATCACAGGAGGCTTAAGGGGGACGTCCATATATAAACCACATGCAAGTGTGCTGCCATCACACATGCTGTGGTTGCAGGTCTAGGCTAGTGACACTTCATCATCTAGACGTCTTATGGTCACATGACTGACAACTGATGAGGCTCTAATCATTACCAAACTTATTGGAATTTCATGATTTTTTTTTTTACATATGTCATTCGGAAGGTTGGAAATCATTTTTTTTTCTTTATTTTAGCACAGAATAATTATAGCCACACCTCTTAACTGATTGCTGTGTGTCAGGAAGACAAGAAAGAAGAGAAGAGAGGGGAGAGAGTGAATGCCCTACATACTCCTCCCTCCTTCACCCTGATGCATCCTGGATGGCAGGGGGCGTCTTCCCTGGTTTACACTTGGGAAGAGGAGGCTCAGTGAGACTGAGTAACTCTCCCCAAATCCAGACCCCGAACCCCCTGCAGCTAGAGCAGTGCATAGTGCAGCCTACTGAACCCCAGGCCAGAACCCTGTAGGGTCTGTGTAGCCTTATTGCACCTCTGCTCCTTCTGGGAGTTTTGGTGACTAGCAGTTGGGTTGAGGGACACAGCTGCAGGCTTGGGGATGACTAGTTTGCTGATTTTTTGGACTTCAAGCAGGCAGGGGTTTCTGTTCCCTCCATAACCTGCCTGCCTTTTCCTTCCAGTCCAAGATTCATGCAGCCCGAAGTCTGAGCGAGATCGCCATCGACCTGACCGAGACAGGGACACTGAAGACCTCCAAGCTGGCCAACATGGGGAGCAAGGGCAAGATCATCAGCGGCAGCAGTGGCAGCCTCCTGTCCTCAGGTAGGGCTGGCTGCGAGCACAAGAGGAGGCTCACTGAAACCCCTAGGGCGGATGCCAGGAAGGGGGAGAGCCGTAGCACAGGAGTCTATTCGGTATGCTCCCAGCTAGCTCTATTCCAGACCAAGGCTCGGGACCTAACGGGAATCTGAAAAAATGTCCAGAAGTACCCAAGGGGTAGGGAAGAGCCCAGGACAACTGCACAGAGTAGGACAAACTCTGGTCACACATACGTCTCACCAGGTACCCTGAGCCCTTTGCAACGCTGACTGTCATAATGGTGACCACCAGGAATGTCAACTCCAAGGGCAGAAAGTAGGGCTGAAAGTAGGGCTGGCTTGTATGTCCTCGAGGGAGGATTACTAGAGAAGGGGCTGGCATTCAGGTCACGGTGCTGTGACTCCATGTTCTTTTCCTGCGGCACTTCTCAGGACTTGAAAAGGTATAGACTACTGTTTCTCATGTAGGAAAGGACATATGTGCTGTCACAGGGGGTGACAGAATGACAAGTGCCTGTTGTCACTGAGAGGAGATGCGGCTCTGCGTTATTTCTGTGCACCTTGGGCAGGTCCTTTTGTCATTCAATGTTGAGGGGAACAGGAGAGCTCTGAGGTTTCTGATCTGGATGGCTTCAAGAGCAGGGATGCCCTTTGCTGAATGACAGCAGAGGCGTGAGTTGGAAGAAGGAGGGAGGGAGGGTTGGAGATGTGAGAGAAGGTCACTCCCCAGGCCACGTGGCTAAAGCCTGCTTGATGGGGGCGTGGGATGAGCACCCTTTGCCTCTGAGCCAGGAAAACAAAGCAAGAAGTTTTCACCCTGCCTCATCTTCTGGGTCATTTCTATAATTATTTATAGTGTCTGGGCTGGTCTCATCAGGCACTGTCAGGAAAAAGTTTCCATCAAAAGAAGTGGGGAGAGGGTATATGCACTTTATGGAGTGGCCAGATGAGGGTGCGCGGGGAGCTGCTGGTGGAGGCCAAGGCCTCCAGGGCCTGGTGGTGAGTTCATGTGCTCAGGTGTTGCGGATTGTTTGTCCTAAGTGGAACCACCCAAATTATTTGAGCTTTGGGCACCTTTAAAAAAAAAAATGGGGCTGAATGATCATTCTTTCTGAGACTTGGAGATTTTCAAGGAAAACTCCAGAGAATGTTGTCGCTTGTATCAAAGAGAACGCCATTCAAAGTTAAACCCCTGCCTGGAATTACAGCCACTCCCAGACGCCTGATGAATGCCAGAGGGCACGGCCAAAGCCAACACCTTGTTTGTCTTTTAGACAACAAACAGTAGTCTTTCCTAAGCCCTGCTAAAACCCAGAGGCTCCGGTTCCAGTTTGGATGGGTCAGCTCTGGGCCTCCTCATCCTTTCCCGGGGAATCCAGCCCCAGCAGCTGGGGCTCTTCCAGCTCAGGGGTTCTTAGATGTGTATCTGAACTGCTTGGAGAGCACACAGAATACTGGGGTCCCCCCTCCCTGAGATTCTGTAGGTCAGAGTAGGCTAGAAATGAGTTTGCATCTCCAACAAGTTCTCAGGCGGTGCCCGCTGGTCTGGGCACTGTACTTGAGAGCCACTCTTCTTGCTGAAGAAGAGATAAAAGCTGAAAGTCATGGAACCCAGGTGTCCCCAGTCAAGCCTGTGTCCTGGCCCATCTGCCTATGAGGCCACCTCCGAGGCCCCAAAGGTCCCTTATCAGCAGCTGTTGATGAGGTTGTGAACAGGAGCCCCACCCCTCCTAAAGTGAAATGATGTCATTAGGCCTGAAATCTTTAAGATATGCAGGCAGCCGGTCTCTGTCACTGCCATCAGGAGGACACTACTAGGAATAAGTCACAGGAAAATCACCCTGCCAAATCCACCCCTAAACCTAATATATACGCAGTGTGATTGAAAAATATGGTAGATGTGTAAACTTTTAAAAAATGTATTACAGTAAAAGACACATTGCCATTAATCTCCCTCACTTTGAACACACTTATCCCATCATTTTTGCCTCTTTCTGAAGCAGTTCTGGAAGTTCTCTCAAATGGGTGTCTTTAGTTGGCTGCCTCAGTGTCCTGAATCAATTCAAAACCATTACCTCTCATGGTTATTTTGACTTCGGGGAAGAGCCAAAAGTTGCACAGTGCCAGATCTAGTAAATAAGGTGGATGAGGATGCACCATCATGTTTTTGCGAGCCTGCCTTTCTTTCAGATGGCATTCAGCAGCAGCATTCATTATATTTTTGATCACCTGGTAAAGACATTCAAGAAAGAGGACTTCCAGAGCTGCTTCAGAAAGGGGCAAGAATGAGGGGACAGGGCCGGTGATATAGCTCAGCAGCATAAGCGCCTGCCTGGCAAGCGCGAGGTCCTGAGTTCGGTTCCCAATACCCACATAAAGAAAAAAAAAAATTTAGTGGTGGGGCCCCATGCAAGGGTGGTTAGGAGTTGATGGAAGCAGCTTAAGCCGCTGCAGAATTGCCTCCAATTCTGGGTTTCACCCCCTCAGCCCTTTCTGCCGCTGCTCAGCTAGGCGAGAAGAAACATGGGGTGAGGAGAAGGCCCCAGGACTAGACCAGGGAGCAGGGCAACCTCTTCGGAACTCTGCAAGTTCAAGCCTGGAAAACATCTTTGAGTGCCAAGATTGAGGCTCCTGGGGATGCCCCACGCCCACGCTCTGTGACTGAACAGTGGGGACAATGGAGGGAGGGGCCCAAGCAGGAAGCCTTCCATCCAGGCACAGAGGGAATTTCTAGGAGATCTGTCCTCCCTCCTCCGGGGGCTCCTGCCTGCTGCCTCTCAGTCTTTCCCAGCCTGGTAGGAGGAAGCCTGGGCCTGGGGAAAGCCCTGGGCCCCCCTGCCTGGAAAGGATCCATTCCACATCCCCTACATGGGGAAACCCAGCCCCTGGCCTGAGAACTGAGGCAGCTGGCTAGTGTCCCTCCCCGTGCTTTCTGTCCATCCTGTCCCCTTGCCATGTGCTCCCACAGACAGGACACCCCCACGCCGTTACAGGACAACCGATTTCAAACACTCTTAGTTACATGTGCCTGCCTTTGCCATCAAACTCCAACTCAGAAAATGTGACACAGACAACCCAGTATCTGATTTGATAACTGCTTTCCCTCCTTCCCATTCTTATTCAGTGGTGTCTAATAAAAGCTCCTAAAAGCATATTGAGAACCTCGTCACCATTTGAAAATCCTCTCCCTTAACCCTGCTAGGTGCTCCAGACACAGTTATGAACTGACATTTGAAAAACACTGATAACAAGTCCCGTATGTGCTACATCCCAGCACCGCGGGAGGTTGAGGCAGGAAGATCCCAAGTTCAAGCCCAGCCTGGGCAACTTGGCAACTGAGTAAGAGCCTTTCTCCAAATAAAAAGTGCTAGGGATGTAGCTCAGTGTGAAGATCCTGAGTCCAGTCAATCAATCGGTCAATCAACAGAATCCTTCACGTTCCCAGAGTGTGTGGCGTCTCCAGGCTTTCTGAGAGCCCTCTCTACACTGCACTGTGAGCCCCAGTGAAACCGGCGTTGGACTGTCCAAGTCACTCATGTCCAATTAGACTCCTACTGTAGTCGTCTCTGTCTTTGTCTTTCATTCATCCTTCTGCCCTCCTCTATACCCATAACTGACCCATGTCACAACCCTGTAATATCTCTATGGTATAAACATTGTTTTCTTTGTTGTTTTTAACAAGGCATGTTGGTATCTGCCTATAACCCCAGCTTCTTGGGAGGCTGAAGCAGAAGGATCACAAGTTCAAGTCTGGGCAATTAGTAAGACCCTGTCCCAAAATAAAAAAGAAGAGCAGGGGATATAGCTCAGTGGTAAAAGGCTTGCCTACATGTGCAAGGCCCTAGGCTTCTATTCCCACACCTTAAAAAAATTTTTTTAAACATTTTTTTCTAGCTCCCAAACTATGCTAGGTACTGCCCATGACATTTAAAAAGTTAGAATCCCTCTCTGCAAAGTTTGCATACTATTTATTAATGCAAAACAGAGATAAATTGTTTCTATGCTATTAGTAACTCTGAAGGCAATTTTGCTGTTTAAGAGCATGTGATTACAGGGAAATCCTATTCTTGGTGTCTGAGGCCTCAGATGCTATAGAAATGAAGAAATGTCGCTGATGTCTATTGAAGAAGTCAGGCGTCCATGCTTCCTAATGTCCTGAGCCAGGGACTAGCATTTCAAAAAGAAAAAGTCCTAGAAAAATTAAGCGGGGGCTAGCGCCGTGCCGGTGGAGACCCATAGGTGGCTCCCGTCCCAGTCGGAGCTGCAGGTTGTGTTGGGATCAATGGTTTGTGCAGGGCTGGGCAAATCTGATAAGGGGCCACTGGAGAGGGAGGAAGCAGGGACGTTTTACCTGCTGCGTTCTGTAAAAGACCAGATACACCTCCGCGTTTAGAGACTCCTCTGCCCATTGCCTTTGTGCATATGGCTTCCACTAACAAAATAAAAAGGCACAACTTTGACTTCACACCATTTAGTTAAGATGTTTCCAGGGTTGTTTTTTTAAAGGACCTCAAAATCTTTTTTGTGGGACCTTCAAAGTGTTTATTCCTCCCTTCCCTTTTTTATTCCTTAAAATCTCAGAAAAGATTGGAGGTTGTGGGGAAAAAAGGAAATAACAAAACAGAAACTACCCACCACTGCGTCTGTCTTTGCAGCTGACGAGCTTGGCCTTTCACTTGTCTGAAGGCAGGGGTCTCAGGTCTGCTCTAAGCCTCCTTTCAGGGGTCTGCATCACAGAACCGCTATACTTCAGTGCCAGTGCAAGGAGGTGGGGGAGACTATCAAGCGATTTAAGGAAAATATGCAAACCCTCTAGGAAGCACCAGTGTTCTGCAGGGCCAGATGATGTTGCATACACCACCCAAACAAAACATGTAATTGGCCTGTCTTACATGGGAGGATGAGCCAGTGGTGAGCTTCTTGGGTGGAAATATAGGAACACCAAACAAAGCAACACGGTGATGGAAATATGGGGGCAAAACAAAGCAGCAGGTTGTGTGCATAAACAGGGTTTGGCTGTGTGGTCAGTTAGGGGCAGCTGAGTCATCTTCAGTGTGATCAGCAGGATGGTGAAGGATGTGGCAATGGATCTTTGGTTTAAAAACAATAAAAAACAACAAAACCTGCAGCCACTTTCCGTTCTGGGAAAAACACGTTATGCTCAACGCGCCCCAGCCTGGGACCCGTCCACACTGATTACTCAACCCTCGCACATTCTCATACTCTGCCTGCCAGCACTTCCTCCCATTGTGGGAAGGTTTATTAATAACTAATATAACAATGCGGGTGCCAGCTGTCTGACATCGCTCCACACAGAGAGGTGATCTGATCGGCGCCTGCCAGCTCTGGGTCGTAGTTGTGGCCAGCTCAAAACGCGCTGCCCTACCCTGGTATAAATCACAGAATGTTTTTGTTTTGTTCTCTAATAACAGACAATAGTCCTCATCCTTCCTCCTTGTTTTTGCCCCTACTCTACCTCCTTCCTGACTCCCTCTTGGCCTTTTAAAGTTCTCTGTGATCATCCGGCTGTCGCCTCTCCTTTTAGGTCTAATGATGAGCAGGATTCCAGGGGCCTTAATTTTGGTCATAATCTCGACTTTGCAGTTGGGCACGGCCCACCAGGTGCTGCCAAAGGAGTCAGTGCCCAGGGTTTGTTTACGCGAGACCATGTGCCGGCCAGGGCCGCAGGAGCTCTGCCCTGGTGAGCGTTTCTGGACTCGTCTGAGCAGGACTCGCCTGAGTGGAAACGGAGATGGAAACAGAATGGTTGCTCCTTCTGCTCCTATTTTAGGAAAAATAAATAAAGGGCAAAAAAGCACCGTAACGAAGTCTGTTGTATGGCTATATTTATATCCTCGGGTGTCTCTAGTACAGGAATATTTGCCTACTAAAGAGAACTAGGACAGAGAGACAATGTGTACTTTAAGGGAATGACTTTCCAAAGACGTGATTGTAATTAAACCCCAGAGGAGAAATCTTACTCTGACCTCTCAGAGGACAGCTCGGCTCCCTCTTAGGTGAGCTCTGTGTTGGAGTTCCCCTGCGCTGGGATCGCTGAGGCTCGAAGTTTATCTCCAAACTTTCAAACTGCGATGGAATGACAACCCTGGAGCCGGAAAGATCAGCTCCCTCATTTCTCAGATTAAGGAATGGAGCCCAGCATAGTGGCACATGCCTGTTGTCCTGCCATTCAGGAGGACGAGGCAGGAAGATCACAAATTCAAGGCCAGACTAGGCAACATAGCAAGACTGTCTCAAATAAAAATCTTAAAAAGTCTGAGGATGTAGCTCAGGGGTAGAGCGCTTGCTTAGGATACGTGAAGTCCTAGTCCCATCTATAGTACAGCAAAAAAAGAAAAAGAAATGGTAACCATGTGAGGTAGCTGTAGACTGTCGTTTCAATTAGATGTTTGACCAAGTGCTGTTCGTTTTTTAAAAACTGACTATTCCGCTCTCTCCCTGCCCCTCTAAGTGACATTTGTACGCTTGGCTCTGTGGGTGAAGCAGCAGCTGAGACAGGGCCTCTGCCTAGAGGGCAAAGCTATCCCCGCGTTTCTGAGCTGCCGTCCAGAGCACTTTGCTCTTCAAAGAGCTTTGATTTCAGTCCCCTCTGAAGTGACTGTTTTATTTCTAAAAATTTTGAGCGCTATGAAAAGTTCTCCGTGCGTGCATTTCTCATGTGGAGAATCACACTGAAACCCGCCGAGACAGTCCCCAGAGACCTGCGACAATCCTGCCATCTGCAACGCGGCATTGTTTCCCCACGTCTCCTAGGGCTTCTTTGATGTAAGGAGTTCATCCTTGAGGATTTGTCAGGGAAATAAATATCTCTTCATCATAAAGGAGAGTTCAGAGCTCCTCCCACTTCATTCCTGGGTGTCTACCAAGACTCTTCCTCACAGCCTTTACAGGCCTGCGGGGAATGCGCCATCTTCATTTTCTACTATCGTTATTATTGTTATTGCTCTACTTTTCCCCTTAGAGGTCCACACAGACAGATTATCATTTCCTGCCCTTGCCTCGAGGACATCAGATTTCTTTCTTCTGGGGGGCAGTACCCGTTTTGCATTTCCCCCTCCTTCAGAGAGGAAAGTGCCCCTTCTGCCCTCTGGAACCAGGGGCCTGGTCCTCAGCGTTCCGCCGCAGGTCGGCAGGACACACTCTCCATCCGCCGCTGAATCACAGGGCATCTTCTCATGAATGGAGCACATTCTCCATCGCGGCCACTGAGCAGTGTCTGCCATGTGTTGGCCGGAGGGGAGCTGCTCCTTCTCCCCACATCCCTCCACTCCCGGCCCTGCTGTGTGCAGCTGCCCGCTGGCCTGACATCTGGACATCCCAGCTGGAAAATGGAAGCCAGCGCCAGCAGAGGTGGCTCCAGGGTCTCCAGTAATGTCCATAGTGTTGGCCGATTCCCTCAAAGGATTTCCAAATACGCCCCGAAAATGACTTTGTGGCTTCGAACAAAACATTTAGTCTCTCTCTCTGGTGACGTGGTTGTTTTGTTTTGTTTTCTGTTTTGTTTTTGGTGGTGGTACTGGGGATTGAACTCAGGGCCCTCACACTGAGCTACATCCCCAGCCCTCCAGTTATTTTTTACAGTGGACCCCTGACTTATGAACTCAATTCGTTCGCGAGGGCTGGTTGTAACTCAAGTTGGTTGTAAGTCAAGACTTTTTCCCATAAGAAATAATGGAAATACCCATAATGCATTCCGAATCTCCCAAAGCTCCCCTTAACTAACCTTTTCATAATAAAAAAGGGTCATATAATGTGCATAATTTACCAGAAACATCAATAATTTTCCTAGTGTATTCACCAAAAAGTTATAAAATGTGCCTAGTTTACCAGAAACAACAATTTCCTACTGTACTCACCATTTAAGTGGACATCTTTGGCTTGCAGGAAGGGAGGATGAAATGGAAGGGGGTCATTTTTTGGAAGGAGAGTCCCCTTCCATAGGAACATCAGGAACCTGGCTCTCTGGTGTCCTTTCTCTCCTCGGGAGAGTCTGCAGCCCACCAGGACCTGCTTCTGGCTCACTAGGTCTCAACCTTTTCAGAACTAAAAACTGGTCTAAGGTTGTCTCTTTCTGTCTTTTCTTTAACGCTGTTCTTTTTTATTGCGATTGCTTTCTTTACCTTCCCTTCCTTCCTTAGCTTCTTTTCTAGCTTTTTTGGGACCATTTTGATAGCAGTAATCGTAGCGATTATATAAAGCAGTGACGAAAATCACGTCCACAAACACGCGCATCTAGGCTCAGACTGATGCTTACATATGCTTTTCTGGCATCACAAGTCTTTGTTTACAACTGCACAAGCAGCCGGCATTTGGGTCGAAACTCAAGACTTTGGTCGTAAATTAAACCTAAAATTCGGGTCATAACCCAAGTTGTGAGGCCGGTAGTAACTCAAGGGTTCACTGTATTTTGAAACAGGTTTCATTAAGCACCCAGACTGGCCTTGAACTTGTAATCCTCCTGCCTCAACCTCCCAGAGTGCTGGGATTATAGGCCTGCACCACCATGCCCCACAGGACTGTCATTTGTTTGGTTGGTTGGCTGCTTGATTTTGGTTCTTTGAGACAGTCTCACTTTGTATTCCAGGCTGGCCTTGAACTCACTATACATCACTCAGGCTGGCCTTGGACTTGCAGCAAGGCTCCTCCCTCAGGCTCCCGGTGCTAGGATTATAGACATGCACCTTCACCCTTGACAGGACTGTCTTTTTTTGGGGGGGGGGTTCCAGAAATTGAACTCAGGACCTTGCACTTGCCAGGCAGGCGCTGTACCGCTGAGCTATATCCCCAGCCCCCAGGACTGTCTTTTTTATGGCCAGCTTTTTCACCTCCCCGTTGGTCAGATTATTGGTGACCTATTTCAGTGAGATCGTTTGGGTCGACTGAAATGTGATCACAGAATAGCCAAAGCCAAAAGATGATATTCTCGATCTAGTATCAGTCAAACAGATGTTTCCTGGGCGCTAACCAGGAGGAAGGGTTTGCTGGAGCGTCAATCTCACACGGAGTTTTCCTGGCTGTAAGTCAGAGGGAGCCAGACCTCCACAAAGGGAGGCGTTCTGCAGTGAGCCAGGCTCAGCCACCCATTTGGCTCCTGGCACTGGCAGCCTCTCCCGTTCCTGCAGCCTTGCTGGTGTTTGGCTCCTGGCTGGAGCCCCTTCTGCTCCCGCCCCCTGGGTCCCCACACCACCCTGCGTATGGAAGGGGCTCCAGGGGTTTCTCTTACTGCACAGGAATCTCTGAAAAACCCTGGCTGCATCTCCCCTTCCTTCCACCTCTTGATCCATGCGGTTCCATGGAAGAGCCTTGCAGCAGAGCAGATAGGAGGGCAAGGGACACAGTGTCACAGGGACCACCCAGCAGAGACCCAGACAAAACCTTCTGTCCTTAGGAGTTTCTGTGTGGGGACAGCCCCTCCCAAAGACAGCAGGTTTGCGCCTGTTTTAATTTCTAACGGGCTGAGCTTCGAACATGGAAGAGATCTTGAATGTTCAAATAACTGGCGATGAAGACATCAGGAATGGAGACTGCCCGTTCCATTCCTCAAGCTAGTTGCTGATTTAAATTCCTTTTGTGTCTACAACAGAATCTGCATGTTCCTCACCCTTTATTTGGGAGCCCACCATTGACCTGAGCCCTGGCTTTTCTCAGGCTCAGCTTCTTCCAGAGGGGAAAGAGGTGGCCAGTGGAGAGTGAACTTCCGCCCTCTGACTTCTGGTGGCCTTGCTCCTCCTTCCCTTCTCGCCCCCACCTTCTCTCTCAGGGAAAGCCAAGGGGTATTGGTGGGTATTGGTGGAGGGCAGGGAGTCTGCTTAGCATCACCCAGCACTTTGGGCTCCTCCAGATGTGCCGTGAGCTTCTCTCTGTGGAATTGTCCCTGGGCCCTCAGCCCCCTCCTCACGGTGGTCATGGTGCCTAGTTGTGGGTGACAGCCTCCAGACTCAGTTCGCATGAGCTGGGACACTCAGAGCCCCAGAACAGTGGGTTTCCTTTCAAGAGGTAAAGGCCGCGGGCCCTCTTTCAAATCCAGTCTGACAACCCGTAGCCGTGGTTAGTCTGGAGCTGCTGTGGCTTGGGAAGTGGGCAGAGGAGACCATCAGATCCTTCCGAGTCTCCCAGACCTTGTTCCCACCTCTTTCTGTGGCAGCCCCAGAGGCGTAGCTGCAAACCCAGGAGCTCAGGAAACAATCTGAAAGCACTGCCTGCACCTCCATTGCTCCTGTCCACAGGTGAGCGGAGCCCACGTCCCGCTCTGAATTGCACAGAGATGTCATTTTCTTTGACCTGCTCCCCTTGAGCAACTCAGAGGAGGGCACCTCTCTCTTTCTAACTCTACTAGGGTGCGTGTGTCTCTGTGTGCACTCGTGCTAACTCTACCCTGGCCTGAGGGTTCACCTGCCCCAGACACGATGCCAAGTGCCCCATACGCATGATCTCATGTAGTGCTGAGTGCCGAGGCAGGAGGGCTGGTAACTCCCCTAAGGGTCACATGGTTTAGACTTCATCAGACCCAAATCTATTTTACCCTCTACTCCGCCAATCAGTTACCACTAACATGGACACACATGTCCACGGCAGGCTCACTCAGTCACTTTGCAGGGACTTGGTCCCCAGGCACCAGGTCCCTCTTGCAGGGATTTCCAGCCTGAAGGTGCACACAGCTGAGCCAGCCAGTATTAGCCTACAGTCAGCTTCAGAAAAGCCTCGAGAGCTGTCAGGCCTGCCGAGACTCTTTCCAATCTTATGTAGCTTTGGTATTTAGGCTAATTATTATAAATAATAATGTAGGTAGCATTAATGAGCCCTGCAACTAAAGGCCAAATCTTAACTAATCCCATAATTGGAGACCCAGTCATCCAAAAATTGTGTGCTTTTCTTCCCAGAGTTTAATATTGTGATTTTTGCTGTTCTCAAACATAATTAATTCTTAGATTTGACTTAATAAATCACCATTTCCTATTGAGAGGTTAGGCAGGGGTGAAAGGGAAAACTGGATTTTTCACTTGAGCTAGAAATCCTTTAATCTTCTTGGGCCCGAGTTTCCCCTGGCCTGTTTTTTAAATCTCAAGGCTGACTTCCTTGCAGTATTATTTTACCTTCTTATTAAATTTTTAGCTGATGGGAGCAAGAGAACCTCATTAAATTTTCCCATGTCTTCAGGTGGGATTGGTGACTGTTACTGAGAGAACCAGATTAAGGTTCATAATGACTTAGCCTTGCCGCACTAGATGGATACAGACTGGAGACATTTTACTGCTGATAAGCACAGGGTAATTGACTCACAGAGCTGGAAAACCTGAACCATTTCAAAAAGGGGAGCCTGCAGTAATATCCAGGATGTGTTACATGAACATGTCACCATACAGATTTAGTACCTGAGAGGCAGGAATGAGGTAACGGAGTCTCGGTGAGGACCAAGCTTTTGCTATTGAATTTGGAAACCTGTAGCTGAAGCATATCAAACTGCAGCGAAGAGAGCCGCAGACATGATTCAGAGCTCAAAAGGTCACTTCAAAGAATGAACAATTTAAAGGCACTAGATTTTTTTCCAGGATGAGATACAATTTAATGATAGCATCCACGTACATGACAGATGACATTTATTTGCTTGTGCGTTCGAGCTCATATTTATTTGTTACTGGGGAGGTGTGAAGATGGTACATTCCTGCAGTGATAGAGGTTCTCAATTTCAAGCTCAAATGGACTGTGGAAAGAAAAGAGCAAAGCCAAGTCAGAGTCAAAACGTACTTGTATACTGAGAGATCTTCATGATCAGGGTTAGAAGAGTCTAAATGCGTGGTGATGGAAGCGATGTGGGTTTCCTGCCCAGAGATTTTACGTAGAAGAGTTGGATGGTGTATTTGGGGGGAGTTTGATACAGCAGAGCTGTTTGGTTGAAAGGTATAGGAGTTCTTTCGAGCCTTCTGTGGTTCTTATTCAGATGTTTTCATTACCATGGAAGAAACTGAACCAAATCATTGACTCTGGGAATCCCAGTTGGATTAGTCTCACATCTGCCACACGGTCACTGAACTTTCCAAAAATTTAGTTGTTTCATATGGAAATACAATTCCTACTCCTCCCCCGAAAAAATTCTGCTGGGCCTTTTCTTGGGATTGCTTTGAATATTTTGTTTAATTCATGGCAAATTGAGATCTTTAAAATACCAATTGTCCAATCCAGGACCACAGTGCATTTATTTAGGTTTTTAATTTTTCCCTGCAGAGTATTATAATTTTCACAGAAGGGATCTTGCCTATCTTTAATTACATTGATTTCTCTAGGCTTTCCAGGTGGTTTGCCACCATTGTCAACAGCATGGTCTGAACCCCTTCAATGCACAACACCACCTGCTCATTTATGACAGTTCTGGCTCACCATAGGCATGAGAAGAAAAGCGATAATCAGCTTGCCCTTTTCCTGGCAGGCAACGTGCCTTCCCAACCCAGCAAGGTCAAAGATTCTAAGACCTTCACTGCGGGAAACCTACTTCAGGGCCCCAACATTCCAGCCCAGAAATTATTCTTTCGATCTAACCTACACTCCTCCCATTGGCATTTCAGTTTATTTTCCTTTTATTTGGTTCACAGTTTTTCTTCTTCTCCAAAGGTTTCCTATCTAGCAGCCTCCTGTTGGAGTCATCATACAGATATTCCATCCAGGAAAGCACAAAAAAATACATATAACTTCTATTAGGAGGGAGTTTGTTCGTGATACAGCATTAAGTTAATAAAATATGATGAAATTCGAATTGTACCTTTAATATACATATACACAGAAAAAAGGGCAAAAGAAAATGCCTAACAGTAGTTATTTCTGGGTGACTCATTTATGGACTGTTTTTATACCCGCCTACATTTTCAAAAATTTTATGATAAATAGGCATTATGTTTGCACAAAGCAAAAACTCAAGAAATTAATTAAAATCAGCACTTTTTTTATTTTAAAGAGAAAAAATAGAACATAATTTCAGAACAACATAATAGGAGGGTAACAATGGTTAATACACTAAGTATTGTTATCTTTAAATTAGTTACTCAGAGTACAAGATATAGGCATTCAATTGTCTAAACAATATTAGCACAAACCTTTCTTTTCAATGAACTAAGAGAAATTAGCAGTATATCTATCTTAACTATCTTTTATATATATATATATAATATATATATATATATTTTTTTTTTTTTTTTGCTTTTCCCTTCCTTCTTTTCTCCATTCCCCCATCCTAGTTTCTCTTTCCTTTTGAACAGTTTCTTCCTGTTTTGGAATATCTATTGTACCTTTCGGATCTTATTTACTCTTTCAGCTTCTCACAAAATGTGCACTTTTTTTTTTAAAGGGAAGAAAAAAGTAGAACAAAATTTCAAAACAACATAACAGAAGGGTAACAATCGTTAATACATTTCATATTGTTATCTTTAAACTAGTTACTCAGGGTACAAGATATCGGCAAAAATGAACACTTTAAAATGGACAGAAGAAAGTGAAAAACAGAATCATGAGCTTGAACTTTACCTTCCTTTTTCACTGTGTAAAATGTATTAAAATTGGCTAGAGATTAAGACCAGCCATGCGACATAGCTTCAGATAATCAAGAAAGACAAACTTCTTTTTCAGGGGTGCCCGTTTTCCTGCCAGCCCTCTACCAGCTATAAATTCCAGGCAGTGCTGGGACGCACTCCTCCCCCTTGGAAGCTGAGCACCTGCTTCCTTTCCCGTTGCCTCGGTCCCTGGGGCAAATCCACCTCCACGGCGCGGGCTCCGGCTACGTTCACCAGTGGTCCCGATGTGTGTTCCCTGTCAGCTGCCCTTTGTAACCCCGCTGTTTATTGGCAGGTTCTCAGGAGTCAGACAGCTCTCAGTCGGCCAAGAAGGACATGCTGGCCGCCTTGAAGTCCAGGCAGGAAGCGCTGGAGGAGACGCTGCGCCAGAGGCTGGAGGAGCTGAAGAGGCTGTGTCTGCGCGAGGCGGTGAGCAGTGACACTGTGTGGTTTGTGATGTCGCCCTCCTAAGTAGCAGGAGATGTCCCAGGGAGTGGGGGCTCTGGCCAGTGCTGGAAACACCCACCCCTCTGTGTTGAGCGCGATCAGGAGCTGCGCCAGTGGCCGTTGGGGGCCCTGTCACCTGCTGAACTGGTGCTCGCAGAACCCTAAATAGGACCCGCCAGAGGCCAGATGTCGAGCCGTGATAAGCCGTCATCCACGCACGCATGCCCCCCGCAGTTCACAAGCACTTTCTCTGTGACGTTGCCTCTTGCAGAGAATGACCTGCCCCATCTTCCCAAGACTGTGTGCCTGGATTTATCGTTGGGCAGCTTTTTCTTCTCCTGGGGATATTTTGTTTGTCTGTGGACATCATGAAGCATCACTGGTGGTCAGCAAGCTACCCAGGGTGGCACATGAAATGTATAGGATCCCCTTTAAACTTCCAGATCTGCTGTCTCTCTAACTTTTGTTTTTTAAAAGTGAAATCTTCGCCTAGTGATATGTTTAAATTCTATGGAAAGCAGTATTCCTCCAGCCTGTGACTGCACCAGGCTCGATTTTCATGAGTATATAGAGGACCCTGAAGTCAACTTCTGTATTTATGGAAATCTCCATTTCTGTTTTCTGTTTGTTCTGCGACCCTTTATCAGGGGTCTCTGGAGACTATTTCTAAGTGTAGCACATATTGCTGTGCGCTTGTGTGTGTACTCGTGTGTGCACATGGACGCAGTGTGGGGGCGCTCTCCTGGGAGTGGTCAGGTCCCCCATAACAGGACAAAGAGCTCTGCTGGGAGCCAGTTCCAAATGGGGAGGAGGAGGTTCCCAGGCAGCCCAGAGATGTTCCCCTGCCCAGATAATAATGCTTTGCAGAGGAAAATGAGACGCGGGGCCACAGAGTAAGATCGCGTTACATTTCAGCTTGGCTTAAGTATGGTCTGCATTGATTTAAACCCGAGCCCACTCAAAGCAGAACCACATTAGTACAAATCCATTGCAAATCTCAGGAAAGCAATTGGCTTGGCTGGGGGAATGTGCTATGTGATACTGTTAATATTAGCGACATTTTTACAAAGAATATGCTTGGAGGATTGAAAAAATACAGGTTTTTGTGTCTGCCTTTAATGCTTTATAAAGCCTTGTTTTGATTTTAAGAAAGGAAAAGTCCCTAAACCCAACGAAGAGACCACATTAGGAGATGTAAGAACGTGTCGGGGCAAGGTTAGCCTGCACACTGAAAGTCTCCCTGTATCTCCCCAAAACAAAAGCAAAATCGGGAAAACAAAGCCCTCAGTTCTTAGAGTGTCCACAACAGAATCATAACACGGGTGGAAGAGCGAGCCCAACAAGACGCTTCCGCCAGCGTCTCCTGACTGGCCATCGGGCAGGGCCGGGAGGCCTTGCTGTGACTCTGTACTCAGGCAGCTCCCTCTCAGCTCAGGGGCCAGGAAGCTCTGACCCGTGGGGAGCAGGGCGGCCAGACTGAGGTACAGGGGAGCTTTCGGCAGAATATAAAGAGAGGTCCCACAGCAGGGCATTAAATTATCCTATACCGCGCGGCTCTGGTTACCTATAAAGTCAGATTAAATGTCTGCAGAACCAAGATCTTGACTCGGGTACCTTCAAGCAGCCGGTGAAAAATCGGTAACCTCATTCAAAATATATTTTAAAACCACAAACACATTAGCATCATAAATCCATGACAGTGTTAACAACTTCGCCCTCCTTTTTTATAAGTTTCAAGATACAAAACAAACAAACAAAAATGCCCTGCTAATATAGAACCCTCAATAGGTTGCGTTTTTTAGAGACAGCCTCTGAGGGGGGCCAATTAAAAAGCTGTAGAATAAACGCATAACTACTTGGGAGACATCCGAACCACATGTTTTCAAAAAGAAAAGAATAGGGAAGAACGCTGCAGAGTGTCGGACTACACTCAGTGGGCCACTGTGCTCTGAGTCGCTTACGTGGAGGACGACGTCCCGGGGTCACCCCCAGTGCTGTGAAGATGGAAGAGAGGCGCCAGAGATGGGAGGGCGTTGCTTGTGCTTCTGGGTCATTCAGTGCACAGGGGTGGGAAGCAGGGCCACCGTGTCCCCTCCACTGATGCGAGGCCCCCACCACTGGGCTGCCCAGCACAGAAACGTTTTGTGCAGATGACAGATGTTCCCAACAGGACACTTCTGAGTTCTTCCTCATCCCAGCAGCCTCTGAGTCTCCGTGCAGCTTCTGTGTTGCTTTGGGACTAGGAAGCCACAGCCGCGATTTGCCCGGACACGCCCGCCTTGCCGCTGAGGGACACAGTGGCTCCCCCAGCCTCTTCTGGTCCCCGGAAGTGGCTTCTTGCACTTGATGGCTGGCTGCACAGTGGGGTTAGCACAGCCTCACGCTGATCTGTGCACAGGTCAGCAGTGACCCGGATGTAGAGCCTAATCCTGAGCCACTGCCAAGATGCTGAGCCTGGACCCAGGGCCGTGGTCACCTTGCGGGTCTGTCACCTAAGCTCACTATCGCTGTACACGTGACAGTTAGGTTTCCAGAGCCCAAAATACACACGACAGATTTTTTTAGAAGCCCTGTTAATCAAATAGATTACATTTTCAGTTTCTTAAAACTCTTAAATTATATGTAGGTTAGTGTCTTCTAAATTCAGCCTGTCCCTTCAGCACTGGCCAGAGGGAATAATTACTATCCATGTCCCATCTTCAAACTGTGTAATCGCTTTTCTGGGATTGGCCATATAGATACCGCTCTTCCTAAGAAAACTCATTTGAAGGAAATCTTGAACTTCGAGGGTAGGGAACATTGGACATAGTGGGAAGAGTTCAGAAAGACCCGAAGTTATGTTCACTGCTGTTTCCTGACTGTGTGGCCTCACTTGGTGCACGGCAGCACAGGGGACACTTGTTAGATCGGCACAGGAATGAGAGTGGAACATTTTGAAGTCCAGTAGACTTTTATTTACTTGACGGAAATTGATTG
Organism: Erethizon dorsatum; assembly: GCA_028451465.1. Lineage (NCBI taxonomy): Eukaryota > Metazoa > Chordata > Mammalia > Rodentia > Erethizontidae > Erethizon > Erethizon dorsatum. The sequence goes on from CM051834.1 coordinate 71,057,591, forward strand.
TGGAAAAACTGCAGAATGCCTCTGGTCTGTAGAGAAAGGCGCACTCGCACACGTTTCAGAGATGAAATTTCATTTTGTGAGATCTTATCGGGGTGTAGCTTCATGCTGATGCTTCTCATCTATTAGTGGATCCGGGCACTGAAGTGTGTGTGTGTGTGTGTGTGTGTGTGTGTGTGTGTGTGTGTGTCCTAGAAAGATGACCAGCGTGTGCTCTGCTGTTTCCTAGTCACTGTGAGTGTGCTTCGTTCGTGCAGGAGCTCACTGGGAAGCTCCCCGTGGAGTACCCGCTGGACCCCGGGGAGGAGCCGCCCACCGTGCGGAGAAGAATAGGTACCGCCTTCAAGCTGGATGAGCAGAAGATCCTGCCCAAAGGAGAGGTGCGCTCTTCCTCGGGGGTCGGACTCTCTGTTATCCTCGTTTTCCCCAGTCGTTAGGGCTCCCAGCTCCTCAGTCCCCGTGTCTGTCTTTCTGCCTTTTCCTGAGTGAGCTGGCTGATGACGTGTGGCCTCCTTGGTAGGATGAGCTCGCTGGCCCTCGTTAGCATTTGGACTTCTGTTGGAGTCGCGTGCCTAACACTGCCAGGCTTCTGCAAGCGGCTGTCAAGTCTGGAGAGAACATTCCAGAGACAGTGACGTGCCCTTGTCTTGTTCCTCAGAGCCGTGCCTGAGGTCTGATCGGTGGAAGAAGACAGCAAAGGGGAGGGAGCGTAGGGGTGTCCTTAGGTGGAAGGGGTTCACTGGCTGGGGGCCGATCACTGCTGCCCACTGTGATCTTAATGCACTGGCCTGTTAAAATTGCGTGACAACGCGAGCAAGACGTTCGGTCTGTCTTGGCCTCGCCTGTCTATGTTCAACAGAGCCGTGTTTCACTGTTTTTTACCCTCTTTGGATGGAACACTGATGGGGGCTGGGGCCGGAGAATTCAGATTTGGGGAGGAAAAAAACATTACGCTTCTGGCTGGGTGGTGAGTATCCAGCTTCAGTCCAACAGAAATGAAGGACAAGTGTACCTGCAGGGTCAGGGTCACCTTGGGGAAACATCGCCCCCAATTTATTGTGAATAGCGTTTGCTTGTGACCATGGTAACAGACAGTGGCCTAAGAGGTCAGGACTCAGAGGCAGCGGGAAAGGGGATGCTGCGTTTTTAGTCTCTTCAGATAGTGGTTGGGAGAAATATGTTCTCATGTAACACAACGCACAGTCGTCGTGAGGGTGAAGGTAGACAGGGAGCCAAGTGCCCTGGGGTCCACATAAGTGTTGGGGAATCTCCTGAGAGCTGCAATTGCAGACCCGAGCGCTGCACCCCAAGGAAAGCTCTCCCGGCTGCTTCTGTCTGTGAAGTGAAGTTCCGAATGCTGACTCTCTGGGTTACCCCAGGAATAAACAAGCCGGTGTATGAAACGCACTTAGCTCCACTTGTCATTCAGGAGAGCGGTCAGGAGCTTTTCGAGTCCGGGCGGTCACCAGAACTACCAAGGGATTCGCCTCATGCTCCATCGGGCTCCTCCTTGTTCCACTCCACAGTCCCCCTGGGCAACAGGCAACCCCCTCGGGTGTGTCATCACTCCAGGGTCCCCGGGAAATGCGGCCTCCTTTCCTGGTCACATGGCTGTTGGCAAATTAAAGTGTCAAGGTTTGTTCTGAGCTCCCACAAAACTCAGGGTCTCCTTGGGCCAAGGCCATCATAACCGCCCAGGAACAGCTGCTCAGCAGAGCCCAAATCACAGGGGGTCTTTGTCCCTCGAAGCTCTGGGCAGGAGTCTAGGTCCATATCCTCCTCCCTCTGGCAGGACATACGTAGACCGTGTCTGAAGGGTGGGAAAGGAGTTTATTATCTCCTAAATATCTCTGCTTAGCCTTCACCTCTCCTCTCCCTCCTGGGTCCCACCCCCTTCGGGCTTAAAGTGCTCAAAAGTAAGTGAAACCCGGCAGGGAACGTCGTCCCTGGCAGAGGCATCGCCTGGCATGGTATGCACGGGGGCAGGACTATTTCACTGGGCCACAGTGTGGGAAGTGTTGATGCCACCAAACGTGGTGATCGCCCTCCGGTCACATCGGTTCCTTCGGTGTCACTGTGAACGGCCTAAGCCGGAGGCTTGGGTTCCCCTCTCTGGCACTGTCGATCCTGGGAGAGGCCAAGCCAGTGATGCATTTGTCGTGGGTTTATGAGGTTTGGGAGGGAGGGAGGAGACCCTGATCCCAACCAAGGAGCTAAGGAGAAACTGGCTCCACCACTGCCTACCAGAGGGCCGCTCAAGGCGGGAGCAGGGCTTCCTTGAACTGGCAGGTGTGAAGACAGCTGGAGCTTGCAGAGAGCTTCCAGAAGGTGACAGGGGAGGGGCGCATTCCAACCTGGGGAACAGAATATGTGAGAGGAGGGCAAGTGTGGGAGAGCGGGGAAGATGCATGCATGTGAGCAAACATGGGAAGAATGTCAGATCATTCTAGTAATTGGGCCCCAGGTGGAAAGGAAACAGCAGCCAACGGGCTCTGAATTCACAGGAAGCCTTGGTCTTCATGCCTCTCGCTGGAGCAGGAGTGTGGGCCAGGGGAGGGGCAGGTGGCTGTCTCCCCACTTAGCGTCTCCCCCATGCAAGAGCCCCGGTGTTCCCCTCCCCCAGGAGGCCGAGCTGGAACGCCTGGAGCGAGAGTTTGCTATCCAGTCCCAGATCACGGAGGCTGCCCGCCGCCTGGCCAGTGACCCCAACGTCAGCAAAAAACTGAAGAAGCAAAGGAAAACCTCATATCTGAATGCACTGAAGAAGCTGCAGGAGATTGAAAATGCAATCAACGAGAACCGCATCAAGTCTGGGAAGAAGCCCACCCAGAGGGCTTCACTGGTCATAGACGGTCAGTGCCATCCCACTGCCCTGCCCCCTCCCAGGTGGGGCCTCAGTGAGCCACACACCGGTCCTGCCTGTGGTCCTGTGCCCAGCTCCTGCATGGCCTAAGTAGCCTTCGCCCATCCTGTGCCTTACTCTCCAGCTATAAGATTGCATGAAGCAAATGAGGCTGATACCAAGTCACGGCACTGGAACCCATGCCCTCGGATCCAGGAGGACAGGGACTGTCCAGAGCCTCACTGCTGATACCTCCCTGGGTGCACTGCCATGAGTCACACTTCCCCGCCTTCCCCAAGCTGAGCGGAGCCGACAGCGCTCACCTTCAGCCATCCTAGAGCTAGCCAGGCTCTGCCATTCCGGAGGACCTGGCCACCCCTCCCCAAGTCTGGAGGGCCAGGTGGAGAGCTGGGGTACCCAGCAGCAGGGCCTCCACCGTCTGCTAACCCCTTGTCCCCATAGACTGATTATGTTTTCCGGGGCCTGCTGTCCCAAGAACCGTGGCTTGGTAAGACTAGACTGTCCCCTTCCAATGCCCTATCCTTGGGCCACAGTCTGGGGTTAGGAGTTTGGGTGATGATATTTGGTAAGCTCTGTAACACACCCAAAAATCTACCAACATGAATCAAGTCTCCCCTCACTTTGGTAATTGTTTTTTTCCAAATGAGCAAATTCTTGAAAATATATGTCAAGTATTCTTGCACGGGGTATGCATGTTTAAAAATACTTTGCTCTGGGGAAACAGAAAGTAAAATAGAGATTTCCAGGAACTGGGTTAGGAGGGGCAAAGAATCATTGTTTAATGGGTCCAGCATTTCAGTTTAGGAAAGTGAAAATGTTATACAAACAGAAGATGGTTGGTGGTGAGGATTACACAGTAATGTGAATTACTTAATGCCACTGAACCAAAATTTCAAATAATAAATCTGATATGTACATTATATACATATATATAGATATGTATATATATGGAGAGAGAGAGGGAAGAGAGAGATTGGGGAAGTAACGAGGTACTGGGGATTACAAGCTGCCGAAGTCAAGGCCCTATCTCCTGGTTGTTCATATCAAGCATATGAATGAAGTGAATTCCTGGTTGAGAAAGAGTGAGGAGCTGGCCATTTGAAAAAGATCCTTTTGTCTAGGAAATCAGAAGACCCATCCCTCTCCATCTTGCCTGTCATCTTTGGCCGAGACCCCATAGTCTGCCCCGCTTCCTAGCAGGGCTGTGGGCCACCAGCCTTTCTGTGTCCCCCTCCTCTGAGACCTCTCTGTCCCCTGGAAGGCACGAGGGCTTCCCAGCCCCGAAGCATCTCGCAGAGCCAACAGGGAGGGTGGTGCAGGGTGACCGCTCGCCTGGTGGCCACAGCAGGGCCTGCTTTTTGGCCTGCCTGGGAGGCTGCGGCTGTGTTGGGTCTGCTGACAGGATGGGCTTTTAAACCATTATCGGTGCCAGTTCCCAAACCCTTCCATCCACGCCGACAGCCGTGTTCTTTATTCTGCTCAGGAATCCACCTTTGCTGTTTCCTTGAAGTAAGGTTTTCGTCCCTAAGGCCCACTTAACTTAGGAGTGAGGCAGGTTCTTCTTAGTTCCTTAGCATGGCTTTTTATTTCAAAAAGTAAAGCCCTAAACTTGGACTCTAAAGCCTTAGGACCTTCGCTGACTTTGCTGTGGGAGCAGAGCAGCTTTGGACAGACTCCTCCTCCCGGGCATGCCTCAGTTTCCCCCATGGTGAAAGGAGGAGCATTGTTCCACTGTTTGCCTCCGTACCAGTGCTAATTGAATGGTGCCTATGAAAATAAGCTTCAGAGAGAGTCTGTACTTAGCGCACTTGTTTTCTCTACTAATGACTTGAGTTTTTTGAGAAGCCATTTATTGCCATGTGAGCAAAGCTAAGTTCCCTGTCCTGGTTTCACATTTGCAGAATAAATAGCAGTCGTCTTCCTGTGGTCCAGTCGCCACATGCCCTGAGTTTTCACTGTGACAATGATGGGGCTTAACCAGGGCGGCAGCCTTTGTATTAGATAGTCAGTTGCTTTGCACTGCAGTATCCCATGAATAAAAGCACAGATACACAAAGAGAACGCACACTGCGATGTCAGGTGGGGAGGATGAGCTAACGACCCACCATGGGGCAATCAAAAGAAATGCCCAGCAGCGTTTTTACAGATCATGGGTGCTCCTCTCTGATTAGAAAGAGAAGGCTGTGCTGGTGGTAAACACTGTTTCTACAGATAGGGCTTTGTCTCTAGAATGTGCTAACCTCAGGGACTTTTGCTTTTTTGGCTTCCAGATGGAAATATCGCCAGTGAAGACAGCTCCCTCTCCGATGCCCTTGTTCTCGAAGATGGTAGGTTTTCTGTTTCCTGTTTTAAAAGATGGGGCACTGATTAAACAGAGGTTGGTCTGTATGGAGTTTGGGGACAGCCTTGTGTAAAGGAAAGTGCTAGGTCGGGGTGGCAGCCAGAGTTGCTGCGAGCCCTCTCCTTCCCGGTGTCACCACTGGGTGGGGAATGGATGGTTCTCTGTACCAAAGCCATGTTCATTGGAACTTCAGGATTTCTTGAGGCCCAGAGGTAAGATTTAAGGTGATATTCAGTGAATGGTGCTTCATTTTGCAGTGGCCAAAACCACATTTTCAACTGAGCAGAGATCTACACTCTGTCCTAGTTTCCTTTTGAGTATTCATAATATGTAGAGGGAAGAGGCAGAAATGGATTTGGATCACGAATCAAGGACCAGAATCCGATGGGGGACCTGAGGGTAGTAGAAGGAAGCAGACCGACTCCCTGTCCCTCTCTTAGACAGAAGCGACAATGAAAGGCGAGATCTCCCTGTAGACACAGGGTCAGGCCTTGAAAACTGTCTTATTTGCTGTTTAATTCTTCAAACCTGGTAGTTCCCAGGATATTTCCTTGGGCAATGCTTAGAAAACCAAAGCTGAACCCCCAGCGCATCCCCACTACTACCGCCACCACCCCCTGCCGAAGCAGGGATCCCAACACAGAACCGCACCTGAGAACGCTCCTGCAGACACTCGCGACCAAAATGTCGGGAGGCGTCAACTATACAGAAACACGTTAAGTGGCAGTTCGTTTTTTGCCCTTTAGGGAAACCTCAGGCAGTCAGTGATCAGTGGCTATTCAGAGGAAAAGCAGAAAAGGCCTACACCCAAGTCAGAGTAATAAGGATAATTGCAATAATAATAATGATTGCTTTTGATGTGGGGAAAATCTGGTAATTTATTTACCTAGCTGTTGGGGCCCTGTTATTAGAAATCGGATTGTAATATTTTTACTGTCTGCTTCCTTACACAGAGGGGAGGACATGGGCTCTCAGGGACTGGGGTGGCTTGTCCTTAATATCAAGACCCTAGCCCTGGGGTTGCCTCGGTGCCCCAGTACCTCAGGAAGTGAGCAAGAACCTGTTAGTGGATTCCCTGGGAAGAGGGGAGTCATCAGAGCAACAGATGATGTCATCGGCTAACTTTGGGACATCACAGCGATGACCATTTCTGTGGGGCAGAGGAGCAGTACAAGCTTACCAGATGTCCCGGCCTCAAGGTCAGGCCTGGATTATGCTGCGCAAACAGGAGTCATTGAAGATAGATCGAGGAGCCCATCCAAGGTTGTTGGGGTGTCTCTGCCTCTCCCAGACAGGATGGTCCTCACCCCGCACCTCCATGTCAAGCAAGGTGCAAGGTTTTCTTGTGCCTCAAGGACAAATCCAGCTCCTCTGGCTGGGATTCCAGGCCCTGCCCGCTGGCTTTGCTCATCACGGAGCGCACAGTGGGGTGGCCACCCTGCTCCCCCAGCTGCTGCCTCCTGGATGTCCCCAGTGCCCATGTGCCCTCCCGGCCTCCCCTGGCCGGATGCTTCCCTGCCTCCTCCTCTGCCTGCACTTGCTCCGGTCACTTCCGGACAGCGCTTCCCTTGCTAACTGGATCAGCCTGCTCCGGCAGTCTTCCTGACTCAGGAGTCGCAGTATTACTCCCTGCAGCAGGGGGAAACTAGCCCTTCTCCTTCCAAAAAACTGGAAGGCCATTCCATAATTAAAATGTATCAGAACAGATTAAAAGAAAACATGGGTAGCTCTGGAAAAAATGCAGAATGGATACCCAGATCCACCAACAGATAATCACACCTGAGGTATCTGCTGTACACCGTCTTTCTTTCTCCTCCAACTGATGTTTGTTGAGCACCCACTGTCAGCTGTCGATCTGGCCCAGAGGCTGCAGTGGTGCACAGAGCAGACAAAGCCCTCGGGGAGCTCACTCTCTGCCGAAGTAAATCAGATGCTCAGTGTCTCTTAAAAGCCAGGCTACCGGGCTGGGGTAAGAGCGCCTGCTCAGCGTGCACAAGCCCCTGACTTTGACCCCAGCACCAAAAAAGGAAATGCAGAGTTGCAGTAAATAATTATGTTTTGCTGTTTGGTATGAAGCAAGCGTTTGCTGATGTATAATTAAGATTCAGACTTCATTCATGTCTAATCAGAAGTGATACCTCAGCCGGAAGTAGTGGCACACACCCATAATCCCAGCACTCTAGGAGGCTGAGGCAGGAGGATCAAAAGTTTGAGCCCAGCCTGGGCAAATTAGTGACTTAGCAAGACCCTGTCCACAAGTTTTAAAATGAATGAATGAATGAATGAATGAATGAATGAATGGAGCTGGAGAGGTAGCTCAGTGTGAAGCTCCTGGGTTCAATCCCCAGCACCACACACACATACAAGGCGATACTCCGCTTTGCATTTGAGTCTGCCTGGAGTTTGAGTTGGTGGGGGGCTCTGTTTGGGCCTGACTTGTCTGGACAGCGGGGGGCCGGTAGTCGAGGGCCCTTGGTGACATGGGTGGAGCACGGGAGGGGCTCTGCTGGGTGGTGCTGTGCTCGGGGCTTGGCCTTGGGGACAGGATGACCTTGCTCAGTCCTCTCTGTCTTTCCGTCTCTGCGCAGAAGACTCTCAGGTCACCAGCACAATATCCCCCTTACAGTCTCCTCACAAGGGACTCCCTCCACGGCCACCCTCGCACAACAGGCCCCCTCCGCCCCAGTCCCTGGAGGGCCTGCGGCAGATGCACTACCACCGCAGCGACTACGACAAGTCACCCATCAAGCCCAAGATGTGGAGCGAGTCCTCCCTGGATGAGCCCTACGAGAAGGTCAAGAAACGCGCCTCCCACGGCCATTCCAGGTGAGTCCGTCTGCGGAGCCTCCATGTGGGCCCGGCTCTGTCCCAAAGAGCACCCCACGCCAAGTCCCAAGGGGCCCAGCTCCGCCCCGGGGGCGGCTCTGCCAGCGCTGTGCACACGGCGCCCTCTGCTGCCCAGCCTGTCGAGGTGCAGAATTGTCACCCGAAGGGAAGCTGAAGTTTTGGCTCGCAACCAACGCGTTGGCAGATGGCTTTAATGTTGTTAGATTCCAAGGGAATTAATTAGGAATCTTAGGCAGCACTATTCCAGAATGGCAAATGAGAGTCCACTCCTAGACATCCCAAAGTGGTTCAGAACTCTAAACCGTCTTCCAGCCCCGCTCTGGAGCCAAGCGGCTGCAACCCGAGCTGCACATTATCAGCTCGTTACTTGGCTAATGGAAGGCCTTTCTGGGCTGCTTCTCTGTTTTTCTCATTTCCCTTAATTGCACCAAGCGGGTGCCCCAGCAGGTGAGCGTGCATCTCTTGGAAAACAAAATCTCTGAGGAGGAGGCTTCGCACACTCTCACTGTGCCTGCCAGAGAGGGCCAGGAGGGCCCGCGCCTCCCCTCACCTGGGGTGGGCAGGAGTGGGGGAGCCAGGAGGGAGCCCCGAAAGCGGGCGCCATGCTGCTGTCTGGGGTGACCAGCGCGGTTCCCTTGGTCCGCAGCAGCCACAAGCGCTTCCCCAGCACCGGAAGCTGCGCGGAAGCGGGCGGCGGGAGCGGCTCGCTGCAGAACAGCCCCATCCGCGGCCTGTCGCCCTGGACCGCGCAGTCCAGCATGCCATCCACGCCGGACCTGCGCGTCCGGAGTCCCCACTATGTCCATTCCACGAGGTGAGTGCCCGGCCTGCAGGCCCTGCCTCCCGCGCCAGAGGCGCCGCCGGCCCAGATGAGCAAAAGAATGGGAGACGTGTTCCAGCCCACCCTCCCCGTCTGGGGACACGGAGCAGTCCCCTGCATCTGGAGATAGTCACAGGCCTGAACCTTCCTAGGCAGGGCGCCTCGCCCTGGTGGGATGACCTTTGCATGCCTCCTGCAGCTTCCTATTGAAGCCCACGTTTATTCTACCCTTGTTTAAATGCCTCGATTTATAAAAGAGCGAAAGAAAAGAGCAACAATTAGGGCATCAGTGAATCACACATTGTCTAAAAAGAACCAGAAACCAGGTCACAGGGGCCACTTGATAGGGCTTCCAGTTCTACCCCGAGCGGCAGTCACAACTCTGCCTGTACCGGCGAGGAGGCCACTGCGGCTGCACGCTAGTCCCAGCTCATCCGCCTTCATCGTTAAGGGTCCCGGCCCCCGAGCCCACCGTCCACGGTGGGCGCCACCAAGGTGGGGTTCGTGGTAATATTTTGTTAAGCCATATGAAAGGGCCTCTGTCGGACTTTAACCTACAAAAATGGCCACTTTATAGGCTTTAAGTCCACAGAATCGCGAGTCTCGTTCTCTTCCTATCTACAGAATCATTTTCTTCGTTTTCTTGTTTACGTATTTTTTCCATGGTGTGCGCTGCCGGGGAGCCATGGCCCGGGATGTGGCACACACTTTTTTCAGAGGAAACTTTATGAGTCCCACTCCCCAAGCAGACCGAGGGCGACCCCCGGAATCAGCAGCTCCCTTCCACTCCAGGAGGGGCAGGGCACACATCCGGTTCCCAGGGCAACCCGCTCATGGGGTTCCAGGCGTCCCGATGTCCACCCGGGCACTCCCTGCCGGGACCCCCCCACCACGCTGCGTCTCCCCGCAGGTCGGTGGACATCAGCCCCACGCGACTGCACAGCCTCGCACTGCACTTTAGGCACCGGAGCTCCAGCCTGGAGTCCCAGGGCAAGCTCCTGGGCTCGGAGAATGACACCGGCAGCCCCGACTTCTACACCCCGCGGACTCGTAGCAGCAACGGCTCGGACCCCATGGACGACTGCTCGTCGTGCACCAGCCACTCGAGCTCGGAGCACTACTACCCAGCGCAGATGAACGCCAACTACTCGACGCTGGCCGAGGACTCGCCGTCCAAGGCGCGGCAGCGCCGGCGGCAGCGGCAGCGGGTGGCGGGCGCGCTGGGCTCCGCGCCCTCGGGCAGCATGCCCAACCTGGCGGCGCGCGGCGCGGGCTCGGGCGCGGGCGGCGTGTACCTGCACAGCCAGAGCCAGCCCAGCTCGCAGTACCGCATCAAGGAGTACCCGCTGTACATCGAGGGCGGCGCCACGCCCGTGGTGGTGCGCAGCCTGGAGAGCGACCAGGAGGGCCACTACAGCGTCAAGGCGCAGTTCAAGACGTCCAACTCCTACACGGCCGGCGGGCTGTTCAAGGAGAGCTGGCGCGGCGCGGCCGACGAGGCCGACGCGGGCCGCCTGACGCCGTCGCGCTCGCAGATCCTGCGGACTCCGTCGCTGGGCCGCGAGGGCGCGCACGACCGCGGCCGCGCCGCCGTGTCGGACGAGCTGCGCCAGTGGTACCAGCGCTCCAGCGCGTCGCAGCGCGAGCACAGCCGCCTGTCGCACGCCAGCTCGGCGTCGTCGGACAGCGGCTCGCAGCACAGCACCTCCTCCCAGAGCACCTTCGTGGCGCACAGCAGGGTCACCAGGATGCCCCAGATGTGCAAGGCCACGTCAGGTGAGCGGGGTGGCCGGGGGCCACCTGCCGGGAGGGTCCCCTGGAGCGCGGTCTGGAGGGCTGGCAGTGCCCCGCTCTGCCGCGATCGCAGACTTCAGACCCGGATGTGGCTCTGTGGTGCGGTCGAGCACTGCACAGGCGACTGCCCCAAGCCGAGCAGAGCGCGTGCGGCGCTAACTGCGCAGCCCGAATCTAAACCCGGTGCATCGCACTGCGCACGCGCTCGTGACATTTAGGAGCAAAAGACAGCGATTATCGATGATGCTATTCCAGCCTAGCTGCAAAAGGGGGCGCCTGTTGCCAAGCAGGCGTGTCCGTTTTAATTTATGTGCAGCCCAAATCAGTTCCTCTTCACGCAGTCCGGCCCGGGGAAGCCAAGAGGCTGCGCATCTGTGCTTAGACCTTGCGTGGGGGGAAGGGAGTCAGGGGTTCTGGGGACCTTCCTGTTAGATGTAGGAGACCCCAAGACTGCTGTCTGTCCCGTTCTAACTCTGGTCTTGCGGAGTAACCCCGGGGCTGAGCTAACTCTCTCTGCTCCCTTGAGGGATGCAAACCATTTCTCCAAGTAGGGAAAGATCCAGGAGCATTGTGTCTGGGGCTCTATCCAACCAAAGGCGGATCTTTCTCCCGGCGCCGAGAAACTCTAGTGGGTTCCACACCTGTGTTACAGCCCAGGAAGGAAACCAGGTTGGGGGTAGGGTTAGGTCTTGAAGGCCTGAGGTGCAACCAGTCCCCAGGTGGGGACAGACCTGCAGAGGGAAAGGAGGGTATATACGCTGCTACCTACACAGGTAGCTCTTGACAGCTCTGTACTGGTGTTTCCATTTCAGTGACGTTATGACATAGCCATAAAATAACTTTTATAGTGTTTTCTACCCTTGATATTATAGCTGAGAATTTTCATAATCCCAGTTTGACCTATGTATCTATATATTTTTGAGACAGGGTCTTGCTCCACAGTTCAGGCTGGCCTTGAACTCACAGCGATCGTCCTGCCTCAGCCTCCCCCAAGTGCTGGGATTATAGGCGTTTGCCACCAAGCCCAGCTGTCCTATTGCTTTGTACTCAGAGCATTAAGCAAAAAGTGAGTTAAGTTTAAAAATGGAGGCAACCGTTCTTCCCCTTCGGAAGTTTCAGCAGTTTCTCTATGAAGCAGCAGTGGCTGTACCCAGCTCTGGTTTCGTGGTTAGCGTGTGCTGTGGTCACGCTCGTTTGCACTCACACCTCTCTTAAAGAGCAATGAAGGGTTCTGCATCCTGTTTACTGTAGGCAGAGAGAGTGGGGAAGATTTTGAGGCAGAAATGAACATTTTAACAAAATGGGAGAATGAAGGAGAGGAACTCCAAGTCAGGAATTGACTCACTTTAAAAAAAAGCACAGAGGAGGGGAAGAGGAGTCACTGAGAGGTTGTGAGGTGGGGGCATCTTCAGGGACTGTCTTCGTTACTTTCTCTTGTTGCTGAGGCAAAATACCAAACGCCCAAAGTTGAAGGGGGAAAGTTTTATTTAGCTCATGTTTCGTAGAGGTTTCAGTCCATAATCAGCTGGCTCCAAGGCAGGGTGGCATGGCAGAGGAGCAACAGTTCTTGGCAGCAGAAGACAGCAAAAGCAACAAGAGCAAAAAGGGGGACAAGCCTCTTTCTGTCCCATATATTGTATCCAGTGTACTGGGATTAGGGCGGGGACTGATCCAGCAATCACCCACCCTTCATCCCAGCACCCTTAATCCCAGCATTGAACCATGAATCCATCACACACTATAGAGTCAGCTGCCTCCGAAAAAGCCCTATCTAAATAAGTGCATGAGGCTTTGGGGGGACATCTAGACACAAAGAATAACAGGGACTGAAGGAAGTTCTTAGGGTCTTAAAGGACGAACTGGCCACCCAGGTCCGCCAGGCCCTGGGCTTCTGCCTTCACCCCGCACTGACATTTCTTACAGCACCCTGGCCAGAGGACCGGCTCCAGAGATGGAAGTAAAACCAATTTTGCAATCATGAGTGTACCAACATCCTACAACCTTCTTCGTGTGCCTTCCTTATCTATAAAATTAGCCCAATAAATTGGTCATCGACTTCCCAGGAAGATACGAGAGTAGATACACTATGTGTACCATTTAAAGGGCATAATGGGCCGAGAAAAATGGCCCACATCTGAAACCCCAGCTACTCCAGAGGCTGAGGCAGGAGGATCACAAATTCAAGTCACCCTGGGCAATTTAGTGAGACCCTGTCTCAAAATAATAAAGGGCTGGGGATGTAGCTCAGTGGTAGACGCTCGTCTAGCAGGTGCAAGGCCCTAGGTTTAATCCGCAATACTGCAAAAGGGGTGGGGCTGGGAGACCATCCCTGACCCTGTTAGTCACAATAGTTCATAAGTATCAATGGTAAAGGGTAAGCGTACTTATGTTCTAGCCAAATTGTGGTATTCATCTAGTAGATTTGCTTTACTTGAAGAGATTAGGTAGCTCTTTTGGAACCTATTTCAGGTTGATGATTTGAAGAAGCTGCACTGGTATGAGGATGTAGCTCAGTGGTAGAGCACCTGCTTAGCATGTGTGAGGCCCCAGATTCTGTCCTCAGTACCGAAAAACATCTTTTTTTGTTTTAAAAAGAAGCCGTATCCGAGTTGTGAGGAGTCCATTGCCAAGAAAGTAAAGGGTGCATCTAAGTACAGTAGCATTTTCGTCCTGCTGCATTTCCCCAGCCAGACTTACGTTGCCCATACCAGTGAGTTCCTCGTAGTCGGGCTCGGATGGTCTGCTAGAAGCGCTGCCCATTTGAGGTGTAGAGAAGTAGCAGCCAGTGAGCCTGAACCAGCAGAGTGCAGGCTCCGGGCCTTCTTGACCCTGAAAATGCCCTGAGCTGTGCCTGCCTGTGTGAGCCTCACCCTGCCTCCCTCGAGGCCCTGTGGTGGCTTCAGGTTCTTTGCAGCAGTCTCCATTTCTGTGGCCACTTCCTGTGGCAAAGTAGGGGCAGAGGATCCCCAGGCAGCCCGAGTGCGCGTGGAGGTGCATGGTGCTGGGGAGACGTGGTGGGATGTGGAAGAGAAGGGCGCGGAGTTGTCTCCCCACTGTGCTTATGGCCTGGGACCACCAAGACCCTGCCACAGGGTCCCAGCCCACACCCCTGGACATGGTGACCCCCAGCTCCGGGTGGTACAGGTCCTTCACCCAGTCTGACCTTTCTTCTCCCTGCCTTTCCCCCAACACCCACCTGCAGCTGCCTTACCTCAAAGCCAGAGAAGCTCAACGCCGTCGAGTGAAATCGGAGCCACCCCCCCAAGCAGTCCCCACCACACCCTAGCCTGGCAGACTGGGTGAGTCCGCCCTCCGGGTCTTCCACCCGGCTCTTCTTCCAGCTTCTAGACCGGTCAGCCTGGAAGAGTCACCAGCATTCCGATCCTGGTGACAGAAGAACGGACCTATCTACAAACCAGTGAGAAAGGTCACCACTTGCTCCCTTTCAAGAGAAACCTCGAACTGTCATCACCTTCTTTTTTTTTTTTTTTTTTTTTTTTTTTTTTTGTGGGTACCGGGGGGTCGACCTCAGGACCTCGCGCGCCAGCAGGCACCCGTGCCGCTGAGCGATATCACCGGCCCCTTTTTCGTATGTGGGTTCCGGGAGTCGAACTCGGGCCCTCGTGCTTGCCGGGCAGGCGCTTAAGCCGCTGAGCCATCTCACCGGCCCTGTCGTCACCTTCTGTCCCACTCCTTTGCCTCACTTTCCTTTTGGGGAGCAAACTTGGTGTGCTTATTTCAAAGCAGGCAGTGACCCGAGACGTGGGGAGGTAGAAGCAGAAATGGAATTGGGTTTCTTTGGTCAGAATTCCAGACGGCAGTTGATTGAGCTGAGATGATACCCAGGCTGATTCAAAACGCCAGGCAAGAATGTCAGAGTGGGGAGAGCGAATGAAGCCCCTCCTTGTGCTCACCCTGGGCCAACGCTGCCCAGGCTTCTCGCTGTCTTGATGATCACAAGGCAGCTTAAGAAAAAGGCTTCTGTCCGGGCCATGCTCTTGTCCTTTATCAAACACACAGAGGGGACCGGGGACCTTGAGATCTTTAAGCAGAAGCTGCCCACAGAGAAATGAGTGAAACAGGAAGTCGGTTCCTTCTGTGGCTTTAGGTGTAGCCTAGATACTTACAATCTGCATCCAGTTGGGATGCCGCAGCCTTCCGAAGGGTCCAGCGGACCAGGTAACTGCTTTGTGTACCACATGTGCCTCACCTGTCGCTCTTAGTCACCACCTCTGAGTTTGCTAACATTCTAGCAAACTATTGGTTAGAGGAGCAAGGGGTCCCCGTGTCCGGCATAATCCACTGCTTCCGATTTGCTGGAGCATCCGAGGGGACGTCTGGGAGGAGTTGACAGCTGTCTGTGAGCTGTGCTGTGAGAAAACCACCATCCCACAGTTGGCTCCACGACTGCACTCGAGGCTCCCACGTTTATTTCCGTTCCCGAGTTTCTCTGTACTCATTTACAGCAGCCTTTCTAGAGCCTTAGTCTGTTATGGGGATATGGGGAGCTAACATTTATTGAGTGCTTGCTGTGTACGGAGAGGCTGGATGATGCTCCTGACATCCGTGAGTTCATCTAATCCTCACTGCCCCCCTGGCAAAAAGAACATCTGGATCTTTCAATTTTATAGCAGGGGTCAGAGCAGCCTTGCCCCAAGTCACACCTCTGGAGTCTGTGACCCCAAACTTTGTCTTTTTCCACTGTGCCAGTGGTTCTTAAAATGTGGAGCCCACACCAGCAGCATGAGGCCCACATGGAATCTTCTGAGAAATAAAAATTCTCAGCGGCCTTACGGAATCAGAAACTCCCGATGTCCCCTTAAGTGTGGCAGCCACAGGGATGTCTTGTGCTGCCTCTCATTCCTTTTGAAGAGAATCTATGGTCCCAACTTACTGTTCTGGTGTCCACTCCTGCTTCTCTTCCTGTCTTTTGGCAGCACCTACGCCCTTGCCTCTACAGCAATCCATTAACAACACTCACTCCCCACTCACCCCAGCTCTATCCTGTGACCAGGCAGTCATGGTGAGGCTGAGGGCACAGTGGTCTCCCTAAGATTCATAAAAGAATGGTACATCAGGGCCGGTGAGATAGCTCAGCGGCATAAGCGCCTGCTGGCAAGCATGAGGTCCTGAGTTCGACTCCCGGTACCCGCATATAAAAAAAAAAAAAAAAGAATGGTACATCAAAGAACTGGAGTGGCTAACCCATCTCAGCCCAGTAGGATATTCCGATCTCTAAGCACCTCTCTGGACCCTCGAGGTTTCGGCATCATGCCCAGCCTCCCCCATCCAAATATTTGGTTGGGTTATTTGACTGACAATAGGCTCTGGAATTTATAACCTCCCTCACACACCTACTCACTAAAACTGGCCTTGAGATTGGCCTGTTTCACCACCTGTAGCTAGTGAGGGCTCAAGACAGATTTGAAACAAAAGGGTATTTGGATCCTTGAAGTAGCTTTTGGCAGCTTGAGCTGAATTATCACAAACATTAACGTCGCTGTGATAAGAAAATGAGACCATGGGTAGAGAGTGCCAATGCTTGCCTTCCTAATAAAACTAGAGGGCATTAGATGCAGCGATGGGGACCGAAAGTTCTGCCTGGCTCGCAGGTTTGCACTGACACCTGATGTGTAACTGTGGGCCTCTCCAGTGTGAATAAGCTACTAATTATGTCTGTGCCGACTCCTCTAACGTGACCTCTCTTCTCTTCCTCTTTTGCTCTCCTTTGTTCAGAGAAGCAACAGAAAACTCACCCATCATGGATGGGTCTGAGTCTCCAACCCACCAAAGTACTGAGGCATAGAGGTATCGTAAGGGGGCGTTTTGTTCTCACTGCGCATGCGTTTGTGACCCCACCTGTGCTGCGAATGTGTTGCTTTACCTGTGTCAAAACTTCCAGAAGGAAACATCTCAAGAGCGCGGAACCCATTACGTTTATGTCTTATTTCCAGATCTATGTGGAACTCTGTTTTTTCCTATGTTCTTACATCAGATGTTGGATATTCCCAATGCTGCTTCCCACAAAAGACCCCCCAAAGTATGTCTGGCCTTCCCAGCCTCTGTGTGCATACAGAGATTTGTAGAAGTTTTTTGCTGACTTAGTAATCCATGTCCAAGGAAACAGCGTCACTGTAATGTAAGTTTGAAAGGGCCAAGGTCAGAATGAGTCGATCCAGAAGCACCCAGATGTCACCTATAATTGAATCTCACATTGAATGACAGCCGTGTGCTGTGCCAAACACAGCAGAGCCTGCTCCGCAGAACGTCCGTAGATCGGCACCAGCACCACCTGAGAGCTCATCAAGGTGACTCCCGGGCACCGTCCTGGGGGCAGAACCAAGTGCCCACTGAATTCACACACTGCTGACACCTGGTCTGATTCCCAGCCCTGGGGACCCTAAAGGCTGAGTTACTGATTGCATGGCATTGAAAGTAAATAGTGTTTCAAAGGATACCTAAAAAGACCAGGACACGGCCAGGCATGGTGGTGCACACCTGTAATCCCAGCACTTGGGAGGCTGAGGCAGGAGGATGACTGAGTTTGAGGCCTGCTTGGGCTACACAGTGAGTTCAAGGCCAGCCTGGACTACATAGCTAGACCCTGTCTAAAAAAAAAAAAAGAGAGACCAGGACACCATACACAAGTGGATAAAAAGTTGTAAGTTTATTAGATTAAAAAAAAAAAAAAAACCCACATTCCATATTATATTCCAGGAACCCTGCTAGAGAGCACAGTTGCAGTTGAAGTTCAAGTCAGTAATCTGAAAATCTATCAGGAGATGGGCGAGGGGAATAAGAAACAGCTATGTGTATATATTAAGGGCTCTGCAAGTTCAAATCAAAATGCTACAGAGATTCAGAGGTGAGAGGGCTCACTTTGGAGGCCATGCGCCACGACCCTCACTTCGAAGGATTAAGGCAGGGGGAGGTGGAGAGAGGCCACCCACAGGCACACACGCAGGTGTAGAAACAAGTGTGGTGTGGTTGCTTCGGGGACAGCAATCTTGTTTCACTGTAGAGAAAGAGCAGAACTTCAGCCTGAAAAGTAGGTTAGGACAAGATCATGAATAAATCAGGAGAGATGTGCGCAATGCGTGGTTATCAGGCAGGGATGAGGAAAGCAGGGCCCAGCCTTTGCGAGGAAGAGGGGCACCTCATCCCCTGGTGGAGAGAAGAGACCGAGAGGGCAATATCGTGAAAGCAACATGGTTTTAAATAAGATGAGCCCCATTTCCCCCTCCAATCTGGGGACAGAATCCTCTGCTGCGGGTGCTAGAGGTGAGGATGGCAGTGATGAGAATTATTTGCTCTGAAAGACTGCTGTTGAGTCCAGTCAGCTTGAAATGATTCTTTCCAGATGAGTGCTGAGCAGCAGCACAAGCCCAGGACAGGTAGGACAGGATGGATCTGAGCGCCCTACCCTGGCTTTGTGACTCCTGCGCACTGTTCAGTGTCCCACCGATTGGTTTTGTCAGTTAAATCTTACTTCTCAATTATTACTAAGCGACGGGAGAAAGCGTTGCTCACCATTCAGTAAGACAGGAGGATGAGCCATTGATGAAACACATTTACAAGTCAATTTATAAAATTTGTAACAGTCGCTTTGTTGCAATTCCTCCCCACAAGACCTTACAGACCACATGTGTATCTGGAACAAATTTCTGTTTCTAAGAAACTACTCAAATGTGCTGGTATAGTTGCATATCGAGATCAGCTCAGCAAGCTTAAGCAAATAAGAGTGCATACGGCAGATGTAACTGGGAAGGCGAAACTGGGCCAGGGCTCCACAGTTCTTTTTCCTTCCATAGCTCTGCTCCCTGCTCGCAGTAGCTTCATGCATAGGAGGAAACCGACACCCTTGTAGTTTCAAAGCCACGGGTCACTGCCTGGCTATCTCTAAGCAGCAACTGTGGCTGAGGGCTCTCACTGGCTGACCTGGGACCCATGCCCACGTTTGTAGCCGTGAGGGAAGTGCCGTGGCAGTAGGGGGATTGACCCCAGAGGAGTAACGTGTGGCGTCTGCAGGGTCAGCTAGCTGTTTTTCCCCTTAGAATTTCTCAGGCCCTTGGGCACATTGTGAAAGTCTGGTCCGGGCTGTCAGGATGGAGAGATTGTTTGCAGGTGGATGTAACAGAATCATCCATTTACCACCTAAATACAAAAACACCCGTGACTCATATCATAACTGAGGGCCTTCAGGTCTTTCACTTCTGCAGCCACATTTAAGCAGAAATAACCCAGTGCATTTCCAGTGATGCAAGCCCAAAACTCTCATTAAAATCTACCAGAACTCACAGACCCATGGAATTTTCTAGTTTTCAGTGGTTTGTTGGTTTTGTTTTGTTTGTTTTAGGCCAGATGAGAAACATTTACAAAGTCCCTTCATCCATTCATTCCTAGACAAGTCAGCAAATGAGACAGAAAAGATGAGAATGACTGATAGTTGTCAGTGTAAACTGGATCATGAAATTATTTAAGATATTCTTTAAACTCTTTAAATCTGATTTTAGTTATTTATTTTTAAATGTTTTATTAGCATGTGTTCATAGTACGTGATGTCTACATTCCTTGTGTGGAGTTGGTACATGTATGTAACACTCATTGTCCCTCAGTTTGGTTGGATTCGGGTCTGTTCCCAATTCTCATCCCCAACGGTGTCCCTGGCATTGGCCATGGAGACATCAGCTGCAGGGAAGGAACTGGAGGAGCTGGTTTGGGATAGATGGAGAGGAGCTTTCCCCTCATAGTGATCCCAAGGAATAATCATTGCTTCAACATATCTATGTGTTCATTTCTTAATCTTTAAGAATTACTTCTACCCAATCTAAGTAGTGATGCCTACTTGAAATATTTTTTTTGTTTTGGAAGCCTTTATTTTCTTGTATACATTTTCCTGTATATTTCATTTTTTGGCACTGGGGAGGGAACCCAGGATCTTGTGCATCTAAACACACACTCTACCGCTGAGCTACACACCCAGCCCCCACTGTATATTTTAAAGAAATGCTTTTTTATAATGAAAAATACACACAACTTAGAATAACGAGGATTGGGACTCAGTTCAGAATATCACCTCACTTGCACTATAGGGAAGCCTCACACTTAGCACATTTTTCTGGGACGGAATGAAAATCCACCCGTGAAATCCGGCCCCTCTTGGGTCTGGTGGAGACAACCCAGTCACTCCTGGGGAGAAGCCATCCTGAGGAGCACAGCCCAGGGGCAGCTGGCCATGGCTGCACCTGAGAGTCACTGGAGGACCTCGAGCACCCCCAGGCCAACTCCCATGTGTATGGGGTAGAGCTCCAGTGCCAGGATTTTTGAGGTTCCCAGGTGATTCCAGGATGCGGCTAAGCTTGGGCACCACCACGTTAAGCATTAGCTTGCATTCTCCTCCGTCCCAGATGCCCAGGTGCCAGGGTTCCCCTTTGCGTGGACTCTCGTTCTCTGAGTGCTCTACCGGGCACTGTGGACAGTGCCAGCCGTGCTCCTTGGCAGGGGGCCTGCTGGTCATGAGAGGCCTGTGTCAGGACAGGCCCTCTGCACACAGGCCCCTCTCACTGTCACGTCTCTCTTCTTGGCCCCCACAGGAGCTACAGTGATAGCTGCTTCCTGGATTCCTCTCTCTATCCAGAACTACCGGATGTCCAGTGGTACGGGCAGGAAAAAGCCAAGCCCGGGACCCTCGTGTGAGCCAGCCTGGCCGATCTGACCGCCTCGACGCCATTCTGAGTCACCTCACTGCCTCTCATTTGCCTTACCCAGATGCACTGTCACCTGCACCAGCTTCAGCCCTCAGCACTTTTTTTCTCCTCGTTTCCACATCCCCTTCACCCTCAAAAACCTGACTGAGGAGACATTCTGGAAGGTTCCGGTCCCACTGTGTGTCCCTTGGCTCTCTCATCCACAGAGGGCCAGACAGCAATCCTCAATGGCACGTTGGTGGCTTCCTCCAAGCCAGGAACTGTCAGGGAAGCCAGCTGGCACGACTTTTCTGTGCACAAGCAGCACAGGCAGAGAACAGGAAGGAAGGCCAACCTGTTCCCTGTCGGCCAACCAGGCACTTCAAGGAGAGGATGCCGTGTGGGGACATTCAGTGTCCCCACCCTGGAATATTCCTAAGTGAGCCGGCTTGGGGGCGTGGGAGAGAGAGAAAGGGAGCTTAACACTTCAGAGCTGCATCAGAGGACCAGTCAGTTCTATGCTGCCAAAGATTAAACAAACAAAAACAAACAGAAAAAGAGGCCACAAGGAAGACTCTCTTTCCACAAGGAAATGTCTTTTACATTCAAAACTACTTCACGCCACACGCGGAAGTACGTCGACCTCTGTAGATCACATCCTCTCGTGATGCAGCTCCCTGACAGTCCACTCCTCCCCCACCGTGACAGCCTTGGAAACCAGCCCGGGGGACGGTGGCAGGAGGGAGTCGCCTGGCCTTGCGCACTCAGCATCCCCATCTGCCTGGACGCAAAGGAAAACAGACCCCAGGGAGGAGCCCTGTCTGTGCACGGTCCTCAGCCCACTCCCGAGACTCTTTGGGGATCCACAGTAAACACAAGGTGATAACTGCCAAAAGTGGTCTCTCTCATTAAAACAACCAGTAAAAGTGTAACCTATTTTTTTGCACAAGGCATTTCATTTTCTTCTGTTTTATGGGAAACCAAGGGAAAAGCACATTGCCGTCCATACAAGTGTTTAACTGTTGTGGCTCATTTTATGTTTGTTAGCACTTGTGTGACAAAGAGCTCAGATGCAACTTCTCCTGTGTGTCACTTACTCAAAGAACCCAACTATGCCCTTAGGTAGGAAGATCTTACACATGTCTACTAGCCGGCAGGCAGAGCAGGGTTGAAAAAAATCAGCTCTCGAAAGGCCCGTACACCTACAGCAGTGTCCGCCACCGTGGTCCAACACCTGGGTCTGCAGACACCAGAAGAGGACGAAAGGAGGAAGCAAGTGTGCGGGAGCTGCTCGTTTACATGTGTTTTGAGCTATGCTTAACACACAACCAGAAAGCCATCATCTTCAAAGGCCTCAAAAGTACTTTTCTAATAACTAACAAGTGCACAGTCTGAGTTGGGTCACTCTCGATGGCACATAAAGGTCTCAGTGGAGGTGGCACATGGTGCTCCTCTGCCGCGTTGCGGGGGAGGGTCCTCCATTGCTACGCCATCTATTGGAAAGGCATTTGACAGCCAGGGACAGGAGCAGGGTGGGGGTAGTTTTGTGGGAAAGCAGAACTACAGTTAGCTGTGGCGTCCAAAGGAAAATCGGTGTTTTTCATGTATGGGTAATCCAAGAATTACAATAGACTCCTCCAAACCAGGAGGGTTAGAATGGTCACCAGAACGAACTCACTAACCCTGCTGCTCCCTTCTGTGCCACTCGGAAAGCACCGGAAGTCCGAGTGGGAGCCCTCACAGCAGGCGGGAGCCCTCACACGATGAAGGGAGGGGACCAGGCGGGGCGCACCTCCTCCGCCACCTCTCTGCAGGAGTCAGGGCTGCGTGCCCCAGAGCAGCGCACAGCCGGCTGGGGGTTCCAGTGTGCAGAAGGGACCACTAATCCCAGAACACTTCAGGGGCAAAGCTGCAGGATAAACAGACATTAATTATGGTGTTACTAAATGAATCTGGGGCCTGATTTACTTGGGCAGGGATTGCTTTTATTTTGACAGCTCTAAAGAGATTTGTTTTGTGGGTGTCCTTGGAGGGGGTGGGTTCCCCTTCCCCATTTGGAAGCATATTATACAGTGGGTCGTTTTCCTTTCCCCAAAGGAAGATATGTGAATAATCAGACTGAACTGTGCAACAGGAAAAGTCAAAAGGGAAATGGAGAGGTGACCAGCTTACGTAGCTGTAGGTTATACCACATGTATAGTGACTGGAAATCAAGTGTGCAGTAAATCAGATCAAGCTTTTAGCCCAGTTCACTTACAAGGATGAGAGACAGGAATTCCTCCAAAAACTTTGGATTACATTTTAGATTTGAGGGGCAGAGAGGAGTTGAGTGGGAGCAGGAATTGCAGTTCCAGCAAACATCATGATAGTCTGGTAGTCAAGACGGAGATTAAGTAAAACAGGTTTTACTGTTTAGCTGTGTTCAGTTAATAGAAGATGTACATAAGTGTTAGTCCTTTGAGACTAACAGAATTACTGAGGATCGGTGTGGTGGGAAGCGCTATAGTTATGTATACAAGCACTTGCAAACTCTTTATATATCCCTATTTCTTTAAAACAAAATAAGATGGAATATGAAGCCCCTGGTCTGATATAAAGCCCCTATTGGATTCATCGGATACCTGTAAGAAGTTGCCTGTTTCACCCCAAAGCCTGGTGAAGATACATACAGCAGACTATGTTGTGAGCCAGATTGTTTTGTTTTCATTTTGTTATATGCAGGTGAGTGTTGAAACTGTTCAAATCCCAATCTGTTTTCATTCAGTATTAGTTTAGTTCTAAATATAGCAAACCCCACCCAGGTGCTATCAGACGACCAATTACTGCTTAGTTAACTAGGTGTAAAGTTTTACATATCCATTAATGTCAATAGTTTATTACAAGTTGTGTGAAATGGACTCTAATAATGGAAAAAGATTAGGTTGCTCCTGAAACTGACTGTAGAGCATGTAAAATGATTTTACTGGGTTCTGTTCCGCTGTCATCAATGAAAAAGATGTATGTTGTAGACAAAGTTGCAGAATTAAAAAGAAATCTGCTTTTAATTTATTCTTTTTTGTATTAAGAATTTGTATAATACCTTTACATTTTGCAAAACAGTGTTGTCAACACTTATTAAAGCATTTTCAAAATGAAAAGATTCCAGTTGCCTCTTGGAGATTTTATTTCTAAATGATAAATGCTTAATCATGATCCAGGAATTTATAATTTAGGTGCCTGTGTCATTGGGGTTTTTTTTGTTTATTTTTGTTTGGGGGGGGTACTGGGAGTTGAACCCAGGGGAACTGTATCACTAAGCTACATTCTATGACCCCCCCTTTTTTTCTGAGACAGAGTCCTGTTTGCACAGGTTGGCCTTGAATTTGAGATCCTCCTACTTCAGTCTTTCCAGTAGCTGGGATTTCATGCAGGCACCACCATGCCCAGCTGGCTCATTTATTTTTAACATAAAGTTATGCATAGTGTTCATCTTGCCTTACTAGACAATAAAGACAAGCTCATTTGGTTTAGGAAACCTACCCATTTCCTTTTGTAAATTATACAAGATAACAAAGTCTAAACCATGTGTTATTTTTATTATGTAAAGGATTGGAGATCAGAGGTCAGTCCTTGTCAGACCATTATTTCATTATTTGTGTCACCACTATAAATAGCCATATATAATGTGCTGTCATGCATACTGTCCCCACAGGACAGTCCACAGTAGAAGGAAGTCAAGAGGTGAGGCCTTGGGCCAGTGAGATAGCTCAGCGGCATAAGCGCCTGCCTGGCAAATGTAAAGTCCTGAGTTCGACTCCCGGTACCTGCATATAAAGGAAGAAAGGGCCGGTGATATCGCTCAGTGACACAAGTGCCTGCTCGCAAGTGCGAGGTCCTGAGTTCAACCCCTGGTACCCACAAAAAAAAAAAAAAAAAAAAAAAGGTGAGGCCTTGGCATGTTGCAGAAAACTGACGAACTGAATGGAAGACTCTTTGCACTGAGGAGTTGGAAGGCAACTTTTAACGCCAGCAGGCTGGTGGGAACTAGGTCCAAATCACCAGCCCTGACTCACAGCAAAACAAAGACTTTTATACGTTTCTAAGCAGAAAGTATAAGAGCTGATAACAGGTTATTTTATAATTGGTTACATACATTTGCTCATTATTTGTTAGGCAGTTTCATCTCTGGCAAGTTTAGTTGGGGGTTTTCTATCCTATAGCAGGAAGGTCAGGGCCAGGGTGAGCAGGAAGAATCCATCACTGTCTTAGACTGAGCCGAGCTGTCTCTGGGTGATATCTCCTTGAAACCCTGGAATGGGTAAACACAACAAGGTGCACTTTGTCTGAGTTACACTTATCGTACATGCTGCAGCTGGCGTTGTAATGCCAAGGCTAGCTGAGTTTTGCCACTGTCTAATGGGAATGGGCTGAGCCTGCCTTTCCCATCCTTTAATATATTGGCAGAGTATAAATTTTAAAACTTCCTTTACATACCCCCCTTTTTCTTATAGGGGAGAATCTTCTTTCCCAGTTTTAAGAAGCTGATAAGAGGAAGTGGCTTTTAAAAGAAGTTGGTGATGTATGGCCTCAAATCATTTAGACAGAAAGCAGGTCAGAAATTGAATCACATAGGGGCCTAAAAGAAGAACTGACAGGAGAGCTATTAAAGGTCCAAGTAAGACTCCCATCCATGAGGGAAGACAGTCTATGGATCCCCACCAGGAAGAAACATTTATCATATTTTTAGTTTTCTGGTCAAGACATTTCTGCAGTTGGTGGGAATTCTCTTTGATTATTCCTGACTTGTTGGCATAACAGCATTTTTTTCTCTAAAAAGAGAGAAGTTCCCCCTTGCTGGGGCTGTCAGGAGATATAAAGCCCCTCAGTTTTGTAAGACAACCATGGCTAAAGAATCAATTTGTTCTTTGAGGGTGTCAAAAGAATCTTGGACACCTTCAAAGTCTTCCACTATTTGGTTGGTCAGTTGTGTATACTGGCTCTGTCCTAATCCAAGGGCTGTTCTGCCCATAGGTAGGCCCATTGCTATGCCAGCCAAGATAGGCAGGAACATAGGGTCCCCTTTCTGTTGGGATTCAAAAGGAGCCAGAGGGCCTCGATCACTGGGGTAGACAGTTAGATCTGGAACCAGGAAAGCAACACCACAGAGACCCATGTTTTGTGGGGAAAACACATGGTAGATCCCATCAAAGCACACAAAGAATGTCCCCTCATCTGTCTGAAGTGAAGTGCTGGGCTGGGTTATGGAGGCACAGTCAGCTGACACATTTTGAGTGTTTCTGTTCCCCAGGAAGCAGGTGGCATTTCCCATTATTTGGGTTGGGGAAGCTTGGAGCAAGATCGCTGAGAACTGGGTAACATTAAACCTGGATGCATTTGGAGTCAGCCCCAAACCCCAGTAGCAAACACCAAGATTAACAAGAGAAAGGGGAATAAGAACCAAACTGGGTAACAACATGAGTCAGAGCGGGTGCACCAGTGTATGACGTCCATTTAATTTTCAGCTGTGCATTGACTCATCAGCCTCCCAAGTGACAAGAGCAGGGCTTTGAGGGTGTTGTCTCTTCAAGGTGGTCTTCAAGGGGGCCGACTTGTCTGGGTAGACCTTCCAGCAGTTGTCAGGATGGGCCTGCTTGATTTTGGAATGATGAATCCAGGGGTGGATCTCCACCACCTTTACTGTGGTGGGAGTGGTCAAAATAAGCAGGGGACGGGGGTCCTCAAATGAGGAAAGCCCTGTATGCTGAATTCCAGGTGGGGGTCGAGGGCCTGTTGAGGCCTCAGTCTTTGCACAGGTCTGGCATCTGGCTGATGGCTGCACAGATCACTGTCCACTTTGAGATATAATAATAGTGGCTCAGGAGCTGGGCCATGGCTGTCTTTCCTCCATGGGTGATGTCATGGTGGTGTTTTACCCAAGTATAAGTCAGTTCCTTTGGGATGGTCATTCGATCATCTGGTAGGGCCCAGACACCATTTGGGTCTGTACGAGCTCCTTCTTGTCATGCCCATTTTATTTGTTGAGTATGTGAAGAGGTCCCTGCTGAAAACTGAGAACAGTTTTTGGTGGTATTTTATGTAGGGCTTCTAAGTTTTGGACCAAGTCACTGTCTCCTCAAGTAGAGCCTTCAGCAACCAGTTTGGCAGCTTTCTCCACCATTTGGTTTCCAAGGGTGATGGTGTCCTTTACCTTTTGATGTCCCTTGCAATGTATGACAGCCACCTTTTTGGGTTTCCATATAGCAGTCAGAAGCTGCAGGATTTCTCCTTATTTTTAATTTGTTTCCCTTCGGCTGTCAAAAGGCCACATTCAGGGCTGGTGAGATAGCTCAGCTCAGTGGCATAAGCACCTGCCTGGCAAGTGCGAGGTCCTGAGTTCGACTCCCGGAACCCACATAAAGGAAAAAAAAGGGGCTGGTAATATCGCTCAGCATCAGAAGCACTTACTGGTGAGAGGTCCTGAGGTTGACTCCTGGTACCCATGTTAAAAAAAAAAAAAAAAGCCACGTTCCTTGTATAGCATCCCGTGAACATGAATTGTGGCAAAGGCATATCTGGAATCTGTGTATATATTTACCTTTCTATCTTCTGCCCGGTTGAGGATTTGTATGAGTGCCTAGAATTTGGCTCGTTGAGCAGACCAGTTATGGGGAAGAGGCCCCCCTAGAAATACTTCTTTGGTGGTGACAATGGCATAGCCAGCCTTACATTGTCCATTTTTAACAGAGCTACTTCCATCCATGAACAGGGTGTAGTCAGCATCTGTTTAAAGGTCCATCCGAAGATCAGACTGGCTTGCAAAGAGCTCATCTGTCAGCATAAGGCAGTTGTCGCCTGGCTGCCCGAGCTCTGTGGGCAAATAGGTGGCTGGGTTCAGAGCTTTAACTGGCTGGAAAGTGAGTCAAGGGTTTCCAACAAGCAGTCCCTGACTGGGTGATGCAGCTGTTTGAGAGTCAATGGTGTCCCTGACTGTTGAGCTTAAGAAAAGTGTGTGGCACCTGAACAGTTAGGTTTTGTCCCAAAGTCAATTTGTCTGACTCCTTAACCAAGAGGGCAGTAGCAGCAAGCGCCTACAAACAAGAAGGCCATCCTTTTGATACTGAGTCCAGAGTCTTGGACAGGTAAGCAACTGGCCTTGCCCAGGGTCCCATCATCTGAGTTAGGACTCCTGAAGCAACATGTTGTCTTTCATCAAAGAGCACGTTGAAGGTGCAGGTCACATCTGGGATTCCTATGGCTGGAGCTGAGGCTAAAACCCTTTTGATCTGTTTGAAGTCTCAGTTTTTTCTGAAGTCCAATTAATTACCTCCCTTTCTGTTGTGGGTTTCTTTAACATGTTACAGAGTGGCCTTGCCTTTTCAGCAAACCCAGGTATCCATATCCTACAAAATCTAGCTACTCCAAGGAATTTTCTAAGTTCCTTTTTGCAGTCAGGCCTCAAAATGGAACAGATGACTTTTCTTTCTGGGCCTAAGCTTCAGAGCCCCTGTTTTAAGTCAAGTCCTAAATATCTGACTTTCTGTGGACAAATCTGAGCCTTTTTCCAAGAGACCCTATAGCCGGTGGCCAGTAGGTGGTGGAGGAGGGCTTTAGTTTCCTCCCAGCAGTCCTCTTTTGTGGGGCTCCCTATCAGGATATCATTGATGTACTGTAGCAGCATGCAGTTGTGTCTTTTGTGGGGGAACCTGGCCAGGTCTGCAGCCAAAGCTTCCCTAAACAGTGTGGGAGAGTTCTTAAAACCTTGTGGGAGGCAGGTCCATGTAAGTTGTCCCTTTTGCCCTGTGTTAGGGTCCTCCCATTTGAAGAAAAATAAGGGCTGGCTGGCAAGGGTCACTTGTAGGCAGAAGAAAGCATCCTTTAAGTCCAAGCAGGTGAACCAGGCAGCATCAGGAGGAAGCAGGCTCAGGAAGGTGTATGGGTTTGGGACTGTTGGATGTAAGGTTATGGTGGCTGCATTGATGACACGGAAATCTTGCGCTGGGAGGAAGTCTCCATTTGGTTTCTCTACTGCAAGCAGGGGAATGTTCCATGGCAACTGACAGTCTATTAGAATCCCTGTCTGCTTCAATCTGGAGATGTGGGGCAGGATCCCAAGGTGAGCTTCTCATGACATCGGGAATTGTGTGACAGCAACAGGAGTGGTACTCGGGTTGAGTTCAATTATCAGAGGGGTATGGTTAACAGCCCTGGCAGTGAGTCTTCTGCCCACACTTCTGGAAGCATGGTTTTTAAAATCTCAGGATTATACTCTCTGGGAGTTTCTGTCTGATGTAGTTGCCATTCTTCTTCTTGGGGCACAAAGTCAATATCAAGTCTGGAGCTGCGGGCTTAAGTGTGAGAGATGCTGGCTGGTTTAAGGCAAAGGAAATAGTTGCCCCCAGCTTTGAGAAGAGGTCCCATCCCAGAAGAAGAATAGGGCATTCAGGCATGTACAGGAATTCATTTGTCCACCAATTTCACAGGACCTGCTTTGGCAGAACTTTTTTCTCAGTGGGTCCCTGTGGCACCAATTACTTGACTCTTCCAGAAGGTCAAAGGAACAACAGGCCAAGTTACAACAGAATGTTCTGTTTCCACTGTCCACCATAAAAGTCATTGGTTTTCCCCCTATTGCAGCAGTGACCGTGGGCTCCCAGGGACCCAGTCTTATAGAGTCCGGTTTGTCCTATTCATCATCGTTGAAAAGTGAGAGCAGGCAGTCAGGCTGTGGCAGGCTCGGCTCTTTAGGAACTTGTTGATCTTTTAGGTGGAGGGGACATTTGTCTTTCCAGTGTCCCAGTTGCTTGCATCGGGCACACTGGTTTGGATCCAAGGTGTAGGGATGACCACCTGTTTTGAATTAGGGACCTTGTGGAGCTTTGTTGTTGTCTTTGTTCTGGTAATGACGCTGACTCACCTGGGGTTTCTCTGGGAGCAACTTTCCTGCGATTGCAGCCAAAAGGGCAGTCTGGTGACGTTCACGTTCCCTTTTTTCTTCTCTTTCCCAGTTCACAAAAACCCTCTGGGTTACGTGAAGTAACTGGGTGGCATTCATGCCAGCAAATCTGTCAATCTTCAGGATTTTCTCCAAATGTCAGCATATCAACTGTGGTTGTCCTAGTAGTCGAACCCTTGTAGAATGTTTTATATAGTTTTACAAAGAAAACTTGAGATCAAAAGCCATACATAGGGCCAGTGAGATAGCTCAGCGGTATAAGCACCTGCCTGGCAAGCACGAGGTCCTGAATTCGACTTCCGGTACCCACATAAAAAGGAAAAAAAAGGGCCAGTGATATCACTCAGCAGCACAAGTGTCTGCTGGCAAGCACGAGGTCCTGAGTTCGACCCCAGTACCCACATTAAAAAAAAAAAAGCCATACATAATATTTTAGCATGACAACCATGATGACATTAATTTTGTAATACATTTAAATGTCCATCTTAGTACTGACTAGAGTAACACAAAGCATATGCATCACACAACTTTTTAAATGTTATTATTTGACCAGTAATTTCATGTTGATTTGACCATTTTTTCATGGGAGTTTTAGAAGGAACAACCTGACCTCCACAAAATTAACAAGTAACCATATATATGTTTTCCTTAATAAACTATTTTTATAAGCTTTCCCAACATATGTAAGCTTTCTAGTCTTGTCATTATCTCTTTTTTTTTCTAAATCTCTTTAGCAGGATAAGACTTTTACCATACAGAATCCTCTCACATCAAAAGTATGTCTCTTACATTCATAGCCTTTTTAGTGTATTTTTTCCACTTACTATAACCTTCTACAACAAACTTGACTGTAGCCATTTGAATTTTAAAGTGTCCCTCTTCTTTTTCTCAGATAGTAAATTTGACTAACTGCAACACACCTCTGAGTAACCTTGAATCAGTGTTTTATTTTAAAACAGCAGAGTAAACAGCAAGTTAACCCTGTAAATTTAAAACTTTGCAATGTGCAAGAAATGTTTTATGTACATCAACTCAAACTGAAAACAAAAAAGTATATTTACCAATTAGTTAAAAATTGCAGTTTGGGGGCCGGTGAGATGGCTCAGTGGCGTAAGCGCCTGCCTGGCAAGCGCAAGGGCCCGAGTTCGACTCCCGGAACCCACATACGAGAAAAGGGCCAGTGATATGGCTCAGTGGCACGGGCACCTGCTGGCATGTGAGGTCCTGAGGTCAAACCCCCGGTACCCACAAAAAAAAAAAAAAAAAAAAAAAAAAAACTGCAATTTGATTTCTCCTGTAAAATTTTCTTATGCTCGACAGTACTTTGGCCATTCACCCCAGGCTGGAGCTGCTCTAGTTTTCAGACGCCTACATGCAGTGCCAGGCTGGTGACATCAAGCAAGTGCTGGCCTTGGGGCTCCCAAAACTGGGAGCCGAGCTTGGGCTCTGTCTTGTTCCCTTGCCTGCTTTGAAATGAAAAGACAACCCCTGGTTTGTCCCTCCAATCTCAGCATGCACCCCTGGGCCTAAGTTTTTTGGCTTTGTGTCTCCTTTATAGCCTAGCCATCCGAACAGCTGGCTCCTCAAGTGTTCTCTTTTTTATCAGCCTGCCTGCGTCACCCCACCTGTATATCCTGGTACACTAAACAGCTTTTTATGTCTTTATTCATTATAGTGCAAATCATTTTTTTAATTACTTTTGTTTTTAGACTGATTAGACTGTTTTTCCCAGTTCCAACTGAGTCCAGGTGACCTTGGACTCATGCATTTTATTTTGTACATACATATACACATATTTATATATCTCCTCTTTTCCGGTTTTTATCCTGGCATGGGATTTTTGTCCCTATTGTTGTGCATCATTCCCACAATTTTGACTCTCTCAGAGTTTTTTAGTGGGCTATTCCTGTACTCTTGGCTTGTGGTAGACCCTTTAAGAATCTGTAGGTGTCTAGATCGATTTGTGCTGGTTTGTTTTTTTCTGAGCCTTTTAGATTGAATTGTTCCCTCCCCAAACATCTCCAACAGTGGTCCTCTGTTTCGCACACAGCTAAACACTGGAAGCATGAGATAGCCGACATGGACCAGGATCATCCTGGCTCCTTGCACAGCAACGACGGCCACACATGGGCCCTTTGTGGTGTGGCTCCAGGGCCTGGGTGTGGGTGGTGGTAGGGCTGTGGGAGTTGCCGGGGCAGGAGGCAGAGCATGGGGCACAGGGAAACAGATGGCCCATTGAAAGGCTCACTTTTTGGCCCCTCTCAACATTCAAAGGCTCTGGGGCCACAGCTGTTACCACACAAAGGCATGTGCAGCCAGTGGGAACAGAGCACGGTGTGGCGCAGCCTCGCCAGAACCGTGGGGGACAGCTTTTACATTCAGGATTCCTTTGGGCAATTCAAGCAAGACAAAGCAAGGTCAATTAACTTAGCAGAGACAGAACAACCTATTGCTTACGTCGTCCATTCACATTTAGTACATACATCCATACAGAAGCTAATACATTCCTGCCCCGAAACCCTGGGGCGAAGTCTGACTGAATCCAAAACAGAAACTGACTGTCCTGACTAACACAGGCTGGTAGTACAGGCTTCAAGGATTGATCAGGTTCTCGCTTCATCCACGAAGGGGACGGAAACTGACAAACTGAAACTGATAAGCTAACTGAGGGACATCCCCCGGGACAGTCCTACCTTATCTTCGGGCCAGACCTTGTTGCATTCCATGTCCTCTTAGGGTCTGATGAGGTTGCTGCTGTCATGCAGGGGCTCCCTCCCCTTGACCATCAAGGAGACTCCAGGAAAAGTTCCGGAGGGCACACCATCTCATCCGCAGGTTGGAGGGTGGGCCCCCGCTGCAGCCAGCAGGCTTCCAAGGTGACCTAAGTGGTCAGCACAGTGTCTTCCCGGCCAACACACCAAGAAATGTTGCAGAAAACTGACAACAAACTGAATGGAAGACTCTGCACCGAGCAGTTGGAAGGCAACTGTTATTTTAACACCAACAGGCTGGTGGGAACTAGGTCCAAATCACCAGTCCTGACTCCGAGCAAAACAAAGACTTATATACGTTTATAAACAGAAAATATAAAAGCTGAATAACAGGTTATTTTATAATTGGTTACATACATTTGGTCATCAGCTGTTAGACAGTTTATCTCGGGCAAGTTTAGTTGCAGCTTTTCTATCCTATAGCAGCAAGGTCAGAGCTAGGGTGAGCAGGAAGAATCCATCACTGTCTTAGACTGAGCTGAGCTGTCTCTGGGATATCTCCTTGACACCTTGGAATGGATTAACATAACAAGATACACTTTGTCTGAGTTACACTTATCTTACCTGCTGCAGCTGGCATTGTAATGCCCAGGCTAGCTGAGTTTTGCCACTGTCTAATTATGGGAATGGGCTGTGCCTGCCTTTCCCATCCTTTAATATAGTTGCAGACTATACATTTTAAAACTTCCTTTACAGGTGAATTATCCCTAGTCTCTGTCTCCATGGCATCCCCAGTCTGGTGTAGGATGATCAGGAAGACACACTGGATGCCCAGGCCCTTTGTGACCATACTCTTCACCCTCTGCGCACCTTTGCGCACCCCCTGCAACTCAAACCCTATGGCCCATCCTCTAAGTCAGCTCGAAAGCAATAGGCTACTGGGCCTGCAGGTACAAAAAGCCCCCCTCTTAAAGCAAGCCTCTGCTGACTTTAGCAGGGACCGTACACCTGTACCTGGGTCCTTCATAGGGGAAACTAGCAGGAAACTCGAGGTCTGGCCTCCAGGAACACCTTGGAAGGAAAGCCCTTGCTGAACAGATGGCCCCTGCCAGGAAAGAAAAGACTCTCCTGAGAATCTGGATCTACCAGGAAGCAAGTGTGCTGAAAGCTTTTCTCCTTCCTAAGCCCTGATAATGGCCCAGGGAGATCCTGGAGCCTGCTTTCCTTCAGAGCATCTCAAAATAATCTACACCTAAAAAAAGAAATGAACTGTGTGCATGTCTTTCACATGTAACTATGCCGCAGCTCGGGAAATAAATCTGTGATCTTCTTTACCTGCCATGGAGAGCGAGTGGTACACAGGGAGTGGAATGGCTCTGCTCTTTTTCCCACTTCCTGCCTCTCACACACATGCACACAAATCTCTCCCTCCTTTTCCCTCTCCTTCACAGTGACAAGATAATTCCAATTATCACTTTGATCAGAGAACACAGAGGAGACACATTCCAGTTCCAGGAGAAAGATTTAGAAACAGACAGCCCTTAACTTTCGCCCAGTGCAGAAAAAGCTCTGTGTAAAACTCCAACGCAACCGGCATGAAGGAGCCACTGAGGAGGGCCAGCAAGAAGCCAGGGGCCTCTGGCACATCAGTGCCCGCCAGGTGCCGAGTCCAGGCCTTCAAGAGTTGATGGCTAGGCCCACTATTCCATGTAGAAGTAAAGGTCACCAACATAACAGACGGCAGCTGAACACTATCTCAGAGGGTGGCAGACAGCACACATGCCGCCAGGGGCTGCCTCACTGCAACCTCCTTACAGCATCAGCCAGTCAGAGGATCCCGATAGGCACTTTTTAGTCCTGCACTGCAAAATGGCAGGAAATGAATGTGCTGAAGTAACTGATAGTTCAGAGGTTGATCACTGTGCCAAAAAGTATCTCTTCAGCAGAAACCCATCTTTCTCGTCATTTCTTTCTCCTTCATTCATCCATTTTCTCTCCAACCCACTCCAGCCACACCTTCATCCCCCCTCTGCCAAAGCCATTCCGGCCAAGGTCGACTGTATTGTCAAACCCAGAGGCTAATTCTGTGGTCATTTCATGTGATTTACCAGCAATGTTGGATGCAGTTGGTGTCCTCAGCTTTACTGAAACCTTTTCTCCTGGCTCTGTTCCTACTGCAGTTTAGGGCTCTGCTTTTCAGTCTCCTTGAGAGTTTTCCTCTTCTCCCTGAACTTGGAATGTCCTAAGCCTCCATCCTGGGATGCCCACAGCTTTCTATGTCATCCATATGATAGTGACACCTGGCTTATCCCTCTATCCTGCACCTTCTTGTTTAACCTTGCACATTCTTTTGCCTCCTGCATCCCTCATGGATGTCTAACATGCTGAATATCCTGAAGTGAACTCCCAACCTTTCCCTCCAGACCTGCTCCATTCATAGCCTTCCTCAGCTCAATTCAAGGCAATGAAGTCCTCCAGCACTTGGGGCAAAGATCTTGGAACCACCAATGATTACTTCCTTTCTCTCACATCTGCAGCAAACAAAACGGGTATGAATTCCCTGCCTTATATTACATAGGTGGTAAGAGGAGGGAGGAAATAAAGTTGCATAACACATTAAGAAGTAATATATATAAAAAGAAGCAGAGACAGTGGAAGATTCAGCCTATGGCAGAAGAAGTAACACCTTTTCCTCTACAGCAAGGAGGAAAAGATGCTGACAAGTGTGGAGGTAGAAACAGTCCTTAACATCTGTCTTAGTTCCTTTTCTCTTGTCATTGAGACAAAATACCCAACACCCAAGTTAAAGGAGGAAAGGTTTATTTAGCTCACAGTTTGTGGAAGTTTCAGTCCATGATTGGCTGGGTCCAAGGCAGGTGGTTTGGCAGAGAGGCATCACGGAGAAGAAGCAGTTCATGGTGGCGGAAAACAGCAAAAGCAACAACGGAAGGAGAGAGAGAGAGACAAGCCTCTTTCTGTCCCTTATATTGTAACTAGTCCACCGGGAATAGGGCGGTGCCAATCCAATCAGTGGACTGATCCAGCAATCTCCCACCCCAATCCCAGAACCTTTAATCCCAGCACTGCACCATAGATCAGTCATACACTCTAGATTTAGCTACCTCCAGAAAAAACCCGTATGACCCCACAAGGCTTTAGGGGGACATCTAGACACAAACCATAACAGTACTGCCTCCATATTCAACCGGATATGTGAGAAAGTCAGCGAGGCCACCTCCAAGTGAGATGGGAGACAGAAGCTGAGTCAGAACAGAGAAGTCACAAAGCAAGAGAAGGACTACAGCAGTGAGGGTCCCTCTGGCATGGGCACAGAGGTTGTGAATCTGCTCTAGTGCCGCTCACTAAGCCAGGGCAGGGGAAGAGAGGCAAGAACGATCCCTGTGCGGGTTCTGCCAGGCAGGAGCAGCAGGACAGATACGCACTAGAGTAGAAGGTGCTGGTGAGTGCAACTGATGTGGTGGCAGGGTAAAGCAAAATGGGAATCAAGGAATGAAGGAGTCAGGGCAGGACCTCAGGACCAAAAATCAGGTAAAACAAGAGTTTCCCACAATCTTCGTTATCCCGTGGGGGGAGGGGGAAGTTGCATAATCTAGGGGAAAGTCCACATGCTTTGTGGATGAGTGTAGATGAGGCTAATCTATCAAAGCTTGGGCTTGATGTTCCTGGGTCCTATGGCCAT
Organism: Erethizon dorsatum; assembly: GCA_028451465.1. Classification (NCBI taxonomy): domain Eukaryota; kingdom Metazoa; phylum Chordata; class Mammalia; order Rodentia; family Erethizontidae; genus Erethizon; species Erethizon dorsatum. The sequence continues at coordinate 71,093,282 of CM051834.1, forward strand.
TTTTCAGGAGCTGAAAATCTGGTTTCCTGTTACATAAGGAGACCAAGACCAAACCAATTATTTTAACAGACATGACTTGATATAAATTGCTAACCAGATAGCGAAGAGGTGACCAAGCAAAATGGGGGCCCTTGGGTAACAGATAACAAAGGCAGGAAGTAGCTACTCTGCTTAGGGCTGGGGAAACAAAGACAAGAGCTCAGGAGCTTGGAGGAGGCGCCTCATGAAGCTGTTCCGTCTTATAGGACGGAACGCCACTCAGTTTGTGCCTTGGGAGCTCGAGACCCACAGAGCCGGGACTCAGACCGCCCAAGAGGGGTGCACATGCTGACAGTACTGCCATCTTTGCGTGGCAGGATGAAGCCTGTTCTACAAGAGTAGAAAATCTATTAACTGGACCCGAGTATTCCTTCAGGAGTGAACAGGAGTGAAGTGTCACTGCTCAGCTGGAGAACTGCTGGGCCACTGTTGTCAGAGACAAGGAGAACTGGGAACAGGCAGACCCCTTCTTCCCTCTTCCAGCTTCCGGTCTTACAGGTGTCTGCTGTTGGTGCAACCTAACTCAAGGCAGCCAGAAGAGCAGAGACATGGCTTGCAGTCTTATGACAAAGCAGAGTCCCAAGATGTGCTTGGAGCTGGGACAGCGGCTTCACCCCCTGCATACCTACTGACCAGAAACCCAGCCCTTCCCCTCAATGAGTCGCAGCCCATCAGTGTACCTCAAGTTCCTCAAAGAGAACTGAGACTAATCTGAGAGACCTCCCAAATCTCCTGCTCTCATATATAGGACAAACTTATTTTCAATTTTTAAAACTTATATCAAGGACTAAAACTATGTATTTTGGGGGGCCCATGCTAGTGCAATGTGAGCCTTAGAAGGAACTGTGGTAATAACAAAAGACAAAACGTATCGAGTGACTATTCCCAACATGGTGAAATTATAACCGTGTATTTCCTCAAACATCTTTCACATCCGTAACAGGCATTCAGAAGTTTACTGCCCTGGAAGTCGTTTCTCACTCGAATGGAGGTTTGGAAAGTCCATGAGAAAGGACAGAAGCTAGATGCTTTTACCCAACAGACTGGTGCCTGAGATTGTTGACATCAGGCCAGAACGCCTTTGGCATCTGCGTCATACTTGGTTGTCCTTGAACTTCCTTCAACATCGGTTTGATTTGCAGCTTTTCTATAACTAAACTCCCGTTGTACCAATATCCACAGAACCAATTCAAGAGGGCGCTATTAGATCTGTTTGTTTCTTAGGAGATTGTAGCAAAGTCAGATTGTGATAGACCGTACATGACCTCACAGCAACACGGCACACTTGGCAAGTCACGCTGAGCTTCGAAGGCCAAGAAATTTGAGTAATGTGCGTATCACTTAAGGGACTGAATTAAAGCAAATACAATGAAAATTCAACTGCAGAAGTTTACCCAGTACCGTTCTCGTATCACGAGGCTTGGGAGAAGGCAGCCTTATGGTTAGCCTTATGGGTCAATCTGACTGGGCGCGGGGCTCAGACGCTGGCTGAACATGAAGGGGTATGTGTGTGAGGGGATCGACACTGGCACTGGCGGACGGCGTAAAGCAGGCCGGGCCTCTGCAGTGTGGATGGGCACTGTCCAGTGGGCTGGAGGCCTGAATAGAGTGAAAGGTGGGGTCCCCCTAAGCTCGGACATTAGTCTTCTGCTTCTGGGGGGACTTACACCCTCGCCTCCCCGGTCTGAAAGCCTTTGGGATTAGACAGGGATGCACACCCTGGCGCTCTTGCTCTTCGGCCCCGCCCCATCGGATTCAGGCCGGAACAACAGTCTCCGGACAGCAGATCCCGGGATTGCACTTCCCAGCCTCAGGCATTGTACAACCGCATAATTACGTACGTATGCACACAAACCTATATACCGCTCTCTATTGGTTCTGGTTTTCCAATAAATCGAATAAATGTCAGAAACCCTAAGTTGACTCCATAATGCCATTGGAGAACCTGGCTTTATCTTTGGCTCTGCCATCTTGAGTGTGTTCTCCCCGGATGGCTGCCAAGATCATGACTGCAGGGAAAGGGCAAAGCACGTGTATCGGCTACAGTCGGTCTTTCTCGTAGAAATGCGGGTTTTCTGGATGTCCCATGAGAGACTGCCGCCCCATCTCATCGGCAGACCCACACCACGTGAGCAGCCACAGCCACACAGGGCCCTGTGAGAACAAGCAGTGCTAACTGTGCGTGCTGCAGCTCTAAACCAGAATTCCATGGCTAAAGAAGAGAATGGAAACAGCGTCAGCAAACATATACGTATGGCATAGAAACCTGCACAGAAGAGACACAGAGCCCAATCTTAATGAAGCAATAATCTTGTAAAACTAAAATTTAATGTGAAGTACAAAAATGCACATTTCCTCTTCTCTCAAACCCTATAGTCTAAGGCATGCTGTTTGATGACTAAATAGGAGAAATAATTACATCATTTAAAATTGACATTTTTGGGCCAGTGAGATGGCTCAGTGGTATAAGCGCCTGCCTGGCAAGCGCGAGGGCCCGAGTTCGACTCCCGGAACCCACATACGAAAAAGGGGCCGGTGATATCACTCAGCGGCACGGGCACCTGCTGGCGCGCAAGGTCCTGAGGTCGACCCCCGGTACCCACAAAAAAAAAAAAAGAAAATGACATTTTTCATGAAATCTGTCAGATAGCTGATTATATTAATACCAAGCTAGTCATTACATTATCTCCCTGTTGCACACAAGAGTAGCCTAGTGCATACCACGGAGTGTAAGAAGCATTGCAATACCTACATCTAGCAGAATATATAAGAAACTATACATTAGTAAGAAGGTGGCAGGCAATACTATAGGAAAAAAATGGCGGTGGAGATGGGGAATCGGTCTTGAATAGGAACTTCATAAAATACCCAAATGGCAGTTAAACCAACCTTACTGGTTATCAGGGAAATGCAAATTAAATCTGCAGTATGATGCCAGTAGAACCCACCAGAAGGGGTAAAATGAAAGGGACAGATGTATATATCAAGCGTGACCAAATGCAGAATAACCAGAATTCTCAAACCCTCCTTTTGGGAGTATAACTGGGACACGCCCCTTGGAAAAGTGAGACCAGATCTTCTATAACTGAATAGACACATACCCTATGTCTCAGAAGTTTCACATCTACAGAAACTCACATTCACCAAGAAATGCACACAAAATGTACATGCAAAACAACAACAACAACAAAAACAAACACGTTGCTAACAGAACAGATAAATTGGGGGCTATCATAGAGAGAATTAACCCCAGCGGTACAGAACAGGAATATCAGAAACCCCAGATAGAACCAAAGAAGTCAAACACAAAAGAAGTGAAGCATATTGTTTGATGTTGTTTACAAACAGACACATTGGGGAAAAAAAACCCACAAACTGCTAAACTAACCTGACTGGGGAGTGGCTACGATTAGGAATGGGGTTTGTGATGAAAATGTTCTGAACTTAAGATTTTTTCCATGGTATGCAGCTCTGCAAGTACACTAAAAACCAGTTCGCTTTAAATGTATAAACTATGGCACACAAATTACGTATCAATAAAGACTTTTTCAGAACTACGATGTCAGAAATCAGGACTGTGGCTGCAACTAGAAAGAGGTACGGACAGATTCCTGGCAACTCGGTAACATTACTTTTCTGATTTGGGTGCTGATTAGTTGAAGAGTTGTTCGGCTTATGAAGTTTGTTATGACATCATACTCTGATTTTCTATAGATGTTATACTTCAAGAATTTCACTTTAAAATGCAATTTCGTACTACCTTGGTCTTCAAAAATAATTTTCTAAGGGCCAAAACCACTTCCTTCCCACCAGGCACCATATTGGACCTCATGTACCCATCCCTGCCTCAGTCCTCTCACACTCTGACCGCCAACCTATTTTATACCTTGCTTAATCTTGCTTTACCCAACAAGTGGCAGCCTGCCTGTGCTACCAGTTTCCTCGGATAGGTCATATGCCGCCTGTCTTTGTTACTTCACTTCTCTCTCTCTGACAAGTCTCATTTTAAACTTAAGAATTACTGCTTCAGAAGAACTTAGCACTTTAAGTACAGAAGTTTTTATAACCTGCGAAGTTGCACACTAAACCTGAGAGCTGTTACTTCTATATTAGAAAAATAAGAGGTGGAGTCCTTTTGCCATAAATTCCTCTGATGAGTCACTTCCTTCTTTAACTGTTGATAATTCCTTTTAACCAGTGGTTTTCAAACTACTGTTCACAATGGTTGTAAACTGAGGTCACAATCAGCATATTTTTAAAAGAAACACAACAGAATAGGAAAATATCAGAATGCCTCGCACACAGCAGGGAAGTACTTTCAGAAGTTATGCTGTATATATAGGTGTGTGTGTAATACTTGGTCTCAACCCACTATCATTTGCTATGAGTTGTGGTAAAAAACATTTCAAAAGGACAACTTTAACTCCTTTGATTCACAGGGCAGAAAGTCTAAGCCAGGTGCAGACTCACGGGTCCTATCGTTCCGTAGGTCTTAGGGCAAGAGTGCTTCGAGGGCAAAGGCAATTAATCTGGCTTGGCAGGCTGTGGACAGCACTGGGAAAGGCAAGGAGGCAGGCTGTGGCGACAGCTGAGGAGTGGAGAGGGCGGACAGAGATTTCAGATGTGATGCTTAGTAGGAGAAAGTAAACAAAAAGAAGTGGATCAGCAATTACGAGGATTAGTTTAAGTCTGTTGTATAAAGGACCCCAGTTTACAATGGAGAAAAAGAAAGCAACAGTTAATGCTTTCCTAATAAACCATTTGGGTCAATGTAAAACATTTTCTTCTAATGGTTCCAAAATCCTGAATGGGGTCAGCTCACACCACAGCTGTTGCTGCTAAACACACTGCACTCCCCTAGTTATTCCATACTCCCAGAACTTATTTTTAAATTTCGAAAGACTTCAAATTACTGTTAACCATTAAAGCCCTAGCATGTGCTTATAATTCAGCCAATGGAACTGCAGTCTGTGATGAAAACCAATTGCCATAACAGTGTTCCCATAGCGACCCTCTGGGGACCAGCCCTGGCTCTGGCTCTCTGCACAGCTGGGAACTCTTACATCAATACGCCCTGAGAAAGTGCTTTTGGGCTCAAGGCTCCCACCATGACACCATACCATAAATTTCTCTGGGATAAAGTTACTCTTTTAGGGCTTCATGGGGTATGCTGGGGCAGGGAGGGGCCACGATCCATGAAGTTACACTTGTCAACATATTCAGACAAAAGAAACTACTTCAGGCTCAAATCAAGGGTCCCTTGCATCCAAACTGCCCCAAGTGGTCCTTCTATGGAAAGAAGCATTAATGGGGTATTACGTGGCTGGAAAGGAGGCAGGAACATGAACCCCCAAACTCAAATTCACTGAAGATTCTAAAGAGCTTTTCTTCATCTTTCCCAAGCTGTTCACTTTCACTATAAATTATTACTTTCCAGGAACAAAAACACCAGTTGCACTTCTAAATTATTTACTGAGAGCATGCTCAAGTAGGCCCAGAAACCACGAGAAGGATGAGCTTAACATTACAAAGTCATACTACTATCAATCCTATTTCCCAGGTCTCCAAATTCTGAGCATCCAGAGACCGCAGCAAGTCACGACGTTGTGTTACTAGTGGCAGCTGCCCGCCTTGGTCTCTCTGGGCCTCTGCCTCCTTCCCACAAGACCCAGACTCCTGTCTCTCCCCGTGTGTCAGTCCTCTGGCCTCAGCTTTATTTTCCAGACACTCCCCCAAAGACTGAAATCACAGGTGTGACTTCCAGATTTCTGCAGACCGTTACAAGGCTGTCTTCACAGTTCAGTGTCACTCCTAGGAAACACAATACAGATGGTCCCCTACTTACAAGCGTTTGACTCATGACCTTTCAACTCAGTGGTATGGAAGCAGTAAGCCTTCAGCAGGAACTGCACGTGGGGCTCGGAGTCTTCTCCCAAGCCAGCCACGTGCAGTGGGACCCCCTCTCTCCATGCTGGGCAGCAGCGGTCCCCGGGTCGTCCAGGTAGTCACGTGCTCTCCGACACTGCGTGGTGGTGTACTGCCTTCCACACGTTACCTGAGCTGCTTTTTGTCAAATGATTTCACCCAACCACAGACTAATGTAAGTGTTCTGAGCACAATGAGGGGAGTCTAGGCTAAGCTATGACGAGGTCAGTGGTATTAAACACATTTTCAATTTATAGTATGTTCAACCACGATGGGTTTATCAGGACATAACCCTGCTCTAAGTTGAGGAACATCTATATTTACTTCTGACGGAAAACCAGTGTGCTACTAATTTGAATCCTGAATACCTTTAGCGGACAGACATATGGGAAGGCAGGGAGGAAGAAAAAGAATGTAGTTATTTAGAATTGTGACTGATTTTAAAGGACGTATCTTTATTGTTTTATAAAACAATAACTACATAGAATTATAAACATAAATACATACAATTTGGAGAATGAAAGAGATTTGTTTTTCTACATATCCCCATCATACGTGCAGTCACCTGAAGATCTTCAACTTGGGGGCAACAAAAAACGTTTTTCTGAGGGATCTACCTCTTCCAACCTGCCTCCCCCTACCCAAATTCAAAATGCTGAACAGTCACAGCGCTGTAGAACATGGCCCCTCTGGTTTGTGTCAAACTATTCGCACTGGTCAATTCCAGGAAGTACTGGTGTCACGGGATTCATTTTCTTCTTTATGTGGGGTATTAATGAAGGGCAAATGGGAAGACACATGACATTAACTGACTACCATGCCTGTGAATGAAGGAAAAACGGCAGTATTTATTCAACAATATTTATAAGCAAGCCCTACATAAGACCAAACGTCAGAAGTCTGGATTGCTGTCACATCTTAGGAAAGTCTGTTTCTCATCTGTGCTATTAAGTTCCCCCAAAATTCTATATAATTTAATCATAAGAAAAGGCTTCCAAAGTGGAGGGTGGGGGCCCTGACTCAATTCAGGACGACAGGCTCTGCCACCTCCTCACAAGTAACCACAAGAACCAATCATTCTCTACACAGGCATGGACCGCAAGTGGCCAATGAGACCTTCCCAACGGTGGCCTTCAGCTCCCATCCTCTGTCCTAGAGGCAGAACTGGCTGAAGTAAAAGCAGCCACGGAGCCCACATACAGGAAAAGCTTAACGAGTGGCTTCACGATACTGCTGTCGCTGCGAACACCGTGGGTATTATCGCTATTTCTACATGAGTACACACTGCCTCTACCCACAGGGCCCGGGAAAGGTCCAGCAACTGCAACAATGGTACCACCACAGCTACTATTTACTGAGCCCTTACCGCTCACCAGGCAGTGCACTAAGCACTTTATTTTACTTAAACACAGCACTGATGACATGGCATGTGTACTAGTATAACTGTCACTGTAAGAGGAGGAAGCTGGTGCTTACCAAAATCAGGTCACTTGCCCGAGTCAGCCATTGCTGTGCTGTCAGTACTCGGGGTGGCTGCAATGGGAAGCTGCAGGATTCTGACTTCGGGACCTCTGCTCTTACACCATCTGACACTGTCATCCCGATGGTCAGGTAGCATCCTATTTCCCCACTCTACAACTCAGTCCTCTCAGCTCCTAAAGCACAGTGACTGGTCACAATGATTGAAGGATGACACTGTGCAAGATCTAGAGCAAGTCTTCATGTGCAGAGCGAGGACACACCGTCTGGGGCAGTGACCACAGTCCCACTCCCGGCCTCCTCTGCTGGAGGGTGGCTGGGACACTGTCCACCGCAGTTCCCCTCATCACACCTGCGCAGTCTCGGCTGGCCCACGACCTACTTCCTCACCTGGAACCTTGACACAAAGTTAACCTGGTGTTAACTTTGTTTGGAACTTGGGCTGGTATAACATGCCACCTTTGTTTTTCACACTTCTGTTTCCTGTTAATTCTCTTCTTTCCAGAGAGATGACAAATACTATGACATATACTCTTTCAAAGATAAAGGTTGCTTTGAAACACAAGAAAAATAATACTTGAGCAAACAGTACCACATTTACACTTACATTATGTTGCACAATGCCAAAGGTCAAGTCTCATTCAATGGCCCCATTTTTGTTGAAATATACAAAAATAGTTTCTATAAATAGTACATAAAAGACTGTCTGTATGCAAATCACAGAAAGATTAAGTCCACCCTCGAATGTTTCTTTTTAATTATGTAACCGTCAACTTTTAGGTCAGTCAGTCATTTCAAATCCCCATCTGTTACTGCTGTCTGCATATTTAAGCTGTGGGAAAGTCTTTAGAACTTAATTTTTCACAATTTAAAATTTCGCAAGACACAGAAATCAGTTTGCTATCAGATGTGAAAGCCACCACAGTTCTGCAGGTAGAATTCGGAGACCAGAAGCTCCAGCTTTCTTCTTCATTCCTGCTGGTGATAACAGAAGTCTGAACACTGCTTCCTCAAGTTTCTCAGTGTTACTCGCACGCTGCATATGGACCTCACAGGGCATTGTACTCCACACATTTTGATGGATCTGTGGGAAAGTGCTTCTGGCAAATGGTCATTAACCTCTTCAGTCCCTAAGAACATAAAGAGAATAAAGGCGGTCATGATACAGCTGTGCCGCTCCTCACTGCCCTCCTCTGGACTCGCTCCAGCTCGCCAGTGCTCCAGGGACATGCAGAATCCCCAGCCTTGCCACTCGGAAGTACACCGGTCCTGTCTGTTCGTGTGGGCCAGAAGAACGGACAAGAATGTTGACGGCAGCAGTGCTTATTGTCACAAACAAACAGCAAAGACACTGGGAATGACCCCAATTCCCAGTCGTGGGAGAATACAGGAATACACTTTAATATGCTTACAGATGGAGTACTTACTTTGCAACAGTAAAAATTAACTAACTTGACCTACACATAAAAATTCAGCCTTCCTCAGCCAGGTTCCACGAGAGAACTAAGATCTAACTGCCCAGCCTAAAGCGACCACCAAAGGTAACAGGGTCACTTCTCCAAGCACCTAACATTTTGGGCACTACTTACATAACATCTCTGGGGAAACAGAAATAGCCATGCAAACTGTTTCCTCGTCCTGTGGTCCGACTGAGGACCTCCGGTTCAGAAAGACTGATACACGAGTCTTACGAACTGCTGAATGTAAGAAACAAGGGGAAAACGGCTACATACAGTGCAATACCATTTTAACAGAGTTCAAAAACAAGTATAAAATACACTGCCAGAAATACACATGACAGAATTATTCTTGAAAAAAAAACCAAGAAAATGACAAATATAAACTGAGGATAACGGTTACTTATGGGGTAAAGGAAGAAAATACAGATTCAATGGTTTTCGTAATGTTCCAGTTCTTAAACCGGGAATAAGACTTTTTGATATTTATTTACTTTGTAACTCATATTTTACATTAAGTACCAAACAGTACATAATAAAAACATTTCAGTACAACAGGAAAGCCTAAGTACAACACTGCAAACGTGACCTGGCCAGTCCTGCAGTCAGCAGAAGCAGCTGCTGCACGGCCTTTCTTTTGTACCTTCAACGTTGGTTACCAAGACCTCGCGCTCCTTTTAGACAACTATAAATCCCTCAGCTAATTCCCCATGATCTCACCAAATTCAAGTGCTTTCTTTCCATCTCTTCTACAGTCTGGCCAGTTCTTCTCCCGTGTGTAACTACAGAATGATTTTTTAACTGATGACAGGAACAATCACTGTGAACCGTCACTCAGGTGTGGGATGTAGCTCAGTGGTAGAAATGCTTGCCTCGCATGTGGGAGGCCCTGGGTTTGAACTTCAGCACTGAGATTAGTCAATAAACCCAATCTCTCTCAACTCATCCTTCAACTGATCTTGAAAAATCTTCAGTTGGTACTTAATCTTCCTAGTTTTCTCAATACCTTCCAAGTCATCATCCAGATTCTTAGAAACAGTGTACAAATAGGCCAGGACAAGGGTGGACGACTGCAACATCCCATTATTTTAATGTTTCTCACCTAGGGTTCACAAAAACTGAAACCACACCATTCTCATCAGGATAAGAAAACAATGAAATCCTACCCTCATAAGCCAAAAGCTGACTATGTACAGGCCTAGAACTTAATGAGCCCCAAAATAACTTTCAGTACAAACAATTTTAATGTTCCTCACCTTGGGGTCACAAAAATTAAAACCAGACAGTTCTCATTACAATAAGAAAAACAATGAAATGCTACCCTCATAAGCCACGACATACAGGCCTAGAATAATATTAAATACTGAGTATAAAACTACAGTACATAGCACAATGCCTGGTACTCCCCAAAATTCCCTTTCTTCCCTAGCATGATACGACTGAGATATCCTCACTTCTTTCAACAAGAAATAGCATCATGATGTAGTGAGAAGAACAGAACAGGTGGCCGTAGTTATACGACCCAGTCACAGAAGAAAATATTGGAAATCCAGGGAGAAAGCATTAAAAATGTCCTAAAAATGTATACTGATATAATAGATACCTAAAACATCATCAAATACTTAGAACTTTCACTGTGTAATTACCTACATATTCAAGTAAACTCTTTTTTTTTTTTTTTGTGGGTACCGGGGGTCAAACTCAGGACCTTGAGCGCCAGCAGGCACCTGTGCCGCTGAGCGATATCACCGGCCCCTTTTTCTTATGTGGGTACCGGGAACTGAACTCAGGACCTCGCACTTGCCAGGCAGGCACTTATGCTGCTGAGCTATCTCACCAGCCCTCAAGTAAACTCTTAAGCTCAATGAAATCACCAAAACAACAAAATCCCTGAAAAATCTGTTTGGTTCCCTAATAAACAGATAACATAAATAATAAATTACTTCTATAAACTGAAGTGTGATCCAACAGTCACCATCAGTAAAACATGATTTAATAATCTACTTAAGAGTCCTCTGTGTACTCAGCGTCCATATCGTGTTACTTAAGAGTTAGGGGCATAGAGAGGCATTGTCTGTCTTTCAGGTGACTTCCAAGAAGGAGGGCTTTTGCAAGCAGTGCAAAGAGCGAGCGTGTGAGTCACTCTGCTCCTTCGTTTTGTTTTGCTGCTGTTCCCAGTGTTAACCAGGTGTTTTAGTACAAAGACCCTTCCTTCTTCTCAAAGCCAGCTTCCCCGCCACAATCTCTAATCATGTGTACACAGACTTGTGATCTGTGGCCTCAGAAATACATGTGAGATCACTAATTCGGCATCTTTACATTTCCTGAAGAAATAGGTGAAGGAGAGGCAAACCTAGGAAAGACAACATCTTAATGAAATACAAAGAGCCTCAGTCAGCAGCAGAATATGGCAAGAACTGCTATGAGCACGGAGGAGGCCGACCCCTGGGAAGGCCATTATGCGTAACTTTCCATTACAAGAGCTGGAATCTTAGGCGCTGCTTTTTTTTTTTTTTTTAATGTGGGATCCGGGAGTCGAACTCAGGACCTTGTGCTTGCCAGGCAGGCGCTTATGACGCTGAGCCATCTCACCGGCCCGGTGCTGGCTTCTTATAGAAGACATCTGTGTTGCTTCTTTACACTCAGTAAGCAGATTCTATGATACAAACACATACAGTGGTACCTCAGTTCACGAACTTAATTCTTCCATAATTCTGGTCACAGAATTCATTCCACAATTCTGGCTGCAACTGAACTACAAGCAAATATGCCAGAATCGTGCAAAGAATTTGTGAATGGAGGTACTACTGTACAGCACTAATATTCTGCCTGGAAACTCAGCTGCCAAAAGGTACAAAACTCAATGTTACAGTCATAAATAGTTACCTAGAACACTACGATAAATTTTTACTATAAAGACTGATAGTACACAGCACAGATTTTTAAAGGTCCATAATCTCAGGATAACATATGGTCACTTTCCAACTAGAAACAAATCTTTTCAATTAGTCCCCTTAGGATCTCAGTTTCAACTATCTGTGGATGCTTAAGAAAGTAAAACTGTCTAGCTTAGTGAGAACAGCTTAAAACACTGGTGTTATTTTAATTGACTTTTCACTTTCACTTATTTAATATTTGTTTTATTTATTCTGGTTTTTTGAGACAGGGTCTTCCTAGGTAGTCCAGGCTGGCTCTGCGTGACTTTTCTGTCTCATATATAGCCACTAACTTTCAGCCACAAAGCCAGAGGGTTTAACTCACACCATGCCCACTTGGCCCCACACATGAACATACACATCCTCCCCAACGCACAACTCTGAATGAAACCAGTATGCACAGGAGACCTCCTAAAGGTCACCAAACACCCTTCTGTATTACAATCCCCTCTCCTTTCATACCCATCACCCTACATTTTTCCTTTTCTGATCTGTTCTCCAACAGTGAGACTCATGACCAAACAAATCATATGGCATGTTCTCTCCCACCTTCCACTGGGCCTTCTGTCCATCTGCTCCAATCTGGACCCCCTCGTACTGCTAACCTCCAGGGCCACCCCTTCTCCTCCAACTCCAGAAGTCCCCTCACCCTGCTTTGAGCTGGACCCCAGTTCCGGGACCTGCTGGCTTGTCTCCCTCATTCTGGTGGATGACGTCCTTAAGCAGAGGCAGCAAACCATAACAGAGCTAAGACTCCTATGTTCAAAGCCCAGCTCCAGCACTCACTAGCTTGGGGCCTGGAGGCTCTGTGTCTCCGTGCCTCGCTTCTCCACTCACGGAGCGGGGAAACGACACCACCCACCACACGCTGCTGCTGTCAGGAGCACAGAGCGAGCACTAGGGCAGTGCCAGCTGCGATGACCCCAGGGAATACAATGTGAGAGGTCAGATTTTTGAGACTTCACTTGTCATCATCATCATTAGCCTGTGTTCACCCCAACTGACGGTTCAGCTAGAAAGGGAATTCTAAGTTGGGAATTACTGCACTTAATGATAAAGGCAATTCTCTACCTTCTAGTGGCACTAATGAGAGTAGCGGTTTAATCCTTGATCTTTTGTAACTGTCCTATTTCTTTTCTCTAATTTGGGGAAAGATGACATTTATATGACCACCAGCCTTTACCAGTGGAGGGTAATGTGGCCTTTTTTTATATATGTGGTTGAGAAATGTAAGATTTAATATATTTAACTGCCTATTTCCTAGCATGTAAGCTGCCATCTTAAGCAAAAGCATGGCACGGTTTAGATCAGCATTGCTCAAGATGTGATTCTACAGTACACTAATGTTCTGTGATGCTAAATAAAAGGTGGCCACTGTAAAAGATAAATGCTAGCAATATTTTTCTCTTAAAACGTACTATGTTAATACTCCACCAGGTATCAAACGGGTAGGTAGTTCTTACCATGCAGCAACTTGCCATTAGGAAACGGTTCATCAAAGCCAAGAACACCAGGCTACAGCATGAAGCCCCCGATCCATAAATGTGTAACACACAGCAAGAGCGCTGGTGTACCATGGAGCACCAAGCTCTGATCACCTACTGCAATGAGCAACACTTCCATTAGAGTAACTTTGGAAAGACACGACTAAATTAGAAATCTGCAAGTGTCCTATGGACAGTCAAGTGTGCAGACGCTAGAGTAGATGAAATATGCTAAACCTGAGACATGGACACACACAAGCACACCTGACATGAAATGCTGGACTACTGTTTTACTAAAGAATTTACAAATTTAAGGTTACTGAAAACAATTAGCTAGAAAACAAAGAAGAATACTACAGAGTACTTTTCCTTTTGTAATAGCAAAAGCTTAAGAAAAATTATTTGGAATGAGTATTATTGCTTAATCTTCTAACCCCTAAAGAAATCTGTGTGTAACACAGCACACATATCAATTAGTCTATGTGTATCAGAGGGGACACCAGCAGGACACAAAGGACACACTCAGACTGGATATTTTGATGGTAGCAGTTCTAAGGACTCTGCAAAGGAGTGGGCGTCTAGGGACAGTGGTACGGTACCCTTAGCTGTGGCCAGGCGGAATGCTGAAAGGGCCAGGGAGGGGAGCAGTTACTGGAACCCCGAGAAGGTAACTGTCTGTTAGATGGAAAGAGTCACCTAAGGGAAGCAATGACCTTGGTCAGAAGGGTGCGGCACCTACACGAACTCTAGTGGGAAGAACCAGGGAAACACAGAGCCCAAACCTGTTCTCCACGACAAAATAACCTTCCAGGCCCCTCTCATTGCCAGCCCTAATCAGAAGCCAGGGGGCAAGGGCATGCTGGTCAACGTCATTCACAAAAGTCAGGTTTCCAGGGCAACCAGAACTAGGTGAAGAAGAGTGGGGAGGACTTACAGGGACCAACAAGCCTTTGATGTGCATTTTGCTTTATCTTCCTTCCTTCATTTACCTTCCTTCTCTTCCTTATTGACAAAAATGTCTAACAGATGTTTGGAAATGACTAACAGTTTCTAAATAATCTAGAGCTTCCTAAAATCTGTATAAAAGAAGCTTTCATATCCGAGCCAAAAAGTCCTATCTGTGTTTCGGTACAGTGAACAAAGTCCTTAAGTTACTGCCACCAATGTAAACGTAACCCCAGACCTAAAGTGAGCTAACAAGCCATACAACTTTTCTTTGATCCACATGGTGAGAAAACCTTCCCTGTGGTGTCTTTAGTTTTAATGAGAAAGAACACTTCAAACAATTTCCACAGTTTAAATCTACTGAGGTTTGCATAAAAACCAAAGGATGAAATCATACTCCAATGAAAGTCTCCTGAATCGTTTTCTACTGCATTCCATAAAACAGACATTACACAGGCATTTCAACTAAAAAATAATGATTAATCCACATGTTCCAAGTTTCCATTTACATGATGTCCAAGAAGAAACAAAATTAAACAATAATGACACATCAGCGCAGCGGTCACTTCTGACAGGAGGAAGAGCCCTGGGCTGGGAACAGACATGAAGGAAGCTGCTGGGTGCCGCAGGAATGTTCTAGATCTAGATCTTGCTTCACGGCTTGGTGTACGTTACACATATCAAGAATCACGGGCTATATGACTAAGGTTAGTTGTACACATCAAGCATTACAGCACTTGTTGAAATATACCTCAGTTTAACAAGAAATAGTTATTCAATTAAATTAATTTTACAATGACTTCCTTAGCAAGTATCTTAGCGTAGAGGATTTGAGTTTACACAGTTACCATGCGTCAGCAACCATGGTCCACAGGCCACCTGCCTCTTACAAATAGTGTCCCTGGGTCACAGCTTCTGGCTGCTTGGGCATTACAGCTTCCGGGCTCAGGAGCCGGATTAGAGACGGCGGGAAGCACATAGCCGAGGACGCTCACTGTCTGATCCTTCAAGAGAAAGTTTGCCAACCCCGGATTTAAACTTTAAATAATATACTTACATTTCCCTTTTGTAGGAAAATTTAAATCAACCTCACCCAAATGCCAAAGTAACAAGAGGAAGACTCGCAGGACAGCGTAGTACTCAGGTAACAGTAATCAAGACCTCACTAGACTCTAACACAAGGGTTCGGCCTTCTTTCGCATAAGCTGCACTATGTGTTTATCTTGAGACCCAGATCACAAATTGGCCTTTTGCTTAACTTCACACGATGTTTACTTTTTAAAAATTTCATGCCAATGTTTTAAAAATAAGGGAGCACATTTTTTAAAAAAGCCGAGATTACAGCTTCTCATTAAAAGAAAATCAACGTCTAACAACCCCAGAACTGAATTCCTACTGTGTGACGATAAAATGACTCTAACGACACACAGCCTAAGCACCAACTGGCACTGACACCGCACGTGCACAGCGCCAGGACAGTACTGCGGTCGCTGAGGACTCTGCCATCACACTGGCGTTCACCCAAGGAGGCACGGACCCATGAGTGCTCAAGACTTCCCTCACCAGCAAGCTGTGAGCCCCGACTACGTCCTATCCACAAAGGTATCACTGGACACTGCTGTCTTTCAGAAAACGGATCTACTATACGAATTAGTATATGCTAGAGCTTTGGCCACGCTGTAGATGGAGTCCATGAACCTGTATTCTAGTGTTAAAACCAAGTAACCCTTTCTATCTTCAACTAAAAGCTTTTGCCTTTAATATAGTCACTGGTGGCTATTAAATGGAAATGTGCTTGAATTTGCCCAACTGTATCCGAACTCTATAAAGTCTACAAATGGCAGTGGGAAGGCAGGTTGAAATATTTAAAATGCTAATGCATGTGAATGAAGCACAAAGCATGACACACAGATTAACGTTTGGCACTTGGAACTGAAATACAAACAATAAGATAATTTTCATAAATACGGTAGTAACTCTTCTCTGGCATAAAATCTGAAAGCACTTTATGCATTTTAAGTGAACTTTAAATTTTAAGTAAACTTCCAGAATATCATCTTCAAATTTTAAAATTACCATCCACCAGAAGTCATTAAGCAGATACAATCTAGGATTTATGACAATCTGGCAAAGTTAGATTATAGTTGGTTTTTTTCCCCTTCACCACATTTTCAGAAAAGTTTAGCCCAACGACAGTGCAAGCAAGTTTATGTGAGATATGCATAATTTTAAGAAAATAACTATAAACATTTAGACCTAGTCATGTAATTACAAGTTTTGTTACTGCTACTTAAAGTGATTATTTGCATTAAAGCCAAGTCTTTACTCTCCCCAACTTTTTAGCCTAGTAGATAACTGGATCTCCAATAAAAGTAAAGTTGGACTTATACTCTGAATTTGTTGCTCTTCACTGAATTCCCGAATTGTATATTTTTTAAAGCAAACTGCAAAAATTTTATTTCAGTGCAAAGAGAAAGTGCAACAGTTCACCCTGTCTTGCATCACACAGGAGAGCGAAAGGATTTCTAGTAAGTATATCTTAGACACAAGTGCTTATCAAGAGCGCACTTTCACTATTGTGCCCTGTCCTACCGACCACACTGCAGTCCTCCTCCACCTGCAGGTTTAGTTTATAAATTAAACATTATCATGGGTACTTTATAATGTAAAAAGCCTACCATACAGAGAGTTCAGCACTACCCAAGATTTCAGACATCCACTGCGGGTCTTGAAACGGACCTCCACAGACAACGGGAGCTGCTGCAATTCTGTTCTTGCTCTGAAGACTTTTAAGTTTTGGGAATTAAGAACACTTATGGCAAATCCTGTCCCTCCAAACTGCTTACCTGAATATACTTCCGCTGAGTTTCATCATTTAATACATGCGCAACATGCTTGGAAAAAATCTTTTCCCTGCCAGTTCTGGCATGGATACCAACCATGGTGACTCCAATAGGCCAGGGAGCATTTCCAATGGCCATCTGAAGGTAAGCATCATTTGCCTGAAAGAAAAGTTTAAGAGATCAGAAAGGCAAAAAAAAGTGTTGGTCTAAAGTTTTACGATAATTTTCATCCACCTCTTGAGCTTGTTGAAAATACTACGTTGTCATTCAAATAATAGATTAAAATACGAAGTGGTGCCCTACCTAGGACCACATATGCCCACAGAACAAACCAAAGCTAAACTTGTGAGTGAAAAGCACAAGTATTCCTTCCCAGCCTTTGTGCACAGGAAACTAATACATTTCGGATCTGGAATTAGCAGGTAGCTGATCTGATGTACTGACTGGAACTCCAGTCCAGGTCTTCTCTACAGGTGGCCCCAAGCAAGGCAGAGGCTAACCGGCTTTTCAGCCTCCAGCCTGAAATCACGTCTCTCTCTGCACAGCGCTGAGGCCTCTGCAAGCAGCAGGGACTCCGCGTGCCGGGACGACCACATGGGGTCCACAACAGATGTGTAAACAGAGACTGAATACTGGCCCGGGAGCCAGACAGCTAAGGGTGACAGCGGTTCACTTTTCATTCTGGCCCCCAACCATCCACTTGCTGAACCTTAAAATAAAAGTTATAGAAAGTGAAGACAGAAACCTAAGAAAACAAATGGCCTTTTTTCTAAGTCAGTTCTGGCTAGTTATAAGGAAGGAGGAGAAAAAACAGACAGCAAGTAAATTCTAAAAGACCCCCAGGGCTGCAGTGCAGGCCTCAAAGAGATTTCAATTTCAAAAATCAAACACCTACATGTGATTGATATGTACAGATGATTTTAAAAATTAAACTATACAGACAGGTTAACTAGGAGATGGTTTTCTACCCTAAAGATACATTTGTACTTGCTCTGTTCAGTAGAGGGTAGAGACACATTTGTATCGTTGATTCTCATGGGTGTAAACTTTAACACTGGACCTGATAAAAGTTCCAATATTCGGTTTTCCGAAAATCCCAAAGAGAACTGTCCAAACACATTACTGACGATTACTGGTTATTTCTGTGGTTTACCCAAAAGCTTTCACTTGGTCATGATACATAATCATGAGGAAACAGTAACAAGAGGAATGGCACCCACTCTAGCGGGCAGGAGACATGAAGTGCTTTCCGCAGGGACAGTGACCTTACCAGCCCATTCCAAAGCACTTATCCTTAGAATCACGTGGCTGACAGAAACTAAGAACACAATCTATAACTGTAAAGCAAAAACAGTGTGTTTTTTGAGAGAACTAACTGGCTCTTACACGGAGTCAAATCGCTGCTATACTCGTTAGCCTGATGCTCTCATTACACCAACTATGCCATCAGTCATCCAGCAGCCCTTCTCCCCTGTACCAGGGCGCTGGCCCTGCCGCTAGGGTTGCTGCACTGAAACCTCCCCTCCTAGCCTCTGCGAGGCCTGCCTCACACCGTCACATCTCTGATCCCTGATGCCAGGGTACAGGCTCCCCTCTCTCTGTCCGCTCTACCAACAGAGTACCCTCCCAAGCCCTCCAAATGCTCCCCACAGGCCCTAGACACCGCCCACGCTGCTCTCCGCTGCCGACTCCCACAGCCCTTCCATAGCCCTTCCACAGCTGAGACACGGCAGGGCGCAACGGCACCCCACAAGGCTCAGCTGGTGCTGCGCCCTGAGATAGAGGAGCCCCGGCCACTCTCCCACGGAGACGTCCACTGGATCACAGCACACATTCAGCTATATTACTATTAAATGGGCTTTAATAGCTGCTCTGGGAAACGAATCTATACAACATTGTTTCTATGGGAAAATTTGTTTTAAGTCATAACTAGCCATTTAGAAACAGTGAAATTCAATCCAATTCATAAAGCGAACACTGCCTCTATACAGCTTGTACTCTGAAGAGCCTTTCATCCTACTTTAAAAATGACTACAGAAATACAGTTGTAGACTAAAGCTCTGTCAGTCAGTGCCTAACAATACTGATGAGAAAACAACAGAGAATAAAGTTTCATCCACTAGCTGACTTCGTATTTATTCTTAAATGTACCATGAAACATTCCCCCATCCCAAACAATATTATATTAGGCACGTAACCCATATATGCTTATAGTAATGTCAATGCATAGTGTAATTAAAAATGTACCTTCACATATTCTCTCTGCAACATGAATTTAATAATATCTGTTATTGATTCTTTAATATCCGCAGGAAGATTCTGAAAGAAGAAAGAAAAGCATAACTAATTTTGGAGGCTACTATATGTGGAGAGAAACAAATGTCATTTGTTCTGTATCTATATATTCTGAGTTTCAAAAGTAGTTAACAAAACCATGTTCTGGAACCCTCACCCTTTTGCGGAGCTTTCTGAAAAGCGGTCTGAGATAGGACTCAGTCTGCTTCTGCGTAGCACTGTTCAGTTTACCCTGCACACTGCGTTTCACATAATCTTCTCTGGCATTCAATTCTTTAGCCCAAACACCAAGCAAAAACTGTTGAAAAGAACAGGCACGATGAGACTACAACGCCGCCTAGTGGTTCAGTAAGTTCAAAGTAAATATTTTACCAAGTCACAAACTCCCCTAGTCTGTGCATTATGTTCCTGGCTCAAGATAATCCATTTACTCAAAAAAGTGCTATCAAATTTCTTAACTATTTGAAATAAACTTTTGCTGTTTTTTTTTTACTTCTACCTACGACATAAAATTCAACCAATGTAGAGCTATCATCCATAGTACATCATATTCACTGTATATTTAATCAGTCTTCCACATATATTATAGCATTTAGACTTTCTACTTACATAGTATAGACAATTCAATTAAAAATTTCCACTAAATCACCTGACTAATGGAGAATGAAGGAAAAACAGGCTTAAAAATAAAACAGACCATGACCCATTCCTTCTCCCCTTAATCCCGCTCCCTGAAAACTGCCCCAGAGCCCGTGGTGCCTAAGTGACACCCATCTGAGTGCCAGAGAAGGCTAAGGTGGACACATTTCTGATGCTCACAGACACAAGAGAGGTTGTCACTCAGACACACAGACGACTGTACGCCAGTTCCCGTCCCTGTCTCTGTCAGTGCTGTGGCCTCAATTCATTTCAGAATCTTGATGACTACAAGGTTTTTAAAATGCAAATGAAAGTCAAAGCATTCCCTGCATTTAACTCAATCTGAACAGTTTGAGTAAACATTAGGGTGCACCTGGGAACTGCTCACACTCTAGCCCACTAAAGAGGAATGCTTGGGAACTGAGATGGAATCAGCAATCTCTGCGAAACGGGGGGCTAGGTGTAGAACTGAAGATGGGAACAGTCTCCCAAGGCGACAGATGTGCTTCCTTCTGCACTGCCAAAGCCCTTCCCTTCCTTCCCCTCCCCTCTCATTCAAGCTTCTGGAACCCTCCGCTGCACATCGTCCTAGGGTGTTTCCAAAATGAAGAAACGCCTCTGCACTGCTTGTTTATTCTGCTGTTGGGATTCTTTCCTATGTGTTTACACTAATGAATCAGCTTTCAAGAAAAAAGCTGTGAAAATGTAAACATACATTTTCTTTCATTAACCGCTGCATGCAAATACACCATGATACCACAAAGTATATGGACAAATATTTACTGAGAAGTCCTTCTCTGACCTTTAACACTTGATAACCTAAAAATACATGACACATTTTTAAGTATTCAAAACGCCTTCCCCTTCCCTTAAGGAAGATAAGTACCTTCAGGAATTTGGTGATGATGTCCATGTCCTTATGATCATCGCCCTTTCCTAAAGACTCTCCCAGGGCCTGAAGAAAAGGAACATTATGCCCGTTCATTAACACACAACAACAACTGAATACGCACAAACACTGAACATATAGATATGATCATCACCAGACTAGACAAAGCTCTCGGTCAAAGATGTTGTTCAATTTTGATTCAAAAACCTGCTGCAATTTCTAAAAAAGTAAAAAAAAAAAAAAAAAAAAAAGACGAACACTGATTTGCCACTTATATTTACAAAGCATGTTGTCTTTTATGTGTCTGAAGTCAAGAGAGGGTAAGGACGGTGACTGCTAATGGATATGAAATTTCTTTTGGGAGCAACAAAAATGCTCTAAAATGAGACTATAATGATTGTTGTGCCACCCTGTGAACATATCGAAAAACTACTGAATTGTATACTTTAAATGGATAACCTGCATGTGACTATCTCAATAAAGCTGTTTTAAAAAAAAATAAGAAAGAAAAGAAAAGGAAGGGTGGGTCTAACAACTGGCTGATGAAACCAGTTATTTCAGTGAAATGCGGGGGCTGCATGAGACAGTGATGGGGCGGGGAAGGATTAGGGTGACACCCTCCTCAACTACAATCGCTCTCTTACAGACTGCTACATGTGCAAGCACCAGAAACTACAGGAAACAGAAAAATAACAGCTTGTTTTATTAACTGTTAAAAAACTTTAAGCCATATTTTTTTACATGCTAGATACTTACGTGATACAACACTGATTTTTAATTAAGATTATACATATCATCCCACATTCGACACAGTGATAAAATAAAAGCAAGATATTGCTAAGCGCTGGCAGGGATGTAAGGATGTAAATCACTCGCAAGCAGTTGGTGGGTGTAGATGGGGACAGCCATGCCAGAAAGCAACTTGGCAGCACTCTGACAAGTTATACATACGCGTAAATCCCCAAATCTTGTGGTTTCAGTCCACAGTCATTTTATAAGACTGTTAATCACAAAGCTGTTTGTAGTTAATATTGAACTGGGAATAACCCAATGTCCATCATTATTGGGGGACAAAAAGTAAAATACAGTGAATGTCATATTTAGCAACTGAAAGCAAAGAATTAAAAGTATCTAAAGCATCCAGGATGGATCTTAAAAGCAGAATAAAGTTAAAAAAAAAAAAAAAAAAAGTAAAGTAAAAGGTAAAAAAATAGGACTGGGGGCCGGTGAGACGGCTCAGCGGCTTAAGCGCCTGCCTTGCAAGCGCGAAGGCCCGAGTTCGACTCCCGGAACCCATATACGAAAAAGGGGCCGGTGATATCGCTCAGCGGCACGGGTGCCTGTTGGTGCGCGAGGTCCTGAGGTCGTCCCCCCGGTACCCACAAAAAAAAAAAAAAAAAAAAAAAATAGGACTGGGGATATATAGCTCAGCGGCACAGGGCCTGCCCGGCAAGTGAGAGGCCGTGAGTTCAATTCCCAGTACCCAAAAAAAATAAAGAAAGAATAGAAACCCAAAATATAAATAAAGAGCAAAATTAAAAAATGAAAGGTAGATAATAGGAAGTAGGGAGACAGATCTTTGTCAAAGGGGAAAGGGATCAAGAGATGGAAGGAGGGGAGGGAGAGAAAGGGGCTAAAAACAGGAACTAAGGCGCTGTGTACATGTGCCAACTCCACACAAGGGATGCAAACATTATGTACTACACGCGTGTGCTAATAAAGATGATCTGCAAAAGAAAGAGTATCACAACACGATATTATTTAAGTAAATCAAAAATCTTTGCACACACTACACTGTAGGCTTTACAAGAACACCAGCAAATAAAAGGGTGTTCAGCAAACACACAGCAATGGCTAATTCTGAAGGCAAGAAGTAGGGGAATATGAACAGAGTAAGAATAAGAATAAACGAAATCACAGAACAAAGAAGGGCCTTGGCACCGGCCCAAGACAGCAGCATGCTCTGCAGTGAGGCTCTCACAACTCAGATATCTGCTCTGGGGAAGGGTGACGGGGCGCAGCGGAGCAGGCTGCAGCGATTACCTCTAACTCCTCAATTGTGGTGTTTTCTTCATGGACTTTCAAATCATTCTGTGTGTCTTCCTCTCCAGGTTCCTGACCACCCACTATTTCATTGAGGTACTGCTGATCAATCTTATCCAAAGCCGCTTTCAGATCATTCCTCAAGCCCTAAGAAAGGTCAAAGAGAAGGGGTACCACCCATAATGACACCACACTTTGCTTTTTCCTTAGTAAGAGCTACATTTCATTTTTCCCTCCATAAGTAGTTAAGAACTTGGCAAAACCAGGGATTCAAATAATGTATCAATTTATTATACTGTCTATAATACTATCATCACTGTCCACTCCAAGTTAATTCCTACAAATATATTTAAATTAAGGGAATGTATACACGATGGCAGCAAATGGTCAGAAAAATAAAATAGACCCGAGTAACAAATCTAGTATGTATCTTTACAAACACTAGGATTGTCTAATAGGCCTTAGTGTCTAAGTGATCAGGCCCCAGCAGAGTCCACAAACCATTTTCCCAGTTTGCTTAAAATGTCCAGCCTCATTTCAACTACTCTGAACCCCATAAGCATTCACAATTATCTATGGAATAAAGCTGGTGTCTCATCTGTATGCTCTCAACTTTGTCTCTAACAAACTGGCAAATTCCACATTGCATGCATTTCCATGACTATTTACTGTTAAAAAAAAAAAAAAAGGCAGCCTCAGTTTCCTCAACATGAATGAAAATCAGCTGAGGGTTAAGAGCCACACACCACAGCTGTGAGGCGATGTCGGTGTCGTGGCCAGGTGTGAAGCTATCAGCCTCTAGGTCCAATTCCTTGGGACTACCCAGCTCTTGGACCACTCCCTTTACCTCTGCATGCCTCAAGTGGGAAGAATACCGTCTATTATGTACAGTTGTCGGGAGAATTCTGTTTTTTAAATTTCATTTAACATTTACTACATATTAGGACTGTTTCAAAAGCCTTTCAAATGTAAGTCATTTAAATGTGTTAATAAGTGTACAGTGTACTTTCAAAAGTCGCTGAAGTACAATCAGCAGTCAACAAATGTTAACACTTAACTTTATTATATTAAAAGCATCTGATCGTTTTTTGCTGTCCTTTCATAAACATTCAACTCAAAACAGCTTCAACTGATCAAACACGGAGTAGGGGACTTGCTATGTATAATGTGTTCGGCTAGGGGTTCCCCAAGATTATTCCACTTAATCCTCACAACATCCCAGTGAGCAAACACCACTGCCTCTGTTTTACAAATGAGGTCTCTACAGCGCAAGCAGATTAAAGACCTGTCAGTGGTCACATAATTAATACTTATAATCCTGGAATGGAATCCAGGCCTTTCGGTCCTGTACTCTTATGCAAAGCACTAGACTCAGCATAGAAAAACAAGACAGCCCCAGCCCACCAGGATGAGATAAATATTCACAGACGCAAGTTTATTAAAGGCGTACAGAAAAGGAAGCAAGTAATTCTGACTGGGACCATGGCTAGATGAGAGAAGGTGTCGTCGCTGAACTGTGTCTGAAAGGGTGAGAACAGACTGCAGCCAGGCACAGGACAGGGAATCGCGGGACAGGAAAGCGATCGTCACTGCCACGGGACTGGAAGAGCAATGCTGAGAAGGGAAGCAGGAGCACGGTTTGCCCACAAACAAGGCGAGCAGTCAGGAAAGCAAGCTAGCGAACAAAACATGTGCAGAAGAGATGCCTGGCCAGCCCCCAGCCACTCCTGCTGTTCCGACAGAGAAGCCAGGCCCCATCTGCGAGGATCCCTCCCGGGGAGTCTCCAGGTGACTGCAGCCACACCCTTGTCTGACACAATCACACGGAAGGCCCCAAGCAAAAGACTGCCCAGCTCAGCCAAAGCAAACCACACAACTGTGAGAGACTGCGCACCATCCCAAACCACCACGTTTCACGCTGATTTGCTACAGTCAGAGGTAGACTGTTTCACATGACTAAGATTCGGAGTGTTCTTTTACGCAGCCACAAATAACCATATCCATTTCTCAGTAATTCAGAGTAAGTTGGAGGCCACAGAAGATTTGGAAAAACTATCGTAACTGACACTTGTACAACTACATAACCAAGACAAAAACATACTCTATTCAAGAGCCCATGGAACAGACCACATAGCCATAAAACAAGGTCAAAGCCTCCAATGTAAAAGCTAAAAACTATGAAGCTTCGTGTAATTGAGTATCACAGGGCATTGAAAAGAATACCAGTGACGTCCACAACAGCATGGATAAAACTGAAAAATGTTACGTTAAGCAAAAGAAACCGCATGCACACTGTGTGCATCACTGAATTACTGGAACCAGCCAAATTCATCAATGGTGACAAAACTCAAAGGGCGGCTGCCCAGGGGTAAAGGAGCAATATGAGAACTGGCCAAGGGTCCCTGGGGGCTTTCTGAGGTAATGAGAACCTTCTGTATCTTGATAAAGGTGGTGCATATATTTGTCAAAATGTACTGAATTGTATGATTAAGATATATATTTTTTTCTTAAAGAAATCTTACCTTCAGCAGCAGTAAGTATTTTTCCATTTTTTGCCTATAATAATGCCATCAGTCAAACTGCAAACTACTCTAGTTTACATGGTACCATGTATTTTTCTAGTTCTGGTTTGACTTCTTACCTTGTTAACTTCTGGTGTGAGGATTTCTATTTTTCTTAATCGTTGAAAAGCATCATAATCAGTTTCTCCAAACAGTCTAATTGGTTCTCCTCTTTCTCTCAATCTTCTGATTACCTATAAAGAGAAACAAATGTCTGATAAATTATGTACCTTTTGAAGAGGAAAAAACATCTTAAAACAGTTTGCATATTTTACCTTAAAACTGAAACATGGGTTAAAAAAACTGATTTAGGGGCCGGTGAGATGGCTAAGCGGCGTAAGCGCCTGCCTTGCAAGCGCGAAGGCACGAGTTCGACTCCCGGAACCCACATATGAAAAAGGGGCCGGTGATATCGCTCAGCGGCACGGGGGCCTGTTGGCGCGCGAGGTCCTGAGGTCGACCCCCCGGTACCCACAAAAAAAAAAAAAAAAAAAAAAACTGATTTAGGGGCCAGTGAGATAGCTCAGCGGCATAAGCACCTGCCCAGTAAGCGCAAGGTCCTGAGTTCAACTCCTGGTACCCACATACGAAAAAAGGACTGGTGATATCGCTCAGTAGCATGGGAGCCTGCTGGCACGCGAGGTTCTGAGTTCGACCCCTGGCACCCACCAAAAAAAGGAAAAAAAACTGATTTAATTATTCAAATACATGCTTCTAAGTGAAATCTAAAATCCTTCAAATATTTTAATCATTTCAATTAGACTAACGAAAGATGTCTGTGAATGAAAGAAAATAGTTAAAAATCTATTATTTTGACTCAGATGTCACTTACAAATTTTACTACTAAAAGTGCTCTGACATAAATCTACAATTCAACGCTAAAGCAAGCCCTTAACAGAAGCCATCTATGTTTTTGTAAGACACATATGCGAGCACATAAGACCTTACTTGTAAGAATGTAAGAAAGGGCCCTCATTTTACATAATTATGACTGCTTAGTCTCTTTTAAAAAAGCAAGCAAGAAACAGTTACCCCTTACGCTAACACATTATTTTAGGTGACCAAATACTTGTTTTGAAATGTTGATGCTAAAAGTAAGATCTGTTTGGTTTTCCTTAATTTTCCATAGACAGATACACTATGTTGTGACCACATCGAAACAACCTTAACACTTCGGGTTCTTCGGCTGCCTGTTTCAGGTAGGGCAATCCGTGCAGAATACACAGGAGTCAGCCGATAACTCCATGATCATACCAAAGAGCAGGCACCGTAGTAGTACAGTAAAATCCAAACCTCATGACTCAGAAGAGAGACAGATTTGCAAGTAGGTGGGCTGTCTGCAAGGCTCCTGAGGTGTGGACTTGATTCCATGGCTTGGGTGATGGTTGTATGGGTATTTGTTTTGTAATTATCCATTATACTGCAGTGTTTTATACACTTTTTATGTACATGTTATATTTCATTTTAAAGAGA
Source organism: Erethizon dorsatum (assembly GCA_028451465.1). NCBI lineage: Eukaryota > Metazoa > Chordata > Mammalia > Rodentia > Erethizontidae > Erethizon > Erethizon dorsatum. Next base: position 71,120,290 of record CM051834.1, read on the forward strand.
AACAAAAAATTATGAAAATTAAGGTTGACCCAAATTTTTAAAAAGTAAGAACTTTTATCTCTGTCCTTTTTTTTTCTTTTTTTTGGTACCGGGAATAAAACTCACGACCTTGCGCTGGCCAGGCAGGCGCTGTGCCACTGAGCTATAGCCCCGGCCCAAGAACTTTTATCTGGAAGGTCTGTTCCCTTTGGGTTAATAGTAGGTTGGGATTAATAAAGAAATTTAGGAGGTCATCTAGTACTACCTCCAATCAATGTAAAAATGACCTCAAAATGTCCTTGTCAGGTCCCTGGCTGATAAGTAACAGGTCCACATCTCTTCATGAAACACCCACCCCATTTTGGACAGGTATGTACTGCTTCTCAATGCTGAAATTGACCTCCCTCAGACTTCTGCCCTTTTTTCCTTCTACTCTGTGTCACCACAAAGAACATTAAATGCTTTCCCGGGCCGGTGAGATGGCTCAGTGGCATAAGCGCCTGCCTTGCAAGCGCGAGGGCCCGAGTTCGACTCCCGGATCCCACATACGAAAAAGGGGCCGGTGATATCGCTCAGCAACACGGGTGCCTGCTGGCGCGCGAGGTCCTGATGTCGACCCCCCCGGTACCCACAAAAAAAAAAAAAAAAAAAAATGCTTTCCCAAAATTAGGGCTGTCTTCAAGGGGCTTTTAAAAAAAAATCTGTATAATTCTTCTTTTCAGGCTAAGTTATTCCAAATTCCTTCACCTAATTTTCAAGCGGTAGCTTCTAGAGTCAGTCACCTTTCCTCTGAAAGTGTTCTCCTTGTGCAACACCCATCCTAAAAATGTGCAACATAGAGCCAAAAAGTAACACTGCAAGTGTGTTAATCTGTGAGAAGTACAAGTGCCCAGCCTTTTGATCTAGATGCTGTACTTCTAGTATTAACATTCATTCCTACCGACAACCAGGAATGTATGCAAAGACTAAGGATGATAAATTGACTGAGAGAGCCAATGAAAAGGAACGGGGCCGGTGAGATAGCTCAGCAGCACAAGTGCCTGCCTGGCAAGCACAAGGTCCTGAGTTCGACTCCTGGTACCCACATAAAAAAAAAAATTAAAAGGACCAAAACAGAGAGGGAGAGAGAGACAGAGAGAGAGGGAGGGAGGGAGGGAGGAGGGAGAAGGGAGAAAGAATTTGTTCAGTTAGTACCTTAAAACACCATTTAAAATTGGGGGCTATTAATACAGTAACTTAAAAACTGAGTTATGAGAATTATGTAATGTTTTCTTATGTATCAGTTTAAACGGCTAATTCTCATCTAGGTGGGATTATATGACAGTGGTTCAGCTTAAAGGCAAGATAGTAAACTATCTGAACTCAAAATAATGCAAGGATGTATTACTCTAAAACAGATACAAGAAATTAACACAGAAAGCAAAAGGGTCATGAGTGAAAATGTAAGCCTCGAAGTCCTCTTTTACTATGTCAACGGAACTTCCTGAAGTGAGGGGAGAAACCATACCCTCCCCACATAACAGGATATTCAACTATTAATCAGTGACAATGATTAATGTGAGTACAACTCCTAAGATCAACTTCTTAAAAGTATTCTGCCTTTTAATCCAAACTTTACAATGTTTAAAGACAGGTATAGAAAGCAAATTCTAAAATATGAAGTCTTTTTTCTAATACAAAGATTTTAATACAATTCCAAAATACAAGAGTGAAATGAGATTTTAAATTTCTCTAATTTTGCAATTAATACATGTTCATTTTAGATGTGAAATTAATAAAAACATAAAGAAAAACCATATAAAGAAATAGTCCATATGGGCAGGGCAGGGCTGGGGATATAGCTCAGCAGCATAGCGCCTGCCTGGCAAGCGTGAGGTCCTGAGTTCAATTCCCGGTACCAAATAAATAAATAAATAAATAGACAGGCAGGGGAAAACAGTAACATTTTTTTAAATCCTAGGGTTATGTGAAACGTTTCTAAGCAAGGCATCCAAGGCCACACAGATGATGATAAAGAACAATATGAAACTTATGCATGTCAGAAGCAAAGGGCAGACTGGTAAAAATATGCACATCTGAAACACAGGTTAACATCTTTAACACATAGATATGCAATCAGTAAATGCTAATTTCACAACAGAACAATAGCTATTCACAAAAAGAGAGACCCTAATGACCACTGAACACACGAAAACATATCAATTCTAGTAATTATTAAGAGAAAGTTGCAAGTGAAAACAAAGTTCCTTTTTCACAGATCAATGTGGCAAAAATTTTAAACACTGCAGGGCTGGAGATACAGCTCAGTGGCACAAGCGCCTGCCTGGCAATCGCAAGGTTCTGAGTTCAATTTCCAGTTCAAAAAAAGAAAAAAATTTAAATATTGCTTTCAGATTGACAAATGCTAAAACAATTTAAAATAGAGAGTTGACAGAGATGCTAGGAAAATGGCACTTCTGACATATAACCAAAGATAAGTGGGCACACCTTTGATCAAATGAGTAACTGACTGACTGACTGACTGTGGGACTGGTCAGGCAGACACTCTGCTGCTTAGCTATATCCCCAGCCCTTTTTAATCTTTTTGTTTTGTTTTGTTTAAATGTGGGTACCGGGAGTCAGCCTCAGGACCTTGCTCTTGCTGAGCAGGTGCTTATGCCGCTGAGCTATCTCACCGGCCCTAAACTTTATTTTTCAGACAAGGTTTCAATAAATTGCTCAGACTAACCTCGAACTTGTGATCCTCCTGCCTCGGCCTCCTGAATAGCTGGAATTACCAGCATGCACCACCATGCCCAGCTACCCAGGAATTCTTTTTTTCTACAAAACTGTCTCACTGATAAACTCAGACAAATACATCAAGATATATGTAAAACTATGTTCACTATAGCATTAGTTGTAACAATAAGCAATGGGAAATAATACATATCCATCAATAAAGAACTAATAAATCACAAAACTACTACTTACAACGTATTATTTACTACTAAGTACTATTCTCTTTATGTATTACCTTCATACATTTCCTCATTTAATCATAAAAATCTTATGAGGCAGACCCTGTTATTCTCTCCATTCCATTAAAGGAAATCAGGAATTAGAAAGGCTAGGTAACTTGCCCAAAGTCACACATTTATTGGGAAAAATTTTCATATGCAGTACAAATGCACACATCCCCAATACAAAATGGTCTTCAAAGAACTGGATTTTTAAGTGAAAAGAGCTAGGTCTCATTTGTGTGGGAAGGAAGCAGACACATACACTTGAGTGCTGATGACACTGAACCGCAAGGTGGAGAGTGGGTTAGAAGCAGGGGCGTAGGGAACCATGCAGGGCAGATGAGCAGCAGAAGCGAACGTGTGTTTGTTTTTTACCCCTCCATACAGTTTGAGTTCTTTTTAGCACATGACTATCATAATTTTTTAAGTAACAATTGATATTGACCAGGATACGGGCAAACACCAGTGGAAAATAAACTGGTATGAGTATTACCTGTAACAGTGAAATGCTGAAGCAATCTTAACAACCATTAAGAAAGAAATGGTTTTAAAAATACTAAGGGGCAAGCACACAATGGGAAATTACACAGCACCAAAAAGTATGCAGCTGTTTTAATATGGAAAGACGAATAAGTAAATAAGGAAAAGGAAGTAGCAAGATATCACTTAAAATAAGCTAGACATAATAATTTGTAATTATTTAGAATACATGAATTTAATTATATTTATTTAGAACACATACGCTTATTAAGGTTTATATTTTTTTTGAAAAGTAAAATAATACTATCAAGCAAAGACGCAGAGATTAATTTAGAATCTCATGAAGAAAACTGTCTTCTGTGCACAGTCACCTTCCACAGGAAATAATGACACATCAGTTATACGCTGGGGAGATTTTTCTTTCCTCCCACAAAATACTCATATGTAAACTTACCTCTTGCCTAGAAAGAGTCATGGGTAATTTTTCCTCTGCCAGTTCAAGTTCTAATACTGGATTTGATGAAGTTAGTGGCTTCTGGTCCTCCTCTTTGGGCGGTATCTATATTAATACCCAAAATAAGTAAAAGCTTATAAAATAGAGTTACTATTTGTCGTTCTATCACCTTAGCTATTCATGGACATAAAACACATTAAAATACGGAAGGTTTTCCGAACGTTCCTGAGGAAAAAGCTCCTGATCAACGAACATGCTCTTAGGAGTGTACCGAAACATCTGCGGCAGGCGCACCGTGAGTAGAAAGCATGCACACGGGAGGCAGGGTTCTTGCTGTATAGAGAGATGTAACTGTACTGGTTTCCAAAACCAAAGCTCAAAAGCGCTGCAATCTCACTCACTTTCTCCCCAGATCCTGAAGGTGTGCAAGCTTTTCTTTAAAACAATTTGCCTCTCCTTTGAGAAACTGTCTTACTGGATTGACTGTTGCTCAGCTTTAAAATGAAAACTAAAGAAAAGAACTGCTTTTCAACAAAAGTCTGTGAAGCGTTAAGCTCTAGTTTTTCCCTCTTTTTCTTTCTGAAAGGTATTCCAATGGTGGAGAAGTCACTACTGGACCAGTAGAAAGTTCTCAATGCTAGCAGAGCTGGCCCGCAAACTGAGCTACAAAGCTTACAGAAAAATAATGGAAAATGCGCCCTCTACACAACCCACCCAAGGAAAGAGCAGGCATTCCTGTCCATACAAACCAGGGGGGTGGTGTTACATATTGTCCCAGCATGTGGTCTGCAAAAAGATACTGACTGGTTTCTCATCTACCCAAGGCAAACCTGAAATGCTTCAGGTGGGTAAGTCAAAGGAACATTAAAAGGTCAACATCAAGAAAGATACATTCAACTAAAGAAAGTATAAGGTAAAAATTATGTAACTCGTGACTCTATAGTTTATGTTTAAAGGTTATATTTATCATAACCAATTGACACTGAGGTAAAATTAGGGGGAAATTTTCATATTTCCACAAGTCAAATCAGCACCAAGCCTTAAAAATAGTAACTAGTACCCATAAAGGAATAAAAGCAATACATAGGACATAGTCATTGCCACCAAGAAGGAAATATTAAAAACAGTTTTAGAAAGAAACACCTGTGCTTTGTCTCTAAGTGCATACACAGGTTATTTCCCCAGAACTTCAAGAAGAGAGCATTTTTAATTACATAAGGTAATTAATGGCTCTGTTAAAAAGATCTAAGAGGGCTGGTGAGATGGCTCAGCGGCATAAGCACCTGCCTGGCAAGCGCGAGGTCCTGAGTTTGACTCCTGGTACCCACATATGAAAAAAGGGCCGGTGATATCGCTCAGCAGCATGGGCACCTGCTGGCGTGCGAGGTCCTGAGGTCGACCCCTAGTACCCACACACACACACACAAAAAAAAATCTAAGAGACTCTGTCAGCTGGACTCAAGTTCCAAGCAATATTATCACAGTCATTAATCTGGTCCAGTGCGCTCCTTCACATAAGCAAAAAGGGCCCCTTACATCACCAGACAGTGGACACAGCAAAACTGCTCCTACGCTACATTTCCCTACCTTACCAAAAAGTTGAAAAGATTCGAATGTAGAGAACTGAAAATACAAGTCAGCAGACTAATTTAAGGTAATGATTCTTTTTTTTATGGTAATGATTCTTATTCTAGGTCAAGCCTGAGCCAGACAATATTGGGGGAGCAAAAAATTAGAATTCTAGCAGGGCGCAGTGGCACACACCTCTACTCTCAGCTACTCAAGAGGCTAAGGCAGGTGGACTGCAAGTTCAAGGCCTGTTGGGAAACTTGGCATGATCATGTCTCAAGATTAAATAAAAAGGACTGGGGATGTAACTCAGTACTCTCTGGGTTCAGTCCTCAGTGTCTCTGTCTGTCACACACACACAGTTACTTCTACCACCAGACAACCTAGGAAAAATGATATAAAGAACTACACTGGGGAATAAAACAGAGAAGGGAACTAGGAGAAAATAAGAAGCCTTCTAAGTATCTACTCAGTGGTTATTTACATAAACTTAATTTCCTGAACTAGAAGACAATGAAATCAGCATTTTTTTTTTTTTTTTTTTTTTGGTGGGTACCGGGGGGTCGACCTCAGGACCTCGCGCGCCAACAGGCACCCGTGCCGCTGAGCGATATCACCGGCCCCTTTTCCGTATGTGGGATCCGGGAGTTGAACTCGGGCCCTCGCGCTTGCAAGGCAGGCGCTTACGCCGCTGAGCCATCTCACCGGCCCTGAAATCAGCATTTTTACAGGAAAATATCAAAGTATAAAAATATAAACTTTCATACTCAAAAAGCCTATCAGAAATATAACTACATTTTTCTTTAATCCTCGCCTTCCCCAATACTACAAAGTAAAGCCAAATGCATATATACACCATTTGCATTCCTCATGCTTCCTTAGAAATGCTATGTCACATAAATTAATTTCCACAATTTTCCCTATTACATGCAGAAGAGTATTACTTTATATTGACCTTTCACAAGCAAAATGTTGATTTCAAATTTGAGTTAGAAAAATTATTTCAAAAGAACCTCTTAACTGTGAGTTAAAATTATTCAACTTGTCTTCTTAAATGTAACTTCTCCACCTCGTCACCTTTAACCCCTTCCAATAAAAACCCCAGTATAACATCAACTAGGTAATCTCAAAAATATTTTCAGTTATGCTTCTAAAATATACAAGCAAACCTTTTCAGGTATCTCATTTGTCTCTAAACAGTATTTCACAATTACATGTCCTATCCAGTAGACTAAGCAGCATCTGAAATGTTGCACCTTATTACAACAAAAGCAGGTAAGTGTATGTGGGGTATGTTCAGGAGAACTACTTCATTAGGGCCCGGAAGGAATTATTAACAATGCGAACATAAAATCATGGCTTTAAATATTCAGGAGAAAGCAAGGGAAGGACTAGCACTGCTGACATCACTGCGGTTGAACAATCTGTAACACGATGTTTTGAACACTTTGGAAACAGTTTTATTGGGAGAGGTGGGGGCAAGGAGTGGTGGAGCAGATGAAATAAGACAGTATCAGATCCAGGACTTATATATAAAAAAAAAAAATTCAAGCTTTCATCTCAAGCCACTTCATGCTGTCCACAAAAGCCAAACCATTCCAAGCCAAAAGTCATGCATGTATTTTCCTGAATTCAAAAATTACTTTTTAAAAAAGCAAAACCAAAAACTCATACCTCTCCAGATGGCTTCTCACTTATAGGCTAATATATAACATTGATAAATTGAACAGAGATCAATAATTTTGTCCTTTAACAACAGCTGTATAAATTTAAACTCAGAAATATACAATTCAACATGAAAGCTGTCAATCATACCTTATAGCCACATCTTTCGAAATATGCTTCCTCTTCTTTTTTTGTGAGTTCACTACGTTTGAAATACTTTTTATTTTCCTATTAAAGAAAGAAGAAGTTTATGTATCGCTGGGAAAGTTCCGTGCTCCACAGGACAAAGCGCTTTTAGAAACACTTTCAGTTTTGCAAGAACTCGATGTCTCTTGGTTCCGAAGATGGCCACGGTCGCTGAGGACAGGCCACCCCCTCCCGAGCCCGGGCTCTGATGCGTGAGGGAGCCCAGGAGCGAAGGGCTCCAGGTGAACAGGCACAGCCACCTGTCCGCAGACCTGCTGTGGGGCCAGGCCCAGGCTGCAGACCCCGCCACTTGGTTACAGCCAGACACGGCCCTGTGAGGAGCCCTGACCAAAGCCCACTGCCTGGCCACCCACCTCTGCCCGTGGTGCTGGGGAAGGCACAGGCCGGCCTCAGGCTCCCCGGCCCGAGGCACTCTGCTTGCTCCCTCCCCTCCAGGGGACTGGCACTGTGCCCAGGGCAGAGTCAGGCTGGGGACAGAGGAGGGAGACAGCAGCTGCTTCCCATCCTGAGCGAAAACCAGAATGAGCCCAGCAGCGTACCCACAGGGCTGGGCTCCAGGGGATCCAGGCTGCTGGGACTCGAACCTGCTACCGCAAGAGGCGTGAAGTACTTTTCTTGTACTTTTCTTGAACCATCGCTTGAGTAGCTGTGTCCAACAGCAATGAGAAGAAACCAACGCAGTATTTTTCAAATGTTCATTTTTTAAATTTCCTAACGTCTGAGCTCAAAGATAATTTCTATAAATGGATTCATTATTAACCATATAAATTGCTATGCTTTAATTCTCTCATAACATAAAACAAAAACAAATTATGGCATATACTGCCAACCTCTGATATCTCATTAACAAGACTGCTCTAAGAGTACATCTAAATTCTTTTTTGTCACCTGGAATCTTAACATATATATGATTTGATGCAAAGAGTTCTAAATCTACTGTGGCTAAAAAGCTGTTAATCCTTCATATATTCTGTGAAATGTACAACCTTATTTATAAGCTTGTTACTATCTGCAGCTCTATCTCTGCAATACTATTCCATTGAGAACTATGCTCAAAAACAGATACTGCCCTACCTTGTTGTAATTATAGCAGAGAGTCAACAATACCTCCGTACACGTACTTTGCTTTTTTGTTTGGAGACAGAATCTCGCTATGTAGTTCAGACTGGCCTTGAACTCACTATGTAGCCTAGGCTGGCTACGAACTCACAGCAATCCTCCTGCCTCAGCCTCCCAAGTGCTGGGATTATAGGGGTGTGCCACCATGCCCAGCTACATGTACAGTATTAAAAGCACCTCATGGCTCCAAAGCTCACTTACTCAGGCAATATCATCATCAATGAATGCTAGCACTATTAGAAGAAAGGTTTGATGGTGACAAGGGAAGGCTCAGGTTGCCAACACTTTAAGCCCACTGACCAAGGTTGGCATTAGTAAAAGGTGAAACAGCCCTATGTGATGCCACGGGAAGTATTATTCTTCCCAGATGGAGGGACCAGGGCAGTGATGGTGAACCTTCCAGCTTTCAATGATACAAACATCCTGCTGTGGCACGCAGGCCATAAGTGAGGCACCGCTGGACCAGGGAAGTTAGCTAAATGGCAACAACAGGAAGCAATCAAACAAAAACAGAACGTTATACAAAACTGGTTCCCACTTTCTCCAGCAAGTAAATGTATGGAGAAAAAAGAGGAGATGGAGGAATGAAAATGTTCTCCACTAAAAAGAAACCAATGGTCATAATAAGCAAATGAAATTAGTCAATTCTGTTTGGCTTTTATCTGAACATAACAAGGGTAAAAACACATACATGCATATATTTTAATTCAAGGACACAGGAATGCAAACTTGATGAGATTACCGAAGTAATTTTAGTTATGTTGGGTGTGAGCATATTTTAGCATTACATGTGTTAGGGGAAGAGTACACAGGGGTGCATTACACAATTCTATTTTTGTATATGTTCAAAACTTTCAGAAAAAGGGAATAAGGGAGAGGAGAAAAAAAAGAAAAATAATAAAAAGTAGCAGTGGCAGTGGTATTGTTTTCATTACCTGACTTTTAAAACTACAACCCATAGCCATATCAAACAAAAAACTGACCCAAAATTTTAAAACTCTCAATTTTTTATTAAAAAAAATTTTTTTCAGAAGATAATGTAACAAAATATCTCTGTAATTTACTCAAGTAAGTAGCTAGAAGCAGAGAGGCCAATCACACAGTAGGTGTTGGCTCAACTTTTAAGAAACCGCCCAACTGTTTTCAACTGATTATATTCTGTATTTGAAATTCCCAAACAGGACACAGAAAATGCTAACCATAAAAAACTGACGAAGACAGCTTGGTCAAAATTAAACACTTCTGCTCTTCAAAAGACACTATCAAGAAAATGAACAGATAACCCATCATCTGGAAGATCACAGTCACAAAACACTATCTGACAAGGGACTGTTATGCAGAACATACAGATTTCCTTCAGCTTAGTAAGCAAAAAACAACTAACCAATGTTAACAGTTCACAAAGATGTACAAATAGCCAAGAACCACAGGAAAAGTGCATATTAATCTCATTTATTATCAGCAAGATGCAAATTCAAACAATGAGATGCTTGCTCACTAAAGAGAATGACGAAACAAATCCCTGTCAAGGATGCAGAGCAAGCCGACGCTGGCAATGCTGGCGGATGTGTAACTGCTGAAAATGGGGGTTGGGAAGCCTTAGGAAACTCAATACATGTACTCTGTAACTCGGCAATTCCAAAGAAAAATGAAAGCATAGGACCCGTTCCCAAAGGTTCCTGGAATCTTTGCTCATAATAGCCAAATCCTAGCAATAGCCCAGTACTCATCAGTAGGAAAACAGACAAACTGGGGCAATTCGGGTAGAGTATTAGGATAAACAGCAATACAAGCACAACTGGCACATACGGCAAAATGGATAAAACTCAAAATATCATTCTGATCAAACAAAGCTTCAAAAGACTACATGGTATAATCCTATTTATGTGATGTTCTAGAGTAGGTAAAATTGAGAGTGGAAAAAATCAAAACACAGTGATTGCTTCTGGGGGTGACAGGGACAGGAAATGACCAGAAAACAGAGTGAAGATACTGGATTATGGTAACTTTTTTTGGCGGTGGTGGTACTGGGGATTATACCCAGGGCCTCATGCTGAGCTACATCCCTCAATCTTTTTCTGTTTGTTTGAGACAGGGTCTCACTATATCGCTCAGGCTAGCCTTGAACTCTCCAGTATACAGTGGACCCTTGATTTACAAATTCAGTTCATTTGCGAGGGCTGTTTGTAATTCAAGTTGGTTGTAGGTCAAGACTATTTTTCCCATAAGAAATAATGGAAATACCCATAATGCATTCCAAACTTCCCAAAGCTCACCTCAGCTAAACGTTTCATAATAAAAAAGGGTTGCATGCTACGCATAATTTACCAGAAACACCAATAATTTTCCTAGTGTATTCGCCAAAGTTATAAAATGTGCCTAGTTTACCAGAAACAATAATTTCATACTGTACTAACCATTCAAACACATTTTTGGCTTGCAGGAAGGGAGGATGAAATGGAAGGGGGTCATTTTTTGGAAGGAGAGTCCCTTTCCATAGCAACATCAGGAACCTGGCTCTCTGGTGTCCCTTCTCTCCTCGGGAGAGCCTGTGGCCCACCAGAACCTGCTTCTGACTCACTAGGTCTCAACCTTTTCAGAACTAAAAGCTGGTCTAAGGTTGTCTGTTTCTTGTCTTTTCTTTAACAGTGTTCTGTGGTATGACATGACATTGTCATTAAGCACGTGAATGCAATGATTGGCTTTTTCTCTGTCTGCGTGGGTCTTCTCTACAAATGTTTGTAGCTCCATCCAGTTTTTCAGGATTTCCTTTATTTCAGAACTTCGCTGCACTCATTGTGCAGCAAACTGTACTCCCCCTCCTCTTCAGAAATCTCCTCAGCTGCCGTTCTCTGTTGCTCAACCAGAAGTTGCTGAAGTTCCTCTGTAGACAGTTCCTCTGAGTGTTCCTCCACCAGTTCTTCAACATCACCACTGTCTACCTGCAAGGATATGGAGCCTGCTATAGTGACAGTGTCATCAACCACAGGGTCAGCTGAAAGCTCAGGCTCTTTTACATAGCCTTCAAAGCATCTCTCTCCTATATAATTTTAGGCCACGCTTTCTTCCAGACAGATCTCAATGTTCTTAGAGACACATTGGCCCAAGATTTCTCAATTAACCCCACACAGGAAAAGATGTTGTAATGTTCCTTCTAGAACTCTTTAAAAGTTAAATCTTTAGCTGAGACCATCTGGAAGCACTTCAGGAATAGTGTCTTGGTGTATAACTTCTTAAAGTTAGCTATAACCTGCTGGTCCATAGGCTACAGTATTAGGTGAGAGGAACTCTTCCAAAGGTGAGAGCCATGGGAATTCTTCAGCCAATTTTTCTTCCAAATCTCATGGGTGAGTAGGAGCACTGTCCATGATGAGGAAAGCCTTGAGTGGTAAAACACTGTCCTCTAGATATTTCTTAACAGTAGGACAGAAAGCCTCCCTGATCTACTCAAGAAAAAGTACTCTGGTTACCCAGGCTTTTGCATTAGATCTCCACATGCCCCTTTGCCTATTCTTCATGACTTTATGTTTTCTGAACACTCTGGGGGTCTCAGAGTGATAAACCAAGAGAAATTTTATCTCGAGGTCACCACTCACATTGACACATACCAATAAGGTTAGCCTATCCTTCACAGGCTTGTGGCCTGGCATTTTCTTCTCTTCCTGGGTAATGTATGTTCTGGGCATTTTCTTCCAGAAAAGGCCAGTTGCATCACAGTTGAAAACTTGATGAGAGCAAAAGCCATTTCTCTGTCATCATTTCAAAGGGGTGTATATAATTTTCAGTAACTCTTGTATCAGCACTGGCTACTTCACCATGCCTAGTTACATTATGAACCCCACTTCTCACTTTAAAATCGTGAAACCACCCCTTACTGGCATGAATTCACCATTTGCACTCGATGGATTATCCCTCATGAGATCTGCATTTATAGCTCTAGCTATTTCACAAATTATAGACTCAGGCTATAACCTGCCATCTGCCTTTCATTTTTCCACACTAATAATAGCCTTTCTACCTCATCTAACACTATTGATTGTGACTTACTAATTTGAGTAACACCTTTAGCAACACTAGCTTCCTTATACTGTGTAGTTCTTTTAAATTCTCTGTATGTTTAAAATTTTTCATAGTAAAATATTAAGGAAAAAATCTATTTTGCAGATGTCAAGAATGGTATCAAACACAGCAAAAAATTCCCCACAACAGGTTTTTTTTCCCCCATTATGGTAAAAAAACTTTTAAAGGGTTCTTGTCGACTACTATTGAGAGACAGGAAATGGAGAGGATTACATACAGGATGCTGTTTCAAGGGATGAACAAATATGAAGGGAAATTCAAAGAACTAAAAAGATGAAAAAGGTTCCCTACAGCTGGAACACTGAAAGAATAATGATACAGAGACTTGGCAAGCACCAGAATAGACATGATTACTTTTGCCCCTCTTTGAGTCTAAAATCCCTCCAATAATGTCATAAAAAGGGAAGTCCTCTATACATACACACTAAATTTCATATAAAACTTCAAGGAGCTGATAGATATTCTGCCACCTACCCAAAGACTCTATTTATGCCCCCAACAAAAATGGTAACTGATTATCATAAAAATATACAATTTTTAAAGAGAAAAGAAAAGGTGAAAAAAAAATGACTAGGACTTGAACATTAAGGTAAGTAACATTTTATGGGAAAAAAAAATGCAGAAGCAGCTTATAAGGCAGACCAAGAATAAGCACACTGAGAAGCAGAAAGAAAAACAGGAAGCTGTGATACACGAGATGCCAAGGGAAGAGTGAACAAAAGAGTGTCAACAGTGTCAAACGCTGTCAGATAAGTCAGCTGTGGAGGTGGCTGGTGTCCCCGATTAGAGCTGATTCAATGGAATAATGCAGGCAGAAGCCAGACTGCAGCAGGTTAAGGAGCCAGTGAGTGGGAATTAAAATTCACTTTAGAAGCTGGCTAAAAAGAAAAAGGACAGTACACACACCTTTTTAAAGATGGGAGAGGTACTTGTATCTTTTCCATGCTCATGGGGATAAGCCAGTAGAGACTGAAGACACAAGGAGAAAAGGGACAACTGATACTAAGGTTCCCAACGATGCTGAAAAAGATGAACTGGGATCCAAATTGTAGAGGTAAGGTTTCACCCAAGATACAATTGTTATCTCATCCGTTGTAACAGGGAAAGAGTTGAGGAATTCTGTACCTGTTGGATTCTATTTTCTCTGTAAAACTGAATGCATGTTCTTTAAGAAAGGATCAAACATTTCTTTTTAATGTTCTGTGGCATAGTGTAGTATCTTGCATATAGAAAACATTCACTAAAATGGATGGGGGAGTCAAAATTCTCCACAAAGCTCATCCCTGTACCTACAACTAGTAAAACTGCTGAAGTACTTGCTCCCCACTGAGTTCCTAGGACAGCCAGGTTTCCCACGTAAAGGAGGCTTGGCTTTAAAGAAAGATTCACCAATACAGGGCTCCAAAGCATTGGTATTCTAGCAATGCAGACACGGCGTTTTATTGCAGAGTATTTACACCAGGCAGGGTATCTTAGGATAGGTGATAGCAGGATATTTTAGTAGTTTCCCCACAGTTTGACAGAGAGGTATTCACAAGCTAAGTATTACATCAATTACCACGGATTAACAATAAAAAGCTGGACACCCCTTGAAATGACCAAAGATAAGGTGGCTCTTCCAAAAGAGCAATTAATACATAGACAACTCTTTTCCAGCTACAAGACTGGGTACCAAAAACTACTTATTGATTCCTAACCAGCATTTTTTTTAAAATGAAAGATGGACTCAAGTAAAAACAAACAAACAAAACCATGATAGAATCATTCACAGTTATGAAAAGAATTATTTCATGAAATCATTTTTCACATCTCCAATTAAGATGTAAAAATATATTTCTTACTATGGATGGGGCAGTAAAAAAAGTTTGAAAGTTACTGATGGACACTATGATGTAGAAAGATAAAAGCTACAAAGTAACTGATCCTGTATAAAATTATACAGCTGCCAATCAAAAGATTCTCTTTCCATGCATACAATATGAAAAGATGCCTAGATATATATGTGTTGTTATATTACACAAGCGCACTCACCCACAAGATGGGCCTGAGAGAAGATCTATCCTGGGATATGAGAAGACCATGTAACCTTGTAAGTCTCAGTTTCACCACTCATGAAAACAGCAGAGTAACACTTGTCTTATGTACTAATTAGAATTGTTAAGTCAAATGAGACAGCACTTAGAAAAATACAAATCATAGACATTCTTGAGTCCTATCAAAATTAATTCCATGCTCATCAGTGAATATAAATAAACATCTTATCAGTAGTAGTTATCCTAGCAAGCTCCGAGTGGGGCAGGCCAGGGTAAAACTCCAGGCTCCACCAGTCTAGTTGTATGAGCTATAAAGCAGGTAACTTCAGTTTCCTCACTGTTGAGGAGTAACCATACCTTTATGGAGGTGCTGTATGAGTTAAAATCAGATAGCACATATAAGGTATACTGCATAACATCTGGAGGATTACTTTTAATAGAAACTATGGATTTCAGTCTTTTAATTCCCATTTCATGTATGTCCTTTATTGGTCTAAACTGCCTTATAATTGAGGAAATCAGGGCCGGTGAGATGGCTCAGCAGCGTAAGCTCCTGCCTGGCAAGCGCGAGGGCCCGAGTTCGACTTCCAGAACCCACATACGAAAAAAGGGCCGGTGATATCGCTCAGTGGCACGGGCGCCTGCTGGTGCGCGAGGTCCTGAGGTCAACGCCCGGTACCCACAAAAAAAAAAAAAAAAAAAAAGAAAGAAAGATGCCCCAGGAAAAGTTCATATATGCTGGTAAGTCATGAAGAATCAAAATTTCGAAAAACTTGATCATTTTTATAGGTTGGCCTATTTCCATAACAAATAATCTCATTATGCAAATATGCACTTTATAAAGCCCTAGAATGAGCTGAGTACTTTCTAAGGCAATTTTCCCTTTAAAGCACTTAGAATTCAGCACTCTGGCCCTTTCTAACATCAGTTATGCATTTCAACACATATATTAGTTTTTAAACATATTACCAAACCATTCATCCAAATAAAAAAGTTCCTGAGATAGAAATAAAAGCATTAAATTAAAAAAAAAATGGGCAAGGTCCCCTCCCCCACCTTGCCAGCTAAATAACATTCTGTATAATTAGTTCTACTTTCCTAATTGTTTTTAAGGTTTCAACAATTATGAAATTTGCCATCCAACAATGTAACAACTCTCACTTACATCATATACATTAATAATACACTACATGCAAAGGTCTAAGTCGGATATTATAAAAGTGTGGTCCACAGATTTCTATGGGTCCTTTAAGATCTTTTCAGAGGACCCATGAGGTCAAAACTATTTTCAATATTAAGGTACTGTATTATTTGCCTATTCATTTTGTTGACATTTGCAAAAAGGGACGGGTTCAATATGCCAAAGCCTTAGCAAGAATCAAGACAGTGGCACTAAACTGTCATTGATCTGTCACTTAATAATTTCCTTGATGAAGTACAGGTTGAGCATCCCTTATGCAACATGCTTGGGACAGAAATGTTTTGGATTTCAGATTTTTTTTTATTCTGGAATATTTGCATATACAAAAGGAGGTATCTGAGGGCTGGTACCCAACTTTAAACACAAAATTCATATATGTCTCATACACGCTTTACATACAGAACTTGAAGGTAATTTTATACAGAATTTTTAGTGTTCTAACGTTTTGAAAATTCCACTGAGATCAGGTGTGGACTTTTCTACTTGCCGCATCATGTTGGCACTCAAAAAGTTTTGGATTTTGGAGCATTTCAAATTTTAGATTTTTGGACCAGGGATCCTCAACCTACAATAAAATTACTAATTTTACTAAGTCTCAATCTTTGACTACATCTTTCTGACACCCTGTGTGACAAAGAGAAGTGTACATAAAGCATTTTTCATTGATACCAAAGTATGATGCTGTCTGGAGGAAAGCAACTGCACAATTGAGCTGACGCTGCTTTCTAAGTGAGTATCATTTTGTCATAAACGAATACTGATCAACTATAGTTATTCAGACTTGAAAACCTGTCAGACGAAGTTTCCAAAACTGAACACAGTGAGCCTATCACTTCAGGTCAACAACTGACAGTATTTGTTGCCTATGACAAAAAGTTCCAGCTCTGAAGAACTTAGATCTGCCACCATGAGTTCGAGTTTCCTAATGCTTAAAGAATGTTTACAGGAACCTCATGAAATCAGCGGATATTACATAATATTTTTTAAAAAAATATTTTGTAATGAAACGAGTCTACCATTGAGAGATTTGCGTAACTCATTGAAGCAATTCTCAGATGATCAGCGAATATATAAATATTTTAGTTTCTCAGTTTAACTTTTAACAGGTAAATGCTAATAGATATAACACATAAAGTCCCTTTGGGATCCTTAATAACTTTTAAAAATATAAAAGGGTCCCGAGACCAACAGCTTTAAGAACTGGTGGCCTAAGTTACCGTTATGCAGTAAGGCAATGGATGTCAAAGTTCTCGTACCAGGTTATTCTTTCTCTTTTTAGTACCTCTCCAAAAATCTTAGGCTTCCCGCCCACAAAGAGTAGACTTTGTAAGCGCTGAGGAAGGGGAAAGAGAGCAAAAAGGCCGAGTCGTACTACAGGGAAGAACTGCGAGGAGTTCCGAGGCCGCCCCTCCCGGGGCAGCTGGACACAAACCCGCGCTCCGAGGGCGCCGGCAGCGGGCGACGGGAACCGGCTCATCGGAGACCCGCAACGGGGTGGGCAGCGGGGCAGTCCTGCGACTCCACAGCCCAGCCCCGCTTCCCGAGCGAGCGGCCCCCCGGGACGGAGGCGGGCCCGCCGCAAGCCCCAGTGCCGCCAGCACCCTCGCCCCAACACCGCGGAGACCCGCCACGCAGCTCCTCACCGCCAGCAGGTTCCTGTCCTCCACCAGCTGCCGCTTCCGCAGAATCTCTGACTTCAGAACGTCCATCTCCCTGCGCGGCCCGGCTCGAGCCCCCTCGCCGGCTCCTCGGAACTGCTGCTCCCCGCACCCGGCCACAGCCGCGAGCCCACGGCAGCCCCCAAACAAGACACCCGAGATCAGCAACTAACAAGGCAACGCTTCCGGCGGAAGCCAAGGGCAGCGAGAGGAGGAAAGAGAGCGCCCCGGACACGGCTCTTGGCAACGCGGCTTCGGATGTGCGCCCCCTGGTGGCGCCCTCCGGAAGCGCAGCTGTAGTATCCCCTGGTAGAGAGGTACAAACGAACCAGGACTGAAACCCTAGTCTTCTGAGCAGTGTTGAAGTCGTGTGCTGCACTTTTCATTGTTATTGTACCTTTTGAATCCGCTTGGTAGGTCCAAAAGCCTCCTGGTAGAACACTCTACTTATGTTAAGACAAGACCTTTACTGTACTAGAAGTTTGCATCCTGAAGTTACTTGCTTGTCGAGATTAATGTACCATGCTGAAAAAAACCTGAACAATCATACTAGCTTGTGAGTACAGAATAAAAGGCAGTAGTCACAGCTAGCCTGTCAAATGTCCTGTGAACTTAAACACCTACATCCATTTAAGGCATTTCTTTTTTTTTTTTTTTGTGGATACCGGGGGGTCGACCTCAGGACCTCGCGCGCCAGCAGGCGCCCGTCGCTGAGCGATATCACCGGCCCCTTTTTCGTGTGTGGGTTCCGGGAGTCGAACTCGGGCCCTCACACTTGCCGGGCAGGCACTTAAGCTGCTGAGCCATCTCACCGGCCCCCTTTTAAGGCATTTCTAAGTAACTCTGCCTCGACTCTCAGTTCTAGATTGCTTTCACATCTTAGTAATAATTCAATATTTACCTTGAAGTAATTGTGATCATCTTTCCTGTATTTAGCAATCAAGATATACAATGACATGTAATCAGAAATTAAAAAAAAAAAAAACCAACTCAAGAGGAAAAATTAAATTGGAAGAAAAAAGAAACCAAAAAACCATGTCAGAGATAGTTTCGATTTAGAGACAGAGTCTCCCTATGTTGCCCAAGCTGGTTTCAAATTCTTGGTCTCAAGTAATTCTCCTGCCTCATTCTCCTGTGTGCTAGCACTAGAATTCTACCATGCTTGGCAAGGATATTTTTAAATCCTAAAAACCATTTAGAATACATTTATTCTTGGTTCCATGCCACGGAAACGTTTCTTCAAAGTTTTAGTTGTCATAACCGAGTATTTTTTATGTTACTCTTTCTCATTATGAAAGGAAAGAAGTACCATTCACTTCAGTCAGTTGCTAATAGGTAAGATGATTTATTAAAATAAAAATGGTTGTTCATTTCAGCTTAGAAAGTTTTGTTGTGTGTATGTTATATTTCATCTAAAAGATATTTGACTATTTCCAGAAATAAACAACATAGGAAGTTAACTCACACTCTGACCTAAAATACTTTGCTGATTTTTAGAGCTTTTGAAAGCTTCAAATATTTTACAAGGAAAAGGTCCTTGATTTAACATGGTAACATTCTTGCATTTATCTCTTATTTCCTGGATCACTTATCATTCAATAAGCAATTAGTAATTTATTATAATTCTCCTCATTTAGAGATTGTAGAACAAAATCCTGAAGCATTGGCACAGATAAGAGTAACAGTAGTGGAAATTTAGAGAGCATAAAGGATTAACTGGCCAGATGGAAAACTATCAGAAAAGATACTAGCTCCTTTTAAATTTCACAGTTTCATTGATTTTGGTGTTTATGCAAACATGTGCAATTAAATCCTAATTAAGACCTGAGATGTAAGAGTAATAGAGGTGAATACTTGAAGGTGCAAACTGATAAGCAAGTCTTATAACACAGAAGGAAGAAAAAAGAGGACCAGGAGAATTTAGAAACTCTAAAGAACCGGTAAGTCCTACCTGTAAAAGATATATTTATTTTAAAAATATGCATCCTCTTTCATCATATTGTTATTTAAAAAGTGAAATATTGGGTGTAACCTAAAAGTCCTAAATAGGAGAATGGTTAAATAAATTTTAGTTCATTCATACAACTGAATAATATGGAACCATTAAAAACCATACTTCAGGGCCGGTGATATAGCTCAGCGGCGTAAGCACCTGCCTGGCAAGCACGAGGTCCTGAGTTCGACTCCTGGTACCCGCATATTAAAAAAAAAAAAAACTTCAAAAAATCTTCAGTGACATTAGAATGTTCACGACATAATATTTAGTTTAAAAGTAGAATAATGGCACTATAAATATAATATATAGTCTCTGTTTTATAACAAATCCATAGAAAAATAGAAAAATTATTAGAAGGAAACATGCCTAAACATAAGTTGTTATCCAGGCAGAAGACCCCG
Source organism: Erethizon dorsatum (assembly GCA_028451465.1). Lineage (NCBI taxonomy): Eukaryota > Metazoa > Chordata > Mammalia > Rodentia > Erethizontidae > Erethizon > Erethizon dorsatum. The sequence continues at coordinate 71,140,131 of CM051834.1, forward strand.
TTGGTGATCCTTATTGTCTTTGCCAGAATTTAGTATAAATTCCATAATTTGGAATAAATTCAGATATTGGTCAGTTTGTTTTATTTAATTATTGAAATTTTTACAGGTTTTCAGCCCATTTTAGAAATTTTATATGATAATTTTAAAATAATGCCTGTAAAATAAAACAAAGGGTAGAAAAAAAGAATTTTTTAAATCTTCATAACTATGCAGCCCAATATTTCAATGTCTTATATAAGTTCTGGCCTACATTACATTCTGTGGCCTAAACCAAATACAAAAATATAGTCTCTACCTGTAAGGACGTTCTCGGCAAGCTTGGAAATCAAAAATTATATGCTGAAAAGTTAAATTATGTTAGATGTATATGATTTATAGTGTATACAGAGGCTATAATATTCATAGAAATTAAAAACTGCCATCTTCTACAGGAAGAAATAGTAAAAAATCAATATGCAGTTGATGAGGTTATCCCTCTGTAGGAGTAATGCATCCTAAGAAATTATTTGTCATTTCTAGAAACTGGAGGGAAATGCCCAATTTAATCAGAATGACCAGGATTTGTTTTGCTGCTACTCTAAAGGATAAAATACACCTTTTTAAAAGAGAAAAGATGTGCCATATATTTAATACAGTGGTTCTCAATCTCAGAACAATCTGGAGGACCTTTTGAAATAGACTTCCAGTCTCCAGCCCCAGAATTTTTCCCTCAACAGATTTGGGATGGTCCAAGAATTGACTTTTGGAACAAATGTCTAAGTGAGGCAGATGCTGTTGATCCAGGAACCGCACTGAAGAACCATTGATCTATTAGTTTGTAATCTGTCTGGAAAGAGAGTAGAAGAGCCAGAAGTGCAGGCTGTGGAGTCCTGAAAGCCGGGCGGGAGGAAGCAGGTTCATGTGTCTGCAGCATGTGCTGGGCGTCCCACAGGTGCTGCTTCCAGGGGTCTCTGAATGGGAAGTGGCCACTTCCCTTGGGATCCAGCCACATTTACATGGTGCTGTGTACAGCTTGAGTACAGGCAGAAGCCTGATCCAACGGATGACAGAATCCCTTCCCTAGGAAACTAAAATTGGAATTGAGTCAACCTTTCCGAGATGCAGGAGATAGAATGTGAATTTGAGAGCAGCAGTTAACCAGCACAGGGGCACCACAGCCAGCCTAGCCTATACTGACCCACAAGAGTTACATTCTCAAGAATCTTGTGAATCAATTGTTAAACAAAGACATTATTAAATATATGAGCAAAAGTGGTAAGTACGCAGAACCTATTACTCATTATTTTACTAGTCTTCATGCTCTTGGGTTTATTTATGACTGTTGTGTCTTAGTGGTGCAAATGCTATATAACGGTGTGCTACTGCCCATCTCTTACCAAGTCCATCTTTAAAGATGGTGGTTTGAGATAGTGACAGTGACCAGTCCGTGTTCTTCCGCAAAGAAACAGAACCACCAGGCTATGTGTAAATATACAGATGCTCCTCAGTGTACAATGAGGCTGTGTCTGATAAACTCATCATAAATTGAAAGTACTGCAAGTTGAAAATGCATTTAACAATTAACACTTAACAAACATCCTAGCTCAGCAACACAGCATGCTGTAGAGAATCAGTTGTTTCCCCTTGTGTTGAGTGGCAGACCGGGAGCTGCTGCTGACTCGCACCTCAAGAGAGTATCTTTCCACAGATGCCTGGCCTGGGGGAAAGGTCAAAATTCAAAATTCAAAATTCAGCCTCTATTGAAAGTGAATCACTTTTGCATCGTCATAAAAAGACGGTGAGTCTAATTCTCAGAAGCTGGGATGTGTCGATACATAGAAGGAGATTTCTATGGGAATTGGCCCACATGGTAGGGAAGCCTGGAAATCCCACGGTCTGCCATCTGCAAGCTGGAGTCCAGCAGAGCTGGGAGTAATTTCAATCTAGAGGTTTGCGAGCTGGGCGGGGTGAGGGAGGGGGACACTTGTGTAAGTCCTGGAGTCTGAAGGGCATAAGAAACTCAAAGTGCTTGCAGACATACCTGGAAATAATATTTTGCCAGCTACCTGTGCATCCCTTAGGCCAGTCTAGTTGACACATAAAACTAACCATCACTGTGAGAATATTAACACCACAGAAATTGTCAAACACTATGAGGCTTGACCTATCATTTTGTTGATGGTCTAAAATGTAAATATTTATGGAGAAAAATGTAATAATACAGATCAAATTTTCTCTATCTTAGACCAGATACATCTTTATTGAAGGAGGGGTGTCTCTAGCCTCCACTCATTGGATCGGTAACAACCATTTCCTAGTTGTGACAGCCAAACATATCTCCAGACTTTGCTTAATGTTCCCCGAGGAGCAAAATCTCTCCAGTCGAGAACCATCAATACAAATTAAATTGAAAAGCGTGGTATCTGTAGCTATTACTCCATAAATAGGGCCAAAAACTGAAGTAACATTCTTTCAGAATTTTAAAACTATCATCTGATTCAACTCAGACTCTCACATAATTGACAAATAAGTGAAGTTCTGACATGCATCTTTATTGCTTCACTTTTGTCTTATTCATTAATTTAAGCAAAAATATCAGCTAACATTCATGTCAGAGTAGGGCTTTTTCATCAATTTTTTTCATCATAAGTTGGCTCAGGCCACAAGAATTCTACAAAAATCAATGAAAGCATTTGTGAGAATCAATTGGATACATGGGATTTATAGTAAAGAGTATTGTACAGCTTGTTATTATTAAAAATTGTGCCCTCCATGTCCTTTGTATCAGTAAAATTTATATGCATATATGTGCCCACTTGTTTTTCACAGAGCAAGTTTATAAACACTTACCAGCACAGCACTGATCATTATCCACCTCCTATATTGGGTGGTTACTAAAAAAGTGTTTACCAAAGAAAGCTGGAACGTCAAGAAAGGAGAGTAAAACAGGTTTGTAAGAAGAAACATGAATGGTAGACAATGAAAAAGGACCTCTGGGAGGCCCTGGATTTCTGGTTCTCTACTCTGATTCTTTCTGGAGTAGAGTTTGCATTGGTGTTCAAAAAAGACACAACTGAATCATTTTTTACAGGTGCATCTTTTCTTTTTAACTTCTTAATGTTTCTGAGTTCAGGATGCATCTTACCACCTTTGTGTTTGTTGTGAATACCATGGTATTCTGCCCAGATACTCTCCATCAGGCCAGTGTACCCGCTCTCCATCTACTGGGAAGAGGGGCTTTGTTAGCTTTGTGTTGCTGTAACAGAATACCTGGGAAAACCAACTTAAGGGAAGAAACAGTTATCTTGGCTCACAGTTTCAGTTCATGTTCACCTGGATCCATTGCTTCTAGGCCTGTGATGAGGCAGAAATATCATGGCAGTAGGTCGTGGCTGAGGAAAGCTGCTCACCTCAGGGAATCCAGGAAACAGAGAAAGAGAGGAAGACAGCATGGCCCAGTGGGCTTCTACTTTTTTCTGCTTTTGTTCCATCTCAACCCTCCTCTTGGATGGTGCCACCCACATTCACGGGGTCTCTCCCATCAATTTGCTCTCCCATGTGCCAATCATCCCTGGGAACACCCTCACAGACACACCCAGCACTTCTCCATCCAATCAAGTTGACAGTCAAATTTAACTATCAAAGGACTGCTGAAGGCACAGGGCTGCGACCTTCACCGGGCACAGACGCAACTTGTAGGCACCTCCCCCAGCCAAGTTTACAGCCCCTCTCAGGGGCACTCGCCACCAATGACTGACAGGGAAATTCAAAGGCTCAGCTTTACTGCCTCTGCTTGCTGCAGGTCTTAAAGGTCTTCCTAGCTCCAGAGCTCCCCCAGAGGATCACAGGAGGTCTCAGTTAACTCGTTTTCACTCTGCTAAATCTCGCCTTCCTCATTTGCTTACAGAGGCATCTCCAAGTGTGCTCCCTACAAAATCACAACCACTTGAATGCGCACCAAAGGAATGCTCTGACCAACGAACATAGGTATTCTGATGCACTTGGGAGGGAACTAATAAACTGACATTCTAGCTTTTAGACCAATGGCTTTGATACATATAGTTAGAATTATTCCAAAGACTGATCCAAATCTAGTAACAGGAGCAGAGTTGAATTTAAGAATGCTAAAAGTTGAGAAGCAGATCTTGGATATGGGTGAATCAACAAATATCACACCGTGATGCCCAAGTTGAGACCCCAGCTGACATCCCGCAGGGCCGTGTTTTTCTTCTGAGTATTCACAGTACCTAGATGAGGGGACAGTCCATATGTCACAGCCCATCCCCGTCATTCTTCCTTGACTGTTCTGTCTACTGTTGTCCCCTTTTCTCTTTGTCCCAAAGCTTTTGTAATGTCCTATTAGTGGTATATTTGAAATAAAGAGGGAGTCAGGAGATGAAAATATTCAAAATTAGGAACAAGAGAGAACAAATAACCGGTGACACTAAAAGGATTGAAGGAAACTTGAGAAACGTTTCCTTGCAACTCAATTGGCAATATACTTGACAACCTAGAAGAAGTGAGTGATATCCTAACAAAAATTTAAGTTACCAAAACTGACTAAGAAAAAGCAGAAAGCCTAAAGAAGCACTTACGACAGGGGGAAATAAAAAATGATTGCAGATAACCCAATTAAAAAGGCACTGGGCCCAGATGTTTTCATTATTATGAACTATATAATCTTTAGCCAGCTGTTCTCACACTTTCTGGTGCTATAATCACTTTCCATTCTTAAAATTCTTAAGGACCTCAAAAAGGCTTTGTTTATGTGAGCTATAGCTATCAATATTTACCATACTAGAAATCAAAGCAGAAATTTTTAAAAATTATCAATTTAAAAATATTATAATGAGCATATTGTATATTAATAAAACCAACATGTTTATATGAAAAATAACTACATTTTTAAAAAATTTAGTAGGAAGAGCAGCATTATTTTACACTGTTGAAAGCCTGTTTAATATCTAGCTTATTATTATTTTTTAGTTGTTTGTTTATTTGTTGTTTGTTTTGAGACAGGGTCTCGCCATGTAGTTCAGGCTGGCCTTGAACTCACTAGGTAGTCCAGGATGGCCTCAAACTCACAGCAATCCTCCTGCCTCAGCCTCGTGAGTGCTGGGATTATAGGTGTGCACCACTGCTCCCGGCTTAATGTCTAGTTTAAAAAAGGAAAACTAGATTCTTATATCTACTTCTGTATTCAATTGTGTGCAGTATCTTATTTCATTTGAAGTACATGAAGACGGTCAAGCCTCACAGAAATATGTAGTTGAGAAAGGAAAAAATATCTTAATTAGATAATTGTGACTACACCCAAACTTAAGTAGCATTAGTTTTTCAAAAACTGATGAACTTTTCATACTCTATCACATTAAACATCCACTGGTCCATCTTGAACTCTTGCATGATTTTGTGACATCACACATTAGCCATTTGGAAAATACTAATTCGCTGGTTTATGCGGATCTTCCAAATGTTGATGCATTTTATTACACAATATTCTAAAGTCCTGTGCATTAATAGCACCCCCACATCTCAACAGAGAAGCTTTCCAGTGAGTGGGGAGACATCAAGCTCATGGTAGCAGACTCGATTTTCCCAAAATGCTCATTTTTACTGAAAGCTCAAATTTTATCACTATTAACAAATATTGTCAGAGGTTTTCGTTAAGTGGCAGGCTTACTTAATTCATTTGCAAGAAAACATCCACCAAGTACCCATATCTGAAGAGCGATAGGTTGTCTGTTATTGTTTCCAGCAAAGGTAGTATTCCATGAAAAAAAAAAAGCTCATTCAGCTTACAATCCAACCAAGCACGGGCTTTCCCTAAAGCTAACCATCATACTTCAGTATGCAGCAGGGTGCTTTGTGTGTACTTCCTGTTTCCTCACATAGAATATTAAAAAGGTGCTTACTCAAGTACCAAGATTTAATAAAATTAATATACTTCACTGCTTTATTGAGAGTATATTTTAAGTGATACTGGTCCCTACCCATATGAGCACATGGCAGTGAGGTATGTGAGGGCTGGTGGAGTTAGGGGCCAGTGGCTTAAGTCATGCTAATGCATCAGCAAAGTTAGTACTGTTTTTGTACCTTCTGCACAACTGTCAACACAGCAAGGAGGGCAAATCAATTCTGGTTGTTTTCGTAAAAATAGCTTCAACCTCACCAGTCCCAGAATGGACCACACTTTGAGAACTGCTGGCCTGAAAACCCTTCCAGACTATAAAAAACAGTTTTGGAAAGCTCTCCAGTGTATTTTATTAAACCATTTTATTGCACACTGGAACCTGATATAGGACCAAGGAACAAATATACATTCTGATTGCATTCATGAACAGCCCACAATATCAGCAAATAAAAATTAGCAGTGTGTCAGAAAATACACTAAGACGAAATAGGGTTTATTCCTAGAAAATTTACCTAAGTAATTAATGATATTAACAAATTAAAAGAGAATAAATGATTACATATTTTTAAAACCTTGAGAGGTCATCTAATGTAATTTAGTGGTCACTATAAATTAAACTTGAGTAAAATAAATAGAAGGGAAATTATTTAAATGTGATAAAGTTTATTAAACAATATTTAACAATAGACACCATTTTAAATGGTGAAATATTAAGGTGTGGACAGCCATCGTCATAATAAAGTTGCTTTGGATGTTCTATGAAAGAAATAAAAAATGATAAGTATAAATACTATAATGGAAAAGTTAACACTTGCATTCTACTTGTAATTATATCATTTTCTTAGAAAACACTATACCCACCAGCTTTCTAAATATAAGAATTAACAAAGAAATTGGTAACACATCTGTTTTCAAGGTAAGTTTAAAATTAATTTTTTTCTATATATGCAGTAATGATTGAGATGGAAATAGAAAATCTTAGAAATAAATAGAAATCCATGTTATATGGGGAAAGATTTATAAGTTGTTACTGAGGGATATAAAGCAACTCAGAAAGACAAATAGCAAAATATGTTCTTGGCTAAGGAGGCAAAGTAACATAAAATCAATTTTCCAAAAAATTTAAGCCTGTGTATCACTTATAATTTTATGGAGCAGGGTTTTGTAATAGGAGAAAATGATCTTAAAACTCATATAGAGATATGATGCCCAATAATATTAATAGTCCTAAAATTTATGAAAGAGCATAGTGGATTTTTAATGGCTTGAGGGACTGCTGTGAGGACTGTCTCTTACCATAAACAACTACAGAAAAGGAGAGACAAGAACAACAGACAAAATATGCAAAACAGCAATTTTCTGGACACTGCATAACAAGCAGCAGCAAAGGGCCGTGATCCCTGAGAGAAACACGTGAAGTGCACCCTCACCCTGGGGGACACCCTAGCGGCCACTTTCAGGATACAGCACAGAAGGGAGCCCAAACAGAACCTCATTGTCTCAATGAGTTGAGGAAAAAGAGACTAGAGTTTGGGAATGCGAGGCAAGATTTGTGGAGCAGGATACTAGAAATGAGAGAGGTATACAGAGTAAGATTTCCAGAGATCTGGAGAGGAAACTTTTAAATCATTGGCTGAATCCTGATCTGAGTACCTTTTTTAAAAAAAAAATTTATTTTTATTAGTATGCTTTTGGAGTACAAAATGATTGTAGTCATTGTGGGGAGTTGGTATGTGTATATCACACATCTTAATTCTTTTCATATCCCCTCCCTCCATCTGCTTATCTTTGGGTGAAATTTCTTGTCTTAGTTACTTTTCTCATTCCTGAGACAAAAATACCCAACACTCAAGGCTAAAGGAGGAAAGGTTTATTTCGCTCACAGTTTGCAGATGTTTCAGTTCATAGTTGGTTACTGTCCACCCATAACTGTAGATATCAGACAAAGTAAACTTCTGAATAAGGAAGATTACTAGGGAGTAAGAGGAAAATTTCATAACGATAAAGATGTCAGTGTATCAAGAGGACATGACAACCCTAAATGTGTATGTGCCCAATAACATAGCATCAAAACGCACACAGTAAACCCTGTTAGAATTGAAAAGAGAAGTAAACAAATCTACAGTTATGGGTGGAAATTTCCACTCATTAATATTAGTAATTGATAGAACAAGTAGAAAATCAGTCAGGTCATAAATGCTTCAACACTGAACTAACAGGACTATAACTGAAACTTATAGATCACTCCAAATAGCAGAATACATATTTTTAAAGTCCATTTGGAACATGTATTAAGATCATATTCTAGGACAGCAACCAAGTCTCAGTTAATTTAAAGGAATTAAAATTATGCAATTTGTGTTCTCTGACAACAGTGTAATTAAACCAGAAATTAGTGCTCAAAAAATATCTAGAAAATCCCCCACATATTTGGAAATTAAGCAATAGACTTCTAAATAACCCATAAAGTCAAAAACAAAATCGCAAGGAAAATTAGAAAGTATTTTGAACTGAGTGAAAATGCAAAACACAACATATAAAAATCTGTGGGGGGCCAGTGAGATAGCTCAGCGGCATAAGCTTCTGCCTGGCAAGTGCAAGGTCCTGAGTTTGAATCCCGGTACCCACATATGAAAAAAGGGCCAGTAATATCGCTCAGCGGCATGGGCGCCTGCTGGCACACAAGGTCCTGAGTTCGACCCCCGGTACCCACAAAAAAAAAAATCTGTGGCATGGAAACAGAAATCTCCAGGCCCCGATAGTTTCACTGGAGAACTAAACAAGTATTTACAGAAGTATTAACACCAATTTTGCAGCTTCTTTAAGAAAATAGAAGAGGGAACACTTCCCATTTTATGAGATGTGTATTCCCCTGGCCTCAGAACTAAAGATGATACAGAAAGAGAAAATTATAAAAATATTTCTCATGAACTTAGACACAAAGTTCCCCAACAAAACATCAGCAAACTGAATTAAACAGTGTATAAATCAAATTATAGATTATTCATTATGAAAATATGGGATTTATTCCAGGTATGTAAAGGTTGCTCAACATTTGAAAATCATTCAGTGGAATCCACTATATCAACAGGCTAAAGAAAAGCTATGAGACCATATTAATTGATGCAGAAAAAAGCACTTGACAAAAATCTAGCCCCATTTATGATAAAAAATTCACAGAAAACTAGGAAAGAACATTTACATTTAACATCACATTTAGTGGTGAAAGACTAGTTCCCCCAATGGATTGGGGAAATAAACCAAATATGTATCAACTAATGAATGGATAAACAAAAATTGTGGTATCATTTACCCAAAGGAATACTGTCCTGCGATTAAAAACAAAAAAGAATGAATAGATGAGACATGCAACATGGACATCTTGAAACACTATGCTAAGTGAAATACTGCAGACACAAAACAGTACATACTTTGTAAGTCCATTTCTATAAAGTTCTAGGACAGTGATGGTGAACGTTTTAGAGACCAAGTGCCCAAACTGCAATCCAAAACCCACTTTTACTTATCGCAAAGTGTCAACATTGCAATTAAACCTGAATATCCAATGCTTGGCTGCAGAGGTGACTTGGCTCACGTGCTGACAGAGAGGGTTCTGTGAGCCATAGGTTCCCCACTACTGCTCTAGAACATTAAAGCTAGTTCTAGAAACTGGATTAGAGGTCCAGGCATGTTGTTCAGTGACGCAGTGCCTGCCTAGTAAGTGAGAGGCTGAGTTCAGTTCCTGATACGCCCCCCCCGCAAAAAAAGTGGAAATCTGAGGCTTGCACTGGGGTTTGACTACAAAGATGCAGGAGACAGTTTTTTTGGAGGAAACTAGAAAGATGAAAATATTACTATATCATGACGTGGTTAAAAAAGACACTTCCAGACACCTTGGATTTCAGATCTTCTTATATATTCCATATTCCTCCTTTTGTACCTATTTAGCATCCTCTACCATTCTATCCTCCTGTACCAACCAATAGAGTATGTGACAGAAACTTCCAAAAGGAGGGACAAAGCATTGCAGTTGTAATGGGCATGGGAAAAGTTGGCCAAGCCCAGCCTCCAAATGTTAGAAATACATATCAAGATATTTTTATGCCATATTCATTCATTTAAATGTGTTTTTTGGGTTTTGCTGTTTTTGTGTTTGTACATTTTAACTTCTCTAAAACAAGGATACATAATTCAACTGATGATATGCAGTTATAATGGTGTACACTCATTTTTCTTAGTGGTGACTTTTTAAAAATGCTATATCTTTTTTTTTTTTTTTACATTGCAGCACATAATCAGAATCTCTGAAATTGGTGGTTTCCATAAAGCCAATAAACTGCAGAATGCCTAAAGAGAGGAAGCATAGGATTTTGCTTTGCCTTCCAAGGATACGGTAACAGTTGACAAGAGTCCAGCAGAATCTAGAGGCGTGGAACTCAAGGGCTGGACCAGTCTTGATGTTGGGTATGAACTTAACAGCTCTGTTCCCTACCATTTTTATCCCTGGTTTAGGCTGAGGAGGAGCATTAACGAGTGCTGCCAGGAGTTTCTGCAATCAGAAGTCCCAGTAGAAGGAGCTGGAGGAGGTGGTGGAAGGGTAAAAGTAGGTCCCATTACTAGCAGGTGGCACCAAAAACAGGGATGACAGATGGCCTTGGCCGATTCAGGAAGTGTGTGGCTGGCTAATTATGGTGTGAAATTAGGTAACTTGCCACAGTGTCATTATGGAATTAGAAATTTGCTGCAGGACTCCAAGTGGGGCAGGGCCTTGGTACTGTATTGACTTAATCTTTCTGTATTTCAGTTTCTTCAACTGTAAAATGGGGAACAGTAAGAGTATGCGGTAGGATTAGTGTGCTGGTTACGAAGAGATAGCATATACCAAGGGCTACAGCAGTGCCTGGCATACGGTAAGTATGCAATAATTTTACATATTAGTCAATTCCTTAACTGTTTTACAATTCATCTGTCCATTGTTTGTTTTAACATTTATTTAGCAGTTATGATTCTAAAAGCTGCAGTTTATTGCCTTTTGTTATTGTTCTTTTATGTCTTTTTAATCTGCTTAGAAATGGCCAGTACCTAGAAATGGCCAATTGTTCATAACTCTTATTTATCCTCTTCCATATATTTATTTCTGTTCCATCGCCATGCCAGTTAAGCAGTGGGTTGAAAGTGGTGCTGGAGATTTTACTCTTTACATTAGACCAATAATATGGACTTATCTTAATAGTGGCTCATCAGGTGTCAGCATGCTAGCTATGATCTTGAAAAATATACAAGGCTGAAAAAAGATAAGTAGAAAGTGGCTTTGTCATTTAAGGAGATGTGATATAGGCTAGTCATTTGCAACATAAAGATAATATTTAACTGGTGGAGATTTTGAAAGAAACACATGAGATAAAGTATATCAAAATACATACATTTATTGTCATAGGCACTAAATCATAGTATATTATAAAAATATTTTCTTTTGATGAAGATTTCTAGTAATTAAGTGTGTTTATATAGTAACTTCCTACTAAAGAACTCCTGAATTTTGTCTCAGAATTCTTGAAAGAGATAAGGGACAGAAATAATGTATTAGACTGAGTTTAAATGCCATTTTAAAAATGCAATGATGGGGAGGATTTATCCAGTTATTCATGGGCACCAGTGTTAGACCTAGAAGCTGTACTTCCAGTTCCAAGATTTACATTTTTCTTCTTGATTTCTAAACGCCTACATCTTCTGAAGGAGGAAACATGATTGTTCACCAGCATTACTGGGTATGTTTGAAAAGGACTAATGCCCAGGCCTCAGCCCAAGGCAACTACACTACATTCTCTGAATGAGGAGGCCAGACATCAGTAGTTTTAAAAGCATTACAAGTGATTCTAGGGTGCATCTAGTGTTGAAAATCACTAGTAGAGAATTAAAAGTTAGTGTTGTTGAAAATCACACGGGCACTACAGCGTACTGTATGTCAGCTTATCTCCTGAAATGCGGAGTGCCTACTCCATCTAAGGCATAGAATCCAAGTGTTGGGTGACATGGGGTACTTTCTGGTGCGTCCCCATCAGGCTTCATTTGTGCTTTTCTTGCTGTGGTTAGTAATCTACCTTGTTCTATAGTTATTTCGTACTTATTTAAGCTATCTTTTAGAACATACCCTTCTTGGATATAGGAAATATTTCAGCATCGTTTAATGTCAGTCATTTGCTAATTGCTTTAGTTGTGCACATTATAAGTGTTGGCAAAGTGGTCAAGTATGAACTGGACCAGCTGGGAGAGAAAGACTGAATTGTCCCATAAAGGATGAACAAGGAGGGGATGGGTTGAGGGAGAGATAATAGGGGCCACTGTCAAAATGCCAAGTGGATGAGATAAGCCAAGAATAGCCAAAAGGTTGATGGATCCAGCCAAGAGGAAGCTGAGTCAGAGACAGACAGAGAAATACAGGTCACAAGACACAGAGATCGAAGCTCCTGAACAAGACAAGTGAAGGTATTATTTACTGCTTCCTGGTTTCAGCAGCATGGCACACCTCTTTTTGCTATACCCTTTGATGTTTTCAAGTGTTCATTCTTCAGTGCTTTCTGATTCTGCTCTCAATAGACATTTCTCCTGAACGTCATACACTGGGACTTCATGGCAAAAACGAGGTGACAATTGCTGCGATGCTACAGTCCTTACAGTAGATGTTGGACTGCCACGTTAGCTTCTTACACGTAGTTTCCATTAACATGGCCAGAGTGAAAATTCTAGCCATTAGGATACAACGCAGAACTTGCGGGGGCTGGACTGGACGAGGCAGAAGCATTGACTCACAGCCGTGGAATGAGAGGTAACCCGAGGGGCAAGTGCAAATTGTTCTAATGAGAAATCAGAAGTCTGTGCCCAAAGGACAGCATCAGGCATGAGGCTGGCAGGATGAGTCACAACTATAAACAAGAGGTAGAGGCAAGAGATCAAAGCCAGAAATGCTTTCTGAAGCAGAGTGAAATCGTGAGGTGAACATTCGGAGTTCCAGGCTGTGCACAAAGCATCAGAAAAGGAATTGATTTACACTGAGTCCAGGACTCGCGTGCTAGGGCACCTGGCCAGTTTAAAGACCCGGGATCAGGTGATCTCCATCAACGGGTCCCTCCTGTCAGGCAGGGTAGTTCCACTTCCCCATCGGCCTTTTCTCCATGCTCCAGTCTGTGCCCCTCCCACTGGACGAGAGTTGGCACTGGTCATGGCGCCTGGGAGCAACATCCACCGCACTGACCACATACTTGAGGCCAGGTGTGAGATTGCTGGGGTGAGGTCTTAGACTGTGTGACAGAGGAGAGGTGCTGAAATGTGGGGTGGAACAGCATGTGTAGGAAAAACCAACATGGGAAGCCATAAAACTGTGAACTTCGTAGTTATAGAGAGACTTAAACTCTCTGGCAAGGAAGGTGCAAAACAGGAGAGTTGAGACCTCCTATATAATTATTCCTCTTGCCACTTGGTACTTACAGACTATTGCCTGTGTTCCCACGCTCCTGTGGTGCTCGAGGGAGAGCTGCATAAGTTCCTGATGACAGCCTGAGCTCCCACACGGATTTGACCCCAGGCTCACAGAGGTTCCGGATGCTACCAGAAAAAGGTGGTAGAAAGGCCAAAAATGCCACAAAGGAGAGTACTGAGGAGAGATGAGTTCAGAGAGCTGTTCTATATAAACTGAGTGTTTATTTGTAGATTATCTACTCACCTGTTCATTTTTGCCATCGTGGTATACAAAGAATGCCACTTTTCCAGCCTTGTCTGAGACAGTTGTGCCTTTGCCTCAATAAATTCTGTTGCTATGTAAAAATCTTTGGGTGGTGGTGATTTCCAAACCCTCCTGAAGAGCCACCCAGCACTTCAGAGCAGGGTGAGTGGAGGTCTTTGAGCACAGCCTTGTCCTGTCCTCCACCGAATGGGGATTGTTTACTCAGAATCCACTCTTAGGCCTCCGCCCTTCTCCCTCAGCAGCAACTTGGTGAGGCTGAGGGACAGCAAAGTAGCTTTGGCAACAGCTCTTCCTTGGCCTTGTCACAACTACCCCGCCATTACTACATGGTGAGTAATAGCCCCCCGATGCAGTGATACTGCAGCCTGGTTAAGTAACTTGCCCAGTCACAGAGCGATGCACAGAGGACTCAGAGCCTGGTATGCCTTATTTCCTACCAACTGAGTTAATACTGCCTCAAAGTAGAGATAAAGAACATTTTAGGGGACAAAAAGTCATGCCCTTCAGACCTTCAGACAATAAATCGACCTTCAGATGACAGAGCTTCCTCCTCTCCTCCTCCTCTTCCTCCTCCTCTTCCTCGTTCTTTTTTTTCCCTTTCCTTGGGATGGAACCCAAGGAGCACTAATCTTCACTCCCAGGCCTTTTCATTTCATTTTGAGACAGGGTCTTACTAAGTTGCCAGGGCATGATCCTCCTGCCTCTGCTTCCCAATTAGCTGGGATTATAGGAGGGTGCCACCACATCTGGCTAGGGCTTGTTGATTTTAACACTGCAGCCAATAGGGAAGGGAGAAGGAGTGCAAATTATGGGCATTTGGTGTTCTGGAAGAGAGATGGGGTCTAAATATGCCAGAAATCAATATAAAGCCAATGCACACATTTTCAGTAAGCAGATCTCCTTTGGAGTGCCTGGAAAAAGATGTCTTTGTCATTGTTGTTGCTTTTAAGAAATTTTTTTTTTATCAAGGGCCAAACCAACTTTTGGTGGTTAAATGATGACTTTCTCCGAACAGCTATATTTACACTCTCATTCCAGGACCTGGGAGACATCAGGACGCCGACAAATTTACCAAAATTATCACTTAGATCAGAGACGGATGAATAGGAAGTTGGAATTCCAGAATATTTAAAACTAACACCACCATACCATTATCATATTATAGGAAATAGAGAAAACAAAGTCGCATAATTCCAACCTCATCGAGCGATCAGTATTACCATTTGGTACAGTTTACATGCATATTTTTATACGCACTTTTATAGACTTTGTAAAAGTGGTGCACATACTTTGTATCCCATTTTTTAAACTTGATATTGTAGCACACGTACTTTCTATTTTGATTGAGTCTTCATAGTGGTTTAGTTTTATAATATTGCATTAGGTGTTCTATAACCCAAGTTTATTTAAATTACTCCCCCTGCTGTTGGGTATTTAGGTCATCTAAAGTTTTGCTGTTATAAATTATTCTGCAGTGAACATCTTTGTGCCAATAGCGTTTTACACCAAGTGTTTTAGGTTCATTACTTCCCATGGTCGCACCACCTCAGGCTCGGCCTTAAGCAGCACACACTTCAGTGCCTCGACGTGGCAGCCAGTCTCCTCTGCCTGTGACCCATCCTGCGTAACACTAGTCATCCGGTCACGCTACTTTCATCACGCCACTTTCCTACTTACATATCCTTTGTACTTACCTGCTTATTTTCTGTGCAGAATGATTTGATGGCTGTCATAATCCTTACAGACCAATACACGAAGAATATTGGGCCCTAAGAACTAATCATCAACAATCAGGGAATATACAGAGCCAGGGGGACTACATTCAGGATATACCAGCCCAGAGACAGATTTGGGTCTAAAGATGCATGTCACAGTGGCTGTCAGAACCAGAACATTTTGGGTCCGTTTCAAGTTCTATCCAGACAGCGGGTCTTATCTGGTAAGGGATGGCACAGCACCTGTATTCACCAAGCAGTGGCAACACACGTGGTCAGGCAAGACCACAGTCAAAGAGAAGGTTATAGGGCTGAAATAGACTAAGCGCAGTGAGCAGTGTCTGTCACCCAGGGCCCAGAGCCAGCAAAAAGTAGACAGGCAATCACAGGATTGGGAGTGTGGCATGGCTCTGGGACAAGGGACCCAGGCAGAATCCCAGCTATATAAGGTTGACCTTCGTGGGCAGCAGTGGAAAAGGCTGCAGCCTGCAAGTAGCAGGCAGGACTATAAGAAGCCAGGTTTTGAGGGAATCACCACATTAAATGTCTGGTTTAGTAGGTAGACTAGGTCTGAAGTAGTAGGCCTGGGTTCTTAATCTACCATCACAGACTGAGAAAAATAGCCTGCTGGCGGAGGTGCCCACTACATGTAGCTGGCAGAACCTGACTTCCAAAATGACCCTGCAACCAAAAGCAAAATAAGTAAAACACACATTTAAGTATGTAGAAACAAATGTGTACGCATGGTACAGTCCACCAACCCGGTGGAATAAAGGTCCATTTTTAGCATGCCTTACTTTTGGTTTGAAGGCATTATCATTTTTAAAAGATATAAATTCTATCAACTTTACATAAACAACCCCTTCATGTAAATTATCTACTTCTCCATAAAGTGAGGATTGGCTGAAAGCTGATTTGGTTTGAGGGAAGGGAGTAAGTAAAAGGTCTTCAGAGCTGGTAGTGGTTAATCAGTTTATCAGTCAGGGTTCTTCAGAGAAACATAATAGGAGAGAGACAGAAAAAGGAGGAGGGGGAGGAGGAGAGGGAAGAAAAGAGGGGGTGATTGATTTCAAGGAGCTGTGAGGGCTGGCACGTCTGAAACATGCAGGACAGGCTGGAGGCTCAGGGAAGTGTTGATATTACAGCAAAATCTGAAAACATCTGGAGGCAGAGTTTTCTCCTCTTTAGGGGCTTTCTCTTTTTCTCTTAAGTTCTTCATCTAATTGCATGAGGTCTACCTACATAAGGTAGGGTAGGAAGGCAATTGGCTTTACTCAGTCTTCTGATTGGAATGTTAGTCACATCTAAAACATACCTTCACCACAAATTAAACTGGTGTTTGGCCAAACTGGGCATTACAGCCTAAAACTGACACATAAAATTAACCTCACAGTTATGAAACAAGTCAAAGTCCCTGAACCTCTGAGCAGGGGAAAGAAACAAAGACAAATGTACTTTTCCCCAGTTCTTCACAGATACTCTGTTCCCAGACCCAAGTTTCACATTCTTATACTTAAGGACTTGGTTTCTCATGGTTTGAACACAAACCTTCCTCAGGGAGTCAGGCCAGCCGCTTTCTCTGCCTGTTTGCCAGCTCTCACCCTCACCATGACTGCTTCTGCCGCCATGGGTCTCCTTCCTCTCCACCTCCCCACACCTCCCACATCATTCAAGAACAAGCTCCTGACAGTAGTGACCAAGAAACCTCGACCAAGGTTTCTTTATGTGTGGGCCCAGACCCAAAGTGGCGTTTCACTTATGATCAAATCTGAAAGAAAAGCTATAATGAGATGTCAACAAAAGCTACAGTTAGGGAAATAAAACCTGGAACTAGAATTTTCCCTCTGCATATTAACTAACCTGAAAGAAGACTGGCTCCACTAGAGAAGGCGTTTGAGAGGGCTATTCTTTACCATTCATGACACTTAAGAACATTGCAGGGCCTCCTTTCTTCTCAAGGTCAAGAACACTTATTTATAGCTGGTCTCTCCGTTCTTCAGATTTTCAGGGTTAGATGATGTATGTAGTTGACTGTTGCCAAATTAAGAAACAAATGATAATAAATTGATTTTTATTAATTGATTTTATTGATTTTCATTGATTTTTATTATTGAAGTAAAATTTACATGGGAAACCTAAATTTACACACAGTGAAATATCTAAGCATATAAATAAGTTTTGATGAATGTATACACATGTATAACCACTAGTCTAGTCCAGATACAAAAAATTCCTCCTAGAATTGATTCTTAAATTTCTTAAAGATTGTATTTAACAGACTATCACTTTAGAGCAGTTTTAGGTTTAAAAAATAACCAAAAAGTACAGAGTTTGCACAGACCCCTGTCACTCTACACTTCCCGTTGTTAACACCTTGCATTTTTATAGTGCATTTGTTATAACGGATGAGCCAATATAGACACATTAACTAGTCTATAGTTTACAACAGGGTGTTGTACATTTTATGGGTTTCACAACTGTGTAGTGTGCAGTCATCACGAGAGCATCATATAGAACAGTTTCGCTGTCCTGAAAATCCCTGGTGCTCCACTTACTCATCCATCTTTCCCTCTCTTCCTGTGACTCTCAGCAACCACTGATCTTTTTACTGCCTCATAATTTTGCCTCTTCCAATATGTCAGACAGATGGGAATATAATGCATATGGCCTTTGAGGATTGGCTTCTTTCTCTTACCAATATGCAGTTAAAGTTCTATTTTGTCGGCCAGGCGTGGTGGTGCACCATTGTTTTGGATTTTAGCTACGCAGTATGGGTGTGTAGAAGTATCTCATTGTTGCCTTAATTTGTAATTCCTTAATGACATATGGTGTTGAACATCTCTTCACATATTTATTTACTTACTTTTTTTTGGTGAGAAGTCCGTTCAGTTCTCCACTCCACCTTTTTTAAAATTTGGGCGATTGAGTTTGAAGAGTTCTTCATACATTTTGGATACCAGGTTTTTCATCAGCTATATTTTGCAAAGATTTTTTCCCAGTATGTACTTTGTCATTTAATTATCTGTGTATGTCTCCCAGAGCAATTTTTATTTTAATTAAGTTCAATTATCAATATTTCTCTTTCATGATTTTTTTTTTTTTTATTGTTTTGGAAAGTTATCACCAAACCCAAGATCATCTCTCTCATCTTTTGGAAATTTTCTAGTTTTGTTTTACATTTAGGTCTGATTCATTTTCATTAACTTTTGTGAAACATGTGAAAGGTATCTGTAGTGACATTTTATGTACAGATATCCAGTTGTTTTGGCATCATCTGTTGAAAAGGCTGTCCCTTCTCTGCTGCATTGCCTTTACTCCTTTGCTTAAGATCATTTCGGTGATAGCTTTGTGAACATATTTGTGCTATTCTTTGGGAATGCATTGAGTCTACAGATGGAGGCAGAAAGAAATGAGCTGACAGTATTGTCTTCCTATTTTTTTTTTTTTTTTTGGTGGGTACCGGGGGGTCGACCTCAGGACCTCGCGCGCCAACAGGCACCCGTGCCGCTGAGCGATATCACCAGCCCCTTTTTCGTATGTGGGATCCGGGAGTCGAACTCGGGCCCTCGCGCTTGCAAGGCAGGCGCTTATGCCGCTGAGCCATCTCACCGGCCCTGTCTTCCTATTTTTATGCGTGGAATATCTCTTCATTTATATCTTCCTTCAATCAGACTTTTATAGTTTTCTTATTATAGCATTTAGTCACGTTTTGTTAGATTTATACCTAAGTTTTTCACTTTGAAGTACCAATGTAAATGTTTTCGTGTATTCCAAATTCCACTTGTTCATTGTTGATATATAAAATTGCAATTGACTTTTTTATATTAACCTCATATACTGTGTCCTTACTATGATCAATATTTGTTCTATTGATTTTTTGAAATTTCTACATGGACAACCATGTCAGATGCCAGTAAAGACAGTTTTATTTCTTCCTTCCAAACCTATATACCTTTTATTTCATTTTCTTGTCTTGGCAATAGCTAAGACTTCCAAGATAATGTTAAAGGGAGTGGTGAGAGCAGACATCCTTGTCCTGTTCCTGAAAGCATCTAGTTTCTCACCAGTAAGTATGATGTTAGCTGTAGGCCCTTTTTTTTTTTTTTTTTTTTTTTTTTTTTGAGACAGCATCTCACTATGTAGTTTAGGCTGGCCTCAGACTCACTGTGTAGCCCATGCTGGCCTTGAACTCACAGCGATCCTCCTGACTCAGCCTCCAAGTGCTGGGATTACAGGCGTGCACCTCCATGCCTGGCTAGCTGTAGGCTTTTAGTAGATATTCTTTATCATGTTGATGGAGTTCCCCTCTATTAATAGTTTCTTGAGAGCTTTTATCATTGATGAGTGTTGGATACTGTCAAATTATTTTTCTTAATTAATTTGATCATATGATTTTTTCATCTTTAGTCTGGTGATATAATGGATAACATTGATTTCCAAATGTTGAACCAGCCTTGCATATCTGAAATAAATCCCTCTTTGTTAGAATACACTTTAAAAAATATATTATTGCATTTGATTTGGTAGTATTTTGTTGGGAATTGATTTTTAGGAAGCAGTAAAATATTTATATTAATCCACATGGGTTTTTGCAAAACTTTCTACATTCTTTGTAGAACAGGATGATTAAACAGGCATGTTAATTAGTAATACTTATACAAGAATATAAAGGAGGAGGATCGTGTTTAAATGATATCTAGGTATCTTTTATACTCGTCCCCTCTTTCCACCTGCTACTTTTCTGTCCAGTTATGATTCCTCTCTTTCACTCTCATCCCCTCCGTATCACACCACTGTTTAGGAAGGCACAGAGAAATTTCCAGTTTTCATGGAAGCTTAGACAGAAGCATTTTTTTCTGCTCACTCCGGAAACCAAACAAAAAAAATAAAGGATTAAAAAATGCACGGCCATAAAAGAGACTACAAAGGAAGGAAATAATAGATAAGGAGTATCAATAACATAAACCATTAAAATAAAAAAATTGGAGAATGGAAAACTGATGGGTTGTAACTTAGCAGACAAGACAAAGCTAAAATCTTACTGGCTTTATTGGCAAATACTTGAGTGTATATTTCCTCAGACATGTATAGTCTTCCGTATAGTCACACCACCACCATCAGAATCAGGAAATAATCATTAATATTACCACTATTTAATCCTTCTACCCATTTAAATGTCAGCAGTTGTCCCTGAAATGTCTTTCATAGCAAAGGAGTCAGTCCACAGTCATACACTGCATTTATCTGTCTTATCTTCCTCAGTCTGGAATAGTCTTCAGCTCCTTAATATATGCTGACTAGTCCTTAATTTTCATAACTTTGACAATTCTGACCATTATGGAAGTTATTTTGTAGAATGTCCCTCAATTTGGATTTTAAAAACCGTTCCCTTATGGTTAGACTCAGATTATGAACCTCTAAGCGGAGTCACAGAGGTGATGCTGTGTTCTTCTCACGTCATGTGGTTCTGATTCTGTCAGATGGTTCTGATTACGATTTGTCCTATTTCTCATGGTATTATCTTTCATCCTTTTATTAAGATGGTGTCTACAAGACTTTTCCACTATAAAGTTACTGTTTTTCCATTTGTAATTAAAATTATTTTACCAACACTGTTGCTTTACATGAACAATCATGTCACCTATGAATAGGGACAGTTTTACTATGTTTTCTCTCTGTATCTTTCATTTTTTTTTTCTTACATTATCGTGGTGGACTTCAAATTGAATATACATGGAAAAATTAGAAATTCTTGTTTTGCCCATTTTAGTGGAAAAGCATTAGGTATTTCACCATTATGAAGAATAACTTTTTCATGAATGCTCTTTATTAAATCTAGGAAATTTCTTTATATTCCTAGTTTGCTAATAGTTTTATTCTGAATAGGTATTAAATTTTCTCAAATAGTTTCTGCATGTTTGATCATATGGTTTTTCAGTTAATATGCGTACACTGATTGATTTTATAATTGCCTTTCCAAGATGGAATTCATTTGTCATGGTCATTTATATATTTTATTAATCACTTCAAACTATCTGTGGCTTTTTGTAATTTTTTCTCTTGTTTTTGTCCCTCATCTATATCCACTTTTTACTAAACTCTTCCTTTTTTGTTTTGTCTTTTTGTAGCATTAAAAATTTTTTCATTAGTACATGTTTGTGGTATATGAAGTTTACATTCATCTTAGGGAGTAGGTACCTGTACATAATACATCTTCTTTTTTATTCCCCTTCCCCTCCCTACCCACCTCTCTCCCTCCATCTCTCCATCCCCTTTCCCTATTTTATTATTATTAAATGTTTATGACATACGTTTACATTCATTGTGGGTATTTAGTACAAGTACACAACACATCTTAAATCTTTTTGCTTCCTATTCCTCTCTCCCTGCTCAGTCTCTTTCCCATTTGCAAAAGATCTACTTCCCCATTTTCTTCTATCAGTCTTTATTTCGATCTTTATTTGTACTTTGCTTTATTCAAATGAGAGATACCATATGGCATTTAAGCTTGTGTGTCTGATTTATTTCACTTAACATTATATTTGCCAGGTGTATCCATTTTCCTACAAATGGCTTGAATTTGTCATTCTTCATAGCCAAGTAGTATTCAATTATGTATATTACCACATTTTCTTTATCCATTCATCTATTGTTAAACATGCAGGCTGCTTGCAAGATTTAGATATTATAAACTGTGCTGCTATAAACATTGGTGTGCATGTGTCACTATATTATGATGTCTTTAACTCTTTTGGGAATATACCTAGAAAGAATATAGCTGGGTCAAATGGAATTTCTATGTTTAGTTCTTTGAGACATCTCCATACTGATTAATGGTTGTACTAGTTTACATTCCCACCAACAATGCAGAAGGGAAATGTTTTTCACTACAGCCATACCAGCATTTGTTATTACTTGATTTCTTGATGATTGCCATTCTTTCTGGTGTAAACTGAAATCTTAGTGTTATTTTAATTTGGATTTTTCTAATGACCAGAGATGCTGCACATTTTTTCATGTTTATTGGCTTCCTGTACTTTTTCTTCTTCTTTTTTTTTTTTTTTGTGGGTACCGGGGGGTTGACCTCAGGACCTCGCGTGCCAACAGGCACCGGTGCCGCTGAGCGATATCACCGGCCCCTTTTTCGTATGTGGGATCCGGGAGTCGAACTCGGGCCCTCGCGCTTGCAAGGCAGGCGCTTATGCTGCTGAGCCATCTCACCAGGCCCCCTGTACTTTTTCTTCTGAACAGTGCCTATTCACTTCACTTGACCATTTTTTGATTGGATCTTTTATTTTGGGGGATATAAATTTTGAGTTCTTTATACAGTGGAACCTCAGTTCACGAATGCTTTTGTGAACAATTTGGTATGCAAACAGAAACATCTGGCAAAATTTTGTTTTTGTTTGCGAACTCTGCATCAGGTGACTAACACAACTGCAGCCATCTTTCCAACATGACACAAACGTGGCCATCTTTTCCAAAATCGTGGAATGAATTAAGTTTGTGAACTGAATATTATAGATATTAATCCTCTGTCTGAAGAATAGCTGATACAAATTTTTTCCCATTCTGCAGGTTGTCTCTTTACTCTGTGGGTTGTTTCCTTTGCTATGCAGGAGGTTTTTAATTTGATATAATCAAATTAAATAATTTGTTGATTTTTGCTGATATTTCTTGTGCAGAGTTCTGTTCAGAAAGTCCTTGCCTACACCTCTGACTTCAACAGTTTTTACCTATTTTATCTTCCAGTAGCTTCACTGGTTCTGTTTTAATGTTTAGATCTTTGATCCATTTTGATTGTTTTGTACATGGTGAGAGATATGGGTTCAGCTTCCATATGCTGCATATAGACAGCCAGTTTTCCCAGCAACATTTGTTGAAGAGGCTATTTTTCCTCCAACATAGGTTTTTGGCCCCTTCATTGGAACCTGAATGTGTCTGGGGATGTTTCTGCATCCTCTATTCTGTTTAATTGATCCACATGTCTGTTTTGGCCAAAACCACTGTTGCTTTGTAGTACAACTTGAAGTCAGGTATTGCGATGCCTCCTGCTTTGCTCTTGTTGCCCAGGACTGCTTTTTCTATTTGGGTCTCTTCTGGTTCCATGTGAATTTCAGGATTGTTTTCTCTAGTTCTGTGAGGAATGCTGTTGGTATTTTGATTAGGATTGTGTTGAATGTGTATCAGTTTTTTGAGTCTGGCTATTCCGACTATATTGGTTCTGACTACCCAGAAGCAAGGGACATCTTTCCATTTTCTGCTGTCCTCTTCGATTTCCTTTTTCAGAGTACGGTAGTTTTCATTGTAGAGCTCTTTCACTTCCTTGGTTAGGTTAATTCCCAAGTATTTATTTTTTTCTTGATGCTATTGTGAATGGTATTGTTTTCCTAATTTCTTTCTCATTGAGTTTATTATTTGTATACATGAATGCTATTGATTTGTGTGCATTAATTTTGTATCCTGCTACATTGCTGAAACTTGTTATTACTTCTGAGTGCTTTTTGGTAGAATTCTTTGGGTCTTCTATGTAGAGCATCATGTCATCTGCAAATAATGATGCTCTGAGTTCTTCCTTTCCTATATGTATCTCTTTTATTTCTTTCTCTTGCCTGCTCGTCTGGCTACTATTTCGAGTACTATGTTGAATATAAATGGTGATAGTAGGTATCCTTGTCTTAGTCCTGATTTTAGAGAGAAACTTTCAGTTTTTCCCCATTTAATATGATGTTGGCCATTGGTCTG
Source organism: Erethizon dorsatum (assembly GCA_028451465.1). Taxonomy (NCBI): domain Eukaryota; kingdom Metazoa; phylum Chordata; class Mammalia; order Rodentia; family Erethizontidae; genus Erethizon; species Erethizon dorsatum. The sequence continues at coordinate 71,164,225 of CM051834.1, forward strand.
TGATAAATGGCTTTTATTAGATTCAGATAAGGTCCTTCTATACTTATTTTCTTTAGGATTTTTATCATGAAGGGGTGTTGGATTTTGTCAAAAGTTTTTCTGTATCTATGGATATGATCATGTTTTTTGTTTTTTGTCCTTGCTTCTGTTTATGTGGTATATGACATGTATTGATTTGCATATGGTGACTCATCCTTGCAGCCCTAATATTAAACCTAATTGGTCATCATGTATGATCCTTTTGGTGATTTGCTACCTTCTCTTTGCAATATCTTAGTGAGGATTTTTGCATCTATGTTCATTAAAGAGATTGGCCTGTGGTTTTCTTTTTCAGTTGGGTCTTTGTCTGGTTTTAGGATTAGAGTGATGTTGGCCTCCAGAAAAATTTGAAAGTACTTCTCCCCTTTCAGTTTCATTGTAGAACTGCAGTTTCTTAAACTCTAATCTTAGATAACTGAAGCTTTTCTCATTGCCTAATATAAGCACTCTAAAATGTAAATCCAGGCCAGTGAGATAGCTCAGCGGCATAAGCGCCTGCCTGGCAAGCGCGAGGTCCTGAGTTTGACTCCTGGAACCCACATATGAAAAAAAGGCCGGTGATATCGCTCAGCAGCACGGGCGCCTCCTGGCACGGGAGGTCCTGAGGTCGACCCCTGGTACCCACAAAAAAAATAAAATAAAATAAAATGTAAATCCTCCAAGCATTAGAAATGTCCCGCAAATTTTGTATTTCCATTGTAATATTTTTAAATGTCCCTTATAATTTTTTTTGGCCTCAATTTCCAAATATTTGAGACTTTCCTTAAATACCTGTTGTTGCTAACTGAAGTCCACTGTAGTCAGAAAATATACTCCTTAAACAAAATCTTTATTCAGAATTTACTGAGACTTACTGATGGTCCAGTATTTAGCCCATCTAAGTGAACACTGTATTTGCACCTGGAAGACTGCATTTTCCCATGTTGGGAACAGTGTTCCAAAAGTGTCATTTAGGGCCAGTTGGTTCACTATATCATTTAGATCTTCTAAATAATTATGGATATTTTATCTTCCAGTTCTATCAATTACTGAGACACATACGTTAAAATCAACGATGACTGTGGATTCATTTATTTTGTATTGTTTTGACAGTATTCCTGCATGCATTTGGAATCACTGTTATCCAGCACATAATCATTTATAATTGTTTGGTCTTCCTTGTATATTTGTACTTTTATCACTATGAAATGTCTCTCTTCATCTCTCCTAGTGCTCCTTGTCTTTTTTTTTTTTTTTCCAGATTTCTTTTTCCAGTACCGAGGATTGAACCGAGGGCCTTCACACTGAGCTACGTCTCCAGCCCCCCAGCACTTCCTGAGAGAGGATCTTTCGAAGTCACTAAGTTGCCCAGACTGGGCTCAGACTTTTGATCCTCCTGCCTCAGCCTCCCAGAGCGCTCAGATTACAGGTGTTTATCACCACCTCTAGCTCCACTCTAGATATTTTATACTTACTATTTTTATGCTATCTCTTTTTCCATTTTTTTTTTCTTTCAACTAATTGGCATGTTTGTATCTTAACAGTGGAAGTGTGACTCTTATATCTGGCATATAATTAAAATCATGCTTTTTCATCTAATCTAATAATTTCTTTTTTTAATTTTTATTTTAAAGAGAAAAAATAACAAAATTTCAAAACAACATAATAGGAGGGTAACAATGGTTAATACATTGCATATTGTTATCTTTAAATTAGCTACTCAGAATACAAGATATCGGCATTCAATTGTCCAAACAATATTAGCACAAATCTTACTTTTCAAAGAACTAAGAGAAATTAGTAGTATATCTTAATTATCTTTTATATATATATATATATTTTTTTTTTTTGCTTTTCCCTTCCTTTTCTCCATTCCCCCATCCCAGTTTCTCTTTCCTTTTGAACAGTTTCTTCCCATTTTACAATATCTGTTGTACATTTTGGATCTTATTTACTCTTTCAGCTTCTCACACTAGGGAGGCAATATGATGTTTACACATATGCATCTGGTTTATTTCACTTATGAGTATGGTCTCGAGTTGTATCCATTAATCTAATAATTTCTGTTTTTTAGTTAGAGTTTTTGGTCTATCTATATTTTATTTTGTCTATTTACATTTAAAACAATTTATAAATAATTATTTTTGTGTTGGATTTAGGTTTACATTTTGCTACTGTATTTGTTTTTGATTTGTCCAATTCATTCTTTGTCCTTCCTTTTATGCCTTCTTTCGGGTCATGTGAATATTTGATAGTATCCCATTTTTACTTCTCTGATAACTTTTTAGCTATATACCTTTGCATTTTTAGTATTTGCTTTAAGGATTTCAATATGCATCCTTGTCCCTATCTGTGGAGGACCACCAGGACAGCTCCCTGTGAAAGAAGACCATTCGTCTCTATTTTGGCTCACCTTTGCCCTACTTCCGTGTACTGATATGTACAATGCTGGCTAGGAAAATGCTCTTCCCCCTCAACTGGCTTTAAGCAGTGCAATTGGTCTAGCTGAGGCACCAATGTGTAGTCTTTGAAGCAAAGCGACATGACTGTGATGCCCCGCCTATAGCTCCCTACTACTAAGTGTGAGCTAGGCCAAGAGCCGCCATGCTGTTGGCTGGGACTGAGCTTCAAGAAAGAGGCAGGGAGGTCCCAGGGCAACAAAAGCTAGATATCAGAGCTGAAGCAGCTGACCCAAAACACAAGATACTTCCTCAAACTGTGTTATGCAGATTCCTCCAAACTTAGAGGCTACTGGAATCCAGTACTCTTTCTGCATATCTCTGCATATTGCAGAGGTGCCATTGTGCCTCCTACCCGGCCCAGCTCATGTACAGTACTCATGTACTTCCTGCCATTCTCACAGTCACTCAACCCCGAGCCACTCCCCTCTTCAAAAATTATTAAAACCTGGGTTGGCCCAGGCCCGTGCCCTTTGTTCCAGTTAGCCTTTGTTCCAACTGGACTTAGGACCCCCTCGGCTCCCCACAACTGCAGATATGTCTTTTGTCTCTTTATTCTTGCCATGCGTTGCATTGGAAGTGATAGATTGGAATTTACTTGTGACAATTCCAATAACTTTTCCCTGGGATTACAATTTATAAACTCCTCCAGACTGTGATGAGGTCCGGAGGGCTCCTAGAACTATCTTCTGAGAGTTTACTCTGTACTACTTCACCTAAAACATAGGAACCTATAATATTAGTTTTATTTATAATCCCCCAAACTTTGAGATTTTTGTCATACTTATTGCATATACATACTCATAACCCCCACAATATAGTATTATAATTTCCATTACACAATTCTATGATTTTTCAGGAAACTGAGAAACAAAAGGAAAAATGCACTCACTTACACTTTACATTTGTCCAAACATTTACCACTTCCTGTATTCCTTCTATTGGATCCACTTACCATCTGATGTAATTCTCCTCCAACTTGAAAAATTCTCTATATATGTCTGCTGGTGACTCATGTTCTCAGCTTTTGTTCATCTGGGAATATTTTGCTTTCTTTTTTTAAAGAGAAATTTGCTTCACGTAAAATTCTAGTTGACAGTTTTGTTTTAGCATTAAAGGTGTCAAATAATTGTTGCTATGGTTTGAGTTCCCTGAGAGACAGATTCTGAGGTGGAGTTTGTCTAGTGGGGTGTTTACTAGGAATTTCCTTGACATCAAAATCTAAAGAAAGAAGAAGTAATCAAACCTATTTCAAAGCAAGAGTTAAGCTGTAACTCTTGCCTACTACAGCCTCAACTGACCCCCTTAGAAGGTGTGAAGCATGAATGGCCCTTTGGCTTTGTCATACAGTGGACCAAGATGATTAGGACTTTCTTGAACTGGCAATCACTGATTGTGGGTACCTCAGTGTTACGGCTTGTAACCAGATGTCCCCCAAAGCCTCACGTGGTCATAGGAGGGGCTTTTCAGAGGTGGCTGGATCTAGGATGTGTGATGCTGGGTAGGATTAAGGATGTGGTGCTGGGATTGATTCATGGTGCGATGCTAGGATTAAGGGTGCCCCACCTTGGGTGTGAGTGCTACCTGCCCTAAGGGTGGGTACTGTGGAAAGACTATAAGAGACAGAAAGAAAGCTGCTTGTCACTGCTGCTTCTGTTGCTGCTTATTGCTTTGCTGCCTTCTGCCTAGCAAGAACTGTTTCTCCTACGTGATACCCCTCTGCCATGCCACCCTGCCTTGGAGCCAGCCAACTGCGGACAGAAACCGCTGCAAACTGTGAGCTACAATAAACCTTCCTTCCTTTAACTTTGGGTGTTGGGTATTTTGTCTCACCAATGAGAAAAGTAACCAACACTCATGACCTTGAATGAAGGAGCTCTCTATACCCGAGGCAATCCCTAAAAGGCTGACAATGGAAGGGTGTCTGATAACAGCTCTTCTCACAAGCAAGTCATGTTTTGGTTGACGGTTTTTCACTGCAGGGTGTTCGGGTATGCATCACAGTATTCTGGTCTCAATTCGGATGAGATGCTTGCCATCGTTTGTATTATTGTTTCTTTGTATAGTGTATTGGTTATCTTTTTTTAATCATCTGAATCCTCCCTCTTTTATCTTTGGACATTTAGTTTGTCATATGCTTAGTGTTGTTTTCTATTTATTCTGCTGTGGCTCATTAATATTCTTTGACCCATAAGTTTATGTTTTTATTAAATTTGGGAGTTTGAGACCATTAATTCAAATATTTTTCATCCCTATTCTTTTTTCTTCTCATGTGTTAGATTGCTTGGTATTGTCCAGCAGCTGACAGCCCAATAATATTTCTTCTATTTTTCTCTTTGTTTGAATTTATATACTTTTCACTCTTCTATTTTCAAATTCTCTGACGCTTGTGCTTACCAACCTGCCATTAAGGATATCTGTAAATTTTTCATTTAAAATTTTTATTAGGATCTTTTCATTGTTTCTGTTTTACTGCTAAGAATCTCCATCTGTTCATTCATTATGAGTGTACTTTCCTGTAAGTCATTGAACATACTTAGAATGGCTACTTTAAAGTTCTTGTCTGCTTGTAATCCCAGCACTCGGGAGGCTGAGGCAGGAGGATCACTGTGAGTTTGAGGCCAGCCCAGGCTAAAAAATGAGTTCAAGGCCAGTCTGAACTACATAGTGAAACCCTGTCTCAAAAAATAAAATAAAATAAAAATGAAATAAAATAATAAAGTCCTTGTCTGCTAAGTAGCATCTAAAGTTTAGCTGAATGGTTTTCAACCAAATCTTCATCTAAGGTTTATCATTGATTGGTTTTTCCTCCTCACACACACACATATATGGGCCCCATTTTACTGTCTCTGTATGTAGTCGTTTTTGTTGTACACTAGACATTATGCACTGCACATTGCAGAGACTCTGGAATCTGTTATATTGCCCAGAAGAGTGCTGTTTTCTGTTCTAGCAGGGAATCATTTGGCGGAACTCAAACTTCTAAGCCTCTCTCTTCTGTTTTGAGATTCAACTGAATTCTCTGATCGATTCTCTCAGTTTCTAGCTGCCACTTTTTCATTGGGGTGTTTGTGGTCTCCCCTACCGATACATATTTCAGAGGTCTGACAAGAATTTGAGCCACTTATATGCACATTTTATAAAGGGCCCACCACCTCTATGATGCCCTACCTTTTAGGATTTCTCCTTAGATTTCCAGTCCTCAACTCTGTATTCTGACCCCACCATCCCGGATTGTGACACCGCAGCCCAATAAGGCTGCCATCTTGTAGATGAGTGAACATCTCTAAGCACAAACTGCGTTAGAAGTCATGCTGGTATAGTTCTAGTCAAGAATACGTTCCTGTCCAGGTTTTGCCTGCTTTTAGTTTGTCTGGCAGCTTTATTTATTTGTTTATTTATTTTATTTTAAAGAGAAAAAAATAAAAACTAATACAGAATTTCAAAACAAGCTAATAGGAAATTAACAATGGTTGATATATTGCATATTGTTATCTTCAAAGTAGTTGCTTAGATTATAAGATATAGGCATCCAAAGTTGATCAAACAATATAAGCACAAATTGTTCTTTTCAATGAATTAAAAGAAATTAGTAGCATAATTATCTTAGCTGTCTTGTGTATACATATATATATTTTTTTCTTTTCCATTCCTTTTCTCTTTTCCTCCATCCCAGTTATTCTTTCCTTTTGAGCAGCTGCTTTCCCTTTCATAATATCTATTGTACATTTTGTATCTTATTTACTCTTTCAGTTTTTTATACGAGGGAGACGTGTCTGGCAGCTTTAAATGGTTCATTTAAAAAATTTATATTTATTTTATTTTTGAGAAAGGGTCTCACTATGTAGCCCAGGCTGACCTCAAACCATTAATTCTCCTGCCTCATCCTTCCAAGTGCTGCGATTACAGTCATGCTCCACCATTCCTAGATCCAAATATTTTATTTTTATTATTATTACTAATTATTTTTGGTGCCAGGAATTGAACTCAGGACCTCACGCTTGCCAGGCAGGCACTATGCTGCTGAGCTATATCCCCGGTCCCAATATTTTATTTTTAATATTTTTATCTATGTGCTGTCATTGTTATCTGTGGGATAGCTAGTCCAACCATAAGTTATACTGCTTTTACCAGAAGGCAAATTTCCTGGAATTACATCCTCGACACTGCTCCATTTTTGTTATTAGAACAGCTGTAGTGTTCATCCTCCTCCCACGTATCTCTGGGGTATGACCTGCTTATGCTATGCTAGTTGTAAGTCACTACCCTTGCATCAATGATATGTTTAGGGAAGGCCCATTTATCCATCAGGAAATCAGAAGCCACTCTATGTAGTCTGGATACAAAGGATTTAAATATAGGGACTTGGTGACTTGCCCCACCCCAAAAGACCTAAAGAGCAGTGGTCAAAGAAGCCCCTACTGACCTTCTCAACATGAAGTACCCACATACTCAAGCAAGTGGTTCTCAAAACTCACTCTGAAGTTTCCAGATGAGTCACATCCACTCTCGTTCTGATTCCAATTGACTGGAAAATGATGATTTCTCCATCACTCTGGCTCAAGGGTGCCTCTTAACCACCCATTAGCTGGAACACAAAGCACAGGAAGCTGCAGCAAATGTAGGTTGTCACATCTCTTCCTCAAAGCATGAGGCATTATTAGAGAAGGTACTGGTGATGCCAAGTAGATAGAAGATGATCCAATACAAGGCACCTGCCACACGTTAGCCAAAGGGACACGAAGGAAGGGAGCTGGAGAGCTTCTGGAAAAGATTTGTCATAACCTAACCAAAAAGACCCACAATAAGAAAAGTCCCTCTCTTCCACTGTTTTTTTTGTTTGTTTACATGTTATGGTTTAGATATAAAATGTCCCCCAAATCTCATGTTTGAATCCACTGTTGAACACAGTAGCCTAATGTGCTGTTGGGAGGTGGGGCCCAGCTGAGGTGGGTCACTGGGGGCGTGACCCGGAAGGGTATGTTCTCACCTCTGGCTCCTCCCTTCACTCTCTGCTTCCTAACTGCCATGATGTGGGCAGCTCTGCCTAAGCCCTTCCACCATGCTGTTTCCACCTTGGAGCCAGCCAACCATGCACTGAAACTATAAGCCAAAATTCCCTCTCCTTCTTTAAGTTGTGGGTGTCAGGTATTGTGTCCTCGGGATGAGAAGATGACTAAGAAAACATAAGACTCTTGGAACTGAAGTGTTAGTGTTGTGATCATGAGAGGAGCCAGCAAACATGGTGGCTGAAGTTTACCCAACCTGGACTTCTTGTTACGTGAGAATATATACATTTTTTGTAACTTTCAGTTGCATTATTTGTAACATGTACAGCATACTATTTAGACCAAGGAGGTAAACCCCAGAAGAAATAGTTTAAATGGCTGAAAGTAGTATCCTCTAGGGAGTAGGACTGGGGATGCTGAGGTATGGTAAGGGTACATTGGCTTTTTATTCCATGCCTTGCACAATTTTACATTGTAAAGAAGATATATGTACTACCTGGATAAAGAATTAAATTACAAAAGAGACAAGCTGAAAACTTATTTCCACCTCACATTTTTCTTGATTCACTCTGAGTTACAGTGCAAAAGGAAATGACAGCTAAATGTGACAGTTCTTCCTTGCTCTGATTTACTGTAATCATCAATTCCAGCTACCTCTTAAAGAGCTTCCAAAGTGAATTTCATTTTCATCCTCCTCAACCTACCATCTACCTGCCACCAAAATAATCATTCTGAAGGGCAAATGTGATCACATCCTCTATTGCTTAAAATCCCTAATCAGACTCAGCGTGTCTACAGCATAAAACCCAAATTACATATTATGGCATCTAAGACCCTTCCTGATCTGGCCCCGACACTCTGTCATGTCTTTATTCCAGCCATTCTAAAAACCTTGCTTTTCTCTAGACATTCCAGGCTCCCTCAGACTTCCAATCCTGTGTATACACTGTACTTTGATTTTGAATATCCTTTGAATGTGTTCATCTTTTCCTATGAAGCTTTCTTACTCCCCAGTCTCATAATTTATCATCTCCCAAATATGTTGTGGAAATCTGTAACTTTCATGAGCACAAATTATATAAAAGGTCAAAAATCACTTATTGGAAATTCCGAAATTCATGAAATCTCTGAAAACTAAGGTAATTTTTGATAACTCATTTGCTGGCAAAACCTGAACTGCCTACATGTACACACCTAGTTTCAGATGATTCTACATTGTCATGAATAGTCGTTAGTTTTGTTGCAGAAATATTAATGGGTTCCATCAGAGGAGAGAGTCTTCACTGACGGTGTGGGACACGGAGCACATGAACCTGTGGTCCTATCTGGCTACTGTGATCGTTTTCATCCCGCGTATTCTTCCAGAACTTCTGTATCTCATGAAGAAGTGAGGTCTCTTTCTTCTCTGGCTTGAAAGTGGGAGTGATTTTGTCTCCCTTGATGAACAAAAAGCAGCAGAAGTGAAGATGCCTGACTTCTAAGGCTAGGTCATGAATGGTCACATGGCTTCTGCCAGTTTTGTTTTTTCTCTCCCGTAGTCTGCTCATGGAACCCAGCACTATGTTGAGAGGACCCCCAGGTCACATGGTAAGACCATGTGGCAGGGTTCTGGTCTACAATCCCACTAAGGTCTCTGCTACCAGACAGCACTGCCTACCAGACATGACAGGGGGTGACCCTTTAGGTGATCCCTGACTTTGGGATTCAAGCACCCCATTTGTTGGCCAAGTTGAGCAAAGAGAAGCTTTTGCCACCAACTTCTGCCCAAAATCCAGATTCATGAGAAAAACAAATGTTTTTGTTGTTTTAAGCAACTAAATTTTGGGGTAATTGTTATGCAGCCATAGTAATATCGTTTTTCCTTGCTATGAAAAATTCTTAAGTCCAACAACAATCAAGGGTTTCAGATATGACATGTACACTACAATTATGTGTTTGGGTATCTATTTTTCATGGAATTAGAAATTCTTTGAGGATGAGAACTAAGTCTTTTTATCCTGATACACTGTGTAGACCCTGAAAGCATGTTTTGGAATTACTATTTCAAGAGCAGAAGAAACAAATGAGTAAACACGGTTCCAAACAAGTGGCTATTTTGAAAGAATTTTTGGGGAGACTATACTTTTATTCAACTCAAGCCATTGTCCAGAAATAATTTAAGGTGTCTTTTTATAATTATTTTCTATTTATGACCTATAATTTTCCTATCTTGTTCTTATCCAAAAATATTACCTTTTATGATTACACACTTTATCCATCACACTATATTCCAAATTACCCTTGACTATTCACAAAAGTTAAATGCATCTTTAGGGATAAAGATTTTCCATTACTGAGGATAGCCAAAATAATTTGACATAAACTCTGAAGATAATTCCAGAATAGGGGACTCTGATGTTTTTGAATAATGCAATGTTCAAATGCAATGCAGTGCAGTTATGCATACATATAAAGATATCAGCATCCATGGCGACATTTTCGGAAGGAAAAACCTCACAAATTTGGAGTCTAAATTCTACTTTGCATGACAAAAACGTAAGTTTATCTCATAGACACAGTCATGTCACACATGTTTACTTATATGAAGGGAAAGGGAAGAAAGGAGGCAAAGTGAAAATCCATAATATAATAAAGACATGAATAGATAATGTCAGCTTGGTGTTTTTCTTTTCCTTTTTTTTTTTTTTTTTTTTTTTTTTGGAGGGGTTTTTTGAGACAGGGTCTTGCTATGTAGTTCAGGCTGGCCTTGAACTAGCTTATGTAGCCCAGGCTGGCCTCGAACTTGTGGATCCTCCTGCTTCAGCCTCCCAAGTGCTGGGATTACAGGCATGCACCACCACGCCTGGCTGTCGACTTGTTTTTAATGATCCTGTTGGGAGTAACTATTTTAGCTATTCTCAGGGAATGTTATAACAATAGGATAAATGAGGGTATGGTTTAACAGTTTGGCTGCCCAGCATTTGATTGATCAGAATTTAGTGGGTTCTTACTGCCTTGCTGTTCCTCCTGCATCAATTATGTCAACTGTGTAAAGCTAGGTTGCATGTAGGAGTATCTCAGCACATTCACATTCACAGGCAGCATCGGGTGGCAGCACAAAAGTCACTGAAATAAATATAAACAGGAACCAGGCTCTCAACAAATGCCAAAAGGAGGGAAAATCTTACAACACACAGCAACATTTCTTGAACAGCTTTTTCTCCTTTTCTCATCTGTCACAGAGCCTACTCCGTTTCCTCTCTTCCTGGTCCTCCATTACCCTTCTCTCAGCTCCCTAGCATTCCCTTCTGCACATACCCTGTGTTCTGCTTTCTACCTTACTGTTCTCATCTTCTGAATCTGCTCTTTCTCAAGAGAGACTGGCTTGCTGCCTTTTCTTGATCAACCAGACTGGCCTGGGCTTCATTTAATCCCTTCCCTCTTCCATTAACCTGTCCTATAAAATTCTGGGTCCAGGATCACAGCACAGGTGATAACAGAATTCTCCTTTTCAAGGCAAGGCAAGGCAGAACCTGTGAATTCATATATATTGTCATACCAACATCTTACAGGTAGAACTACATCTTGCTTAACAGTAGTAGAATGATGGGTAACTTCCTGTATATATCTATACAGTTGGAGTATTTTAAATCACACCATGGCCTGGCTGCAGACCCCAGAGGAACAGCTCAAGGACCACATACATTTGCACTGATACACATGGCTGCAGCCCTGTTGAGGTCTGGATACACTGGTACTGATGTAAATATATGGACAGCTCAGTGAGGAGCTGCCTTATCCCCAAGGCCGTCTCATTCCAGGGGTCCCCTCCTTTTATCTGCTATCTCAGTATCACCCTTTTGATTTTATAGCCTCAGGAGTTGACAACTGTCTGGCAATGAGAGTCAAGTACCCTCTCATATTCCCTTGCTCTTACCCCACCTCTGGACTCTGAGTCCCTGATGAAGTTCTGGGAACTGAAGGGTGGGAAGCCGCAGGGGCAGAAATTCCTGCTGGTAATAGGGTTGCCAAATAAAATACAGGATGTTTAGCTAAATTTGAATTTCACATTAAAAAAAAAACCAAATAGTTTCTTAGTGGAAGTATGTCCCAAATATTGCATGCTACATACTTATGCAAAAAATTTATTCTGTGAGTGAAATTCATTTTAATTGGGTTTTTCTGCCCACCTATACCTGATAATTCTAATTTGTGATAATCAGTACTAGCAATACCAACCAATAATGAATACTATATCCTAAAAATGGGAATCCTTAGGTATATGCTGCTCTTGAATTGCTCCCCAAAAAGTACCCAAAACATCAGGATACTGGAGGAAAACAACAGTCTCGGAAAGCAGCACGGTCAGAGGGGGCAGTATGGATCATGAAGATGCTTAAGTAGCTGAAAATGTTTTATTGATGCACCTTAGTCAGAGACCAAGTCAGCTTGTCCTTAAAGAGTATATGACGTTGTAGGCATGTGAAAATTTACCTGTCAGCATTACTTGTATAGATGAGCTCAATTTCCAAGCAAAATACTTGTAAAAATGTGTAAAACTCTGAAGGAAAATCTGCATTGCCAAACTGTGAAACATGTAGGTCAAAAATACAATGATAAAATGTAAGAACAGTAACAAAGAAAACTTAAAGAGGGGTGGCTGTAGAAATCACAGAACTGCTGACAAGCTCATGATTTTTCTGGAATAACACTAATACAGATTGAGTAGAAAAATGAACATCTGAAGTGATAAATATAGTCTAATCTGGCTAATTCTCACTTTATCTTTGATCTTGCTCATTCTCATTAAAAAAGAAAAGAGGAATGTCATCCAAATTCTTAGCAGACATTGAAGCTATAATGTCATATGACTAAATCATTATTTTATATGCCATATGTATCTAGTTACATTATATATACAATAAATTTTATTCATTATGTAGTTATGAACTGTAGAAACTTAAGTAGAAAGTATAGGAGGGGTATAAATCTATCTACATACATAATTACAAATAATCAAATTATGAAGGCAGAAAAATCACTTACATTTCATGACATACATCCAATTTGTCTTGCTTTCCTGTTTTTTTAAATTAAATTACTCCGTAAGATACAGACCTCAACGAAGTGCTCCTGGGTACAGATTCAACTGTGAAGGATTCTGCAGATGAAACCCAAGACACTGGTCACATGCTGAGGACAGGAGGAGGCCTGGGCCAGCCAGAGCACAGCAGCTTCATATAGATAGCAGTAGCCATGGTGGGTACTGAGCGCTCCCATCTTCCTGTGCCTGCAAGAATATTTTCTCGAACTTTGCCTAATCCATTGCCAGTAGACTTACTCTAAAGACGTTAAAGTCTTTTCTGAGGAGCTTATTCCAGCTAGGCACATAGTAAATACCTAACAGTGCTTCTAAAACTCCAATTTCAATATGTGTCGTTTAAACTTTGCTGCACCTCTCCTACAAGCATTTACCATTGCATGAATTGTCTGGGAAGCACCTGGGTTGGTGCTGAGATGGCATCTGAATGAAGCAGAGCTTCCCGGAGGACAGAGCAGGGAGCAAGGAGAGGGCTCGGAGTGTGCCGGACAAATGCAGCAAGAGGGAGCCTCAGAGCAAAGGTGGCTTAGGCAGAAGCAGGAAATGATTGTTCTGCTTACCTCTCCTTTGAAGACCTCCAAAAGTCATTTCACTTTTCAATTCTTTTTTTTTTTTTTTTTGAAGGGATGCTATCCCATCAAGCATGCTAGAGGAAAATAAACCTATACTTACCTGACCTCCCCAGCTAACTCCTCCTGCCCATTTCCTCTGCACATCTCCACACACTGACCTGTTTGAATCCATTCCCATTTTGCTTCTAGTGTTTTAGAAGTAATGACCCATATTAAAGACAGCAGCTTGTTCTCATTTTATTTTTTGTGGTGCTGGGAATTGAACCCAGGGTCTTCTGCACGCTAAGGAAATGCTCTACCATTGAACTACGGTCCCAGCATCTTTCTCATCTTAATAGCTTGCTAAACTGCACACTCATCAAGGGCAGGAGCCTTCTTTCATCTTCTTTCATGCCCTACAGGGTCTGAAACCAAAAACAAACTGCTTTGCGCATAAGTAGAGGTTTAAGTGAATCAATGACTGCAACTTCAAAGTTGCTATTTTTTTTTTTTTTGGGTACCGGGGTCAACCTCAGGACCTCGCGCGCCAGCAGGTGCCTGTGCCGCTGAGCGATATCACCGGCCCTTTTTTCGTATGTGGGTTCCGGGAGTGGAACTCGGGCCCTCGCACTTGCCAGGCAGGAGCTTATGCCACTGAGCCATCTCACCGGCTCAAAGTTGCTCATTTTTAAATCACTAATTGGTATTCAATCTCAGAAAAACTAAATCGTACAGAAATCATCTTGCCTTGACAGCTTTCATACAGATTCCTTGAGAATGAGCCTGAAGAGGATAATAGACTGCAGCCTCCTGCATTGTCAGCCTGGCACCCTCCACCAGGATTAAATTAGCCGTAAGAAAATGAATGAGTGCTGTCAGCATGTTATAGACATAGGAAAAGGAATGAAATGAAATCATATTGACAAATATGTCTCTCTTTTCTATGCACTTGTTCATTTGATCATCCTCCCAAATCTTCTTTGACATGATTAACCAAAGATTGAAAACTGAAGATATGAGACACATGAAAAGCTATTTGATTATCTGGTCCAATGTTTAAGCCATAGGTACAATTATGCATTCCCTGAAGAAATACTTTCTAGAACTTTGTCTAATCTATTTCCAGTAGACTTACTCTAAATGTTTTAGTCTGTTTCCGAGGAACTTACTCCAGTTAGGCACATCTTAAATACCTGACAGTTTTTCTGAAATTTTGATTCCAATTTGTCTCACTTAAATTTTGCCCCATTACTCGTAGTTAGACCCTTTCCCCATCACCATCTTATAGATGGTTTGCATATTCCTTTTTAGGCATAATTTAACCATGCTTCACACATTAACTGGAGTAGACAGTGTATGGTATAAATTACAGAAAACAGCGATGTGCAAAGACATTCTGTGGTGAATAAATTAAAGCATTAATTTCAGACACATCAAACTAACACTTTTTAAATTTGTGGCTCCTATAATTTTTAGACCTGTTTCTAAAGTCTTTGGAAATGGGGGAATTAAATGGAAGAGATTAGTTTCATATTAGTTTCACCTTTATTTCATAGGTTGGAGATCAGCCATTCCCATGAATATGTAGAAGTGGAAGAATTTTAAAAAGCAAATTTAACTTGGAAGCCCCGCACAGATTTAAAGAGATGTTGGTATTCAGACAGACAGGTGAAAAAGATTGAGTTTAGCAACTCATTAGGTATAATAGCCACTAGTCTGACAGTTATGAGAAAATAAAGATGCCAGTTGGGAGAAGACTTTATCACCCACTGCAGATGTGCAAATAGATACACTGAATCTGAGCTGACTGAAGACCCCAGCATAGTACTTAGAATATGAAAGGAGAAATTTTTTTTTTAAAAAAGAGGGTTCTCAATTCAAATTTAAATAAAATTTGTATGTGTGAAGGGGGCACAGGTTCTCATGGGATCCTGAGATTTCTTGATTTCCACAACTTACACAAAATTGCAAAATAGGTCAGGTGTGATGGTGCATGCCTGTAATCCCAGCACTCGGGAGTCTGAGGCAGGAGAATCTTTGGGAGTTGGAGGCCAGCCTGGGTTACAAAGTGAATTCAAGGCCAGCCTGAACTACACAGTGAGACCCTGTCTCAAAAAAAAAAAAGAATTGCAAAATAAACATGGACTGGTCCTGATACACACACACACACACACACACACACACACACACACAATCTTTTTAAGTAGTGAGACTTAAGAATCAAGTCTATCTCTATTCCCAATTTCATTTTTCTCCACAGTATTTATCACTGATCCTATACATTTATTTATTTTATTGACTATCTCCTTCAGCCACCCACCTAGAATTTAAGCACCAAAAGGCTAGAAATTTTGTCTTATTATACTTCTGTACCCCCAGGGCCTAGAACATGGCCTGATCCATTAGTAGATAATCAACAAATACTGATTGAAGGAGTGAATTCATTGATTTGGCACTGATTTATCTGCTTAAGGAATCAAATAGAAAGCTAGGTTCTCTGCTAAGAAAAGAGCTAGACAGAAAACCAACTGTAACATATTACTATGGGAAGAAGTTCTTTAAACTCCTTAAAGGGAGTATTGATCCTTAAAGTGTAAACTAGGAAGTATCTCAAATCCAACAATGCTATGAAGATACTAATGATGAGGCGCTGTAAGGGTAGAGGCAGTGTCTCGCTTATCTTTCTATATTGTATTAGCTCCTCACTTGGGATAAGGTCGTAAGAGCCATCTGGAAGAGCTGACAAAGACAAGCTAGCCACTAGGTTAAGCACTTATATATATTCTTAATTCACGTACTCCTCACAGTAATTCTATGTGAAGGGTTCAACTATCATGACTATGTTCCAGATGCCAAAATAAGGTGTAACTGCCAGTTATCAGTGCACAGTCTTAGCTCCCAACCCACCCTTCTTTGCCCTTGTGATCCCAGAGCTGCAGGATGTTTGGCTTTGTCAACAGAGGGCACTAGAAGGCTGCTCCAGGGCCGCTGCCTCAGGAAGCCCCTTCTGGACTGCTGCTGGTCCCCCATCACTGCTCTTCAGCGTGGGAGCCCAGCGCCAGCTTGGCAGGATTCCAGCTGCACATGCAGCCCACTCTGTCCTTACAGGTGGCTGTTTCTGAAGGTCAACTCAGAACTTACCCTCCACAAAGTGTTTTGCTACCAGCAGGCTGGACGTTCCTGTGGCAGCCTGTGTTCTTCAAAGAGAATTGCATCTCAGTCCCTACCTGGGGTGGGGTTGGAGCCCCATTCCTACCACTTTGTTTCTTTTTCTTTTTTTTTTGTCCGTTTCCCCTTAGTCAAAAGGTAGTGGCTACTTTTTGCCTCTGCTACTTCTTTACTCCTTAAATACCTCTTTTACCGCTTTTAGCAGTAATTACTATCTATGACTTGACAATTCTTCACATTAAAATTTCCCTGGATATAGTACTGGCAGGGCATTATCTTACATCAGACTCTGAATTGCCCAAGATTATACCACTAGGAAGCAAAAAAGCTGGGTTTCAAATCCAGGAATCTGATGACAGACTATACTCTCCAAATTACTATGCTACACTGCCTCTAGGGTTTAAGATAACACTCAAGTTAAAATTTCTTACAGTCTAAACACCTGTAATGCTACAGGAAATATTTTTTTACCTAGGACTTTCATGCAAGACAAAAATGAGAATTGTGATCCATGGGTAAGGTACTCAGTTTCACCTTCTCAAGTGTGGCATGGACTAATACTACCCAAACTTGAATTTTAATTTTTCAAATCACTGCCATGTGTAGGATTTTACCTACAAACACTCCTGTAGAGTTGATAAAGCATATATTTATTCTATAAAAAAAACTGAGGCCCACATTTTTAAACTTTTGCATGATTGGCTGTACAAGTCTCCTAAATCCAAGCCAGAATTTTGTCTATCATATCACTGTCTTGTCTTGAGGTTTAGTTACTCCAGAATCAATTTGATTGGGAGGATGAAAACTGGATCCCCAAGACACTTTACATTCTAACCTTTGGAACCAGTGAATGCTGCCTTAATTAGAAAAGAAGGTTTAGCAGGAGTGATTAAGGATCAAGTGGTGGGGAGAGTAGCCATGTGGGCCCTAAGTCCATAACAAGAGTCCTTACAAGAGACAACAGAGGCAGACTCACACAGGAGAAGTCGGTGTGAAGACAGAGGCAGATACTGGGGAGATGTGGCCATGACCCAAGAAATGCCAGAAGCTTCTGGAAGATAGAAGGGCAAGGAGTTCAACCTTGATTTCAGCCTAGTGATATACATAGACATCAGACTCTAGAACAGTGAAAGAACAAATTTTGTTGTTATTCTTAGATACCATGTTTGTGGCAATTTACTACAACAGCCTCCAGAAACCAATACACTATGACAAAGTCAAGTTTAAAAGACAAGTTTATATGGATAGAAGATAGTGTCTTAATGTGACGTAAGATTTATAAGCTCAGCTTCATTAAAATTAAGACCATTGAGAATGAAAACACAAGCCACAGACTGTGAGAAGACATTTGCAATTACAAATATCCCACAAAAGACTTATACCCACAGTACAGAAAGAAGTCCTTCAAATTGGTAAGAAAGACAAAATTTCAAAACTGGCAACGCTTGAACATGTTCAAATGACCAATAAGCATGTGAAAATGTGTTCAGCCAGGTATGGTACGCACCTCTAATCAAAGCACTAAAGAGGCTGAGGCAGGAGGGTTGTGAGTTGAGGCTAGACTGGGCTACATAGTGAGACTACCCCCACAAAAAAAAACAAAACAAAAAAACCCCAGAGCACTCAACATCATTGTCCTTTGGAGAACGCAAATTAAAATTCCAATGAGACAATGAGATACCACTACTACCCCCACACACACCACTGCCATGGCTAAAATGAAAAGGTCTGATAAATACCAAGCATTGGTGAAGAGATGAAATAACCAGAACTCTCATACACTGTTAGTGGAAATGGAAATTGGTAGATATGCTTAAAAAAAAACTTAACAGCTGTTGTGGTTTGTTTTAGATGCCCCCCCTCATGCAGTCATGGGGGGCGGGCTTTTCAGAGGTGGCTGATTCTAGAGTTTGTGACTGATTCATTGTCCAATGCTGGCATTAAGGGTGTGCTACACCTACCCTAGGGCAGGTAGCCTGCACACAATATAAGGGACAGAAAGAGGCTTTTTCCTCCCCTCTCTTCTTGCTTTTGTTGCCTTCCACTGCCATAAACAGTGCCCCTCTGTCATGTGCCACGCTGCCTTGGAGCCAGCCGATTATGGACTGAAACCTCTACAAACTGTTAGAAAATAAACCTTTTCCCCTTTAACTTTGGGTGTCGGGTATTTTGTCTCAGCAACTAGAGAAAAGTAACTAAGACAACAATAATTTACTAAATCTAAACATATGTATACAATTTAGCAACTCTGCTTATGTACATATACACAAGATAAAATATGCTTATTTGCACCAAAAGACATGAACAAAGGTGTACAAGAATATCCATCAATAGTAAAATGAATAAAACAATGGTATACTCATATAATGAAATAATGTATAGCAGTGAACAGGAATGAACTACTACCACAGCCAACAACATGAATTTCACAGACATAATGTTAAGCAAAAGAAGCCAGGCACAAAATAGTACATATGCATGATTCCATTTATATGAAGTTCAACAACAGGCAAAACGGAGCTACAGTGAGAGAAGTTAGAATTAGGGTTTCCTGGAGCCGGTGGGGAAGAGCTCACAGGTTCTCATCTACCCTGAGGGATCTCGAGGGAGCCTACTGGTGTGCTGGGAGAAGTTCTAAATCTTCATTTTGGTGGGCAGGACATGGACGTCTACATAAATGAAAAATTAATTGAGTTGTCCACTTAGGGTCTGTATTATTAACTGTATACGTTATAGCTGAATAAAAAAGAAAAAGAATAGAAAAAAAGACTTATAGGAGAAAGATAGTAAGGTTAACCCACCACTTACAGGCATCAGAAACCTGGCCTGCCATTCTAGTTTCACTAAAAAGTCATCTGGGGAAAACTGACTTTTCTCAGTTGCAAAACCAGACCATTTATATCAACCTCATACAGTGATTAAGAGAATTAGATCCCGTATAAATATCTTTGAGTTCCTAAAAGAGAAGCCCCTTAAAATATAAGACATAATGTGCATGAGGTCCTGGGTTTGATCCCCAGCCCTGCAAAATATAAGTAAATAAAAAATAATGACAAAATATAAGATAATATAAGGTATGGTGTATGTCTGTAATCCTAGCACTTTGGGAGGCTGGGGCAGGAGGACTTCAAGTTGGAATCCAGCCAGGCAACTTAGTGAGACTCTGACTCAAAATAAAAAATAAAAAGGGCCGGGAATGTAGCTCAGTGTGAAGGCCCTGGGTTCAATTCCCCAGTACTAAAACAAACAAACAAACATAAAAACAATATTATTTGTGGCGCATTCTCAAATCTCATTTTTGCTTACATAATCACGTACAAATACTTTCTCCTTTAAGTACAACCATTAAAACTAAAACAGTAAATAAGTATGGAAACTCCAATTAGGCCAGGAACAAATTGAGAAATAGGGATTAACGTAGGGCTAGCCATTCTTTTTATGACCCTTCTGATGGGTGATCGTCAAAGAATTGAAAAGTCAATGTTCATACTTATTAAATCTTCCCGAAGGGTACCCAGAATCTATTTAGTGACTGCATTTTCAATTCCAGAGAATCTACTCACAGATTTATAAAAAGCTCAAGCTCAGTAATACTATTCTGTTCATTTCCTCCTTTTTGAGAGTTATTAGTAAAAGTTAAAAAAAATGATCAAGTCATACTCATACCTCATGTAATGTGCTCTAATTATGCAGCTCCTCTAACTCTGAGCTATCTAGTAGGGTAGCCACAAGTATACATGGCTACTGAGCACTTGAGATTTGGCTAGTTTGATTTGTTCTCCGAATTTAAAACACATACTGCATACCAGTTTCAAAAATTGTACAAAATAAATACAAAAATCTCAGTAATATTCTCATATTGATTATATAGTGAAATGACATTTTAATGTATTCAGTTTAATAAGATCTATTAAAATAAATTTAATCAGTTTATTTTTACTTTTTCAATGTGGCTAATAGATTTTTAAGTTACATATATAGTTTTGCCTTATATTTGTATTGGACACCAGGGCTCTAGATAAAGAGTAACATTTTCACAATGCTATTTATCCCCTCAGGATAGAGTTTCAAATTAGTGTTATGGTTATTTAATGTCTTCTAGCCAAATGACCTGTCTTTGTCAAAGATTAAAAGTTCTGTTTAATCTTTATAATCAACTGGGTTTCAATATGGTCACATAATAAGATGTTTGACCTGCATGATGTCATGGAATATTTTACATTTCCCCGAGCTCTAGTAACCTGTAAACCTGTGGTTCTGAAGCTTTGGGGTGCTTTGAAGCACAGGGGCAGAGAAATGACCTTAGTAATCTCCTACAGAACTTCCCAGGACACCCAACACAAACACAGAGCTCAAACAAAAACAATGCTGCTATGGACCAACTGTATCTCTTCAAAATGCCTATGCTGAAGCTCTAACCCCTGATGTGACTATCTGGAGATGGAGCCTTTCATCAGAGACAAGGTTAAACGAGGTCGGAAGAGGGGTCCTAGTCAGGCAGGACTGCTGACCTCATAGTAGGAGAGAGAGGTCTCTGCCTGTCTGCCAGTGTGGACAAACAGCAAGAAGGCAGCCATCTGCAAACTAGGAAAGGAACCCTCCTCAGAAACGGACCTGCCAGACCTGCACCGGGGGCTTCTGCCTTCCAAAGATGAGGACGTTTCTGTTGTCTAAGCTACCAGTCTATGGCATTTTATTAAGGCAGCCCAAGCAGACCAGTACAGATACCTACCACTTCAGGCAGTCAAATGTACACTTATTATGGATATATACATTTTGTAAGATAACAGCATGGTGATTTCCATAAAGGGAGAGTGAATAAATATTTGTTAATTTTCTCTAGAAGTTAACACCATAGGCTGGTGTTACCACAGGTTTGTCAGTCCTCTGCAGACAAACTCACGGATGGACCACGTTTGGGGAGCCAGGTCCAAAGGGTCAAGGAAAAATGACTATTATTTTTAAAGATCACTTTGAAATATTTTCTTCTCAACTCTATCAAAAATATTCTCTTTAGTAACTGGAATTCATATTCCAACTTGAACTGAAAACGCTAAGTTGTTAGTATCCTCCCTAGGGATTTGCGCCTTTGGAGATGACATTGGTGATGATTTCATCATACGTTAAGCATAATAAAATCTCAATTTCTGCTCCAAGGCAGTAACAATCCTCAGGGTGCCTGAATCAGTATAGTACTCAGCCTTGTGGTTGTTGGAGTAACATGTAAAAGGAATTACAAAAAGGAAAGAATGGGTCTCAGCCTGCAGACTAAACAGTATGCTTCGCCTCTTTAAAATCATTCCAGCTGGGCACGGTGGCACACTCCTGTGATATCAGCTACTTGGGCAGCTGAGGTAGGAGGATGACAAGTTCGAAGCCAGCCTGGGCTACTTGGCCAGACTCTGTCTCAAAAACACAATTTTAAAAAAAATTAAAAGGTCTGGGAATGCAGCTTGGTGCTCCCTGAGTTCAGTCCCCAATATGGAGAAAAAAGTTAAAAATCGAACCATCCTTCAGGTTTTCAATGCGTGGTTTTAAGGGGGGGGGGAATTGGGTAGTTGCTTAATCACTTATCACTTTAAGCCCTCCTGTCACCTCTTGGAGGTCTGAAAGATCTAGGGAATTCCAAGAAAGCTTTACACAGTTTCATTTGTCCCACACATGTTTTATGGGGACAGGACCCTGCGGTCTAACATAACCCCAAAGACAATGGTCAAAAAAAGTTAAGAATCTCTGTCGAACGGAGCGACCCTTCCTCCTCTCACCTGCAGGCCAGGTGCACCCACCTCCCCACCTTGCACGCCACCCACTCCTCTGCTGCCACCATTCTTGCCGACCCTGTTCTTTGGTTGTTTCGGGGTAAGGTGCACACCAAGGTGCCCCTCTTCCCCTCCCTCGGCAGGCCCTGCCCTGGGCGCCCCTGTCGACGCGGAGTGGCTCGTGGGTGGCTCTCTCCACGGGCAGGGACGACCCTCCTCCTCTGCCCTCCGGCACTCGCCACGGGCCGCGGGGCCCCCTTCGCGCGCTCCCCGCGCTGGCAAGGCTGGAGCTGGCGCCGGACTTTGCAGCCGTCCCGGCGTGTTCGGCACCGCTCTCTCCGGGTGGTGCAAAATTCCTCTCTATTCCCGCTCCGAAAAGGCTGTGAGCAAGAAGGGGTGCCTGCAGTCTGCGGGGCTCCCCAGAGAAGTACAGGACCTAAAGCCAGTACCAACTCTGGGTGGACGGCAGTAATTTGGGCATTTTTACACCAAGGGGCAGAGACCTTGCCTCTGCCCTGACCCCTGCTTCCCCGAGAGCCCCTCGCCTTCCCCGCGCAAGCCTCACGTCCCCGGGGCTCCCCTCGGAGCGCCAACTCCCCCGGCCCAGACGGGCGCGGAATCCGCGCCACTCTCGCACACTTCTCCCCGCGCTCCCTCGCGTCGCTTCCCGTTTCCTGCAGACGGCGAGGGAGTCCCCCGCCCCCAACTCGCCTAACCCCGGCGACGCGGGCCGGCACCGGCTCCCGGGCAGGGAGCCCAGGCCCCGCGGCGGGCCCGGCGCAGGGCGCTGCGCCGCGGCCTCCGCGCCTCCTCGGGGCGCCGCGCGCGCGGCCAGGCCGGGGACGGCGGCCCGAGGGATGGCGGCGGCCGGCTCCGCCAGCAGGTGGCCCCGGGGTCCCGGCGGCCCGCCCCCTCCGCCGCGCCCCTCCTCCTCGGCCTCCTCCCGCGGGGGCGGTCAGCGCCCCGGCCGCCCGCACCCGCACCCGCGCCCGCGCCGCCGCCGCCGCCCTCCGCCCCTCGGCCGCGCGTCCCCGGGGCCGCCGCGTCCGCAGCTGCGCCCGGCCGCTCCCCGCCGAAAGTTGCGCCGCGGCGGGCGGCGGGCGGCCTCAGCGAGCCGCGGGAGCGGGGCCGGGGGCGGCGCCGCGCAGGGGAACTTCTCGTCGCGTCCGCGGCCTCCCGCCGCCGCCTGGAGCGCGACCTGGGTTCCCGCGGCTCCGCGCCGCTGACAGGAGCCCGCGCCGCCGCCGCCTCCGCCCCGCCGCCGCCGCCGCCGCCGCCGCCGCCGCCGCACCATGGAGTTCTCCGAGAGGAAGAGGAGCAGGAAATCCCAGAGCTTCAAACTGGTGAGCCGAGGTAAGCGGAGAAAGTTGCGCGGGGGAGGCCGGCGCCGGCGAGCGTAAACAAGTCGCGGGGCGCGCGGGGACCGCACACAATGCGCCCGGCCCGGCCCGGCCCGGCCCCGCCGCGCGAGCGGCCGAGGAGCTGCGCGTCAGGCCGGCGCCGTGCGGACCGCGCTGCCGCCCGGCTCGGCTCGCCTCGGCTGGGGTGGGTCGCTTCGGTTTGGTTTTCCCCCGGAGGGAAGGGAAAGAAGAAGAAAGCGAAAGAAAGGAAGAGCGTTGTGCTTTTTAGGGGACCGAGCCCGGCGGAATTGTTGACAGCGGCGTCTCCCCTCGCTGGCTGCGGGTGGGAAGGGGCCGGCCGACGGCGTCGTTGAAGGAGTTCCCGAGGGGCCGACAGGTGCACGCCGCTCGCCGGCCTGGTGTCGTCGGGGAGGGAGAGTCCCGTCGCTAGTTAGTCGTCTTCTCGATTGGAGTCTTTCAGAAAATGAGCAGAAGTGGAGCTCAGAGCAGGGGGAGCGCGCCGTCAGAACGCTTTGTGTCGCCTTAGATGAGAGGCAGGTGACTTTGTTGTCTCATCGTAGTGCCACAAGTCCTAGTGTTCAGTTTAGACGCCTCCTGTTCAGGTGCCTTTGAATCAGCTTGAGGTCAAAGCCCAGCCACACAGCCTGCCTGCTTTTCCTGGGTAGTTTTATCAGGCGTTGGCGTCGGAGCAGGCAACCTGCAGAAGTCACATGCAAAGGAGTGGAAATCGGAGGGCTACCCAGGTAACAGATTTCCCAGCTAAGCTGAGCTAGCTGAGATGGGGATCCCATAAAGCCCACTTCGAGCCAGTCTGAAAATGGTATTTAATTATAGACATTTTGAAGCTCTGTTTTCCCTTAGTTTGGGTGCTGTTTAATGAAAGAGGCCTGAAATAGTTTAAATATTCAAAATGTTTGGGTCTTCTCTCTTTGTAAAAGAAAAGAATTACAGTGTTGATTACTCAGTTATTTGTACTGTAGAAGCCACCCCCGGTCTGTCTGTCTGTTTCTCTCTCTGTGACTGCCCTGTGGTGCTATCAGATTCATTCAGGAATGCAGGCTGCTTTTGGATTTATGACTCAGGGAAGTTATTAATTTTTCTTAAAAGTGAGAGAGTAATTCTGTCCTTACGTCCTGTGATGTCTGAGATAAAAAAAAAAATGGAATAGCTATTAAGAAATGAAGCTCTTTTCGTACCCAGGGGAGCCTACCTTTTAAGAAATAGAAGGTTATGGAAGCATGGTAGCCTCCATAGAGAAGCTTGTATTTTGAACTTTGACTGACATAGAGTTTATTTATTTACTTATTTAATTTTATTTATTTATTTTTTTTGTTTTTGTTTTTTTTTTTTGAGACAAGGTCTCGCTATGTAGCCCAGGCTGGCTTCTCACAACAATCCTCCTGCCTCAGCCTCCCAAATGCTAGGATTAACAGCCATGCGCCACCATGCCTGGCAACACAGAAAGTTTTTTTTTTTTTCCTCTTTTTTTTAGATTAGGGTCTGATTCTTCTTTCTGCTCTGCAGGTGCATTTTTTCAGAAAATAAACTATTGCCTATTAAATCAACAGCAGTAGTCAAATGAGAAATATTCACTTGTATAAAAGATGAAACTCTTGCTTCCTTTTAAATATAATATATTTGAAATAACAAATTAGTATTTTCTATACATGCTTTGCTTTAAGCTGCTTCAAAGCTGAGATTTTCTGGGTAAACTG
The DNA here is from genome assembly GCA_028451465.1 of Erethizon dorsatum. Classification (NCBI taxonomy): domain Eukaryota; kingdom Metazoa; phylum Chordata; class Mammalia; order Rodentia; family Erethizontidae; genus Erethizon; species Erethizon dorsatum. The sequence continues at coordinate 71,189,345 of CM051834.1, forward strand.
AGAAAGCTGAGAGTTCTGGATGACTCTGAAGGATACTGTTGATATGCTTATAAAAATGGGTTGTGGAGATAAATTTGGAAACCTCTCCTGGCCTATGATTTGGCAGGATCTTTCTCTTACAAACATACTTGCAGTCTCAAAGAAAAGAAGCCTAATTATTGGCATCAGTGGGGCAAAATTTACCATGAAAACTGACCAAGCATTGCTGTTTTCTAAAGTCCAATTAATACTTCAAGTTCTGTACATCAGAGCAAGCAAAGTTTCAGGGATTGTTGTGGGCTACACATTCTGTGAGTTCTCGAAATAGGTTTATAAATTATGGCTTATAAATATTAGAGAGAATGAGACTCTAGATTTTATTGCTTATTCCTATCTTGAGGTCAGTAGAAGTCTAATTTTTGGTTGCTTTTCTCATGCCAGATTATCATCATGAGGTATATAAGATCTCAGAATTCAGCAACGATGTTAATGGAGAGGCCAAAGAAACGCAACCCATTTTTTTAGGTAGGTTCCTATGTCAATTAATTTCTCAGCAAAATAGTGCAGTTGGGGGGGATTGTGCAAGAACAGGAAATGTCTGCCATTGCTTAATGTATGACACTCTTTTGAAGACCTTCTATTTCACAGATTGCCAATATATCCCTTATTAACGTTGCTAAAAGTTGTAATTTCAGACATAAATGTTTATTAGTGTCTACACACAGTGCTAATTATCACTCACTCACAGAGCCAGATGCTGACCGTGCAGTTTTGTGGCTCTGTACTCACCCCATTTACATTGCATACTCGCTGGCATGCTTCACTGGCAATAGTTTGTGTAATTGGGGTATTACATCTTTGACATCTGGATAACAGAAATTCAATTTCCAGGAAGCTGCTATTTGTTTGGTTTTGCTTCTGCTTTGGGTGGGCTAGAGGATTAATGTGCTGTCTTATTATAATGTCCCTTCACCTCTGTGGCCTGGTTGCTAATCCTGCCATGACAAAATTAAATTAAATCTACAGTCAAAAAGCATAAGGAAAATAAAAGTGTGATTGTCTGCCTAACCACCTCTTGATCATGCTAGTTACCATTCAGCAGCTCCTGGGCTCCTGTTTTTCTGGCTTTGTATTCCTTTCCCACCAACATTTCTGGCCATGGAGAAGAACCCTGCCTTTCCTCCTCCTTCCTGGCTCACCTCAGGGACAAGTGGAGCAAAGGCAACATCTCCCAGACCTTCTGACAGTTTCGTCACACTCTGGGTAGGCAGGTGGCCAAGTGTGGCTGTTGTGTGCTATGTAGTTGTATACTTAAAGGGCTTTGGATGTGTGGTTTTGTTATCTGCAGACCAGGAACTGAAAATGAAACTATTCAGGATTTTGCCTTTAAGAGTGAAGTGCCCACAAAGTCACAGTGGAGAGTACTTGGTGGCATCAAGCCTTAAGCTTGCCCATCCTGGGGGTTCTGTAGCCCCAGGTGGCAGGGTGAGGATGGGTACTGCGTGGCCAAGATGCCGATCGTGAGAAAAGTCGGGGTGAGAGTGAATGAGAACAAGGCCAAGTGCCCCACTGCCTGGACCTCCAGGCAGCAGGGCTGCTGCTACTCAGAGGCAGCGCAGTGGTCCTTCAGATTAAAAAGCTGGAGAATACTGTGCTTCACTAAGATCTCTGTTTTGCTCTGAAGGAAAAAAAGGGTAGGTTGCAAAGGACTGGGAAGAAGTTGAATAGATACAGACATGAAATAGTAGGGAAACATCAGCATTTCTCACATGCACAGTTGTGGAAGGCCCCTGGGCCTGTCCGCTGAGGGAGAGAACATGGTTGGGGCCAGCGCTACTCTCAGGACCTGTGGACTGTTCAGAGAACTAGAAAGGCCAAAAGGCGAATACATAAGTGAACTGCTATGACCCAGAAAGAAGTCTGGAATTATATGCTTCCCAGTTCCCTAACCTTGGTGAGTTGAATTCTCTGTCAGTACCACTTGATTTAGCCATTTGAAGTAAAGAATTTGCCTTCTAGTAGGAAATTTACGTTGATTATACAAATGAAACATCGAGTCCTTGATTTAGTTCTCCAACAAAGGCCTGCCCTCAGCCTCCTTTCTTCTCTGCGCAAGAAAAGTAGTAAAGACACAAGAGGAAGTGAATTTTGAAGAGGAAAAAGGGGAGGATGCGGAACAGGAGTGTGCTAGGACTCAGGATTCAGTAAACTGCAAACTCTCAAAGGTGGCCGCCGCTCTCCTGTTTCCTGTATGATTTAAGAAAGATAAGACTACCAAGACAAGACGGGGCTTGGGATCCACTTTCAAAGTAGTTGGTTAGAAAGATTGAGTAGCCTGCTTTTCTGGAGTAAGTCAGATATGGTTCCCAGGGAACATTTTTCTTTCGTGATCTTCAGGTCAATTAAAAAAATAATGGAAGGGATTATATAAACATGATATCTAGAACAATTGGAAATAGTTACTGATAACATGTGAAATGAAGAATTTTGTTGTCGACAGTGTTACAGATTACAGTTACTCTTCTTAAAACCCAGATTTAAATCAGATGCGTTTTGTAAGTTGCTAATATATTCATAATATTATTTATGGTTTGAAGCATATGACATCTGGGAGAGTTCAATACCATGATATCAGGGAGTCACTTGTGCTGAAGTAGTAGTAGTAGCACCGGCCCCCACGGTGTTATGGAGGACTCTCTGCATTCACACATAGACGCTATCTTTGACACTCTGCATCTTTAAGATTAAAGTTCATGTCCCAAGGGAGAAGAGGGTGCTGCAGGATTTGGCAGAGGTTCCCACATCAGATGTGGAGTAGTTTTAGGCTGAACCAAGGTAGTGCATTCAAGACACTAAGGTAGCTTGGTAGGGTAAATGGCTTTGGGAATTAATCACACATTTTAAATTTGATAATATGGTCAGAAGAAGGAACTTTATCCCATGGGCGTTGACTTACAGTAAAGATTTGAGCACTGTTTGGAGGAAAACAATTCATTTGATCGATTCAGCAAGTGTTTTTTTGAAAAACTATATGAACCCAGCACTTTTCTGGTGTGGGAATGGGATCTGAAATAGATAGGACAGGAACTCTGCTCTCAATGCTAAAATCCAGTGGGGAGAATAGGAGAGATTCAGGAAGCAGGCAGCAGTATGCAGAAATCCCAACAGCTACAGTTTGAGCTCTGTGTGCAAGGCCATGAGCTGGGTCCTTTATGTGAATTATCTCATTTACTCCGTCAGCAAATCTGTCACAGGGTCATTTTCAGCCCCAGGTTGTAGATGAGGTTTAGGGATATTAAGGTAACCTGCCAGAGGTGGCTCAGTAGTGTGGCCATAGCCAGGGTCCAGGTACAGGTCCACCTGACCTTTAAGCTGCCTGCACGCCTCTGTGTGAACACTAATTCAGTGGCTTTCATGAACAAGCAGTCAAAAAGCAAAAGTAAGAATTGGACTGCCACGGCCTTTCACCCTACTGTGGGGAACTCTGCAAAGACTAGACCTTGAGCGAATGTTATTATGCTTCATAGTTACAAAGCACTTTCACCTCTGGTATGTCACAGGATTTTTACAACACACCTTCGAGGTACTCGGGGTGGTTACTGTTATTCCTGTAGTAATGCGGACTGAGGCTCAGGGTGAAACCCAGGCCTCCTGTCCAAACTTCCCCTCTCCCATGTTGAGGCAGACAAACTCGGGTCATTGAGGGCACCTTAGCTGGTAGGAAGGCATTTTTTGAAAAAAATATTTTATGAGACAATTTATTGTTTATAGTAACACAAGCATTAATGTCTCTTTTATACACTGTATTTTGGTTTAGATTTACTATTATAGCATATGCATTTGAAACATGTTTATTTTTCAGTTATTCAAGTCTCATTTATTTATTCATTTAGTGAATTTTTTCAAGCTCCAGTTACGCACATGCCAAGCCCTGTTCTGGTTGTTCTTTTGAATATTCAGTTCAGTGTTACAACTTTCAGTAGATGAAGCCCATGGTGTGGTAGCCATGCCAGTGGAGCACGGTCAAGATCTCTTGCTCTCGAGTCTCTTTTCAGTGGCTTTCTTGATGACAGCTGTCCCCTGAAGGTCACCAGAATCTCTCTAAAGAGCACACCCACAGAACATTTCTAGACACCTTTACAAGTTAGGGGGTCAGCCCCTCATTGCAGTGTGGCGCTCCCTGGACACCTGGGCAGCCATGTTATGGAACAGGGTCCTCTTCGCCTGGGGCCTGGTGGCCTGGGTCCCAGCTCCTCCCGAGAGGAAGGAGATGCTGATGATGAGGCTGTGGCAGGATTCCAGGAGTGGACACAACCCTGGAAAGGGGAAGGACCAGGGAGGCCCAGAGAGGGCAGAAGGAGAGACCCTAGAATTCCATCATTCGGCAGCAGGAGGCTTGCACTCCTGTTCCTCTTCCCGCATGCTCCACCCTCAGCTCCAGCCCCACTGTGTCCTTGCATCCCTGTCTCTTTACAAATATTAGGACTCCCCTTTTTTGGCGGCAGAGTTAAGGGGACAGAAAACTAGGAGTGTCTCTTAGGGTTAGGAACGTGGCCAGCGTAGGTGTCATTTGTTGAGAGCTTGCTGCTAAGAACTTGTAAATGTTATTTGTCCCTTTAGTTGTCCCGAGAAAGGTATTGTCATTCCCATTATACAGACAAAGTATTTGAGGAGTTCACACAGTTGCTTAGATCTGCCTCTCCAAAAGCATATCCAGTGCACTCCCATGTGGAACCCCATCATGTACAACAGATGAAAGAGGAGTGGAGCTCCTTCAAGAATGGCACCTTAGGGGGCCGGTGAGATGGCTCAGCAGCGTAAGCGCCTGCCTGGCAAGCGCGAGGTCCCGAGTTCGACTCCCGGAACCCACAAAAAAAAAAAAAGGAATGGCACCTTACGCATCCCACCATCCTCTGTGGACCTCTGCAGCCTGTTAGGGAGCCCCATTCATGATTTAAAAAACCCAGATCGCCATGATCTTCAGTTGCATACAGTATCAAAAATATGCTGACTAGACTATAGGTCCAAAAATGGCTTTACAGACAATTGCAAGCACAAAGTTTAGAGAGCCTCTTGAGGACACATAAGCTCCTATGGCTTCTTTAAGTCTCTGTGTGCATGCAAATGTGTCTCAGTATTGTGGCTGCAGACTTGGCCCTCTTAGATGTCACTGGCTGTCCTGAGTTTGGTAGGCACGGTAGTCAGGCCTGTGCCTTTCTGAGTACATTCATTTGTGCTGTGGTGACTCCTGCAGCTATACCAGGAGGTGGGTGCTGTATCTAGTTCTTGTTTTACACATGGGTTGCCTAGCTCAGAGATGAAAGTGATTTGCCCCAGGCCATGCAGTATTTAAGTCGCTGACCACACTTTAAGACCAGGTCTCCTGGCATCTGGTTCTGGGATCTCTTCCCTATATCAGAGCTGCCTTTGGTCCTTGGCTCCTCTCTCCCATTCTGCCCACATGGGCTGATATCACTCCTAACTCCTCTTCCCTTGCCTGGACTCCTCTTCCTCTGCCTGAACTCTGGACTCATTTTGCATCCCTTCTCTGGTCGTTCAGGATCCATAGTCTGACCTTACCTGTGTCTCCCTACCTCTGACTTCCGTGTAACACCCTCCCATAACCAGCCTGCTCCCAGCAAGCAGTACTTGCCCAGGTGACAGGGTCGGGCAGGAGGAGGGAGTGGGCAGAAGCTTCAACTGAGAAAGCCCAGGACCCACTGGGGAAGCAAGGGAGTGAGGTTTGTTTCCCATCTCCTGTGCACCAGGCACTTCCTGTACTTTACCCCCTTTAACCAACCACACCACTTCTGAGAAAATAATTAGTCCCATTTTTAGATGGAAAAAAATGGGTGTATAGGGCCGGTGAGATGGCTCAGCGGCGTAAGCGCCTGCCTGGCAAGCGTGAGGGCCCGAGTTCAACTCCCGGATCCCACATACGAAAAAGGGGCCGGTGATATCGCTCAGCGGCACGGGTGCCTGTTGGCGCGCGAGGTCCTGAGGTCGACCCCCCGGTACCCACAAAAAAAAAAAAAAATGGGTGTATAGAAAAGTTAATTTGCCTGGGGTCATACAGATAGCTAGTGGATAAGAGCCTGGGTTTGGACAATCTGGCCACATTCTTTCCACTTGACCGTGCTGCCTGGGAGGAAGTATGGCCCTGTTGTCCTCCTCTTTCTGTTTGCTGTTCCTAGCTTTCCTTTCTGTTCTTCGCTCCCTTTCCCCGCAACAGAAGAATGTGCTCGTGTCGAACTGGGCTCATCGTTCCCTCCTGAAGTGCTTTCCATTCTCATCTCTGCGCTTCACCAAGGCTGCTTCTCCATGTAGTCTCCACTGTCCAGCCCTGTCCGGTTCCATTCCAGACTCCTAGTAAAAGCCTCTCTCTCCGGACAGTGTGGAAAGTTCAATTCCAAGATTACCTAGGCTTGTAACCCTTTTCACTTTATAGCATAGTAGAGAAAAGTTACATTTAGTCAGGAAACCTTGGTTTGATCTCTGGTTAACAATTTATGACACCTTGGACAAAACTCTTCAGGGATTTCTTTTTATTTTCGCTAATAGAACAATAATGTTAGCCAGACTACTTTACCCAGGTCTTCTATAGTATATAGGAAGTCTTACATGGTAAAGCACTTTTCCAAATGGGAAACACTATAGTCTTATTATCCCTTTCTTCCTTCTCCTTCCAAATTAGAAGCTGTCTTTTCTTCTGAACATTTTAGTACTGAATAATAACAGCACACTTCTGGTATTTACCATGTGCTGCCTAATATTTACTTATTTTTGTGCTTGGCTTTACTGTGCTCCAGGTCACCCTGCAAACGCTGCCCATCCCTTCTTTACAGTTGCCGCATTGAATCGCACTTGTTTATTTGCACTGTCTCTCCTAATCTCTCCTAATGTAGATCGTCAGATCCTAGAGGGCAAGTGTGGCCTGGATTCTTTTTTGGATCCTCAAGAGCACTTAGCACAGGGCTGTGTTTATGATGATACTCAGCAGAGAGATTCACAAACATTGGTTATTTAAATATGTGACTCTCGGAAACTGTGGTATTGGAATCTGAAGATATGTCTTAAAATGTACCGAATTGAAACTTTAGAGACATTCTGCGATCCAAGCTGAAATAAATCTCACTGAACGCGAAGCTTTTGTAATGTACTAGAATAGAAATTTGTTTATTTCTGTTGCTGAACTACAACTGGAAGTTTTTTCTTTTTAAAATCTAGAAGGGAGGGCCGGTGAGATGGCTCAGCGGCTTAAGCGCCTGCCTTGCAAGCGCGAAGGCCCGAGTTCGACTCCCGGAACCCACATACAAAAAAGGGGCTGGTGATATCGCTCAGCGGCACGGGTGCCTGTTGGCACGTGAGGTCCTGAGGTCGTCCCCCCGGTACCCACAAAAAAAAAAAAAAAAAAATCTAGAAGGGATCAAAAAAGGAGAGAAACTTACATGTGAAAGCTCACAACATGTTGAAAACCAAATCAAAAGATCACGTGTGTTGCACTCTGTGTGTGCTCCCCAAACACTCGTATGGTTTTGCAGAGGTGCCTGAGATAAACACCCACCAGAAAATGCAGGTTGACATTGTCTAGTTCTCAAAATCCACGTGAAGCAAGTTTTTCAACCTGAAGAGAATAAAGCCATACATTAATCCATCTCAACAACAAGCAACAGAACCTTAGCAACTGTCCTATGTCTGAGGGATGAGGACTCCTGCGTATAGCTGCCCAAGCTGTACCTACCCGGGGGTCCCTCACGAGGGGACAGTGGGCTGACGTCCAGTCTGACGTGCTCCCCAAGATCCATGGGGGGAGCATCTGTCTTGAGGAGAGAGGGCTTCTTTTTGTTTCTCAGGAAGGTTCAGTAACTGTTTCTAAGTGAGAGGTATCAAAATATATTGTGATATTTTACTTTTCCTGTAGTGGTTATGACCAAGTCATTTGAATAAATGTCCAAGAAGGGTAGAATCTAAGGAGACATATTGACAGTTTAGACTTTCTGGTTCCCAGGGGAATATGATTTTACTTTGGAAGAAAATACTATGGCCATCCATAGAGGAAAGTAAAGATTTTGGAACAGTGTGTTTTGTATGTCAAAGTTAAAAATAGACCCAGGACACTGACACAGGAAGTCTGTTATTCTTTTAAGTAACAGATTATCGAAGAAAAACAACCTGGGGAGGGATGCATCAGCAGTAGCAGGGAGAGCTGGCCTGGGGACCGCAGAAGCCTGAGGGGATAACACTGGTGTGGGGATACTGTTCGGTTCCCTCCAGGATTGCACGCAGCTTGCACGGCTATTCTGCCTGGAACTCTGGGTCATCTCTTGCTTTAGGATTAGGTTCCACCCTCCTTAGTATGACAGCTGAGGCCCTGCGTGAATGGCCCGTCTCCTCCTCCCAACTTATTCCTGACACTTCCCTTCTCATGGGCGGGCTCAGCTGTGCCTGACCACTTTTCATTCCCGAGTGGCCCTGCTTGCTCACATTGTGGGGATGCACTTTCTCACCTCACCGACTGCATGTCCCCCTCCTTTGCTTGTAATTCCACTCTGCCTGGCGCTCTCCCGTCCCCATCCTACCTCTTTGCCTGGCCTCTCTCATCCCCGTCCTCCCTCTTTGCTTGGTGCTGTCTGGTCCCTGCAGACTCCAGTTTGATGAGCTTCCTCCAGGAAGGCATCACAGATCATTGCCTTTCTGCAGTGCGCTGTGCATATCCCTGTCAAAGCAAAGCATTCTTCGTTGGCTTTGTATCTTCCCCACAGGAGTGTGAACTCCGTAAGAAATCTCTGTATCCCCACTGCCCAGCGATGTGCTAGTTACAGATCCAACATCAATAAGTGCTTGATGACTGCATGAAAGATTCTGATTTTAATTTCAACGTAAAGTGAAATCGGCCAATTCACAACTTTAGTATTTGGCTCTCTGTTCCCGCCCTGGCTCAGCTGGTAGAAATTTATACATCCTTCTTAGTGGCTAACTGGACCTCACGTACCAGGAGTAAAATATGTCAATACTAGGAATAGAGTATTTTTCATTGTGTATGTTTTCTCTTTCTTTAGGTTAATAATCCTCCTCCCCTTTTAATTTCTACCTGTGAGTTAGGATGCATTACTGAGCCCATGCATGTAAACTAGCTTCCACCCCAGAGCCTTGCACAATCACACTGTACAATGTGAAGGCGCTCTCGGAATACTGTGACCTTGGCATGTGTGCTGCTGGTCCCTTGGCCTGGAGTGACCTCTACTGCCCTGTCTCCATGGCTGTCCTCTTTTTATCCTTCCAGGCTCAACTCGAGCTCCTTCAGGGCAAGACTTCTGTGTTTAAATGCTCACTGTATTCCCAATGTGCAGTACTTGGTGTAGCATAGATTCTTAATAACCATTTCTGAGTAAATGAATGAATACCACGTTAAAATATTGTTTACCACTTTTACCAGCTGATCTGAGTGGGACCATGCATTGAATTGAGACTGTTTTCTAGTGCAGGGCTGCCCCATAACAGCAGTGCATGAGGTCGTCACCTGACCCTTGAAATGTTGGTGCCAGTGTAAATATCGGTAGCAACTCACTTGAACATGGTGACAACCCCAAATGCCCCCTACTTATGCAGCACAGTCCTTGCAGCTGTGGCTGTAGGACCCGTCATCTGTAGGCAGTTTAACCTTGAGCGCATGGTGCTTACCAGTGGGAGGATGTTCTAAGAGATGTGTCATTAGGCAAGTTTGTCGTTGTGTGAACCTCTTAGAGTGTGTTTACAAAGGAACTAAGGCTGGTATGATGTTCCTGTTCTACCATCTTATGGGTCCTCCATGGGATATGTACTCCATGGTTGACAAAAATATCATGTGGCCCTTGACTGTGTTCCATTGCCATTGACTGAACTCCTTCCCCTCTTTTGTGTCTCCCCTTCACGTGTCTGTCTCACAAATGAAAGGCTGTGGTGAACCAATTCAGCCGCCAGGTTGTGACTAGAAGAGAGAGATCAAGGGCACATTCCACTGATGGCCAGCTTACTGTGCCTCTTTTCTATACAAAGCACAGCTTATGACACGCATACTTGACAGTATGTTGTAAAATGATTACGAATTTTAGATTTTCTTTCAGTATTCCAGACAATCAGTATCCTTGTAAATAAGAATTCATAAAATTTTTCTCTTAGCATTACTTTTTTTTCAAATATGTACAAATATACTGAATTATTTGAGTTCCAAGAGTTTTACAATGTATTTTACTTTGAAATCAAATTTTATATCTGAAAGGTTAATAGGGAAAACTAATTATGCTATCTGGTGACCAAATGTGTGATGAGACATTTGTCTCTGTAATTAACAGCAAGGAACTTTTATAGTTTCATAAAACTGAATGCAACATAGAGTATTCTGTGAGCATTTGTTTGGATGAGGTGTCCAAAACAGAAATGTTTATGGATGATATAAAGTTGAACTGAAATGTAATGCAGGTGTCTGTGCATCTTATAGCATTTCTCATTGTTGAAATGGAAGCCAGAAGATTAATAACTTTACTTTGTCATGATAAAATAAGTAATGTGTTCTTGGAACAGTGGTACGGTACATAAGTTACTCAGTAATTCCAAGAATTTATTCTGTTCCAGGAATAATATCTTTAACAATTTATTTTTACAGAAAAAAATTGATGCAACATAATAGACTATCAAGTTGCTTGTGTGGTTAATGGAATTATATCTCAAATATGACTTTACACTTACATGTAAAATGTAAAGAACCTCACAGAAATATAAGGTTAAGGTACAACTTACAAGCAAAAAGTCAGGAGATGCAGAAGTTAAGGTTTTTCAGTTAACATTAACTCATTCTCTTTGCACATATATAATTTTTTGCTTACTAGCAAGACTTTAATGGTTACCTTAATATGCATCACATGAAATATGGCTGAGGAGTTGCCACTGCAGGAGTGTTAGCTTTAGCATTTCTCCACAAGTTCAGTGTTCCTCCTTTGAGCTCTCTGGAAGAGAGAGCTGGTACTGCATCAGGGTGGAGATGAGTGGCCCCCATCTGGCTTGGCTTCTCCAGGTTTACTTTGGTCATTCTGGGCAAGCAACTTAGTCTTTTCCTTTGTCAAGTAGGGGAAACTATTCCCCATCTATCATCTTTGATGAACTGAGGAGAAGATACAAATGAGATATGTTCCATGGGAAAAGCTTTCTTAAGACATAATTGAGTCGCACCAATAATTGAGAGGCATCAAATGGCATCTGCTTCCCATCCCCCTTCACACTCCATGAAAAGAATTTTTTGCAAAGATGCCACAGATTGGGGTTTACTTCTATTACATCAGTATTTTTTTCAGCTTTCTACAATTGTATCTTCTAGCCTACCTTTTATTAGAATGTATTTATTTTTGTATTCATTTTGAAGATGGCTGTTGAATAGCCATTAGTGCCAGGCTAGGAGATTTAAACACCCACAGGGTGTGATAAGGGAAGGAAAGGATTCTGAGAGAACTCACAATAGGGAGGCCTCTCCAAGCCTGAGGGGTTACGGAACAGTACCCTTGAGAAAATGACAAGTGGGCTGAGACCGAAAGCTCGGACTATGGGGGCGAGGATGCAGAAGGGGCAGTTTGTGTGGAGACCAGGATGAAAGGGCACTTCTGAAGGCCTTCATTGTATCTAAAACAGGAGGCCCTATGGTTGTACATGACAGTTGCTAATTGGATTCTGACCAACTTGTTCTGAAGTGAGGCCTGGGCACTGCTTTTTTTAAAAGTTTCCCCCGGTGATTCTAATGTGTAGCCAAACCTGAAAGTCACTACTGTAGAATAAAGGGAGATGTGGCCAGAGCCAAGACTGAGAAGTGGGCAGGGGACTCAGACGTGGAGGCCAGGGAGCCATGCTGAGGAGCTGGGGTTCTATCCTGAGATTATTGGCATTCCAAGGTACATGATTGATTAGTGTCAGGATGGAATAGACTGGAGGGAAGTGATGCTACAGGCCTTCGGAAGTGGCCCCATCAAGTGGTAATGGGAAGGAGCTGGTGGTAGAGAGAAGTGGAAAGTTTCCAAAGTAATTCAGAACTTACAAGAAACAGGACTTAATTTGATTATTTGACTAATTTGCTTAATTAATTTGATTAATTTGCTATGGGAAGGAGGAGAGTAGAATTAACTCTCAGGTTTCTGACTTGGACACAGAATTGGTTCCATTTTCTAAAATTTGGGGATGAGAATAGTCACAATACTTTTTTAGATATGATTTTCAAATGTCCAAGTGAGGCTGTCTGGTAAGCAATTGGAGGTATGGATCTGGAGTCCCAAAGCGGGGTCTGGGCTGGAGTACTTGCCTATAGATGGTTACTTGAACCGGGTGAGATCCACAAAGTGGATCCAGAAAGAATGCAGAGGGTGAGAAGATGCCTAGGCCAGTGTCCTAAAATACTAGGACACAAAAGGCAGTGTTCTGCACACATGTGGTTGTGACGCATGGTAGGTCATGATGTCAGTTTAGTGGATTGTGACCAACACTGCTACAATAATAAAGAAGTAGAATAGAAAATATCAGAGTTCATCACATACAAGATAAATTCATGAACTCTCGTTAGTTATGTGCGTGGTACGTATATGTAATGTGTGTCCTAGGTCCTCATGAAAAAAATTTTTTTTCTGTGAACTATGGCTAGAAAAGTTTAGAAGCTACTGATTTAAGCTACCATTGTCCCTGCAGAGGGCTCTCCCGCTAGTCTCACTCAGGGAAGGCTGCTATCCTCTCCAGTTACTTTAGACCCAAAGTTATCTGAGTGCCTGGAGATCCTTGGAAGAAAGAAGTGTTACAGAGTGACCCATATTTCATCATCAATACTGTTTACAATGAAGATGAAACTGTGCAATTGCGTAGGTTTCTTTAACTTGCAATATTCAAAAAATTTAAATGACCAAAAACTATAATACTGATAAATGCTCATATTTAACTGATCCATGACGTAGATAGATATGTAAATTAGCATCTCAGGAAGGAGGACGGATTTGCAGTTGTGTCTTAGGGCTCTGTTAAAAGTTTTCTGTACAGCGGATCAGAGGATCAGCATTTCAAATTATATTGAAAAGGGCATCTCTTTCCAAACAGTAAATGATGAATATTTTCTCTCATACTGGATGAAGTCAAGATTTTGGTTATATTACTATGGGGGCTCAGAAGCAGCTCTTAATCTGCAGTCTTGTTATATTTTTCCTGTGTTTTGCCAGTCTCGGAAGGCATGAGCTATATATTTCATAGAATTACAAACACAAATTCATATTCTACTTTGGTTTTTGTAGAACTAACAAGATTTACATGAATGAAATTTCCAATTTAAAAGAAAATTTTTGAGCCTTACTCTTTTTTTTTTTTTTTTTTTTTTGTGGGTACCGGGGGTCGAACTCAGGACCTCACACACCAGGAGGCACCCGTGCCACTGAGCAATATCACCAGCCCTTTTTTTGTGTGTGGGTACTGGGAGTCGAACTCAGGACCTTGCGCTTGCCAGGCAGGCGCTTATGCCGCTGAGCTATCTCACCAGTCTGAGCCTTATTCTTTTAGTGTGGAGCTGTGTGACTGAGAATCCATAAGGGGAATTCATAAATGTGATGCATGAGGCCCGGAATTCCATCCCTAGCCCCACAAGAAGACAAGGACCCCCCCCCCAGGTGGGTTGGTCCAGTGATTCCATTGCCGCTACTGTGTGTGCTTACATAACTAGGCAGTTCAGGTGCTGTTATGGCTGTGTCTAGATGTCCCCCAAAAGCCTCATGTAGTCACAGGGCTTTTTCAGAGGTGGCTGGATCTAGAGTGTGTGATGCTGGGATCCAGGGTGCATGGTTACTAAATCAGTCCACTGATTGGTTTGGTGTAGTTCTGGCTAGGATTAAAGGTGTGAATGCTATACCCGCCCTAGGGCAGGTAGCCTGCATACAATATAAGGGACAGAAAGAGTCTTGTCTTCCCCTTGCTTGCTTGCTTTTACTGTCTTCTGCCACCTTGAACTGTTGCCCCTCTGCCAAGCCACCCTGCCTTGGAGCCAGCCTACCATGGACTGAGACCTCTGCATACTGTGAGCTAAATTAACCTTTCCCCCTTTAACTTTGGGTGTTGGGTATTTTGTCTCAGCAACAAGAGAGAAGTAACTAAGACAGGTGTTAAGTAGTTCAGAAAGCATCTGTTTCATGGCCTGGCAGCTCCCTGGACACCACCTGGCTTGATTGTTGCATGAATGGAGTCGCTCCTGCCTTTCAACTACTTACTGGAGCAGGTTGGTACCATAGTGACGTGCATGGGCCTAGGAGCATGTGTGCCCTGTTCTCTACCCTGTAGTCTCTGTTTTCTCCTGAGTAAAATTATACATCAATATTGGAAACTCTTCGTTTGTTCTTAGGAGTAAGTGTAGGTAGACTGCTGGCAAGTCTTACATAGTAAGTGCTCTTTCAATGGTAGCTTTACCATTCTTTCCCCCAAAATACATCCAGATTCTTTTTTTAAAATATACAGCTTATAATGACTTTCAGGAGACGATCTTAGATGTGTATTAGGGTTGTGAGATACGCCACTTCCCAGTACCCTGCCTTCTTGGCTTTTGCTGCTGCTCTTTCCAGCCACCTGTTAGCCATTCCTGCCCAACTTCATCAAAATGTTTTTATATCCAAAGCTGTCACTGCTGATTGCTTTATACCTAGCTTTAGTACCTCAGGGAAAAAATTCATGTTTTTCTATGGATTTTTTTTTTCTTTAAAGAAGTAAGCCAGGCATGGTGGTACATGCCTGTAATCCTGTCACTCTGGTAGGCTGAGCAGGAGGATGGTAAGTTCAAGATCAGTCTAGGCAATTTAGTCATTTGGTAAGACCCTGTCTCAAAATGAAAAATAAAGGGCTGGAGATGTAGATTAGTGCAAAGGCCCGAGGTTCAATTCCCAGTGCTAAAAGAAAAAAGAAAGAAAGAAAGAGAAAGAAAGAAAGAAAGAAAGAAAGAAAGAAAGAAAGAAAGATGATACTAATTTTGAAACCATTTCAAAAGGTAAAATTGTAAAGTTGAGAACAAGGTATAAAGTAAAAAAGGAAAAGGTCCCATGCCAGTTGCACTCTGTTGCAACTTTCTTCACCTAACTGAATCTCCGTTTACTTCACATATATTGAGAACCTTGTTTGAGCCAGGCAGGCTTAGGCTGGGGTTATCCACCAATGCATGAGGTCATGATCTCACTCTTTCTGCAGTTCACAGTTTGTCTTGTATGTACTCTGAAATTACTGCATAAGGGTCTACTTCACTCTTTATGGATGTGTAGTAAATGTCATCATTTCATTCTACTGATACGCCATAATTAGTTCTCGAATGTTTTGCTGACAAGTGTGTTTCCAGTGTTGCCCTAGTAAAATGTTGCTGCATTGACTATTCCTTGCATGTGGGGTATTTGTGAGAACAGTTCTGTAGGATAAATCTATAATATTTGCCAAATAAAGGGTAAAGAATTTTGTGTTAATTTTCATTACATTAATAATTAGGGATATAAGAGATTTAACATATTTATTGATCATTTATTTATTGATCTTATAGGTTACATGTTTGTGCCCTTTGCCTCGTTTTCCATTGTTTATATTCAGCTTTATTCATCTGCATAACATCTTCCATGTTTTGGGGATTTTTAACTCCCTGACATGATCATTCTTGAGCATTACTTGAAGTGCTGGTTTCAGACATAGGTACGTAGTGGTAGATGGAATTACTTACCAAAGGAAGTTTGAATGGTCATGCTGTATTTACTATAAGACTTCATTTTCTGTGATATAAGAACATTTAGGGGAGATATAAGTAGGTAAACTCTTTGACTTGCTTGGGTAGCTCTAATTGTGTCATGTCACTCTTACAAAAACATTTTTTGATTTCCTGTCACTTTCAGGACCCTTTTGTTTTTGACTTTGACCCATTCCTTCCTTGACTGCAACTAAGGTAGCATTTTCACAGTTGCACACTTGGTTTTTCTCTGCCCTTATGCCTCGTTCAATGCAGCTCCTCCCCAGAGTGCCCAGGAAACACGAGCGCCATTTATTGGTCATCTCAGATCTTACTTCTTCATGAAGCTGACTGTAATCTTCCCAGCTTAACCTCTTCCTCTTCCTAATTCTTGAAACACTTGTTCCTTATTCAGTGTCTAAGGTGTTTGTTGTGTGCTAATATGGTTTGTCTGTTCCGTTGTAGACACTGTAAATGTATTCCTGGAATTGCAGCTGGGGACGGTGAAAAGCCTGCCTTACAGCTACCGGCCCCTCCTCTGTGATGCCCCCTTCCACTGGCCCTGTGCTGATGCAGATGAGTAACTGGATGCAGGGTTGTTCCAGAGTCCATGGGAAGCTGCACATCTTGCTGGTGGATAATTGTTTTGAAGTTAAACACAGAAACAATATAGTATAATATTTGCATTTATTTTAAGATAAAACATAGAACATCAGAGAAAATGATTTGCTCCTTATTCCTTTCCCAGGACTTTGCCCTGAAGCTTCTCAGACATGTTTGTTCTCCTTTGTCTTCTGGGGTTCTTTGAGTGAAGAGTTTAAGCAGCAGCATGGTAGCCCATTTTGAGCCCATTTCTTGCTTCACTTCAGGTATCCTTTGCTTCTCCTGGCCCCTGATACCAGTATCACCCCTTTTGCTCTTTGTGCGTTGAAGGGCTGTTTTCCAGGGGGATCCATGGCATTCTGTCGGGACATGTGCTGGCTTCCCAGTCCTCAGGCACGATTAGAAAGTGCCCCTGCCTCCTGCGTGGCCTCCGTGGTTGACCGGCCTCCGTGGTTGACCGTACTGTTAAGGCTGCCCTTCCATTAGAAGGGGGCGTTGCATTCTCACCTTTTGTGCATTCATTTCCTCTCCCATCGTGGAGTTTTAAATTCCTGAAGGGAAGAGACTGTATCTTGTTTAAAAATTTTTTTTTGATAGTGCTTATTAATTTTGCAAAATATGGGGTTTCGATATTGTATTTTCATATTATGCAGATAATATGTTTTAATCATATCCACCCCCATTACCCTTCCTAACACCCCCTTCCCCCACCCCTTAGTCTCTTAATATATTCTCTTATATTTTATGTATCTTTTAATATAATATATTCTCTTATGTTTCTTTCTCTTTTGCTCTCACAGGGTCTCATATTTATTAGTAGTATAGTAAAGGTTTGTAAAATAAATAAATGACTCATATCTAAATAGATTTAAAAGGAACTGGGTTTCCTCTAAATGCAGATGCTGTGTAGACATTGGGCTGCTTAATTATTTTTCACATATGAGCTTCATTTTGAGTCTGCAGATGCGTGGCAACACATCTGCAGTCCAGGTACTCCTTATCACAGTGTTTGATCCAACCAATTAAGTGTTCCGTCGCCACTCTTTTCCCTCTTCTTTCCAGTGGCATTCAGACTACGTTGTGCAGAACCCTTGGAGTTCTTGAATGTACTCCAAGGACTGGTTCAGGAATCTGGGTGCTGACGCACCCTCTTCAGCAGACCTTTGCTCTCTCTGTTTTTTGGGGTTTCACTTAAGATTGCATTTGGAGGGCCGGTGAGATAGCTCAGCAGCATAAGCGCCTGCCTGGCAAGTGTGAGGTCCTGAGTTCGACTCTCAGTACCCACATACAAAAAAAGGGCCGGTGATATTGCTCAGTGGCACGGGCACCTGCTGGCACGTGAGGTCCTGAGTTCAACCCCCGGTACCCACAAAAACAAAAAAAAAAGATCGCATTTGGAAAAAAGGTTCACTTGGAAAACCATGCCTCTGGTATACCATATTGACCATTGCTTTTCAGACCATTTTTTGCTGAGTTAGAATCCCAGTCTTGTGTGTCCCTTGTAAACATGGCTGTTGTCCCTTGGGGCTGCCAGCTGGGACCTTGATAACATCTGCATGTTAATACAGGCCCAGAACGAGGTGCCAGCCTCAGGTCATCTTGTAGCAGAATCTACTTCAGATTCCTTTCTCTGGCTCAGTGGTGAGATTGGCGGAGGAAAGCAGCACTCGGGACATAAGAGCCGGTCTCCCTCCTTCTGACCTTCCCTCCCACACGGCACTGTGCCAACCTCTGCAGATTTTTGAAAGGAAATATTTCGTACCATATAGTACAAGCTTTGTCATCTTATTTCCCACTGATAAACTCAACTTTTTGCTGTTTATATGCCATTACCTAAAAAAAGCAGGGAATTTTAAAGCGTTCTTTTTAAAAAGTACATTCACAGTGTTGTGCAGCCATCGGTACTGTCCAGTTCCAGTACATTTTCATCATCCCTGGTGGAAACACATTCTCATCATCGCTTCTTGTACAGATGTGTCTGCACTCTGACGCGGACATTTATGAACGGGAAGGGCCAGCTCTTTAAGATCATCTGTTGCCTGCCCTGCAGCCTGGAAGCTACATTTTCAATCTGTTTTTTTCCTTGTTGGTAAAAGAGCAATGTCCTACTCATAATACCCCACAGTATATGTGGGTATAATTAAGTCATTCAGTAGCCATTTATTTCTTAATGAAACAACTCAACTCTTGCTCATTTAACCTTTTCCTTGTTCCTTTAATCATTTGTGTTGGCTTCTTCATTACCTGCTCAAGTTTCTCCATGGCCTCTTTAAAACAGGACAGAACTGGACATGCTAGGTAACAGTCTGGCTCACACTGAGTGCAGGGGAAGGGTCGTACCCCCTTCTGCACAGTTTCTTCTGTCCGTTCTGCTAAGGTGAGTCCCCCGTAAATGGACACCCGGGTAGGGAATCTGCTCTTGGGTCAGGGAGAATGAGAAGCCTGTGCTTGTTACCTGCCACAGGAGAGAGAGGTTTGACTTAGCACCTTGGAAACAAATGCAGTCATATATTTTTTAATTTTTTTTTTTTTTTTTGTGGGTACCGGGGGGACGACCTCAGGACCTCGCGCGCCAACAGGCGCCCGTGTCGCTGAGCGATATCACCGGCCCCTTTTTCGTATGTGGGTTCCGGGAGTCGAACTCGGGCCTTCGCGCTTGCAAGGCAGGCGCTTACGCCGCTGAGCCATCTCACCGGCCCTATTTTTTAATATTTAAGTGCCTGTTTTGAGTTCTCCACATGCTAGGCTAATAGGGAATCCAGGAGCTCCTGTCAGGTGTCCTCCAGTCTCTGCGGTTGGTATTGACCCTCAGAGGCTTGCTGGGTCCCCCAGGAGCCTCAGTGAAGGGTCTGGTACTGGAGTCCTGTTTCATGGGCAGCTTTGCCCCACAGCTGCACTTCCAAGTGCCTGGTTAGCATCTAAATTTTCTGTATCAAAATGAGTCTGATGGGACTAGGATGTAGGTCAGTGGTTGAAAATGTACTTAGTGTGAGCCAAGGCTCTGGGTTCAGTCCCCAGCACTGCATGCATGTGTACACACACACACACACACACACACACACACACACACACGGCTTCTTATTCCCCAGTTCTCTGCAACTGTATTTCTTTAATACTCTGGCCACTATTTGCATCCATTTAGACTCTGAGCTAGAAGCCTCAGCGTTATCTTTCCTTGATTCTTCCGTGTCACCACCCTCACTCCATCCCCCCACTAGCTAATTACCAAGCCCATTCGATTAAAGTTCTCCAGTGTCTAAATTCCATCTTCTCTCTCCATTCCCATCCCCCAAGTCCTGGTGAAGGGTATCTGTCATCACTGTGTAGGCTTTACCAATAATATTCTATGGGATTTCTCTCTCCATACCAGTTTCACCATAATTTCCCCAGAATTGTTTTTCTAAAGAATATGTCCGATTATTTCTTATCCTTCTACTAAAAGAGATAATGAAGTTGAGTTACCCAGCATAGTAACCCATTGTCTCCAGTGTAAAATTCGACCTTAACATGGCACATAAGGTTCTTAATGGGATGATGGCCTCCCTGGCCTCTCGGCTTCGTCACCTGCACAGCTCCTGTGAATCCTGAGCTGCTGGCACACGGAGCTGCTACTCAGGAGGACGGGTGGAAGGTGGCTCAGCTCTGTGAGCTTCCTGAGGCAGGAAAAGTGAGACTCTAGGGGCCAGAAGAAAGCCAAGTTCAGTCTCCCCCACGTTCACATCATCCTCGGGTGGGAGGATAAATACCGTGCAGTGAAGCATCCTCTGGAAGAGCCGGGCTCCCACTCTAGGAAGGAAGCAGAAAGTGTCGCCTGCAAATGGCAGGGCCCTTTGCTGTCTGAGTACCTGACTAGCTCTTGGGACTGAAAGGAATCAGGGTCAGTAGGCTGGGCATAGTCAGGACCATTTTTCAGAGCAGCAAATCCATGCAAAGGGATTTGGGTAAAAGATGTTGAGAGATTTGGAGAGGAGTACCTTTCCGTTTGCATCCAGTGGTCTTTGTATTTTTGGAACCTTGGAAATGCTCCATAAAATGTTCGTTGAATAGTTTATTTCCAGTACCTTTTTGCTCTTTCATATTAATAGATTGTTTACTACTTTGGTGTTGCATTAATTCTTTTGGATTTCATTATGTTTTTGATAAGCCAGTTGTTTTATACTTACTTGAGAGAGGCTTACACCAGGTCATTTGCAGGATAAAGATACAGTAACTTCTTCGTGTGTCTTCATAATGACCAGACGCGTACAGATGGACACGGGCTGTGTGTGTATAGCACTCTCCCTGTGTCTGTGTGCTGTCGGCTGTTACTGCCCAAGGCTGTGAATGTTCTGCATAGTGTGTCCATTCTCTTTGGTGACTTGTCTGTTGCCCTCATCTTACCACATATGCGAGATTCTGTATCATATATATTCTTTATGTAAAGGAACGTGACCCAAGACATTATTGAAATTTACCAAGGAGTAAAATTCAGCCTGCGTGCTTCTCTAGACCCTGTCCATGGAGTGTAGTTACTAAACTCTTGACAGGCATTCAGTTAAGGTTGTTTTACCTATAAGGCAGCCACATGGCACAGCTTTCTTAGAGTAATATTTCTCTTTGTTTTTCCAAAATGGATTTAGCCTCTTGGAGTTGAGGATAAGTGAGAACATAGACAAGCATGGAAAGAAATCAGGAAAAATGCATGGGTGTCCTGGTAGAATCTTATTTTTCTGGATAGCATATTGCTTCTAAGAGTTTCCTTTTCCAAATATCTCTAATAGAGAGGACTCTAATTAGAACTGGACAGACAAAACTAGACTAACATTTCAATCTCAATCTTTCTGTCATTTTTAAAAATTAGAGTTTGGGCTTCACTGGGATGGAATAAGCCACTTTTCCTGTGGATACATGAGACTTTCAGAGGCATCAAATACTTGGTTAACATCTTAGAAACAGAAAAATCTATATCCCTCTGAGACTGCATCTGTGTATTTCTCAGTTTCTGAATGGTGCAGGCCTGGCTCAGGTTCAGGAAACCGAAGTCTGAGCGTACGAAGTGACCTGTCTGAGAGCCAGGGGCAGGTTAAGTGCAGTTGAGAAGCGAGTCCGGGTCTCAGG
Organism: Erethizon dorsatum; assembly: GCA_028451465.1. NCBI lineage: Eukaryota > Metazoa > Chordata > Mammalia > Rodentia > Erethizontidae > Erethizon > Erethizon dorsatum. The sequence goes on from CM051834.1 coordinate 71,210,757, forward strand.
GTTATGGCCCTGCTTTCTCACTGTGCCCGCTGACCTCCGCTGCCTGAGCAGCTGCCACCCAGCCTGCCTGCCTGCTCACAGCACCCGTGCCCTGGGTTATGTAGGTTGACTTCACATTGTTGTGAGCTTCTTCGTTGGTTTTAGGGCCTCGTTTCTGACCTTCTGCACATCTGTCCCAAGTGTGCAGAGAAACCTCTCTCTCTCTCTCTCTGCTAAAGCTTGTTACTCCCTGCACATGGATACCAAGCCACAAGACCTCCTTGACCCAAGGTTCACATCCAAAGGTGATGGCTTCGGCTCTTCCCGGCCTCTCTGGATGAAGGAAGTAGGACTCGGCTAGCTCCAGAGACCATTTCTGAATGCACAGTTGTCCCCCGAGAAGCTTTCCCCAGCCAACCCTTCCTCACCCTTGCCTAGGTCTCTCGGTGGTTCCTCTCAGAAGCGGCTCCTGCAGTTACTGCAGCCTTCTACTCTGTTCTACGATGTTCTGAAGTAGATAGGCTCGAGCTCTCTTTTAGCTACACTTGCTTCTGATCTTTGGCCACTGCCCTTCACAGCTCTGCTTCGTCCTAAGTCCTGATTTGGGGTTTGGTTTTGCCTTTAGAAGACCTCTTTCTGCACATTGTGTGGCAGCCACACACCACAGTCTTCCTTGATGCCTGTCACCTTCTTTCCTCATCTCCACCTCAGCTTAGGATTCTGGCTGTCAACATGAAAATATAAAAATCCTGTAAAATTCAAATTGTATTTTCAGTCTTTTAATTTTCATAGGCATAAGTTCTAGAACTCTGAAACTAAAGTCATGACCAAGCATATTTGCCCTTAGAAGTTTCCAGAATCCTTATGACCTTTTTGTCTTCCTAATGGTAACACTTTATCATAGAATTAATTCTGTTCTCAGAGCAGAGGTGGGAACTTGTACGTGAGATGCATCCCCTCTCCTGCAAGGACAGGGTCAGGTTGGAGAAGACAGTCACCACTGACTCGGGCCTGCATGGCCTGGCTGAGGGCAGCTCCTTCCAGAGGTCCCCAGGTGCAAGGTGAGGCGGCCAGCAGCCCTGCCAGTGAAGAGCAGTCTGTGTGCAGCCCCCTTGCACTGCAGCGGGCCTGATCAGCAGGCAGAGGGTGAAACGAGCGGGGAAGCCGCTGCTTCTGCCCAGCGGTGCAGTTACCTGGCCGGGAGGGTGTGCGATTGGATGCTGTAGGTGTCTTCCAGAATCCTCCAGAGCTCCTCCAGACAACCCTGCTCCCAGACAGTGTGAGGACATTGTAAACGTTGCTGACTTCGTATTATTTAAATCCTGCTTGCTCATTTATTCTCATACAATCTGGAATATGATTTATTCTCTACTGTAATCTACACTGGTGTTTGAAGTGGAAATAGTTTTATTACAAACTCAGATATTTTTCCTCTGAGGCATATGCTAACAGAGAAATCTGTGGGGTTTTTGTATTCACCAATGTTTAGTATTAAAGATAGAATTAGTATTTTTATTACTGTTTTTAAAAGTTGTAGAGGTTGGGGGAATAGCTAAGTGGTGGAGTGTCGCCTAGCATGAGCAAAGCCCTAGGATCCATCTGCAGTGCCTAGTCCCCCAAAATTGAAGAGACTTACTCTAAAATAGTTGTAAAATTTCCTTACACAGTATCTGCTAATGTGATACATACATCAGTAAGCTAAATATCTAACTAGGTAATACAAAATACCTAGGTTATTGTGCAATTACTAGTTCTACTGAGAAATCTAGTTTATATGATGCCAAGTACATTAAAATATTATATTATACATTTATTTGCAAGAGCTATGCTTTTCTTAATAGACATTTTCTTTTGTCCTTTTCTTTTTCTCATAGTCTAAATTTGAAGCATTTAGTAGAGTGACTTCATGAATGAGCATAGATACCTGGACTTTTGATGCCCGGGTTAGAGGAAAAAAATAAAGCCCGTCTTTTAACTCTGTGAGGACACTGGCAGCGTACAGTTCAAGAAGATACTGTAGGGTTGGGGAGCTCAGTGCAAAGCACTTGCTTAACATGTGCAAATCCTGGCTTCCATCCCCAGCACTGCAGAAAAAAAAAGATAGTATGCTTGAAGTGGCTCCTAGGAGATGATGAAAATATTTTCTGTCTGTACAATTTTATAGTCATCTTTAAGTAAGTTTATGAAGTATCTGCAGTCCGGTATAGAGATACCTTAGTTGAAAAAAAAAAAAAAAAAAAAAAACCCATAAGGGAAAAAGAATCTCATTTTTTTGTTGTTGTTGTTGTGTTTTTTTTGTTTTGTTTTGTTTTTTGGGGTTTTTGTTTGGCAGTATGAGAATTGAACCCAGGACCTTCACAGTGAGCTATATTCCCTTTTTAAAATTTTTTATTTTGAGACAGGGTCTCACTAAGATACTAAGTTGTCCAAGCTGGGTTTGAGATCTTTCTGCCTCAGCCTCCCAGAGTACTGGAATTACAGGCATGTGCCAACTACACCTGGCTGAAAAAGAATCTTAATAAAGAAGTTGGTGTAAAAAAAAATATCTGGAGATTGGTTGCACAGTAACGTAAATGTACTTTACTGGACTGGGCATTAAAAATGGTCGAGATGGTGAATTTCATGTCATGTGTATTTTACCATGATCTTAAAAAGTCAGTGTTAGGTGAAGTGGGTTTAGAAAAAATCTGTGGCCTTTGCATGAAGTTCCAGAGCTGGTACAGGAGAGGTGGCAGGCGATTTGGGCTGGGCAGGTCCAGGTGGTGGGCAGGTTCTAGCCGGGTGCACAGTGGGGAGGCCGCATTCCCGCACATCTGGTGCTTGTCTAGCTGGCTACCTAGAGTAGGTGGGACCCCAAGGAACCCCTCAGGATGGTGTGATAGAGTCGGGGTGCTAGAAATACAGAGTCCTCCTCGTGTGCCCCCAACACTTAGCGTGCCTCTCTGCGTCCTGTTGTCCTCTCTGAACGTGATGTCTCCACAACAGGATGTCATCCTGGAGGACATCTGCTGTCAGTAGCACTCCTGATGTGCCCTGCAGCCATTCTTGGAAAGCTCCCGTCCCAGCAGAGAGCCTGTATTCTTCTCTGTCTCGGTGCCTGCCTTCCGAGCTAACACAGGAGCAGCCAGAGCCATCCGAGCCATCCGGGCTGGTTACCTGCCTGGCCTCCATCCCCTCACACTCCTGTATGGCTCCAGCTGAGCAGAGGACCCTGCCCTTCACGTCCCATCCTTGTCTTTGGTCGCAGCCCATTTTCTTGTAATACTCTAACTTAGAAAATGCTTCCAAGGAGGGCATCGAATGTGTCCCTGTTGCCGCACTAAGGAAAGCTCGGCCAGAAAGAGATTAACATGAGAACCTCAGGACTGTGTGCAGTGTCTTCAGACCATAGCCAATTTTCCTGCCTTTAATTTTTATGAATTACTTAGGTTTATGGAATCAGTATTCTTGTCCATTTCCAAAGAACAGTTGTTTTGTTTTATTGTTTAGTAGTGGCCTATTTTTTACTTGTGCTAATTTCCAATGCTAACTTTGGCCTTGTTTCCATTAGGAGATGAAAGCATGGAAATTAAAAAACAAATTACAGGGATGAGAAGATTACTGAATGACAGCACTGGGAGGATATATCAGCGTGTCGGCAAAGAAGGAGAAAAATTAAAAGAAGAGCCCCAGGACTCGGATCTAGTTTGGCCTCAGCGTTCAAACTCCTCCGCAGAGGCCCCTCAGAGCCTCCCCCCTTCCTCACGTGTGTGGAATGAGCTACCAGCCCAAAGCGGGCAGTTCTCAGGGCAGTATGGTACCCGTTCTAGAACCTTCCAGAGTCAGTCCCACACTGCTGCAAGCTCCAATGGTATGTTCTCATTAGACTTTCAGAATGTACTTCGGGGGGGTTGTCCTTGCTTGTCTTATTTCTAAATATTCCGTTTGTTCTTTGAGATCAGTTTAGTAAACTCTTCCTCAATCACTCATTTGCACTGAGTTATTTCCAAAGACAGGGAAAACATGAAGGAAAACATGGAAAAATATTAAAACACCCAGAACTGAGAATCAGGAAAAATGGAGGTTCTGTGTCCTATGTGAAGATTTCCCAGTAGAGGTTTCAGCCCTCGAAGAAGTTAAAACTATCATCTGCTGATACATAGATGTCACAGGAGACCAAACATCAGGGCATAAATAGCTCCCCTTATCACTAAAAGAATCTACCTCACTGTATGTTGTTTTACAAATATGTACAGTATGTCTTCTTGCTTACTCCTTCACTTACAAGGAGGTGGTCAGAACATATGGTGAGTATTTAAACTTTTAAAAAAGTGATTACAGGGCCGGTGAGATAGCTCAGCGGCATAAGCGCCTGCCTGGCAAGTGCGAGGTCCTGAGTTCGACTCCCGGTACCCACATACGAAAAAAGGGCCGGTGTAATCGCTCAGCGGCACGGGCGCCTGCTGGCACGCTAGGTCCTGAGTTCGACCCCCGGTACCCACAGAAAAAAAAAAGAGTGATTACAGGGGCCAGTGAGGTAGCTCAGTGGCATAAGCACCTGCCTGGCAAGCGTGAGGTCCTGAGTTCGACTCCTGGTACCCACATAAAGGAAAAAAGAGCTGGTGATATCGCTCAGCGGCACAAGCGCTTGCTGGCAAGCATGAGGTCCTGAGGTCGACTCCTGGTACCCTCATTAAAAAAAAAAAAAATTGATTACAGTAAAAGACACGTTGCCATCAATCCCCCTCAAGATACTACCCTTGCTTCAAACACACTTATCCCATTGTTCTTGCCACCTTCTGAAGCAGTTCTAGAAGTCCTCTTTCATGAGTGTCTTTATGAGATATGATTAAAAATATGGTGAATCTTGTAGCTGATTGCCATCCAGTGGAAAGGCAGGCTCATAAAAACATTATAGTGTGTCCTCATCTATCTTATTCAATGGATCTGGCACCGTGTGACTTCTGGCTCTTCCCCAAAGTCAAAATGATGAAAGGTAAATGTTTTGAGCCATTTCAGAACATTGAAGTAGCTATGACAGTGCAACTAATGACACTCACAAAAGAGAATTTCCAAAACTCTTCAGAAGGTGGCAAGAATGATGGGATAAGCGTGTTCAAAATACAGGGGAATATTTTGAAGAGGATTAGTGGCAATGTGTCTTTTACTGTAACACATTTTTAAATTTAAATATTCACAGTGGTTTTTTGAGTATACCATGTAGCTTCATCATCAGAAGAGTGCTAGTTAGAGGAGGGCTGATAACCTCACATCTTACAGGACTCCCTTCTTTAATCCTCCCATTCTAGTGCTGAACCAAAGGACCCATGTTTCTAACTTGCCTCATTAGCACTGAAAACTATTCTATTAAAATAAAATTTCCTTCAAGTCCCTAATTGTTAAGAGAGAAAAAATGACAATTATTTTCAAAGCTTAAGGAAAAAAATTGGTGCTTTTCTTGGTCATACTAATTTTCTGTCCAGTGACATTGAACATTATTTGTTTTAGAAATTACCTACAGATATACAGATCTATAGTTTTTGCAAAGTACAAAGGAAAAAATAAGACGTTTTGAGTTTCCTTGAAAAGTTAAAGATTTTTTCCATTTATTTTCATTTCATGATATCCTTTAAGAAAAAGAAGTTTTGATTTGCTTTTTCTCTTTAAACACAATTCGCACTATCCAGTTCAGGGGCTGGAAAAGCCATCCTAAGACACTGATGAGACAGCAAGGAACCCAGACACAAGCAGAGTCTCTCTTCCTCCCAGTGTCAGCTGGGCCAATGTCAAGTTCACATGCTGGCATCTTCCAGCTGAGAGGGAGACGGCTCTTTAAAGGTTCCTCCATAAAAATAGTCCTTTCTTTTTAAAATTAGAAAGTGATTTATAGCAAGCTGAGAAGGATCAGTTTGTCCTCTAAAAATGACGAAGGTAGCACTTAGAGTAGTGCCTAGGAATATCCTAGAAGCCCTCCTCACTCTCCCTCACTCTTCCTGTCAAAGAGATGGTAAGGAAATTGAGATGCTCTAGGTATGCATGGATAGTTTTGGGTGACAAGTGTTCTGCTTTCCAGTATGCAGCAAGGGGAGTGGATTTGACTTGGAGAAAGTCACTAATGTTAACACAAATTACAACATAAATTCCTCCCTCTCTGTTCAAAATAGACCTTTTTTCGCTTACTCCTTGCATACGTTCAATAAAAATGCGTTGTACAGTTGACCCTTGAATACCATGGATTTGAACTGGGCAGGTCCACTTTGAGAAGGATTTTTTTTTGAGATTTATCACAATTTAGGAAAACTCTTAGATGAACCTCATAGCCTAGAAATAGAAAATTGAAAAAAAAGTTACATAGGTCATGAATGCACAAAATGTCTATGGATAATAGTGTTTTATCATTTACTGCCATAAACATACACAAATCTATTATAATTTTTAAATATCAAAATGTAGACCATGCGATACCATTCTCAGTTGAGAGAAATAGCAAATGTAAGGACTCAGTATTACACCGTCACTGCGTGAAGTTAACTAGCGGCACAGACTGTACCAGTGGAAGCGATTCAGAGCCATCTCGTGTTGCTGCTGCAGAGGATCAAAAGTTCTGGTCAGAAGTTCTCCACCCGGTGTGGTGTGCGTGCTTGTAATCTTAGCAGTCTGGGAAGCTGACAGGAGGAGCTCAAGTTTACACTGAGCCTGGTGATTTAGCGAGACCCTGTCTCACAAAATAAATACTGGGGGATGTGGCTCAGTGCAAAAGCCCTGGGTTCAATCCTCAATACTGAAAAGGAAAAATAAGTTTAGTTCTCCATGGAGTTTTGATGGCACAGAGGGTTGGTGCCTCTAACCTCCACATAGTTCAAGGCCCACCTCTACGTAACTGGGATTCAGTTGATATTTCCCCAGAATTATTTGCAGTTTTAAAGTTGTGACATCTCAGTTTGATACAGCCTTGAAAGTAAATAATTGTGCTAAAAGTATTTTGTAGTTTTGTGGTGGTGGACTTTAGTATCTGCACATAATGCATATTACAGGATTTAAGTGACATCTAGTATGTAATAAGGCATGTAATTGGAACAAAACCATAGAACTTACCTCGCCCACCTAACAGAAGGCTTAAGTGGTAGCTGTCTCTTTCACTGCTCTGTTTTACAGTGGTGAACGTCGGCACCAGAGGGATTGGACCAGGCCTCCAGAACCCTTTCCCACTGTGCCTTTTGATCCCAGGACAATATGGCAATGTTTGTTTACGTGTAAGGCAAGCAGAACAGGATAACTTTATTCAAGAAAATTTTACTGAATTTACATAGTGATAGACTATGGCAGGGGCCGTGGGAATGTATGAGGCAGGAATGGTAGAAATGTAGGAGGACCTCCTCCACGAAGCTGGGGAAAGGCGTCCACCAACACCCTCTGACCCATCCAGGGGAAGCTCTGCACTCCTCCCACTCCCTGCCTCCGCTGACCGGCATAGCCACCCAGAGGGAGTTCCCCGTGTTTCCCTGTGGTCACAGGTCTTCATTTTTGAAATAACATGCTTCCTAGTCAAACTCTTTTTTAACAGACTCTCAATTCTTATTATGAACTCTGATAACAGTACACAGAGATCAGTTGTTTTGAAAGTCTGGCATCAGAGTTAGAGGTTGTGGTGTGTTTTGTTTTGTGCACACTAGCATGAGTGTGTTTGTGGTGACTGTTTGGGATGTTGATATCTGAGATAACCGGCCCGACAGCAGGGAGGCCTGTGTGCGTTCTCCTGTGACAGCCTGCACCTTGCCTCATAGAAGTCGGGTAATCAGCTAGAGCAGACCCCGCAGTCCAGGCTGTGAAAATTACTGGGGACGTTTTCCTCGGGCACAGTTTCATACTAATTGCACACAACTCAAAATCCTGCTAAGGTGCTGTCTTCCCTCCCCTCTGTATTTTTTTGTTTGTTTGTTTCTTGGGCGCATGTCATTCTTTTCTCTCGTGCTCAGGAGAACTTCCGGTGGCAAATTCGTCAGTTGGATCAAACTGCTGTACTTGTAACTGCCAGTCAGCATTGCAGGCCATTCTCCAAGAGCTCAAGACCATGCGGAAACTAATGCAGATCCAAGCAGGTACAAAGACCAGGCCTCTAACGAGGGGCCTTTGATTGTTACCGCATATTTGGCGTCTTCAGTTGGGATCTTCATTGTGCTTTTGTTATAGAATCCTTCCCACCTTGCTGTCTTGCTGTGCCTTTTCGATAATCCATTCTCTCAGCTTTTTCTGTGACCCTGTGGGGTTTGTTTCCCTTAGCAAATCAAGAAAATTTGGATCGCTTCTAAAATTACTTGTATACTTACACACATGTAGTCAGTATACTCCACACCACGACCTCCTGGTACTTCCCAAATGTCAGTTAATTAAATCTTGGTGCATACTCCGTAGAAGAGCCCTTGAGAAAGCCTGGGCCCCACTGCGGAAGATATTCATGGATGTGAGCCCCAAGAAGTGTTGAGTCTCAGGTTCCACTTCTGGCTTTTCCTTCTCACCCACAGCCATAGAAGCTCAGAGACACCTCATGTCTGTCCCTTGCTTTTGCATGACTGCAGGCTTTTTTCCCCACTGTAGTTGGGCGAGGTGAAGAACAGAAGAGTAAAGGATTCAAATTGGGGGTGGGACACCCCATTTCTCCTGAGCTTCCTTGTTTTGCCTGTAAATGGAGCTTTAATATCTAACTCACAGGATTGTTTTCAAATCAAAATGAGATAGCAAACATAAATAACTTTGGAACGTGTGATGCCAGCAGAAGCTGTCTCATTAGTGTTGTTGTCTGGAGGTCAAGGTCTTCATTGAGCAGCTCATTTTCTTATCTACACAGCGAGGGGGAAAAACAGATTTTTTTGCCACAGGTACAAGAAATAACAAATCATCTTATTAAGCTTCCCTCTCGTCAGGGGAAACTGCTGCGTGGTGTTAGTTAGGTAAAGCGAGAGAATAGATAGCATAGGCCCACCATGCCTGGCCTGCCTACCCTTTCATCATCTGGCATTCGGGAAGGTCATCACTCAGAAGCTGGCTCTTGGTGCCATTGAGAGAGTTCTGGTGAAATCCTAATGCTCAGTGATGTGATTTTGATATGAAAAGCTTAATACTTAGCTATATCAGTCACTCAAGATCACGTTAAAGTAAGGTGAGCTAATGGCTTGCTGAAAAGCAGCATGTTTTTAAGTATTAAGTTTGGCCTTATCCCAAGGCAAAAACCAACATTTTGCTCAGGTCAGTAAGCATTTGATTCACCTTGTTTCACCACAATAGTCCGTGCTCTTGTTAGCCTGGCAAAGGTTAGCATCTCTTAAAGAAGGGCCTCAGAGAGAAAGGTTACTTTATTATGTTCAAATTCTTTTCTCAGAGGGAGAATTTGTTGTACTTAAGAAAATATGCATGTGAAACTATAATGATTGATTTTGTTACTTAAGCTCCTTACTACGGAAATGGCAAACTACAAATTGCAACCATTTAAATCCTTGACTGAAGCCTTCTTAGAATCTATTAAGTAAATGCCACTTTGTCACCATGTATTCCTTTCTGAACCTTTGCAGATTAGGAAAGTAAACTATTCCAAAGCGATGGATAGCATAAAGGATAAACTGAATAAATTACTCCTTTAATTTTCTTAAACTGAGAAAAACTTGTGTGGGGTAGATTTATTTAAGTTTCATTACTAGTAAGACTTAGATTTAAATTATATTTTGCAAGTTTCACCTTTATTTTAGGGGCAAGACAAGAAGTAAGGTCAAGTAGTAAGGCCTGTATTCCAGAAACTTGTGCTCTGTGTAGATTTTCAGAGGGAGAAGCAATAGTCAGACAGTCCCTGTGTTCTTTAAGTCAAAAACATTCTTACTTTCACCTGGATAATGAGAAGTTAGAGAGGGCTGCCACTAGCTGGTCTGGGCCGTTGCCTCCCTGGCCTGTTCGAGCACGGAGACAGGACAGTCCTGACCCGGAGTGAACATGGGTAGAACAGAGAGCAGTCTCAGCCTGGCTGCACGCAGTTGCTGGAGGAGCTTTAGCAGAGCGCTGCTGCCAGGCCTGCCCTGGATGTTCCCTCCACTTGCTGAGGGTCAGGGTTGAGGCTCTGGAGTTGGCTGTTTAAAAAAAAAAAAAGACTAGTGATGCTCACGTGCTACTAAAGTTGAGCACCAGTGAGGGTAACTACTGCATGAATCATTGTTTAAACAACTTTGCTTTTTTAGGTAGTTTGTGTCCAGTACTTTTAAATTTCCTTCCCGCCTGGGGATGAAACTACCAGGATCAAAGTGTAAATATTCTTTATTTTCGGACTGAAATAAGTAAAAGGAAGTGATTTGTGTGCACGTGACTTTGAAGCCCATTTGTTTTTCTTGGCTCGTAGTTATAGGTTTCTTTCTGTCGAAAGCAGGCATATCCTGTGGTCATACGTATTTAGGAAACCATGTTAATATGTGGGGATTCAGTGCAAATTCAAGCCGTACTTTCCTGCTTCACGTTCCACTGGAATTTTTTCAAATGATTAGCAAACATTGCTTCTCAGAGTGCACCTGTGAAAACTGCACTTACCATCTTGGATTCCTTAAGTATGTGTTTACTATGCATACTTAGTCCTCATACCATTCTTTTCATCTGTGGAACTCAGACTGCTTCTAGATTTTGCTAATCTGCTTGACTTTTCAGCTGTGTAAAACAAGTCTAGAGAAGCAGCCTGGTCTATTGCCCTCTGGCTTCATGCCCTGGAGAGGGTGGGTATGCACAGAATATCTGATGAGGAAGGAGCTACTGGGCCTGATTAAGTGATTAACGGGCATTCTCCACATGCTTACTGGTCCCTATTACAGAATCCTTCCAAACCGTGTCTATCAGTCTTGCTGATGTGATCATCATTGTTTCATCTTTGTCCGATTTGGTACCTGTAGATTGTTAGCAACTGATCGGCTGACTCCAAATGACAGTTGGAATATTCCTGAAATGGGCTTACCAGAAAGTGTGGACAGCTGTGCCTAAATTTAAGTTCTGGATCTCTCATTTATTTACAAATGCCACATGATTGGTGAAGTCGTGATGGAATGTCTTCTCATTGCTTTTAATCTTTTTCTTCCATTGAAACCAGCAGTAGCATTACACCAAGTAATGCACTGGGGCAGGAGCAGGTTTCCCCTGGGTGTGTCTCTGCTGTTAGGGCGTTAAAGTGCCCCAGCCTGCATCTGGTGCAGAGTAAGGTTTGTTTTGATGTGCTTTATCCTTGAGGGAGATTCACTTCAGTGTCACTTTGCAAATGACAGAGCTGGACCCAGGGTAACTTTTCCTCAGTTAGACACAAGTGCCTGTACCATATTTGTGTTTATTGTTCACAGTTGGAACTCAAAACAGACAACAACCCCCAATTTCCCTTATATGCTCCCAGCGAACCGCTGTCTCTCGCAAGAGAAATAAAAAGAAAAAAGTGCCCCCCAAGCCCGCAGAACCTACTACTGTGAAGCAGAAGGCCAGTGTGGTGGAAGTGGAAAAGAAGCCAGCAGCAGGGGCCTCGGAGCAGTCTGCAGTCCAAGCCACGGAGCATGCCTCCTCCGGGCAGAGCCACGTCCTAGGGTTCGGCATCGTTCTTGAATCGCCTTCCTCAGATGTAAGTTGATATCTTCTGGCTGCTGACTCTACTTGGTATAACTTTTAGGAGTTTATAGTTTTAGTACAATTTTCCCTTCACTAGTTCTGCCCAAAGCAACTAGAAGAATTTGGAAAATACCTGTGGGAAAGAGGAAAAGAAGACTAGTAATAATTTCTTCGCCTCTAATTTTCTTTCCCAAAACCTGTGTGCCTTATATTTGTTTAAACATGTTTCCATTCTTTATCTCTGAAAGAAGAAGGGCAATGGCATAAATAATCTGCTCACTGATTTCTTTAACATTTTTAATTTCGAAGTGGCAGTTTTCAATTTCCTTGGCGTAGAAAACTAAAAGAACATAATTAAATCCTTTGTAGATGGGCATAAATGAACAGAAGCATACAGATAAGGTCATACCTTTCTGGAAACACAAACTAATAATAAAAAGAGAGCAGTGGTGCTAATTCTATTTTATAGATGCAAGCACTGCTAATTAGGTGGCAGTGCCATGCCATTTACTCGGTGTAATGATAGGTTAACGCTCTGCAAAGGTTTGCTATTTTAATATCATAGCTGGAATGCTGTTGCAGGCCCAGATGCTGGATTACTTCTGAGATATCTGTCTGACTTGCTGTTTTATATTCATAGGACCATAAACGAATTTCTTTCATAATGTGCTCTACTTGCAGTTGCATAGTCTATTACAATATCTTTACCTGAATAGTTTTGAACCTCAAGTTGTTGGCAGAGTTCTTAAAATAAGCAAGAGAGAGCGATGCATTATTGTCAGATCTCATAGGGTCTCAGAAGACCCTGCTGAGAGCTCCCATAGGCATGTAGGGCTGGGATCTGGCCCTGCCTTTTAAATTTTAAGTAAAAAACAAGTTGCCATTTAAAAACAAAATATCTCCTCTACATTGTAGGAAGACAGTTTGATAGTATATATCCACATTGGGTCTGTAATGAAGGAAAGGAATAAAAATAATCATCTGTGATGTATTTAGACTAGAAAATAATTTAAACTTTTATCCACCCCTTTGTCATAAAGGGGTATTTTTTAAATCTGTAAGCACATGATGCAATCATTAAAAAATTCTCCTCAACTAAAATTTTATTTAAAAAAATCACTAATGATCATAATGTTTTACCCTGACCTAGTCTGCACATTTGATTATATCGTATGGTTATTGAAACTAAGGCCCTGGTTCAAACCCCAGGAAGGTCATGTATTCGGAAACAGATTATTCTGTGAAGTATATTTACTTCTAAGCACTTTTTATCATACTTTATATTTTCCTTACATTTTCTAACCATTCTTTTCTGGTAGGCATTGATATATAAGGAGCAATAAATTAAGTTGTATGATTCATCTCCTAAATGGGTTGGTATAATGCTGGTAACTGAACTTTCTCATTTTTTAATTTTTAAGCCCTCGTTGCACTTTAGAGATAAGTTGAAGAAGATCGATTAAAGGCCTTAGGTGTGTTCATGAAATAGAATAGTATTTTAATTATCCTTACAGTATCAATTTTATAATTTTATTTATATATTAGATAAAATAACTCACCTTTTGTCTATGATTATTTTTGCTAACAGCAATTTAGTTTGATTAAGTGCATTCAGAATTGTCCATGAAAAAGGAGGTGCTGATTGCCTTTGAAGAATAACATGCTTCTAAAGAGAAGCAGACGTCCATCTAGAGATTATGTTTACATTAGCCAGCCCATTCACCACTTGATTTATCTCCAGCTTAAACCGGAACTGAACCGGGAGAACACACCAGCGAGTCCCAGCTTTGGGTGCGGAAGTGCCGTCTGTGGCCATGCTCTTGGGCAGGCATGAGGCTGGCCTGTGAAGGGCCCTTCACTGCAAAGGCACCCAAACTTAGGTGCCTTTCTGTTCTTCCGTTATTTCTAAGCCACAAGTCCAGAGGAAATAATGCCTCTAATCATACGGGAGTTATCCTGTAAAACAGGTTGGAGAAAATACGATGGGAATTGTGTATGGGCTCTGAGAAGCCCGCAGTGTTGGAAGGGTCCTGTCCAAAGTCATAGGGTTGGGCGAGCGGTCCAGTGTAATCACTGCTGTGTGGTCAGCCAGGCCGACGTTGGGAGGTCCAGCCAGGAGCAGAGAGGCTAAGAGAAGTGAAAATGAGAGCCATGTGAGAAGGACCTGGAGACTGAGTAGAAAGTAAACCCCAGGTTTCTGTCGTGGAAAACTAGGTTGGTACTGGCTGCTACTAGTACCACTGAGCTAGGGAGAGCATGAGCGGAAGCTGGTTCTCTTCTGGGGGGAAGGAGAAGAACGTCATATTCTCAGCATGTTCCTTAGATCCCTAAAGCACGTGAGCAAGATTAGTGCCAGCAGCAGTGAAACACTGACATCAAACCTGTGCTTTATTGCTTTTTTACATATAAAAATTTACTGTAATTTTTTTTAAATTCACAATATATAGAGTTACTTTTTTCGTTGTGACTTGTGTCATAAATGCAACTATGTGCAGTACAGTATATGCATGGAACAGATGTGAACATGAGGGCCCACAGAGGTCTGTGGATCATCGCAGGTCACCCACCTTGGTGACTGATAACAGTCTTCCCTGCTCAAAGGCAGAAAAACATCAAGCTGGAATCAAAGCCAGCTCAAGGGTCCACCCCTCAGCATGGCGAGTGTTGAGTGAACCACAGCACACAGGAGACCATTGCAGTGCCGGGCACATCAGAGGCGCTTAGCAAATGTTATTTAGTCTGCAAATGACAAATGATCTAATTTGCCTTAAGCATGAGATACAGAATAAACTAATGAAACATTGGGTCTACACTTAGCTAACCGAAAGCCCTTTCTCAATTTTAACTGCCACTTATTATTCTTTCCTTATTGCTCCTCTCTGTGCCCACCCACCCCTGCAGGGCTTCATCTGGTCGGAACAGTCCTCCTTTGTAGGACTTTTTTAGTGTTCTGTAATTTTTTACATGACTTCGTACTCTTCCTCCCCAGCCTTTCAAGAGCAAGGACTGTATACTAATAGTCATAATACTCGTGCTAAATAAATGATTTCGTTCAGGCCCTACTCTTTGAGGTGCTCCTGTTGCTCTGCTTGTACAGGAGCCTGCATGAGTTCTCATGGCCAGAAAATGTGGAGCTGGCTCCCCACACCAGGCCCTACCCTCGCGCACTGTGTGAAGGACTTGGGACGCCCGTTCAGGTGCAGCTCTTGTCCACCACACTCAGTAGCTGCCTATGGGGCGACATTACACAGAGAGAGCCACAGGTCAGACTGTGGCTGTTATTCGGTTGACTAGCAGGTTTCTGGGGGAAAAGTGAACGGTAAAGGCGCAGGCCGCGAGATCGGGCTGCTGGGCGAGGGTCTCGGCTGTGTGAGCCTGGGGAAACAGCCCTGCCTGCTCCTCACGAGCTCTCCCTGCAGAGTGGGGCACAGTCGCACTGGCCTCCTGCGGTTGGCTCACAGGGAGAGTTAAATGCAGCCAGCTCTGAAAAGCGCTTAGAACGGTGCCTGGCACATCTTAAGCACTCAATAAATATTGGGTCTTTTTTTAACCTTGCAGTCCTGCCGAAGCACCTTTATAGGAACAAATGTAAATATTTTTAAGGACATAGATCTGTATGTATGACTGAACAGATGCATGTGAACAAAAGTGTTTTTTTTAAAGGAAGCCAGAAATGTTCCTCTTTTGGAGACTTTGACCCTTTTTAAATTAGCACTTTAAATAAAATTCATACCTAATTTACACAGAAGCAAAAGTAGAAACCCAAAATCAGATTACAGATTTAAATACAACATGTAACTCTTTCTCATGAATTCACAACCCAGTTCTCTGCTAGTACCGAAACAGGACAGTTGTTCATTTCTTAGAGTCACTGTTTTTTCAATACTGGATATATTGATTTATGATTTTCAGGGCAGATATATATTACCTAAGCTAGTTTAATTGATGCTTTTTGTTTGGCTTTGGTGAAATACTCAGACCAGTTTACAAAATATTTTCATACATTTTTTTTGTGTGTGATACTGGGGATTGAACCCAAGAAGTGCTGAGCTATATCCCCAAGCCCTTTATTTATTTTTTATTTTGAGACAGGGTCTCACTAAGTCACTGAGTTGTCCAGGACTGGGCTGAAACTTTTGACCCTCCCGCCTCAGCCTCCTGAGTAGAATAGTAGAAAATGTCTTTCTGTTTATTGTAGTTGCTATGAATATTCTCCAGTAATCCTGAATTACACAACTGTAAAAGTTAGCAGAAGATAAATTTATGGATATCCATCAGTGTCATCTATGAATATTCATCAGTTTAAGATAATTTTGTTAGTTTATTTTATATCATTCTTCTTAAAATAATTTAAAATACATTGATGCTTTCAACAAAAATAGCATCTGAATTCAGAATCTGTTTTCTTAATACCTTCTTAGCTGAACAGATAAATGCTGTGCTAAGTAAGATCTAGTAAGGTTAATCAAGCAAGCAGTTTTCCATTTATTCATGGGTACATTTAAGCTGAGGCAGTACGTGTGTTCAGAGAGTAAGTTGCTAATGCAGGCTGCTGGAGTCCAGTCTGCTTCATTGCATGCTAGTTGAATGATCTTAAACTAGTTGGAGTGACTTCACTTCTCTGAGCCTTGTGTTTTGCATCTGCAAATAGGGGATAATAATGGTAGCTGCTCCACAGGGTAAGAATTAAATTAGAAAATGTATTGTGTGTTCATCGAGGCCCTGAAATAGAGTAAGTAGCAAATAAACGTTAATTATATCACTCTTTTCCAGAGTGCACTAACATGAATGAAATAGTCTCTGCCTTTCAAGGAGCACACAGAGGGAAATTCACAAACAGGAATCATAGCCTCACAGGAGGAAGCTCTAGTGGGGCAGCCACTAGAGCTGGGACAGGAGGAGCAGGACCTCCCTGCCCACAGGGTCGAGGACAGACTCTTGGGCGGATTCTTCTAGGAGGAGCAATTTTAGTGGTGTTAGGAGGGAAGCTGGATTGCAGTGTTGAAATATTATGTATTACCCATTTGGCTCAAATATCTTCAACATAAATCAAGCCGTTGTCTTCAGAGTCATTAATTTATTACCTGAGAAGGCAAAGGCTACATACATCTCTGAAAGACTTCGGAACCTCTCATTATGCAGGTGCGTGAAGAAACTTTCAAATTATACTATCTTTTCTAAAATTAAACTCTTAGTTTATCAGTAAGAAGTCTGTAAAGAATTGGTTTTACAATGATTTCAAGTTTCACACCATCCAACATTAAATACATGCTAGCATATCGATGACCCTTCTTTGTAGAACTTTTGACTGAGCATTTCCTCCTGACTGCAGAACTTGCGGTGCAGTGTTGGTCTTGAGGGAGGCCATGCTGCCGCTGCTGCCCGTTGGCACTGGGATGCCCCAGGCACACCTGCTGGAGCTGTGTAACAGTAACAGCCATACTGGCTGGGCCAGCTGAGCAGGCCGCCTTGCAGCCTCAGGCGTTCCTTGGCTGTGTTTTTGACCTAGCATTTAATAAATGGTAACAAGTCAGTCTACCCGGAGCAGACCTGATTTATAAGAAATAATTTTAATTTTTATCAAACAGAAGCAGATGACACTTATGTGCAAAATGAAATCAATTATGGTTTTTTTACATCTAATATACTTTTAAAGAAATAGTGAGCCTCAAGAATTACTGTGTATGATATGCATTCATATCCTTTAAATATTCTTACCTATCCTGATTCACATTTTCAGTCAAAAATCAGTTCACCTTATTCACAATCCAGCTCTTCCCTAGTTTTCTTTCAGGTTTGAGTCTTGAGCTGTCTGAGACTTTACTAGGCAGCCTGGCCTTTTTAACCCTAACCACCACATAATCTCATACAGATAGCTCTGTGGAGGTGCCTCTAAGTGTGGGTGTTACACAGCACAGAATTGAAAACTATGTGCATAATTTACTAATTCACAATTGAAAATCTGGGGCTAATGCTCAAATGAGTATTTCTGCACTTCTTTTTACTCTTTCACCCAATAACCACCTGTACCTTTTACGTATTTCATTATAATTTGGTACTGGTGATACCTTGTATAAAATAACCTATGCTGATCATGTTCCCTGTGTGATTAATTTGTGTGATCTTCAAGTTATCTTACCATTTTTGTTTGTTTAGATTATACAGGGGAGTCCATGATACGCTCACAGGGATTTAGGTGGGGGAGTCCTTTTATATACCTCATTGGAGGATCCTTCACCCAAAGTAGGTTTTAACCCTAACTGAGTCTAGATAAAGGGAGACCACAACTGAAATGCAAAGAAACGAAGTAATAATGTGGGCAGGCCTGGCTCAAGGGACATTTTCTAGAGCCATAAGGCTGTACACAGCCTTTGCCTGCTGAACTCACCTGTGTAAGATGGAGTAGGACCAGATAAGGGGAAGTCAGAACTTGATACATGGCTGTGGTACAGTGGCCAAGGAACCCAAAATAGCCAAGACATACACGAAAAACTATATGCATGGTGGGAATTCAGACTCAACCCTTAAAATGACGACTGTAGGAGTTGTAAATTTTGCCCTGTAATTTGGATGTCATCGTTAAAAGATTGTATTGCTTCAGTCATCAATAAACTCTGCAAATTAGTGTATCAGCTGTCAGTCTTGGCTTGAGTAGCAACTAGTGAATCCATCAAGGAAGGTCTAGTTTTTGAATGGTGTTGGTTTGAGTAGTGTTTGTTCTGTCATAACTATTACTAGTTGGCAGAGAGATCTCATTTACAGCCAGCAAACGGAGATATATACAATTAAAGAGATTTAACTTGTTTGTAAATGTATGTACAAAGTTGTGGATGATTATATGGGAGTAATGGGCTATGATTATTTATATAACATGGAAGAAATAAAATGGAATAGTGGAATTAGAGAGTAATTAACATCATCTCTCTTCCTGTTTCAGGAAATAAAGCTACCCCCCATTTCTTAAGGAATTGCTGCTTTCCGGCATGTGGCAGACAGCCTTGGCACTCGGGGCCCGTCTGCCAAGAGGTCTGAACAGGAGGCAGCCAGGCAGGGTGGGAGGGACAGGGCTTGGCTCCCTTTGCCTGGCTGCGGCTGGTGGCCACAGCTCACCAAGCTGCTTACTCCTTTGTAAGGTGCCTGGGAGCCATTGAGCTCACGTCCCTTGGTCTGGAAAGAACGATTGAAAATAACAATCTGTCTGGCCATGGAAAGTGGAACAGAAAATGGCAATGGCTTCTGCCCTGGGTGGCTCATCAGAGCCACAATGCTGTTACTATGCCGTAGGAAGTCCTAGCTCCACAGAAACCTCCAGATGGATAGTTTTGGAAATCACAGCAGGTGCCACAGCACCCACTCCACCCTGTCTCCTTAGTCGTACCTCCAAGGCCCTGTCAAAATGCTGTCGCATTGTCCTCTGAGCCCCTAGAGCCCCCTTCCTCTACACCCCAGCAGCCCTGTCCTGTGTAGTGCCAGCAGCAGCAGCGCGTGCTCTGAACCTGTCCCGTGACACATGTCACTCTACTTCCTGTGATAGGTGTCGAGGTGTGTGAGTCTCAGCTGCGGAGCCAGCCTTGAATCCCCACGGGAGGTGCTCAGCGTGCACCGTGAATCCACAGTCCCCTCCTGCAGCAGCACCTGAGGTATTCTAAGGAGGCATTGCAGCACCCAGCCAGGGTGCCGCAGACTCGCAAGACCCCTGCTTTATATGGGGACTGGAGAGCTCTGGGTCTACATGGGTCGTCTTGAATTCTGACACAGCGTTTTGCTCATTCTGACAAATCTACTGGACGCGGGGTGCTTGGCATGCTGAGTACAGAAGAGTGCACATCCTGGGGCGAAGCGCCAGCTCCCTACTGAATAAATGCAGAGTGAAAAGCCCCATGAGCCTCCTTCTTACACACACTCTGAGTTCCTGAAGAAAGGAGCGGTTAGTTCTGCCTGGTGGCTCATTCAGGTCAGCGTTTCTCAGGTCAGGGTCCAGGTCCCCCAGGATGGATCGAAGGGAAGGTTCTGGGAGCCTCAAAAGTCAGGTGACTGGGCCGGTGAGATGGCTCAGCAGCGTAAGCGCCTGCCTTGCAAGCGCGAGGGCCCGAGTTCGACTCCCAGAACCCACATACGAAAAAGGGGCCGGTGATATCGCTCAGTGGCACGGGTGCCTGTTGGCGCACGAGGTCCTGAGGTCGTCCCCCTGGTACCCACAAAAAAAAAAAAAAAAAAGTCAGGTGACTGAGCTTTCGGTACCTGGTTAGTGGCATCAGAGTCAAACTGGATCATGGGAGTGAGATAAGTTAGAGTCCTTTCCTCTTTGCACTTCAAGAGCTTCTGTACCATCTTAGTCCTTCAAATAGCTGTGAGATACACTTAGATTTTTTTAATGCCTTTCATATGATAGAACACTTAGCAAAAATCTGAGATCAGTTCATTTAGAATAAAAGTTAATAGAACATACACAATTAAAATGTTTATAAGTGAAACTTCATCTTTAGATTATGATCATAAGATTCCGTCCTAATATTTCCACATTGAATCATTCAACAAATATTTCTTGAATGCCTGGTATGTGCCGGCCTCGTTCTGAGAATTAGGTATTCAGCTCCTGGCTCTTGTCAGCTCTTCTACAGACCTTTGACCAGCAAGCAAGATGCAGAAGCTGAGGGGGATCTGACAGCACTGTTTTTTCAGTGATATTTACCAAGCATTTAGAAACTAAATACTGAATGGCAGAGTGAAGCCAAGGAATGAGATGACTTCAGGATAATCCAGTCAAAACTGCATTTTGGGGCTGGTGAGATGGCTCAGCGGTGTAAGAGCCTGCCTGGCAAGTGCAAGGGCCCAAGCTCGACTCCCGGAACCCACATACGAAAAAAGGGCCGGTGATATCGCTCAGCAGCATGGGCGCCTGCTGGCGTGCGAGGTCCTGAGGTCAACCCCCAGTACCCACAAAAAACAACAACAACAAAAAAAACCCCCCGCGTTTTGAAGGGGCAGGGCCCAAACACCTTCCCAAGTCATCCAAATAGTCTAGGGCAATAGAGGTGAACCTATGGCACATACGTGAGGTGGGCTGTTTGTATCACTGAAAGCTCTAAAAGGTTCCCATCACTGGTCTATGTTATGCTCTGAGCTCTCTTCACTTAGGTTGTCATGTGCTGGGCATTTTAAAACAAAAATGATAATTCTTATTTTCCTGAAGAGAAATTAATCCCAATCCTAACATTTCTAATGTGATTTAGAAAAATCTAAAGTTATGCCATGTTTGTAAAATAAGAAATATGCCATCTAAGAATGAGCTTTGATAGTATATACAGCTTATGAAAGTGAAGTATTCTGACTTTTTTCCTAACAAAAGTTACCAATTATATTTCTTCATAGTAAGCTATTAAAGTTATCATATTATAAGGGCAGGTATGGTGGCTCACACCTGTGTAATCCCAGCACTCAGGAGGCTGAGGCAGGAGGATCGCTGCGAGTTCAAGGCCAGCCTGGGCTACCAAGTAAGTTCAAGACCAGCCTGAACTGCATAGTGAAACCCTGTCTCAAAAAGACAAAAAAAAAAAAAAAAAAAAAAAAAAAGTTACTAGTTATAACCAATATTACATGACTTAGTATTTTAGTTAGATTAGAACTAATAAAAATTTACTTATTTTGTAAGAATTTATTCAGTGCTACTGTATGCCATACCCTACAGATACCAGATGTGCCCTTCACAGTGTAATAAACACAGTCATGTGCTTATGTCAGATGAACAACAGTAGAATGTATGGCTGCCGCCATGGCAGGAAGGAGTTAGGAAAGGCTTTGTACAGGAAATGGTGTGAGCTGGTTGCAAGAAGAAAAGGCAGTTGTAAACATCCATGGTATGCTGGTAGAAAATGCGTTATGCGTCTGGACTTACGATGGTGTCCAAGTAAGAAGGTACCTATAGGTCTCCCAACCCCATATCCCTGTCAGGGATTTCCTGATGACATGTGGCCAGTGCACT
Source organism: Erethizon dorsatum (assembly GCA_028451465.1). NCBI lineage: Eukaryota > Metazoa > Chordata > Mammalia > Rodentia > Erethizontidae > Erethizon > Erethizon dorsatum. The sequence goes on from CM051834.1 coordinate 71,232,307, forward strand.
GGTTTTCCAGGGTGCTCAGGGACATAGATTCAGCGTTTCTTCCCAAAAGTAGAGCCAGGTAGTGGATCGAAGCTCCCTGGGAGCTGTCATCATTTTTATGTATTTTCTGTAACAGTTTACTTAAGTTTTCATTGCGGAGGAAATGGTTCCATAGATAATGACTGCTGGCATGGTAGAAACCGCAGAAGACCTGTGGGCTAGTCCCATAGTTGGGACTTAAGAGAGTTAAATTTTTTAGTGTGTGAGAAAGTAATGTGTAAGCAGTAATGCACTAGACCATAATCTGGATTATTTGCAAGTCATTTTTGTTATGATCTCTTTGGGCCTTAGCTCCTTCCTTTAAAAAGAGGATGTTTCATATAGAAGGCTGAATCCCCTGAGCGCTAGTATTTTATGACTACCTGACCTTTTTAACTGTTCGTAAGAACAGGAATGCTTTTACAGAGTACTCGTCTCCGTTGCTTTTGATAAGACTTAATGTTGGAATTAAAACATTTTGTTTCATGAATTAAAACAGTCACTGGTTTTATAAATTGCAAATCCTGGCACACAAAACTGAGACTGTATTATATCTGTATAATATGGATGTTTTGGTAGCAGTTGTTTTTGCTGTACTGATTCCCAAAGTCAGATGCTTCAGATCTTGCTTTTAATAAAATATTTCTGTTCTTTTGGTAGCCAGAAGTGCAACTTGCTGAAGGCTTTGACGTGTTTATGCCTAAATCTCAGCTGGACTCTATACTGTCAAACTACACCCGCTCAGGAAGCCTTCTGTTTAGAAAGCTGGTGTGTGCATTTTTTGATGACAAGACTTTGGCTAATTCCTTACCCAATGGAAAGAGGAAAAGAGGACTGAATGACAACCGGAAAGGACTAGACCAAAATATTGTGGGTGCAATAAAAGGTTGGTCTGCATCATTTCATTTTATGGGTTCTTTGTTGAATTTTGCCTTCAAGTCCATAATGATGCAGGTGAAATTATAATTAATTAGAGGTTAATCTAATTTGCCATTGGCAACTTATCCCTTGGCTTGGTTCTTGGGGTGATCTCTGTAACTAACTCCCCACCCCAGGCCCCTCCACTAGAATTTGGTATTTCAAGGTGACGTGCTGTTTATTTATTGAAATTTAGGGGCCAATTTGAACTGCTACAGAACCAAAAGGAAGGTTTTTTCTTATTTGACTTTTTAAATGAAAGTATTTTTCTTTGTAATAATTTCTAAGAATTTCATCAAAATAAGATTTAACTTAAAGTTTTAGGGCCAGATGTGGTGGTACATGGCTGTAATCTCAGCACCCTAGGAGGCTGAGGCAGGAGGATCACAAATTTGAGCCTAGCTTGGGCAACTTCCAGGCTAGATTCTGTCTCAAAATTAACAAAAAAATAAAAAGCAGGGATGTAGTTCAGTGCAATCTCCCGTACCACCAAAACCAAACCAAAACAAAACAGAAACATTAAATTCTTGGATATAAACAAGAATAAAGTTATGATTTTTTTTTTCAAACAAAGTAGAACAATTCTGTCCGAAGTTCAGAAGCTGCCACACCAGGCCATTGCATCTGAAGACATTTTCAGTATGTGTGAATCCACTGGGAGGCCATGCGCAGTGCAGCCCCACACGCTCCTGGCCACGTCTGCTCCGTCTGGTTTGGGGACATGCAGTCCTGGCAGCATGTGGAGGGACCACCTGTTACCTGTTTCAAGCATGTGTCAGTGCGTGTGGTATTAGGATGACCATGCTGGCGCAGGTACATTTCTCTCCGGTTCTTCATCCCTGGTTCGTCATCTTACATTGTTGTTAGTTATTCAAACTGTGATGAATGAACTTTAGAAGATAGAAGTATTTAAGTGTTATTATAAAAAAGAATGTTGAAAAGTCTTAACTTTAAACACCACTATCATGAAAATGAAATTTTGAATCTGGCCTTAATTAAAACTAGAATAACTGATAAGGTTGTTCTTGGTTTCAGTTGCTCATTGTGAGCTAGGGGGTGGGACTGGCTCCAGAACCTTCCCTGCCCTCTTTGTTCCCCATTGTCTTTTTTTTTTTTTTGTGGGTACCGGGGGGTCGACCTCAGGACCTCGCGCGCCAACAGGCGCCCGTGCCGCTGAGCGATATCACCGGCCCCTTTTTCGTATGTGGGTTCCGGGAGTCGAACTCGGGCCTTCGCGCTTGGAAGGCAGGCGCTTACACCGCTGAGCCATCTCACCGGCCCTGTTCCCCATTGTCTTGCAAACTGAGTAAATGAATTTAATTGTGCCTAAAGGATACCTGGAAACTCACAATTAATTTCACAAAATAATTCGGGTTTTAAATGGAGTTAGCAAGTATCAGGCACCCTTTGTTCATAGCCAGAGGATGCAAGCCTTCATTAACAGGAAATTTCTTGTCCCCATCAGAATTTTTTCACTTAGACAGCTGAGTTGTATTAAGTAAGAAAAGCTACAGAGATACCACAGTCTTCACCATTTATAAAAAGAAAGATTCAGCCTGGAATGATGCTGAAAATAAGATTACAGAATTTGAGAAACGGTCAGTGATGCAACCAGGCCCTGCTGCAGTCGAGTCCATTTCCAGGCTAGGCCTTCTCAAAGCAGGAAGGTCAAGGCTGCAGAGGCATACCTGGAACACAGACAGAAGTTGTTTTAGTTTTCTCTTTGTTTTTCCAGGACAACATATTAATAAGATGAAAGCGTTCGGAGATTAGGACTATAAACGACCAAGTTACATTTTAATGATGAAGAGTTACCTTAGTAATAGATGGTAATGAAATAGATCATTACACGTGGACTGATAGAGGTTATTCTATCATTTTCCATCTAGATTGGGCATCATACAAGAATTTGGAAAAGCGTATTACATAGCTGGCATGGTGGCATGCACCTGTAATCCCGGCACCCTGGGAGGCTGATTCAGGAGCACTGCAAACTCAAGCCCAGTCTGGGCAACTTAGTGACTTAGTGAGGCCCTTTCTCAAAATTAAAACAATAGTAATAAAAATTTAAACATTTTTTTAAAGACTGGGGATGCAGCTCAGTGCTAAGACCCTGGTTTCAACCCCCAGTACCACAAAAAGAAAAAAGCAAATTAGAAATAGAAGATGCACTTTAATTATTTTCACAGCCCCACTCTTTAGCTAGAAATAAAAATGGCAATGAGGCCTTGACTATAAATATATAATAAAGCAGATTATTCAAATCAAAGATCTCAAATTTTCCATATACTTCCTTTATTGTTGAATTAAATCTGTTGTTAAAATTCTATTAGGAAAGCACAATAACTTGAAAACAGGCTGAAATGCCCCTGTGAGCCACCAGTACCCTAAAATATTTTCTAATCATTTGTTCCCTTGCCGTGTTTATTCATAGACATATTATTTTGATTTTTCTTTCTCTCCCTGATTACAGACAGTATATGCTTGTAAAAACCTAATTCATGAACAGTGTATAGAAAACTAAAAGGCCTAGCAGTCTCGTACTTTAGAGCTCACTGTGACCGTTCCTAGGGTCTTTATTCAGAGTACGAATGTGGAATCAGGTTTCTCTCTTTTCTTTTGAGACATTCTGTTCATACTGACCACCAGCATTCACACCAACTTACTCAGATAATTTCTTAAGATAAGTTCCTTAAAAACAAGCTTTGTCTTAAATATTTTATGTTACCTGTTGCGCTTGAAGGAATTCAGAAATACCACCTCAAAATATACCGAGTTGGGGAGCAGCAGACGCAGGGTGGGGTGTTCTCTGAACTCCCCTCGTCTGCTTTCATCTCCTCCCGGGGGATTTCATGAACCTGTGCCTCCTCCTGGGTCACAGGAGAGGGCTGGCGGAGGTGACTCCACGCCCAGAGATGCCATCACAGGCTGGCACGTGTTCTTTGGGCCCGTTTTTCACTCCAGAATCATTTCTTCAGCCCTGTGAAGAAAGTGTGTAAGTTTTACATCTCACTGAATTCAGGGCTACTTCCTGTCCTTTTTGTCCACACAGCTAACTTGTATATTTTCATCCCGTTATTCTGCCCATTGACAGTTTATGTCAGTAACTGAAATAAACATTATTTCAGACGGACTCAGTCACTGAACCCCCACAGGGTAGAGAAAGTTTTCCCTCCCCTCCGCTTTTCGCCAAGAGCTGTACAGAGCAGGGTTCTGTCCGTGCATGACAGGCGAGTTAGGAGGCAGAGGCGTTTACTTCTCGTCTGACTTCGGCTTTGCTTCAGTGACATAACGGGTCTGGTGCTAAACATCCAGCCTCCCGTCGTTTCATATCTAATTTGGAATAATCAACATCAAAGCATCGCTTTTAGTTTCTACCACTCGATAAATTGCCAATGAAAATAAAAAAGTAGAAACTAAAATTGAGTACAAATTTGAGTATTCCTCTCAACTCCCTAATACATTTTGCTCTATTTCTCTAGCTAAAGGGTTTTTTTTACCCATATACTGTGTTACAATATAAAGTGATTTTTGGAAGTAGCTATTAACTGCAGGTCTTATAGAATAACTGTATCTGGTTTTTCTTGTTATTAAAAGAAGTTTATTTTCCTAACCCATGTTTTCTGAATCTGAGTAATCTGGAAAAGAGATAAAATGGTTCCTCTCTACATAAGAGTGACAAAGCGATTCATGTTGCTATTGCTGTCTACCACACCCTGAGAAAAGGTTTTCGTAAGATTGGGTCGTCATCCTCTTAGTCTGTTGCTTTCGAGATAATGCACCAATCATGTATTAATTTGAAAAATTAATACAGAAGAAGCAGCAGACTAGTTAATTTTATAAAATTTCACATGTAAAAATGGGGTTTAAAGTTGGGGTTTGATGTTTTTCAAACAAAGGTGACTAGATTGATTAAAACAACAGTGGGGGGGCCGGTGAGATGGCTCAGCGGCGTAAGCGCCTGCCCGGCAAGCGCGAGAGCCCGAGTTCGACTCCCCGAACCCACGTATGAAAAAAGGGCTGGTGATATCGCTCAGTGGCACGGGCGCCTGCTGGCGCGCGAGGTCCTGAAGTCGACCCCATGGTACCCACAGAAAAAAAAAAAAAGTGGGGAAAAGATGAATTAAAATCTGTAAAATGCTTATAAATAAGGCAGAAATACACTGGAAAAAAACAAACTTTATTGGGGGGATTATTTACAAAGCTTTTTGTAGTGATAATACAGTATTCCCATGACTAAAAATAAGCCTCATGGTAGAGATCATATTTTTCACATAATGTCATCTGTTTTATAGTGACTAACAATCAATGGTATTTCATTAAAATTCATTGGTAAGTGTGACCCAAGGTCACACTGATGAGAGGATCCTTAATTAGAGTCCTGCACCTGAAGACTGGTTTTGACTCTGGGAAGAAGCACCTCATTAAGTGGAGCCTTAGTGCTGAGTAAAGCTTAGTGTGTTGGATTTGATTTGGAATTTGTAGCCAGATCCTAGACTGGAAGTTATTACCCAGCATGCACCACTCACGTTGTGCTATACTGCTGAGGCTGTAATTGACCCCCGTCTAGTTCTTCCTATGATTTACTCAGTGGACCATGCCATTTGACTTATAGCTACCTTTGACTTTCTAGATGCTCTTCAAAAATGTAGTTGCAATAAAGCAACTTTTTTTTTTTTTTTTCTTTTTGAGACAGGGTCTCACTATGGAGTGCAGGCTGGTCTTGAACTCACTTTGTAACCCAGGCTGGCCTCAAACTCACAGCAATCCTCCTGCCTCAGCCTCCCAAGTGCTGGGATTACAGGTGTGTGCCACCACACTGGGCGGTAAAGCAGCTTTTTAGAACCCCAGTTATGATTGATTTTTTTGGCAGCACTGGGAATTGAACCTAGGGGCTATGCATCCCCAGCCCATTTTTTATTTATTTTGAGGCAGGGTCTTGGCAAGTTACCCAAGTTGGGCTTGAATTTGCAGTCCTCCTCCGGACTCAGCCTCCAAGGGTACTGGATTTACAGGCATGTGCCATCACACCTAGCGTGGAGTCCGTATTTGTTATTTTATAGTACCTTTGTTTTCCGTTATTTGCATGTCTTCATTCACTTCTTGGGATTTAATCTAGAAATATAAATAGCTGTTTCCTATTTGCTTTGATTTAAAATAAATGGGGGTAGAGTTTATATCCGACTCATTATTTATTTCTTAATAGTAACCCTTCTGTGTTCTCAGAACTCACCGTGAGAGCAAGGCTGAAGGATCAGCTTTGAGGTGAATTCCTCCTCAGGGTTTGGTTTTATTTCCACTTGCAGAAGAGGACAGTGAGGCTATGAGAAATTAAGTAAACTTGCTTAACTTAGCTTACAAGTGGTGGAATCAAGCTTTAATCCAGAGCCACTTCCTAACACACTTCATTCTCAAAGGAGTATTTGAAAATAAAGGCATACCACCTTTAAATATCTCTTAAAATTTAGCATCTTTAGATTCTTTGCAAATTCCATTGGGAAGTGCTATACTAATGATTTACGACAACCAGTCATGTGTTATTTGTGTAAAGCAAATTCAGAGTGAATTTCTGGTTAGAGTATAACTATACCTCGATTTATATAGTGGTTTCAAAGACAGGTCTTTGCTTGAAAGTAGTGAGATCAGTCCCACAATGTTAGGGAGGGAAATAGAAATGTGATCCCTTCTCTAGGGAAAGAAACACTTCTAAGATTCTTCTGGTCCTTAGAACTGCAAGGGAAGAACTTGGAAGCAAATGCTGCATAGAGCGTGTCTTCCAAAGTTGTATATAAATTGAATTCTTGCTTAGATGTTTGGCAATTGGAACCCTATATTTTCAACCCCTCTTGTAGTTATTCTCATATTTTAGGGTGCATCAGCATTACCTGAAGTATTGGTTCAAACTTTAGATTTCGGGGTCCCATCCTCAGAGGCTGATTCAGTAGGTATAGGTGGTTGCAGAATTGGAAGTTTGAACAAGCAACCACAGGCGACTCCGGTGCTTTCAGACCACGCAACCCCCACCCCATGGAGAGGCAGCACTCTCCGGCCCCCAATTGTGGCAGCGCAGCAGCCCGCTGGTGAGGCCTTCTGTCCTTCAGCTGATCTCTAAGAGTGCTCGGTTTTCTGAAGGGTGCTCTGTTCTCTTCTGGGACAAGCAAGAGCATAGCATTGTCTCAGTAGCCCTCATTCTTTGAACTGTGGGGTTTAAAAGGATTTTTTTCTGTCATGTCACACAAGGGTCCTGGTTTCAGACACAGGCAGAGCCTCCCTGGGGCCTGACTGAGTAGCTAGCTACTTCACTAGGTGGGAGAAAAGTGTTTCCAGGCTTGAGATTAACGTGTAGATCTCCAGGCACATCCCATCTGGTGTTCCACATGGCCTTGTCAGTCTCGAAGAAAATGTAGTCTGCATTCTTGGCAGTCTTCTAGCTGAAGTCTCCTTCGTTGCGTATCTCACGCATTGTTCTGCCGGTTTCCTCACCCAGTGGTGCGATGCGGAAGACCCAGTCTGCGCTACTTCCCCACACTGGATAAGGCATGAGAACACCAAAATCTTTTTAGTGTTTTCATCAACCTTGTAAGCCTAAAAATCACCAGCGAGTATGAAATTTCGGTAGTGGCACAGACACATATTGTCTGTCACTTTGAACTAGAAACTGGTGACATAAAGATATTAAGGCACAGCCCTTGACTCTCAGGAACATGCAACCTAGTGGAGCTGTTCACGTGTCAATAATGACCCATAACAGAACCAGGGGCAGGGGGTGTCGCTCAGTGGTAGAAATTTGCCTAGCACATGCAAGGCCCTGGGTTCTGTCCCCAGCACTGCGGCGGGCGGGAGGGAATCCAAAATGTTTAATGAGGCTTAAATTCAATAAAGATGAGGTGGAAGTCACTCACCTCTGGAACTATTTAAAGCCTGTTCTGATTGGTAGACATCGAGTTCTCAGCAGCCTGTTTAAAGCATTTAACTTCAAGAACGTAATGCCAAGGAGGTGGGCTCCAGCTTACCAAGTGTTCGCCCCAGAGCTCTGCTTCTTAATGCTGCCTAGACCCCGTCCCAGGCCAAATGAGTCAGGATCCTTGAGGTTGGGGCCACAGTGAGTCTGATGTCTATCCCTGCTTCATCACTGTTCTTCCATAACACCAATAAAGGAATGTCCTCTTTCTCAGAACTACAGGTCCATGTGTCTGCTACATAAGGAGCAAGTGGAAATGTGGAGAAATTTCAGCAGATGTTGGCATGTATGGCTCTTTCTTGGGCCATTTTACATAATGGGTGGGAACCAGTTCTGGATTAACTGCCAAGGACTCAACTCTAATTCCGAGCTGCTGAATTCTTACAAAACCTGCATTTAATGCTACTGTCAGGGTTGACAAAAACAGGCTCTGTCAAAAGAGATGTTTCTGTAGCATAAGCAGGACCGCTATGGCCTGACTGCACTGCACGCCATAATGCATTGCTGGCACTGTCGATTGTGAATTTATTAGGACACTTTACGGCAGATGAAAGCCAGCTCTCTTGAGGAAGGGCACCTTTCTTATCTGCACGTTGGTGCCATCTGGGCCAGTGGTGGCCCTGAAAATAGACAGTAGTGCTGTCTGCATAGCCTAGCTCCTTTTTATTTAACTCCCTGATCTTAGATGCCCACCAGTACCCTAAGGTAAGGCCGCCTTCTCCTATTTTCTTCTCTTTTATAAGGAAACAGAATGGTGTAGTTAGTCCAGATGGATCAAATTACTCTCCTTGTAGCATTTTGCAGGACCTACCGTCATTGCCAGTGACCTAGCAGATATTTCAGTGCAGTTCCCTAAAGTCGTACTGACTGTCTCACACAAGGTCCACATCAAAAATGTGACAGACTCAGAAGTCTGTATTTGCTAGTATTTCTGTCCTAAAACTTCATACGCAAATGATCACAGAACATTTGTAGTCGCTATGATACTATGGACTGATGGTAAACTCACAAAAAACCTAGAGGTGTATGTGAGCTTCCAATAAGAAACCCTCTCAAACACGCATAGATCTTCATTTCAACTTGGAGCTAAAGCTGTCATGGGGTTTGGCTGCCTCTAAGACGTGTTTGTGTAAGAGCAGGCATGGCTGCACCTGCCCTATTCAAAGCAGCCCTGGAAGAGAAAGCTGCTGCCTTTGGAACCAGGCAGGTCTTGCCACTGACTGCTCCCTGCTGTCTTCTGTCAGGATGCCTCTTTCCAGGTCGTGTTTCTTGCGTCCTGCTCTGGGTTAGCTGTGACACTTCTCCATGGTCAGCTCGTAGTATTTCTCAGAAGCCTTTTCATAGTCAAGCTCAGCACTGTCTCATCAACCTTGCCCCTCTGATCAGAATAAAGCCAGTGTTTACTGTGACAGGTACCTCCTTTCCCCCCTTCATCACCAGTGTGTGGCATGTTGACACTTACCCAGGTACAGCTCAGTGGGGCAAGTCCCAGTCAGAAATGTGGACAGAGGCTATGAGAAAGACACTGACATGGAGGCCTGAGACATGCAAGACGTCACGTGCTCAAAGTTCAGGGTCTGCCTATGCCGCTTCTTATCCACACAGCATCCTTGAAGAGGACGTGGGTCTTCTGATAGCAGTGCCCATTGTAATGTTATTTTTAGCAGAGGCGTCAACTTTTACAAGTTTGAAAACTCAGAATCACCTCTGATGCCTTTTTGCCTTTGCCACTGATCCTGCTTCATGGTCTAGCTTGTCCTTTTTGTCCTTCCTTTCTCTTTCATTACTCCTCACTTTCTCTGACTTTGTCCAGCTGTGCCTCACTTTGCCTTGAAGTTCTGCAAAAGCAAACAAACAAAAAACAAAATAAACAAAATGTGAACAAAATAAACAAAAAATAGAATACCCCCAACCCTCCTTGTCTATCCCCTTCAGTTCATGCTTACACTAATAGCCAAGTAACACTCACAAAACCAAATTTCCTGGTCACTTTTCCTACTTACCTCCCTCTGCCCATTAAATCATATCTAATCTCTGGCTCTTCCTAGCCCACTACAACTTGAGTTCTCTTTCCTTGCAGTGTTTGTCTGCCCTCTACCAGGTGAACCAGTGAGTGTTGACGCTGTTCCTCAAACATCACACACTCTTGACTCTTGACTTTGGGTTCTGTTCTCCCCGGAAGTACAGTCCTCTTCCTCTCTCTTCCCTCTTTCTAGACAAATCCAACTTACTCTTCCTGGCCCAGCCCAAGTCTTCGCACCTTGACCATGAGATTCCAGAAATCTACACTGATTGCCTCTTTCTCTAAATTCCACATTGCCTTTATGTGGTGCAGCAATAAATCTTAACCCTTTGCTTTGCTACTATTGGTTTATGTGGAGGATGACTATATCATTTACTATCCAAACTCAGATGCTTTTTTTTTGTGTGTGTGTGTGGGTACCGGGGGTCGACCTCTGGACCTTGCACGCCAGCAGGTGCCCATGCTGCTGAGCGATATCACCGGCCCCTTTTTTCGTATGTGGGTTCTGGGAGTCGAACTCGGGCCCTTGCGCTTGCCGGGCAAGCGCTTATGCCGCTGAGCCAACTCACCGGCCCTCAGATGCTTTTAAGAGCAAAATGGTGCTGCTAATAATTTCACTGGGAAAACAGGTGTTTGAAATGTGAACCGACCCCAGCCAATCATGATAGATGGTTATCCTATTGGCGTACGAGCATCTTGTCTTCCCAGTAAGACTGAATTCCTGTGGGCAGAGAGCATGTTTTATATTCGCTTTGGAAATCCCTTAGCACATGAAATCATGCCACCAACATAACTAATGATCAGTAAATACAGAAGGGAAGGAAAGAGGAAGAGATGGAATCAGGCAGTCAATTTATCTTCACTGAAAAGGGTACTTCCTTAAAATCCAAACCCAAATGCACTGCGTTGGATGTGTATAGGATGTGAGTAACAAGATAGCTGTACAGCTTCCCCATGGCAGGTTGAAAAAGGCAGCTAAGATTTGCAGTGGTGGAATACTGAAGATGAGAAGAAACAGCAACAGGCAGATCAAATGATGCATAGTGAATAAGTGATCAAGGACAGTATAAATCTTGTCAAAAACATCACGGTGATACCAAGTAGAAAACCAAATTTGTATTCATTGGCAGCTGTAAAATCATTAATTATTGTCAAATATCAAAGAACAAACTCCACAATATGCAGTGTGGAAGGTGTACTTTGTCATACTTTTATTCATACCAGAGAGTAATTATTTTTGAAAGGCAAAATATAGTAAATATATTGTGGGATTTGAGTTTAAATAAATCCAACAATGGAATCCATCCTCAGGCTTCCCATGTCATTTCCTGTCTTTACTATCTCAAGACTTCTCGATACAGCAGCCTACTTGTTTGTGTGTTTTTCAGCATTTGTCATAGCAAATTGTTGCCTCAAAGAGAGAGTATCAGATAAAGGTCTGAGAACTTGACTGTCGTGTCTCAAATGTGAGTGCAAAACTTACCTAATGCTGACCTCAGTTAGAGGGGAGTGGCTGCGGTGTGAAAAAGAACAAGAAGCCAAGTCCTACATCTGGGGCACCAGCCCTGTCCCAGTATCCCCAGCAACCTCTACCTGCATGCACTGTGCAAGCCAGGGACAAACATACTGCTCTGACCATGTGGGAAACTTGTGCTGCCCTCCATCTCCTGGCTCTCTTCTTTTTCTTTTTTCTTTTTTTTTATTTTATGGAAAAAAGGTAAAACAGAATTTCATAACAAAATAATAGAATAACAACAGTTAATACATTACATGTTGTTATCTTTAAAATAGTTGCTCAGGGTACAAGATATGGGCATAAAAATTTCTCCAATCAATATTAGTACAAACCTTCCTTTTTGATGAACTAAGAGACACTAATAGTATAACTGACTTGCATATTTTCCCTTTTCTCTACTGTCCTTTCCCCTTTCACCCATCTTAGTTCCTTTTTCCTTTTGAACAATTCCTTCCCATTTCATAATATCTATTGTACATTTTAGACCTTATTTACTCTTTCAGTTTCTCACACCAGGGAGACAATATAATGTTTACACATGTGAGTCTGATTTATTTCACTTATGAGTATGGTCTCAAGTTGCATCCATTTACCTATAAAAGTCTCAGGTTTATCCTTCTTTATGGCTGAGTCATACTTTATTGTATAAAAAATACCATATCTTTTTTATCCATTCTTCGGTTGATGGGCATTTGGGTTATTTCCAAGATTTAGCTATTACAAACTGTGCTGCTATAAACATGGGTGCACATATGTTGCTGTGGTATGATGTTTTTAATTCTTCGGGGAAGATACCCAGAAGGGAAATAGCTGGGTCAAATGGGACCTCTAATGCTAGTTTTTTGAGGAATCTCCACACTGATTTCCACAGTGGTTGTGCCAGTCTACACTCCTACCAACAGTGGAGAAGGGTTCCTTTTTCTATACAGCCCCTCCAGCATTTGTTATTGATTGATTTCTTGATGACAACCATTCTTTCTGGGGTGAGATGAATCTCAGTGTTGTTTTAATTTGCATCTCTGGAATGACCAGTGATGTTGAACATTTATTTACCGTTTGTATTTCTTCATCTGAGAAGTGTATATTCATCTCAGACGCCCAGTTTTAGATTGGGTATTTGAATTTGGGGAGTCTGATTTTTTTTCAATTCTTCATGTGTTCTAGATAGAAGTCCTTTGTCTGAGGGACAGTTGGCTAAAATTTTTTCCCACTATGTAGGTTGTCTTTTCACTCCATTGGTGATTTCTTTTGCTGTACAAAAGCTTTTTATTAAGATGAGATCCCAGTTGTTGATTCTTTGAAGTATTTCCAATGCAGTCTGGGTTTTGTTCATGAACTCTCTACCTACACCTGTGTCTTTAAGATTTCTACCTACTTTCTGTTCCAGTAGATTTAGTGTTTCTGTTTTAATATTTAGATCTTTGATCCATTTTTTAGTTTAGTGCATGGTGATAGGCATGGGTCTACTTTTAGTCTTCAGCATATAGAGAGCCAGTTTTTCCAGCACCATTTATTAAAGAGGCTTTCTTTCTTCCAATGAACATATTTGTCCCCTTTGTCAAAGATAAGGTGGCTGAGTGTAGTTGTGTCTGCATCTTGTAATCTGTTCCACTGATCCTCAGGTCTGTTTTTTGTTTTTGTTTTTGTTTGGCCAGTACCATGCTGATTTTATCACAATATCTTTGTAATACAATTTCAAGTCAGGGATTGTGATGCCTCCTTGCCTTGCCTTTGTTGCCCAAGATTGCCTTTGCTATTCTAGGTCTCTCCTGGTTCCAAATGAATTTTAGGAATGTTTTCTCTAGTTCTCTGAGGTGTGCTAATGGTATTTTGATCAGGATTGCATTAATTCTGTATAACAATTTTGGGAATATGGCCGTTTTCACTATGTTGGTCTTTCCTATGTTGCCCAAGATTGCCTTTGCTATTCTAGGTCTCTCCTGGTTCCAAATGAATTTTAGGAATGTTTTCTCTAGTTCTCTGAGGTGTGCTAATGGTATTTTGATCAGGATTGCATTAATTCTGTATAACAATTTTGGGAATATGGCCGTTTTCACTATGTTGGTCTTTCCTATCCATGATCAAGGGATGTCTTTCCATTTTCTGATATCTTCTTCGATCTCCTTTTTTCAGAGTACTGTGATTTTCAATATATAGATCTTTTACTTCCTTTGTTAGATTGATTCCTAAGTATTTCATTGTTTTGGATGGTATTGTGAAGGGTGTGGTTTCCCTAATTTCTCTCTCGGTGAGTTTGTTGTTTGGGTACAGGAATGCTATTGATTTTTGAGTGTTGACTTTGTATCCAGCTACACTACTGAATTTGGTTATTAAATCTGGAAGTCTTTTGGTGGAGTTTCTGGAGTCTTACGTGTAGATTATCATGTCATCTGCAAATAATAATTTAACATCTTCCTTTCCTATCCTTATTCCTTTTATTTCTCTCCCTTGTCTAATTGCTCTAGCTGTTGTTTCCAGAACTATATTGAATAGGAGTGGTGATAGTGAACATCCTTGTCTTGTTCCTGATTTTAGAGTGAAAGCTTTCAGTTTTTGTCCCTTTAGTATGATATAGGCTGTTGGTTTGTCATAGATGGCTTTTATCAGATTGAGATAAAGACCATCAATTCTGATTTTCTGTAGAGTTTTTATCATAAATGAGTATTGTACTTTGTCAAAAGCTTTTTCTGCATCTGTTGAGATGATCATGTGATTTTTGTCTTTGGCTCTGTTGATATGGTGTATTACATTTATTGATTTGCATATGTTGAACCATCCCTGCATTCCTGGGATGAATCCTACTTGGTCAAGATGTATAATCTTCTTGCTGCCTTCTGTTGCTAGTATCTTATGAGGATTTTTGCATCTGTGTTCATTAGGGAGATTGACCCATAGTTCTCTTTTTTGGTTAGGTCTTTCTCTGGTTTTGGTATCAGGGTAATACTTGCCTCCAGGAATGAATTTGGGAGCATTGTTTCCCTTTCAAATCCATTAAAGAGTTTGAGGAGTATTGGCATTAAATCTTCTCTAAATTTCTGGTAGAATTCAGCAGTGAATCCATCAGGACCTGGGCTTTTCTTTGTTGGTAAGTTTTTAATTACATTTTCAATTTCATTGACTGATATTGAGTTACTCAGTATTTTTATATCTTCTTGATTCAGCTTTGGTAATTTATATGTATCTAGTAATCTGTCCATTTCTTCTGTGTTTTCCATCCTATGAGAGTAAAAATTTTCAAAGTAGGTATTGATGATCTTCTGAATTTCCACAGGATCTGTAGTGATTTCACCCTTTTCATTCCTCATTGCATGAATTTGAGTCTTTTCTTTCCTTTTTTTGATAAAGTTGGCTAAAGGTTTATCAATTTTATTTATTCTTTCAAAGAACCAACTCTTTGATTCATTAATTCTTTGTATTGTGTTCTTAGTCTCAATTGCATTAATTTCTGCTCTGATCTTTATTAATTTCCTCCCTTCTATGGGCTTTAGGCTTGACTTACTCTTCTTTTTCTAGAAGCTTGAGGTGCAACATTAGGTTATTTGTGCTCATTCTGTTTTCCTGATGTGGAATTCGCTGCTATAAATTTCCATCTTAGGACTGCTTTCATTGCATCCCACAGGTTCCAATATGTTGTATCTGCATTTTCGTTTAATTGTAGATATTGTTTAATTTCTTCTTTAATTTCATCTGTGACCTATTGATTGTTCAGGAGGGTGTTATTTAATTTCCATGTGTTTATGGGGTTTTGGGGGTTTCCTTTGCCATTAATTTCCAGTTTCATTGCACTATGGTCAGATAATACTCATGATAATTTCATTTCTTTTGCATTTACTTAAGTATGTTCTGTGGGCTGGTATATAGTCTATTTTAGAGAACGTCCCATGTGCAGCTGAGAAGAATGTGTATTCTGATGTTGTTGGCTGGAACACTCTGTAAACATCAGCTAAGTCCATTTGTTCACAGGTTTGGTTCAGTTCTGATATTTATTTGCTGATTTTTTTGTCTGATATTTTTGCTGATATTTTTGACAGTGGGGTATTAAGGTCCCCCATTACAATTGTGTTATTGCTCAGTTGATTTTTCGTGTCTATTAATATTTGTCTTATATAGTTGGGTGCTCCCATATTTGGTGCATACATATTTATGATTGTTTTCTCCTCCTCTCATAGTTTTCCCCTAACAAGTATGTAGTGACCTTCTTTATCTCTCTTGATCATTCTTGGTTTGAAATTCACACTGCATGCAAACAGAATAGCTATCCCTGCTTTTTTCTGGGTTCCTGTTGCATGGAGTATTGTTTTCCATCCTTTGACTTTTAGTCTATGAATTTCTTTTTGAGTTAAATGTATACAGCACACATTTCTTATATACAGCATAGTGTTGGATCTTGTTTCTTGATCCATTCTGCCAGTCTGTTTCTTTGGATTGGTGAATGGAGGCCATTTACACTGATGGTTATAACTGATATGTATATCAGTTATGCTTATCCTTGTTATGTTATTTTCCTGCTGTTGGTTCCCTGCTTTTCCCCTCTGTTTAATTGCTTGCCCTACCTGGTGGTTTCTTTCTGTTCTTGTTCTTGGAATTGTGGTCATTTTTATCTCCGTCTAGAATAACTTTCAGTACCCTTTGTAGTGTTGGTTTGGTGGTCATGAATTTCTTCAGTTCTTTGTCATGGAAGTATCTTATTTCTCCATTAACTTTGAAGGATAGCTTTGCAGGGTACATCAATCTGGGTTGGAAGTTGTTTTCTTTCAGAACTTGAAATACTTCAGTCCAAGCTCTTCTTGACTTGAGGGTTTGTGTTGAGAAGTCTGCTGTGATTCTGATGTGCTTTCCTTTCTAGGTGGTCTGTTTCTTTTCTCTAATGGCTTTTAATATTCTGTTCTTGTGCTGAATTTCTGGGATCTTGATTATTATATGTTTGGGTGCAGATTTATTTTGGTTATGGCTAATTGGAGTTCTATATGCCTCACTTCTCTGTATGTCAGATTCTTCTCCCGTGCTTAGGAAATTTTCTGCTATTACTTCTGCCAGTAGTTTTTTTATGTCATTTGTGTTGACTCCTGCTTTTTTATTGACACCAGTTATTCTTATATTATTTTTCTTTGTGTCACCTTGTAGCTGTTGAATTGTTATTTCCTGATCTTTTGTTATTTTCAGGAGATCTTTCCTTTCACGATGATCGCTAGCTGAGATCCTGTCTTCAAGGTCTGAAAGTCTGTCTTCAGTTTTGTTCAACAATTTTGCCAGCTTTCAATGGAATTTTTAATTTCCTGGATATCTGTTGAATCTGTTTCTTTCCTACATTGATCATTCATGGTTTCCATCCTTTTCCTATCATCATCTATTTCTTTATCTATCTCTACTCTAGATTTGCTGAGCAATTCCTTTATGAAGGAATTTCTATTTTTACCTGAGAGATTATTTCTGCTCTGATTTCCTCTATAGCTTCATGGATTTGTTTCTTTACTTCGGTTGCTATCATTTCAGAAATTTCAGGTGTGTGTCTTCTGTTTTCCTGTATCTTCTTGTTTCCTGGACTTGTTCTGTGGGCTGGGGGTCTGAGGTTGCATTTTGCTTCTGCGTCTTGTCATTTTCTTTTTCAAAAGTTTTTATTTTGTTTTCTGTGTTGATCCTTGTAAGTTTTTGTAGTAGGTAGCTTTAATCACTAGTATCAAGGCCTCTCTAGGCAAGGTTTGTTCTTCAGGGATGTCTTCTGTGTGTAGGAGGTTCTTGGTTTATGTCTGTCCCAAGATCCTACCTTTCCAATTAATTAAGAGTGAGATGTTTGTATCTGTTTGGCTCAGTCCCTAGTCATTTGTTGCTGGGGAGTGGTGAGGTTGTTACCCCAGAACTTCCCAGTATTGTTACAGAAGTGTTAACAACTGATTAAAACAGATATGACATCCTAGCTAAAGTGGTATAATTAGCGTAACAATAGCATCAAGCACAGTTCAGAAACTAACTGTGGTAATTATTAATTTTGTATCTTTAACCATAGGAGCAAAGTCTACAGTAATAGAACCGATTTTAAATTGGGAGCTTGTAATGCAAGGTGTTTCCCCTTGGTAGAGTGGTTTTACCCTGTGGTGGGAAAATGTAAGGACAGTGGATAGAACAGAGATAACTGAAAAGAAATAAAGTAGAAGCCAGGCTGGAGGACAAAGGATGATCTCACAAGCTTTGGGAAACTAGAGAAGAGGGCAGAAGAGAAAGAATGAAGGAGTAAGCAAGGGATTATTGAAGTTGACCAGAAAAATTAGAGAGACTGTTCACTCATATGAAAATATGATTGAGTCTAGAGAGGTAAATTGAGGAAACGGGGAAAGAAGATGAATAGATCAGAACAAAAATATAGGTAAAAGACAAAAAAAAAAAAGGAAAAGAAGAAAAATAAAATAAAATAAAAAAACAAAATTCCTCTGGTGTCCACCAAGAG
Source organism: Erethizon dorsatum (assembly GCA_028451465.1). Lineage (NCBI taxonomy): Eukaryota > Metazoa > Chordata > Mammalia > Rodentia > Erethizontidae > Erethizon > Erethizon dorsatum. Next base: position 71,250,185 of record CM051834.1, read on the forward strand.
TCCAAAACTACTGGGTAACACTGCCAAGCCTGGAGTAGAGTTTGGGCTGGATTTGAAGCTGATCTTGGCCTCCAGATGTGGGAGCCTGGGGCCAGAGTCTTCAGCCAGTACTTCCTGTGTGTCCCTTAGCAGCCTCTCCCCCTCCTTACCCTGTTTCTCTTGGAGGCATCTCTCTCCCAGTTGCTGTGCTGTTTTCAGACAGAGACGGGGCTGTTCCCAGTCCGGTGCACCTTTGGCCCCTCCCGGTCCTTGCTCAGCCTCCTGTGTTCCTCCTCCACTGGAAGGTCTCTGTCCTCTCAGGTCCTCTGTTGCACGGTGGGGTGGGGTGGGGGCTGTGATGTGGTCTGGTCCTCTGCTCCTGCTGTTGTAGTCCAAGGCTGCTCAGTCCCGATTCTTACTCCTCTCCCAAGGGGAGGTGCTAACTTCCCACTTGTTGCTTCACAAGTTCCGCTGCCACCTTCACCCACCTCTGCTGTGGTCTGTAGATGGGGGGTGCTGTGGGGTGCCTTTCAGCTCCTGCTCCCCAGCAGCGGTGTGAGGACAGCCCGGGGCTGCACAGTCCCGAGGTGCGGGGCTGTTTCAATTCCCCGCGTCTCTAACCACAAGTCACAGGGGAGAAGTTAGCTGTTCCATTTACTATGCACCCCTGTAGTCTTTAATGTTGTTCCTGGTGATTCCAGTTAGCGCTCTGGTGCACAAAGGGAAAGGGAAGAAAAGAAAAAAGAAAAAAAAGTAAAGAAAAAAACGAGAAGAAGGAAAACTGGCCGATCATCAGGGAGGGAGCAGCTCGTGTCAGCAGCATTTACTGCTGCACTGTAGCGTCTTCTGTTTGGAGGAAGGCAGAAAAGGCAGGGGACCTTATATCCCAAGTCTATCCTGTATGGCTTGATTTAGCCACACTATTTTATTTTATTATTATTTTTTTTTTTGTGGGTACCGGGGGGTCGACCTCAGGACCTCGCGCACCAGCAGGCGCCCGTGCCGCTGAGCGATATCACCAGCCCCTTTTTTTGTATGTGGGATCCGGGAGTCGAACTCGGGCCCTCGCGCTTGCCGGGCAGGCGCTTAAGCCGCTGAGCCATCTCACCGGCCCTAGCCACACTATTTTAATATATCCTTTTTTTTTTTTTTTCTCTTAAGATTCCAAGTATGGCGGGCAGTCGTCCCGATCCGGCGACCCACTGGCAGCCAGGTGGGCTGGCTGGCCATTTTATTAAGTCCTTTATCTATGTTTGGCTTGATCTATTAGTCTCTTATATCAGATTGATTTTAGTTTCAGGGCGTATGTCCCTCCCCTTTCTTCCAATTACCTGTGTTTTAGTTAAATTTCTCTGAGTAGCTCTGAATGAGGTTCCTCCTTTATTTAGCCAAGTTGTCTCTACCCTGGCTCTCTCCTTTCAGCTTGGTGGCCTCTGCAAATCAGGATCTGTGGTCATCCTGTTTGTGTTTGGCTGCGAGGGTCAGTATTGGAGACATTTCTTCCGGACTTACCTGGCAATGGGGTGAACTCCGCCTCATGGAATGACTCTGAAAATTCATATTCCCAAAGCCCTAGCTTTAAAAACTGAGGGAAACTCATTTTTCTCCTTACCAAATGCTTATCTAAAGAACAGACGGGCACAGGCATGTTCTACGATGCAGAGTGCTTGGCCAAAGAGTGTGGTGGTGTGAGTGCTATTTTTTGCCAGTTGTGTAACTCTCTGGTGATTCCCAATCTTTTAAATTTTCCTTTTACTTGAGCTTTAGCTTCCTGGTCTAGAAAACAAATGAATTATACTAAATATTTCCAAGCTGCCTTCCAAGTAGAGTCCTTATAAATCTATGATTTGAAGCAGTTTTCTTTGCTTGAAAAATGGATTAAACACTAAAACACCATTACATCAAAGCTTGTTAGTACCCAGATACTCATCTTTAGAAGACATAATTTATTCCTTTCATCTATACCAGACACATTAAACCTAGGTATGTTGTAGCACAGCTGGCCAAAGGAAAGTGTTAATTGTATTTCTCAAAAATTGTTTTATAAATGAGCTCTGCTGAGGGCTTTCTTAAATAGATCTAAATTAACTTTGTTTAATTTAAGAAACCACTATAGGCACTTTCGGCATCTCTTTCTAAATAGAGATGCCGTTGTAGCAAAACGAAGTGCAGGAAGACATGGGATATGCTTGTTTTCTTCCAGACTCTGGCCTCAAATCTTCGACAGTCACTGCGATTAAACAAGATTGTTCGGATCTTGTGGTTCTTCCAGGTGGGGAGCATGGTGGGGTACAGATTTGCTTCTGTCGTTTAAGCACTTAAAACATTAGCTTCCCTAGGGAAGACTGGGACTTGACTAATTTTTAAAGTTTCCAGTTCAGGGATTCTGTGCTTCAGAAATTTGAGTCCAAATTCTCCAAAGTAAACCTACAGAATTCGATAAATATGGCTGGTAATAAATTTTATGGATATCTAAGGGCTTTTTTATTACAACCACCAGCTGCAAGTAACGTCCCTGTGCAGTAGCGATCAGCACTAAGTGTTAGGTTGTCGAGATGGTCAGCTTTTACCGTTGCCGCATGCTGAGTCGGGACCAGCAGACCGGCCAGCAGCCTCCGGCTGCTTCGGATCTGTAACTCAATAGTGTCTTCTCTTTTCATTCATAAATACATTATTGTTTGCACTACTCTATTTCCTTAATCTAAAACCTTCACTTAGAGGTGCATTCGTTGATGAACTGTGCTAAAGCCGTGTTGTTAAACCAACTCTGAAATGAACTTTAAGTCCTCTTGTATTTTGAGCCCTGTGACTATTTATTGAAATTCTTCCATCAGTTCTTTCAAGTTAAGTTTCTTAGTTTATTCTTTGGCGAACAGTATATTCACGTTTCCCTGTTAGGTGCTGGCGGTGAACGGGAGACATGATCTGTCTGCCCTTGTTGAGTTCATAGTCTAGAGGAACATTAGATGTTGTCACTGAGAAGCAGTTGTTGGTTGATAAGCTCAGGGAAGCCTTGGCTGGGAAGGTCCAAGACCTGCAGGGTGAGACAGACTGATGTGTGCTCTCAGTTATCCCTGCAGGCAGACTCCTGAGTGCTCACGTTGTCTGTCTGTCTGTCTCTGTCTCTCTGTCTCTCTCTCTCTCCCCCCTTGTAGTACTAGGGACTGAACCCAAGGCCTTCACACTGATCTACATCCCCAGCCCTTTTTATTTTGAGACAAGGTTTCACTGAGTTGCCCAGACTGGTCTCAACTTGCACTCCTCCTGCCTCAGCCTCCCAGAGTACTAGGAACACAGGTGTGCACCACTGCGCTTGCCTCCCTGAATCTTTCTTGGATAGCTTTTGGTGCTGAGCCCAGCGGAGGTGTTTGTTAGGAGTCTGGCCAGCACTGACATTTCCGTGCCGTAGTCTGAGGAGAAACTTTCCTGCTCGTTCATAGACTGCCTAAGGAATGACACATCCCCACCAGCACAGTCTTCAGGTGCAAAAAGTGCTCCTCTCGTCTTGAGTGTGGTGGAGAGACTTGCCGGGATGATTTCCTCCCGCCTCACCCTGAGCGCTGAAGTGGACATTGTTTACCGCACACCTTGTCTCCCCTCACCCTGGCTGTACCCAGTGTCACCAGACTTTCATTCTCACCAGTCCACCCGCCTCAGCTTGCACCTCCGTGGAAGAGTCCCTGATTGCTAATGAGGGTGGGCATCGTTCCATTGTTGTCCTTATTTAGTTGCTTTTCCTCTGTGAATGTCCGTCTTTTACCTGTGTTTGCACTGGGTCATCCTCTTCTCGCCGTCTCACCTGAGTTCTTCTGTCAGTTACAGGTGTTGTGAGTCCGGCCCCTCATTTCCCAACTCAGGAGGGCATTGCACATGTCAGCTTTCATCATACCAAAGTCGAGATTTGACAGTCAGGTAGATTTCTTTCCTTTTTGCTTTCTTCTTTTTTATGCCAATTTTGGGAAAATCCCCCCTCCTCTGATGATATATCATGGTAAAATGGAAAAATGGTATTCTCCTATTTTTCCCGACAAAGTTTTAAGGCTTTTAGTTTTTGTATGCAGGTCTATAATCCAGCTAAAGTTTACCATTTTTTGAAATGTGAGGGAGAGGCTTACTTTGATTTTCCCTCTCGGGATGGTCATTTCACGCCGTCCTTTCCCCGCTGACTTGTGCCTCCGTCTCTGTCAGATACTGAGCTCTCTTCTTCCTCGTGCTGACTCGGGCTTTCGTCCACTCTGCCCCGTTTCATGGCCTAGCCATTGTGGTTCCTTCCTTTGTGTTCGGTTTTCTGCTTCCTTAAGTACAGCATGTAATAATTCTTTGAATGAGGATCTGTGTGAACTTTTCTTTCCATCTTTGGTGAAAGTGTCCTTATTTCACCACTGCTGTCAAACCGTGTGGCATTTAGCTGGGTGCTTTGTTCTAGATGGAAGATGATTCTTTTTCAGAGCAATCGTAAGAGATTCTGGAGTCTTTAGAGTCCGTGGCTGTGAATCTGCTATTGGCTTGTTCTTTTGTAGATGAACTTTTTTTTGCTGTGGTTGCTTTCAAGATCTCTTTGCCTTTGGCATTCTCCAGTTTCTTTATTCCAGGTCTAAGTATATATGTATTTTTATTATTAATCTGCTTGGTTGTTGTGTTTCTTGGAACCAAGGATTCATGACTCATCAATACTGGAAAGTTTTCATCTACTTTTCTGACTTACTTTGCCTTTCCTTCATTCTTTCTGTTTGTTCCCTCTGAAATATCTGTGTTTATTGGAATTTTTTGTTCTGTCCTTCCTCTCTCTTAATAAGTTTTATATTTTCCATCTCTTAATCTCTGTGTTACCATCTGAGTGATTCTACCTCCCTGTTCTACTCAGGGATGTTAATTTATTGATTAGCCTACTCTTTGAATTTTTAAATTTGAACTACTGCATTCGCCATTTGCACAGGTTCTGTTTGGTTCTTTCATTGTGGTTTCCTTGAGTGAAGTCCACCCTTAGGCATTTTAAGGGTGCTTACTTGCCGTTCCACTGCTGAGTTGGTGGGGGTGTGACCCTCTTTTCTTGGTGCTCCGGGTCCTTGTGCTTCAGTGGGAGCCTGGAGAGTCTGCTGTGGCTCGGACTGCAGAAGCGCCCCTCAGGGTAACTGTGCTTGCCCTGTCCAGACCCTGGAGCATCCGCAGCAGTGCTGACGATCATTTTATGCAGGTGACTTCTCTTCAGATCCCAAAACTCTGCTAGGCATAGGTGGGCCACTTAAGATCTTCTGAAGCAGCTGTTTTCTCCCTGAAAAGTCAGAGCTTGCCTGTTGCCCACCTGTTGCACAGGTAGCAGAGTGTGGCTCTCCTCACAGCTTTGGTTCCATGTCCCCTCTCCCAGGCTGGGGACCCATTTGCCGCTCCCTTGTCAGCGTGAAAACCTGAGTTGTGTGGGCAGTGAGACTACCACCCCCACCTCAGGACACTGTGCTCTGCAGCTTTGGTCTGCACATCCTTCCCTGTGTCTGGAACGTTCTCCTCCTCCTTTTTCCTTACCTAATCTCTGCTCTGGCTGAGGCATGCCTGCCCTGAGATGCTGGGTTTCCTTCTGTTGCAGCATAGTGCTGCCTGCTGCTCTGGACCTCTTCCTTCTTGGCCTTCCACCTCACGGAAGCTCTTTGAGAAGGAGGCCGCTTCTGTTCACTAGCACTTCGCCCAGCCCTGTGTGCATCACGGCTGCTGGATGAGTGTTTCCTGAGTGAATGCGTGGCGTTTTTATAATAAGGGCACAGCAGTGTTCAGGGTCCAGATGTGAAGCCACTCACGGGATCAGAAAGCATCATCACCCTAATTGGTCTTCATAAGAATCAGCAAAGACAGTTGAGAGAAACCATATGCTAAAGCACTCATGTCTCAAATGGCCCTTGGGTCCTGTGATGTGCTCTGAGCTCTGTGGGTGTGCGAAGGCTGGCGGTGGGAAAGCAGGAGACTGGTCAGTGCCCTCAGCAGGCCGGGTAGAGAGCGGTAGAGGAGAGGGCCACGTGGAATCAGCAGTGCTGTGAGATTCCGGTCTCCACTGACCTGTAGAAAATGCTCTTTTCAAGGGGCTTTGGGGCTTCAAGACATGGAGCGTTGCCCAAGCCCCCTCAGGAAGCGCTGCCTCACAGGACCACATGTGAACACGGTCAGGGCCGCTGCTCATGGTCCCCGTCTGTCTCGTGAGCTGCATTTTCTCTTGCTCCGTCTCTGCTTCTCTTTGTACATCTGTTTCCTCCTCCTGTCCTTAACAGCTGGCTTTTCCCACTTGCTTTCTGCCCCTCACAGACAGTTCTGGCTTGTACCTGGTACACCTACTCACGCGGCCCATTCCAGCTTTGCCTGCCGTTAGTGAAGTCCTCCTCCTCTAGTCATCTGCTGTTCTGGGGGTAGAGGGGCAGCTCCTCCTTCGGTGCAGCCCTCAGCTTGACCTCCCAGGGCATCAAGTCTTGGGGTCCATCCCCCTGTGCCCCGTTGCCATACACAGCTTACCTTCACACGCTCCCTGGTCTGGGGGCGGGGCGGCAGGGACCAGGGGTCTGCAGGCCCGTGGGTTCTCTCTCCCTGGCTGTCCACCACGCTTCCATTATGTGGTTAATTTTCATCTTTAACGTGGAAGGACTTGTTTACCTATTGCTTGGATTGTAATTAGAATTCAACTGTTTTTCTTTTACAGTACCTATGTACTCATTTACAGCTTTAAATTAAAAATTAAATAATTGATGTGGAAAGTAATCCCTGTTGGCTGGGCAATCCCAGACCAGTGATGTAGCCCGCACATACTTTGATTCTGTCGTCTGTAATTTAGGATCATAGTAGTTACCCCATTGTACTGCGAAGATTAGAGGTTTATGAACTGCTGAGCACATAGGAAGTCTCAGGTACTTCAGTCCTCTTTCCCCCACACTCAGCATTGAATCCTGGAGGGCACTGAGCTGTATCCCCATCTCTTTTTATTTTTTTGAGACAAAGTCTAAGTTGTACAGGCTGGCCTCAGACGTTCGATCCTCCTGCCTCAGTCTCCCAGGTATTGGGATTACAGGTGTGCACCACCACACCTGGCTCAAACTCTAGCTTTAAGAGTAGGAGGAAGGAGGGTGAGAGAAGGGTGTGCACTGTTTTACTCAGAGGTGCACGGTGCCCTCTTGCTTTGCATTTCCCTGGCTGTAAGAGGTCTCCAGTTGTGTCATTCTGCTTGGCACTGGGAGATCTACAGCAGAGAGTCCTTCCCCTCACCCCCTCAGGTCCTCAGAATTTGGCCGGTCTTCTGAGGAACCCGGATGTCCATTCCACTTGATGTAAACCTGGGTTCCCACTTCTCTGTGTGGCAAGTTACACCTCAGCCATTGTATCCGAAGGTGAGCGGTCACTGCAGGTCAGAATTAGTAGAGGATTCCGCGGTGAAGTTAAAGCCCTGCAAACCTAGCCCTGCTCTGTAAAGTGCTGTGTGGCACAGGAGATCCTTTAAAAGTCCTTACCCTACTCTGCTCTTCCAGCACAGATCACAGAAAAATCCAAACGAGAAGCCCTTCCAACAGGAAGTAGTGCATGCCGTTCTCGGGCGGCCCAGTCCGCGTGGCAGACACACTACCTTCCCCGAGTTCATCGATGATTATTAAAAGCTGCATTCCTAGGGAGGAGCTGCCCAGCCACCACAAGCTTATTCATTATTTATGAATAGTTAAAGAGCATGGTTCAGATGAATGCAGGCATCTGGGAAAGTCGTTATTCGTGCACAGATCGACTCAAGCATTTGTCATTTCTCTGGTGACTTAACATCTCTCTGTGCCTTGGGACCTCACATAATGTTAACCAGAGTAGATGCTTAAACTCTTCTATTTAGTTTAATTGTTGGCTTCATTCCACTTGTTCAGGTTATTTGGAATCATTTAAAATTAGCCCTCACTTCTCCTTAATATATTAAAATAGGAAAGGAAGGAAATTTCTTTTTAGAACCTATTGCATTCTAAGGATGAATGCAAATTATCCTACTATGAGTCTTAATGACCCCCTGTTAACATAGTAGGAAACCCAGTGCATTAATGCAGTACCTCTTTTCACATCATTACTCCTAATGGAACTGTTACCAGGATAATAGCTTGACCTTTAGCTATAGATTCAGAAAGCAAAAATATATTCTGCTTACTCCATACCTCTGTTCACACAGCATATTGACTGTTTTCACATCAATGCCACGGCAAACTCTTGGCCTTGTTCTAGGGCCTCTTCTGCGATTGTAATGGAGAAAATAAAATTTCATCTTCAGTAGAAAAATTCTAGTTAAAAGTCTCCTTTTAAGTTTGGATGTAATCCATGAACCAGAATGTCAATAATGTACCCGGTAGAAACGTTTATTTGTGTAGGTATTTTTCAAAACGCCTAGGGCTGTGCCTTCAAAGGTCTCAGTCACAGACTCAGGAGACAGTTTTCCTGGCTTCCTTCTGTTGAAACCAGAGGCGATTTAACTGAAAGGAGAAGAAATAAGCAGAAACAGTTACCTTTTGAGCGAGTGACAGAATGTTTGAGCTCAAGGTTAGACTGACAAAGTCTGACCTTCGGCCCCTGCCGGAGTAGGAGAAAGCCTTCCCCAGCCTCCCTCGGTTCTCCTAAGCTTCTCTGTGGACCCATGGGAGTCGTTTTGAGGTTGGCACAGCCCAAATCTACTTTGTTATTTTGGAACAGCTACTTTCTAATGTGAGATAATTTGGACACATGCATTTCATAATCTTAAGAGAGGTTGCTATGGGAATTAATTGTGTAAATAATATTACAAATGGGAAGATGTTTACCTGCCAAGACAGAATATTGAGTCATTTTTGTAGTACACATTTTCATATAATTGAAAAGGGTTCTAAATACGAATTTTTTTTTTATTTATTAAAACAGAACTTCAAGACTTTTTGACAATTCTCCAATTAGTGTTATTGTGGGCATTCGAGTGTAATAAAATGTATTCTATTTAAACATATTCCATTAATCAAGACTTCCTACTAATTCGTATGGGCTGTTCTCCCCTGATAGTCTGAATTTGTGAGCTCCTGCATTTGCTTCCATTAGAGACAAAACTGGGAAATGTGATTATTCATCATATATTTCTTGAGTTTCTATTCATACAAGGCAGTATGCTAGGGAGGGAGACAAAGAAATGAAGGTCCTGATGTCGTTTGTAACCCGGTGTAGGAGATCTGAAAGTGTACCTCTCCCACCCCAGGGAGCTCTGTATCTCTCAGGAGGAGTCCGCTTGCTCTCCCATCCCACATAACCTGCATGGGGCAGCCTGCATGGTGTTCGTGTTCCTTAGCTCTGCATCCTAAGCACAACTTCCTACTCAGGTGGGCGTCAGTGAACCTTCCCGTTGAGCCTCTTGCCTCCCATTCCCAGGACCTCCTGTCATCCTGGGTAGCTCCACTGTCCGTGCAGAGATCCATCTAACCCCTGGCCACATGGTGCTGGACCTCATCTATGGTGCCTCTAACCTCTTCTGTGTTTCTGCCCACACCACTGGACACACTTTAGCATTCTGCCACACAGCCACTCCACTGCTGACGTGGGAATGTTCTGGATGGTTCCTGCACCTCCCCTAACCCCTTCCTGCCAACCCATTGATATCTTGATTTCCTGATCTCTATGTGTATCCCCACCACTGGGAGCCTTTTTCTGGTCTCGCTTTCCTGATTGAGGGGAAGCGGTGGAGGGTAGAAAGGTGAGGAATTCACTCCAGGTGACCTCTTCCCCCCCACCCCCCCATCTCCGTCTGCTTTACATCCCTGCTCTTCTGCAGAAACTGTCCTGCAAAATCCTGAGCTAGGGGGCTGGTGAGATGGCTCAGCGGCGTAAGCGCCTGCCTGGCAAGCGAGAGGGCCCGAGTTCGACTCCTGAAACCCACATATGAAAAAAGGGCCGGTGATATCGCTCAGTGGCACGGGTGCCTGCTGGTGTGCGAGGTCCTGAGGTCGACCCCCGGTACCCACCAAAAAAAAAAAAAAAAAAAAATCCTGAGCTAGGCCAGCCCTCCCATCCAGTGTCCTAGATTGGAGCACTGAAGGCCAGAGGGAGACCGCACCCTGCTGTTGCCCATCTACTGCCTGGTCACCTTACTACTTGTCCTGAGCCTGCTGCTTTTCTTACTCTCCTCAGGGACAATTCCGAAAGTTGTCCCCGTCTCTCCCTCTTCTGTGGCGCCTCACCATTGAGTTCACTGAGCTTCGAGAGCCACTTCCAGATTGACCCTGGCCACAGCGGAGGGCGTTTCTCTCTGTCGGGGCAGCGCCTTCATTTCCGTCTTGGATCCTACACCCCAGCTCTTTCAAGATGGTTCCTTGAATGGTCCCCTCCTTTTTCTAATATCCTGTATCCTCTGGCCATATTGGCTGCTCCATTCTGCAAACCTTGCTCAAGCCTTCCTCCCCTCGCCCCTCTGCTCTGGGCAGGTGTTTTGAGGTTATTCTGTGGTCGCTCTCTCTAGTCCCTCAGTGGTCTTCAGCGAGCACTTGTCACACCTCCCTTCCTGCCCCCACTCTGCACTTAAAGCTGCTGGTCCCTCTTTTTACAACCACCTACGGCACTTTATAAGACCACTGCTCCTGGCTTCCTTGATGCTGACCTCCTTCGCAGCCTCCTCTGCCTCCGTCTCCTTCTAAGCACTGTGTTCTCCGTCACTCTGTGCTTGGCCCCACGCTCCTCTTGCTCAGTGAGTTTCTGTGGTTAACGGGTTTTTGCGTGTTTTAACTGCCACATACGCAGTCAGCTTCCAATGGAGTCAGCAGCTCTCCATCACAGATTCAGCTGGGACAGCTGTAGTGTCTTTCTGAAGCCCCCGACACCCTGCACGTTGACCCTCCCCATGGCTCCTGGCTATCTTTAGCTTTTCCTGCACCACTGAGATCATATATATGGCTTTTTTCTTTTTTCAAATTATTTTCTTAGGATAAATTTCTAGGAGTAATATTACCAGTCCAGAGGTATTAACCGTTTTGTGTCACTTATAATGTCTTACTATTATTTCCCAAAAGGATTTGCCAGTTTATGTCATCAGTAACGTTTGAATATGCCAGGTTTCCACAGTTTTATCAATATCACATAGAAGCTTTTTTAACATTGTTTTTCTGTTTAGTAGGTAAAAGTGTTTTGAAGTTCTTTGAGTTAGATATTATTTGAGTATACTTCCTAATATTTTATGCTGCACATATATTCTGTCCATTTAGCTGTGGGGACTTTTAAGGTTACTCTTTTCTTTGAATGCACTCTTTTTAGGTGGTAGATATTGAACATTTTCAGTCAGTTTTAGTGCAGCTAGCCTTTGTTCTATTGAACATTTATTTTTCATTCAGTGGAAATTTCAATTTTTATGTAGTTGAATCTGTCAATATTTTCCTTTGTCATTTCTTTTTAAAAGAAACCTTTTAAAGCATTAAAATTACTGATATTTTAAATACCAAAAAGGCGGCGTGATGTGACTACAGACTAGGCAGTGACCTTATGGAGAGCAGGTTGAAAAGGCAAGTTTAAAAGTGCTCAGGAGTGCACTGTGAGGCAGGAGTGTCACCACCAGCACCTTACAGGCAGTCACACACTGTGCGCGGCTTTCCTGAGATCGTCGTCCTGCCGTGTGATTCCCTGGGTTTCTTTGTGTTTACTAGGGTAGCTCTTTCCTGCAGCTGACACCACATGCAAGGGGTTGACTCGATGCAGAAGGGGAATTTCTGTCTAGCCTGTGTCTCACGATGTCATTAAGACACACTGCATTATTACATATCGTGAGTACTGATTGAATTAGCAGGAATCACCGTGAGAGCAGCATCTTGCTGAACTCTGTCCTGGGGCCAGTGGATCCAGAGGAAGCATTTCCTTTTCTACCTGTAAGATACAGACATGCAGATACAAAACAAGTAGAAAGACCAGTTTCCATGCTAACTGCGCAGTATTTCCAGCCAGTTCCATTTTGAAACACAGTCCGTTGTCTGCAGCCAGGGCCCAGCTGATCACCCCCGTGCTTGAGGAACAGCACGCAAACATGGCAGACACACGGAGGAGACAGACATTGGGGGCTGGGGATGTAGCTTGGTGGTAGAGCGCACGTGAGTTCCTGGGTTCAGTTCCCAAAGCCACCAAAAGAGAAAGCAAGCAGCAAAGAAACTTCTGTTGTCTTCTTGGGCTATATTCCTATTTCACATCCGCACATTTTACTTGCTAAAGTATTTAACAGTATTCTACATTTTCTTTCAGTCTTCACAGAAAAGTACTGTACTGCTAACCACGTGGACAAGCTCCCTGGCCCGAGAGACTGGGTACAGATTCTGCAGGATCAAATTAAGCTGGCCAGAAGAAGGTTAAAAAGAGGCTCAGGTATGAGTAAGTTGTAAGAAGGTACTTTATTGAATTCTCAGCCTTTATAAAGCACAATACTTTCCTCTGGGGTATCGCAGTGTCCTTTGTCTTTTGAAGGAGACACTCAACATACTGTAATGGTCTCTGGTTGGCTATCTTAAAGCCTTATTCAAATGAATTTTGAAACTCACCTTAAGATTAAATAGTAAAAATTATATCAGGCCATTTGCTTTCAACAGTACAACTGAAAAAGATTGCAGATTTCATGTGTGGTCGGATGTGTCTCATGTACAAAGCCGGGCTCTCCTTTGTGGTTTACTTCTGTTCACTTACTGATTTTTGTTTGTATCTGAATGAATTTATAAAAGTCCTAATTGCTTAAGGTAAAAAAAATAGCAAAAATCATCATACCAGAAATACCGTTATCAATAGGAAGGAATTTTAAGTCACGCGTGTGTATGTGTTTAAAAATCTGGGCTTGATGATTTGGGGATGATTCTTCCAGAAAAAGTGAGCACCAGTTGGGTTGTCGCTATTTAGATTTGGTCATTTGAAGTTGCAGCCTCCCCATGTGACAGGGGGCCAGTTTACTCTTTGAAAACAATTTTTTCTTTTCTTTTTTCTTTTTTTTTTTTTTTTTTTTTGGTACCGGGAACTGAACTCACGACCTTGCGCTTGCCAGGCAGGCACTGGGCCGCTGAGCTATATCCCCGGCTTGAGAACAGTTTTCTCCTGTGCTACAAGAATTGTTGGGCCGGTGAGATGGCTCAGCGGCTTAAGCGCCTGCCCGGCAAGTGCGAGGGCCCGAGTTCAACTCCCGGAACCCACATACGAAAAAAGGGCCGGTGATATCACTTAGCGGCACGGGCGCCTGCTGGCGCGCGAGGTCCTGAGGTCGACCCCCCGGTACCCACCAAAAAAAAAAAAAAAAAAAGAATTGTTGTGTCTGGGAAACCACAGATCTGTAGGTATTATTTCTAAATTCCATGTAAATCAGTATGTCTATTATGAAAAACACTATGGAGGCTCTTCAAAAAATTAAAAATAGAATACCAAACTCACTAGTAGGTGTATATCTAATAACAGCAGAATCAGTTTATTGAGGAGATACCTGTATTCCTGTGTTTGGTGAGGCATTTTCGCCATGGCTAAGATAAGGAACCAACATCAGTGTCCCCCATTGGACGAATGGATAAAGAAAATGGACGATGGAAAATAGTAAACTTGAAGAATGGCATGCTACGTAAAGTAAGGCAGGCACAGAAAGACAAATGCCACACACTGTCACTGTGTAGAACTCACAGAGAGAGTAGTCCCCAGGGCTGAGTCACACTGGGAAGATGTTGGTCGAAGAGTACAAAGCTTCCAGTTAGGAGGGATATGCTCCTTACGTGACGTGGTGTCTGACAGTACTAATTGTTAATAATACTCTTACCCTTGAAAATGAAGAGTGGGTTTTGTTTTCACCACAGAGTCCACGAGGTAACAGTGAATCAGTTAGCTCAATTCAGCCATTCCACAATGTGTACGTATTGCAAAGCATCATATTGTACATCACAAATATTGATACTGTAAAAATAATAATATAAATATACTAATAAACCTTAACTTCGGGGGACATAGTCAAACCATGGCCGTTTCCAGTGGGTCCTTTTCACACGAGGCCGCCCCAGTCATCCTTGCCTACGCCCCAGTCTGGTGTCCTGTCGCAGGCCTCGGGCTCCACCGGCCACACCAGCCTTCTCCTCACTCACAAGATGGGCTGCTCTCACACGTGTGTGCTTCCCCTCTGCCTGGGAGATGCTCTGTCTCTCATAAAGCTGCCCTTCTCCTAGAGCCTTCATGGGAGGCCCCAGCATTTGGATCTTCAGCCACCTGGAGGGGTATATTCCCGTTTCCTGTAGTGGACCATGACCTCCTGAGGGCAAGGACTGTGCCTCAGTCATGTTTGAGTTCCATGTGACACATAGGGTATGAGACAGGGCTGACTCTCAAGAAATGTTGTTGTATGAATGAGTGAAACCATCAGTAATTCCAGAAAGGAATTCCATCAGTAATTCAGAAGGGACAGCAGTCCACAACAAAAAGACCTTGTTTGCCTAGTCAGAGTCGTCTGAGGTCTGTCCTCAGGACTCATGGTGACAGCTTGTGGCCATCCCAGAGCCCCCTTACTTCCTCCTCCTCTTTCTCTCATTGCCTTCTCTGCCCTCTCACCTTAATGGTGTTATACTTTCTTCCTGGTTTCTTTCTTCTCCCATAATCCCCCAAAAGTTCAGAGTTTCCTGTCATGGTGGTCTGACCTCACTCAGAGTAAATGAATTAGAAAATGTCTGGGAAGAGTAATGTCTCCCTAGCAGGACTCTTTTGTAACAGTATTCCTTAGTGCCTAAAGGTCCCCTGCCTCTGCCTTATATGTCACAAAAGACTCCTTTTATTGCCTTAGCCTCCCCTGCCAACCTCCTCTTGGAAGAGAAAGAAAATCTTTTACATTTGAAGGACAGGTAGTTTGCCCAGTGGGTTGGTATTCTCTGAGTACTGACGTCATGTGCATGGTTTGATACCAAGTCAAATTTCAGATTCAAGCCTGAGTGATGTCTGTGCAAGTATTAAGTTGGCCTGGGTTGCCTAGGTACTATGTTAGGCATTTTGACTATTTAAATATATAAGAACTTCCATTTACATGAATTGAACCCAGAGAATGCAGAACCGCATCTTCAGCCCTTTTTAATTTTTATTTTGAAGGTCTTGCTAAGTTACCTGGACTGGCCTCAAACTTGCAGTCCTCCTCCCTCAGGCCCTTGAGTAGCTGGGAATACAGGCATGAACCACCATGAGCCTGAAGGTTTCTCTTAAAACTTGAAGTGTTCAGGTCCACTGGAGACTTTTAATCACTCTCCTCAGCAAGAGCCACGTGCTGCAAAGCACCAAGCCCACTTCTTCCTTCCTCAGGTGGTCTCAGTAGCACTTCAATTGCCGAGGTTCTACAGTTCCTTTCCCTGAGGCTCCCTGCAAGCTTCAAGTATTTCTCACATTTTCCCAGGTGATTTTGCAGGGGGAAATTGTTGACTCCCAAAATTCAAAGACACTGAATATAATATTCAGGTTTGAGAGAAATCTAAAATGTGTCATAATGAAGAAACCTAAATTTAATATTTTCCCAAAGAAAAAGGAAAGGACTAACATACCCAGGAACCAGCATTTTGGTTCCAACTTTTTTGGAAACACAAACATCAGCATCGATGTCCATTGACGTCGTGCCACCGACTTTGAGCTAGCCTGGGGCAGTCCTGGTGCATATGGCTGCTCCCTTCCTACTTTACAGGGGCTGGTCAGAGCTGATGGGCTGTTCTGGTGTAGATCTAAAGTATCCCCCAAAAGTCTCAGGTGTTCTGAGGTGGGACTTTGGGAAGGTGATTGGATCGTGAAGGTTCTAACCTAATGGGTAGATCAATCCATTGGTAAGATCATAATTTGATGGTATTATTGAAAATTTAGGAGGTGGGGCCTAGTTGCAGGGAGTGTATCATGGGACCATGACCTTGAAGACTGTACCGTGTACCCAGCCCCTTCGTCTCCGGTTTTCTCCCTCTTTCTGCTTCCTGGCTGCCATGAGGCAAGCAGCTGTCTTGCACCATGCCCTCCTGCTGTGATGTTTCTGCCTCACCACAAGCCTAGAAGCAACAGGGCCAAGTGACCATGGACTGAAACCTCTGAAACCATAAACCAAAATAAAATGTTCTTCCTTCAAGTTGTTTGTCTCAGATATTTTGTCACAGTGACAAAAAGGTGACTGACACATGGGGAAATGTGAGAAATACTTGAAGCTTGCAGGGATCCTGAAGGAAAGGAACTGTAGAAGCCTGGGCGGTTGATGTTAATAACTGAAGTGCTACAGAGACCACCTGAGGAAGGAAGAAGAGGGCTTGGTGCTCCCTCGGGAGCATGTACCTCCTGCTGAGCAGAGTGATTAAAAGTTCCCAATGGACCCAAACACTTCAAGTATTAAGAGAAACCTTCAAGCTGGGCATGCTTGTGCGTAGCTGTAATCCCACCCACTGAGGAAGCTGAGGCAGGAAATTGCAAGTTCAAGGCCAGCCTGGGCAACTTAGCAAGATCCTGTCTTAAAAAGGGTTGGAGATACAGCTCAGCACTTTCTGCATTCAATCTCCAGTAGTGGGGGTAGAGGGGCTTTGAATGTAGAAGTCATAAAAAGTAGGGAGATGTCTGAGAGCACTGTTCCCAGGGACAGAAGCAGCCTTGCTGGACCCAGGATGAAGTAGGAAATTTGGTTTACATTTCATTCTCCTGTACCTTCACTGTGCTGCACAGGCCATACTATAAGCAGAGCAGTTTCCCCTCTGTCATCAGATGCTGATACCAGTGATAGATCCCGGGCTCTCTTCCCTCCCTGCCTTCCCGCACCTGCACATGGCAGGAGGTGCACCTCCACATGCCCCTTCTCCCTTCCCACACACTGGCCAGTTCTTAACTACCACAGCATTTCTGCTCATAACACATCTCAGATGCGTGTGTTTCCCCTGCCTTCACCTGTTTCTCCAGAACGAGACCAACCCGTAGCCTACCCTTCCTCAGAGCCCTTCCCTTGGAAGCATGAACGATTGTCCACTCTTGCTCTGTGGTCATCAGGATGTTTGCCTCGGGCCATTTCAGCTTCGGGTCACTGGGTTTAGATGTTCTGCATTCATGTATGTGGTGTGTTTCAAGCAGGTTCTGTTAGCCACAGAGAAGTGGAAGGCGGCTATAAGACAAAGCCACACCGATGCACGGACCAAAATGATTGTGTATCAGACATGACCTGCCAGACAGAGCTTGTCTCCTAGCATGCGAAACACTGCTCTGCTTCAGCTCATGCACAGACCAAACTAGAGCCGCTTGCATTTACTGCAGAGGACCAAGTGCCGATCAATAATGTTACCTGTTCTCATGCTTTTTGCCCTGATTATTTTCTGTCTAAATGATAATACAGACAGTGTCACATGTGTATTCCACAATTTCAACCTTATTTACAATATTTGGTTCAATTCCTGGAATTATGTACAGACTCTGACTGGGCAAGCTAATCAGCTAACCACTTGGGGAAGCCAGCGTTGCCTCTAGAAAAAAACAGCGCCCCGCCACCTATCTGAAAGGCTGTTATGCAAATCTAAATAGAAATTCACTCGAGGCTCTTATCACATGTAATAATTTTTTTCTATAACTGGAATGATTCCTTCCCTGGTGTGGATTTTTGTAATTTTCATTAGGTTACTTCCTCAGAGCTGAAATCACAGTTTATTATTTGTGTTAGGCCCAAGAGTAAAGCTGTCCCTGCTATTAAATTTTTATTGGACTTGCTCAATCTTTTCCAAATTTTACAACTTGATTGTCACAAGGGAAGAAAGATTGTGAACTTGTTGCAGACAGATGTTATAATCAAATGTAAATAACAATGTTGTCCTTCACCCATGCAGCTATCGTCAGCTAATTTACATATCATAACATACATATGATTTTGGTAGTACATATTCTGTTCTGATGAAATCATGTAACTGCACAGGCCTATTTATAAAAAAAAAGGATAGCCGAGTTACAGTGGGAAGATCAATATACACTCCAAACATATTTTTGCTGTAACTAACCAAAACTCAATTATGCATGTACAGTTACTAAAGTATAAATGAACTAAAACTTGAAGATTTAAAATTTGCTCTTAGTAATGCATGTGATGTGTTTGAACTATTAATAGCAACGAGATTGAAGAGTCCAGGCTTAACCTGATTCAGTCGTTGGCCCTGTCCCTTACTAGCTGTGTTACCTGGGGTAAGCTTCTCCGGCCTCCTGCCTCACTTCCCTCATGTGTTAAAGTGACTGTGGCAATGACCCTACTTTGTGGAGTCCTCTCAGTGTTAAATGACAATGCTGCTTAAACCCACGTAAATAAGTGAACTGAAATATGGTTTGTAAGATTTTAAAAAATTTTAATAATGATAATTCTATATCATTATTATCAAATTTATGTAAATAATGCTAAAATCTGTAATGTGAATCAACTGAATCTGAAAAAGGAGAGGAAAGGTGAAAACTGTTATGTACACTGGAGATATTTTAATTGCGTTACTGTATTCAGTAAAATGAATGTGCTCCCTGAAACTAATGAGATTTATGTTTTATGTTTGTAACCAGCAGAGGCGGCTGACAGTGATGAAAGACTGGACAGCATTTCTCTGCCACCAACAGGTAAAACACATTTACATTCTCATCACCTGCTGGAAAATAAAGCGCATGAAAATACCAGCATTGGAAATGCGTTTAACGTTAGAGAGGCGGGCGCCTGAGCAAGCCGCTTCCGGAACAGGCCCGGCCGACTGGTCAGAGCTGCCCAACACTCGGGGCTCAGAGACGCTTTCCCTTCGAGCGTGAAGAGCATGAAGAGCTACATACACAGCTACACTGTGTCATGTTCATGAAAATCTCAGAAATGTAAATCCTGAGAGCTTAGTATCACATTTTGCCACTCTAGAGTTTAGGCATTAAAATTTTTTTTAACATGAGATGAAGTGAGATTTATTTCACTTTAGAACAGGGAGCACTGATCTTATGTGACCAAATTCATGTCCCACCCCCCTGCAAAAGGCGGTCCATCACGCCTCCCATCACAGGCACCCCGTGACTGCTGAGGGTTACTTTCGTGGTGGAATAAGCCAGTCCGTCCAGTGTAGCTGACACTCATGGTCTTAACCCGATGCGCTAAAGGCAGCCTTGCGTTCGGATCCGGCTGCACGCCACTGCGTGGAGCTGCGGACGTGACTCTGATGGCCGCCTACTGTCTGTCAAGTAAACCTCTGGTCCCGCCTCCTGCCTGTGTTACTGGTCCATACCTGAGAGCCGGGCGGACGCGTCTGATCATTTAGATCAGTCAGCTGCGTGTCAGTCTGTTCCCCTCTTGGTCTCGAGATTCTTCATTGACCGCCCTCAAAGAACACCTGAAGACTCTGTCCACAGAATTCACCCCCAGTAAAACCTCTGGCTGAAAAAGCTTAACTCAATAGTTTTTCCTCTAGATTTAGGATGATGAGATTTTAAATTAAATCTGGCAGTAGTGGTGGAGCATCTGGTGTGGGTAAGGACTCTTAGAGTTCCTGGCGGTCACGAGCTCACTGAGAGCACAGGTACCAAGGCGGGCTTCAGGCAGAGGCCACGGGTGTCAGGTGGGCACGCCTTAGTGAGCTTCAGAGCAGCAAGGACTCCCAGCTGTGTAAATGACCCATCGCTTTCTCTGTAGCAAGGAGCTATGCAACAGATCAATGCACAAATAAATGAAATAAGCCACGTAGTGCAAGAACGATCTGTGTATGTCAGGTTCTTACCATGTACAGTCATGGTGTAAGAGGGGTTTCTCCTCTTGTTGGGCTGTTTTCACATCTGTGAGTTAAGAGAAGTGAAGCGTGTGATCTCCATTGTTCCCTCCCAGCCTGTCATTCTGTGAGCATCGGGCCTGTTCTCGTCCCCCCACCCGATCCCTGTGGGTGCAGGAAACACTGATCGTAGCGACAGAACTGTGTTTCCGGAGGCCCTGGGAGGACCGGGTGCTTCTCTAGCTGTGCCTCCCAGGGTGCCCACCCTCAGGTCTGCAGGGATCGGCACCCGCTGTCCTCTCTGTCATGTGACTCAGTGGGCTTTTGCGTTATTGTCTGAAGACTACGCCCCTTGAAATAGTTCCTTTGCTTTTAAATGTCTGCATTTGACTCTGCCTCCAGAGAGGTTTCAGACGAGAAAACCGAGCGCCGGGGACGCCAGAACAGCCTCATGGAACTGACCAAGCTGCCAAGGAATCTGAGAAGGACAAGGAACTTCAGAGAGCATCGGATCCAATCCCTTCACTTTATCCAGTGCTTTTATTTTGCAGGAAAAAAAGCCTGAGGCCTGGAAACATTAAACGACTTTGCCAAGGTCTCGGCTGGTTGATGGCCTGGCCAGAGCGCAGGCCCCTGGACTCCCAGCCGTGCGCTGCAGCGCTTTCTCACACCTCAGCCAAGGCCAGCTCCCCTCTGCATGTTTCTTAAAGATGCTCGGAGATGACAACGTGCTAATCCCCTTGCCCCGCCTGTGTCTCACGGTCTTCGCGGTTACTAGGGTGTCCGTCATCAGTCTACCCAAAGGCCGCTGCAGTTTAAGCTCTTTGACTCAAGTCCTTTCTCAGATTTTGTCCAGAACTGTGAGGTTATAATTAAGAAAGTGGTAGAACACACCTACAGGTCTTTTCACTAGACTACTGATAGATATTTAATAAAAATTACTAAACAGCATGGATGTGAAACTTTATCATTTTCGAAAAGGGAGAACGAAGTCACAAGTTGGTGCTCAAATGTGACAGTAGTGCAGTGGCTAATCTTCACAGTCTAGCATGCCTCTTGGTTGCCTCTCAGAGTAAATCCCCAGGGTGGTTAGCTTTGAACGCAGTGCTCCCGCTGGTCCTCCTGTCCCTCGTGCCCTGACATGACCGGCCGCACTCGGAGCGTCCATCCCCTTGCTGCACATGCAGCCTTGGCTTGGCCTTGAGCCTTCTCGCTGCTCGGAGCTGCAGGAGCCACCAGGACTCTGATGCAGACCTTCATTGTCTCGTGTCTGAGCCGGCCACATTTGTCCCTTGTAGAGGCTCAGCAGTACCTGTATTACCATTTTCAGGTCTTTTTTCTTCTTCCAGTTTTGCGTGTGTCGGGGAGAGGCAGGGAAGAGGTGGAAACCCTTAACTGTTGCGTGAGTCAGAAGAGGGTTCAAGTCAGGTGGTCAAATGGTATTTGTGTTCACCAACTGCATTTAAGCACGTTTCTGTTTGTCTGCTTTTAACAAAGCTGAACTCAGATTTCGTGGTGGTGAAGTGTATTTTCGTAATTTATTCCCTTTTGGCCCTGTTGACTGAGTCTTTTGAACAGCTACCAGGAATCAGCCCCACGTGGGGCTCAGGTGCACGAGTGCCTGCCCTAGACGAGTGGGAGAGGTGGGAGCACTTCCTCCCATGCTGCAGCACAGAGGTGGAGAGGAGAGCCAGGGAGAAAACCTCCAAGGATGTGGAAACAATGGCAGTTAAACAAAGAGCCTGGAGGAGGTGACGTCCCAACAGGGCTCTTTGAACGTGTAAAACTGGGATTCTGAATTTGAAATAGTGGGGTGATGTTCTTTTAGGTTTAGCAGTTTGCATCACAAATTGGCATTCTTTTACATATTTTTCTTCTTAAAAAAGTGTAAGGAAGAAACAACCATTGTCGGGTGTTTTTCCCAGACTTTTCTTTATATTTTGGTTATTGAGGTCATGGAGAGCCTGTATGTATAATTTTGTTTCCTGAATTTTGGGGATTTCTGCATAAGAAGCATTTTTTCTTTTTATTACCAATCTTTGTACATGTTATTAGCTGCATGATATTCTGTTTTGCAGGTTAATCGTATTTTATTTTGCCCTTTTCTACCACTGACAATATGTGGGCATGCTTGGCAGTGACACGTATTCACGGGTTTTCCTGTAAAGTATGATCATTACATCTTTCTAGTTCCTAAAATTGCTCATTTAGCACAACTCACCCCTTAGCTAAAAACTTGGCGACTTAATTCTGCAAGACTGGCACTTCACGGGGAGCCCGCACTTGTCCAAACACTTGCCCCAGCCTCGTGGCAGGTGACATAGCTCTCCTGGGGGAGCCACCCCGTCCTTGTCTCTGTGCTGTAGGTGATATATCTGACACCAGCAGAGAAAACACAGAGGACGCAGAGCCTCAGGTTTGGTTGCTAGACTTCCACGTTAGTGACCTTTGTCATTAGCATGTGCAACTCTCGCCTTTGAACTTCTCCAGAGGACCAGGTAGCATTTCAGGTTCCAGCAAAGTATGGGTGTCCTGTGACGTTTACCTGCCGTGTTGCTCTGTATTGCGTGATAATCAAGCCTCCAATTTAGCATAAGATTTTTAAAAATCATTTTTAAAGTTGCTTTGTTACCCTTTAAAAGTCCAGTGTGTGATCCAGTTAGCTGACTGGTCAGTGCACAGAAGCCGTTCTCTCCCTTTTTCTGTTCATTTGTAACCTCAGTGTGAATGTAGAGTTTTGAACCGTATTTATTTTAATGTAAATTTTTTAGCTGCGTATAAAGAAGTATGGCTCTTCCCAGGACTGAGGGTATCTGAGAAGGCCACAGTTAATTAGACCTCCTTCCATGCAGAAGAAGAAAAAGTTGTTTGAGGAGACAGGGCAGCTCTGACCTGTTAGACAAAATAATTTATAACATCAGTGCCCCCAGAAATAGCCATCATAGCGAAGCAACAGCTGCAAACAATGTACGAATTGATAGGAAAGAAAAACCTTTCACAGAAGTTGCATTGGCTCGGTGACAAAACTGATTAAAAGGTGAAAGCTTAAAGTAAGTTACCTGCTCAATACCTAACAACCAGTCAGACAGGTGGTTTTCCCCGAGTGGCCCAGGTTTTGACATCGTGTGGTGACCTGCCACAGTGTGCGTGCTTCGTGTTCGAGCTCCCTGGCACACTTGCCCTCCACTCTGTATAACCCACACGAGAAAGGCTGGACTCATTTCAGACGTATCTTGCCATGTGGCTGTTTGTTTTGCATAAGTATTTACCTCCAGATTTCTTTCTTTCTCTCATGAAGTAGTACCACTTCGAAATATTGCATCATTACCTCATTTATTGTATAAAGCAAGTTGCCCTGAATGTGTGGCACTTTACCTAAAGGCCAAACATTGGCGTGAAAGATGTTTGACCGTAGATCCCCCAAACCCTAGGGTTCAGAACTGCCATGCTGACAGTGTAATCCTTCTCCCTAGCACTCCTTTCTTCAACCTGTTAGAGGTGACAGTCACTGCAGAGGCTCTGCAGGAGAGACCGAGGAGGGAGGTAAGAGCTGCCCAGAGTCAGGTGACCCTCAGTGCCCACTGGGCATCGGGCCAGGGTGTGCTGACTACCCTGTCCAAGGTACTGTCCTACCATAGTGGTAGGAGGGGTTCCCAGGGGTAAGTCAGTGACCCACGAAGACCAGCTTATCAACGGAAGGTACATGACACCCCCATAATGTGACAGACAACTGGTCTGCCTGTGGCTTAGGGAGTCAGTCTCACTGCTAGACAGTTACAGCTCATGTGTGTGTCTTTCTTTTTAAAGCTACAAGGAAAGTTCAGAGATTATTTCCATCACGCCTTTTGGATGGCCTTTCCCATTTCCAGCCATTAAGTAAGCCTTTTCCTGAAGCCGGTCCCCTTTACCAAGTGGTCTGACGAACTTCTATGTTCAAACCAGGGTTTTTGTTTTTCTGCAGCATATGCTCAAAAATTTGTCTCCTGCCTTCAAGAATGAAATATTCCTCGAGGGACTAGGAAAGATTAATTATTGACTTTTCACTCTATTAAGCTATGATGAATATGTCGCTACCAAAGGTAGAAACATTTACTTACAACTGCAGATCTCTTAAATATGCACCATGAAGCTTCAAAGCTCATCCTTCCAAGACTGGGTGACAGCTTGGAGTTTTCAGTGCTTGAGGAGGGGGGGGACCGTTCAACTCTCAGGTGTGTGCAGTGGGCTCCCAAATTGGAAATGCATATCGAAACTGCAACCCTAAAATCATATTTTGTAAATTCAAATTACATTTGTGTTAACTTACTGTGACTACTGTTGAGATTTTGTTCAGAAATCCTTTTTATAGGCTTTCTTAGCAAAAATAAAATTCCGTATCTAT
The DNA here is from genome assembly GCA_028451465.1 of Erethizon dorsatum. Lineage (NCBI taxonomy): Eukaryota > Metazoa > Chordata > Mammalia > Rodentia > Erethizontidae > Erethizon > Erethizon dorsatum. Next base: position 71,274,227 of record CM051834.1, read on the forward strand.
GGATAACATCTCAATCTTCTGTATATATGTTTTATTAATATGTAAATATCTAGATTTTTAAAAATTACTATGTTCTTTAAAAAAGAACTCAGCGCAAGTTTAGTTGTGAAAATGGTGTATAACGTTGTGTTGTGATATCAGCTCCCAAGATGCTCTTTGTGTCCGATCTGGAAGAACACAATAAATTACTTTAATTGAACGTGCGTGTGTCTTGCCTGCACCCCGGCGTTCCTGTGTTTATGGAGTCAATGCTGTTCATTAATTAAGAGATATTTATTAATACCCTTGTGATCCTTCACAGAGTTATACTTCCTTATGAAGTTAATTTTAAAAAATAAAACAAACTAGATTGCTGCCAGAACAAGAATCTTCCATCACCACAGAGACCCAGCTCCGTCTGGCAGTCAGATCAATGGCTGCGGCAGGTCCCATGGAGACACTTGGGCATTAAGTACTGAGATGCTTGAAGCCTAATTTTAAATGAATTAGGTAGCTTTATAATCTTCACTTAAAAGGCTGAGCCCTGCTTCTATGGAAACAACACAGCAGAAGGGCAAATCAATCTTCTCTGATGCAAAGTGGCTGCTGACATGTAATTTCTTTGTTCTCCTCAAACACAGGAGGGCGCTACTCCTCCCTGGCCACCTGCCCCTCCTGCCCCCATGTCCTGCACGCGCAGCACCTAGGCAGGAAGCTGGCGTCCTTGGGGCCTCATTTTGGAGGCTGCTGGCCTGGCAGGCTGCTGTGAGGAGTGGTTGGCGTGGTGTGGTGGACAGTAGCTGCTGCATAAGAAAGCAGCTGGGGGTGCGGTGGCCAGGCAAGTTGCTTGCAAAGAGAGAAAATCTGTAGTACAGCCAGTCCTTACCTCCCTAAAGCTGGCAGCCTGGCGCCAGCCTTCCCCTCCTGCCACATGCTTCCAGCTTTGTGAGACCCCTTTTGTCCATGGAATTGCTTGCAAAGGGTCCGTGTCGTGTCTTATGGCCCAAGCCCCTGGGGTGCCCCTACTGCCCTATGCTGGTAAGGATGGGTGCTTTATAGGTGGCCTTTCTAGCCCAGGGCAGGCAAATGGACCCAGGTTTGCCACACACGGCTCTGCTGGAAGGGGAAGCACCACACCTTCCTCAAGTGATTTCTCCCACAAGCCTGGCCTTACCGAGTGACGGGCACAGTGGGCTCATTTCCCACCTGCCCCCGAGTTCGGCTTTACATCTGCTGAGCACCAATGGGGGCACACCTCTGAGAGCTGAGGACGACCCAGGTTGGGATACAAGGGAAAGGGGTGAGAACTAAGCTGGGGAGGCGTTGGTCCATCCTGAAAGGTGAGGGTGGTGTGGACAGCTGCTGGGGTGTGTTAAGTAAGAGGGCTTTCCGATTCCATCTTACGCTAATCTCTCTGGCGGAAGTGCGGGACATTGAGTGCTGGAGTAACTAGGTATAGAAAGCGCACAGGAGCACAAGCCCCGCGCACCCCAGTGCAAGATGAGAGTCAGCGAGATGCAGGGACCAGCTTGGCCGGTGTGGGGAGGAAGCACCCAAGCCGACACCCCAGTCTCTGCTGGCGGGGGCTGTCGTTGGCACTCACTAAGGCAGGACGGAGGGGAGGGGCAGTCAGAAGGAAGACGGTGAACTCGGGTTCGGGGAAGGAGGACCGCTCAGGTTCAGATGTGGCTACAGTCATCCCATGAGTGTTCAGGGCGTGCCCACCGCATCCCAGGGGTTGGGACCACAGCAGTGAGGAAAGAAACCACGGCCCTGCTCTGAGCCAGGCAGGACGTGTGTCACCAGGCGGGACCGGTGACAGGACCTTAGGGGGGGCAGCAGCGCACAAGGCCTGTTTGTGTCCTTGAACAACCTTACCAAAGAGGAGGGAATCACAGCTTGGAAGCTTTGTCTTTTACTAGAAGCGACCGAGATTCGAAGCACCATTCGTCCCCTGTAACTCAGCTCGCAACTAATCTTCATCATCAAGGAGGGATTCGCGACCATCGCCTAGCGAGTGGCCACCAGACCCCATTAAATCTCAGGCTTTTACTTCTTTCCAGTCACTTACTGCCCTCTGGAGTTATCTGGCTTATTTATGTGTTCCATCGTTCTCCATCTTTGCTCTGGAATCTAAGCCTCATGACATCAGTGATCATATCGTGAGACCATTAAGATTTCAGGCCCTGGCGGGAATGTTTGCAGGAAACTCTTTGTTAGAGGGGACTGGCTAAGGCATTTGCCTGAGGTTTGTATTAACGTGCAGCCTAGTTGTCCTGACCATAGCGAGTGGGGTCTCCAGGTCCTGCAGGTGCAGAACGTAACTCCCCATCTCCCGTAAGCCCAAGTACCTGAGCCCTTATCAGAGATCCGAGAGCCAAGCCAGTGGCCACACTAAGTTGCCTTGACACCAGAAGTGCAGAAAGCCCTGGGGCAGTCAGACCAGGAAAGCATCCCTGGGACACATCACAGCCTGGTACTTCACCAGTTGTGTATCCTATATCTGTCCTCTGCTGTCCTATAGATGAGGCCACATGGACTTCCTTTCTCCTTTGTCAACCACCCTCTCCTTTCATAAATAGTGGGGAAACTGGGACAATTGATGGGCCAAAGAGACACTGGCTGCATTCCATGAGGATTTCATAGCAAAGGATTCAGGCCAATGCTATGAATTTACTGTTACCAACGCCGCACGAGAAAACACCCAGACACAGGCTTTATGTGAGCAAAAGGCTGGATTTATTCTGTCTGGGTGCAGACGGGCTGAGCTTGTGAATGATGTCAGCAGCTGGCCGGAGGAGAAGTTGAGTTTTTATAGGGTTTGGGGTTGGGGTTGTAATCCCAAGGAATCTGGGTGGAATGTTTGGGGTCAAAGTTCCCAGGACAGTCAGTGCAGATGTATAGATAATAGTGGAATTTCCGACGCCAGGGAGATTGTATGTCCTGTCCTAAATTGTCTTTATGGCCATGTGTTCTGTTTGCTGAGGGCAGCATGGCCCTTTAGTGGTGTTTCGTTGTTCGTGGAGGGTGGTGTGTTTGCTGAACGGGTCTCTCTAGGTCTGGCGTGACATTTACACAGATCAACTCCTTTTGTACTTTGTAACATAGAATGGATGATCACTGTCCTCCAAAAATAATATATACACATATATGCAAAAAGATGTGTGCATATATTATAAACATATTTTATATTATATTATAAACAAATTATATTATAAACAAATATATATGTATATATTTGTTGTTTTGCAGTACTGGGAATTGAACCCAGGGCCTCACATATGCTAGACAAGGGCTCCACCACTGAGCTACGCCCCCAGCCCTGTGTATTGTTTATTGCCATTTTATCATCAGTGAAATTAAAAGAATATTCAAGGAATCATAATGTCTTAGTTACTTTACTCATTGTTGAGACAAAATACTCACCACTTAAAGTTAAAGGAGGAAAGGTTTATTTGGCTCACAGTTTGTAGAGGTTTCAGTTCGTAGTTGGCTGGCTCCAAGGCAGGGTGGTGTAGCAGAGGGGCATCGCAGAGGAGAAACAGTTCATGGCAAAGCAGGGCAGGCAAAAGGCAGCAAGCAGCAAGCAAGAAGCAAGGACAAGCAACAACCACTGACCCTCTTTCCGTCCCTTATATCTTATCCAGGCTGCCTGCCTTAGGGTGCAGGGTGGAGCACCTGTAATCCTACCCAGAACTATGCCAAAACAATCAGTGGACCAATTTAATAATCACACATCCTTAATCGCAGCATCACATGCTCTAGATCCAGAAACCTCTGAAAAAGCCCCACCCATGACCGCATGAGGTTTGGGGGGACATACAGACACAGCCATAACACATAGCAAAATAAAAAAAAAATAAACTAGAAACAGCTCCAATGGCTGTTACCCAATATATTTTACACATATGATAATACAAAACTGATACTTAAAGGTCTTTTTTGTTTTTGTTTGTTTGGTTTTGGTTTTTTTGAGACAGGGTCTTGCTACCTAGTTCAGGCTGGCCTTGAACTACTATGTAGCCCAGGCTGGCCTCAAACTCACAGCGATCCTCCTGCCTCAGCCTCTGGAATGCTGGGATTGCAGGCATGTGCCACCACACCCAGTTTAAAGGCCTTTTTAATTGTTTTATTTTTGGCCATTTTGATCTCTTCACTAAGAAGGTGAAGGATGTTTTAAACCTAAACTTTGAAACAAATCTACTTTAGATCATTTCTTTTAAATACTTTCCCAAACTGCAGCTGATGGCAGTGTGTTGAACAGAGGCACTGGCCACAGCTGGCTCTCTTTACTTCTGGTTGCGTTCACCCTCCCACTCGAGCTGTGGCAGATCCAAAGGTGGAGGGCCCTCGATGTGAACACGGAGAGAAAATCAATTTTACAAGGGCAATGGAGCATCAAATTGTTTCAATGAAGTGATGGACCAATTGCATATTTTGCTAGGAAAAGTACTTTCTGCTGTATTCTAACAATGGAGGGAGAGAGAATACATTATAATACAGGGCACTTACTCAATATGTTACCAAATTAAGTATCCTCCAAAAGTGATGTGTTTCTAACCACTAGATAGGGAAAACCAGAAATGACTCAATTAACAACCGCCGTGCTGCCCCATCCCCTCTGGGGATGAGCACCATCAGGCCGCACCATCCTTAGGAGAAATATTCTCGGCGTGAAGCTTCCTCCACTCCCGCAGCTCACCAGTGTTCCTGTAACGTGGACAAATAGCTGTGGCCGCTCCAGCTCTCGTTAAGAGTGCTCAGTTTGCTCGCATGATTTTTGTCCTACACTGTTGGAGCATGCTTGTCCTGACTGACCCCATCCCCTCAGTGTTCCTTCAAACTGACGCGCCGGTCAGTCCTGTGCCTCACTGCAGCGGCACAGGCTCCCCAGTCACAGGGAGCCTCACACTTTAAATGTTAGCTGACTTCCAGGCAGTGGCCGCTGACTGGGAGTTCGCAGGAACCATGGTCGTGTGATTGTGGCTGTCGCTTAGGGAAACACACAGCCTTAGAAATGAACCGACTCAAAGACTCTGGGGCTGGGAAGGAGGAGGAGGTAGGAGTTGACAAAGTGAGTCTTTTTTTTTTTTTGTGAGTACCGGGGGTCGACCTCAGGACCTCACGTGCCAGCAGGCGCCCGTGCTGCTGAGCGATATCACCGGCCCTTTTTTTGTATGTGGGTTCCAGGAGTCGAACTCAGGACCTCGTGCTTGCCAGGCAGGCGGTTATGCCGCTGAGCCATCTCACTGGCCCAACAAAGTGAGTCTTAATTCATTTGAAATACTGAACACAGGAGAAAAGCCAAAAGATGCTTTAAAATGTGAGAAAGGCTAACCCCTGTTCCACTGCCCCGAGTTAAACATGTCGTAAAACTACAGAAATGGAAACTGTGGATACAGTACAAGTACAGATGTAAAGAAAAACCTAAGCTATACAACATGTATTGAAGGTGTGTAACACTCGGTGCAACGTGTGCTAAGCCACAGTAGCAGTAGGGCTCAAAATAAAGTGGCTCAAGTGAAATGCAATTTTTTTCCCTCTACCTTAATAGCTCAGAGCTGGATGAGGGGGCAGCAGTTCTCCCGGAAGTCATCCCGAAACCCAGTGTGGTCGGTCTTGCTGCTCTGTTTCTTTGTGAGAACTTTATCTAGGGCTTGCGTATTTCCTTTCCACTAGCTAAAACCTGCTCAAATGGCTGTGCCTAACAGCAGAGGAGGCTGGGTGGCTTTGTGCCTAGTTAAAACTTTGATTCTATTTCCATGAGGAGGAAGGGGAGAGTGGATACAGAAAACAACTAGCTGTCGATACCACAGATGCCATTTTAATTGGTGGGAAGAGGATGAATCAGTCAGTAAGTAGTGTTGAGGGTATCTGGCTAGTCATTCATAAAACAATAAAGTCAGACCTACACCAAAATGAACTCGAAATGGATCGTAGGCCTACATGGAAGAGCTAAAACTATAAAACTCTGAGAAGAAAATATAATGGTAAATCTTCATGCGCTTGGGTCAGGTAACAGTCTCTTAAGTATGACATACACAAAAGCACAAGTTGACAAATGAAAAGAGCAAATTGGACATCCTGGACATGAAACAGTTTTGTACTTCAAAAGATCCTAAAAAAGTGAATGACAACTTGCAGAATGGGATAACATATTTGTAAATCATATACTTGGTAAAGTTTTGCATCCAGAAGATAGATAAATTTTGCAACTCAAAAATAAAAAGACAAATAACTCAACTTAAAAAGGTGCCAAAGATTTGAACAGACTTTTCTCAAGAAAAGACACAAAAACGACCTGCAGGCCATTAAGCTCACAAGCAGACCTCAATATCATTAGTCATCGGAGAAGTGCAAACCAAAGTCAGATACCACCTCACAACCAGGATGTTGTCATCAAAAAAACTGACAAAGCCACGCCAGAGGCTAAGGTGGGAGGATGGAAGTTTGAGGTCTCCATGGGCAATTTAGTGAGACTATGTATCAAAATAAAATAAAATAAAATAGAAGAGCTGGGATGTAGCTCAGTGGTAGAATACCTGCCTAGCCTATGCAAGGCCCTGGGATCAACCCCCGTACTACAAAAACAAAATGAAAAACAATGACAACAAATGCTGGTGGGGCTATGGAAAAGTTGGAACCTGCCTCACACTACTGGTGGGATTATAAAATAGTGCAGGCTTCTTGTTAATCAGTTTGGCAGTTTCTCAAAACATTAAACACAGTTACCGTATACTCCAGCAATACTAGGTGTATCCCAAGGGAACCGTAAATGCGCAGCCACTCAAAGACTTGTGTACAAGTGTTCATACCGACATCATTCATGATAGCCAAAAACCAGAAATAACTCCACTGCCTCTCCACTGATTAACAGATAAACAAAATGTGGTATACCTCTCTGCAATGGAATATTATTATTGGCAATCAAAATCAATGAAGTACTGATGCACGCTAAAATGAATGAACTTGGAAATCACTATGTTAAGTGAAAGGAATGAGTTACAGAATGACCACACATTGTGTGGATTCCATTTATGTAAAATGACAGTACTAATTCTTGGCTGCCCGGGGCTGGGAGAATGGGCCGGAAGCAACTGCTAATGGATATGAGTTTCTTTTTGGATTGAGAAGCTGTCAAAAATTAGATAATGGTGATGATTGTGCGACTCTATAAGTATATTTTAAAACACAAAATTGTACACTTTAAGGGGGTAAGTTTTATGATATGTTAATTCTATCTCAATAGAGTTGTTGAGAGCTGTATAATATACAGCTGTATAATAATAAAATTTAGACCCTCCCCACTTTTGAATGGCAAATAGTTCCAAATGTTTCAAGGATTTTTAGTAAAATAAAATCATAAAAATACTAGAAAAAAATTAAATTAATATTTCTATGAGCAGGAGGAGAGAGGGTTTTGCAAACATGATGCCATAGAGAGAAATTATCAGGTAAAAATTAATTCACTTTATTCAGTAAAATTTTTAAATATGTCAAAAATTTACAAAATTAAACAGCAAATGAGAAAAATATTTACAAAATAAATGTTTTAAAAGATTATTTATATTTATTATCTGTTAACTCATAAATGGCTGATGAAACTTATAAAATGCTAAAATTAAACCAAGAAGTACAAATTGAAATGGTGATATGAAATATTTTAGGTATCCAACTGGCAAAAAATTAAAACAAAGGTGGCAGCAATGGTTTCTTGTCACGAAGGGAACTGTTGTTCCCTCCTTATAGGCATACTAATTTGGCACTTTGGCAGCACGAAGATTACTCAAAACTTTGCATGGTGTTTTGAGTCGGCAGTTCTACCTGAAGGAGTTTATCTTAAGGAAGCAACCAAAGATTGGCTCAAGATCAAGCCCAGGGCATTCATCACAGTGCAGCATGAATAGCAAGAAGGAAAACAACGTGTAATAATTTAATTGTAAAACAGCCTTAAAATGGAATCCTGTGTGGCCATTTTAGATGGTGTTCATAGGGATCCGCAGTCAATTAATTGAAAAAAAGGCAGGTCACAAAACAATTTGTACTGCAGATCCAGCCTTTGTTTCTCTCTCTTGCTTTTCTTTTCTCCTTTTTTTTTTTTTCTTTTCTTTTTTTTTTTTTTTTTTTTTTTTTTTTTGACCTTTTGTGCCAAGGGATGAACCCAGGGCCTTTGCACCAAGCTACAACTCCGCTCCTGCACTCCTTCCTTCCCCGCCCCGTTTTGAGCAGGTTCTCACTAAGTTGCCAGGCTGGGCTGGAACTTTCAATCCTCTTGCCTTAGCTGATGACTACGGCAGTGCACCACCATGCCCAGATCCTTCTTACCTTTTTTTTTTTTTTCCTGAGACAGATTCTCCCTATATAGTTCAGGCTGGCCTTGAACTCAGGGCCTTCTGCCTCAGCCTCCTGTGCTGGGATTACAGGTGTGTGCCACTACACCCCGTCTTTCTTTCTTTCTTTCTTTTTTTCTTTCTTCCTTTTCTTCCCATATACAAGCTTATAGAAAAAAGTCTAAGAAGACTTACACTGAACTATTGATAATAATTATCTGTGGGTAGTGAGATTATGAATACTTTTACCTTTTCTTTCTGTTGTTTGCCTAAATTAATTTTTTTGTAATGAACATGCCACTTTTGCAATGAGAATTTTTAAATTTGTTTGATAATGTAGACTATTTAATAACATGGAGAAAGGCTCATCTATTTACTGCTAAGTAGTATGTTTAACTTGCTTGTATTATTATTATTTTTAATTTCAGAAACACTTTTTTGTTTTGTTTTGTTTTTTGTTTTTTGAGACAAGATCTTACTATGTAGTCCAGGCTGGTCTCAAACTCACAGCAATCCTCCTGCCTCAGCCTCCCAAGTGTTGGGATTATAGGCATACACCACCATGCCCAGTTTAGAAACACCTTTATTTTCATCGGGATAATTATACTTTCAATTGTAATGACAAATGCACATTAACTGTAGCATGTCCAAAAATATATATATATGAACAGCCACCTACAACTTTAAAAAATTGCAATGCGTTAATGAGACATTAGCCTGATCACATTTTGCAAAAGAAATATTTATGCATAGGCACACACAGAGAAAGAAAAGGAGGAAGTTCCTAACAGTGGTTATCTCTGAGTGGTAGAATTATACGTGATTAAAAACAAACAAACAAAAAAAAAACACTATATGTTTTACATTTTCTAAGAGGAAATATGTATCATTTTCTAAAAAGAAAAAAAATAATTGTAAAAGGGGAACAGGCTTAGTGGTGTATATATCCATGTATATGTAATGCTTGTTATTAGGACGCTGCTATGAAACCCTGAAATATCCTGAAATTCTTGCCAGGCAGGTTTCTCAGGTATCAGACGAGCCCCAGCGAAGACTTCGTCTTCCCTGCCCTCCCCCGCTGCTTCGGTGACGTGCACAGCGAAGCTCTCTGCCGGACTCTGGACGTTCCTGCTTTAGAAAACTGTCACTGCAGCTTCACAGGAACAGGACACCCTCCCCGAGCTTGAAAGGACACCGGAGACCTCCTGCATACAAAAAGCATTAGTTGCTGGACAAGAAGAAACCCACTGGAGGTGAAAGTGCTTTTGACACATTGGTTCCAAAACGAACGCCACCAGGGCCTTCGGGATTCAGAGAAAAACCCGAGAGAAAAACACCCAAGGTGGGGCTTAGACGCTGAGGCAGGAGCCCGCCCAGCTCTCAGTGCTTCCTTCACCTCACTTCGGCCCTGGGCTAACAGGTGTTGCGCTTCGGAAAAACACATTCGTGACCCCAGCCTGACAAGCTGCGCCAGCTCCGCGGATCCTGGCCGACACATGTGGGACACAGTGGCCGCCCAACACTGTCCTCAGGGTCACCCTTGCAGGTGACCTCAGGGTGTCCTGAGACCCATCTTGCAGAAGCAGGTACTGTCACCGGCCACTTCACTGGTGGCAAAATCAAGGGAGCCTGTTCTAGCTCCCCGAGCTCAGGCGCTGTCTTAGCCAAGAGTGGAAGGCAGTGAGCCGACCCCAACTCCCACAGCCGTGCCGTGTGGAGCCTGACTGGGGGAGAGAAGCGCCCAGAAGAACTTCAGTGAGCGCCCAGCCCATGTGATCGGCCTCCGCAGCACACTCTGCTTCTGTTTGCAAAGATCGCGGAGTCGTATTTACTGAGGACTTGTTGTAAGGAACCCCCCTTAGTTAACGAGAGCAACCTTGACGCCGTCCCTGTGGTGGCTTCACTCCCTTCCACTCTGAGTGTCGAGATCTTAGTGGCACTGTAGAAGCATATGCAGGTGCCAGGGCAAACTGTAGATGTGGGTCACGCAGTGGGGACACGGACAGTCAGAGGCTGCTTGTGGAGGAAGTCTGACACTCAGGCCCCACGAATCTCTGTCCAGGGGTTGAGGCCCATGGGGTCCGAGTTAAAGACGGAGCCAGGGCCTGACACCAGAATCCTCTCCCTCTTTCAGGCCACATAATCAGACTCCCAGCTCCCACCCAGGTCCCTCTTGGGCCCCGCTGTGCTTTCCTCTGGAGCCCTCGCTTCCCTCCCCTTGAAGGCTTGCTCTGGAGATGCTGGTCACCACTTCAGCCAGCCTTGACCACCACTCTGCCCTCCAGAATGGCCGAGTCCCATGACCATTATGCCCAGGAGGTCAGGTAACACCAGCTGGAGAAAAATAAAAAACACAAAAGACATTGGCGGTCACCCCAGCAAAGCGGCCGGTGAGAAAGGGTAGTTGTACGAGGATCTTGGAAGTCGGTCATCGTGAAGTACAGTAGGTTTTTGGAAAATTGGAGGGAAACGTGGAGGCACAATAGGAAATGAAGCTTGGGGCCATGTGGTAGAAGACCATGGCAACCGACATAAAGAAATCTGAAATGCTGGACTCTCCCAGTGACTGCTTCTCAGAATACTCTTCTTGTAGGGTTTACGTAGATGTTGCAGGAGAGACAAAAGCCACCTGCAGTCTCCTAGGTCTTAGAAATCTTGAGTTGGACTGTATCTTGGCCGTTTACCTGCAGGACCTCCCCGTAGGGGAGATTATAGGCAGCATTTTCAAGCTTATTTGGCTACAGAAAACTTTCTCCAGGTCGCGTGCTCCCAGTAGCATTAAGAATACGATGTGGATTTCACCACAGAACTTCAGAAGCCGAATCACTGCCCCTGGTGAGCCCCAGTGTGGGACCTAATGATGTCCCTTCCAGGGATGACTTCTAGGCGGCCAAGGATGATGGGACCAGAAGTGGGGAGAAGGAAAGTGAAGGGCTCATGGGCAAGATGGCAAGGAATGGATAGTGAGGCCCTGGAGGGAATCGAGGCTCTGGAGGTAGAGGCACGAGGGAGATTTAGAGACATGCGGGGGCTATGGAGACAGATGATGTGGGACACAAGGAGGAATATGGAGGCCTAAGGAGACAGAAAGGCTCTGAGGAGCTGTGGAAGTAGAGATGGGGAATGGATGCTGGGGTGACACGGGGACACTGGGGAACAGGCAGGCACTGGGTGGCTATGGCATTACTGAGGGCTATGAAGGCACTGAGAAGAAAACAGGAATACACAGTTAGGAGCAGAACAAAGGTTGGAAGGAAGACCTCATCTTACTATAGATACACTATGCACTTGTGGGGTGCCTCCTGCTTTACAGTTATGTATCTCCCAAATACAGTTACGTATCTTTACAACCCCAGGAGGTGGTGGGAAAATTCATATGAACCACATCTCAGTTAAGAAAACCAGGGCCAAACAAACTAAACCGTGCTCTCTTCTCTTCATGCTGCCCAAAACCAGCTTCTCTTTTCATACTTAGGAGTGACTCCTGGAATGTGACCCCACCTCCCACCAAAGAGACGTGGGGACCACGCTCCTCCAGGAAACGAGGGCCAGCATGGCTTTGAGCACTGTGCTGAGGGCCCAGCCTAATGCTGGTTCTTGCTGGGTAGCCCTGTTTCTCACCCACCTGTGTGAGCCACCCCACATCCTCGGTATCGTTCTTTCTGAGTTTCAGAATCCAGCACACAGTGGCTCGTGCCAGGCTGTGGCACCAAAAAGAATAATGAGTTTGATGTTAGTTACCCAATAACATCGGTGTGTCAGCCAGCTTCCTGTTACAGCAGATTGACTTACAAAGATAAGAAGATTCATTTTGGTTCACAGCGTGGGAGGCTCAGTCCACATTCTGTTGGCCCCATTGCTCTGGGGCCTGTGGTGAAGGTCATGATGGGAAAAGACATGGCAGGTGCAACCTATTTACCTCAGGACTGGGGTGCAGAGACAGAGGAGGGGTTGGGGTCCCACTATCCCCTTTCAGGTCACATGCCCCAATGACCAGAGGCCCTCCCAGTAGGCCCACCTCTTAACGTTTCTACATGTCCCACTACGGTAGCACCATGCCGGTGACAGAGATTTAATGCACGGACCTTATAGGCCAGTAATCTACACCGCGGCAGTCAGTGAAGGTGGAGCTCCGAGGAGTGAAGATGGAGGGGGGTCTTCTCACCGGAATCTGGAGATGTAGGAATAGTGTATGGAATAGGGGCCAAGGTAAGAACGGGGACTTAGGAATCGACTCCATGAAAGCCATGGAATTATGAACTATCATGTAACTTAGAGCAAATTATGAAGGCAAGCACCGAAAGCCTGTTGGTGAGTGGTTTGGCAAGTCCTCCAAAAGAAGGGAGGTGGAAAGAGAAGGAACATGGCTTGGCAGAGAAATGTAGAAAGGCAAGACATTTGAGAGGCTGAGAGATAAACTGCTGATTAGAGAGGCAGGTTCTCACTGTGGAGAGGAAAGCAGTAGTAATACAAAACCAAAATTCCACTAACCTGTATGATCCGAATGATCCCATTTTATTTTTTTCAGAATGTATGTATTTGCACAAGAATCTGAAAGGAACTCAGAGCAGTGATTGTCCCTGAGTGCTGTAATTGCTATTTTTGTTTCTTTCTTATTTTCCTCACTGAGCATTCATTGATTTTTTTTTTTCAGATGCCATTCATAGACTACAAAATCACCATTTCAAAGCATGCAGTTCACTGGGTTTTGGTATATTCACGGCGTCATATGACTATGATCACTAATTTCAGATACTTCATCATCCCTAAAAGAAACCCTGCCGCCATTAGCAGTTATTCCCCCGTGTGGCTCCTCTCTCAGCCCCAGGCAGCCCCTAGTGACGTCTGTCTCTACGGATTTGTCCATTCTGTACATGTACGCATGTACAGTACAGTGTGTGGGCTTTGTGAGTGATGTTTTCACGGGTCATCTGTGTCACATCAGGTGTTAGTGCTTCATTGCTTCTTCCTGCCTAGTAATATTCCAGTACATGGATACACTGCATTTTGTTTACCCATTCGCCAGTTGATAAACTTTTGGGTTGTTTCCACTTTTTGCTATTTTAAGTAATGCTGCTCTGGACACCATACACAAATGTGTGGACGTATGCTTTCAGCGCTTTGGCATATATACCTAGGGCTGGAATTGCTGGGTCCCATGGTAACTCTACGTTTAACATTTTGAGGAATGCCAGACTATTTTCCAAAAAATTTGACACATTTACATTCCCACTAGCAATATATGAGGTTATTAGTTCTCCACATTGTCGCTAACACTTGTGATTATGTTTTATTCTACCCATCTTAGTGAGTGTAAAGTGATAGCTCACCGTGGTTTTGATTTGCTTTTCCCTGATGACTGATGTACTGAGTATATTTTTAAACATTGTTTTAATTTTTTGAAGTCTTTAATTGACAAATAATAATTGTATATAAGTATGCAGGGACAATGTGATGTTTTGATGCATGGTGAAATGATTAATTAGCAGATATATAGCATCATATACTTATTTTTTGTGTTAAGAACATTTGAAATTTACTCTTAGTAATTCCGAAACATATAACGTTATTTTTAACTTACTATTTTATTAATGCCTGGTAATTTTACAAAATACCGGGTTTCAATGTGTGTAATATATTTCGATCAGATCCATCACCCATTACCCTCCCTTACACCCGTTCTAAGTGTGCAATATCATTTACTACAATCACCATATATTGTGCAGTCGATCTCAAAAATGTATCCTTCCTCTAGCTGAAACTTGGCCTTTGGCCAACATCTCCCCATTCCCCAAACATCCCCCACCCTGTGGGCCACAGCCCCTGGGAACCACTGTTCCACTCTACTTTTATGGATTTCATGTGGGAGTGAGATCGTGTGATGTTTATCTTTTAGTGGCTGGCTTATTTCCTTGAGTATAATGTCCTCCATGTTCATCCATATTGTTACAAATGGCAAGATTTCTTGTAGAGGCTGAGTTGTGCATTCCGTTGTGTGTGTACCCCACACTTTATCCATCGCTCTGCTGTGGACACTAGAATTGGTTCCACCCTTCGGTTATTCATTATCAGGAATAGTGCTGTAGAGAACGGGGCAGTGCAGTGTCTCGTTGGCAGACTGATTTCACTGTACACCCAGTAACCAGCTTGCTGGGTCAGATGGTGGCTCTGGTTTTGGTGCTGCGCGAGTCCTCCATGCTGGTTTCTGTACTGGTTGTATGGTTTCCATTCCTACCAGTGGCAGGCAGTGGTCCCCTTTGCTCAACACCATCGCTACCTCTTGTTATCTTTTTGTTAACAGCCACCCGACAGCACTGAGTGATATCTCACTGTAGTTTTAGTTTGCCTCTCCCAGATCTGAACATTTTTCCCTGTGTTTCTTGTAAGATCAAATTCTTATCTGTTTTGCTGAGGAGGAGACCAATCCTCTCAAAAGGTTAAGTGCTTTCCTAGCAATCATATAGTAAAAATAGCATCATGGTTAAAATTCAGGATCTAGAATTCAAATTTTGGCTTTTCTGCTTATCAGTTGTGTGTCTCAAGCCTCAGTTACCTCATCTACAAAACAGGAACAACACAGCGACAGTGAAAGGTTGCTTTGAGATTCAGAAGAATATGTCACTGCTACCTGACCCCTAAATGACCATCACTCAACAACAGGACTGCTATCTTCCAGCACGGCCTGGTGAGGGCAGCACGGTGCAGTGCAGACTCTCAGCGCTCCTGCTTCTGCATGTTAGTAGCCTGACCTCTGTCTTCGCGAGATACCTCTCCATAGACCATAGATCAAATGTAGAGTCTTCATCTAAGACGGAACAGACAAGTAGGAAATCCGTGTCTCTTATTCCAGGCCAGTTGCTTGTTTATGGGATGCAAATAGCAATCTGCTATGGTGGGTGAAGGGGAGCTGAGTTGGAAGGGGGAAAAGGTTCTCATTGTTTGAATGATCATTGTCTTTGTCTTTTTACCATACAGTGGGTGGTTTAAACAACAAATATGTATTTCTCTCAGTCCTGGAAACTGGAAGTTTGAGAGTGAGGTACTAACATGGCTGGGTTCTGGGGAGAGCCCTCTGTTCTGGTTTGCAGATAGCCATTTTCTTGTGTCTTCACACAGTGGTGAGCAGAGAAAAAAGCAAGCTCTCTCCTGTCTGTTTGATAAGGGCGCTAATCCCATCACAAGGGTCCCTTCTGCATGACCTAACCCCTCCTCCTGATACCACTGGATCCTAGAATTTCCACATGGGAATTTTGGAGACATGAACATGAAGTCCACAACAATTATACTCCTGATAGATTCCTTCTTTTGGTTGTTGGGCAACCTCAGTTTTCTGTGCTACCATATGGCACAGTGATGTAGATAAAAGAATAATAATTATTATGATTACAATTATTTTTGAACTTGGAAAGAATTAGACATGAGTAATTCATGTGTGTGGATCTGCTGATTGTGGAACTCATAAGATATCCAGCCAAACTGTGAAGCTACACAGGGAAGACAGTGTCATGCCTGACCTGGGCAAGACCTTCTCAGCCATCAGGCTGTTCTCAGCAAACAACAGGACACCACTAAAGGGCCATGCTGCCCTCAGCAAACAGAACACATGGTCATAAAGAAAATTTAGGACTGGACATACGATCTCCCTGGCACTGGAAAGTCCAACATTATCTGCACACCTGCACTGCCTATCCTGGGAACTTTGACCCCAAATATTCCACCCACATTTCTGGGATTATGACTCTATCCCTAAGCCCTATATAAACTCAACTTCTCTGGCCAGCCACTGATATCGCCCATGACCTCAGCCTCTCTGGACCCAGATAAATAAATCCAGCCTTTTGCCTACATACAGCCTGAATTTCTGGGTGGTTTCCTCATGCTCCGTTAATAACAGGAAGATAAGCTAAACCTATCTGTTTGGTTTCTCCTCCATTCTGCCCCACTAACCAACTCCTGCCTCTACCAATTCCATGCCATGGGGAGACAACATACCTCTTAGAACTGAGAAACCAGGGGGACCTAAGACCTACTCCTCCCTCCAAGAAATCTAATTCCTTTTCACAGATGAAATACAAACACACAAAGATCCTCTGTAATAAAGATGATATAACAGCTGACATTTATTGGATTCTTAACCCTGGGAGGGCTCTTGCAGAGCTCTCTGCATGCATTATCCCATTTAATATTTACAGAAAACCCTCAGTTTGGAACCTACATCAGACATGCAGAAAATGAGGATCAGAGGTGAATAACTTGATGAGCTTTACGAGATTACCCCAAGGCCAGAATTCTTCATCGTTCCTTCTGACGTAGAAAAACCATGCTCTCCCTTCTGCCACACACCTGTCCAACAGTTTGCATCCCCGCCCCCCACCACGCCCCAGGTGTCCTCTACCTGTTTTCCCACTGGAAGAAAAAAATCTTAAGATGATTTTTTCACCAATAAGTCAAGTCCAATTTATCATACTCTGAATGCTAACAAATTTTGAGGATGCAAAACCTATAGTTTACGTGCAAATAATTTGACACAGCATTGTAAATGTTGACTTGATTTTTTTTTTCTTAAAAAATAAACAATCTGTTTCCCTAAGCTCCTGTGATTCTTCTCTCCTGGATTTTTCAGTGGCTCACTGGTGCCAATACCAACTGGTTCTGACACTGATTAGCCCGAGATAGGCAGTGTAATCAAATTAATCTGAAGTTAGGTACGCTTTCAATTTTATTTAGACATGGAGTAGTTTTTCCAAGTAGGCCTTTTTTCCCAAAGAAAATGTGGTGGTGGCTTTTGTGTTCTAAAACACATCCTCTTCTGTGATTTCAAAGGACAGTAGAACCAATTCTGTTCATCACTGGCCAATTTCAGTACCTGTGAAAGACCGTGGAGAAAGCGGTACATGGATGAGATCTGAGTCGAGCATATTATTAGATCTCGAAGAGAATCAATAGATCCTAATGTTGTTTCCTTTGCAGTGCACCAATAAAGCATTGTTGTTATGAGGCGCTGCTGCCTCGTCTCCTCCTGCTGGCTTGAAAGTGTGTTTTTTGTTGTTGTTGACTCGCCTCTGGCTTGGCTGTCCTAAGGACTAATTGCTTTTGTGATGCGTCATTGCTGCGACTATAACTCAAAGCTCAAAACACCTAGAGAGATAAACAGATGTTATTTTTATTATGTGTGCTTTATAAATCTTAACCGGGAAGGGTTACAGGATGGGCCCTAAGTCTCACGTTCTTCAGTATCTGGAAGAGCAAACACAGTTCTAGGCTGACCTGTAACGTGCTTAAAAGCTGGGGGGATCTGAGGGGCCACAGGCTCACCCCTTATTTTACTGCTAAGAAAATAGGCCAGGTGAATTAGGGGCCGTCATGGGATATACTGTGCTCTCCCAAGACCCCCGGAGTTCATGTTTTTACATCCTAACCCTCCAGTACCTACCTGTGTGACCCTGTTTAAAGACGGTGTCCACAGAGGTAACGGGTACAGTGCGGTCATTGGGGTGCACACTAATACTAATCCTAAAGACCAGTATCTGTATTAGAAGAGGAAGATTTTTGACACAGACACATGCTGAGGGGAGAGAACGGTGAAGGCACAGAAAAGACGCCCATCTAGAAGCCAAGGAGAGCTGAGGAGAGAGGCCTACGCAAGGAGAGCCTCCCTTCACAGCCTACAGAAGGGGCTTGAACTTGCAGTCTCCGGAACTACGAGAAAATACGTTTCTGCTGCATTTCTCCAGTCAACATTTATTACCCGCCTGCATGATACAGTTAGCCCCGACACACAAAGGTTTGATTTATGATTTTTTTGACTTTATGACAATGCAAAAGCGATATACATGCGGTAGAATCTGTACTTTGCATTTGAATTTTGACTTCCTTTTTAGAGGATTTTTTTGCGCGTGGTGCTGAGGATCGAACTCAGGGTGTTGCACACACCAGGCGAACGCTCTACCACCAAGCCTTTTGCTGCTTTAAGCTACCCAGTCTGTGCTGCTGTGTTGTTGCAGCCCATATTGGTGGATACAGGGACATTTTCTGTCCCCTCCCCGATGATTCACAGGTCCCAGGTCTCCTGACATCAGCTCCCTGCCCCAAGCCCACACCTCCAAAGCTAGCAGAGCCAGACCTCCCCCTGCCGGGCACTCACATGCCCGCATCCGGGTCAGATGGTGTGGAGGGGCGAGGAGAGCCCCAAGCTCCAGGCTTGACATCTGAGCCACCTTGGTTAGCTGGTCTGGGGCTGGGTTGATACCTGTCCAGCCTCTCCACAATCCTCTTGCTAGAGGAGCTTTCTACAGGGAAATCTCCCCTCACTCATGTGTGGACATACAGAAGTTGTGCTCACCCGGACGCTCTGTTCTGACCACCAGTGATTTTCGTTCAAGACCATGTTGTTTCCGTAAAGCACTCGGGGGCACTGCCCCTCCCCAGGCCCCCCAGACCCTGACTCGAGTCTCTGTGGAGGAAGAACAGAGTCACGAGGCCCTGCGCTAAGCATCTTCCGGGCCCCAGCTCATCTAATCCTCGATCTCCCTGAGCAGAAGGTAGCACTGTCCCTGTCTGCTGGATGTAGAAACTGAGGAACGTTTATTAAGAACCTGCCTCAAGCTCACCAGCTCACAAGGTGGGGAGAGGGATTTGCCTTTGAGATTCTGACTGTAAAACCTCATAGTGCTGTGTCGAAGGAGAAGCAACCAGATCCCCGTCCTCCTGTGGCCGGAGGCCCACTCTTACCAGATAACGAAGGTGAAAGGGAGCAGCGGGGACCCCCTGGGTTAGTGTTCAGGACACTGGTGTCTGGCAGCTTCCGATCCATGGCTGCAGAGGCTGACAGCGTCAGGTCCCAGGAGGGTGGGTGACTTGTCCACAACAAGGAAGACATAGAAAGGTGGGGTGAACACCCACACATATTTCGCAGAGCAGGGTTGGGTTGGTAATGATAAAGGAAGAAATGAGCTTGGATATTGTGTCTTTTTAGGTATACATTTCATTTTTCTCTTCACACGTCAGACTCCAGTGCAGAGTTTAAAACTGGAAAGTTTGAGAAGCTCTGCCCAGTAGCCAGAAAGTATAAGGAGAGGTGGAGAGGCCAGAGCCCTGGAACATGGGGATTCTGCCCAGTAGGCCAGGGCCATGAGGCGAGACACAAGACATGCAGCACTAGCTGTCCTGTAGTGAGGGGCTTGGGACCAGTCGAAGGGAAGGCAGACTGAAGCGGAGCTTGGCTGTTAGCCCTGGCTTACTGGCGTAACCTTGGGCTAGTCACCTGACACGTTCACGACGGGGCCAGAACTTGTATGTCTCACTGCCGGGCGGCGTGAACCTCTGGTGGTGCACGCCTGATTTCCCACTTCTACCACCAGTGGTACAAGCCACCTGATGGGACAGTCGTGCACATGCCACCAGTAGTTCAAGCCAGGGGGAACCTGGTTAAATCTGTAAGATGGAGATGATAACAGCACTAGCTAGTTTATAAGGTTATTCTGAGGAATAAATATGTTAATGTACAGGAGCATGGGTGTAGCTCCATGGCAGAGTGTTCCTGGCATGTGTAAGGTTCTAGATTCCATCCCCGTCAGCAAAACAAAACACAACAAACGTAAGCGTGTTTAGAATGGTACCTAGTATACAGCAAGCGCTACATAGGTGTTAAGTACAACTGTGATGAGAGCGAGCTCATTTTTTCTTCTCTAGCCTCTGCTCGATTGCAATTCGCTTCCAGCTATGTTTTCTGGAACGTTGGTTGGTGGGGGAGATGTTTCAGGGCTTCCGTAAGCATTTGACTTAGTTTTTAAATATATTTGTATCCCCATAAAAATTCCAAAAGCAACTATCCCACTCGAATACGTTCTATACCCAATTTTAACAGCTTGGGGACCACACCCTGTTTCGTTTCCTTTCTCTTTAATTGGTTTTATAAACAGATAAATGAAGGACTTAATCTTACTTCACTGAGGCACCTCAGAATAAGGGCATGGCCCAGCCCCTGGGCTTAGAGGAGGATGCCATTCTGGCCCCTGGAATGGAGGCTGCTGGAGCCCACCCTGGCCACGCTTCGCCTGGCCACGCCTCTTCCCCAGCTGCTGTGTTCACTGCTTGCCTGTCATTGACAGCTTTCTGGTGAAAGGCAGGACTTCCTACCACAGAACATCCCTCGGGCTCCCAGGAGCATCCACAGTAATGGCCCCAACCCAGCAACACTCTGCCAGTGGACAAGGGAGGAAGGCCAGCGCATACTCCAGTGCTTCTCAGGGATCAGGTTGAAATCACATCCTTGCTCAGCTCCTTCTCCTGCCCTCTTACACTTCCTTTCACCTACAGGCATCATCTCAGCAAACCACTTCACCCCATCCCTGTTTTAGATGGCTGCAGGAAGCTCACCCCAAGATGCCCCAGGACAGCCCCTTCCCCACCACTGCTCCCAGCTGCCCTAAGTCAGGGCTGTTCTGCCTGCTTCTGCCCTGCCCCTCAGTGTGCCTGGCCACAGAGAGCCCCACAGCTGCCACTGGGTTGCTGGTTGCATGCCCTTACTGGATTAATGCCCGTATAGGAAGAAAAAGAGACAGGGTGCCTCTCCAAGAACGCACCAAAGAAAGGCCATGTGAGGATGTAACCCTTCTCAAGACCTGACCACGCGGCCCCTGGTCCTGCACTCGCCTCCCGAACTGGGAGAAGTAGACGACCACTGTTGAAGCCACCCAGGCTGTCTTAGCAGAGCTGACTGAGGCGACCCTCGGGCAGGGGCTGAGGCAGAGCCTCCACTTCCCGTGCAACCCTGCTGGTGTTTTCTTCCCTCAGGTCTTTATCAGAGCTGGCCTGGTCCATGGCGTGTCACAGCTAATTCTAGGGTACATGCTGCCCACTTAAGGTCCTGAGTCTGCATACATCTTGGGGCGCAGTGCAACCCTTCCCTTCTGCGTCGTGACAGGGCAGCAGGCCATGCCCTCATGCTTTCCGGCTCTGGCCACCACCCCACAGGTTTCCTTCTCAGGAAGAAGAAAGGGGCTGGTGGGTCCCAGTCCCTCCCTTCCACAGCATCGGTCCCACCCGGAGACAGGGATCCCTTCTGGAAACCCTTCTACTCTATCCTTAGCAACTTTCAAGTTTCGTGTCAAAATAGTTTCTCTCCTTTTCAAAATAACCTTCCATTTTTTCCACATTTGTAAAACAAATTTATATTAAGAAAAACACCATTTTATATAATTATAAAAAGGCCTGGGGCCCAGGATATAGCTCAGCAGCACAAGCGCCTGCCTGGCATGCGTAAGGTCCTGAGTTCGATTCCCAGTACCAAAAAAAAAAAAAAAAGGCCTATAACAATTGCACAAGACTTACTCTTGCTGTTGTTTTAGAAAAGGGTCCAGATGTGTTAAAAGTTTAAAAACAGCAATCCTAAGCTGGTAGCTTTGACCATTCATTTCTTAATTGTTTTGAGAGAAATAGGTCAGGGATGAGGCTGGAGGATAGCAGCAGGACCTCATGACTGGATGGTGGTGCCATGAGCAACCAGTGACCTCAGCAATTTCCCAGTCCTCTCTGGCCCCTGTCACCCCACCAGGGTCTGACGCTCTGTGACTGCATTCCTCTTCAGGTCGTACCTTTCAACAGTGGCTCATCTTGTCCTTTAGACAACCAAACAAGCAGCCAAGAGGACCAGCGCTGCACTCGAGCTCTTCCCCTTCACTCCCAAGGCCATCCTGTTGTGAAGAAAGTTACCAAAAGATTAGCAGCAGAGACGAGGAGGAGGCCCAGCCAGGACACTCAGTCCCTGAAGACCCTCCCTACCCCATGCCTTAGCCTCCTGTGCTTGTCTCCGGAGTCGCTCCTGTCCACAGGCCTCGTCTGCCTTCCACTTCCACTCATACAGCTTCCCTGCCCAGCAAATGCCTGTGGTTGGGGGCAGCCTCAGGCTGCTCGCCCGCTGCAAAGGTGCTTCCTCCTTCCTGGCCTCTGACCAGGCTTCCAGGCCAGCTTGGCCCTGCCCCTGCTCCCCTGCATCCCTGCACCCTGCACCCCTCTCCTCTTCCTTTCCCCTCTTTCCCCCTCCTCCTCGACCCCGCTGCCCTCTCGCCCATCCTCTGCGCACCAGCTTGGTGTCTTCACGGCCTTCACAGGTGACACTGTGTTTGCTGGATCCGGTACAGTGCTACAGCGCCTCGGGACAGAAGACACCAGCTGCTGTGTCTGCTCTGTGCGGGCCGCTAGAACAAAATCCCACAAACTGGCCCATTTGCTCCTCACGGCTCCAGAGGCTGGGACCAACGTCAAGGCACACTCTTTTCCACAGAAGCCACTTCCTGTCCATAGATGGCACCTGCTAGCCATGCCTTCATTTGGTGGAAGGGGAGCTCTCTGGGGCCTGCTTTGTTTTGCTTTGTTTCGCTTTGTTTCATTTTGTTTTTAAGAGCATATGAGAGACATGGAATAATGGGATTTATTTGGTGCGTGCATATAACATTTTTATTATTTCCATCCCTTCACTCCCTGTCCCTGTCCTCCCCCTTCCCCCACCTCTAAAAGTCTACCTTCTAGTTTCCTGTTATCTCTCCCGTTTATATTTTTTAGATTGGCTTATGTATCAGTTAGGGTTCCCTAGAGGGACAGATTTAATATATATAATATATAAAAGGTGGTCTTACAGTGGCCCCTGCACAGGCAGGGCTGGAAGAGTGCAAAAGGGCTATCGTGCGCTGGACAGCCGAGCAATCCAGTCCAAGTCCAAGGCCTGGAGCCCGCTGCAGCGTCCCATTCGCATTCTTATCGGGAAGCCAAATGGCCTGCGCCTCAAGGCTGAAGAGTCCGTGCTGGAAGCCTGGAGACGGACATCCAAAGGCAATGGGGAAAACAAGCTGCTCAGAGGAAGCAGAAGGGAAGACTTCCTCCTTCTTTCCCTTTTCATTCCAGGCTGCAAGCCTATTGGTCGGTGCCACCCACCCCCAGGGTGGGTCTTCCCTCCTCAGTAAGGTCCAGCACCCAGACGCACCCAGACCTGTGCTAAACCAATCTGAGAGGCGTTTTTTATTCAAGTCGACACATTAACTATCACAGCTTAAATAAAAGAACACATGCAATATTTAACTTTCTGAGACCGGCTTATTTCTCTTAACACAGTGATCTCCAGTTCATTTACTTGTAAATGACATGAGTTTGTTCTTCTTTATGGCTGAATAATATTCTTTTGTAGCTGGGCATGTATAGGCACATGCCTATACAGTAATCCCATCACTCTGGGAGGCTGAGGCAGGAGGATTGCCAACAGTTCAAGGCCAGCCTAATCTACATAGCAAGACTCCAAAAATATATTCCTTTTCTTTGTGCATTCATTGGTTGATGGACATCTAGGCTATTTGCAGAGGTTTGTTATTGCAAATTGTACTGCTATAAACTCGGGTATTCATATATCAAATAGTATGATATCCAGAAGTCATACGGCAGTTCTAATTTTAGTTTTTCAAGGCACTGCCATAGTCATTTCCATAGTGGCTCTACTAATTTACATTCCACCACAGCACGGGAGGGCTCCTTTTCCCTACACCCTCACCAGCATTCCTTGTTTCTGTGTTCTTGCTGATAGCCATTCTGACCAGCGTGAGACGGAATCTCGATGGAGTTTTGATGTGCATTTCCCTAGTGGCTAAAGATATTGAACATTTTTTCATGTACCTATTGGCCATTTGGACTTCTTTTAAGAAGTGTCTATTCAGTTGATTCACCTATTTATTGACGGGGTTATTGGTTTGGGGGATTGAGTTTTTTGAGTTCTTTATTCTATTTGTTTTTAATTTTTTTTTTTTTTTTTTTTTTTTTGTGGCTACTGGGGTTGACCTCAGGACCTCACGCGCCAGCAGGCGCCCACGCCACTGAGCGATATCACTGGTCCTTTTTTCGTATGTGGGTTTCGGGAGTTGAACTCAGGACCTCGCCAGGCAGGCGCTTATGCCGCTGAGCTATCTCACCGGCCCTAATTTTTAATAGTCCATGTTTGCAATACATAATGATCACATTTGTCATAGGGACTTGGTACACATTACTGATGCTCTAGGAGAAGAGTGGCTGGCAAAGATTTTTCCCCATTCTGTGGGATGTCTCTTCACTTTATTGTTTCTTTTGCTGTGCAGAAGCTTTTTCATTTGATGTCATCCCATTTGTTGATTCTTAGTTTTATTTCCTGTGCTACTGAGGTTTTTTTGGGGAAGTCTCTGCCTGTGCCTACAGCTTCAAGACTTTCCCTTGTATTATCTTCTGGCAGTTTCACAGTTTCTGGTTTTATACCTAGGTCCTTGATCCATTTTGATTTGGTTTTAGTACCAGGTGATAGATAGGGATCTAATTTCAAACTTCTGCATGTGGATATCCAGTTTTCCCAGGGCCATTTGTTAAAGGGGCTGTCTTTCGCCCAATGTATGTTTTAGGAGGGGCCTGTTTTATAAGCACTATTCCCACCCATGAGGGACCTATTCACTCTCAAGACTATTCCCTAGTGACTCAACTTGCAAATCCAGGGGGACCTAAACATTCAGACCACAGGTTCTGAGGAGCTGAGCATGCTCTGCCTGCCAGCATCACTGTAGTCATAACAACTATCTGCAGCAGAGAGGCGACCAGGTAACACTGTGTGCTATGTGCACATATGTTACCTCCTGGAAGCCTGGCAAGACCCCCGGGACCCAGCTGACCGCTCCATTTTCATAAATATGGAAAGTAAAGCCCACTTGAGTGCCTGGGCTCAGATCCAAAGTTGGGGTGTGTTAATCTGCTTTAAAAAAAATAAGCAATGGTTGGCCACATGCTGAAGCTCAGGGCCAGGGCAGAGCCCTGAGGAGACAGAGGCAGGTTTAGCCCGAGTCTGTGGGGTACCAAGGCCCTTTCTTTTGCTGGATCTCAGTCCACCCTGTGGTCTGCTCTTCCTTCCTCTGTAACCCCACTCTTGCCCTGCCCTTGGTATTGAGAAGCCAGTCTCTGTGGAGACCTGGAACCCAGGGTAGGAGGAGGGACCAGACCAGGAGATCAACTCCATGGGAATCACAGGCTCCTCTGCACTTGGGAGCAAATTAGAGGGGGGAATGTCGAAGGTCCTAAGGGCAGGTCTGTTCCCTGGGAAGCGTGTAGGGACATTGGCTGGATTTGGGTTGGGTAGCACAATGACTTGGGTCCAGAGTCACTGGATATTTAGCGGGTTGAGTCAGTCCTGCTTAAGACAAAAGATCCTGCCCAAGCCACCAGTACGGCCACCTGAGAAAACACTGAGCTCCTTCAACTCCCTTTTTCTTTTATAATCTTTCCTTGTTGTTTATCACCTTGACATTGACCCAAATGACACAGTCCAGTGCTTCTCGGGCCTTCTGCCTTCTTTCAGGCTGCTGAGGATCAAGGCATTCACAAACATGTGACCAGGCCTCTCTGTGCTCAGGACTTTTAATCTTCTTAATTGAAATTGATTGGCCCCTTGGGAGGCAGCCCTGCATTGGCCCTGAGCTGCAGCATGTGATCAACTTTTGCTTATTTCTTTTAAAGACCCATTGACACAGCAGAGCATCCAATCTTCTCCCTGAATACCAGGCCCCTTTCCTGACCAGGAGCAAAATCAGAAACACGTGCACTTACAAAAACAGCTGGGGAAATAAAAGCACCCGATAAAAATAAGGGGAGAATATTCTTGTCTCATTGCAGCTTAGCATTATACAAAAGGCCAGTCAAAACCCCATTACCAAGGAAAGATGCAATCAAATGGGAAAGCAGAGTGGGAGGGGCCAGGGGAGAGAATGCCTTCTAAAGCTTGCAAGATAAATAGGCCGGCCTGGAGCATATCTAAGAAGCAGCTGCAAAAAAAGATAAAAAGGGAAGAAAAGTGAAATACCTTCTCTAGTTAAAAGAAAACTAAACATAAGAGAATTGTTTGAGCGTCCAGATTTGTGCTCGATGAGGCACAGAACAGTCACCCTGAGGTGGCTGGAGCTGGCTCATGAACTGGTTTGGCAGGTCATGCTTGCTGGCAAAGCCTCCAGGGCCCCTTAGCTACCAGAGGGATCATGTAGCCAGGAAATACCCATCTGGGAGCTCCCCTGTGCCACACTGGGTGTGCACCAGGCAGGCAAAAAGCTGCTGGGAGGGCTTAGGTCACCTCGTGGCTTCCAAGCCCAGGCTCTGTTCCTGGAGCAGCTGCGCAAGGGTGGCAGCAGGACACTTAGAAGAAGCTAGCACAGCACCAACAAGTCAAATAATCATTATTATACACAAATAATCATTATTCAACTTATCCCGATAACAACTTGCTACCTGGCCCTCTGAAGATCCAGTCTAGAGATCCAGATTTTATTTTATTTTATTTTATTTATTTTATTTTTTTTGTGGGTACCGGGGGGTTGACCTCAGGACCTCGGGTGCCTGCGCGCCCGTGCTGCTGAGCGGTATCACCGGCCCCTTTTTCGTATGTGGGTTCCGGGAGTCGAACTCGGGCCCTCGCGCTTGCCGCGCAGGAGCTTAAGCCGCTGAGCCATCTCACCGGCCCAAGATCCAGATTTTAAAACGTAGCGCAATCCAGTATGTTTGCTGGTGAAAAGCTGAATTTTCAAAGCAATTCAAGGAAAAAGTGGTTCTTAGTCTCCCTCTGTAGAGAAAGAAAACTTTCCCTCTACCCTCTTATATTCAGTTACGGAGGCCTGTGGATTAACTGACAAACTCAAGATTAATAGGAGAAAAAGCATGAAAATTTTTATTTGATGTTAATATTTTTATTTGCATGAGGGGAGAGAAGTTGACTCGCAAAAAAAGAAGTTCCCAAAGAAATGGTCCGATTCGGGGGCTTGTATACCACTGTAACAGAGGGCAATAAATTAAGGGTGACTAGACAAAGGAAAGGGATGGCTTGGGCTTCTAGAGATGGCGCATCATGGGACAAAGACTAGGACTTGTGTGGTTGACAAAGGTTTAGTGAGGTTGTTATCAAGCCCATCTGTGCTGTGTCCAGTGATAAGAGTCACCTCCAGGGTTCAGAGTCGTCCTCTTCCTGGTATGGGAAATGCTTTGTCACCTTTACAAAGGGAAAATCGTGCTTTGTTTTTAGGCAGTAAGGGGCGACAAAGAGCTTTTCCTGTGTCTGCTTTGTCTCAGTTGCCTTCAACTCAAAATAATCCTTATAGAAAATGGCATATTTTGAGGTGGCATATTCTTGACTTCCTCACCGAGCAGTAGGAATGTGAAATAAGGAGCAAAGAGAGGGTAAAGTCTGTAAAGACAATAGCTGTCCATTTTTCAGTTATCACTGCACCAGGATCTAAGGGTACCTAACGTATAATAAGCACTCAGTAAATATCTGTTGAGTGAGTAGATAAACCAGTGGATGGATGGATGGACAGATGGGTGGATATTGAATGAAATAAGATTAGAACAACTGAATAGTATGGAAGGGAAAATTGTAGGTTACTGAATGCTGGCTCCCATAAATTGCCAAATCAACCTGCTGATAAAGCAAACCTCACGGCAGTAAGAGCGATTGCTACCATAGCAGTCTTCAGAGCTGGACAGACAAATTCAAGACCCTGATGTTTCGGAGTCTCATTTAGGTGGGTCGTTCAGTGTGGGACAGATTTAAATTGGGTAAGGCTCAGGATAGAATAGTCCAGGATCATGGATAGGGCAAGATGAATTAACAGTCATCTGATGCTCTCTATTGAAGAGTTAAGGGGGTCTGGGGAAGTTCCTAAAACAAAGTTACTTGCAACCTTTATCTTCCTGGGAAGATGTTTCCAGCTGCTGTAGTCATGTTGGCAAAGACAGTGGAAGAGTAGAGTCATGTCAATGAAGACTCTGCAATAGTAGTAATGCTAACACAGATGTAAGGAAGCCATGTAGGTGCTGATGGTTTCAATCTTCAAGCTAAAGGTCTTGAGTAAATCACACTCCTTCCACAGTGTGATGCATACAGATATATAAGCTGTGTGTGTCCACAAGAGGACAAATAAATCTTAGTGGATGCCAGCAGAGGTGTGGGTGGCTCATTTCTGGCTATTTAGGGCTGACATATGTTGAACCACAGAGGGAGAGGCAACCTCAATAGACTTTAACATCCTCTAAGAATAACAGCCTAATGGACAAGACCCGCTATATAACTTGCAGGGCCCAGTGAAAAACGAAATGTGGAGCCTCTTATTTAAAAATTAAGAATTTCCAATATTTGACATAAGATTACCGTACGACTCATGGGTGTCAATTCTATTCCTAGTTTTATACCCAAAGAATTGAAAACAGGGACTCAAATACATTCTTGTACATGAATGTTCATCCAGCTCTATTCACAGTAGCCATGAAGGTAGAAACAATCCCAGCGTCCATCAAGAGGTAGAGGAAAAAACAACAGGGACCTAGCCATACAATGGAATATCATTCAGGACGACGTTCTGATACATGGTACAGCATGGATGAACCTTGAAAACATTATGCTAGGAAAAATAACCCTGACATGAAAGGACAAATGTGGCATGAGTCCACTTATATGAAATATCCAGAATATGCAAATGCATATCGGCAGAAGGTATAGTAGACATTCCTTCAGGCTGTGGGCGGGGAACAGGAGTCACTACTTAACAGGCACAGAGTTTCCATCTGCAGTGACAGAAACTTTTGGAAATAGCAGGGATAGTTGCTCAAAATTGTGAATGCACTTGATGTCACTGAAGTGTACACTTAAAATTGGTTAAATGGAAATTTTTGTGTGTATGTGTGTTCTATTTTTAATTATACTAAAGTAGTATCAAATATACTTTACCACAATAAAAAATTTACTAAATTAAAAAATTAAGAATTCCAAGATGGCGGCAGCAGAGCATCAGGCAGGTACGGGGCCTTTCTGTGCAGGAGGCTCTGTGAGAAGCCAGTCTGGCTGAGAGGACAGAGAGCCTCGCATCCAGGTGGCAACCACACTGGGACACTAAGGGCACTGAAGAGATGGCTGCAGCTGGGTCAGTGGAGACCAACTATCCGGGACTCCAGGATCCACTCAGGACTGGACAGACAGAGAAAAACCGACATCTCACCTGCCTGCTGCTGCCTGCTCCCTCTTCAGCCTTCTACAGGTCAAGTCCAGAGACCGGGACGCGGAGACCAGGGGACTCCATCATGTCAGCCCTAGAGGTGATGTCATGCTACTTACCCTTCTGGTGCCATAACAGAGCAGACGTAGCCACATAGCCGCAGGCACGGAAGGAACAGTAAGCTCCACTGGGTCCCCGGCTGGTGACTCGGTGAGCAATCACTGTCCTCACTGAGAACACTGGTGCCCAGGTTCACAAACTTAATTCATTCCACGATGCTGGTTGCAAACTGAATTGGTTGCAAACCGAATCAAATTTCTCCATAAAGTTCAATGTAAAAAAGTTTAATCCATTCTGAACCGTATGCATTTTTTTAACCACGAAGATATGAAACAAAGTACGGTATAGTATGAAGATCGAGAACACCTACCTAGCCACTTTTAACCAGACGAACTAGATTTGTGGTTATATAACAAAATCTAAAGCAGACTAGAAAATTATATGCTGTATATGAGTCCTTAATGTGTCAATTTTACCCTCAGGGGTTAAAACTTAAAAGGGGTTAGGGAAAAAATAGAGAGGTAGAAGAAGAGGAAGAGATTAGAAGTAAGGCTGGAGGACAAAGGGGGATCACGCTAACTTTGGGAAACTGGTGCAGAAGACTGGAGGGAAAGAGAGAAGGAAGGGTTGAAAAGAAGAACAGAACAGAACCCACCACGAAGAGGCTAGAAACCATGTTCACACTCATATAGAAACAAGATCAAACAATGAAGGGGAAAAAAAAAAAAACAGAAAAAACAAAAAACCACCACCACCACAACAAAAAACAAACAAGAGAGAGAGGAAAAAAAAAAGTCCACTTCCAGGTTTGTCTCTGCTGTCACTGGTACACAGTGCGTGGAGACAGAGTCCTGATCTGCGTTGATTTTTCCCAGCAAGCCAGCAGCAGCTTTTTGGCGGGGTAGTGGAGAATCTCAGCGAGCCTGCACCTTCTGGCCAGACCAGACTCATTTGGCCTGCAGCCGTCAGCGCACCTTCCGCGGGCCTGAGCCCAGCTGGGAGCCATGGATGGAGCCGCAGCTGCTCTGAGTTCGAGCTCGGCCGCCCCTCTCCAAGACGGCTCCCGGCCAGTCGCTCTCTCGAGTGGGATGACTGCGCCCTCAGCACTCACCGCCAGCCAGTGCTGTCCTGCACGTCCGCTGCTCTCCTCCACTGCTGCGTCTCTCCGTGGAGGCCGCTGGGGTCGCCTGCAGTCACTGCGTGTCCGCAGGTTTGAACCGCTGCTCTTGCGCAGGGAGTCCCATCTCAGGGAGAAGGCTCTGCCAGTCCCCTCCTTCATCTTCGTTGAGTTTCTCCCTACACTCTCTCCATGGGCTTCTGTTCACACCTCAGATCCTTCCTGGGTCTGAGGGACCCGCTTCCCTCCCTCTTGTCTTCCTCACATTGCTGGGTTCCAGCGTCTGGATGGCAACACTCAGAGAGGCTCTTTCTCTGCTGCTCACCACTCCGCCAACTTGGTGCCTCAAAACATACTTTTAATAAGAGCTCACATCCATTGCACATGTTCCATGTGTCAGACATGGTCACATGGTCTCATTTAATCCTCACAACGAGCCCTGTGAGAGAAATGGTATTATTATTATCTCAGCATCACAGAGGAGGGAGCATGTTCAGTGCAGATGGATGACTTCCCCGGTATCATGGAGCTAGTCCATGGAGGGGCTCAGATTCTCACTCATCGACACGCCATCCAAAGGATCCAGAGTGAGACCAGTTTTAATTCAGAGGAGCCACAGGGCAGACTTCAAATGTGGTCATAGTAAGCTGACCAGTAATAATAACAGCTGATAGTTGAGAACCTGCTGTGTACCGGGCGTTGTCCACTGTCTGCCATTTGACAGCTCGGCGGAATATGTATTTATCTCTGTTTTACAGGTGAGGCTCCCGCGGCTCAGGGAGTTCGAGCAGCATCCCTGATACCATTGTCATTGACAGCTTGGACTCTGGAGCTTAGTAGGCTGAGTTTAAGTAGGACTCCCCTGCTCACCAGCTGGGTGACCTTGGACCATTTTTAGGCCTTTGTTTTCCCATCTGTACAACAAACAATGATGGTACATATAGTACTACTGCAGGATTCAGTGACATACAAATCAGGTGCCTAGAACTACCCATACTACATAGTAAGAGCTCATGATGGTCTTGATCATCAACTTAATTGGCTTGAGAGATACCGAGATTAGTAAAGCACACTTCTGTGTGTTAGGGAGGGTCATGGGGGCATGACCTTGCAGTCCATATCTGGTTCCTGGCCCCTTCCTCTCTGGCACCCTTCCCTGCTCTCTGCTTCCCAGATGCAGCTTTCTCCCACCACATCCTTCCACTGTGATGTTTCTTCCTTGGAGTCAGCCAACCATGGACTGAAGCCTCTGAAACTGTGAGCCAAATAAACCTCCTTTGAGTTGCAGGTGTCAGGTATTTTGTCCCAGCAATAAAAAGCTGACTAATGCAGAGTTCAATAAATGTAAGCTATTGTCGTTATTACTCCAAAGCCCCTGCTTTTTTTTTTTTTTTTTTTTTTTCCTGTTAGACTGCTTCGTCCTCCAGTCTTCACTGGGATAATATAAATTACGCATTAAAATAAAGAGGATTCTCTTACTGCATTGATGCTAAATGCATAAATAAAGGATGAGATCAACAGCAGTCCAAATTCATCAACATTACAATTCTCCTTGAATGCTCAACAGGGCAGTGAAGCCAAAGAAATGAGAGCCTGGAAAAGTGGGGTTTATGGCGAGGAATGGCTCCACTTAAACCCCTCCTTCATCCACCCTATCTTCATCCTTTTCCTGCTCACCAATATCTGAGTGGTGAATTCATGTTTTTGGCATTGCAAGGACAAAATTGCCATACACACCCACACTTGCTGTGTCTTCTTAGGTTCGTCCCTTGTCTGGCACCAAGAGAAAAGTCCAGAAGACCTGAAGGTCTACTGCGTTGACTTCTGGCCCAGCTTTTTATTATGTGACTGGCAATAAGTCCCCTAATTTCTAAGCTTCTAGCTTGTCATCTGTGAGAAATATCTACCTCAACAGCTGCATGCGAGGATCAAACTAATAACATGTTTAAGATGTACGATGTCTTATAAACTGTAAATCATAATGGATGGGAAAACTCACGTCCCTTTGACTGGGGACTAGAAATCTTGAGTCTTGGCCTGTGCAGCCATCATGCTCAGGAGAGGTCACAGTTGGCTTCCTGTACACATTCCTTTAGCATCTGCCTGGGGGGTTGGGGTGTAAATCGATGGCAGGGAGCTTTGCCTGCCATGTGTGAGGCTCTGGGTCCCATCCCCAGCACTGCAAACAGACACAAAAAACTGCCTAAGATTTCACCTTCTTTGGAGCAGACTCAGGCTGGGGGGACCCCTGTAGAGAGAACCTCTCCACTGAAAGAGCTTCAGCGGTGGCACAGTGTGAAAGAGGGAGCCATATGTAGCGTGGAGAGGTTTGGGCAAGGGAGAGCCCTGCTCACGCAGTTGGTTTAGAACAGCCAGCAGGTCAGGGAACAAGTATATCGCCTCGCCAGGTCTGGGACAAGCATCTCAGGATGGGGAGCTCCACCCTTCTTAAGGAGATTGGAAATCTCTTAGAGATAGGATCAGATAGAAGCATTTGGTTTTTGATACAGAATCTCCCAATTTAGGTGACAGATAAATGCCAAGTAAGAGGCATATATCACTCTGAAAATACCCAGTTGGCCTGCTCCCGAGTAGTAAGTGGGATGTAAGAACAGGAAACCTTGTCACTTTGTCATGGGAACAGTAGACTCTGTCAAAAGATCTGGCATCAACAGCAGCATCAGCTGGAGCGCATCTAAGTTCCCCAGTAACACTGAGCTTATCCACGACAACGGACTTTATGGACAGAAAGAAACAAGAGCACCCATCCAGCAAAGGTCTGGAGGGACAGGTTGGAGAAGGTGACTTGAAGGACAAAGAGGAAATGGTCCAGAAGAGCAGGGAGAAGGTGAATGAGCCTGAGGAACGAGCGGCCCCTGAGCGTGAGCTCTTCCTCACTCTATTTTTCTACAAAGTCACCTCTGTGCTCCTTCTGAATTGCTCCCTTTCACAAACTCACAGAGCCCAAAGAGTCTGCAAAACTCTGTGTTACCCCAGCTACCAGATGTGCCTGCTAGGTACAGGATACTCGCTACCTGAGTACAGGTCCATCCTGAAATGCACTAAAATAATGGGCACCATGCATGCATCAAAAGAAGGCAAAACTAAGTGAGCAAATTTTACCAGCCCATCTGCATACATGCCCATTAGCAGGTCAACATTTTTTGATGCCATGGGCCAATTCTCACAGCCTGAACATGAACATATAGCCACAGTTGTAACTCCTAGCACCCACAGGGTATTACACACTGTGCAGGTGTATTAGGCCATTCTGAGTTGCTATAGCAAAATACCTAAAGCTGAGTACTTAAAAAGAGAAAAAGCGGGCTGGTGAGATGGCTCAGCGGCATACGTGCCTGCCTGGCAAGCGCGAGGGCCCGAGTTCAACTCCCGGAACCCACATACGTAAAAAGGGCTGGTGATATCACTCAATGGCACGGGCACCTGCTGGCGCGCGAGGTCCTGAGGTCGACCCCTGGTACCCACAAAAAAAAAAAAGAGAAAAAGCTGGGCCGGTGATATCGCTCAGTGGCACAAGCACCTGCCTGGCAAGCGCGAGGTCCTGACGTCGACTCCTGGTACCCACATAAAAAAATAAAATAAAATAAAAAAGAGAAAGTTTATCTAGCTCACAGTTTTGGAGGCTGAATGTCCGTGATCAGGCAGCCCCATCTGTTGGCCTCTGGGGAGAGCCCTTCTGTCTATGTTACAACAAGGTGAAGGGCAGCATGGTGAAAACGTATATGAGAGGAGAGATGGCGTGGCAAGACGGGACGCTGAGGAGATTCAGGGGTCCGGCTCCATCTTTTTACAGCAGTGCACTTCGCGGGAGCTAACACTCCCAGACAACAAGGTAAATCCCTCTGACAGCAACAGTCCAAGGCCCTAATTACTTCCCGTTAGGTCTCACCTTGCTTTTCACCCAGTATTAGGGATTGAACACAGGGCCTTTGAACTGAGAGATCTCTTCAACCTTTTTAAAAAAATTTTTTTGAGATGAGGTCTCGCTAAGTCTCTAAATTGGCCAGGCTGGACTTGAACTTGTGATCCTCCGGCCTCAGCTTCCCAGAGTGCTGATATTAAGGACCGATGCCTCCAGGCCCATCTAGGCCTCATCCCTTAAAAGCTCCACATTGCCACACTGAGGCCCAAGCATCCAGCTTATAAACCCTGGAGGGACATACTTGAACCATATCCAAATCATAGTGACAGGTTGGAAATTAAAGTTGGGGATTATAATCTTACCCACATGTGTAGGCAGTGCAAACACTGTGAAAACTGCAGAGCTGTTCTTAAAACAACAGATGATAGGCAGCCATCCGTGTGCAGGATGTGTGGGACAGGGTACATTCCCTTCTCTTGAGGTTTCTAATTCTGGTTGATAGCTCTCCCTGTTTTTGTGTGCCAGCCTTCTACCATGTTTATAACTTATTCCCTGTATTGAATTTCTCTCTATTTAAAATAACTAAAGGGATTTCTGCTTTTTCTGACCCAACACTTAGTGATAAATCTTCTTCAATGCTTTTTCCTTCATCCATTTGTATAAATATACAAGTACTTATGTTTGAGTCCCTCTCCTTTGTTCTTCTTGCCCTTCGGGATGACCTTTCTGTTTTTAATTTTTTTTGTTTTCTTTCCACCTCCCTCTCAACATTGGCAGCAAATTTGATGTTTGCTCCTAATTGTGTTCATCTACTTTTAGACCACTGTTAACACTAAACTGCAAAACAACACGAAAGCACTGAGCAGGCCTAATCCTTTCCTCTGGGGACACCTCTACCGCCGAGAGTTACTGAACATTTTGTTCCATTAGGTCACTAGAGAAAAGGCCTGTCCCAGTGGGGCTCCGCCCCTGTGGCTGGGAGCTATGCATAACTAATGAACAGGAAAATTGGTATCAAAATGGCCTGACCAGTCTCAACATGCCTCTAATAACTTCCAAATCTCCCAATCTTGATTTCCCTATACACCTCTTTTCCTTCCTGAATGAATACTCCAAATTGCCCACAAACATATTTTAGTCTACATTTTTCTTCCATCCACCCCATCATAGGGTACTTTGTTTAGTAGAAGGTTACCCTAAATACTCAGAACATACACATTTTAAATACTGGCTGGCTTAGTCTGTAGTTGTGAATGCTAAGATGTCACAGATAGCCAGCAGTCAGAGAGATTTCGGGGTAGAATTTATCTTGAGGTACTGCAGATATCTTGTGGAATAAATACCAGATGTCTGTTTCCAATGTGAGGTAAATAGGAGCACAGCAGAGTTTTCCACTTATCCAGAGTCACATAGATGGTAGGAGGCAGGGCAGGTCTGAACCCAGGTCTTTCTGACACTGCAGCTCCTGCCAATGGCCTCAGTCAGCCGGGAAAAAAGTAAACAGAAGCACTGGATACTAAATTCTACAAAGGGCCATTGCTAGTCTGCCAGTCTAAGGTACTTCTTAGGTAAACATTTTATTCTGGCATTTCTTGTAACCATAGGAGCATCTTCAGGAAGCCCTCCAGTTCAGCAGGTTTTGCAGAATTCAAATAAACTCTTGACTCATACACAGTGTGGGATATAGTTAGGCCAGCAGGGAGAGGTCCAAGGGAGTAGAAGAAAGGGAAACAAAGGAAGGGCACAGTTTATCTCACCTTTATCCACCTGTGTCTCACCAGTTACAGTAAGTATGCATCGCTTTATAATTTGGAAAGTATCCAATAAAAAAACTAAGAGCTAGTGGCAAAGACAATGCTCTATTTCACCAAATCTCAGGTTATTTTCTTCCTCCTACATACACGAGAAGACTACACATCCCAGCCTCCCTTGCCCTTAGGTCGGTCGGGTCAGTGTAGCTGGGTTCTCACCTAAAGGGACGTGGATGTAAGTGACATATGGTGCTGCTAGGCCCAGCCATGCCATCCATACTTCTCACTTTGCTCTGGTCTGTTTGTTCCAAAGGGAAATAAAAGACTGCCTCGGAAAGCACAAAGTGCAGGTAGTTTACATTCTCATTGAAACCAGACCTGAACAAAGGAGAGTTTTATTACAATTTTATTCCCCCTCAGAGGCCATTCTGAATTTTACTATCCTAATATTTACTTATTATAATAATAAAACCTTGGATCAACCATCAGGGACTGAGTTGTTCTAGACAAGTGTTTCACATAACTGGAGTTTATGCATGTAGGCATTAAAATACCTTTAACTTTTAAATTTTTGAAAACTATTTGGCATGAAGCACAATAAATGAAATGGTGATCTATTTTACCTTTTCTTGGTGAGTTAGGCTTAATCTAGGTTCTCTGAGTGTGCCGTGTTCCCTGTAGGGCTCAAGCTGTCACTGCTGCCTTGAAAAGTCTTTTTTCTTTTCTTGATGGTTTGACAAATACAAGTTTATTTCTCTCACACAAAGAATATCCAGAGGCAGACAGCTCAGGGCTTATTTGGTGACCCCATATTTCTTCGGGGAGTGCTTCATTTGGGAAGGCCACCTCACGTTCTAAGAGTCTAGGTAGATTTCTAGATCACAATTCCATTCCAGGCAGCTGAAGGGAAGAATGAGGTCACGATCCCAGAAACCCCACACAACCCTTTGGTGTGCGCCCAATTAACCAGAATATGGTCACATGGCTATGCATATTTTTAGCTGAGTTCATTAGAACCCCAAATAAAGTTTGGGTTCTGTTATCGAGGAAATAGAAAAGAGATATTAGGTGGCAATAAGGAGTCACTCCACAATCTACCAGTGAGGAATTTGACACGTTTGGTCCAAACAACTGCAACAGGCAGGGTCCTCTCTGTGGGCACGACCTGCGTAGCTGTAGCAGAGCCTGCACTTGGTTTAATGATCTCCTATTGCTGCTTTGAAATTCCTTTTCTCTCCACGTCTTTTATTAGTGGATATTGGTTAAACAGATTAATGGGTTTCATTTTAACAGATTTGTATATGTGTCTAACGATACTTTAACTATTTGCCCCAGCACCCTCCTTGTCACGCCCTCCCCAAAGTTTCACATTTTGGAGGTATTGAAGCCTAAATATATTTTGATCATATTCACTCTCCCATTTCCCACCCTTATACCCCCTCTCCCTTACTCCCATCTTCTTGTCTAATAACAGCCTCCCTTCTACTTTCTTGTCATTTTTTATTTCAGATTTCACATATTAGGGAGAACATGTGATATTTGTCTTTCTGATTCTGGCTTATTTTGTTTAACATGATGCTCTCCAGATCTATCCATTTTTCTGCAAATGTAAAATTTAGTTCTTTTTATGACTGAATAATACTCCCTTATGTGTTTATCACATTTTCTTTATCCAGTCATCTATTTAAGGACACCTAGGCTGACTCCATATCTTGGCTATTGTGTATTACACAAATGTGGGTATGCAGGTATCTCTATAGTTTGCTGACTTTAATTCCTCCAGGTATCTACCAAGGAGTGGTAGAGCTGGATCAAATGATAGCTCTACTTTTAGATTTTTGAGGAGCCTTCCTGCTGATTTCCATAGTGGCTGTACCAATTTACACTCCCACTAGGGTTGAGGAAGAGCTCCTTTCCCCCTGCATCCTTGCCAGCATTTATTGTTTTTTATATTATTGATGATAACCATTCTGATGAAATCTCAGTCTAGTTTTGATTTGCATTGAATGGCTAAAGATGTTGAACATTTTTCCATGTATTTATTGGTCATTTGTACTACTTCTGTTGAGAAATGTCTGTTCAGTTATTTTGTCCATTTATTGGTTGGTGTATTTGATTTTTTCGGTATTACATTTTTAAATTCCTTATATATTCCACATTATTAATCTTCTGTTGGAAGAGTAGCTGGCAAAGATTTTCCCCCATTCTGTAGGCTGTCTCTGCACTGTGTTAGTTGTTTCCCTTGCTGTGCAGAAACTTTTAAATTTGATTTAGTCCCATTTGTTAATTCTTACTACTATTTCGTGTGCTATTGGAGTCCTATTCAAAAAGTCTCTGCCTGTGCCTCTGGCTTCAAGTATTTCCCCACATTTTTTTAAGCAATTTTAAAATTTCATGACTTATATCTAGGTCTTTGATCCATTTTAAAATGATTTTTGCATAGGGTGAGAGATAGGAATCTAGTTTTAAATCTTCTACAAGCTGATATTCAGTTTTCCCAGCACTCTTTATTTATTTATTTTTATTTATTTATTTTTATTCATCCATGTTTCAGTATATAATGTTTGCATTCCTTGTGTGGAGTTGGTCCATTGTATATAACACATCTTAATTCCTGTTTTCATTCCCTTTCCCTCCTCCTACTCCATCTCTTGATCTCCTCTTTTGAGAAAGATCTCTCTCTACTTCCTATTATCTATCTTTCATTTTGCTCTTTATTTATATTTTGGTCCAAAGGCTTCTTTGTCCAGAATCAGATGGTTGAGTTTGTAGATTTGTTTCTATGTCTTCTATTTTGTTCCATTTATCTATGCATCTATTTTTGTGCCAATACCATGCTGTTTTTGTTACTATGGCTTTATAGTATAATTCAAAATTAGGTATTATGATGCCTCCAGCCTTACTCTTGTGGCATAAAATTGCTTTTGTCTTTTGTGTTTCCATATGAATTTTAGGTTTTTCTTTCCCTAGTTCTGTGAAGAATATTATGATATTTTGATGAGGATTGCATTGAATTTGTAGGTCACTTTTGATAGTATGGCCTTTTTAATAATATTAATTCTGCCATTCCATGAACATGGGAGGTCTTTCCATCTTCTAGTGTCTTTTCAGTGTTCTAAAATTTTCATTGTAGAGGTCTTTCACCTCCTTGGTTAGATTGAGCCCTAGGTATTAATTTTTTGAAGCTAGTATGAATGGAATTGTTTTCTTGATTTCTTTAACAGCTTGTCCATTATTGATGTATAGAAAAGCTTTTGATTTTTTGTTGATTTTTATATCCTGCTATTTTACTGAATTTTTCATCAGTTCTAAAAGTCTTTTGGTGGTGTCCTTAGGGTCTTCTAAGTACAGGATTATATCAGCTCTGAACAAGGATAACTTAACTGCTTCCTTGCCATTTTGTATCCCTTTTATTGTTTTCTCTTGCTTAAT
Organism: Erethizon dorsatum; assembly: GCA_028451465.1. Classification (NCBI taxonomy): domain Eukaryota; kingdom Metazoa; phylum Chordata; class Mammalia; order Rodentia; family Erethizontidae; genus Erethizon; species Erethizon dorsatum. The sequence continues at coordinate 71,313,805 of CM051834.1, forward strand.
TACTCTACTAATTTTCAGGACCTATATTGAATAGGTGAGAGAGAACATCCTTACCTTGCTTCTTATTTTAGACAAAATGTTTCTAGTCTTTCCCCCTTCAGAATGATATAGGCTGTGGGTTTGTCATATACAGCCTTTACTATATTGAAAAGTGATCCTTTAATTCCTAGTTTTTCAGGATTTTTATCATGAAGGGATGCTGGATTTTGTTAAAGACTTCTGCATCAATTGAGATGATCATGTGATTTTTATCCTTGAGTCTATTTATGTAGTGTACTATGTTTATTGATTAGCATATGTTGAGCCATCCTTCCATCCCTGGAATGAAGCCACTTGATTATGGTGCATGATCTTTTAAATAAATTTTTAAATTCAGTTTGCAAGTATTTTATTAAGACTTTTTGCATTTATGTTCATTAAGCATATTGGTCTTTAGTTTTCTTTTTTGTTGCTGTTGTGTCCTTGTCCAGTTTTGGTATCAGGGTGATGCTGACCTCAAAAAATGAGTTTGGAAACATTTTTCCTCTATTTCATAAAATAGAGGAACATTAGTGTTAGTACTTCTTTAAAGGTCTAGTGAAGTTCAGCTGTGAACCCATCTGGTTCTGGGCATTTCTTTGTTGGGAGACTTTTTATTACTACCTCAATCTCATCACTTATTATTGATCTGTTTAGGTATTTTATATCCTCTTGGTACAGTTTTGGTAGGTCAAATATGTCTAGAAATTTATCCACTTCTTTTAGATTCTCCAATTTATTAGAAAGAGGTTTTTCAAAGTAGTATTTAATAATTCTCTGGGTTTCAGTGGCGTCTTTTTTTTTTTTTTTTTTTTTTTTTTTCTTTATGTGGGTACCGGGAACTGAACTGAGGACCTCATGCTTGCCAGGCAGGCACTTATGACGCTGAGCTATATCACTGGCCCAGTGGTGTCTTTTGTAACATCCATTTTTCATCTCCAACTGTATCGATCTGGGTCTTCTCTCTTTGTTTTCATCAGTTTGGCTAAGATTTATTGATCTTGTTCATCTTTTCAAAGAACCAACTCTTCGTTTCATTGATCTCCTCACTCATTAATTTCAGCTCTGAACTTTATAATTTCTTTCCTTGTGTTGGGTTTGGTTTCAGTTTGTTCTTTTTTTCTAGAACTTTGAGATGTGTCACTAAGGTTATTTATTTGAGGTATCTCTGATTTTTTTATGTAAACATTCAAGTCTATAAACTTCCCTCTTACAACAACCTTTGTTGTATCTGAGAGATTCAAGTACGTTGTATTTCCATTTTCATTTGATTTTAGGAATTTTTAAATTTCCTCCCTGGTTTCTTCAATAAACTATTGATCATTCAAAAGTGAATCATTTAATATCTGTGTTTTTGTGCAGTTTCTGTGGATTCTCCTGTGTTAATTTCTAGTTTCATTCCAGCATGATCTGAAAAAAAAAAAGCAAGAAATTATTTCAATTGTTTGATATTTGTTAAGGCTTTCTTTATGGCCTAAAATATGATAAATTTTGGAAAATGTCCCATGAGCTACTGAGAAGAACGTGTATCTGTAGTTGTTGGATGAAATGTTCTGTAGGTATCTGTTAGGTCCATTTGATCTATGGTGTAGTTAACACTGGTATTTTTCTGTAGATTTTTTTTGTCTGGATGAACAGAGTAAGAGTAAAGACACCCACTATTATTGTACTGGGACCTATGTGTCACTTGTGTCTCATAGTGTTTGTTTTATGAAATTGGGCACATTGATGTTTGGTGCATATATATTTACAATTGCTATATATCTTGTTGGTGAACTGTTCCCTTATCCAATATATACTGGCCTTCTTTGTCTCGTTTAATTTTGTCTTGAACTTTGCATTGTCAGATATGAGTATAGCTACTTCTACTTGCTTTTGAATTCTGTTTGCATGAAATGTTATTTTCATACTTTTGTTTTCAGTTTGTGTTTTTCTTGGCTAATGAAGTCTTTCTTGCAAGCAGCAAAAAGATAGATCTTGTTTCTTAATATGCCAGTTTATGTCTTTTAATCAGAGAATGAAGACCATTTACACTCAGTTATTATAGAAAAATATGTACTAATTCCTGTTATTTTTTTGTTTTTCTAATATTTGATTCTTCTTTCTGAATTATATATATATATCTATATATCTATATATAGATGTATATATCACATTTTTTAATCCATTCATCTGTTGATGAGCACCTAGGCTAATTCAACATCTTGATTGTTGTGAATAGTGCCAGAGTAAACATGGATATACAAGTACCTATTTTGTGTGCTAACTTCATTTCCTCTGGGTATATACCCAGGAGTGTCTGGCAAATTCTTATATGGAACAAAATAAATTTGTGGGCTATTCTGGGCCTTATACCTATATATTTTTATTCTCTTAATAGTGCCATATTTTAATTATCATAGCTCTATAATATATTTAAATAACTAATTTTTCTAGTCTCATTATTTGCATTTTTAATTCAGAATTTTTGGATAAACTTACTTATTTTTGCTTCTTGCGAAAACCAAAATAGAGTGACCTTCTCCAAAATTATCATGGAATTTTAGTTTGATTTTGTAAAAATTATTATGAGATTTGTATTAGGCCAACCAATAGAACATATATATATATATTTTTTTCCCCCTAAAATTTAGGAAATTTGAATTTCTTCTGCAAGCAGAAAATAGTACACAGCCTATTGAATGATTCAATGGAAATTTAATCTGGTCTTATTTTAGCCATGTGTAAGAAGCAACCTAATGTGCCCAGGAATCGCAATGCCAGAAATTACCTGATTCCTTCAGGTCACTCCTTCTCTTGACTGCTAAGAGAATTCAAAGCATATACAACATGGTAAGTGTGTATTTGCTGCCTCAGCCATTGAACTGGGTAACTCATCTTCTTGCAGGTGAAACTAAAGAGGGGAATCATAGATTCTAGATTTTATACAATGACAAACTAAGTATTCACATAAGGTGCTCCCTGGTACAGCGATGTCTTGTTTTCTCTCAGCTGGACTTCCAGACATAAATGCAAAACAAAACAAAGGAATGCCTGTAAATAAAACATCTTAGCTGCAAAGACTGATGACCTGAAGAACAGAGTCGACATGACGTGATCAGTCAGTTCATGGGTCTGAAGAAAAGGAATCCTCTTATGACTAGTTAAGGGAAATCACTTATGATGCCTAAAAACTGAGACATGCTAAGGAGAATGTAGAGAAACAGTAAGTAGTGCTATGCTCTTATTCTGATGATCAGTTGGAGGGTTTTGTTTTTTTTTTCAGCTAGTTGAAATTTTAAATTTTTTTCCCCAGTACTGGGAATTGAACTCAAGCCTTTGCACTGAGCTACATACCCAGCCTGCTTTTAATTATTAATTTTGAGACAGGGTCTCAGTAGGTTTCTAAGTTTCCTGGGTTGGTTGTGACCTTGCAATTCTCCTACCTCAGCATCTCACAATCCTGGGATTTCAGGTGCGTTCCACTGTTTAAATTTTATATACATTTATATTTTACTCATTTTAGTTTTCTGAATGCTGAATAATTATTAGTTTTAATTGATGGAATCACTCCTCTGAAGATAGTACAGCCTAACTGAAACAAAAGATTGCCTTCAACATTCACAAAACTAAGTAAGTTTTCTCTCTGACTGAGTGTAAGGCAAAAACATTGTGATGTGATGGATTTGAGGACATATGTGACTGAGAGTATAAATGTATGGTGTAGCTAAATATTCCAGGCTGTATGTCAGGTTTTCCACACAGCAGAGTTGGTGGGGGCCAAGTCAAGGGCCCCAGCAGTAAAGGAGGACACAGGAAATAACAGTCACAGATAGAGCAAGCAGAGCAGCTCCTGAGGTAAACACAGTGTGAAGAAGGGACGGACTTAGGAAATAGAACGGAGGGCTGGGCATAGGGATCTGCTGCGCTGGTGGGTAGAGGAAGGGCCCCCAGCCCCCCTCAGGTTGCACCTCTCCCAGGCTCAGAAACTCTTTGTGACTCTCCCATGCTCTCTGATGCAAGCCCCGGTATCCTCAGAATTCGGTTATGCCGGCCAGCGTTGAGATTCAGATAATGGGGCAAGGTCTCTCTTTTCTGAGCAGCCATACTGAGCCACGGCTGAGTTTTGACCCACCTTTCTTGCATACAGACCCCAGCCGCTCCTTTCTGAGTGCTGCAGGGTTGCTCCCTCTGTTCCTGTGCTACGTGTTGTGGAAACTATTTTTAGCAATACTGGAAGAATAAGGAAACCCCAAAGGTAAGGAAGTGTGGGTGAATTCCCTTGATGGGCTCTTTGTTGGTATTTCTCATTTCAATTCTCACATCACTAAGAGTTTGGTTGGCTTGGGAGACTCCCGAGATGGGAATCTGAGGAGAAGATAGGGCATCACTCTTTCGGGGAAGAGGCTCACACGCCATCTCTCTACGTGTGGTAGAGTTCCAGGATATGGTCCCAAACAGCTCCCCTGCTCCTGATTGGCTGACTTGCTGATGGTGCTCTCTGAAGGACACTTTGTCTTGACACTTGATCGCGAGTCCCATCCCCATGTCAGGTGTCCTCCACCAGGCCTTCCTCCTGCGGGCTGAGCAGAACCCCCAGTGGTGTATGGTACAACTGCTGCGGCTAACTGTCTGCTCTGTGGGCCTTGCTGGCAGATGCTGCCCAACTCTATGTCCCGACTGGCACCCATCAATTCTGTGATCGAGTCATAATTCACTCTGACCTTGGCCCTCTAGCAATCCCTCCAAGACGCCCAGTTCAGCCCTTCTCCTTGAGACTTCTCTGCCTCTGCCCTCCATTTTCTTACCGAACCAGGTCATCTTTTTAATACTGTGATGGTTGACAGATTGTGTCAACTTGAGTTAGAGAAGTTTTAACTAAATTGGCTCGGCTCTAGGGCCACCCTAGGGTGGCTTCTTGCCTGGATGGTATAATGGGGAAATGAAGACGGATGGTTCTGCTTCTGTTTCTTCAGAGGAGCTCCAGTGTTTGCCTTCACCTTGGACATCATCTCCTGGCTTCCAGTGTAGACTCTTCAGCCCACCAGTGTAGACTCTTCAGCCTTCTGTTGCAGACCCATCGGCCTCCTGATACAGGCTCACACAGGACACTGCAGTGAGCTCCAGACATCGTACTGAATCCCTCAATCTCTGGTGCTCAGACAGACCCTCTCACTCTTCCTCCTCCGACTCTGTGGGTGGCTACTGTAAGCCAATCTTGTAGATTCTTATATATTTGTATATCTTGTGTTATGTCTGTTTCTCTAGTAAGCACTGACTAATACAAACACACTCACTTTTGTCCTCAGTACTGGTGGCTCTGATACCACATGATGGATCTGACAGATAGGTTCCAGGCTCTTACTACAACAAGCAAAGAATTGCAAAGTGTACATCCGATGGTAAAAGAAAAACAGGGACATTTATTGAAGGTCACAGGAAGATGTGCTCATGGAAGATCCTTGTTGACAAAAATGCGGCACAAACAGAAAAGTTGTGCCAGAATGACAGGAAAGTAAAAACACACACAGCACGCAGATATATCAGGCTTTTGACTTTTAGAGGATGCGCACCCCAGCCAGGGTGCCTTTCACTGGGTCTTTGGGTGAGATTGACAGGAATGCTTGACAGGATGCCAAGTCATCTCAAGGGCTTTCTAGTGCATAGGACTTTCCCAGAGTTCATTCTGATTTAATTACATGTAAGAGGTGCAGCCCATATTTTTATGAACCTTTAACAAGGTTAGAGTGGGGGAAAAGGTTACTGAGGTCAGGCCAAGGGATCTAACAGGCATGAGCTCTGGCCTGGAGCGTTACCTGTTTCCTAGTCTCTGTTATGTTCTGCCTCTCTCAGTACAATAGAAGGAGGATTGGCCCTGGGGTGTTGCCCATACTCAAGTGGGTGGAGAGGCGTGGTCTCTCAGCCTCTATTGTGCTACCTGTACTATCGCTGCCACCAGAGCCTATTCCTCCCTTTGATTCCAAATTCCTAGCGGGTCATTTCCCAACCCGAATGCATGGATTTCCATCCCTCCCACCAGTGCACTCATGGAGCAGAGTGTGTTCTTCAAAGACAAGCCACTTTGTCTCTGGTGGGCAGTCCTGGTGGGTTGTCCACTTGTGTCCCAGTGACCAGAGTCAGAAACTATTTCAGCTTGGTAATGTCTGACATCTCCTGGAGAAGCCTTCTGCTAAGAACATGCTCCCTTCCCACTGGGAGTAATGTAAATTAACTGGTTTTTCTTGTCCCTTCGTTTTTGTGGGATACATTGCAGCCCATCCTATAGAGTGGGGTAACTGCTGGTTTCTTAGCCCTAGTGTCCTGGCACTCTTGATGACACAAATCAAAAAGAGGGGGGGAAGGAAAAGAAAGAGAACAGAATCCTTTCTAAAACAATCTGTCTGACTGAATTCTCCAGAGAAACTGTTAGCTGCTGACAGCAGATCTCTGCAGTCTTCCTTACTTATTGGAGTAGCAAAGTCAAATCAGAGAAGCTGCACATGTATCAGTGGCCCCCATCCCACTGAGGGATATCAGAAGACCTGTTACAACAAAAACACACCAGCTCTTCTGGGGCCTTGCATCTTTGCATAGTGAGTCCCCGAGTCCTTTGTCCCCACTTCAGATGACCGTTCTTAGCCTTCCTCTCCTTCAGTATAGCCTCCAGAGTCTCCATAGCCCATGAATCCCCAGTCCTTCCAACCCCTCACCTCTGTCCTTGCTGGAGGTCCAGCCTCAACCTTTGCCCCAGCCTCAGTCCCAACACTTCCTTCTTGTCTGGGCCTGGGCACAGCTTGAGGCCCTGCTCCCAATCCTGCTGCCCTTTCTCTCTCCTGGATCAGGACCTGTGGGATGGGCCTTAACAGACCTCAGAATGAGGCATAGTCCTTCATGTCATGTCAAACTCATCACCTAGAGTATAATGTGTTGCCCCCAAACAAGAAGGCATGTGAGGTTAATCTGTGCGGTGCATAAATCCCAGGAAGACTTTTGTCCTCCAGCTCCCAAACTTTTGTTGGCCAGCTACTCCTCCAAGGCCTATGCTCCAGTCTCCATCCTTCCTGCAGATTTTTGCTGGGGGCTGATCAGACCCTGAATACCTGAGAGGGGAACGGTGGGGAATAAGGAAAGGCAAGAGACAAATTTCAAGCTACCAGGGGACCGGGAGGAAAGCTGCCTCTAGTGGACAGGCACAACAATCTCCATGGTTGAACCACTTTTATTAGCAAGTGAGGAGCACAGGAGGAGGGGGAGGGTACTTTTCCTGGAATAGCAAATGGGGACAGTTTAATGGAGAATAAGTCCATCTCCATATCAGTGCATGTCTGCATTCTTTAGATTGTCCTCGGCAGATATTATCTTGCCTCAGGAATGCTGTGCTTATGAGGTCTCTCTGTGCAGCTATGAAGTATGCAGCCTTCCACATACTTCTCTGTTGCTAAAGCAAGTTACACCAGCCTCAGACCATCAGACCCCAATCATGCAGCCTGGTCCCCAGCACAGTAAAATATTATTTCATATCCCCTGGTCCTCAACAGATTTTCCCCTCACCAATAAGCTTCAGAAGGATCTAGAGCATCACCTTCTAAAAAGACTCATTCAGCACCAAGGAAGCCTACCCCACACCATCCTCGAGGCTCTGTCACCGATGTGTTCTCAGAGAAACCTGCCTGAGACTTCTGAGCCAAAAGACAGTTACAGATCCTCATGGATTTCATTTCTTTAGGGTCAAAGCAGCAAAGATCTAAACAACTTTGGGTTGAGCCAAGGTCCCAGGGGAGAAACTGGGGCATAGGTGAGAAGTAGATCTCACCTGCTTCCAGGAGACCCTCTTATGTCCCATGAAGCCCAGGAAAACTGGTCAACTATGTCTGACCATGGACCCCCTTACTACAGTATCCTGTTCTACAGTGACAAATACCAAGTCTTGCAATCAAGAAACTGACCTTGTCAGCCAGAGTGATCCTACAAGGAGTAGACTCACCAGAAACTGGGACAGACAGCCCCCAAAAGTTGTGACATTTAACCAGAAGCATCACTCATCGATCCCCACAGGGAGCCTTTGCCCCATCCAAGCCACACCTGCAGGTCTCAAGTGAGCCTGGTGCCTCTGGCTGCCCATACACTGTAGAAGGCACAGTGCCAGGGAATTACCCCTGCTATATAAGAAAAAATGTTCTTTCCAAGAATTGAGGAGGGAAAAATTTCACGCTAAAATAATTGATTTCTCATGGAGAATATTGATTAATGTTCTTAAAGCATGTTGTCTTTCCTGTGTGCTGTGCGGGAGCTTGGGTGTTGGGTTACCCAGGAGTTGTGTGTAGGGAAAGAGAGATCTTTTATGAGAAATGTTAGATCTTCCTTATTGCCTCTTTGGGTTTCTATAAGGGACCTGTCCCCTAGAGCTCTTGTTGAGGAATGGATGTTCCATCCCCTCCAACCCCCTCTCTTCCCTGGTGAAGTTTGAGGACGTGGGCTCTTCTTCCTACCTCATAGTTTGGCCTTGATGACATTGTGTGGCAGCCTACACCTTCCCCCTTCATTGATTCTGACCTGTAAGGAAGCTAGGTCTTGCATATCAGAATGTGAGGTGGGGGGGCAGATGTATAAAATGGCTTAGTCAGGGCCGGGGATATAGCTCAGTGGCACAGTGCCTGCCTGGCAAGCACAAGGTCCTGAGTTTGATTCCCAGTACCAAAAAAAAAAAAAAAGAAAAGAAAAGAAAAAAAGAAAGAAAGAAAAAAAAAGAAAGAAAAGGTTTAGTCATTTTTTAATAAATGTCAGTGACCTGAGTATCACACAGGTGGGTGAACCTGTCCTGGGAAGCTGAGGGCATTGTTTCCATAGATGCACAACTGGGTGTGGGAGAGTCTAGGCACACAGTAGGTGCTACTTAAGGATCTGTCATGTGGGGCCTGGTAATGTGTTTCAGAAGCACAGTTTGATCCTTTCCACTCTGATGTTTCCCAACTGGAAAATAAATCATCTAAAGTAAGTGGTTTTCCTCCCTGATTCTTTTTTCATCCTGCTCACCAGTGCCATTCTGGCAGAAGGGTACATGGGACTATTCTTTAAGCCTTAAATATCTGCAGAGCTTTTGTCAGGCATGGCATCTTTCTCTTTAGGGAAGGTAACCTTGCTATCTGCCTCCCATCCATGCTTGATGGCAATACACAAGGACTCATGCTTCACCATCAGGATGGAAGTCCCACTTTCATCTTCACGGGCTTGGTGAAGCCACGGGAGATTTCACCCAGATCTCCTGCAGCTCATGATTGAGCCATGAGCCTGGACTATGTATCACGGTTACATTGATTTGGGAGTTTCCCATGGTCCTACACGGAATACTCTATTTGGCAAAAATTGCACACATAGCCACCCTTAAGAGGTCTCAAGGGAAGGAAATACCACTATATATGGACTGAGACTACAAAATTGGATGAGTCTCCTAGAATATATTGGAGGTCATTTTTCCAGAAAATAAATTTGAATGCTGGGGATCAAATTAAAAACAAAAGCTTGAAACTGATTGCCACTACTCTCCCCTACTCTACCGTATTTCAGTCCTCTTGTCCTGAGTTCCACTATTGTCTGTGCAGTGTGTGACACTTAAGGCTGCAGAAAAAAAATACAGATTCTGCCCTTGGAAGGACAGAAGGCGGTGAGTAAGTCGGGGAGCCCAACATCCATGTGGGTAGACCAGTCCATAAACTGGCCTCTCAATCCCTGTATTATCCCATATTCGGATCCCGTACCTTCATTCCACTTCAGTTACTGCTGTATTCTGAACATTAGTCACTAGAACCATCCCTGTCATCTGGAGTAATACAGACATCCTGACATTTGACTCTTTGATTTCATCTCTCTATTCTTTCGGTATACGCCCTCCAATTGTCAATTTTTTCAATTCCAGATTATTTTCCCAGTTAACTTTTCTGTCCACCAAGCTCTTCATTTCTTCCCTCATCACGGCAGACCTCAAGGTATTTAAGGCAAGCAGTATTGGAAGAGCCCCACTTCAAATAGGCTTCATCCAATCCGCTTGATTCTTCCTGTCTGGAAAAATCTGCCTTTTCCAGAAACACCTTCCTTACGTGACTGATCACTACTGATTTACAGTTCAAAATCAGCTGGCTGGTACCACAGTGAATTCATGGTCAGCTCCAGCACCAACTGGCAACCAGTCACTTACTCATTTCACATATCATCCTCCTGTACTCCCTCTTAGGGAACAAACTCCATGCTGCTCCGGTCACTGATTTTTAGCCCTTTTTTTTTTTTTTTGTGGGTACCGGGGGTCAAACTCAGGACCTCGCGCACCAGTAGGTGCCCGTGCCGCTGAGCGATATCACCGGCCCTTTTTTCGTATGTGGGTTCCAGGAGTCGAACTCAGGACCTCGCGCTTGCCAGGCAGGCGCTTATGCCGCTGAGCCATCTCACCGGCCCTCTTAGCCCACTCTTTCCCTTGCCTCTCACACATATGCCAAAGTTCTGTGCTTTCCTCAAACCGAGGCCATCTCACTGGCTAGTAAGTGCCCTGGGCTCACCACAGTGAAAGTAGAAGCCATCAGAGGGAGCCATTGCATCAGAAACCTTTAAAAAACGGTAGCCATTTCTCATTTCCTTCTTTCTTCCTGTAATACACAGTGTGATTTCCTTCCAAGGTCTCAGCCTCAAAGGAATTATACTTCTTGGAATGTTTTTATGAGAGAGAGCTAAACTCCAGTCCTGGTAGGCTGATCCAACCTTGCCAGAAGATCCTTAGCGGCCCCTCCCTCTCTTCACGAGGCAATCAACATCTTTGAATTTTAAAATCTTTTCATTCCAAAAATGTTTAAATATACTCGGGAGCAGATAGAACGACAGAACTCTCCATGTACCTTCAACTCACTTTTCACAGTTACAATTTAACATGCACTGATGCATCCCGAGCCACTGCTATCCCAAACTAGTTTTGTGGCCATACGGGTTTATGAGGGTCCCATTTGCTCCCAAATTCCCTCTATCCATATATCCAGGGACATGGCAAACATCCAAACAGAGGTTTATCCCTGATCACACTGCTGGGTGGGGAAAGCAAGCAGACCACTGAGCTCTGTGCTGGAAGCAGGCAGCAAAGGGTGCCAAGCAGCACTTCCAGGCCCAGCTCCTCAGAAAACCACAAACAACCAGCCTGGCTTCTCACCAGAGAGGGTGAGACCACCACGTCCTTCACCACCTGAGCTCCCCGCTGCTTAAACTTCTCAGGCGGTCAATGCCCACGCCACCTCTGGGACTGTCTCTCGTGGCTGCCTCCCACCCAGTAACTGCAGTAGGGTGGCCTCAAAGACCCTAAGTGTGGTTCTCAGTGACCTCAGAGTCCTGGAATAGCTCAGTGTTGAACAATAACCCCCTTCACAGAATGGCTCCTGATTCAAGCACTCCTAAATATGGTGGGTGCTGCAGTGGATTTCTCCTCCAACACCAGCCAGCCATGCCTTCGTAGTGGAGGAGAAGCTGTTCATGTCCTGGCAGTGGGGAAGCAGAGAGCCAAGGGAGGAGCTGGGAAGGGAGATACAGCCTTCCAGGCCACACAGTGGCCGATTTCCTAACACGAGCCAGCTGTAGTGCCCCCATAATCCAACTGCCATTTTAGATCTAAACCATAACAGTGCCACGGATATTTCCCTGCCTTGATTTACTCAGCATCTTTCATAGCAGAAGCACTCACTAGGCCTTCAAGGAAAGCTAGAAGATACACAGGCGAAGCTGAACCTGAGTAGCAGAACCAGCCTCATGTCAGCTCAGCAGCGGCCCCCATTTAGCATTTTACATTACTATATAATCAGAATCTTGCTTTTTCTGGGTTACATTTTATGCTATTCATTGTCTAACATTATTAACAATTACTAATTTGCATGTTGAGTGGCTGCACACATGGTGTTCATGCCATAATTTACTTAACTATTTCTTAGTGGGACGTTTGGGTTGTTTCTAGCTTTTGACAATTACAAATAATGCTGACAAAATTCATTGATTTTTTTTTTTAGATCACTATGAGTGAAATTACTATGTCAGATATATATACATTTGCTTTTAAGGCTTTTAGAACACATGAAATATCTGTGCTTTCAAGTTCTGTGACTCTGGGTCAGGCAATAACCCGTCAGGCACTGCCCCTGGTGCTAATCCAACACTTGACCCTGTGCTGCCCGCTAGGGTGTCCTCACCCTCTGCCCATCCTCCCACCCAACACACAATTATTAGTTCCAATAATTATAAGGTGTCGTGATAGCTACTGGGGATAGAAAAAAACTGTAACTTCTCCTAGTGAAAAAAAGGTGGGAGGGGTATAAAAATGCAGGACCCATGAACCACTTCTCAAAGAGCTCAAAGGTTTTCAGAGATGTGTCTCATTAATTTTACTGGTTTGTTATTTTTCCCTCGATATAGATCCAAATATAAATCTCATGCACTGGCTTGTATTTTATTTTATTTTATTATTATTTTTACTTGTATTTTACATATTGACTATGTTCCCTGTTTTCTTGAAATTCCCTACAATGGCTTCAATACATGAAACTTCTGATTCATGTAGACGGCAAAGGTCCCAAACTGCATCTGCTCATTACTTACCCGTAAGAACCATGGAATGACAGAAAAGTTGAGGAATCCAGCCTAGAACATCCTGGGCAGAATTAAAAGGGTGTGCAGGGCAAAGCTTCAGGTGAAATTTGTACAAGCAGTTTGTTTTCTTTCAAACCTGTTTTTATCTTCCTGCATACATAGACTTACACTTTCTGACTTTTTGTGCATTTTTTGATATGGATATTAAGAGAACAATGGCTCCCCAAAAGATGCTCATGTCGTGCTAAATGAAAGAGGCACACACTAGAAGACAGGTAGCTCATGTTTCCACTTACATGAAATGTCTAAGAGAGTCAAGTTCCCAAACAGAGACGTGGAAGAGAAGTTACCAAGAGGTGGAGAGGGGAATACAGAGATAGTGCCTAATAGGTAGACCTTCTGTTTGGGGGGTGAAAGGGTTTGGAAACAGAGTGGTGATTATTACACACAATGTTGTGAGTGTGAGAATACATACCATGAGTTGTACATTTTAAAAATGGTTAAGTGGCAAATTTTATGATATATGTATTCGTATTTTAATGAAATACATGTAGATATTAATAAAGAAAATGGAAAAAACAAAATTTCATAACAAAAGAGAGAATAACAATAGTTAATATACTGTGTAACAAGATCTTTTTTTTATTTTTTAATGTGGGTACCAGGAACCGAACTTAGGACCTCGTGCTTGCCAGGCAGGCGCTTGTGCCGCTGAGCTATATCACTGGCCCCCCAAGATCTTAAAAGAATGGCCAAAGTGTTCCTAAGGCCACAAGTCATAGACAAAAAATACTATCTTACAGAAACAACAGATAATAGCACCAAACTTTCTTTTCAGTGAACTAAATGAAACAAGTTGGCATATATATTGAAATGCTTTTGAAACAACAGAATAGAGAATTTGGGGAATTATTTGAACTTCTCCCTACTTCTTACTTCTCTATCTTCTATTTTGCTCTTTATTTATATGTGTTTATATTTTGAGTTTCTCATATAAGAGAAACCATGTAATATTTAAATTTGTGTGTGACTTATTTCACTTAACATTATATTCTCAAGTTGCATCCATTTGGCTATGAATACAGGTTTATCTTTCTTCATGGCAGAGTAGTACTTCATTGCGTGTAAATACTATATGTTCTTTATCCATTCATCTGTCGGGGGACATATACTCTGTTTCCATAATCTATTACAAATTGTGCTGCTATAAACATGAGTATACATGTATCCCTGTAATATGATGACTTTAACTCTTCGGGGAAGATACCTAGAATAGAGATAGCTGGGTCCAGTGGAATTTCTATTTTTAGATTTTTGAGAAATCTTCACACTTATTTCCAAAGTGGTTGTACTAGTTTAAATTTCCATCAACAATGTAGAGAGTTCCTTTTTTCCCACATCCTCACCAGCATTTACTATTATTAGATTTCTTGATGATAGCCATTTTTTCTGGGGTAAGATGGTATCTTAGTGTAGTTTTAATCTGCATTTCTCTAACGGCCAGCAATGTTGAACAGTCTTCATGTATTTATTTGTCATTTGTACCTCTGAAAAGTATCTGTTCATTTCAGTTGCTCATTTTTTGTTTGGGACAGTCACGTGGGGGTCTTTTTTTTTTTTTTTTGAGTTTTTACATATTCTAGATGTTAGTCCTTAGTCTAAGGAATAGCTGGCAAAAATTTTTTCCCATTCTGTAGGTTGTCTCTCCACTATGTTGGCGTTTTCCTTTGCTGTGCAGAAACTTTTTAATTTGATGTGATCGCATTTGTTGATTCCCAGTATTTTTTTTGTGTGTGTGGGTACTGGGGATCGAACTCAGGACCTCGCACGCCAGCAGGCGCCCATGTCACTGAGTGATATCACCGGCCCTTTTTTCATATGTGGGTGCCAGGAGTTGAGCTCAGGACCTCTCGCTTGCCAGGCAGGCGCTTATGCCGCTGAGCCATCTCACCGGTCCTATTGATTCCCAGTATAATTTCTTTGGCCACTGAGATCCTGTTCAAAAAGCCCATATCTATGCCTATGTCTTCAAGAGCTGTACTGTTTTATCTCCAGCAGATTAAGTGTTCATGTTTTACCATTTAGATCTTTAATCCATTTTGATTTTAGTTTAGTACATGGTGAGGTATATGAGTCTAGACTCAATCTTCTGCATGTGGACAGCCAATCTTCCCAGCACCATTTATTAAAGAGGCTGTCTTCCTCCAGTGTATGTTTTGGGACCTTCTGTTGAAGATGAAATAGTTTAATGTGTCTGGGGTTGTTTCTGCTTCCTCTATTCTGTTCAACTGATCCACTTTTCTGCTTTTGTTCCAGTACCATGCTGTTTTTACCACTGTAGCTTTGTAATATAACTTCGAATCTGGGATAGTGACGCTTCCTGCTTTGCTATTGTTACCAGAATTGCTTTTGCTATTCTGGGTCTTTTCTTCTTCCATATGAATTTTTAGATTATTTTCTCTATATCTGTAAGGAATGCTACTGGTATTTTGTTAAATCAACATATCAGTTTTAGAAGTGTGGCCATTTTCACTATATTAGTTCTGCCTATCCAGGAATGTGAGATATCTTTCCATTATCCGATGTCCTTTTCAATCCTTTTTTTCAGAGTAATATAATTTTCACTGTAGAGGTCTTTCACTTCCTTGGTTAGGTTAATTCCTAGGTATTTAATTTTTCTTGATGCTATTGTGAATGGTATTGTTTTCCTAACTTCTTTCTCAGTGAGTTCATGATTAGTGTATAGGAATGCTATTGATTTTTTGTTTTGTTTTGAGACAGTGTCTCAATATGTAGTTCAGGATGGTTTTGAACTCATTATGTAACCCAGGTTGCCCTCAAACTTGCAGTGATCCTCCCGAGCACTGGCATTACAGGGGTGCACCACCACACCCAGCTGGCATGCTATTAAATTTTGTGTTTTTATTTTGTATCCTGCTACACTGCTAAATTTGGCTATTAATTCTAGTGATCTTTTGGTGGAATTTTTTGGATCTCATAGGTATAGGATCACATCATCTACAAATAATCATACTTTGACTTCATCCTTTCCTATACATATCCCTTTTACCTATTTATTTCTATTGCATAATTGCTCTGGCTAATGTTTCAAGGACTATATTGAACAGGAGTAGTGATACTGAAGTTCTTGTTTGTTCCTGATTTTAGAGGAAAAGTTTTCAGTTTTTCTCAATTTAATGATGTTAATATGACTCAGTAGGTTCATCATAAATGGCTTTTATGAGATTGGGATAAGGTCCTTCTGTACCTATTTTCTTCAGGGCTTTTATCATGAGTGGATGTTAAGTTTTGTCAAAGGTTTGTTTTTTTGCATCTATTTCTTTATGTGGTAAATTACACTTATTGATTTGTATGTGTTGAACCATCCTTGTATCCCTGGAATGAATTCTACTTGGTCATAGTGTATGATCTTTTTGATAATATGCTGCATTCTGTTTGACAATATCTTGTTGAGGATTTTTGCATCTGTGTTCATTAGAGAGATTGGTCTGTAGTTCTCTTTTTTTAGTTGGATCCTTGTCTGACTTTGGGATCAGGGTAATGCTAGCTTCCAAGAATGATTTTGGGAGTACTCCTTCTCTTTCAATTTCATTAAAAAGTCGGAGGAATATTAATGTTAGATCTTTCCTGAAGTTCTTGTAGAATTAGGCTGGAATCCATTAGGTCCTTGATTTTTCTAAATTATTAAGTTCTTTTTATTACTACTTCATTTTCATTGCCTGTTACTGGATTGTTCAAGATTTTTAAGTCTTCTTGATTCAGTTTTGGTAATTCGTATGTATCTTGTAGTCTCTTCATTTCTTCTGAGTTCTACAACTTTTTGGCATTTAGGTTTGTGAAGTAGTTGCTAATAATTTTCTGGATTTTAACAGTGTCCATGGTGATTTCACCCTTTTCATTTCTAATTGCACTGATCTGTGTCTTTTCTTTCCTTTTTTGGTAAGATTGGCTAGGGGTTTGTCTATTTTGTTTATTCTTTCAAAGAACCAGCTTTTGGTTCATTGATTTTTTTATACTGTTCTTTAGCATCCATTTTATTGATTTTTGCTCTGATCTTTATAATTTTCTTCTTTGTAATAGCTTTGGATTTGGATTGTTCTTGTTTTTCCAGGGTGTTGGGATGCATTATTATGTTACTTATTTGAGCTCTTTCTGTTTTTATGATGTGGGCATTCACAGCTATAAACTTCCCTCATAGGACTGCTTTCATTTTGTCCCACAAGTCCTGCTGTGTTGTACTGGCATTATTATTTAATTCTAGGAACTGTCTTATTTCTCCCTTAATTTCTTCTGTGACCCATTGATTATTCAAGAGTGTATTGTTTAATTTCTGTGTGTTTGCATAGTTTCTGTGGTTTCTGTTGCTATTAGTTTCTAGTTTCATCTCACTGTGATCTGATAATATGCATGGGATAATTTCAATTCTTTTGCATTTACTTAAGTATGCTGCATTAATTAATATGTAGTCTATTTTGGAGAAAGTAGCAGGTGCTGCCAAAAAGAATGTACTCTGTTGCTATTGGGTGAGACACTCTGTATATATCTATTAAGTTGATTTGTTTAAAGGTTTGGTTCAACTCTGACATTTTTTGCTTATTTTTTGTTTAGTAGATCTGTCTATTTGTGATAGTGGGGTACTGAGGTCCCTCACTACAATTGTATTGATGTTTATCTGATTTTTATGTCCATTAATTTTTGATTATGAAGCTGGGTGCACCATGGTTTGGTGCACATATGTTTATAATTGTTATCTCTTCCTGTTGAATAGTTCTGTTAACCAATATGTTAATGTTCTTCTTTGCCTCTTTTGATAAGCCTTGGCTTGAAGTCCACTTTGTCTAAAATTAGGATAGCTACTCCTGCTACCCTAATTTTTGGGTTCCTGTTGCATGGGATATTGTTTCCCATCCTTTGATATTTAGTCTATGAATTTCTTTCTGTGTTAAAAGTATTTCTTGTATACAGCCTACCATTAGATTTTGTTTCTTGACCCATTCTGCTAATCTGTTGTCTTTTGATTGGTGAATTGAGTCCATTCACATTGATGGTTATAATTGATAGGTATTGACTTATTCCTGTCATTTTATTATTTATCTGTTGCTGTTTTGTCCTCTTTCCCTTCTAACTAATTGCTATCCCTACCTGATGCAGTCATTCTGTTGGACCCTTTGTCATTGTTAGCTTCTTTGTCTCTTTCTAGAATAGCCTCGAGAATTTTTTGGAGAATTGGTTTGGTGGTCATAAATTCTTTAGATACTCTTTATCATGGAAATTATCTTATTTCTCCATCAATTTTGGAAGATAATTTGGCAGGATATATCAGTCTTGGTTGGAAGTTGTTTTCTTTTAGGGCATGAAACACTTCATTCCAAGCTCTCCTTGCATTTAAGGTTTGTGTGGAAAGCTTCCCTTTTCCTCCCTCTGCTGTCCAACTGTCCTGTTTTAACTGACTCATTTACTTTGGCTTTGGGTTCCCCACTTTCAGTCACTGTAGTCCTACTCTTTTCCCATGGAAGCTGCAGAGAAAGCTAATATCACACAGAAAACAAACTGGAATTTCTTGTTGATCATGGTTTGCCTGAATTTTCCCCATCTCTTTCCAGAAACAATGGTAGGGG
Organism: Erethizon dorsatum; assembly: GCA_028451465.1. Taxonomy (NCBI): domain Eukaryota; kingdom Metazoa; phylum Chordata; class Mammalia; order Rodentia; family Erethizontidae; genus Erethizon; species Erethizon dorsatum. The sequence goes on from CM051834.1 coordinate 71,332,047, forward strand.
CAGCAGCTATCCGCTAACCAGAGGCAGGTGTCCTAGAACACAGGCCATCTTGCCCAGTGGAGGTGACATGAGGAGAGGCTCTGAGTTTGCTCTTCACTGACGGACTGTCACCCACAGACACTGCGCCTGCGCTGAGCTCAACCTTCACAACAGCCCTGCCACACAGGTTTCTGCCTCTACCCACTGGGGAAGATACTGCAGCTTAAAGAAAGGGAATAACTTCCCCTGGGTCACAAGGCACAGCCAGGATGCAGACTCCAACCTTTCTCATTAGACAGGTACACCCACACCACGGAGCATTGTCTTCAGATGTTGAACTAGATTTAGGAGGTAGCTTAAAATTCCCCTTTATGTGCTTCTTTTATCCAGATTTTAAAAATGAAAAATAAATGGGCAGATTAAAAACCCACATTTGAACATATTCACACAGTAGGCTCACCTTCTTATAAATATATTGGGTACACTGCCTTTACAAACGTTCCTTATCAAAAGTACCATTTCTCTGGTTCCCATTGTGGCTGTATAGATCCCAGCAACTATGGAAAACCAAGGATCAAAAAATGTTGATAAGACAGGGGCTGGAGGTGCAGCTCCGTGGTAGAGCATTTGCCTGACAAGCACGAGGTCCTGGGTTCGATGACCAGCACCACAAATAAGAATAAGGACATAGTGAAGAAAGAAATGTTGATGAAAGCAATGTCAAGTCAAGAGCGTGCTTACCATGTTCTCATAGTTTTCTCTTCTCCCCTTTTTTTCCCCTTTTCTGTCCACAGAGGTTTGCTTTTGAGACTGCTAAGATTGTAGTGAGTCTATTCCCTTTTGTTCCTTCTCTCTTAACAGCTTCATCAGCACGGCCTTCCCCCTTGGGATCTTGGATAAGCCCATGACGTGGTCACAGACTAGAAAGGCGTACTCCAACCTTTAGGCACTGTCAAGTTCATGTGCTTCAAATGATGCTAACCTGAAGGACAGGTTTACATCTGTTCTCTGCAGAGACCTTGAGTCTTGAACATAAATTCAGTTTTTTCATTAATAAAAAATTAGTAGATAATTCAAAAGATACAAAAATATATACTCCCATCCCAGGTACTTGGTTTCCTACACATGAGTTATGACTGTTTCTCACAGCTCATAGATCCCTGGTGGCACTTGGTCAACTCAAACAACAGAGGTCTACCTGAACAGTATAATTTTCCCTGTGACTTTAAGCTGCTTAAAGAAAATTCATCTTTCAGTTGAGCAAATGTGAATTCTACTCCACCTTTAGTCTCTACTTAAGGGGTACTTTTTCCTGGAAGCCTTACCTGCTCCCCAAAAGCTGGCCTAGGTGACCTTCATACATGGTGCTGGAGCCCTAGGTCATCCAGCATGCTCATCAAGCAGAGCCGAAATCACCTTCCTGTCTGTTTGTGACCTCAAGGCTTGGAACCAGTACACACAGGAAAATACTGCTGAATTCATGCATTTTTTGACGACCTACATATGTTCCAAATTATGCACTAAGTCCTGGGAATGCAATGGGAAATAAGGCATTGTCTCTGCCCTAATCTCTCTGGCACCTTTATAGAGCTTTTAAAAAACAGAAAGAGAAAGAATCACTTCTGTTGATTCTGCTCTTAATCTAGATTTACTTGATAACGCAATCAGTGTTCCTTATTTGTGTGACCTATTCTTTCTCTTGCTATTGTGGAGCGTCTTTTGTCTCCATTTATTTATGAAATGTAGCCCCAGGTTATCCCATTAGCCTGTGTGTGCCAAAGGGTCCCAGGCTGATGATTTCACTCCACCTTGCATTTTTTCCTTTCTCCAAAGTGGTAAGTGATTGACTCTCCAGCACCAACAACTGAGAATACTGGCAAGAAATTAAGTGGGAAAAGCACACTCTACTTTTAAAACTTCATTCAAAATTTACGTGTAGCTTCCCATGGCACAAAATACCTGACTCCAAAACTTAAAGGAGGCAGAGATTTATGTGGTTTGTAGTTTCAGAGGGTCGGTGGTTGGCTGGCTCCGAGGCGGGAACAGCGTGGCGGGAGGGCGCAGTACAGGACAGCTGCTCATCCTATGTTAGCCAGGAAGCAGAGGGAAAGGAAGAAGCTGAGCACAAGAACACACCCTTCCAGGTCACCCCCGGCCCACCTCCTCCGGCCAGCCCACCTCCTGAGCGCGCGTTCGGCTCTGCGCTCATCGATGGGGGAACCCACTGATGAGCCCAGCGCTCCTGTGATCCGGGTGTAGGGACAGGAGTCTAGATGAGAAAATAAAATGGGGGCCTCCTTAGGTCTTCCAGCTAATCCTGACTAGGAGTTAAAAACAAACTTCACTAGAGAGATTCCCCTGGGAAGCGAGTCAAAGACAGGAGTAGAAAAAGAAAAAGAAAAAACAAAAGAAAAGCAAAAAAAGAGAAAAACAGATCAAGAAAGGCACCAAATGGCCTTGGGACTTGCACTAAGAGACCAGAAAAAGAGCTGACAGACAGGACACAGAAAGCCAGGTGCACAAAACCAGGTGCGATAAGCCACCCCCCACCTCCAATAAAGCCAATAAAATATAGGGAAAACAAAGGGGGGCTGACTAACTTTAAGACAGTACGTACTCACCCCTATGCACTAACATATGCACTCATATACATGTGTATTCACTCTAGAGTCGTGTGTCATTCTCTAGGGCCATGATAGATTACAATAGATATCCTCACACTGCTTACTAACTCTAAGCTAACCAGGAATAAGGCACCCCCTTCCCAGCTTGCCACCCACCCCAAAGATAAGGCCTCAAAAGGAAGAGCAAGGACAAGTAAACAGACAGACAGAAAGAAGCTGCACACAGACCACCGGAAGAAAGGACATTCGGCAAAGGTGCCCCAAGCCAATCCAGATATGGCAAGTTCCAGGTAGAGGAGGAAGGGTCGCTCACCACCCCCCATAAACACAGCTGAGAACAAAGGGCCCACGGGTCCTCCATCTTTCCAGAGCCTCCTACCCTGATTCCTTCTTACCAGGGTAGCTATCTATCTTCTCCTTTCTCTCTCCTTTTCCTCTTTACAAATAAAGTGTCTTCCTTTTGTTAAACTCTCTGATTTCTCATTTGTTATCATTTCAAATTTCTAAGAGTACATTAAAACCCTAGGACAAGGTGGGGGTGGCAGCACATGCCTGTAATCCTAGCACTCTGGGAGACTGAGGCAGGAGGATGGAAAGTTTGAACCCAGCCTAGGCAATTTAGCAATTTAATAAGACCCTGTCTCAAAATTCAAAAATAAAAAAAGGGTTGGGGATGCCCTAGATTCAATCCCTGGTACCTGAAGAAAGAAATCCTAGCATATTGCTTACCATGCACAAAGCCCTGGGTTCAATCATTTATTAAAAGTATAGCTGAACAAGAAATATTCTTTCTTACCTCTCCAGCTATGATTTTGACCTTTAAACTGTAAACATTGCCCCCTACATGCATCATTTTAAGAAGAAATTCTCAAAACTTGAGTATATTAAACATTACATGATTTGAACATTCTTTGCATGAATTATTATCAACATGTTGACTCCTTTCTCTTCCCTTGGGGATCCCTCCTGTTTCAGGATTTGACTGGAAGCTGCCCTGTCCTCCCTTCTTGGATTTTATTCTTTTTTTTTTTTTTTTTTTGGGTACCGGGGGTCGACCTCAGGACCTCGCGTGCCAGCAGGCTCCCATACCTCTGAGCGATGTCACCGGCCCCTTTTTTCGTATGTAGGTTCTGGGAGTCGAACTCGGGCCCTTGCGCTTGCCAGGCAGGCACTGATACCGCTGAGCCATCTCTCCGGCCCGGATTTTATTCTTAATATGTGTTTGCCTTTGTTTGTTCTCTCATATCCATCATCTATATGGAGTTCCCTGGGTGGTTTCATTTAAAATATTAGGTATGGGCCAGTGAGATGGCTCAGCGGCATAAGCGCCTGCCTTGCAAGTGCGAGGGCCCGAGTTCGACCTCCGGATCCCACATACGAAAAAGGGGCCAGTGATATTGCTCAGTGGCACGGGCGCCTGCTGACACGCGAGGTCCTGAGGTCGACCCCCTGGTACCCACAAAAAAATAAAATAAAATAAATAAAATAAAATAAAATATTAGGTATGATTGAAAAATACAGTGTGTTTAAAATCTAAAAATTATTATAGTAAATGACACATTGCCATTAATTCTCCTTGAAATCTTCCCCCTCACTTCAAACACATATCCCATCATTCTTGCCACTTTCTAAAGCAGTTCTGGAAGTCCTCTTCCATGAATGTCTTTAGCAGCACTGTCCTGGCTGCCTTGATGTCCTGAATTGATTCAAAATGTTTACTTTTTTTTGTTTTTATTTTCTTTTTTGATACGAGGAACTGAACTCAGGGCCTCATGGTTGCCAAGCAAGCACTGCGCTGCTGAGCTACATCCCTGGCCCAAAATGTTTACCTTTCATAGTCATTTTGACTTGGGTAAGAACCTGAAGTCACCCAGTATCAGATCGCATGGTGAATAAGGCAGTTGAGGACACACCATCATGCTGTTAGGAGATTGCCTTTCCATTGGATGGCACCAGGCAGCAGCATTCACTGTAGTTTTGATCACATCTTGTAAATATTTCAGATAGCTAAGTTAGTAGCGATGAATAAGCAGGAAGCTAGAAAGGGACAGGGCCCAAGACAGAGTCAGAACAGAGAAGAGACAAACCAGGCCAGTGGTCAAGCACTGAGTTGATAGAAGCTAGGCCCCAAGATGGGGACATGATGGCTAGGCCAGCTCAAAGCTGTTCTGTAACTACTACCATCTGGCCCAGGAAGCCTGAACAGTATAACGGACACACAGAGACAACGTAATGACCACGCATACAGATGACCAGGACCCTCTGACCCTCACTCCTGCTCTTCAGAAATGCCTTTGTTCTTCTCCACTGCTATGACCCTCACTCCTGCTCTTCAGAAATGCCTTTGTTCTTCTCCACTGCTATGCACCCTTGCTATGTACCTTGTTTTTCTTTTTTTTTTTTTTTTTGTGGGTACCGGGGGGTCGACCTCAGGACCTCGCGCGCCAGCAGGCGCCCGTGCCGCTGAGCGATATCACCGGCCCTTTTTTTGTATGTGGGTTCCGGGAGTCGAACTCGGGTTCTTGCGCTTGCTGGGCAGGCGCTTAAGCCGCTGAGCCATCTCACCGGCCTGTACCTTGTTTTTCTACTACACCAATATGAGTAAGCGACTGTACTTATCATCCTACAGGTTGATTACAGTTTGACCCAAGGCAAACTGGTGCTATGATTTTACTGTATTAAAACCCGTAGACTTGTGGTGACAAACCTATGGCATGTGTGTTATTTGTTTTTCTTTTGCTTTTAAGACAAAAGATGTTAATGTATGAGTTGTTTTTCTAAGCTAAAACCTAGGTATTCAGGTTTAATTGCAGTGTTGGCAATTCGCAATAAATAAGTGGGTTTTGGTTTGCAGTTTAGGCAATCATCTCTAAAAGGTTTGCCAACACTGCTAGACAAAGAACTCGGCGGCAACCCACTTTCAGGACCCTTCCTGTCTCTCAGGAGCTTTCTCTTAATAAAATTCCTACTTTTGACCTTCTTTGTCCTTGCGTTCATTCTTCAGAGTTTTGAGACATAAACTGGTCACATCTAACAGGTTGGGAGTTACTTCCCTATAATGTAAAGACACTCAAGAAAGAGTGCTTCCAGAAGTGCTTCAGAAAGTGGCAAGAAAAATGGGATAAGTGTGTTTGAAGCAAGGGGGATCAATGATAGTATGCCTTTTACTCTAATAAACTTTTAAATGTAAACATGGAGTGTATATTTCCATCATCCCCTGCCTACAGACAGGGCTGGGGTGAGGCTCAGTGGCAGGGCACTTGCCTGGCATGAGTGAGATGCTGGCATGGATCCAGTGCTGCAAAGATATATAAATATATAGACATATGTTTTCACTTAAGCATTTCTGATAAAACAAAATAAAAATCAGTGATACTCCAGGCAGAAGACAGCTCTCTCCCAGGTTGTGACAGTGGAGCCTGGGGCTGGGGATGGGGCTCAGGGGTACAATGCTTGCCTAGCGTGTGAAAGGTCCTGTTCCATCCCCAGCACTGTAAGAATAAGTAAGTAAACGAATGGAAGGGAGTCTACCCAGAGACCCCACATGCCACCCCACCTCTAAGTTGGTCTCGTCTGGGCCATGTGTTTCGGGACAAGTGCTTTGCATGCGCAAGCACACACATGCACACCGGCCACCTCCAGGCCCACCTGCCCCGTGACCCTTTCTCTGCTTCACAGAGCCACTGAATGATAATCCTCCTCTCCTTCCCTAAACCTGCGAACTCTTCCTGTGTCTTTCACCTCTGGTCTTTGGCTCTCAGCCTTGGTTTCCTTTCTGTGCCCTTGGCCTGGCTGAAACTTCTCCCCGAGGATGAGGAGGGACCCATTCCCACGGATGCTCAGTTCTCTCTCGCTGTGGATCTCACTTGTTTTTCTCTCCCTCTTGTCTCTTCCTTGGTCCAGCTGAGCAAACTTTCCCTCTGCCTTTGCATGCACTCTGTTCTCTTTCCTCTGCTGTTCACCGACCTCTTCAGGCTGATACCTGGCAAAAGCAGCCTTTAACCCCATAAGTGAGGGAGACACCATCTCACTGCCTCCCCCCAGGAATTCCTGCTGCCTGGTCAGTTCAGAAGCCTCTAGGCGGTGGCTGCCCTCTCCCCAGGGATTATCCCACCATTCCCTGGCCTGAGCTCTCACACATTCTTCCATCCACTTCCAGTGCAGCTCGGTGTTTTCCTTGGCTGGCATTATAGTGCCGTGTCCACACCACTAAAATAGCATCTTTCATAAGCATTTTAGCTCTCATTTAAGATGTAAATGTGTGTGCTTGTTTTTTGTCCACTTGGTATGGTGAAATTACAAAATTAAATCTGAAGCTCCCCTTTCCATCCCCAAATATTTTGGAAGGTATGTCATGACTGCTCCCTCTCCAGAGGGCTTTCCTAGGAACTTAAAGTTCACAAGGTGTCTTTTAGACACCCTAGAGATTTTGTAATCTTAATTCTCTTCACAAAATTCCTGCCTTGGACTATTTTTCAGATGACAAAATAGCCTTTCTAGGCGGTGGATGATTGGTTCTCTTCAAATCAACCACAATTTGTGTAAGTCCCTATAGTTCAGTGAGTTTCCCTTTTTTCTGAGGAAAATGAAAGTAACACAGTACTTCTTTGTACTTCTGCCACTTCTCAGTAACCATTCTTTCTCCTCCCTCCTCCCAAGTCCCATCAGACTGTTCTCTACTCCCTGCTCCCTTCTGAGTCCGTTACTAGAGCTCATTAGAAGAAAGCTGCTGCCTGCTGAGTCCTGTAAGCACGTCAGTCAGCCTTTTGATCCACAGTAATTTTCTAAGCAAGTCTGGTGGATAATCAGCACAAATCTGTGCAATGACAAAGCACTGAGCCATGTTTCGGGGTGGACCCTTCCCTCCAACGGCAAAATGCGGAGCGTGCCCTGGGTCAGCCGCCCATATGGTCTGTGGGTGGTCAGGGAGGAAAAACTTCCTATACACTCTTATGTAACTAGGGGCTTGCAAATTAAACTAACAAAAGACAGATTCACAGGAGAAAGGGCATAGGATTTTTATTAATATCTTATGTGTGAGGGAATATATAGAAAAGAAGTGATAATCAAAGAAGCAGTTAGACTGAAAGGGTTGCACACCATTGTAACAAAGGAAAAGAGATTTGGGCTTCTAAAAATAAATTTTTGGGAAATGACTAGGAAATATATGGAGGAACTGATGGAAGATAAGTGCTACTTCATTAAAGTCTGTTATACGGACTCATTTTGATGCCAACTCTCCATTTCTGGTGAAAAGAGATGCCCTCTTCTTCCTGGTGTGTGATGAGGACACCTTCACCAAGAGAAAGGTATGCCTTGCTTCTAGGCAGGCAGAGGGGGCACAGAGAACTCTTCCTACATCTGTTGATTCTCAGTGGGCTCCAGCCCAGTGTACCGCTGATGCAACATGGCATCTTTCAGGGTGACACACTGTATTTGGGTTCCCTCAACAGCATCGTGGGGAAGTACAACCAGTGCTGGTGTTTCCTACATTGGGTGGTGCTTTCTAAATATTCCCACTTTTCTGTTGAGTAAACTGAGGCTTTGAGAGGTTAATCTCTCCTTCTCAAATCATCTGCAAATGACTCCATTTTCTGCAGTTCTAAAATCTCACTCTGCTGCCCTCCCCAGCTCACTCTTATAGTTGTCACTGCAATTCTGTTTTCAGATCAGTTCTGCTCTCTAACTTGGTTTCTCCTCCCTGATTTCTTCTGCTATGCCTGCAAGGAAGAATGAAAGAAAGAGAAGCAAGGAGAGGCCCAATGGAATCATAGTGCTTGTAGCCAGTGACTGTCACCTGTACCCGCTGCTCTTGGGTCCCTGGGTCCTGAGGTTCACCCAGACTTTCTCTGGGGACCTCCTTCTGTTCCACGGATCTCAGCCATAGCCCATTCTTGTGGCCCAGGGGTGCTCCCAGGTGAGGTTTCTGCTGACTTTACTCCCATACATAAGGTTCTAGTCCAGTGTTCCAACAGGAAGTGAACGTGAGCACTTCCGGGAACGCGTAAGCTAAGGACCTACGGAACCACAGATATTCAGAGTAAGAACAACCTGTGGACAGGGAGTATCTTGTCCCACTGGGACAGAGTGTGGCTGCGTGGTGTTTGTACTGACGGGGAAACAGGACGGAGAACTTATACCTCAGCCAGGGTCCCAGAATAAGTCAGAACCTAGCTTCCTGCCTTCAGAGGTAGGCCCTTTCCACTACCATAACCAAAAGACTATCACCTTGATCCTTGAGATCACATCCTCAATAACAACCTGCGTGCTTAGGGCAGGCCAGGGGCCACAGTCCAATTCATTTCAGATTAAGACTGGCAGAGGTATTGATGAGATCAAGGTTGACAAGACAAGAGGGCAAGAGAGCCCACGGTGGTGGTGTGGGATATGCCTCCAATAGAAAACAAACAAGGAGCTGGGGATGGAGCTCAGTGGTAGAGGGCTTACCTAACATGTTGAGATCCTGGCTTCCATCCCCAGCACCACAAAACACGCACACACAAACAAACCCATGAATCCAATCCATTCAGAGGCTTTCCTCATCCTGTTTTCTTTTGCCAATGACCCTTCCTGGTAATCAGATTCCATGATGTGATTTGAATGGAAGTAAGCTGGAATAGCCACATTATACTACTAATGAGAGTCATCTTTGATTTCAGTGGCCATGAAGTCCAACCTATGAGTGTAACAACTGCCCCAGTCAGGCAAAGGGTACATAATACACTGAAGGGTTGCTCAAGACTGTTGGCATTTTAATTTCTGGGTAGCAAGTTATTCAAACTTGAAGGTGGGGATCGAACCCAGGGCCTTCTGCATACAAGACAAGAGCTCTACCACTGAGCCACATCCCCAGCCAATGAGTTATTAATTTAAAGTGCTTTAATTAAAAATGTTAGGAGGGCAACAAAGAGAATATTACTGAGCCGTAAAATGGAATATGGAACTAACACATTTGCTACAACACAAATGCGCTTCAAAACATGTGCTAAGTGCAAGAAGCCAGATACAAAAGGTCCCACGTTGTCTGGTTCCGTTTTTGTGAAATGTTCAAAATAGAACCTGTGGCTGCAGGGAGCCGGGGCAGGGGCATGGAGAGGGACGCTATCTGGTGTGGGCTTCTCTTCTGCGTGGTGGAGTAATTCGCAACTTGATAGATTGGTGTGAAGCGCTGAGAATATGTCAGATGTCACTGAATTATGCACTTTGAAATGGTTAAACTTTTTGGTGATATTGGGGATTGGACACAGGGTCTTGCACATGCTAAGCAAGTGCTCTACCACTGAACTACATCCCCAGCCCTTTCCTTACTTTATTTTATTTTGAGATAGTGTCTCACTAAGTTACTGAGACTGGCCTTGAACTTGTGATTCTCCTGCCTCAGCCTCCCGAGTAGATGGGATTACAGTTGTGCTACTTGTATCTTCTATGAATTTAATTTCAATGTATATACAAAGACAGACAGAAAGACAGAGACAGACTGAAGAAGCAAAGCACACCCAGACAGACTGATACCACCTGGCCCACAGGATGGGCAGAGCTGCACCCCTGTTCCTCCCTACCTTATTAAAGAGGGAAGATGGCCCGCAAGCTACACCACAGCCAGGATCACCGGTCCACTAAACCCTGGCTTCCTGCTTGCTGACTTAGACCCTTTCTCTTACCTTAACCAGAAGAGTAATTGCTTTGATCCTCGAGATCCTGCTTCCAGTAACAACTTCCTGAGTGCTTGCTTCAAGCCAGATTCTGCAATTGTTATGGTTTGCGTCTAGATGTCCCCCCAAAGCCTCATGCAGTCATGGGGGCAGGCTTCTAGTGTTTGTGATTGATTCATGGTCCAACGCTGGGATTAAGGGTATGCTACACCCGCCCTAGGGCAGGTAGCCTGCATGCAATATAAGGGACAGAAAGAGGCTTGTTCCTCCCCTCTCTTGTTGCTTTTGTTGCCTTCACTACCTTGAATGGTGCCCTTCTGTCATGTGCCACACTGCTTTGGAGCCAGCCAATTATGGACTGAAACCTCTACAAACTGTGACCTAAATAAACCGTTCCCCCTTTAACTTTGGGTGTCAGGTATTTTGTCTTAGCAATGGGAGAAGTAACTAAGACAGTAATCTACTTTGTTGCAGATCAAAGTCTTGTGTAAGCTGCCCTTTTCTCCCAAATATATCGTTATCAAATCGGTCCTTCGGTAGTGCCCCATTCTAATTTTCATCTTTAATTTCTGTATTAGTATTTTAATGTGCCCAAGTGACGTAGGATCTGAAGCTGTTGCCATGTGAACTAAAGGGGTCATTTTGGTTTTGTTTTGACTTTAACCAAAAGACAAGATTAAAGAGATATTTGGCAGATGTGTAAAGTTTCTACCATTGCCAAAATGTTGGATTGAATGGCTCAAAGCTCAGAGCGGTCAGCACAGGAAGTTCAGGTCGAGGCCACACATATTAACTGAGGACCCACAGTGTTCAGGGCCGCTGTGTGACACAGTGATGGGGAGCCATGGCAAACTTGGCCCTGTACATGTGGCATGGTTAAGGAGGTGTAGGCACAGGAAGGTACAAGTAGAGAAGAGCGAGTATCCAAAAACAAGAGTGGGCCCATGGACGGAGGGCCTGGACGTCGGTGCCTCCTGGGGAGAAGCTGCCCTCGCGAAGGAGGACAGGGAGGACTCTGTGGGGGTGGTAGTATGAGGACTCCCGGAAGAGGGAGGTACAAGGACACGTGGAGGGGACGTCCTCTCCAGTTTGGACAGGGGAGATTTGGAGTCAGGGTGAACCATATGAGTGTGAGAGGTGGTGTTTTCATCCTTCATTTCCATTCTACTCTGTCACCCACTCTATTTTCAACTATGTGTCCTACTTGCCAGGCTATGAAGCAGACTAGGTCCGTGTATATTCGGAGGCACTATCCCGGTACTGAACTGGGACCAGGTGTTTTCTCACATGTGCACTGTTTACATGCTCTCCCTGTGTCTCAAAACCTCTTCGATCCTTTTGCTTACATTATTCTTACAGAAGGCAAAGATTGCCATTCAGTAATTAAGTCTCAGGCCGGGGATATAGCTCAGTGGTACAGCGCCTGCCTGGCAAGCACAAGATCCTGAGTTTGATTCCTGGCACCAAGAAGAAAAAAAAAAAAAAAAAAAAAAAAAAAATTAAGTCTCAGTTTTAAAACATAAAGACACTCAGAGAGTAGTATAAAATAATCCTGAACACAAGCAAACAAGTTAAAAATTAGATAAACACAACTTGGTCTAAATTAAAACCTTTTGTGCTCCCAAAGGATACTACCCAGGAAGTGAAAAGATAATCTCCACAGAAAGGGAAAAAATATTTGCAAATCATAATCTGCTAAGGGTCTAGTGTGTAGAAAACATAAAAGAACTCTTACAAGTCAACAGTAAGAAGACAAATAATGCAATTAAAAATCAGGCAGAGGGCTTGAATAGACTTTTCTCCAAAGAAGACATACAAATGGCTAACAGACACATGAAAGAAAGAGCAACATTATTAGTCATCGGGAAAATACAAATCAAAGCCAAAATGAGATGCCACTTCATCCCCCTCAGGTGGCTAGAAGCAAAAAGACAGACCAGCTGGTGAAGAGATGGAGAAATCAGAGCCCTCCTATGTTGTTGGTGGGAATGTAAAATGGTGTGGTCATTCTGGAGTTTGTCAAGTCTTCAAAAAATTAAACACAGCTTTGTCATATGACCCCGAAAATTCCACTCTTAGTTACATAGCCAAGAGAAAGGAAACACACACCTGCATGAAAACCTGTACATGAAGGTTCAAAAGGCATAATCAAAAAAACCAAATAATGGAAATAACACAAACATCCACCAGCTGACGGATGGCTAAACAAACTGTTAACCAGTCATAAAAGGAATAAAATATGCAATCATGCTACAACACAGAGGAACCTTGGAAACATTCTGCTCAGGGGAGAAGCAGCCACAAAAGATCACATATTCTGATTCCTTTTATAGGAAACATCTAGACCAGGCAAATCTCCAGGGATGGAAAATAGGTAAGTGGTAGATTCCCAGAGGGCTGTGGACAGGCGAATTGGGAGGGACTGATAATGGGCACAACATTTCTTTCTGGGGTGACAAAAGCATTCTGGAATTAGATAATGGTGATGGTTGTACAACCCTGTGAATATATGAAAAGCACAGAATTGTGCAGTTTAGAAGAGTGAATTGTATTATGTGTCCAAAAAAAATCCTAAGGTGTAAACAACCTTGATCAGCTTCTTTTCTGAGTGCAGGCGTGACTGGGAGGACGCGGGAGGCAGCCTGGGTGGTGATACAGACAAGCCCAGGCGGAACAGCCAGGGCGCCTCACCCTGCACAATTCTCCGTCTCCTGGTACAGACCACTTTCTCCCCTGCTCACCTTGCTTTTCCTTTAGTCAAAGCAGAGTAACCTCGGTGCCAGGAGGTAACGTAACCAAGAGCCACATTCTTTGTCTTGGTTGTTTCAGGCACCAAAACCAGATAAGAAACTTTTGAAAAGTTCAACCAACAAAATGTGTATGTATTTCTCTTGCAGCTAAGCGTGGGAAAAGGTCAGAGAAATCCTGTTTTCAGGAAGTGCACACTTGCCAAAACGTGGTTGCAACCATGTGGTTCCCACTGAATTGCCTGGACCTGTGCTCCAGTCTCAGGACGACAGCCTGGAAGCGGTTTGTGTTTACATAAAGCAGGTCCCTCCGAGCCTGGCAGATGTTGTCTGCCTTCCTTGAAGAGCAGGAATCAGATAGCCGCTTAGTTACATGGCACTGCCCGCTGGAGAAGGTAACTTGGAAACTTAGGACTCCTGGGGCGCACTGGGAGATCTATGGCCCAGATCAGGTGTCTTTGAACCTGGCTGGAATAATTACACACCTTCATTTCATAACAAAAAGTGATACCCATTCAGCCACTTTAGAGGGGCTTGACTTTTAAATTAACAGACATTAGATCAAGAGAAATGCTTGACAGGGAAAGGCAGGCACCCTCTGGGTGAGATTTGTGCTGGGTTAGAAGTTGCACAAGGACACAGTCTGACTAAAGCCTCCCCAGTCCTCGCCTTCACAGCCCTTCAGAGCAATGACCAGACAACTTGGGGCGCGCTCTTCTGACTGCTGATCACGGCTCGAGGCTCCGTTACACAGCACTGATAAAGAACCACGTCGATTCCTCGGCAGGACGGTAAACCCTTTGCAGAGGCACGTATGAAGAAGAGTGTCGGAGCAAATATTTCAAGTTTGTCTAGTAAGAGTTCCAAGCAAAGCATCTACGCATCTGCCACATCAGGGCGGTGGTGGGGATTGGCCCTCTGCGGGTGCGGGGAGGATGAGGGGTACAGAGAATGTCAGATAGGACACAGTGAAAAGCCTGGGTGCCCGAAAACTGTCTCTGTATTGCTGGTAAGATGCGTCATTCAGAGATTTTTTAAAAACTGGCTCACCACTCCAGGGCCTCATCCTACAGACATGCAGAAGCAGCCAGCGAGCTGGAACCACCGCCACAGAGGGAAACGAAGCCACACCACTCCCTGCTCCTCCAGGACTTTCTCTCTTCCGCCCTGCCTGGCTACCACAGTGATTGTGAACCTTAAGGAAGTTTTATTGTTGCATAATACAGCCTATTTGAATCTCAGTTTAACTTTATTTTCATTTAAGCTTTTTCCTGGACCAGCTCTCTGCTAACATTTTGGTCTTCACATTAACACAACGGTGTCTTCTATTCTTTTCCATGGTTTTCCCAGTTACTTTTTGGTTACTTTCCAGGTTCTACTTGGGGTTCTCTCTGTTGTGGGTCCCCTGCACCCACGCCACCCAGTACCACAGCCACCAGCCAGGTGTACCTCCAAGACACTTGAATTTGGTGACACTCCGGACTGGGAGACACCCTAAGTGTGACGTGCATCCACATTTCAGACACTTTCAATAATTTTTAAAATTTTGGTTTCATGTTAAATGATACTATTTGGGGTATGTGGGGTTAAATACAACTTATTGAAACTCATTTCACCTGTATCTATTGCTTTTCCAACACTAGGAGGGAATTTCAGATCGCAGCGCTGTTTCTATTGCACTCTTTGTTTCCACTGCACAGCGCTGCTCTGAGCTTTAGTACACTGAAGTGCGTTGCGAACGTCTTGAGAGGCGGAGAGAGCCGGCAGAGCTTCCAGACACAAGGACCACAAAAACACTGGTCACACGGCACCTCGCTGTGTTCAGTTTGCTATTCTCCTTCTTGGGGTCCAGATCATAAGCGGGTTCATCAATCCCCACAATCTGCTTGGTCCCTTGCAGGGAAGGTCAGCGCCTTCAGTGCTCTGCCCAGACGCGTGTTTCTCAGGAAATCAACTTTCTGAATACAGAGGGGAGAAGCCCTGTGCCTGTGTGGCTCATTACCCCGCCAGCTTTAATACGGTGAGACGACAAGAGCATCTTGCAGTGTAGATGCAACACACGCCCCAGGTTTCAGCACAATGGTGCACTCCTCTCATCTCACTGTATCCCACAGAATCATCGAACGTGAGACCTGGAAGGAGTCTAATCCGAGATCCCGAGTCTCAGTCTTGATTAGGGACCAAGCCGGAACCACCACTAATGCACAAATCTTTCCTGAGTGTCTGCTAGGTGACAGCGCTCTCACCAAGCTGGTTCTCTCAGGGTCAGCCCAGCCGCGTAGGCACCAGGGAGGGGGCGGAGCTGAGTCCCCTCCCGCAGTCCCTCAGCTCGAGGAGGGGCGGTGCTCTCCCCCACCAGCTTTCCCCGCCTCTGGAAAGAGCCGCACCCTGCGAATACATCCAACGGGATATCCCGGCTACTCCAGATTAGCAGTGTACCACGTGTTTGCACCGGACGTGACGGCTGGAATATATGCAAAAGCGTAACAACTTTAACAGTGTTAGTGTACTAAGGTCATAATACAGAAGCGGACACGGCCAGACAAACTTCTGCTTTTCCACTTTTTCATACTAACGGGGAAGTCTGCACACTACAGCTCCACACGGCGTCGCGTCCTCACTCTCGGTTCTCTCTCCTCTGTGAGCTTTCCATCCGCAAGAAGGGAGCGAGGCACACAAAAAATACTGAACTTTTCTGATTCTGCAGCCAGGTCAGAGCGCAGTGATGCCTGACTCCTCCACAGCACTGAATGTCTTGAAGATGTTTGCTGTGAGGTAGTGCCTACCCTTTTTCCGGATTTAGAGAAGGAAATACAAACAACTGACGCGCAGCTCCGCCTGCCTGGCCCGGACTCCAGCGAGGAGGATCCTGACGCAGCTCGTTAGGTTATGCTGCCTCCTACTGGTCAGAATGAGGCACTGCACAAAACCCGCCTGGAGGGAAAACTAATGCAGCGTTTCTCACCTAGATTATTTAATACAGACTCTATTTAAGGGAGGGAAATCTCTTTTAAATATATCTGCAGCCTAGACTGAAAATCACCACTCTAAATGATGCAAAGGAGGAAGTGCAAATAGCAGTCAAGCCTTAAATCCCAGAGTGCTTTCGCTTTCCGTGGGATCCTGGAGGTGGGGCGTTATCTTTGTTTATGCACTTTGCGCAGTCCCTACAATAAATCTTGCAGTAATGCCGACCTTTGCCAAGGCACCTCTCCCCGGTCCCCAGTGCTGTTTATAACTCCATTCTTTTTTTTTTTTTTCCTTTGAGAACATTTTAATAAACATAAGGAATTTGCTCATTTTGAAGAGAATACATTTGAAAATCAAATGAGTAATTAGTTACCATATAAAACTAAATGATCAGACTTCTCAGAAAGCAGATCATTTTCATTTATTGATTATACTATAGATTTGCCAAGTGGGGAGGGGAGAACAAGAATACTTATTTCTGGCTTTGCTATTTAAAATGTTTATAGTATGTTTTAGCATATTTCTCGGCGCTCACAAATATTGTACAATAGGATAGAATTCAGTTTTTTACTTTCCTAATAAAGAATTTGTACCTTAGAGTTCTAGTTTTGAGTATTTTCTCATCTATAAATGCAAACAGTTTTTTCTACACTCTAGGCAGCACTTTGCTTTCACTTCCATTGTTAGTGGCCACTCTGACAGGTGTGAAGTGATGGCTCATGTGGTTTAATTTACATTTCACTTGTCCAGGACGCTGAGCATCTTGTATATCTATTGCCATTCAGGTGCCTTTTTTGATGGCTGTTCATGTTCTTTGCCTATTTTTAACCAAGTGACTTGTTTTCTTGCTGTTGAGTTTATAACTCCATTCTTGTAGGAGCCTTCTCTTTTCTGGCTTCTGTGAACTGTGCTCCTGCCCCTTCCTGCCTCATAGGTCGGAGCGCCTCTTCACGCCGCCTCAGCGTGCTGTCCTTCTACAGCTTCTTGGGATGAGATCACAGCGGCTCCAAAGCTTCTCACGTCACCTTTCTGTGGCCTGGTCCCGCTTGCATCCCTCCTCTGTTCCCAGCAGGACCCGTTCCCCGTGGCTGCTCTGCCAGGCCCTGAGCTCCACCAGCACTGGCCCTGTGCACGGATGTCTGCACTGCCGTGTCTTCCACACTGAGTAGACATTTCTTTATATCCCTCGCATTTGAAAATACAATCAGTATTACTAAAGGAACCCTTTTAAGGTGATCTGAATAAAAGGTCTGCAGGCTAATGAGACATGTAGATAAACAACTGGGATATAAGATGGAGTGTGGCGGAGACTCGGCAGCTCTAGCTGATAAAGCCCTGCAGTAGCCTCTGGCTAGAAAGGGAAGAAATGGTATGGAGGCTAATATGAAAGGATACGCTGTGTATGTGGGTGAGGGCATGGAATTGTCATAGGGAGACCATTCCGGACAGAAGAAAATGAAATAAAATAATAGAATAAGTTTCTAAGACAGGAAGACAGGGTTACAGGGAGTGTCAGAGGGGAGAGAGAGAAAACCCAGGTCAGCGAGGGCCTTGAATGCTAACTAAGGAGGGTGGCACGATATGTTGGCCAGGCGGGAGCTGAGAGTAGTGCAAAGGGGGCTGTGGAGGATAGACACAGCCCTGTCCCCAGATGTCCAGCTGTGTCCCGCTTTGCCACGGGTGCTGTGGGCCTCTGGGGAGACTTGAACTCTGCCCCTGGGGTTCGGACATACAGAGCACGACCTGGTTGGGCAGCTGTGCAGGGTCTGTGCAGCCACCGAGGAGAGCGGGCATCGGGTCTGACAGAACAGGCACAGCCCCCTCGCCCCAGCCAGGCATGGAGAGGGGTGGGCTTCCCATACTGCAGGGCAGCTGGCCTTGGAGCTGGGCTCTCCCTGGGTGTGTAGCTGTGATGCAAAGGCCACACAATGCTAGGACTGGTGGTGCACACCTGCAGTGCCAGCTATTCACGAGGCTGAGGCAGGAGGATTGCAGGTTTGAGGCCAGCTTGGGCAACTTAGTGAGATGATGTCTCAAAATAAAATTTCTTAGAAAAGGGCTGGGGGTATAACGCAGTTATAGAATGCCTGCCTAGCTTCCGCCAGACTTTGGATTCCATCCCCAGTGACACACACACACACACACACACACACACACACACACAATATACAAGGGATTCTAAAGGGAAGCTACCTTACCCCTGGAACACTTCAGCAGCTTTGAGGGGCCCCTGCCTAACCTTCTGCCTCAGATGTGGTGTTAAGGGAGCAGTGTTCTCCTGTGACACCACCAGAATGCCCTGAAGACTTTGCCAAAGCACAGATGCCCCCTTCCCAGGGTGAGACTAAACAGGCCAGGAGGGAGGGAGCCCCAAATGTGCATTTCCATCAAGTTCCTGGGGAGGAAGATGCTGCTGGTCCATAGACACCCTTGGAAAGCCACAGCACAAGAGCCTCCACTGGGAGGAGGATGTTGTGATCCCCCAGTGTCACAGGTTTCATTCCCAGACTGTGGTGCCACTGGGAAGTGGTGGAACCTTTGGGATGCAGGGCTAGTGGGAAGAAGTAAGGTCATTGGGGACATGGCCTTGAAGGGGACATAACAACCCTGCCCCTTCCCCTCTCTCTTTGCTTCCTGGCCACCATGAGATGAGCGGCTTTGCTCCACTTCTCCTCCCCGCCATGATGTGCTGCCTCACTACAGGTCCAAAGAAAAAGGGCCAAGCAACCATGAACTGAAGGCTCTGAAACTGTGAGCTGAAAGAAATCTTTTCCTCTTTCAAATTGATTTTCTCAGGTATTTTGTTACAGTGGTGGAAAGGTGGCTAAATACAGGGACCCATGCTTATTTTGCTCATCAGAATGCCCAGCACCTACTAAGGTGCCTGGAACATAAAAGGCCTTCCAGACATATATGGATAAGACTTGGTCACAAACAACTGCAGTACTAGATAGTAAGTGGTGGAGACAGCCCAGTGTTACATGTGTTCTCAGAAGAAAGAAATTGTACCTGTCTTCAGATGAAAAAGCATGAAGGGTAGTATAAGGCTTATTTCATTTGAACATCTTAATTTCATAGAATTTACAGATAGAGGTCAAGGCTAATCCTCACCTCCATCTTTTCTCTCCTTCCAAGAAGTCAGACTACCCTGTACTTTATGATTCCATCGCATCTTCATCTTTATACATTTATCATAGATAGATATCTATGGTGGGTAAGTAGCAGAATAATTTTATTTTTTATTTTTTATTTTTGGTACCAGGAATCAAACTCAGGACTTTGTGCTTGCCAGGCAGGTGCTGTGCCTCTGAGCTACATCCCCGGCCCAGAATGTTTTTAAATGTTATGAATAACATGATATAATGTATTTCATAATATGCTTGTTCTCTGCACTTAAAATGATGCTTTTTATTGTGATAAAGTATTTGTAACATGAAAATTATCATTTTAACCATGTTAAGTATATAATTTAGTAGCATCAAGCACATTCGGTGTTGTACAACCATTACCACTATCCATCTCCAGAACTACCTTTTTGTTTTCCCAAAATGAACCTCTAAACTGATTAAGCAACTTCCTTATCATTATGTTTTAATATTTCTTCATGTTGATACATTAGCGTTGCTTTATCATAAGGACTACTATATAGAATTCCATTTTATAAATCTGCACTTTTATTTTTCCTCTCCCTTTTTTGGGTCCCCGTCTCTTGGTCCTCACGTCCTGAGACTCACTGGTAGGCAGAGGATGTACGCGTCTCCACCTTCACAAGTGGCTTCTCTACTTACACTCCTGCTGTCAGCACAGGACAGCTCCGAGCTCCCCATACTGCTGGTGACATTTGGTCAGGACTCACCCGGCTTTAATGTTTGCAACGGGGCGGGTATGAAATGATTTCTTATTTTACTTTGCATTCTCCTGATGACTGGTGAGGCTGAGCATCCTTCCCTGAATTTATGAGTGACTCAGATGTTCTCATTTGTGAATTCCTGTTTGTATCTCTGCCTTTTTTTTTATGCATTGTTTTTTCATGGATCTGTAGTTTTGTTTTGTTTTGTTTTGTTTTTTAACGTGGGTACCGGGAGTCAAACTCAGGACCTCGCGCTTGGCAGCAGGCACTAGTGGCACTGAGTGATATCACCGGCCTCTTTTTTTCCTTTATGTGGGTACCAGGAGTCAAACTCAGGACCTCGCGCTTGCTGGGCAGGCACTTATGCTGCTGAGCCATCTCACCGGCCCTCTGTAGGAGTTCTTTACATATTCTGGATGAGTGTTCCTTTGTTGATGGAATGCAATGCAAATATATACTCCTACTCTGTAGCTTGTCTTTTTATTTGGTTTGAGTATCTTATTATGGAGAAGTTTAAAGTTTTAATATCGTCAAATTTATCAATATTTTCCTTTTTAATTTGTGCTTTTTGTATCTTATGTATGAAATCATTCTTACTCTGAGGTCAGAGCCTCTTATATTTTAGAAGTGCAAAGATGCATGTCTTTCATAAAGCCTCTAATTATCTGGTTAGTAGCACAATTATATTACATTGATCTTGCGTGTGTGAGAAACATTAATTAAGTATATACTTTTTGTGTGTGTGTGTGTGTGTGTGTGTGTGTGTGTGGGTACCGGGGGTCGAACTCAGGACCTCGTGCACCAGCAGGCGCCCGTGCCGCTGAGCGATATCACCGGCCCTTTATTCATATGTGGGTACTGGCAGTCGAACTCAGGACCTCGCACTTGCCAGGCAGGTGCTTACGCCACTGAGCTATCTCACCGGCCCAAGTATATACTTTTTAAGTGTACCACTTTTAAATTTTTTTAGTTGACACATATTTATACATATTTATGGGTACAGTGTGATAACTCAATCCATGGATATGTATAATCATCAAATTGGGTAATTAGCATTTCTTTATGTTGAGAAACTTCAAGCTCTTCTCTTTCAGTTATTTTGAGATAGACAATAATTATTGTAAACTACAGTCACTGTACTCTGCTATATGATATTAGAACTTATTCCTCTTACCTAACTGTATTTTGATCCTCATTGTAGGACCTCTCTTTACTCTGCCCTGAGCTGCATATGAGAGCTGGGAGAGAGTATGGAAGCAGAAACGTTGGTTAGGAGACGCTTGCCTCATTCGGGCAAATGCAATGTGAATTAAGGTAGAACCAAGGGAGGATAAAAGTGGATGGATTTGAGAAAACTTCAGAAAAGTAGAATCAATGGGAAGCCTGACTGAGCCAAGGAAATGACCACCAACAAATTGTCCTGAGTGCACCTCCCCATCACTAAGTCACAGAATCTCCAGCCCAAAAAGGTTCTTAATGCTCATACAGAACCATCCATCCGTTGCTTGGATCCCTCTGCCAAACATCGAAATGGAAACATTCTGCCTCGCTGTCTTGAAGAAAGCAGAATACTGCAAAGGATGGAGGAGGGGGCAGGGCTGTGCATAGGGAAATTCCAGCCGCAGAGGTCAAGCCTGAACGACACTCAACCCCACAATTGTCCCTCCATTCCACATATGGGTGCTCTGAGTATGAAAATAAAACCTAACTTTGCTTCTGCCACTTTGTATTATTATCGTCACCTTGCACCCTGTCTATAAACTTATCATCCTGGAGGTCCAGGAGGCAGGTCTTAGCTCATGCACTGTTAGTAGCACACTGCTGGCAGACAGGAAGTGTCAACAGAGGACAATAACAGTTAGGGAGATGGACTCAGTTTGTAATTGTTTTCCCAAGTGGCCTCTGATAATCAAGGAAGATAATCAGGGAGGATCATTTATCTTGGGGCAAAGGTAAAATCTGCTGTAGATTAAACACTGGAGACAAACACTGTGAATATAAAAGAGCTGTACCCTTGTTTGGAGAACAGTGAACTACAGTTGACTACAGACTCAATTCTAGAGCCAAGTTTTATTAAATAACTTTGTAGAGCAGGCAACAGCCAGACTGAAATATCCATCCACAGCTGCACGTTTTCTCAGTCTATCTTTTCTGATTCTCTCTCTCTTCCTTGCTTCTCCTCCTCCACCAAATGCTATGGAGGAGTCTGGCTTCTAGCAATCATTACCCAACCCAACATGATCACGTACGGATGTTTCCCAGACACGGGAGCAAAGGAAAGCCACACATGTAATTCAGAAACACGTGAAGGAAAAACACCCAAACCAACATGCGGCAGAACCCCCACAGGACAAGAGGCTGGGAATGACAGCGACTGGATGGGATAGGATACCTGCCTAGATGTCAAGAGCAACTGCTGTGGTTTGGGTGTGATTTGAGTGTCCTGTCAGGGTCCACTGTGATGGAGGGGTGGTGCCCGTGTTGGTGCTATTGGGAGGTGTGCAGGCTCGAGGCGGTGGGAGGCCCTTGGGCCAATGGAGGCATGCCTTCAAAAGGGACTGTGGAGCTCAGTTTCTCTCTTTGCTTCTAGTTCCAATATAATCGCTTACTCCCCCCACCCCCAGCTCCTGATACGGCTATCTACACCATAGAGCTACAAAGTGTGGAGTGTGCAGAGGAAGAGGAAACCCTCTGAGCACCAGCGTTATGCCACTGATTTTGAGTCTCCAAAACTGTGGGATAAATAAACCGTTTTTCTTCATGGCTCATGTCATTATTAGGACACAAAGCAACTTTCCTTAAAAGAAGAGGGACAGTAATATTTGAGAGACTTGGATAATAACCAGAAGTGTGCCAGGGTTGGTGGTGGTGCACACGCCTGTAATCCTAGCACTGGGGGGCGGGGCACTGAGGTAGGAGGATTGCTGCCAGTTTGAGCCAGATCATGGCCAGCCTGAACTACACAGTGAAACCCTGTCTCGGAAAAAAAAAAAAAAAAAAAAAAAAATCAGGAGTGGATGAAGACTAAAGTCTCAGAATTTGGAAGGGTGGAATCTGGGCATTTTTTTGAAATGATGTGCATTTTAATTAATAGAGGCAGGAAGAGAGGTGTGTGAAAATGTAATAGAAGGAAAATGGAAAAAAAATTTACTTTCCAATGTTATCTTTCATGGATCTAAAAAGATAATGGGGAACAACAATTTTGGGCCTTCTAGGTGTAAACAAAGATGTTATGGCTTGTGTCTAGATGTCCCCCTAAAGCCTCATGCATTCACAGGTGGGGCTTTTTGGAGCTGGCTGGATCTAGGGCGTGTGACACAGGGATTAAGGGTGTGCGGTACTAAATTAGTTCACTGGTTGGAATTAGCATAATTCTGGGTGTGGCTGAATGGATTTGCTGAAAATAGAAGCCCCACCCTGGGTGTGGGTGGCACCACCCAAAAGGCTTGTAGCCTGGATAGGCTAAAAGGGGAAAGGAGGGCTTGCTGCTTGCTGCCTCCCATCTGCCTCGCTGTGGACTGTTTCTCCTCTGCCGTATCCCTGGGTCAGGCCACCCAGCCTTGGAGCCAGCTGATCATGGACTAAAACCTCTACATACTGTAAGCCAAAATAAATCTCTCCTCCTTTAACTTTGGGTATTGGGTATTTTGTCCCAATAATGAGAAAAGTAACTATGACAAAAGATATTTTCATTCCGCAGCACCAAATGAAGCACTTTTTTGTGTATGTTTAAGAAAAATGGAACTCATTGGGCAAACACCATGGCAGGCCCGGTGTGATTTTTGTGGAATGTCTCTCTGGGGAAGCACAGAGCCTGAGTTTCGGAAATCATCTTATTATGGAGAGGAGCCCCTCACCCTCCCACACCTGGGTGGATCCTGTCCATCTTTAGCAGCTCAGGTGCCCCCTCACTGGGGTTTGGATTGAGTTCTCTTGCTCCACTCTGCTACAGCACATGGTTTGATGACCTTTCGTGCACCCTAGTACAGAGCTCGGCAAATTAGCAGCCCTGCAAGTGGGGGTAGGGATGTCACCAGAGACCCTGAAGGAAGCCGGAGGGGTTTCTTAACTCCATAGCATATCTATCCTTCATTTAGAAATTGTTAATTCACTTCTCCTGAAATCAAACACAAAAGTGCCAACCAAGATCATGACTTGAATTTCTCATGACCTATTTTCCTTTACCAACCAACTGACCAGCAAACAAACTCATGCACCCCCATGGTTTAATGATGAAAATGAAGGAACATTATTGACATTACTGGAGCCTTAATGAATTAATGGAATAGTAATGTATGCCTTCCATTTCAAATTTCTCTCTGAAATTCAAATGAGCTTCTCCCACTGTACTTGCTACCATGTCATTCAGTCTGGGATTCACAGAACCCTCTGAGCACCTGGCAGAAGCTAGGGATGCTCTGCCCAGCGTCATACAAAGAGACACAATCTTGCACATAATTTCAGGTGATTCATAGATTCCCCTCCTCTCCTCTGAAACAAAATCCTGACATCTCAGCTTAGCACTTCTCTTCCACTGACTGGGACTGCGACAGGTTCACAGAGTCCCAGGACTGAGCCCAGTGCAAGAACCTTCATGGTTACTCGATGATTGGGCTTAATTTAGAAGTGGAGATAAAGTTGTGTTCAATGACATAAAGCTATTACTTTTTCCATTTTCGTTGGGCTTTGGGTAACTGCAGATTTCATAGCATAAGAAAACAGGGCTAGTTTCTCTTACATAGACAAGGACCTATAACCTTTGCCCTTGGAAGACTGAAACTGATAGAGAAAGATGTGTGACCAGAATAACCCTAAACAGTTTACAGGCCTAGAGGAAAATGGAGAGGTCCCCCAAAGATCAAGATGCAGTCTAGAATTTACCCTAATGATCTTGTTCTTCTGTAGAATCAGCCCATGTGGGAATGCTGGCTTCAAGAACGTACAGTGCTCCAGGCACAAGCTCTGCCTTGCCAAGCAATGTCTAAGCAATGTCACCACTCCCTGACCTACTGCACCCCATCTTCCCTTCCCAGCTTCTCTGGCTACTTCTCAATCTCCTGGTTCTGTATCAAAATTTCTGCCTCCCCTTGGACCCCACCTTCAGGATGGCTGTGACACTTGGACCAATGCCCTGCTGGCGACGGTTCTAAGACAGCAAAGCCAGATGTACAGGGACTGGGATGATGGTGGTGCGAAATGAACCAGCCCTGAGGCTACCAAAGACCTCTTCAATCCAACGATCCATGTCTACCTCTTCATCTTATGTTACTGTAGCATTTGTCAATGTCAGTTATTCCTACCTTCTTAAAATTTTCCTTGTCCCCAACTACTAGAACTTTCTGACATTCCTACCACATCAGAAGCAATGAGTGCGGCACGGGAAGAAAATGTACTTAAGAGGTCAACTGTACACAGTGTTCTTGGAGTGATGCGGGGTGTGGAGGAGAGAGATAAGTATAGGGACATCACTGTAAATCAGCAGGATAGGGTTCATGATAAGGACTGTACAAGGTGCAGTGTGATGGCCAGAGGACAGACTGTGAGCTTCCTCTAGTTGCTGTAAGAAATGAGCACAAGGGGCTGGTGAGATAGCTCAGCGGCATAAGCGCCTGCCTGGCAAGCACAAAGTCCTGAGTTTGACTCCCGGAACCCACATTAAAAAAAAAAAAAAAAAAAGAAATGAGCACAAACTTAGTGGCTTAAAATGTTATAGTTTAGCTCCCATGTGTCCCTAGAGGTCTACTATTGAAGGCTTGGTTCCCAGTCTAGGGCGCTGGAACCTTCAAAAGACAGGAGCCCAGTGGGAGGTCTTTAGGTCATTGGGGGTGTGCCCATACAGGGGACAGTGGGACACAGTCTCCTTCTGTTTGTCTCTCTTTTGCTTCTTTTGGCCATGACAGAAGGATTTTGTCCTACCACGTGTTCCCCACCGTGATGTGCTGCTTGGCCATAGGCCCAAAAGCAACAAGGCCAACCAATAATGGGCTGAAACCTCTAAAACTGTGAGCCATGATTTTAAAAACTTTTTCTTTATAAGTTGACAATTGGGTGAGTTTCCTATGACTGCCATAACAAATGACCCGAGCTTAGTGCCTTAAAACAACATAAAGTGTTTATTCCTCACAGTTTGGGAGCTCAGAAATACAACATGGGCTGGCAGAGTGGCATTCCTTCTGAAGGCTCCTGAGGAGCATGGATTCTCCTGCTGGTAGGGTTTATATCTCTGTGTCCCCTCAAAGCCTCCTGGGATCACAGGTGGGACTTTTGCAAGATAACTGGATTATGAGAGGTTAGAACTGACTTACCACTAGGAGGGAGGCTCTGGTTGGAAGAGTGGGTCACCATGGGCATCTCCTTCCCTGGCTCCCCCTTGACTCTTTCTGCTTCCTCCCCGCCATGCTCTGAGCAGCTCTCCTCCACCATGCCCCTCTGCCATGCTGTCCTACCTTAGAGCCCACCAACTTTGGACTGACTGAAATGTGAACCAAAATAAACTTCTTCCTTAAATTATAGAGGTTGGGTATTTTGTCCCAGTGACAAGGGTCATGAAACCGAAACACCTGCCTTCCTTTTTTTCCTTGTAAGGACCCAGCTCACCTGAATATTCCAGGTTAGTCTCCTCAGCTCGAGTCTTAATTCAGTCATACCTGCAAAGCCCCTTCTTTCATATTTACAGGTTTTGGGAATTATGAGGAAGATATTTTCAGGAGACCATTATTCTGCTAATCAAAGATGAATTGGTTATTCTCCCTAGAGTATCCAGACAATTCTTCAGAGAGAAGAATCCTGCAGTTGAATCCTACAGGTTCAGTGATTATTTCTCCTTTGCCAGAAAGCAGCAGGTAGACAAGGGAGTGCCAGCAAAGAGAAAGAGAAGGGAGCCCAGAGTTTTGGAAGAAGCTGAAGAATGGGCAGAGGGCAATATGTGGAGTTTAGAATAGAAAGGAAAAGTAGAAGCTAGATCAGGAAGGGAATTTTCAGTTTTGTTTTTATTTTTATTTTTTACCATGCCAATGCTACTATTTTAGGTTGTCCTATTGTCTCCTTACCCTTTTCTTTAAATTGCCTCCCTTTTAAATAATTTTTTGTTTGGATTTTTGTTTTGGTGCTGGGGACTAAACTCAGGGCCTGTACAGAAATGTCTGTGAAATTCCAGGTTTCACACATTAGTCACATCTTTTCAATGGGCATTAACATGATTTAATTATAAAAAGGAAATGTTCATCCATGTCATATGGAGACTTAACCTGGGCATATTCATGAATGAATCCAAGCTTTGAGAAATGGAGCCGCAGGCACCCAAAGCCACTTCAAGTTGGCAAGCAAGAAAAAGACATGATCAGGTTTGCCTTTCATAAATAATTCCACATCATGAATCACTTTGGACTGATGGGAATGCACGCCAGACAGCAAAAACATGGTCAGTGAGGATCCATCCACAAGACGTGAGTGAGATGAGGAACTGGGAAGACGGAAATGATGCGAGTGGAGGGGAGGATCTGAATGTGAAAAATACCAGGAGGTAAATTCGAAGGAAATGGATTCTCCTTTGAAGTTTCCAGAAGAAATGCTGTGCTGCCAACCCATTTTGTACTTCTCACCTTCAAACTGGCTGATACTGGGGGCAGAGCAGAGAGGAAGGGTAGGCTGGTAGCACCACCAGGGTTCTAGTACGGGTAATGCAGCAGGTACTGCCCATGAGTCAGGAGAGGACATAGAGGGGGAACAGGCTGGGGGAGGGCAGAGTGCAGGGAAAATGGTTATGTTGGTCTGGAACATGTTGCCCTGGAAGTGTTTGTGGAGCACTCATGTAAGGACTTGGATGTGTGTGCCTGGGCATCTAGGGACTGGGAGCCTCTACAGTAGTGCTGGCCATAGAAATGGAATGGAATGTCACCTTAAATTTCCAAGTAGCCACATTAGAAAAGTAAAGGGAAACAGGTGAAATGAATTTTAACAATATGCTTTACATAACCCAACAACATACCCCAAACATCATATTCCAAGATGAATCAATACGGATCGGGGATGCAGCTCAGTGGCAGAGTGCTTGCCTAGTGTGAGGCCTTGGGTTCCATCCCCACCACTAGAAAAAAAATCAATATAAAATTTATCAAGACATCTTACATCCTATTTTTGTTTAGGTCTTTGAAATCCAATGTATATTACCCCAGAGCACTTTCATTTTGGATGTTTCAAGCACTCCAGAGCCTCAGTGGGGAGCACCTACTACATCGGAGAGCACTGTTCTGAAGGCCACAGGCAATGCAAGAAGTAGAGCTTGGGGAAAAAGCAGAAGACAAACCTGATGAACATTAGTGTCCGCAGCTGTGTGCACAGGCACGCTGGACTGTGAAAGAGGAGACAGCAAAAAGATTCAGAAGCAGCAAAAGTGATAGGAAGAGAGTGAGGAAAGAGCTAACAACAGGTCAAGAGCATTTATGAAAGGAGAATGTGAATACAGAATACTATACCGGTCTCAAATGCTAGAGGGAGAACATCCCACCCAGCCAAGGCATGAGGACTCCAGACAGCTCAAGCTCAAATCCTAGCCTCACCGCTCCCAGGAGCCCCTGGGGCAGCACTGTCCATACCAGGGCCCTCTGATTCCACCGCAGCTGTAATGGACAGTGTTCAGCCTGCTGGCAGCATCCCACTTCAACCTGCCTCCTGGTGACCTAGGCTGCACCACTGGCCTTAAGTCTGACTCATCTTCAGTCCCAGGAAGGGAAAGACGGGAGCTGACACCACCATGGGAACCTGAACCTGAACCAAGTTAGTATAGGAGTGAGCCAGTGACCCCCTCCTCACCAGTGCACAAATGTAAGGGAGTGGATATTTTATTGTTACTGTGACAAATTTCCACACACTAGCTGGCTATCCGGTGGACCAGAAGTCTGACAGGGATCTCACTGGGCCAAGAGGGACTCATCCCTGCCAGAGGCTCTAGGGAGACTCTGTTCCCTCGCCAATCCCACCTTAGCAGTTGCCTGCTTCCCTTGGTTAGTAGCCCTTTCTTCCATCTTCATCTGCCACAGGGACCACAGTGGCCAAGTCTTCTGCAACCATCCCTCTGGTTCTCTCTGCCACTCTTGAGGAGGCTTGTGATTACCTTGGGACCACCTGGATAATCCAGAATAATGGCTGTAGTGTACAGTAGACTGAACTGATGAGCACATTTCTTTCCATCTGAATCCTAAATACCTCTACCTTGTGTCATAACATATTCACGGGGTACAATGGTATCTTTGGGTGGGCCATTACTCCACCTACTTCTGCCTCTGCCCCCAAGTGTTCCCTACAGTTTCTCAAAGAACACAGTAGGGCCAAGTTGAGTCACCATTGTTCACAGCAGTAAACCACTTGCCTTAGTTACTTTTCTTGTTGCTGGGACAAAATACCCAACACCCACAAGTTAAAGGAGGATGGGTTTATTTTGACTCACATTTTGTTGAGGTTTCAGTCCATAGTTGTCTGCCTCCAAGACAGGACAGCTTGGAGAGGAGAAACAGTCCATGGCATGGCAGGCAGGAAGCAGCACGACTTCTTGCCCTTTTTATACCACCCAGGCTTCAAGCCTAATGGTTGGAGCCACCCACACCCAGGGTGGGTCTTCCTTCTTTAGTTAAGTCCATCATCCACACTATGCTAAACCCGCCAGTGGACCAATCCAGTATCATACACCCATGATCCAATCACTCCCAAAAGCCCCACCTAAGGGCACATGAGGCTTTGGGGGGGGGACATCTAAATATCAGCCATAACACTGTTCATGCTCTTGAACATTTTTTCTGACTTTTTCTCTCTCCTTCTTTTTTTGGTCTTATTTTGCTCACTTCATGACTTACATTTCCTGGGATCACATCCCAAATTAACCTCCTTCCCCCTAATCCTTGTTGATCTGCCTTGGGAAATCCAACCTACCTGATAACCTTGGCAAGTTGTTTAATCACTCTGACCCCTAGTTTCCTCCCCTAGGAAAGGAAAATGGAATCTCCCCCAGGAGACTGTGGGGAGAATTCTGACAGGAAGCTTGTGAAGCACTTTGGTGGGGGGTAAAGTCAGTTCTCAGAGATGGGCTATTGTTGGAGGGGTAGAAACCCGGGTACAGGCAGAGGGCAGTTCCCCTCTGAGACACTGACTGTAATGGAGATCGGAGGGAAGGGGGGGCTCCAGGTAGGAGTTAGAGGGTTTTCTCCAAGGGTACCTATTTTCTCATTAGGGTGCGTCTGCTCAGGGCTGGGAATGTGGCTCAGTGGTAATGTGTTTGCCTAGCACGCATGAGGCCCAGGATTGCATCTCCAGCACTGCGCATCCACACATACACACAAAGTGCATTTGCTCTTGGAGGCAGTAGAGCATGAAACAGGTCACACTTTAGGGATAATAATGAACATTAGGAATAGCAGTCTTGGGACTTTTTATTCCAGCAATGCGGAGTGAAAAAGTGTTCTATCACTGAGCTGCACGGCAGCCCAATTTCCCTTTTCTTATAAGGACACCAGCCACTGCATTTAGGGCCTATGCTTTAACTTGATTACATCTGCAAAGACCCTATTTCAAGATAAAGCCACATTCATAGGTACTGGGAGGGGTAAAACTTTAACATTATCTTTTGGGGAGACAGAAATCAATGCATTATACCTGCTAGATGTAACTAACAGGGTGGTAAATAGGTGTTTATTATAAACCTTAGCCAAGGAGTACAACCCAAGGGAACCAACTCTGAGATGGAGCCAGAAGAACCTGAGAATCCAAGGGAAGTGTCTCACCAGATGGGGTTCTGATAAACCCTGGGGTGGGGACTGGGGGGCTGAGACAGGTCAGTGGGAGAAAGACCAACTGGGGGAATGACTGGGGGAATGTGAGGGTAAAGCAGTAATACACGGTGGAGCTTCATCCAGGGCAAAGGGAGGTAGGAACACCAGTCTGCTGGATTATCTGAGCCCCAGGGAGTGGCCCCAGATGAATCTGCGTGCCCTGCCTCAGCCAAGGGCTAAAGGTTGGGCTCTTGTTTCAGGGGCTGGGATGTTTCAGGGCTCAGTGGTAGAGTGCTTCCCTGGGATGTAGGAGGCCCTTGGTTCCATCCCCAGCCACCCCTCCAAAGAGGGGGAAAGAGAGAAACAAAGACAAGCAGGCAGGCTTCAGAGCTGCAGCCAGAGTGGCTGCAGAAGGGAAGGGTTGGTTCTGGCCACATTTGCTTCCTGCAGACTCAGCAGGGCTCAGCCTCTGCTCTCTCAGCCATTCCATTTCCAGGTTCAGCAGAGCTCTGTCCAAGGTCTCCTTCACTTCTCCTAAACCCTCCTGGGCTAATCCCAGCTCCCTCCAAGGTTTCAGACTCCATTTACATGCTGATGGCACCCGGATATGCATCTCAAACTGGATTCCCAAACACCTCAAAAGGCCAGCAGGCCAGGAATTTAACTCATACCCGAAACTAATTTGCCTCCCAGTAATTCCTATCTCAGAGGTATCGCTATCCACCCAGTCCCTTCAAACTAGAAATCTGGGGGTTGTCTGATGCTTCTTACTCTCTTTCACACATTAAATCACATCACACCCTTCCCCGTGGTGATGTTAGTTCAGTTCAAGTGCAGGCTTCCCTGGTATAATAACCTCTAAAGCAGAAATTAGGCCCCGTTTTCCCTCTGGAGAGGCATCCTCCGACATTGTTACCGAGCTAAACTACTCCTCGGTGTAACACACAAATCTTTACAAGCGTCCTGCTCATCTTTGCTGTCACCTTCCCTGACCCCCAAAATCTTTTTTCTGTAAATTTTTTCTCAAAAATCTCACATTTTCCAAAACGCACCATCGACTTAAAATAGGAGCGAGGATTAAGGTTTCTTTGTCCCTTTCTCCTGATCCAGGAGCCCCAGATAGATGCCTGGTGATTGTGTGCGCCTAGGTCCTGTCTCCAGGTGATTCCCAGGTGAAGCCAGCTTTGTCAGCCACGTGGTCATGCGGGTCTTCACTCAAGTCTAACACAGCCCGTTACAGAACCCAGGTGCTGCCGTGTGCTTTTCGAACTTCCTGCAAGGTATGAAGAAAGGACACAAAGACCGGAGGAGCCAGTGTCCATCTGGCGTCCACACCCTGACTCAAACCCTAGGAAACTGGCAAACAAGTTTCAAGAACGAGGAGAGCATCTGAAGCGTGCAGACCTCGAAGCATTTATAAAGCCCCCTTCCGCTACCCAAAAATATTTCTGTCCGCAGGATGATCTGGAAAATGCTGTCCCACTTCAAAAAAGTTTGTTCGGGCACGCAAAAAGCCACCCTGCTCAGCTTTAAGGGAAGCGCCGGGGGCCGTCGCGTTGGCGCATTTGCATCCGCAGTGCATTACAAAGCCGCACACCCGGTGGCCTGCAGCGCGAAGCGGCCCCGCCACGGTCAGGCGGACACACGCGGGGTCGGGCTGCCATGTTTACCGGGCCCCGCGCGACGCGGCCGGGCGACCTCAGCGTCCCCGGGCTTCCTACCAAGGCCGGCACACGTTACAGAAGCCCTGCGGGGCATCTGCGTATCTCGCCGAAGCTCCCACCGACTCCGGAGCCGAGCCGAACAGTAGGTGGGCGAGGTGACGGGCGTCGCCGGAGCCGATTTCGGACCCCGTCCCCGCCGCCGCGCTCCGGAGCAGACGCGGCGCAGCCCGGCCTCGCCGCGTGGCGGGCGAGAGGAGGCGGCCCGGGCGCCGCGGCCGTGCCAGTGAGACTCGCAACTTTTGAAATCGATCCTTTTTTGCATCATGCAACGGAGGCCACCGCGCCTCGGGCTCGCGAACCCCCACCCTCCCCGAGACCAATCCCCACGGCGCTCGGGCCTGCGAGCGCCCCCGCCCCCCGGTCGCTCGCCGCCGCCAGCGCCCGGCCGCGGCCCGCGCCTCTTCCGGGAGGGGCCGGCTCCGCGCCCGCGGCCGTGCACCAGGCCGCCCCCCGCGGCGCCCAGGCGGGCCGGGCCTCGCCGCCCGGAGCCGCATTTTTATTCAGGCGACGCTTAAGGGCGCCCGGCGCCCGGTGCATTGTGGGAGCGCCGCGGCGGGCTCGGGAGGAGGCGGAGGCGCGAGGCGAGCCGGTAAGCGCGGGCCGGGGAGGGGGCGCCAGGCTTAAAGGGGCCCCGCGGGCCCGGGCGCCCGCCGCCGACCCCCTCGGGGCTGCCGGGCCGCCGGAGCCGCCGCCCGCCCGGCCGTGCCCGCGGCCCGCGCGAGGGCTTGGTGGGGCCGCTTTAAAAACAAGCGCCGCCCGCCGCCGCCGCCGCCGCCGCGCGGGCCCGGACGAGGAGGAGGAGCGGGCGGCGGGCGGCGCGAGGGGAGCGGCCGCGCAGGGGTTAATCCTCCCGCCGCCGGCGGACGCGCGCGGGAGCCGAGGGGCCCGGGGCGCCGGCGCCGCGCCGACTCGGCCTCCGCGCCCCGCGCCCACAGGCCCCGCGCCCGCAGGCCTGCTCCGGGGCCGCCGCCCGGCACGACCCGCGCGGGCACGGCATGGCCCGGCGCGGCACAAAGAGTGCGGCCGGGCCCGCCGGGCCTCTCAGGCAGCGGCTGAGCCTGAAGGTGTCCCCGGGCGCCGTCCCCGCGCCGGGCCTCGTGGAGCGCGCGCCCGCCAGCCCCGGTGTGCACGCGCGGCCGCGGGGCGCGAGGTGCCGGGGCGGGGGCGCCCAGCGCCGGCTTCCCAGCCGCGGGCCGCCCACCGGGGCGGCGAGGGTTAACGCGAGCTTTCCATCTCCATGGCATTGTTTTAAAGGTGCAAACCTGTGGCTCCGGGTCGGCGGCGACGGTCTCTTAGGATGCAGCTTTGCCCCCTTTCCATTTATTCCTCCACGCCTTCCCGCCCCGCACTCCCAAGGCCCCGTCCCTCTCCTTTCCAAAAACGTGAGTTTAGTTTGTCTTGAGGTTGGAACGTGAGTCTGTGTATCCCTGCGTCCCGCCGCACTTGGAATTGCAGGATCGGCACCTTCTTCTAAACTTTTTCTCCCTCTTTTTTAAAACTCTGGAAAAACAAAAATTCTAGAGGAAGCTAGTCCCCAGAATACTCCTGTCCGCCGTTGGCGGGGCTGGGGGCGGGGTGGAAATGGGGATTGGAGGTAGGAAAATAGCTGGATGCCTCCTGAGCTGGATTTTTTTTTTCCCCCAGTAGAGGCGAAATGGTGTCACAGGCAAGGCATTTTTCGAGGAAAGGACTTTGCTGGTTTTGCTCCAAACTCTTCCATGTCGAAGTGCTGATACCAACTTTTCCAAAACTAAAATGCCTTCAAAATTCCCATCTCTGTAACTTGCTTGGCACACCTGCCGGCCCTCTTCGGGCAGGTTGGTTTCTTGGGATGGTTTTGGAAGGTTTGTGCCTGCACTGTGCAGTTTGTACGTTTTCCACTGAAATCCTTGCTCATCCCAAACCTGTTTTTGTTAAGGATGGTTTGGATTACTGCCCAAACTTGGGCTTTGTGAAATTTATTTTAAATGAGTGATGTACTTCCCAGGGGATGAAAAGCTCTATAAATGCGAATTATGTTCTTAATCATAAATTTTATAGGGGAAACTGACCCTAAAACTTGGGGTGTCTGTAATTCTATGCCCAATAAAGTACCAATCTGGAGGTTTGTAAACCCCAGGAGCACATGTTGGTTTTTGCTTTTAGCCAGGAGGGTTCACACTTACAAGGGCTTGTTCTAGGAACTTACACTGGTACCCAGTACCAAACGTGCTAGCGATGGTGTGGGGTTTGCTTCGTGTTAGCTCTTCGGTGAAATGGTGATGAGCAGTAGCGTGTTTTGTTCGATGATGTGTGTACTGGTTTGCTGGGCGGGATGTCTGCTTTCTAGGAAATAGCACTGCATTAAAACATCAGAGAACTTCTCAAGTGCTCTCTTGAAGAGTGCAGCTCTTACCCTGTTAAACACTCATTCAGGTTTTTCACGTTGTGTCCTTTAGCACGGCCTCCTATGAGTTTTGGATTGTGTTCTGTACTTCTGGCTCAGAGAGATAGGGTTTTTCTAAAATTAGGATTTAGCACTGTGAGGAATTTTGGCAAATTTATTTGCATACAGGTCCCGCAGTTTGTTTTAGGCATTTCATTTTTCTATGTGAGATAGCAAAAGGCATCAAAAAGTTTTCCATAGAAGTCCCTTTAGCAAGGAACTCCACTTTCTAAACTGCAGGTACTTCCAGGGTGGCAAATGAGGTGGCCAGCAGAGCAATTCTTACAGTACTGCACCCTGGAAGAGCCCTTGGGACTTACTGCCCCAAGTGGCAAGGTGTCATGGCCATGACTAAAACCACACTCCAGATGTCAGGTCTTTCCTACATATGCGTGGTAGTCAATCTTATTCTAGCTTATGCATCACAGTCATGAAGAAGGTATTGTGCCCCCAAATTGGTCTTTCCTTTGGTCTTGGTGACTTCACCCCTTGATCCATGTACTTTTCCCTAGAATTCACTGATTCTTGGCAAATGCTGGTCTGAATTCTTTTAACAGTGTCTTTGTGTTTTGGTGATGCCTAGGTGGATCCAAAGCTGACGGTGAGAGAGGGAGGGGAGGGTCTGAATTGTGAGGAGTGTGGGCCCCAGAACCATGTCTACGCGGGAATCCTTTAACCCGGAAAGTTATGAATTGGACAAAAGCTTCCGGCTAACCAGATTCACTGAACTGAAGGGCACAGGCTGCAAAGTGCCCCAAGATGTCCTGCAGAAACTGTTGGAATCCTTACAAGAGAACCACTTCCAAGAAGATGAGCAGTTTCTGGGAGCTGTTATGCCAAGACTTGGTATGTAAACCATTGTTTCCGATACTCTGCAGTCCAGTCAGGGAGTCAAGAACCAGACTTTTCTCCTCCTGTGTTGCTTTTATTTTTAAAATTCTGTAAGAAAGTTTCAAGGAATAATCCTATGATAATAACTGTTATGCTGGGGCCGGGGATATAGCTCAGTGGCACAGCGCCTGCCTGGGAAACTCAAGGTACTGAGTTTGATTCCCAGTACCAAAAAAAAAAACAAAAAAAAAACCTGTTATGCTGTTGTAACTTACGGGAATACTTGAAAAGCATGGAGACATGTATTCTACAGTTTTTAAGCTGTGGAATATGCAACTGACATCATTATAGTACAATATAAGTAAAAGCTTTCTTTTTTTTTTTTTTTTTTAAATTGAATTTTCTAGTTACCTGAGGGTTAAGCAGAAACTCCTTTATGCCTCTTTCCCAAATGATCCCTGAAATGCCATACCCTCTTCATCGCCCCGGGGTACGTGATCCTTTCCTGTGTTGTGTGCGGTGCTTGGAGAGCAGTGGGGTGGAACGGGGTCCTGTGCAGTGTGCCTGAGTTGAAAAACTGAGGCCAGGCACGCAGGACTGCTTCAGGCTCAGGAGCAGAGGAGACCAAAAGAATCCGCTTAACCCCAGGGTGCCATCTGAGTTTTACTTTACTAAATTCCTGGTGGTGTTAGCGGCTCCCCTTTTTTCCAAACACAGAGCTCAGAAAGAAGTTCTAGGCCCTGGGATATTGTTTAATCATGATTGTTGTGTACGTTGTTCAGTACATAATGCAAGACCACGATCACTTTGCCTTCGAGCGTTTGAAGCACATCTGGGGGTTTGGATGGATATTCTGTAGTTACTGGGTGACTTGATCAGCTTTCTTTTTTGATCAGCTTTCTTAAATGTGACTTTTATTTCATTTATTTTTGCCCATTATTTTGTTGTAAAGTTCTGTCTTACCATGTTGATTCTGAGCCTGAGGTATTCTTTTCTTCCCCAGTACATAAAGCAGAATTGTTCTGGTTAGACAGAGGGAACTCCTCCTGCCTCAGACACACATACAGAGCACATGCATGCGCTCACACGGGCACACATGTGCCCAGTGGGCCTTGCCTGCTGGACTGTCAGGAGCTCGGTTTGAAAACAGTTCCTCTCCTCTAGCTGATGTCTAAGTTGTGGAGAAATACCAGTGTGAACAAGTTGGATTTGATGATGACTGACTTGTCAAGAAATGAGAATTTATTGGGGGACCTCTTAGATAATGGCATCAGGAAGGGTAAGCCACCTAATTGTCAAAACCAAAGGGAACAAAAATCCTATGGATAAAGCAATGGTTCCTGTTCATAGGTTCCTCTAGTTGGTCTTCCTGAGCACTTGGGCCTGCCCTGCACCCTGTGTGCTTTGATGTGGCAGGATTACTGCTCCTTCCAGCAGCCCTCCAAGCTCCTTTGTTCTGTGGAACGGAGTTGAGGTTGGGGCCTGGGGACCATGTCTTCCTTTACTCCCTCCAGTCCCACGCTTCCAGCCTTTTGGTTTCTCAGTTCACATGTGTTGCATGTAGGAAGAGGAGCTGCTCTGGCCTTAACCTAGCAATGGCAGAAGGGAGCATTGCCTAATAGCCAGGGATGAGGCAGGGAGAAGCAGGTAGAAGAACACAAAGGCCATTAGCCTGATCTCATTTGGCTTTGGAAGAGTAAATGAAACTATAAGCTTTTCCCAGAGAAACCACACTTCCCAGATTTGCATTCATGCAGACCCCAGGTGCCAAGCAGATGGATGCTGAAAGAAGCAGAGTTGGGAAGCCTGCAGAAGTGGTGTGTCCTGTTGGCCAGACTTTGCCTTGACATCAGGGCTAGTACCAGTCACGCATCAGTCGTTAGTGTTACGTAGTGTGTGTTAGGAAACCCCAGTTTGCCAGTGTATAAAATAGGACAATATACATATCCTGTGTATCTGACCCACATCTGTAAGACGTATGTATAAAAATGCATGTATAGGTATGTGTATATGTACATGCATATGTGTGTTTATCCGCTTCTAGTTTTTTTTTCTAATCGAATATCATATTTCTTGAATTCTAAAATGGTATTAATTGAAGCATGAACCAGAACAGCTTTTGAAGATACATACCTTGCTGATGTATCCTAACTAAAGAGATGTTAGCACAGCTGTATCTTAGAAACTGGAATGTCTGCCGTCTGGCCCTCAGGACCTGTCAAGGACGGATCGCTGGCAGTGGTGGTACCTATGATGAGTTGACAGTTTTTCTTTTTCTTTCTTTTTTTTTTTTTTTTTGTGGGTACCGGGGGGTCAACCTCAGGACCTCTCGTGCCAGGAGGCGCCCGTGCCACTGAGCGATATCACTGGCCCTTTTTTCGTATGTGGGTTCTGGGAGTCGAACGCGGGCCCTCGTGCTTGCCGGGCAGGCGCTTACGCCGCTGAGCCATCTCACTGGCCCGACAGTTTTTCTTGATGGAGGGTTTCAGTTGTTCTGAAAACCTAGAATTCCCTGTTACCTGCTGATATTTCTAACATAAAAGTCTCAGATTGGTGTTTAATAGCCCCCATATCATTTTTATTTGTTCCCACTTGCCCGCTACCTGGACTTCCCTCTCCTTTAATTTGAAACCCTAGTTTTTCAGTGCCCGTGGCCCATCTCAGGCTTACCCTTCTCGTGTAAAATTTGAGAGGTGATTTTTAAACCAGTCGCTGTAAACCAGTGCCGATCAAAAGAAATATGATACAAGTCACGTAACTTTAAATTATTTTCTAGTAGTCAACATTTAAAGAAAACGTGGGGCCGGTAATATTGCTTAGTGGCATAAGCACCTGCCTGGGAAGCATGAGGTCCTGAGTTCGACTCCTGGTACCCACATATTAAAAAAAAAATGTGGATCAGGTGAAATTGACTCTAATTTTATTTAGCCCGATATATAAAAAACTTCTTTTCAGCACATACAAAACATTACCGTGATGTTGGCTCTTGGTACTGTATAAAGTCTGGTACCTGTCGGTTCTGAGGCTGAGGTAGTCCTTTCTTCCCAGTACATAAAAGAGGGTTGTTTTGGTTGGGATGGAGGGAACCTCTCCTGCCTCAGACACACGCGCACACACATTGTAGTTGCACATTGCAGTTCAGCTCAGCTCATCTCAGGTGTTCAGTATCTGCGTGTGGCTGGTGGTTCCTGTGGAGGACGGTACTGGCCCTCACCCTGGTGGAGGAGCTGTCACTGCTGTGAAGGGCAGTGTGTAGATAATACAAGATTTTAGGCTTTAGAGTCTTCGGTTACTCCGATAAAGGAGCTCACTAGGTGTAGGAATAAAGTGTTCTACAGAGCCGATAGAATTTTGTTCAAATTTAGGATAACCCAAATTAGAAGCATTTTAAAGCTAAGACTCAGCCACTCTTCAGGATCTCTTTCCATAGTCCTGTAGTTCTAAGTAGAAACCAAAAGAAAATACAGGCCTCACTGTTTTCCAGAATGAATAGTACTAGACGCTCAGAATAGCCAGTTGTCGGAATTGTGACTTTGGGGAGACTGAGTTGAAGTGTGGTTCTTGCCCTTTGTACACTTACGTGTAAAGAGCACCATTGGGTAAAATTTGTAAAAGCCTGCACACATGTGCTGTTGAGGTAAGTTAACACACTTGTCCTTCAGATGAAAATGGATCACAAGCCAGGTGTGTTCCACTGTCCCCAGTTTGTGAGACTTGCCATT
Organism: Erethizon dorsatum; assembly: GCA_028451465.1. NCBI lineage: Eukaryota > Metazoa > Chordata > Mammalia > Rodentia > Erethizontidae > Erethizon > Erethizon dorsatum. The sequence goes on from CM051834.1 coordinate 71,371,331, forward strand.
GTGAAATTAGTTGAATTCTGTTCCTTAGCTGGATCTTCTAAAAATTTCTGCCTTGAGCCAGGCGTGGTGCACATGCCTGTAATCCCAGCACTCTAGAGGCTGAGGCAGAAGGGCACAAATTTGAGTCCAGCCTGGGCAACTCAGTGACTTAGCTAGACCCTGTCACAAAATAAAGAATAAAAAGGGGCTGGGAATGTAGCTCAGTGTGAGGCCCTGGGTTCAATCCCCAGTACCTCCAAAAAAAAAAAAAAAAAAAGTTTCTGCTATGTTAGTTCAGTTAAAAAATTAAAAAATCAACCTGTCTTTGTAGTCTGGCTTATTATTAAGCTTGATTTTCTTTTTGCATTAGTAACAGTGGAACAACACCAGGAAGTAAAAGGGCCACAGTGACCAGCCACTGTTGGGGCTGTTGCTGTTACAGTATGAGCTGGTGGTTCCCGACAGTTTTGCATCTACAAAATGTGAAAGGTCCTTAATCCTGAATTTACAAGGTAGAGTCCACTTGCTTCCTTTTGAACTTCATCCTGATGTTTTTCTTTTTCCTGCCTTTGGCTGTTGCAAAGTATTAAATCCTTCAAAACAGGGTAGCAGGGGATGTTCAGCTTACTTGGAAATGCCAGTCGGAATCTGTATTACAGATAATTTTCAAGGAAATATAGCCTACTGTAGTTAGCCTTGACAACATCACACTGATTTCAGAAAAAGGGAACACTCCCACCCCCACCCCCATCCTCATACTGGGGATTGAGCCCAGGTTTTCACTGAGCTGCATCCCCAGCCTGTGTGTGTGTGTGTGTGTGCGTGCGCGCACATGTGCGTGCATGTATGTTTTGAGACAGGATCTCACTGAATTGCTCAGGTTTAAACTGGGGTTTCAACTTGTGATCCTCCTGCCTCAGCCTTCCAGAATGATGGGATTACAGGCATGTAGCACCATACCTGGTAGGAATCCTTCTGAATTAGCCCATCAGTGACTTATACTATCTTTCTATACATTTAGGAACAATTTTTAGTAACTATTTCTTACAGTCTCGCTGAGCATTTTCCTTTTTAATGAACAGAATATAAAGTTAAGGCCAGACCCTGATCGTGTTATAACTTAGGGGGGTTTTTTTGTTTGTGTTTTGAGACATGGCCTATGTTGTTCAGAATGGCCTTGAACTTACTGTGTAGCCCAGATTTGTCTCAACTCATGGTAATCTTCCTGCTTCAGCCTCTGGAGTTTGGAGATTACAAGCATGTGCTACCATGCTCCATGTTACAATTTAGTAAAGGTGGTGTGTAAAAGTTTTTCACTAAGGGAATAACATCAGGTTAAAAAGTGCTTAGCAAATGGATCACATAGGTGCTGGGGTGTTACATACCTGATTGGAAGTTTTGAATTCCTGTTCTGGCTTTGTCCTTTCCATTTTTGACTAAAATGCAAAAGTAACAGTAGCCATGTTCTATGTGTAAAATGTACTGCAGTTATTCTATTGGGAAAGTAGGATATCTAAAGATGTGCTCAAGGTCACTATAGATTAAATAACATGGATTTTATTTATAATATTCTCATCTTTAGATAAATTCTGTATGGTACCAATCACATGATATAGTAAGTCAGTAAAATAATGCAAAAAAATACAGAAAAAAATTTATCCAAGACAGTAAGGTTTAAGAATTATACCATATTGAGCGTAAGCGCCTGCCTGGCAAGCGTGAGGGCCCGAGTTCGACTCCTGGAACCCACATATGAAAAAAGGGCCGGTGATATCGCTCAGCGGCACGGGCACCTGCTGGTGCGCAAGGTCCTGAAGTCGACCCCCGGTACCCACAAAAAAAAAAAAAAAAAAAAAAAAAGAATTATACCATATTGAAGTCTTGATGACTAACACATTTTTGTTCATATTTTCTGTGTTACTCTAGTTATGCTTCACGTTTATTTCAGTTATGCTTCTTGATAGAAAACACTTGGCTTCTTTGGCAGTGTGGCGTTTCCGTGAGTGACTTAGACAGAAGGGCTCCTTTGTGGGACGTTGGTTTTATAAAGTAAGATGGCTTTCCCCTGTTATTTTTGGATGCTGATGGCTTCCATCTTCCCAGGCATTGGAATGGATACTTGCGTCATTCCTTTGAGGCACGGTGGTCTTTCCTTGGTTCAAACCACGGATTACATTTATCCTATTGTAGACGACCCTTACATGATGGTAAGTTGGACCCAATGTGTTTTTATAACTAGAACTGCTTGTACGTTTGGTTTTGAGTTGCGGCTGGGGCTTGTATATGTCCGTGGGTCTTTGGTTTTTGTTTTTGCTATATCCAGAGTACACTATGCAGGTGCTCCCATAGATAGTCACAGCAGTTTGATATGTCCCACTGCGCGTACCTGGTGCTGTGTAAAGCAAGAGAAGCAGGGACATCACTCTGCTGCCTTTGTACCTGGATGTCCACCTGTGTATGAGAACACCTGTTGTTTTAGGAGAGTGCTGTTGAACTGATGTTGTTTTTTGCTTTCTTTCCTTGTACCTTTCTTTCTTTGACATATGTAAACTTCACTATTCCTACTTCAGGCTAGAGATCTTTCTATACTCTGTACTAGGAGTAATCCTAAGCGTTTCCTTCCAGGAATAAGGGAACCTAGCATCTCATCACAATTAGACTTCTTGAACATTTTTTCTAATGTATGTTAGACTACATTGGTTACTACCCATTCAGCCATCTGTGCTCATCACTGTCTCATAAGACACCGTGTGCGGTGTGTATCCGAGCACAGAGTTAAAGTTCCTAGCTGTTGATCATGTGCCCTGCTTTGAGATTTATTTCCCTGTTGGTCTCTGCACGCTTGTGGCCTCCAACTCTTTAATCTACCCAGCCTTTGGCCCTATTTCTCTGACAACCAGGAGGAGTCAATGAAGAGATGGGACTGTCCCACTCGTTATGAAATGCCAGAGAGAGGTCTTTCCTGTGTGGTGAGGACATGGGACCATGCTGCGCACATAGGAACTTAGGCCGTGGGGTAGCAAAAGGGGCATGTTCATCTCTTGGGTGCTTGGGTGATAACAAGTGAACAGGTTATAAGGAGCCAGCGTTCCTTCTGCTCCTCCATCTGTTTCTCTAGGACAACACTCTTGAGAGACAGGGCAGAGGAGCCATACCCCAGTGTCCCCCTTACTGTGATGGCAGAGAGGTTAAGACCACGATTGCTCCTCTTCCTGGCATCCTTCAGGAAGAAGGCATTTGAGAGCACCCAGAAAATTGCTGCCACCCTGACCAGTGATTGGTATCTCCAAGTTGCATGGCAGCTCTCAGCCTTGGAGACATTGAAAATGGGCCTGGAGAAGGCTGTCAGTCTAGCAGGAATGCTCAGGAGACATAAGATAAGCAGCTAAACAGACAAGGGAAACGATAGTGCTGCTTTGCAGTTTGGTTAGTCTACATCAAAAGAAAATGGTCACTTGCTTTTTATTGTCTATAAAAAACATATAATGAGACAATGACAACTTACATTTAAAAAGTCTTCTGTGACAATAAAAAATGTTTATTGCCATATTTCTATTGAATACTATTTTAAGTTCTGTTGAATACTGTTTTTTTTTTTTTTTTTTTTTTTAATCTCAGGTATTTTAGAACTTTTTTTATTTTTAAATTTTTGGTTACTCCTTGTTTGCAGCATATAATGTTTGCATTCCTTGGGTGGAGCTGGCACTTGTACATGACACATCTCAATTCCTGTTTCATCCCTTCCTTTCCTTCCCTCATCTCTTGATCCATTTCCTGATTGAGAAAGATCTTTCTCGGATAATATTTGAGTTCTAAGTTTAGAATTATATAATTGACTAGAAAATAGTCTGACTTTATGCCTCTATATTTCTTACTTTTTTTAAACAGGATGATTTTTCTGTTTCATAACATCCTTGAAAAGGAGCTAGAAAAATATCTCAATCTAAGTACATGAAAACTGTCTCCTTTGCCATGACCAATAAGGTCAGCATCTTTGTAGAAGCTGTTTAGAATAAGTGGCTGTTTTCAAGTTTGTTGGAGGCAAATTGTTGTCAGACTGGCCCTTCTTGGCTTTTTGTCTCAGACCATCAATTCTAACCTTGCTTTTATACTTGACAACCCCCTACCTCCCAATCCAAATAAATCAGGCTTGTAATATTGAAAGTAGGAAAGAAAACCATATAAATTCTTCGTTCTGTACAAGAAAGGATGTGGTAACAGGCATGTCTGGGACAGTGAGTGGCCTGGTGTTTCTGTGATGAGGAAAGGTAACTAGTCTGCAAATGTAAAAGCTGGGGACCCGTCCCGCAGCTGCTTTTCCCGGAAAGTCCCAAGTTTTCCTTGAAGGCTGCTTGTAGGCTTGATCTTTGTTTCTACAGATGGAAAGTCCCTGGTTGTCCTTTCTCACATCTCCCCTCTCTTCCCAGGGCAGGATAGCGTGTGCCAATGTCCTAAGTGACCTGTATGCAATGGGGGTCACAGAATGTGACAATATGCTGATGCTCCTTGGAGTCAGTAATAAAATGACTGACAGGGTAAGTAGGGGTCCCCATCTCTTCACACTTGACTTGTTCCATCAGGAAAGTGAGGAGCCCAGGCCGTGTGGCTTCCAGCATTCTGTCTAGCTGTCCACTTGTGAGCAGCTGTCAGTAAATTAAAATGAGAGCCTCTGGCCTGTTCATCCTCTTACTTCTACCATCGTTCCCTGCTTCTCTTCTAGGTAGACCAAAACCTACAAGTAGATATTTTTGTGTATTTTAATAATGTGTAATTATTACTAACAGAATTAAATATGCAGGCATAGTGTGTAATGTCCACAGTAATAGTGCCAAACTTATGGGTCAGAGGTCCAGGGACGCTGTATGTTGGGGGCTGGGGCCATCATGCCCCACATTGCCGTGTTGTTGCTTGGCAATGTCTGTGTCCCTGTCACTGTTTGAACTAGGAATATATTCCTACTTAGCTTATTTTTTACAGGTACAGTACTTGTTTTTATTCCCTGCCCACCTCCAGCTTGCAGAAATCCTAGTTTTCAGTAAGCTCAGAGAGGACTTGGGGGTGTGCATTACCATCGTAGGCCTCAGGCATCTTCACACTCCTTGGTCACATATAAGCCTCCTTGAAGCAGGGTGTACACGTGTCGTAGGTCGTCTTGGTATTCTTGATGACAGGAAACAGCTGACTTGTAGCAGGGCCAGTCCTATGGACCAAGTCATGTGTGCTCTGTCCTTCTCTGGTGTCTGGACTTTGTTTACCTAGTAACCTAGAACATCTTGGAGCATTTGATGAGTGGTTACAGTGTGAAATTCTGCACAGTTTTTGTACTGTCAGCTTCCTCTAGGAGTTTATGATCCTTTTTATAACTATAAGCATAGAACTTTCCTTTCAGGGCTTTAAAGAATGATTTGACTTTTCATTTTGTCCTTTTAAACCCTAGGAAAGGGATAAAGTGATGCCCCTAATTATACAGGGTTTTAAAGATGCAGCAGAGGAAGCGGGAACATCTGTGACAGGTGGCCAAACAGTATTAAACCCCTGGATTGTTCTGGGCGGAGTCGCTACAACTGTCTGCCAACCCAATGAATTTATCATGTAAGTTGATTTTTGTTTCGTGTCACCTGGTCTGTTTCTCTTCTGCATTTTCTTTCTTTAAAAACATATTGTATTGAAGCTGGACATGGTTCACACACTATCCACTTCACCCATCTAAAGCATGTGATTCAGTGGGCTTTGGCACATTCATGGAGTACAACCATCACCATAGTTGATTTCTAGAACATTTAGAGCTTTAAGGTTCATTCACTTTTTAGTGTGTATCATTACTTTGATCTTATTCTTGAAAATGTGTAGGTTTTTAAAATTGATTTATAATTTATATCAGAATATCACAGAACACATAACCCAGCGTTTTAAACTAACCAGTTCATTGATTTCGTGTGCAGCTATCGCCACTGGTCCAATTCTGGAGCATTTCCATCACCTCAGAAGACCTGTGTGCATTTGCAGTCCTTCCATTTCCCTCCTTCCCTCATTCTCTGGCAACCACTAATCTACTTTTTGTCTGTGGAGAGTTATCTATTCTGGACATTTTATGCAGTACATGACATTTCGAATCTGGCTTTGTTCACATAGCACATTTTCAAGTGGTAGTATAAACCTGCACTGCCTTCTTTTTCATAGCTGAATAATCCATTGTTGGGATATACCACATTTTCTTTATCCACTTCTCTGTTGATGGACCTTTGGGGTCTATTTTTTTCTAGATCAGTGGTGGCAAACCTTTACGACCTTTCAATGATAACAAACAGCTGGCTGCAGCACTCATGCCGTAGGTCCGCCACCTCTGTCCTAGCTGAATAATGCTGCTGTGAATGCTCAGGTGTGTTTTGTTTTGTTTTGTTTTGTTTTTGATGTGGACATAAGTTTCTCCGCATCCTGTTCGGAGTTATAGTGTCCTGATTAGTGGGTATAAAACAGTATTGCGTGGTGTTTGTGCTTTGCATTTCCTAGGTGACTGATGATATTGAGCATCTACTTTTCTATGGGGTTTTTGGCCATTTCTCTGTCTTCTTTGGAGAAGTAGCTCAACACAAGTTGTCATGTTCCATGTTTGATGTCTGAAAGAAAGCCCCTCACTCCTGTTTTCCAAAGTAGCACAATTCTGTGTATGTGTTGTTTGAGTAGGCGCTGAGCAGTATTACGTTTACCTGGCAGAGAACTCAGAGATGCCAAGGGCCTGCAGGACTGAAGCTCTCCCTGTGCCTCAGCCACCAGGTCTCCCAGAAGCGCTTTCTCTGCCAAGCTGCTCTGCTGCCGACATTTAGCACATATTCCTTTATTTGGGCCTTACAAATAATATTCCAGTGAATGACTGTACAGAAGTATTGGTCATTTTATGTGTGTTAATCTACCGATAGAATCTCTAAGTGACCTCTGGGGTCAGATGCTGTGTGCTAGTAACTCTGAGGGCTGTTTGCAGTTTGCCCTGCATGCAGCTCTGCCTGTGTGTGCCTCACAGCCCGACGAGCACAGCAGGTGGCAGATGTCTTGGTGTTTGCCCATCTGCTTGGTGATTTAAACCTTATTCTTATGAGCAGAGGTGAACATACTTGCATCCATGTTTTAACTGGTGGGAGCTCCTTTTAGGCCCAGTGTCTGACACTTTCCTGGTAAGGATCCTGCATTTTACTTACATTAAGTAAGGTTTTATTTTCCCAACAGACAGTGTATCTTGGTAGTTTCTCAGACTTTCCACTTAGATTCTGAAGTGTATCTGTCTCACTCACTCCAGCTTTCTATTAGAAAAAGAGCTGAGTAAGCTGGGTGTGGTGGTGCATGCCTGTAATCCCAGCATTTGGAAAGCTGAGGCAGGAGAATCACCATGAGTTCAGGGCTACTCTGGGTTACACAGTGAGTTCAAGGCCAGGCTGAACTACACAGCTCGACCCTATGTCAAAAAACAAAATAGGGGGGCCGGTGAGATGGCTCAGCGGCGTAAGCGCCTGCCTGGTAAGCGTGAGGGCCCGAGTTCGACTCCTGGAACCCACACACGAAAAAAGGGCCGGTGATATCGCTTATTGGCACGGGCGCCTGCTGGTGCACGAGGTCCTGAGGTCGACCCCTGGTACCCACCTAAAAAAAAAAAAAAAAAATGGGGGATGTTACGACAAGTTTCAGTTAATTTGCTGCCAACAACATACACATTCAATGAATGTTTTGCCCATAAACTTAAAAATAACCCTACAGTTTTATCGCACATAATATAAATTCATAGGTTGCACCTAACCAGGGAAGTGGAAGAATTTACCAGCTTTCAGGTATGGCTAACCCAGAGTGGAAATGCATTTCTCTCTGAAGGTCTGGTTTTGGGGATGTGAGTCTCTTGTCTAGTGTCACAGTATTAGTGTTCGAAGCTGATGGGGGATGCAGCTGTCACAGGTTGACTTGAGGGCGTAGTTCTGGAATCTGTGCCCTGGCTTGCTTTTGCCTTAGCTCGGCAGGTGAGTGAGTAGCGTGGCACTGGGATGAGAGCACAGCTGTTTGAGCTGAGATGAGAGATCTGAGAAAGCCCTGAGTGGTGGACCCCAACCTGGTTGTGATGATACAAGTGCAATAGCCACTTCTTTGTGGGAATTATTCTGGGTTTTTTTTGTGGGGGAGGAGGGTGTTCCTTTTTAGTACTTACCTTCTGTCTTTAAGACGAGGGCCACCCAGGGAGTCTGGGTAGTTACTACTGGTCAGTAAGAGTTTGAAAACCTGGATGCAGAAATGACCAAAGCACCAGACTCAGATTCTAGCCAAATCCCAAAACCCAGAAAATCCCACCTAAATCTCCACTATTTAAGTGACCATAATCAAGCAGTCTTTGAAAAGTCTTGTCTCAAGTGATTTTCAACTGTGGTAGGACTATAATTCATGAAGGGGAAGTAATCGGATGAAACCTTTGAAGAATGATTTGCTACTTTGTACACCTTTTATACTCTGTAGCTAATTGAGCCACACACTGAAGCCTGTGGATGCTTTCTTTTTCCTTTCAGTATTTTGTTCAGCCAGTGCCTCAGAAGCAGGAGGTGAGGCTCTGTGCAGTTCATGGTGGTGGTCAGCTTAAGGTTAAGAAGTCCAAAAGCGAGTATGTTTTGCAGGATTTTCTTTCTCCTACCTAATAATAGAGTTAATCTCCTTAGTTAGTTTGACTAGAACATGCCCTTTCCCTTTTCTTCAGGCCAGACAATGCAGTACCCGGAGATGTTCTCGTTTTGACAAAACCCCTGGGGACGCAAGTGGCTGTCGCTGTGCACCAGTGGCTGGATATTGTGAGTAAACTACTGCTTGTGATGGGAGGGATCGTGGGCACTGAATAGTGAGTTCTCAGAGTTGGGTTGATTTTTGTCAGGGGGGTTTAGAAAATGAGACCCTTTAGTTTGACTACTAAGTTTAATTAATCATGTTCTTAAGGAAATCCTAGAAATTGTTCATATGAAAGGTCCAAGTATTGAATGTTTCCAGTAGAAAACCCCAGTTTGGGGCTTCAAAGATTTTCCATAAGGAATTTGGGAGGGAGGGGATAGCGTCATCTGTTTATTTTGTCAAGCTGAGGTAGCTTCATCTTTCATACCTTAAACATCACTGTGTAGGGCTGGGGGTACAGCCCAGTGGTAGAGTGCTTATCTGGCAGGCATGAGCTCCTGGGTGGTCCCCAGCACCACAAAAAACAATATGGAAGAAAATTCATGAAAAGTGTTTAGGATATAAAGAAGGTCAGTTATTGCCAAGTTATTTTAGTAATGGAGATGTGGGTTGTTATTGCTTGGTAATTTTGTCTTTTTAAACTGGTGAGTAACTAAGAACACTTTAATACATAATTCTCTCAAGGAAGCAGTGTGTAGAATCGAAGGATATTACTCCTAAGCATTTTCCCACTGAGCTATAATCGTACTTAAGATTTTTTTCACTATCATAACAACTCACAAGTTAATAAGATCATGGTGTGTTTAATTTCTAAAACTATCATCTGAAACCACTAATCCTGAGAAGCAGTTGAAAAAGTAATTAAAAATTTTATGTCATGCATCAGCCAGGTATATCTTAGCTGACGTAGGAGAGAAAGAAATTCTCTAAGGCCACCACATCCTTCATTTATTTTTCCCTCTTTACCCAGCGAGGCAGACCAGGTTGGGAATCACAGAGTGCTGTGCAGGACAGACACCTGGGCCTGCACAACCTAGCGCAGGAGCTGGAAGCCGGCGAGGCAGATGGGTGGCGGGGATGAGGGCTGGGGACTTCTGGTCTCTCCACCTCAGCTTCACAACACCTTTGCCACATTTTAAGCCAGCTTTTAAAAAATTCTCAGAATTGAAAAGGCAAGTTCCAAAGACTGTGTAACAACACAGTATGCTTTTTATAAAGACAAGAGGATATTACTTTTTTTAAAGCAGGGAAAAAGTGTAGAATTGAGAATATTTGTTACTTAGGCAAGAAGCAGAGTTAAAGGGATGAGGTAGACAGAAGCCATTGGTGATGCCTAGTTAGTAACTGTAGTGGGGGGTGGGTTATTGGATAGCCGTGTGTGTGGGTGCATGTATGTGTGTGTTTCTGGGCATCAAACTCAAGGCCTTGTACATTCTGGGCAAGTGCTTTACAGCTGAGCTACACCCCAGCCCCTTGGGTATTCTTCATATCATTAAAAAACCAAGTGGTTGGACGCATGCAGGAGGACAGTTAATTTTGGGCCACGATGACAGTGTGCCAGGAACTGATGCCGTATTCTTTGAAGATCAGTCTGGGGGAGATAGATGTCTTGTTATGATGTCCTTTTTGGTCACCGAATGTTGTCCTCAGCACGCACACAATTGAAGTTGTTTTTATATCCCTGTGTTCATCAAGATCGCTTCACTCCAGCATTCAGTTAAAGTCAGTAAAATCACTGTACTATGAGAAATAGGAGCCAGCTTAGTAGGGTTCATGGTGAGGAGAACCAGGGGCATTCAAAACTATTAGTAATGTGATTTGCACCCTGCACTGTCCTGCTCGCTTTGCACAGCCAATACACTGCGATATTTGATTATAGAAATGTGGGACGAGATAGAAAAGAGCATGATGATAGGTTTGATGGACACTTAACAATTACAGAAAGTTAGAACATTTAATCTGATGTACAAAGTGAGGTATGTGAAACTCCCCAGGAGGGCAGGGCTGGAGCTCTGGTGAAGCATGGGCTGAACATGTGAACAACACTGGGTTTGATTCCCCAGTAAAGAAAAAAAATCCCCAGAAGATGACTAAGAAAAATGATGCTGTCTTTGTCGACGGTTGGCAGTAAAGATTAATGACATTTTCCCCCTCCCCTCCCACTGGTGTTCCTATTATTAGCCTGAAAAATGGAATAAAATTAAGCTAGTGGTCACCCAAGAAGACGTGGAGTTGGCATACCAAGAAGCCATGATGAACATGGCACGGCTCAACAGAACAGGTAGGGTGGAAAGGGCATTGTGTGAGGGGCTGGCAGACGTTCTGAAAAGGGCTACGATCACCAAAATTTTAGGCTTTGTTGGGCACATACAGTCTCAGTTGCTTATTGATCTTTTCCCCCTGCAATTCTTCATGCCTGCAAGAATTGATGCATAGCTGGGAGGCAGGCGGTAGGTAAGATTTGTTGCAAACCATCGTCTCTTGCTACTTGGTCTGGTTTCCATAGATCACTCATGGGAATCCAAATACAGACACTCCCCTGTATACAATGATTCCACGAAGGATTTTTCAGCCTTAGGATGGTGTGAAAGTGATACACACTTGATAGAAACCATACTTGGAGTTTTGAATATTATTTCCCTGGCTAGACATACACAGGACGGTACTCTCTTCCTACTTGCCTGCAGTGCGGGGCAGTAGCAGCAAGTACAGCTCCTAATCAAACATTTGGTCACAAGGTGGATGACCAGTACTCTACAGTGGGCTGTGTTGCTGAGTTGTATATGATATTTGTTAGGTTAGGTGCATAAAGTGCGTTTTTGACTTAACCCTGTCATAAGTTGAGAGTATCTTAATTGACCTCATCATAGTTCAGGAGCGTGTTCTCAGCAGAGTGCTAGATGTGACTTGTATTAGAAGAAAGTTTGCCAAGGGAATCACTGGACACAGTTAAGTTTTGTATTTGACTTTTCATTAGTCCGTGTTTGCAGTACGTGTTCGCATTCCTGTGTGGAGCTGGTACATGTGCCTAACACAGCTTAATTCTCCCCCCTTCCACCTCCTCCATCTCTTGATCGCCTTCCTCTTTGAGAAGGATCTGTCTCCCTACTTTGTCTTACCTATCTTTTATTTTGTTCTTCATTTGTGTTTGGGTTTCTCACGTAAGAGAAGCCGTGAGATATCCAAGCGTGCGTGTCTGGTTTATTTCACTGACACTTTGGTCTCAAGGTGCGTCCATTTTCCTACATGTGACTCAAGGGTATCTCTGTGGTACGTAAAAACCACATTTTCTTTTCCATTCATCTGCTGAGACATAGGCTACTTCTAAGGTTAGCTGTTGTGAATTGTGCTGCCGTAAACGTGGCTATGCACGTATCACTGTTCTTAAACTCTTTAGTGAGATACATAGGACGGGGATAGCTGGGTCGAATGGAATTTCCGATTTCAGTTTTTCGAGGACTCTCCATGCTGATTTCCATAGTGGTTATACCAGTTTACATTCCCACCAAGAACGTAGAAGGGTTCCTTTTCCCCACAACCTCGCCAGCATTTATTGTTGTTTGATTTCTTAATGATGGCCATTCTTTCTGGGGTAAGTTGAAGCATTTTATACTCTTCATTAGTGTTGATACCATTTAAATATTTTATAGTTAAGCAGGAAGAAATTTCATAGACATTTCTAAATCCTTACCTCTGCCAGGGAACTGTTTCTAGAAAGTATTTGTGTGGATTGCTCTCTGTAATGCTTTGAAAGCAAACCAACATTCAGAATGGAAATTTAGACAATTTGTATTCTGAAAATATCAGTTTTCTTCCTCATTAATTGCATGTTGTATTTAGGTGCACACAAAAGTATATAGCAGCTTTATTCATATTTGCCAAAACTTGGGAGCAACCGAGATATCCTTCAGTACGTGAGCACATAAAGTAAGCTGAGACATGTCCAGATGAGGGACTGTTACTGAGCAGTAGGAGGAAATGAGCTGTCGAGCTGTGAAAAGATGGAGGACCCTTAAATGCATGTTGTTAAGTGAAAGTGAAAAGGCTACATACTGATTCCATCTGTGGCATTCCAGAAAAGGCACAGATATTAAGATGGTGAAAAGTTCAAGCTGCATGTGGTGGTTCATACCTGTGTCTGCTCTCTGGGAGCTGAGGCAGGAGGATCTCCAGTTCAAGGCCAGCCTGGGCAACTTAGTGACAGCAAGACCCTGTCACAAAAATACAAAGGGCTGGGGGTGTAGCTCAATGTGAAGGCCCTTGGTTCAATTCCCAGTGTCTCACCCCCACCCCCAAAAAAATCAGTGGGTGCCAGGCTTAGGAGTGAGGGAAGATTACTAAGGCAGGGCACAGGATCTTCAGAGCAGTGAGACTACTCTGTGGTACAGTGTTGATGTGTGTTGTACTTTTATAAAATCCCTAGAACCAGTCCCCAGTGGCCCACTGCGAAGGACTAGTTTGACTCATCAGGTGTACTACACTCCTGCAAAATGTTAATGTAGGCAAAGTGGGGACAAGCAGGCACATCAGACCTCCTTGCACTTTAACCCAAAACTCTTCCAAAAAATAAAGCCTGTTCATTTTTCTAAATTAAAAAATTTAAAAAGCCATTAAACTTTCTAACAGTTCATCTTGAGTATCTTGATTTTAAGCCAGGCATTTTTAGTGTGGGGCATAACACCAATTTTGTCATAAAGGTACATTCTTGTGGATGTATAATACCCTTGTTTATTCTTTAGAATATTTCTGTTGATGAATTTTAATTTTATGAGTTTTAATTAAGCAGTGAGTACTTAACAGGAAAAAATATCCAAAAAAAGTTGAATTTTTAATATTTAAATTGTTTACAAAACGTCAAAATAATAAATTAATTCCTGTATGAACTACAGTGAAAGTACAAATAGAATTTTATTTTTTAAAAAGTCTTCACTTCATGAAGACACCCAAGGTAGTTTTCACACATGAAAACTGCATGTTCCAGACACAAGTATCGATTACACTGATAAGCATGTATGTTTTGTTTTCCTGTCCTCTCCTGTAGGGCACAGTTGACATCTCTTTGGTTTTCTTGTTGTCGTAGTAGGTGTTTGTGATGCGGAGCCTGCCTGTTCAATTTTTTTGTGTAGTTCCCTGGACAGAAACACTTTGTTTTTCCTCTCCTGTAAATGATCTCCTAAGAGTTGCAGTCACAGTCTCCTAAGAAAAGTTCTCCATGATATTTCGTACTTGTTGTTTTCTTTGTGAACTATCTATGCCACACGTGTTTAGGATTGAGTAAAACACAACCATTGGCCAACGCTTTGTGTTTCGAGTGACATCACAGTTGCCACATAAAACATCAATAACATCTACTACACCTTTGGTTTTGTTGTAGAAAGTTACCATCTCAGGCTTCTGTTTTGTCGAGGTGGCTTCATTCTGTTGGGGTTCATGGAATTGTAGTCCTTGTTATCTCTTTCTAGAATGTCCTTCAGAACATTTTGGAGTGCCAGTTTGGTGGTCATGAATTTCCTCAGGTGTTCTTTGTTACGGAAGTACCTTATTTCTCCGACAATTTTTTTTTTTAAATTTCTTTTTTTTTTTTTGTGGGTACCGGGGGGTCGACCTCAGGACCTCGTGCACCAACAGGCACCCGTGCCGCTGAGCGATATCACCGGCCCCTTTTTCATATGTGGGATCCGGGAGTCGAACTCGGGCCCTCGCGCTTGCAAGGCAGGCGCTTATGCCGCTGAGCCATCTCACCGGCCCTTCTCCGACAATTTTGAAAGATAGTTTTGCCAGATACATCAATCTGAGTTGGAGGTTGTTTTCTTTTAAGGATTGAAATTCTTCACTCCAAGCTGTCCTTGACTTGAGGATTTGTGTTGAGAAGTCTGTGTGATTCTGTTGGGCTTTCCTTTATAGGTGATTTGTTTCTTTTTGCTAACAGCTTTTAATACTTTTTTCTGGAATCTTGATTATTATATGCCTTTGTATAGATTTCTTCTTTATCAAAACTAATTGGAGTTCTATATGCCTCACGTATCTGTATGTCAAATTCTTTTTCCCTGCTTGGAAGTTTTCTGCCATTACTGCTGTGAACAGGTTTTTTTATGTCATTTGCACCATCTGCTTTTTCATTGACTCTGATCAATCTTATGTTATTCTTTGCATCATCTAGCAGCTGCTGGATTGATTTCTTATGATCCCTTGCTGTTTTTAAGAAATCATTATTTCCATCATGGTGCAATATTGACATCAGTAGTACCAATTTGTTTTTCTTTGCAAATGAGGCCAGTGTTATATCTTCCTGAAATCCGAAGATTGAACTATACAATTCTCTGTTTTGAAATTGCAACAGTTCATTTGGAATTTCTGCATTGTTTCTGTGTACAGTTCCTATGCTGGTCAACTTGTGCTGTATTAGCAAACATAACATCAGTTGGAAACTGGTAAACTGTTGAGTGTCATATTCCGATTAGTTTGGGAGATGGGGGCAACAAGTCTGTTCAATATCATTTGGTTTGCTACTATACAAATAAGGACCTGATGGCTGAGTTCCAGGATAAAATTCTGATTGAAAGCATAATATTTGCATTTACAAGGGCATGAATATTTATGCCATATTTTGAAGGTTTTTTGGGAATATATGGCCTGAAGCTACAATGACCATGAAATGCTGCAAGATGTTCAATAGTCCTGTATTCAGATGGTGTGTAAATTACTTGACAATCCCCCACAAATCTCTCAAACCATAGCAGCCAGATTATCATTCTTTTTCTTTCTTGGTGGGTGGTTTTGTCATCAAACCTCAGGCAATTCTGAAGGAAACCAAATCTCCTCAGTGTCATTGTTGTTGTACAAACCTCAAGCCCATGAGATCACCATGAGAAAGCCCTGCTAAGTACAGCAGACCTGTGAATGCTTTCAGTTCAGCTAGTGAGGTGTCATACTAAATACAATTTTGACTATGGCTGTTGGTGTATACAGAATATTTTACTTGTATTTCAGCATTTGTGTATTTTACAACATCTTGTACCACTTCGTGTGTTACAATTTCCAACACTGAATGGCAGTGCTGGCATTCCATCTAATAAGTTTCACCCCTGCCAAGATCCTCATTATATTTTCGGACGTAGTTCTGACATTGGGTCATTCCATTTGGTTGCATGACCATTTCGTACCAATTCTGCTAGCTAAATATGTGCTTACATTGCTGTTTTCTTCATCATCTTAATCAAGGATGTCTGCATTCCTTGTGTCTGTATCGATTCTCGCTCCATTTCATGGTCACAAGAACTTTGGCTCACACGGCCAGTGTCAAAGTTATTATCATCCTCATCATCCATGCATGAATGATCTGATGATTCAACTTTGACCGCCTCCAAAACTTGCAAATCTGGTTTTTCATGTGCCATTGTACTGAATTGGGCTACTTCTATCAGAAAAATCAAAAGAAACTTAAAAACAAATCCTAAATGCACAGCAATTTAGCAGGGAGTGTTCATGGGTAAAACTCAACACGTTGCTGCTTTGGATCTCCTGTCCCCAGCTTGCCGTTTGCCTGCCAAGTGGGCAAATGCACAGATGGGTTTTTGTTTTCCCTGGGCACAGCTACATCCACATTCCATTTATGTTTACAGAAGAGTGGCGTGGGTGTATTTTACCCCCTGTAATGCTCAGGTAAACATACATAAAACCTGTTAGATGGAGCATCATGTGAGTAAAAATCCCAGTTTGACACCTGCACACACCTTGCTGTTCATCATACCAACTGGGTAAACACGAAAACTGCTTCCTGATCCTCCTGGCACAGTTGGTGCTATGATGCTAAAGTACAAATTCACAGTAGAAAAGTATGGGGTGGGTTGTAACCCAGTGTTGTGCCCCTGCTGTTAAAAGTCCTGGTCTTTGATTTTTAAGGTGGTTTTTGACAAATTTCCTTCCATTGAGATCGTAATTCCTCTGTATAGTTTTGTTTTTAGTTTACTGGGAAATTACTGTGGATTGAAGCTGCTGATGGGTTCCATGTAGTTTAAGTTGAAATCAATCAGCTTTCATGATTTCACTCTGGTTTTGTCGACTTTATGACAGGACGTTTTCATTATCCGGTACACCATCTCCCTGGCAGGAGATTTTCAGCTTGTAGCATGTGTGAGGGTGGGAGTTGTGGGCAGGTGCTTTTTCTTGAGAGTCACCCCTCTGCCCTCTCAGCTGCAGGACTTATGCACACATTCAATGCCCATGCGGCCACTGACATCACGGGTTTCGGGATTTTGGGCCATGCACAGAACCTGGCCAAGCAACAGAGGAACGAGGTGTCGTTTGTGATTCACAACCTTCCTGTGCTAGCGAAGATGGCTGCAGTGAGCAAGGCCTGTGGAAATATGTTTGGCCTCATGCATGGGACCTGCCCGGAGACATCAGGTATGAGGATCCTGGCCCCAGGTCTGAGTTTAAAGTGGGTGAGAGAGGTTGACGGAAAGCAGCGGATCAGTGCAGGGGTGCATCCACTTGGGAGGCCACTCCTGATGAGGGCAGCTGCATCCCTGCTGTGGGTTTCCAGCTCCTGCCATCTGTGCATTAGGATTTTAAGTGATTCTTTGGGTGTTCCTCTCCTTCTGTAGGAATGTGGTGGTGGTATAGGGGAGAGTACAGGAAAGATAAGTCATTACCAAAGTTTTTTCTGTTACTCTTTTTTTGTTGTTGTTTTGTTTTGTTTTTTTGGTACCAGGAATCAAACTCACAACCTTGCACTTGTGAGGCAGGCGCTGTCCCGCTGAGCTACATCCCCAGCCCCCGTTTCTCTTTTATTTCTGCTTCCTTCTCTGTGCAGCTCTAGTTTTCTATCTTGAGGATTTAAAAAGTATACATACTGAACCCCAGAAAATGTAGTATCCTGGGTCTAGGATGGGCTGGGTCTCCCTGGAAGATTATGGTACAGAGCCCTGCACAGCAGCCCTGTGCAGTGGCTGGGATTTCAGGGTTCCCCAGGCTTTTTCTGCCCTCACAAGGACTGACTTTTTACTGTCCTGCTGACAAGGACTGACTTTTTAACCATCCTGCTGACAACAGACAGAAAGTTCCCACAAGGATTGGGGGGCAGAGAGAGAACTTTCCTTGTTGGTCTGATACCTGGGTGGAACAGGGTCTGCCAGCTGGTAGGCACTGAGAGAATCTTGAATTAATGAACATTACTCATCATTAAATTTGTTTCCTTTATTCAGAATGAGGTTTTATGATTATATAAAAGTAGAGTACACACTGTATGTTTCTTCCTAAAAGTGTTATTTTTACATAGAAACGGGTAGAACTTTCTGGCCTGGCTACTAGAAATAGCAAAATGGTTTATTTTAATGTATTGTGTACTTTTTCTGTTTTGGAGGTAATGACAGTCAGGACTAGAGCCTGATCACTTCGAGGCACGCCCACTTTCCTGAGCCTTGACATACGGTGACGCATTCTTGGTGCGATGAGTAGTCCACGGAGGGAAGCAGACTGAAGCAGAGCAATTGTCCTCTGCTTGTCAGTGTGTTTTTCGGTGTGTTAAGGTGGAAAAAGCACCACCACATGTATTATTGAGGTCTCAGATATTTTACATGGTGTAAATGGTTCACGAATAGGTCATTGGGACAGTTTAAAAGTTTATTGTTTTTTTAATACAGTAGGAGTTTACCAAGAACTTAATTAGTGTGTGCTATAGAGTAGGCTTCTTCATTTAATGGGAAGAGCAACTTGAGTGAATTTGTTAATTGAGCCTAAATCTGTGCAGAAGTTTTTTTATACCACACTTAACGGTAAATTTTTTTTTCTTTTTGCTAGGAGGCCTGCTAATCTGTTTACCACGTGAGCAAGCAGCTCGGTTCTGTGCAGAGATAAAGTCCCCCAAATATGGCGAAGGTCACCAAGCCTGGATTATTGGGATTGTAGAGAAGGGCAACCGTACAGCCAGAATCATAGACAAGCCCCGGATCATCGAAGTCGCACCCCAAGTGGCCACTCAAAACGTGAATCCCACACCTGGTGCTACCTCTTAATCCAGACAGAGATAGCCATTTGGTTTTGTTTTTAAATAGATATATTTCCTTTATCATAACTTCAATTAAAGACTACAGTATAAGCAACAACAAAAATCTCATTGTGTCTACACATCTGGTGACCTTAGGTCGGTTTGTGAGTGGATGCAATTAATAAAGTGAAATCCATGGCCTTCTTTCCCTGTTACATTAACTGAAGATGCACCTGCTCTTGAGGCAGCTTCTGAGTTGAGGATTATATTGTTATCCAATACCGTTGATTCGTTTTGAATCTTAGACACGTATCTCTCGCCGCATAGGCTCTTCTGAAGGTGCTTTCCCACAGCACAGACATTACCACGAGTGATGTCACATAGCAGTTTGTGTCTTTCATTTTGTGTATATTTATCATATCAGTCCGGTCCTTTTTTTAAGCGTCTTGGATGGTATTCTGGAAAGACAGAATTGGTAAGTGACACGCTGGTCTCTCTCAGCACGAGCGTTGCATGATTCCTTTGCGTTTGATTTGTAAAGCCGAGTCTGATGATTCCGGAGCATCTCTGACCTGGGCAGGACGTTCTCCACTCCAGTGCTCAGGTCAGCGAGGCAAGTGCTTCACTGCATGGGAAGTGCTTTGAAGACAAAACAGAAGTTCTCTCTCTTTTTTTTTTTTTTTAGCCTTTCTGGTATTTACAGTAAAATCGTTAACTGTTTTCCTTACTGATAGCAAAAAAGAATACTTTTGCAATGTAATTAGATGTCCTATAGTGCAACAAGGAATTGCCTTCTGATAAGGGGTTCATGTATAGTACCCATTTACAATTCAGTATATAATTAACTACGCAAATAATTTTTAAATATAATCAGTAATAAAGACTTCTGTGGATGGTAGTGGTTAATACATTCTATATTTTGTATAGTGATTTCAGCCTAATTAGCATTGTTTTGCCCTTTGAGCCAATACTTTTTTGTGCACGCTTTTTGTGATCTGTGTTAAAAATCTGCATTGCCAACATTGCAGCTCCGACTTAAACTTGTTACCCAAATAAATATTTAATTTTTTAATTGCTCTTGTATAATCAGATGCCCCTTTTAGTATTATTTTGCCTAAAGGCAGGGTTTTGCCTAAAGTACAATTTATTGGGGAAAACTAGATTTTAGTTTTATAAAACTTTTAAGTCTTTCATGGGACCTATATTTTCTTGAATTAAATTTTGTAGTTCTAGAACAAATAGGTGATCTAAAGAAGTGTTATCTGTGTTACTTAAAAGACAGAGGCTTCCTTATATTTTAACCTACTAAGCAGTCAGAGAGTCCCATTGCTAAGCACAAAGGCACTGAATCCACAAGTGACTGTCTTCATAGGAGAAAAAGCGCCGTGTCCCTGCAGTTTCGGAATGCTTCCTGCTTACAGGCACCAGAGCCACACAAAACCCACTCCTCCGCGCCGTAGGAATCACCGCCGGGAAGATGACGCTCCCCGGAGGGAGAGCTCCTGGCAGGCACTCGTCTGCAAGCCACTTGTGCTGCTGGGACTGGGACCCCAGTCTGGAGGGCAGCACAGAGGGGCCACCACAGAACTGGCACGAATTGGACATTTTATAGGAATTTATACAGATGTT
This sequence comes from Erethizon dorsatum, assembly GCA_028451465.1. Classification (NCBI taxonomy): domain Eukaryota; kingdom Metazoa; phylum Chordata; class Mammalia; order Rodentia; family Erethizontidae; genus Erethizon; species Erethizon dorsatum. Next base: position 71,391,615 of record CM051834.1, read on the forward strand.
CGTCCTTAAAAGCCACACACCAGTGGTCTGCAAAATAAAATGTGTTGGAAACCTCTGAGTCTGAGAAATACAACTGTTGTGCTTTTTTTTAAAAAAAAAAAAAAGTGCTGGTTGAATCTGAACAGTAGTAGATTATATCTCAAGTGGTAGTGTTTTCCTTGGTGGCAGGTCTGTTGAGAGGAAGTAAACTAAACAGGTTTTGCCCTTGAAGTCATCTTTGTAAAGATTCACATTCATAGAAATTACTGAGGACTAGAAGGTCTGTGTAATTCATAGAATCCCAGGAACTTGAAAGCAGGTCTTTTCAGGAGTGCTCCAGATACTCCTACAGGACGACCACCTGAGGTGTTTCTCAGCAGGGACTGCGCCCCAGGGGCACAGGCTGAACAAGTGAGTCTGTCTTTAAATGTGCCTGCGGGGCTGTGCTTACTAAAGTTTGAGAACCACTGATACAGAGGAGTGTTGCAGGGGGGAGGCAGGAAAAGAAAGGGGACTTGGTTTTGCAAAAACACTTTTCCAGGTGTTCTTTTAAATCTTGACAATTCTGTTTATTTCCCATGTCTGAGCTATGGCCCAGCAAGGGGGATGAGAAGAGACCAGTAACGACAGTCCCTTGAGTCAGGTGACTAGAGTTCTTGATGAAGCCTATGGAGAACATTTTAAAATTCAGTAAATCATTAATATACAATTGTTTTGATTTGCTGGTAGCTAATACTTTAAAACTTCACATTGAAGTGTGTTCATCTTGGTATACTGGTAAGTTTCTGTAAACCCTATGATGTAGTGGCATCCAAAAGTATAGTCTGTTAGAATGCACAGGTTTAGTGAATATGGCCTGAAGCTGCTGGATGCGGTCGGAGTTTTCAGGAATCAAGTTATTTGCAAAGGAATATTTAAGTGTGGCTGGTTATTTGCACAGGTCATGTTGAAGCATTGTGTTCAGTTTAAGAAAAATTTAAATATTGTGTAAGCAATAATGTACCTTTTCTTCTTGGCTCAGTATTTTAGAAAAACTTTGTAGTCTTCCAAGTTCTGCATGCTTTATAATGAATAAATGTGTTTCAAATTGTTCTGATTATAGATGTATGAGCCAGCCATTTTCAATATGAATTTAGCATTGCCTTTAACAGTTATGTCTGAGTTCTAAGTCTTAGTTTTTTTTTATTCTGTAGAGACCAGAATAATGGCTGTATCATATTCTTTGTTTTTGGAAGTAACAAAACAAATACAGACATGGAAGTTTCAGGTGCCCAACTGGAGGTGTGTGTACACACATATGCATCTCCTCGGGCTACTCATGTCCACACACCCCACCTCCTAGATTAGACAATTCACTTCCATTAGTCATTTGTACCTTTTCTCATTAAGGATCCACATATGAATCAGGCAGTTATTAAACATAGCAGGGGGTCACAATGAAAATCTAAAGTCCTGGTAAATGGAATATGGGAATACTGTCTCTACCTTTGTTTAGATTCTCTACCTTGAATAAGTAGAGCAGGCTTCCGTCAGGTAGAATGTTGGTAAAACAGTGCTCATGGGCCTCTAGCCATGATCCAGAATTGCTGGACTCTGCAGCTCACTGTAGATGCCAGATGTTTTGGTCTGGTCAGGAGGGCCATGAGGCCCTTCTCTGTAGGACATCCTGTATTTCAGTTTTCAGTATCCAACTGAACACGGTTGATGTTTTGAATGACTTCATTGTACCTGGGGCTACATGGTGAGTTCAAGACCAGCCTGAACTGCATAGCGAGACACTGTTAACGCGCACACAAAATCAGAACACAACAAAGCTAATCTAACCTGTATTTCCATCATGTACATATATAAAATAACAAAAACTACGGTACTCTATAATATCAGCATCAGATAACCAGATTTTTAATGACAAGAAACCCATCATCTTTGTAAAATTCTCTCTGTTTCAGGGTTAGGACATCACTATCCAAAATATACCTAAGGGACAAAAAGTATCCCCAAATAAAGACCAAATTTTAAATTGCAACCTAACAGTAGGTACCAAGAACCCAAGAAATATTTATACTTTTAAATCTAACATTTCTAAGACTCTAAGAAAATAATACAAAAAAAATTTAAAATTGCCTGTGGTCACCAAAAATGCATAAATGGAAGGAAAATTGACATCCATTCAGTAAAGTGACTCAGGCATTAAAAATAAGGGCACAACTAAACTAAATTCAAAATGGATCAGAGATCTAAATATTAGGACAGAAACATTAAATCTGCTGGAAGGTAGGATAGGTAAAACCCTTGAAGACATTGGTGTAGGCAAAGACTTTATGAATAAAACTTCAACCGCACGGGAACTATCCCAAAGAATCAATACCTGGGATCTCATCTCATTAAAAAGCTTTTGCACAGCAAGAGAAACCACCAACAGAGTGAAGAGATAACCCACAACGTGGGAAAAAATGTATGCCAGCTGTTCCTCAGACAAAGGATTACTATCGAGAACATATAAAGAACTCAAAAAAATCAGACCTCCCAAATTTAAAGACCCACTCCAAAAATGGGCATCTGAGATGAATACACATTTCTCAGATGAAGAAATACTAATGGCAAATAAATATACAAAAAAAATGCGCAACATCACTAGCCATTCGAGAGATGCAAATTAAAACAACACTGAGATACCATCTCCAGAAAGAATGGCTATTATAAACAAATCAACTAATAAATGCTGGAGGGGCTGTGGGGAAAAAGGAACCCCTCTTCACTGTTGGTGGGAGTGTCGACTGGTACAGCCACTGTGGAAATCTGTGGAGATTCCTCAAAAAACTAGGGTTGGAGGTCCCATTTGACCCAGCTATTCCCCTTCTGGGCATCTTCCCAGAAGAATTAAAAACATCGTACCACAGCGGTATATGTGCACCCATGTTTATGGCAACACAATTTGTAATAGCCAGATCTTGGAAACAACCCAAATGCCCATCAACTGAGGAATGGATAAGAAAGATGGGGTATTTTTATACAATGGAGTACTATTCAGCCATAAAGAAGGATAAACTGGAGACTTTTATAGGTAAATGGATGCAACTCGAGAAAATACTCATAAGTGAAATAAACCAGAAGCACATGTGTAAGCATCGTATTGTCTCTCTAGTATGAGAAACTGAAAGAGTAAATAAGATCCAAAATGTACAATAGACATGATGAATCAAAAAGAAACTGGTCAAAAGGAAAGAGAGACTGGAATAGGGAAAAGAAAGAAGGGAAAGGGAAAAAAAATTGTATATATATATAAGATGGTTAAGATAGATACACTACCAATTTTACTTAGTTCATTGAAGAGTAAGGTTTGTGCCAATAATGTTTGAACAATTGAATGCTAATGTCTGGTATCCTGAATAACTAACTTAAAGATAGTAATACGTAATGCATTAACCATTGTTACCCTCATATTATGTTGTTTTGAAAATTTGTTCTTTTTTTTATTTGTTTTGTTTTTTCTTCTCTTTAAAATAAAAAAAAATAATCACTAAAAATAAGGGCACAATAGTATTGGCAATGCTTGTAAATATTACAATGACGTAAAACAAGACACTACATATAAAAAAAGACTTCAAAGAAATACAATCCCACCAAACTTTTTAAACTGATTGCTATTAAGTACAGGTACAAATTCCCTATGATGAATGTGATCATTATGTATGGCAAACATGTACTAATAAGATAAAAATAAAGAGGGGGATACTCAAGAAAGAGCAGTGATTATTTTTCAAGGAATTCTGGATGATTTTTTTAAATCTTTGATTTTTATTTTTTTATGGTGAATATAGTTTTTCATATGGGAAACCAACATATTTTACATTTTTAATTGTCTAGTCAATATAGTCTCAGAAGTAATCAAAATAACAAAATCCAAATAAGTATAGGGCATAGCCACAAACTCAAATCACTTAACCCATAAGATTGGAATTGTGGCTACATGAAAATATTTATGAAGTTCAAGGTCTTCCCCTTTAAAGATGACTTAAAATGGTAAAACTGTTGGGCATGTAATCCCAGCAGTTTGAGAGGCTGAGGCAGGAGGACCGCTTGGCCCAGGAGTTGACAACCAACCGGGGCAACAAGACCTTGTTTCAAAAGACAAAAAAAAAAAAAAAAAAAAAAAAAAAAATATATATATATATATATATATATATATATATATGTATGTATATATATATATGCACACACGTGTACATATATAATGTATATACATATAGTGCATACAACATACACATGCATATTCACGAAAAATGCTGGCTAACATGTTGCTTGGATTTGCAAGAGTCACATAATGTATTTTCTGGTATTTTCCCTTTTTTTTCTGAATTACTAGCATTCTTACAGAAGTAGTCAAGGTCTTCAAAATTTTCCACGCTTGTACCAATTGGAACAAATCCTGGAAGGAGGATTTGAATACTGAATTGTACTAAAGCGACATGCTGCATTACATGTCAGCACCACAGTCCCCAGCCAGTGTTTTCCAGGAACAACTGTGTGCCTGGCTACGTCTCCAGGAGAGGCGTTCTCCTCAGTGCACGCCAAGCGCTCTGGTTTCACTGTTGCCCTGACAGGTATGCGTGGCTGCATAAAGCCCCTGTACCTGTGTCTCTTTGTGTCACTGTCACAGTGGCCTAAGGAGTGACAGGAGAGTGGGGACTTTATTGTCATTCTGCTCTGCAGAGCAGGGATGTGGAGCTAGAGAGGTCAGTGACCAGCCCACATCATCTCGAGGGGAAATGGCCAAGCCAGTGCGTGGCCTCCACCCAAGGCTCCAATCCCTCTTGCCACAGGGCTTCCTTCCTCTAAACTTCAGCGGGCGTGGTGGGGCCCGCCTGGAGTCCCAGCACTCTGGGAGGCTGAGGCAGGAGGACGACGCATGCGTGCCCACCCTGGGCAATTTAGCAACTCAGACTGTCTCTAATGATGATGACATTATTATTATTTATTACTATTACTTCAAAAGGACGCTGTAGCTCAGTGTAAAGGTCCTGGATTCAATCCCCAGTACTGCAATATAGATAGATTAAAAAAACACACACAAACCAAAAGTTCAACTTCTGAAGTAAGGAGAGAAATGTGGACTGTTTATGAAAGGTATTTAATTTAGTGAGACTTCAGTTCAAAATATTAGAAATAATTTGGCTGATCATAGCGGAGAAGTCTATAAAATAAAAGCATGAGCCAGTCAAGTATAATTTTAAGTATCTGAAAGGACTAAAAATTCCTTCCTGTAAAATCTCTTCTACACGGTCACTGCAGGCTACTGCCATAGCATTTCCTTTCTTTTTCCTTGTTTCTCAGTTGCTTTCCGAATGTCACTTCTCACAAGCACGTCCCACTTCTGAAATGGTGTCTTTATGTAATGTGGTGACACTGCCCAGTCCAATGACAGACGAGCCAAGGGCCAGTCATTTGCTCCTGTCTATGTCCTTGCAGGCAGGTAACCGCCCTGGTCCAACTCTTCCCGGCACAAGGTCACTATGTGGACATCCAGGCTTCCGCCTTCTGTTTCTATTCTTGTCCCCTCTCCACTACTTTCCTGGCGTGGTTTCTTTTTTGGTTTTGCTTTGTTTGTTTGTTTTGGTACCGGGAATCGAACTCAGGACCTTGCACTTGCTAGGCAAGCGCTGTGCCACTGAGCTATATCCTCCGGCCCTCTTTTTTGTTGTTGTTCTTAGAAAAAATTTTAATGATGTGAAAATATTTACAATGCAAATTAGGTGAAAAAATGGAAGCAAAAAAACTGTACCTACAGAACAGTCCTAATTCTGTAATATATATGCATAGGAAAAAAAAAACACTAAAAAGTGTGAAAATGATTTGCGGCTGGTGGAATGAGTTATATGTACTTATTTTTCCCTTTCTGTATGCATTTTAAAAACATATTACAAAATCGACTATTCTTTACTCCAAAATCCACTTGCTTCGAAACAATGAAGGCATGGAGAAACTGTCACAAAACTTCCAGGAGTCTACTTAAGACTAAGCGACACATTCACTGCAAATCTCGCCCGGTTCCATCCGGCACCACAGCCTCTAGCCACAGTGGGCTATTTAACCAGAACGACCTGAGGTTAACCAGGCAGCCTCGGCAGCTGCAGGTGGCCGGGCGCTATCCCGGCGACAGCTCGGGGACAGAACATCCATGCTCCGGAAAACACAGAGGCGGAAACCAAGTTCTGAGCGCAGTCCGACTGCAATCAAGAACCAGAGGACCGAAAACCCAGTCCCGTCCGGTTTTCCGGTGAGGACGGGACGGACCCGGGTCTCCACCGGTGCCGGCCGCCGACCGCGGACGCGCGACCCGCGGCGAGACCTCCGCGTCCCCTCCCGGCGAGGCCCCGCGCCCGCGCCGCTGGCCGCGCCCACGGAAGGAGGACGGCGCGGAGGCCGGGCCCTCGCAACCGAGGCGGGAGCCCGCGGCGGCGACACGCGCCCGCGCCCCAGGCCGCCTTCGCGGACGCCCGCGCCAGAGGATACCGGGGCCCCGGCGCCGAGGTGGCCCAGCACGGTCCGCAGGCGCCTGCCGGCGCGCGTCTGCTGCATGGCGGCGGCGGGTCGGGTCGGGGGCGGCAGCACTTCTGTCCCCTGCTGGCCCCGCCCCGCCCCGCCCCGCGGTGGAGGAGGCGCCCAACGCCCGCGTCTGCGCGCCGGCCACCGCCGGGCCGCTCCTCCTCCACCGCGGACCAGCGAGCGTCCAGCCGCGAACCTCCAAAAACCGTGGCTGTTCAAAGAGACAATTTAGTGCAAGGCCAGCCCCAAGTACCAGGGACAACTTGGCTGGTCATATTTTTAAGAGAATGAAATAAATGACTTCCAGCAAGTCACTGATCTACAAGTCCAGTGTGATTTAACATGTCCTACACAACTGAACTTCGTGTGAGATTTCCTCCCACCCAGTACTGCAGAGGCCTTGCGCGCCTTCCCTCTCACTCCTTTTGACACAGGCTGAAGGGCAAACTGTGGGGGGCAGCACCCAGATCTACACAGCAGCGCCTCTCGGGACCCTCAGGTAAAGTTCTGGTGGTCCCTGAGGTGTGGCAGAGCCCGCCCTGTGTCCCCAAGGGTGTACTTTTGGTTTTGCTTTTAACTTTCCCTCTCTTTTGTTTAGCCCAACTTCGCTCTGCAGAGCCAGTTTCTTCCTTACCCTCCATCTTCACTTTTCAAATCAACTTTGTCGCCGTTTTTTGGGTTGTCTGGTTCAATTCTTCGTTGGAGAGAAGCACCTGGAACCAAGAGGCGAGCACCACCAAAACCCAGCAGCTTTATTTGGCGAGCCATTTCTAAAAGGAGCTACCTGATACCAATTTTAGTTTCTTTAGCTTAAAACCCGTTCCAGATTGTCGCCCCTGCTGTCTGTGAATTTTTTTTTTTTTTTTTTTTTTTTTTAGTGCGACGCTGGGGATAGACTTTAGGGCTGCGAATGTACCAGGAGAGCTCTCTGCCACAGAACCACACCTCAACCCCCTTATTTCTTTTTAATTATTTATATTAGTACATTTTATATATATATATATATAAAATGATCACATTCATTGTAGGGAATTTGTACATGTGCATGATAGATCTCCATTCTTTTTTCCCATTCCGCTCCCCTCCCTTCAACCCTTCTTCCCCTCCTTATTTACAAAAGCTTTGTTTCCATCTTTGTTATTTTTCACACACACACCCGCCCCCAGGTACTGGGGATTGAACCCAGGGTCTTTGCGCTGAGCTGTATCCCCAGACTCTTTTTGATTTTTTAAATTTTGAGACAGAGTCTAGGTCGTTAAGTTGCTCAGGCTCGGTTCAATCTCGAGGTTCTCCTGCCTCGGCCTCCCAGAGTATTACCATTTCTTAAATGATGTCTCTATAACTTGGTGACGAGGCCACAGTCCAGCAGAGACAGGCCAGCGCCCGCAGGAGCTTCTTCCTCTTTTCCACGCAGCAGAGAGAACGGCTGGCTCAAGGCCTGCGCTTGGCCTTTACCCTCGGGTCCCTGACACTCTTCACCCGTGGTTGCCCTTCCTGAGGCAGACTTCAGCTGCCCTGCCCAGTTGCCCTGTGCCGCCCTCTTCTCCGGCCAAGGTGGGTCCAGGAGGCTGGGTCAGCCTGGGTCCATACAGGGATGGGCCCTGCTGCCCTGCCTGGTGGAGAGAGGATGGCCGGGAGGAGAAGCAGCAGAACAGAATGAGCAGAACGAAGCTGCATGGAGGGCTCACCTGCGCCCGGTCAGGATTCCATCCCCAGGGCTACAAAACAAACAAAAAACAAGAACTAGAGCTTTTTGAAACAGGAATCTGGATTATTTGGAAATTCCAAAAGGCTAAGGGGATACCAGCACATGCTGGTAATCCCAGCTCTACGGGAGGCTGATGCAGGAGGATCACCAAGTTTGAGCCCAGCCTGCACAATCTAGTGACTTAGACCCTGTCTCGAAATTAAAAAAAAAAAAAAAAAGCAAAAAGGGCTGGGGGGGGTGGTTGGTGTTGGAGTGTAGTTCAGTACAAAGACCCTGGGTTCAATCTCCAATGTTGCAAACATAAAAAATTTTAAAATACTTTGGAATTACTGAAACAATATGAATGGAGGGTAAACATTATGACAAGAATGACAATTTCTGTTCCCTTCAGTATTTGATATTTATGCATTTCTTATGGAAGATATGATTTTGAAGATTTTGAAGATTACTTCCAAATTAGCTTGCTATTTCCTCTTCAAGCAATGTGTTTGCCTTACCCAAACACTGAAAGTCACCTTGAAGCCAAGTTTGAAATACTTAAGAGAATGTTATCACAATGGTTTATAATCAACTCTAGATTCAAAAATTCTGAGAAAAGTAGATATGACTATAGGCCAGGTAATTTGGACCCAAGTTTTTTTTTTCTTGCTGTACTGGGGATTGAACCTAGGGCCTTCACACTGAGCTACACCCCTACACCTACACCCCTCAGCCTCCCTAACCCCGCTCCCAGCCCGGCCCCAACCCGAACCCCTTTTTTAAGATTTCGAGACAGGTTCTCGCTAAGTTGCCCAGGCTGGGCTCCAGTTTGCAACCACCCTGCCTCAGCTTGCTGGAGTGATGTGACTGCAGGCAGGGTCACTGCACCCAGCTCATAGTGACTTTAAAGTTCACTTAATGAATTCCTGCACCATCAAAAGCAAGCACGCTGTTTGTCTACCTGCAGCTCTGCCCACCACGACTACACGGCCTTCTCTCCATAGCAGCACTGTTCAATGCGCCCGGCAAAGCCAGCCCTGCCTGTGCCTCTGCTCCCGTCCTTCTGGCCTATGCTAGAACCTGTTGCAACGTCCTCCTCTCCTCTCCATCTTTCCTACCGACAGACGAGTCTGCTGTGTATTCCCTCACCTTAGAAAGCCCCTCTTGGTGACTTCTCTTCCAGTTATCACTCACAAGATGGATAGAAAATTCTCTACCCCTTGGCAACACATCTTGAAAGAATTATGTGTATTTGGTCTCTGATTTCTGTCCCCTTGTTTTCTCTGGGACCCAGATAGTCTGAGACATGCACTTCACCTAAACTGTTCATGGCAAGGTCGCCAGCGGCCACCGTGACAGCCTCCGGTGGTCGAATCTCATCCGTGACTCACTTGACCCTTGGCAGCAGGGCAGAAAGGACATCAGCAACCCTGCTCCCCCAGCCTCTCTGCCTGGTTCCCCCTCATTTCCCTGAGCGCTGAAGTCCTTCATCCCACTTCTCTGTGGCTACTCATTTTCTGTCATCTCCTCCAGTGATGATTTTAGGCTCCTTCTATAAGCTGATGATTCCCAAATCTGTGGACTCTGGACTAGAGTCTTCGCTAGACCCCAGACTCTGTGAAGCGGCCTACTTCATGTCGCCACTAGGGTTTCTAGGCAGGACTCCTGGGCTTCCCCGACAGAGATGGTGCCCCCTCCTCAGAAGATGTGCTCCCATCCTAACCGCAGGAAACGTCAAGGTGACCTTGCTTGGAAATGGGGCCTTTGCAGACGTGATTAAAATAAGGATCAAGAGATGAGCTCACCACGGGCCACTCAAATTTGGGCCACAAGATGGCCTTGAAACTCAACAAAAACATCTCCTCAGGTGACTGCAAATTCTCCTAGTCCCACTCCTGCCCCGCTGAGACCCACAAACCTACAGTATCTTGTGGCAAAGGAGTAAGAAGGAAGGGAAAAATCATACACTCAGATTTTCCATTTATTTCCACTCCTTTAGGTCTGAATTACAGTTTCAGAATCTGTCCCATAAAAATCATGCTCTTCTGAGAATAACTTAGAAAAAATATACAAAGCTGTTTCTAAGGGCACAAATATAATTGAGCTATATTGTTGTGGCTATGAGACAAACTTCCCATGAACCACGTCCAGACAAAGAGACACAAGCCCATTTTCTCCAAGCCCGGGGATGATGTCAGCCTGAATGAAAACAAGTCTAAAGAATGAGGCCGGATGTGGTGCAGAGAGAGGTTTCATCTTTCATCATAAACTAGAAACTAAAAAATACGTATGCTTATATCTGGGAGAAGACGATAGAATAAAATGATCACTTATGGAATTATCTGGGTTGAGAACTATCCAGAGTAAATTCACCAGCATGAAATGAAGATAAATCAACAGCAAAGCTTTGCAGTTTTGAGGACTGAATTTGTGCAGAGCTCGGGGGAAAGCACAGAGGGCTGCGGACGATGGCCCGTGCTAGCGGCGGGGTCACGCAGCAGGCGGAGGGAAGCGCAGCGCGCCGGACCGGCCGCGTGCGCATGCGCAGGAGGGCGGCGGCGCAGGCCGGGGTCGGGGCTCCCGGGGCAGAGCGCAGGGCCGCTGTGGCTCTAAATTGCTCAAAAATGCAGAAATAAGAGGACCTGTAAGCCACACGGAAAATTTCGGCGCTTTCATCTTGGCAGTGGCCGTATTTCCGGGCAACACGTTGTGTAGAGCACAGTCAGCCCCGACACGCGGCGCACGGAGCGCGCGGAGGACGGAGCGCGTTCGCCGAAGCCGCTCTTTCCCCGGAGCCGGGCGGCGCGTGTCGCGGATGCGCACGTGTGACACCGCGCGGCGACGGCGACGCGGACCGGGGCAGAGGCGGCGGGAGGAGAGCCAGGCCCCGCGCCCGGCCCGGCGCCCGCGCCCCCCGCAGCCCCTTCCTCCGCTCTCCGCGGCGGTGCCGGCCTCGGCTCGGGGCCTGCGCGCTCCCCGCAGAGCGGAGCCCCCTCCGTCCTCTCAAAAGCTCTGTGTGTTCATCAGCCCCAGCGGCTTCCCGGCCCAAGCGGGAGATCGGCCTTCCCGGCCGCGTCCCACCCCCGTTTTCAGGTTTTCCCGCTTGTTTCAAGGCACCGAGCCCCGCCTGGCCGATCGCGTTCTTCCTCGCCGCCGTCTTGCTTTGTCCCCGACGCTGACGGGAGAGGGGCTCGCCTGGTGTCCCCAGTGGCGGCGCCGTCTCTGCCGATCCAGCAGTGGTCCCAGGAGGCTGGGAAGGGCGCTGGAAAAGGTGCTGGGGCTTCTTGTGGCAGGCGTGGACCCCTTGGTGGGTAAGGACAGGCTGCGTAACCACGGGGTTGGGAGGGCGTCCAGAGGGGCACGCGGAGGCTCCACTGGGCGAGCCTGGCGTGTCGCCGGCGTCTGGTGACCCTTTGCCCGGTGTGGTGGATCGGATGCTGAAAGAGGCGACTGGAGGTTCACCTCCGCATGCCTCAGTTGTGACCTGCCGCAGCCGCGGCCGGTCCAACTGGGTGTTTCCACTCGTGTAGACCAGAAAGATACGCTCCGCGTTTGCATCAATATGCTTGCCTGCTTTAATAGTCACGGAACCGGTAGGCTAACAGAACAGAGGGGGCTTGTATGGGTATGTGCCCAGCAGATAGGCAAACTCGAATATTATATGCATTACCTGGGTGAGGCACACGAATTGTTCCAGGTTCATTAAATGTTCCCTGGAATCACCATCATTAAAAGCATAATCCAGTACAGCCTGAGATCTTTACATAGAGTATAACACTGACAGTTTCATGCAGTTAGGTCTCTATTTAGACACAATGTTCCCGAGCTGGCTCTCAGATACTGCCAAGACACCCACCTGGCACCTTCGGTCCCTGCAGGTAAAGGGTCAGCTGCTCTGAGGCCACCCCAGGCCGTCCTGGACAATCACACCCATGCCCCGACCCCTGCTTCTAACAACAGGTGGCCTTGGCTATTATTAATTCACGTTATTTATTACATGCACTTATGTTTATATAACATATATATACATATATTTAGATGTTGCAATGTTTTGTGATTGAAAATAATATACTGTATATGTACTGTAGAAAAATTAAGTACAGAAAGAACTTTAAAAACCTAGAATTCACTCAGGTGCCATGGAGAAAAACCATTGTTAAAATTCCACATGCAGCCAATGCAGTGATGCACGCCTGTAATCCCAGCACACTCTGGGAGGCTGAGACAGGAGGACCATAAGTTCAACACAGTCTGGGCAATTTAGTGACTTAATGAGACTGTCTCAAAATTTTTAAGACAGAAATTAAGAAAAGAAACGAAGATAAAGAGAAAGAAAGGGAGGAAGGAAGGAAGAGCTGGGATGTAGCTAAGTATGAAGGTCCTGGATACAAACCCCAGTCCCCCCAAGTCAACATGCTTTTTGCTATTCCTATTTAGTCGGAATATATGCATTTATACATATCTATCTTATGAAATTGGTGTGTTGAATGCACTACATTTCCTTTTTCTCACCTTACATTACAGCATAAGCATTTTATAATTTAAAAATGCTCTCTAAAAGCATAATTTCCTGAGATGTAGTTACAGGTAATTTAAAACACTTTTGTGTTTTTGACTATTTGACAGTAATCATATGCTGTCCCTAACAATTTATGTTATCTAAAAACACGGAACTAAAGCTATAATTTCACTACCCCAGGATCCCTGATAACATTCCTTTTTTTCTATGTACATTATTCACATTTAAAATTGGGACCATAACTATTTTTAAACTCAGTACTACATCACGAATATTTTTTGTTATTAAATGTCATAAAAATGGGATTTTTAGGCAGGTGTGGCGGTGCACGCCTGTAATCCCAGCACTCAAGACGCTGAGGCAGGAGGACTGCCATGAGTTTTAGGCCAGCCTGGGCTACATGGAGAATTCAAAGCCAGCCTGAACTACGTAGCAAGACCCTGTCTGAAAAAATAAAAACAAAAAAGTGAGTTTTTGAAACAGTGCTGGGGATGGAACCCAGGGCCTCACGTACACTAGGTGAGTGCTCTACCAATGAGCTGTCATCAGCCCAAGACCTGTTTTATTGTTTTGTGGGTACCAGGGGTCAACCTCAGGACCTTGCGCGCCAGTAGGCGCCCGTGCCGCTGAGCGATATCACTGGCCCTTTTTTCGTATGTGGGTACCGGGAGTCGAACTCCGGCCCTCGCGCTTGCCAGGCAGGCGCTTACGGCCACTGAGCCATCTCACCGGCCCCAAGACCTGGTTTTTGATGGCTTCACAGTGTGCTGTCTTGCTGATCCACCACAGTGCATTGTACCAGCATTCTACAATTAGATATCTTCCCTGTGCTCCCCGCTGCCCCCTTCTCTTCACTTTCTTCGGTAGTGGGATCGAACTCGAGACCTTTCCGTGGAGCTACATTCCCATCTTTTTTTAATTTTTGTTTTGAGATGGTCCAGTTAAGTTGCCCAGGCTGGCTTTGAACTTGCAATCCTCCTGCCTTTGCCTCCCAAGTAGCTGGGATTACTAGCATGCACTGCCACACCTGGCCTATAGCCTGAAATTTTAATGGGTCAACAAAATAAAAGTTTACTCTCAACGACTTTTTCAAGCAGTGATTCAGAGATCTTCACATCCATCTTTGATGTAGCCACCTTGAGCCTGCAGCCTCTGAGGCAGCAGGGGAAGGAAGCCACAGGATGGGTGGCCTCCCTGCAAAAGTCAAGAGACAGAACAAGAGCCCAGCCTCTGAAAACTGAGAATCAAGTTACAGGGTAAAAGAGGACACCATGGAGACCTGGTGAGTCAGAGAAACACTGCCAGCTAGTGGACAGGAAGCCTTGGGAGGTCTGCACGACAGACTTCCCGGCTGTCTTAGAGCACACATAGTATTTGGGATAGACTGTTTCTCTAACACAGTCAGAGTGGCCAGATTATCCTCATACTACAGACAAGCAGATTCCACCACAGTCTGCCTGGGGGCAGCCGGGCAGCTAGTGGCAGCTGGATCTTCCTCCCTGCTGGTTCCTGTGGCTGCATAAGAAATACTTCTTCACAGATTTAAAAAGTACCGTGTTTGTACCTGCAACTTTGCTTCCTGGTTGCAAACATCTCTCCCTTGGGGAAGCCCCCATGGCCACAGGACCTTGTGCTGGGGGAAAGAGTGGTCCTCACCACCCAGTCCAGGCTGTGACACAAGGAGCTCGTCTCAGATTCTCTGCAGGAGCTCAGTGCATTGCTGGTCCTTTGGAAAACCTTTCCTCATGTGGTTGGCTTTGCAGATGGAGAAAGGAGGTCAGGAGGAAGGAAATCTAAGCAGACTCCAGAAGCTGGAAAAGGAAAGGGATGGATTCTGCTCTGGAGCCTGCACAGAGGAACACGGGCCACGCCAACACCTCGAGTTCAGTCTCAGGTCAGACTTCTGGCTGTTGGACAGGACGTGATGCAGGTGTGATCGCAGCCAGGAAGCCTGTGCTGGTTGGCAGCAGTGGAGCAGGAACGCTGGCCCCCAGTCTCACCACTGTGAGGTAGTGGTGACTTGAGGTAATACCGAGGCTGTGGGAAGGATCAGATTTTATTCACCTACATAGGCAGGCTGACGTCAGAGTGATATCAGCAAATATCTGAAGGGGAATCTGAATATGTATGGGATTTTTGGATTGGGGTCGGAATTTCAAAGAGTCCAGATGAAGTGAAGTCAAAGCTACATGGACAGTCAGTACAGGTGTGTAGATAGAACCGGCACCAGGAAGGCTTCAGGCCCAGTCCTAAATTTCTTTATGGTCCTTGTTTCTTGTTTACCAGGGGCAACCTATTGTTTCCCATTGTTTACAGGGGAGACACACGGGGTCTGTCAGGTCACACCTGACAACCACCTACCCATGTATCAAACAGCCCTTAACTGGGCAGTGGGCTCCCTAGGGACCCAGGGATGGGCTGTTTTGCATTTGAATCACTTGCCTGGTCTTGAAGAACTTCAGTGCTAGAGAAGGTGCGAATAATTTAGTTCTTTGTTGTGGGGAGCGACTGAAGCTGGACATTGATCACATGTGTGGAGCTAAAGCAAAACCAGCCCCAAGAACACAGAGTGCCCCAAGTGAGCCACGTGAACAAGCTGTTCCAACTCCAAGAATGCGAGGTGCCCGAGGCAAGCCAAGCAAACAAGTTGCTAGGCAGAGCGGCTTCAACTGACGACAGCCTCCTGAGTGTATAAATAAACATGCTGCAGTCCTTGGGCAGCTGTTTCTCTCCCACCAGGAGAGGAGGCTCCACCTGACCTCAGCTTTCTGCATCTTGACTCTTGTTTTTCCTCATCCTCCACCATCCCACCTCTGGAGTTTCAAGAGCTGTGCCTGATGCGGCTCTTTGTTACTTGAGTTTTTTGTTTTGCTTTTGTCTTTTTTTAAGAAATTCACATTTCCATCTCAGGAAAGTGGAATACTGCACTCAAATCTTATTAGCCAGGGTACGGAAATACAACATTGAAGATTTCAATATTTCATTGATTAACATTCAATAAAACAAGGTGAGAGAATTAAAAGCAGTTGGAAACATCATCAGTATCTTTTTTTTCCCCCATTTTTGGTGTTTTTTGTTTGTTTTTTTGAGACAGGGTTCTGCTATGTAGTCCAGGCTGGACTTGAATTTGTGGCAATCCTCCTGCCTCAGCCTCCTGAGTCCTGGGATGATAGAATTGTGGACCCATGCCTGGCTTCCATTTTTGAGACAGGGTCTCACTATGTTGCCCAGGCTGGTCTTGCACTCATGGGCTCAAGTGGTCCTCAGCCTCCCAAGTAGCTGGGACCAGAGGCATGTGCCACTGTGCTCAGCTTCACTATCTATTATTTAATGACTGATCCTACAGGCATACAATGGGATGTCATGGTAGGGTTAAAATGAATGAGGGTAATTCTGTCATTAAATATGATAGGGAATTATGTCCAGGATGAAAGTGAAACTAGTTGTACAACAGGATAGTATAGTCCACTCCTTTACGTCGGGATGGAACCCTGGGTCTTGCACGGGAGGCAAGTGCTCTACCATTGAGCTACATCCCTGCTCTAGTGCCAGTCTTCGAAACTCCTGTCCTCATTTGGTACATGTTTGCCAAATGTCTTGTTTGCCTCAATCATTTTCTATTCTGGAAATTTTTTTATTCCTCCCTTAAAACTATAAAATGGCCATGGAAACAGTATGGCTACCTGCAAGACAGTCTGGCTGCTTGAGGAAAGCACACGTTGGTGCTGTGAGTGTTCCCCACCCACATCTGTCTGCAGCTGGCCAGGGAAGTAGCTCAGCCCAAGCATATATGTATATATACATGCACGTGTGCTATATAAGAAGCACATGTGGTTAAATATCAGCAAATTAACATTTCTAGGAGTATCCACTTTGTTTTTTTAAACTTTGTGTTTAAAATTTTCAGGGGCCAGGGATATAGGTCAGTGGCATGGTGCCTGCCTGGCACGTGTAACGTCCTGAGTTCAATTCCTGGTTCCCCAAAAAATAAAAAATAAAAAAAATTAAATTTTCAAGATAATGAGCTGGGGAAAATAATTTCACTTGGGCTTGAACTTTGTGTCTCAGCCTCCCAGAGTGCCTGGGTTTATTCATTTATTTTTTATTTAATAAATAGAAATGGGCTGGGAGTGTAGCTCAGGGTAGTATACTTGCCCAGCATGTGCAAGGCCCTGGGTTCAATATCTAGGGGGAAGGGGCACCCCAGAGAAACAGGAGAGTTCAGCTACTAAAATTTTCATTTTTCTTTCTTTGCTGGCCTCAAATTCACAGCAATCCTTCTGCCTCAGCTTCCCAAGTGCTGTGATCCCAGGCATGTGCCACCATGCTCAGTTATTCATTTTTCAGAATGAAACAAAGCCAGGGGTATGGCTAGGTGTCAGTTTTATAACTCTACATAAGAACTAGGAAAAATATGACTGGATAATGATCAACATATTACCGATAACCATAAATTCCTATGTGCACATGCTTATTCCTGAAACAAAACAGAAAATACATTGTCTTTTCTGTCAACAGATCACCAGTATAGGGAATTTTTTCTTTCCTGCATCCTCAGCAGTGGCAGAGGGACCTAAAATGCTAGCACATCACCTGTCTCTACAAAGGAACAGGTAGCAAGATTTCCACTGTCTGAAGGGAGTGAAGGGAATCGCTGTCACATTTTTACTGTTTCTGTGACTGTTTGCCTGAGAGTTGACCTGTCATGTGGGAGGGTGAGGGGCCCTTTCCAGCAGAAAAACCTAGGTAGAATTCTAAAGAGAAGACAGTTGGAAAAGAGATTATTTCAGTCTGTGTAGGAGCCAACACAAGTGCCAGACCCTGAGCTGTGTGCACAGAACAAAAGCAAAGAGGGGGAGCGAAGGCTTCCGGAAGTGACGCCAATGTAAACCACCACTCATTCGGCAGAACTAACAGGTGGGAGAGCCCGTGGACACCATCTCATAGCAGTGAGGGTTAGACACAGTGAGCAGTCTGCTCCCGCTGTGGTGACTGTGTAGCAAGGAAAGAGAAAAAGGAGATGAGGATGATAAAAGGATCCTGAGGATGATAACAGGAAACCGAGCCTCACAAACAACCGGCAAAATGCCCAGGATGCTACTGAAAATTACAACAAAATATACTGAAAATCAGGAAAATCTGACCAATTTTCACGGGAAGTACAATATTCATCCCTGAAATCCGCATAAAGGAAAGATCATGGAAAGAATCTATTGTAACCATTCTCAAAAAAGAAAGGCAAATACTCTTGAAATTAATGGAAAGATGTAAGTTCTCTTGAGAGAAATAACAAGAGTCAGAGAACTTGTCAATAAAATGACAATCAGAAGAACAAAGAAAAAGAAAAAAATTAAGTTTCAGAGATACGTAAAACAACATCAGAAGTTTTAGCTTCTGTTCCATTCGAATGGGTGAAGGTAGAGTAATTGGTGTTGAGAAACAAAATTTATAAAGAAAAGTATGGTAGAAAATGTCACAAATTTATGAAAAACAGATCTGAGAAGGTCAGAAAGTCTCACCCAACACATGCTCAATTCAATAAGCATCAAGCATGAAGACAACTCTTGCAAGAACTGAGAGACGAGGCTTCTGTATTTCCCTTAAGATCTAAAGGAATGGAATCTAGATGGTGACCATGAAGCCCACTGTGAGGTGATTAGGAGACCTCATATTATTCCCAGAGTAACTAAGAAACAATAACAAACTCACTCAAGAAAAATGGGATGACCTCAGTAATCAGAAGCTGTGAATGAAGCAGCTGAAACATTCACGTACAGGTTTCTGTGAGAACACAACCTTGATTTTTCTTGCTGAAATGCCTAGGAGTAGGATTATAGGTCATAGGGAAAGGGTGCCTCTCCCATCTTGCCTATGTCTGGCACATGTTGTGTTCTGGTTGTCAGGGACTGGGAGGAACCTCTGGTGTTTTTTATAATAATCTTTGTAAAAGATTTGCAATTGTCTCTTCTCCCTGCTTTGTTTTTAAATAATTTTGGTTGCATGGACATGGGCTCATGGATATTTGTTTTATACTTTGAATTTTAATAAACTTGTTTTATTTTCAGCTCAATTTGTCCCACTTTAATCACTTTCCCCCATGTCCCTCTGATATGCTACCATTATAGATAGCCTCCCTTTATTAGATTTGATAGTTTTGGAGATGCTTTTGCATTCTTGTGTTAAGTCACTTTTGATCATGGTGTGTGGTATTTTTACTACACTTCTAGGCGTTTTGGTAGACTTTTCTTTTTTTTTTTATTTTGAGATAGGGTCTTGCTGTATGGTTCAGGCTGGCCTTGAATTTGCTATGTAGCCCAGGCTGGCCTTGAACTTGTGGTGATCCTCCTGCCTCAGCCTCCTGAGTGCTGGGATTACAGGCATGTGCCACCACACCCACTTGGTGCTATTTTTTGAGGATGTTTTATGCACCATGGTCTGTAATTTTCTTGTGATGTCTCGGGCTTTGGTGTTAGGGTAATGTTGTGCTAGCAGAATGAGTTAGGAAGTATCCCCTCTTCTATTTGTTGGAGGAGTTGGAAGTGATTGGTGTAATTACTTCTTCAATTTTTAGTATAATTCATTGTCACTGTCTAGTCCTGGTCTTCAGTTTGTACTCAGTTTTGGATCATTGATTCAGTATACTGTACCTTCTTTACTTGTTATACCTCTGTTCCTATTTTCTATTGCTTTTGCTTGTTTGCTTTTAGCACTTTGCCATTTCATGTAAGTTATCTAATTTGCTGGTGTACAGTAACTCTTAGTATTTTCTCTTACTCCCTTTAAATGCATTTCTCAGACATTCCTAGGAACACCCCCCTGGTATTTCTGCTACTGTTGTTTGAGTCTTTTTCTTAATCTGTCTAGTTAAAGCATTTTCATGTTGATATTTTCAAAGGAACAAATTTTGGTTTTGTTATTTTTTTTCCTGTTAAATTTCATTTCCCTCACTCTGATTTTTATTTCCTTCCTTCTAAGGATGGGTTTATTTGTAGTTGGGCTGGGTCTCTTGTACTAGAAAAGGTCTAAAGTAAGGTTATCTATTTCAGATTTTTCTCCCTTTTCACTGGTTCATCATTCTCCATGCTGGCAGGAAGGGAGCTCCCACTACTGGGAGGAACTTTTGAATTTAATCACAGAACGTTTACCCCTCAGACCTGTGAGGCTGGGTTACAATAATCTGCAGCAATGAATGGTCCAGAGTCAGAGTCAGACCAAACAGCCAGTGAGCTCAGGGTTGGAGTCCTCCTTCAGGGAAGCCTTCAAGGGCCGGTGTCTGTGGTTGTGATGACTGACCACTGACACTAAGTAGGACTACAGCCTCGTTCTCACCAGCTTTGAGGGCAGAGGTGCAGGGAAGAGAGTTGTGACTGTGGTACCAGGTGTGTTTCCCTGCCTGAGCAGATTAACCCATCTCTTGGTACCTGGTCTGCAGCTACTGATTTGGCAAATGCCTTCTTCTCCATACCTATCTATAAGGCTGGCCAGAACCAATTTGCTTCCAGTTGGCAAGGCCAGCAGCACATCTTCACTGTCCTACCTCAGGGTTATAGTAACCCTGGGTTATACATACCCGAGTGTCATTCAGGCAGTGCATTTGTTTACATGCTGACTATCCGAAGACTCACACTATGGAAAGAATCATGAAGTGTTTTTGTAGTCTTCTACTGTGTTCCCTGAGCGTCCCTTTTTAACTCCCCCTTGTTCTAAGGCCCATTAATCTTCCCAGGGGGTACAGACTGGTTTTAATGGTTCCTCAGGGACAGGGAACAAGGCTAGGGTATTAGGAGCTGCAGAGAAGCCCTTCTTGCCTCCCTATCAGCCTTTTGGTTTCCCAAAGAGACTTTAAACATATCTCTTTTGTGTCCCTTGCAATGAATGACAGTGACCTGTCTGGGAAGACACTGCATACAGGAGTTGTAGAGTTGCCTGTTTGTGCTTTATAGAAGATTGTTTATTAGTTAGCAGGCCCCTTTCTTTCCAGGTTGCTGTATGGGCATGTAGCATCAGGAAGGCATATTTAGAATCTGTATAGAAATTTAAATTTTTTTGAGACAGGGACTTGATATATAGTACAGGCTGGCCTCGAACTTGCAGTGATCATCCTACCTCAGCCTCCCAAGAGCTGGGATTATAGGCATGTGCCACCATACCTGGCAGAAACTTAACTTTTTGCCCTTTCCCAATATCAGTGCCCAAGTAAGGGCAATGAGTTCTGCTCTTGGAGCAGAAGTCCCTGGGGGAAGTGATTTTGGCCTCAGTAACCTGTTGGGAACTCACAACTGTATAACCCACAATTTGATGTTCTTCTTGGACGAAACTGTACTCATCAGTGGACAGTACCTCTTCAGGGCCTTGGAGGGGTGGGTCACTGATGTCCTGCCTGATTGCATAGATATGGGAAATCACTTTCTCACAAGAGTGACTAACTTCTGAGTTTAGACATCAGTGAGACAGGATTAAGAACACTGCAGCTCTTTATGGTTACCTCACATGTATCTAAAAGCAAGACCTGATACTTAGTGTCTTAATTACTTCTCTTCTTGCTGAGACAAAAATACCAGACACCCACAAGTTAAAGGAGGAAAGATTCATTTAGCTCACAGTTTGTAGAGGTTTCAGTCCACAGTCAGCTGACTGGCAGGGTGGCATAGCAGAGGAACATCACAGAGGAAAAATAGCTCATGAAAAGCAGGCAGAAAACAGTGAAGCAGCAGGCAGCAGCAGCAGCCTGCTTTTCATATTTCCCTTTCATTCCATTCAGGCTACCAACCTTTCGGGTGGTGCCGTCCACACCAGGGTGGGGTTTCCATTATCCACACCCTTAATCCCAGTATCACACAGCCTAGTTCGTATTCACACATCCATGATCCAGCCACCTCCAGAATGCCCCACCTAAGAGCACATGAGGCCTTGTGGAGGGACATCTAGATACAAGTAATAACAGCGTGCTACCCGCAACCCCATCTACCACAAGTAGCCTTTATCTTAAGAACAGCCCAGGGCCGGTTAGATGGCTCAGCGGCATAAGCGCCTGCCTGGCAAGCGCGAGGGCCCGAGTTCGACTCCCAGAACCCACATACGAAAAAGGGGCCGGTGATATCGCCCAGCGGCATGGGTGCCTGTTGGCGCGTGAGGTCCTGAGGTCGACCCCCCGGTACCCACAAAAAAAAAAAAAAGAATAAGAGGGGCAGTGGGGGCAAATTCAGTTGCTGCCATCTTTTTATGTCTTCTTTGATCATTGATCCAGGTGGTCCCGCCTGATCTCATGCTAGAGACAAGATGGCACTGGGTGAAGGGCTTGGTTTTATTTCATGTCAGGCTCAGGACCTGCTGGTCGGCACCACGGTTAACGAGTCTCTTCAACTGGTGGGAGTGCACAGTCGCTCCAGCCATATTGCCATGCCCTGGTCTCCTTCATGACCACTGTCTCCAGGGGCTATGGTGGGCACTTGGACTGGAGCCACTCACCAGTTGTCCCAGCAGAGAGCATCCACCAGTCCATTCGAGTGCTGCATTTGTCTCTGAAGGCCCCGCTTTCACTGTGTCTCTAGATTTGATCTTCCTTTCTCACAAGCCAGGAGCCAGGAGCTGGGGAGAAAGTGCAGGTTGTCCCTTCCTTTTTCTGTACTGTGTTCTGTCCCTTCAATTTGTCTGTAGGCTCCAGTTTTCCCATCAGATCCTTCCTGGGTCCTGGAGATCCACCTCCCTCCTTCTTTTCTTTCCCAAGCTGTTATTTTCCTGTGTCTGGATTCCATATCTTGGAGAGGCTGAGTTGTTGTTGCTTACCACTCTACCATTTTCCCAGATGTCCGGTCCATGTCTTTTGATTGGTGAATCGAGTCCATTTACATTGAGAGTTATTACTGATAAATACTGACTTATTTCTGTCATTGCCTTATTTGCCTGTTGCTGATTCTCTATCTTTCCTTTTTACTTAACTCTTCTTCATATGTGGTATATTCATTCTGTTAGACCTTTGTCATTGTTAGCTTCATTGTCTCTTTCTGGGGTATCCTTGAGAATTTTTTGAAGTACTGGTTTGGAGCTCATGAATTTCTTTAGGTCCTCTTTATTATGAAAGTGTTTTATTTCTCCATCAATTTTGCAAGATAGTTTTGCAGGATATGTCAGCCTATGTTTGGAAATTGTCTATTTTAGGGCTTGAAACACTTTCACTGCAAGCTCTCCTGCCTTTGAGATTTGTGTTGAGAAGTCTGCTATAATTCTAATGGGTTTTCTTTGATAACTGATACGTTGCTTTTATCTAACCACTTTTAAGATTCTGTTCTTGTGTTGCACTTCTAAGATGTTGACTATGATGTGTCATGGAGAAATTCTTTTTTGATTGTGGCTATTTGGGGTTCTATATGCTTCACTTATCTGCATAGTATATTCTTCTACCTTATTTGGAAACTTTTCAGCTATTATTTCAGTAAACAGCTTTTTAAGCTATTTGTGCTATCTTCTGATTTTTCACCAATTCCAGTTAATCTTAGATTAGTCTTCTTTGTGTCGTCTTTGAGCTGTTGGACCCATTTTCCTGTTCTCTTATTTATTTATTTATTTATTTATTTATATGCGGATACTGGGATTCGAACTCAGGACCTCGTGCTTGCCAGCAGTGCTTGTGCTGTTGAGCGATATCACCTGTCCTTTTTTCCTTTGTATGTGGGTACTGGAAGTTGAACTCAGGCCCTCGCGCTTGCCAGGCAGGCACTTTCGCCACTGAGCCATCTCACTGGCCCATGTTCTCTTATTTTTAAGGTTTCTCTCATTAGTTGGTCACTGACGACAACCCTGTTTTCTAGTTCTGACACTCTCCTCACATTTGTCACTTCTGCTGCCCATGCTTTCAATAGAAATTTTAATATCCTAAATTTTTATTTGGAACCCTTTTATGGACTCTAATTCTTTCATATAGTGGTCATGCATGTTTTGCTTCTTTTTGTTAGGCATTCTATGTTTTTATTAGTGTCTTTTTAGACTCACTGATGATTTTGTTTAATTGGCCCAATATTTTACTACTTATGTATTCTGTGAGCTTGCCAAATGCCTTATTGAAGGCACTGTTTTATTATCTTCCTGATACCATTTTGAATAATTTGGGTGTGAGGTTTTTGGTTTCCTCCCCTTTGATGCCCTATGGATCAGCTTTGGGGGAGTTGGGTGTTTTTGGAGGTATTTTATTGGCTTGTCTTCTAATGTTTCTATTTTGTGTTTTTTTTTGTGTTGTGGATTATGGGTTGATTGTAGTGGAAAGTTTTGTTTCTAGTATGGAGACCTCTGTAGTTAACGTCTACTGGACATGGCTAACTACTGGTCTTTGCCTGTGTTCCAGGATCCAACCCCTGCTGTTTACCTTGAGATGGAAGATTGCAGCTTCCCACTACCCAGTTCTCCTGGAATGGGCCTCAGTATGTTAATGACCCCAAGGCAATATAAGAAAACTAATTAATAGCAACAGCAATGTCACAGGTATAGTAATAAAATCAGCATCAATTGTAGCATTAAATACAAACTGAATATTTTTAATTAATTAATTTTTATTAGTACGTACTCACCATACCTATCACATTCATCATAGGGAATTTATATCTGTACATAATATGCCTTAATTCTTCTTTTTTCCCCCCATTCTCCTCCTCTTTCTTTATTCCTTCTTCCCCCTCCTGTTTACAGTAGCTTTGTTTCCATGCTGTGGTGCATTAACTAATTGTCAACTTGGAACACCCAGCTGAACTGAATCTGCGTGGTGCTGGGGAAGGCCCACCTGAGGATTGTTGCCAACAGCATAAAAGAACTGGGAGGGAAGATGGTGTGCTGTTGATTCTCCTGGAGAAGTCTATCACGCTGGTTTTCCTGATATTCATTTTTTATTTTATGGAAAAAAGGTAAAACAAAATTTCCTAACAAAATAATAGGAGAATAACAATAGTTAATACATTGCATGTTGTTATCTTTAAAGTAGTTGCTCAGAGTACAAGATATGGGCATAAAAATTTCTCCAGTCAATATTAGCACAAGGGCTGGTGAGATGGTTCAGTGGTGTGAGCACCTGCCTGGCAAGCGCGCGGTCCTGAGTTCGACTCCCAGAACCCACATACGAAAAAAGGGCCGCTGATATCGCTCAGCAGCACAGGCGCCTACTGGTGCACAAGGTCCTGAGTTCAACCCCTGGTACCCACAAAAAAAAATATATTAGCACAAACCTTCCTTTTCAATGAATTAAGAGACGCTAATAATATAACTGACTTGTATTTTTTCCCTTTTCCCTTCTGTCGTTTCCTCTGTCCCCCATCCTAGTTCCTTTTTCCTTTTGAACAATTCCTTTGCATTTTACAATACGTATTGTACATTTTGGATCTTATTTACTCTTTCAGTTTCTCACACCAGGGAGACAATACGATGTTTACACATGTGAGTCTGGTTTATTTCACTTAGAGAATGGTTTCAAGTTGCATCCATTTACCTATAAAAGTCTCAAGTTTATCCTTCTTTATGGCTGAGTAGTACTCCATTGTGTAAAAAAAAACACCACATCTTTTTTATCCATTCCTCAGTCGATAGGCATTTGGGTTGTTTCCAAGATCTAGCTATTACAAATTGTGCTGCTATAAACATGGGTGTGAATATGTCACTGTGGTATGATGCTTTTAATTCTTTTGGGAATATACCAAGAAGGGGAATAGCTAGGTGAATATTATAAAATAATCCTATAAATTATGTGTCCTGTATTAAATCTATTCCCCTGTAAACCCTTACTACAACACATACAAACTGAATATTGGCAAACCCTAAGGACAAATAAAGTGCCACACTTGTCCGTGTAAAGGAGATCTATAATTATAGTATAAACACTAAGACAGATCAAATATTGACTTACTATTGATCTACATTAAATATCTACTAAATGGAACAACTTTACCTCTACCAACAATGGCACAGTATTTAGCAGCGATAGCATAACTTTAACTGCTTGTCTAAGTATTCATAAAGCTCAGTGATTATGCTAGTAAATTTGGAGGGGGTAGGAACCAAAGAATGAAGAAAGCTCCTCTGGACTGGGGGGCTCTCTCATGTGGGTGTGGGTGCCGCTCCTCTGGCATGGGTGGGTTCTCTTACCTGGATGTGGGGTGCCACTGCTCTGGTGCAAGTGGGCTCTCTGAGACACTGGGATTTTTGCTGTGCTCAGCCTATGGGTTTTTGATTGAGGTGCCCTCCTTGTACCTGAGGCCTCTCTGTCCATTCCCCCCCGGATTGTTGTTACCGTCCAGGCCAGGGTGTGTCTTTACTCCACTGCTGCCCTCTGCCTTGGGGGAAGCCCAGTGCGCTGCTGACTTGGAGTTGGCGGGTGATTGTGCCCTTGCTTCACGGGGCGCTGTGCACTGGGCAGGGACCTGTTTGCTCATGTGGGGAGGGGTATGACTCCTCACGTGAGGGTCTCTCTTTTTTTTCTTGTTGGTAGGTTGATCCTTTAAAAATTTTTTTTACTAGTACATGTTTGCAGTACATAATGCTCGCATTCGTCGTGGAGAATCTGTACATGTACATAACACATCTTCGTTCTGTTTTTCTCCTCCCCTCTCCTTCCTCCAAACCTTCTTCCCCTCCCTTTGCAAAATCTCTAGTTCCATTTTTCCCTCCAATTCTTTTTTCTTTAATTCCCTTTTCTCTTCCTTTCCTTACTCCTCTCCCATATTTTGTTCCCCTTCCCATTTGAAAAATCATTCGTACTTCCTAATATCTATCCTTTATTTTGCTACTTATACTGTGGGTTTCCCACACAAGAGAAACCATGTGATGTTTTTACACTTGTGTGTCTGATTTATATCACTTAAGATTATGTTCTCAATGTGCAGCCACTTACCTAAAAAGTGCCTCAAGTTTCTTCTTCTTTGTGGCAGAGTAGTACTCCATTGTATATAAATACCACATATTCTTTATCCATTCATCTGTTCATGGGCATCTGGGCTGTTTCCAAGACTTAGTGTTATAAGTTGTGCTGCTGTAAACATGGGTGTGCATGTATCAATGTGTGGGTCTCTTATTTTTATGACTTTCTGAGATGGAAAGTCAAAGATTTCTGATTTTTCACTTCTCTCCAAGGGTGTTGGCCTCATCCGTGATCAGATTGGTCAGTGTGTAGGCTCCTCTCTGGCCCTGTGCTGAAGGGAAACAAAATTCAGAGCTTCCCGGGAGCTGGCAGATGGTCTTGGTGAGGACATGGAATCTGTTGAGCATGGCTGCTGCCTCTTCCTGTTGTGCAGCATGGCTGCTGGCACTTCCCCCGTACCTACTCTCTTTTTATTTTACCTAGTTCTTTGTGTTTGCTAAATGAAGCCAACATAGTTTGTCTGTTTTACAACTATTCCAGCTTTAAAAGCTGGAGCTAAAGGGCTGGTCATTCCCTGCTGCTCAACTAAGTGAAAAATTTGTAGCATTGGAGATAATATAATTCAGGAAGTTATAGGAGATCAGGTGCCATTGCCACTTAAATAAATTGCAGTGAATTAAGATCCCTTAACATCTTTCCAACATATCCCATGTTGAATGTTCATACAAATTCTTCAAACTAACCGTAGTAAAATATAAAATGAATAAAATGTCTTTAGATTAAAAAACCAAGAGCTATTCATGAACCGCCTCTGGAGGAACACTCAGTGTTCTTCCAGTCTCAACACTGTTTAACATGTCCTAATTCCAGCCAGGGTGTGTGACTCTGTACAGGCTCCTCTGTCCATCCTCCCAGTGGCTGTGTCAGGGAGCTCATGCTGGGGAGAGGTGTCCTATCCCAGGCATTTGTCATTCATGGTGCTGAGCACAGAATTAAATCTGAGCTTGTGAGCCTGCTGGATCAGGAGTGGTCACAGCAGGAAGTGAAATCCACTCAAATAGATTTATGGAATAGAGTTGAGTGAACAGAATACTTTTAGGCTTAAGGAGAGTAAGAAGCACCATTGAGTATCACAGAAAGTGGCATTACCACCAAGCTGATATCACTCCTGAGCCTGGAGGGCCAAGGGGAGGAAACAGTACTGTTGGATCCCCATGAGCTACAGCCGCAGAGGGAGGCCGGAGCTCCGGAGGGATGCAGCCACTGCCAGACCATTTTACCAGTGCAGGAAGGAAGTGGGAAAATAATTCTCCAATCACTTTCCTTTCACCTTCCAAACTCTTGCAGGACCCTCCTGTTGGCCAGCTTTGACCACCTCATAGGTGATACTTCAAATGATAAGGTCTGTAGAAGTCACGCAGGGGCACCAGAAAGGAAAAGAGGAACCACAAGTAGTTGTATGAGAGGACAAATTGATAATAACCGGCATACTTGATTTTCACAGTTCTTTCTGGTTTGATGTCATATTTCCTTTCCAGATCTGTCTCCTGTAACCTTTCCCACTGAATTTCATAAATGGATCAAACAGACTCTGCCTATCGGGAGTGGAATGAGCAGTTTGGTAATATGCCCACATTCACCCTCTGTCCTGGTCAATACCTTAAGGGCCTATTACAAAAAATACAAGATATATTTGTAATGATTTTCACCAAAACATTGCTTATAACTGTAGGAGCATTGCTTATATCTGGATGCAAACTCAAATATACATCAATGACAGAATGGATGTTATGACATACTAATAAAATGTTAGAATGTGTGGACTCTACTTGTGTCATAGGGGAATATGCTGAAGATTGTTTTTTGGTACTGAGCATTGAACCCAGAGCCTTCGTACTGAGCTACACCTTCATGACCATCCCCTTTATAAATTTTGAGACAGGGTCTCATTAAGTGGCTCAGTTGCCCAGACAGACTAGGCTCAAATTTGGTATCCTCCAGCCTCAACTTCCCAGAGAGCGTGGGTTACGGGTGTGTGCTATAGCACCTGGCTCAAGAAATACATTTATGGGCTGGTGAGATGGCTCAGCGGCGTATGCGCCTGCCTGGCAAGTGCGAGGGCCCGAGTTCGACTCCCGGAACCCACATACGAAAAAAGGGCCGGTGATATCGCTCAGCAGCATGGGCGCCTGCTGGCACACGAGGTCCTGAGGTCGACCCCCCGGTACCCACCAAAAAAAAAAAAAAAAAGAAATACGTTTATGTAAAAATACAAAGGTCCAAAACAGTGTTGATAGTAATGATCCCTCTCATAATGTTCAATCGTACACAGAGTGTGATATTTTCTTAAGTTAACCGCTATCCTTTCATTCCTGGAATTCTTCTTTTACCTATATTCACACTAGACCCTGGCGTCCACTGCTCAAGTCAAGAAGGGTCCCACAGAAATGCTGACCACCAAATAGCAGCTCTTAACCTTCAGAAGCCTTTAAGTCAGATTTTGGACCTCATGACAAAGATAGTATTCTGAGGGAAAAAAAAAAATTAGAATAATAAAAGTCACAGACCTTGAAGACCAAGGACATGAACTTCATGACACAGACAGTGAGTTCAGAACACTCAATCCATCAAGAGACCATTTTTCTGCCAAAAGAGCGTGAAGTTTCCTTGGGTTTTGGAAGGAAGCAACATCAAAGAGAGAGCAAGAGCAAGTGAGATATTTTTGTGATTGTTCCAAGATCGTAAGTGTCCCCTAATGAGTCTGTGAGTGAACAATTCATATGCTAGGTTTGCTGAGACTGTGAGAAAAAGACAGCTGAGCACTACTCCCCTTATGGGAATGAAGGGCAACGCAATCTTTTCCCAAGACTCAAATTGGTGCAAAGGGGCAACAAGAGGCCGTGGACTCCGAAGACTGTGTAGCAGGGTGGAGGACATCAGAGCATTGGGTGGAGAGAACAAGAGCCACAGGTGAGACAGTGTAGGGACACGATCAGTGTGAACATCTGAGGATCAGATAACGGGGAAACTAGAGATAAGTGGGGTGGATTCCACTAAGGAAGCCACTCCCATGACTGTTACTCAGCAAAAAATGGTGTGCTGTGGATAGTTGCGCTGCGGTCTTATTATTTGTGTCTCACAGCAGGCTTATTGTTTGTGTCTAACCCTGCAGAAGCTCCACCACCCCCAGGCAAATGTATTTGTTAACTGCAGTCTTCTGCTCAGAACAGAAGCTCGGGAGCTACCTCTTGAGGTAATTATCAATTCAGTATATGAATACATCCAGAAAAGGCATTGTCTCAGTCAGTTTCCCATCGCTGGACACAACACCGACACCTGCTCCTCTACGGAGGAGAGGTTTATTTTGGCTCCTGGTGTCAGTCCATGGTCAGCTTAGTGTAGATAGTGCAGCTGGGGGTAAGGGGCTGTTCCTCTCCACTCATCTGACCCTGAGCAGTGCCCCGGGCCCAACCCTCCAGTCCTGTCCTAAGGCTGACTACACAGAGAAAGAAAAGCAAATGCCCCTGAGACCACCTTGCAAAATTCCAAGCCAGGACGCACGAGCCCCATGACCTGCAGTGACTGTTCTTCACCTGGAGCTCAGTGACGGTTTGTGCATATGGATTGCGTCTCCTACACCCAGGTACAACAGGACACGCACATCAGATGCAGCTGGCACGACTGAGCACCCTGTCAGTCATGGTGTCGATCATGCTCCGGAAGACCCCACTGGCAGGTGCCCCAGAACTGGCACATTTAAAGCACCGACATCTTATGCCCCCAGCGCTTGTGCCATTTCTCTTTCACAGGCATGAGCCTGCTCACTCAGCATACTGTCACCTTAATGAACTTTGCTGCTTTTCCCTTACCATTATAGGCCATGCACAAGAACCTAGGAACCTGTCCCAGACCCCATCACCCATAGTGACATCTGGTGAGTACAGTCAAGAGGTAAGGCCTCTTTTGCAGAGATTTTACATATCTTCTCTTTCCCAGGAGCAAGAATCCTTCCGCACATTGCTCAGATTTGTGTTTGTGGGACCTGTCTTTCGCCATGAACTTCGGCAGCTTGGGGACTCCTTTTCAGTAGCTAGAGTCTCCTAAGGTCCTAAGCCCAAACACTGTAGCCTGAGTAAGGTCCTCTAAATGGCTTTGTCCATCTTCCCACTCCTCCCTATCCCTTGCTCTCCAAAATCAAATAGGCAGAGTCCTTTTACCTCCCCTGAAAACTTCCTCTTTCACTGTGAAGATTTCATCTGCCAGAAAACTCACATTCTGTTGTTACGTGGGTTAGCAGGAATGCAGAGGGAGTTGAGGATGGAAAAAAGGGGCTAGGGAGGGGTGAGGGACTGTACAAGAGCTCATTTAAATCTAGGTCCTGCCCAGGCCACTGGTGGCAGTGAGGTCCAGAATCTCACCTCTCCTAGCTGCTCAGTTGGCCTCCCAGTTTTTTGGGACTTACTGTATTCCCAGCCTTAGACTGCTGCCTACCAGGCTCCGTGCCTCAGGCTCCTGCAAATATGCAAGCTCCACTCACCCTACTTGCAGTAGTTGGGGCAAAAACTTATTGGGATCCAGAGGCCCCATTCCCCCACATAATGGGTCATGATTGAACATTTACCTGTCAAATTGCTCACCTCTGTCGAACAGGGTCCCCAAGAGGGACCTGTTCAGGAAAATTTATCAGGGTTTCATGGAGATTTCTTGGGGGGTACTACCTCTTCTTAGACAGGCATGCCATAAGGTTAAGTGGTTCTGTAATTGTGGCATCCATCCAGTAGGGCACCCCAGCTTGCCACCTCTGTCTGGAAGATGGTTTGTGGCCAAAGGGGAGATCCGGAAGTCTAAAGGAAGTGCTACTGGTGCCCACTCAAGGCCAGAGACATCTAGCATCTGCATCCCAAGGAGCTCAGCCTTACCAGGGGATGCTGTGGGGCCAAATGGGTTGGGGACCGACTGGGGCACACCTCGTAAGGTTCCCATGCCCTAATTCTCACACCTACCTACAAATCTCTCATGGGGAATGCCTTACATGAGGGCCTTCTCAGAGAACTGGGAAAAATTCAACCCCCAGACCCTCAAGAAAAAATGTCTTATATTCCTAAGTAATGAGATGTTCTAATCAAGACCTGGAAGGAGGGTGGGCCCTAGGACCAACTCACCCCCAAATGGAAAGGCCCTTGTACAACCCTCTTAACCACACCCTCTGTCATCAGTGTGCAGGGAATACATAGTTGAATTGCCCTCTCCGGCATAAAACCTGAGGCACCTGAGGCACCAGGAAATAAGAAGAGCTACCTGCTAAGTCAGATAGGTAAACTGGTTTGCTCCCTCTAGGAAAAAAAAAAAAAAAAAAAAGAGGGAAAACCCAGCCCCATCTGGGGAATAGGTTTCTCTTTGTATGTCTTATGTAGCCAGCTTTGCCACTCTCTTGCTTGCCATGACTCACTCTTGAGATCCTCACTCCAAGTTATAAAATGACCTCTATTGGCTTGTTCTTATCCTTCTTGGGGTCCTCTTTGGGGGTTCAAGGATTGCCTCTGGGGGAGATAATGAGTGGTGATTACCTACACAAAACTTTGAATCTGACCCATCTCTTATTGAATTTTACTAACCTGAACTTGGCCAAGTTCTGTTGGCTGTGTCTTTCCCCATCCTCCAGCCAAAATACTGCTGTCTCCATTCTAGTTTGACTCTGGGCTACTGGAAAAATGACCTACCACCCCAAATATCAAGGGGGTGTTCCTTTCAGTTAATGTCCTTAGAGAGCCTATATGATATTTAGATCAATGAAATGACCATGGTAATGTCAATGGGGAGGGCTGTTACCCTCCTCAGATCCTATCAAAGTAACCTGAGTGTTTCCTCCACAAAACACTCATTTGGTGTCCAACATCCATTTGCATGTTGCTTAAATTCCAGACACTCCTTTATATAAAGAGGACTCAAGACCAGGGCTGGAGTCCAGATTTGGGCACACCGAAAGACTCCCTGTGCAAACAAATCTTAAATATAAACTTTCAATGGACCATGCCAGTATCCAGTTAAACCAAATCATGTCCTTTAGAAACCTGACGGAAGCCATCTTTAGACACACAAGGGTTAGGAAACAAGGGTTCAGGATATTGCCAAGGGAGACCCCCAGTTATGTTTCTATATTCCTGTGGGAAGATTGCTTTCATCCCACAACTGGTGATAGTTTGCTGGTGCACAGTTATGAAAATGCAACTGAACAAGTGTTAGCAGATACCAAAAGACATTTTATACACTGAGAAAATAGAATGCCATTTCTGCCTTGGAGTACGCTCATGTTGTACTGAACACTTGGAATCCATGGGCCGAAGTAAACCTCTCCTCCTCTAATTGGTGGGTGTCACATATTTTGTCTCAGTGATGGGAAGGTGACTAACACAGATTTATATTCAGAGTTCTCTACAGGAATAGAACAAAGGTTTTCCCATATTTCTCATTTCTTTATTCAGAGAGATACCAAGATGTGCCACAGAAAACTTGCAATACTCAAGTATCCATTTGCTGAAATCGTGAAAAAAATTTGTCATTCCAGATTGGTGTTCCGATCATAATATATTGCACCTTTTCAGAACTAATAAAAAATAATTATACAAGTTCTTATCAATTATCTAGAGAAATTTTTTTTATGTGGGTACCAGGGGTCAAACTCAGGACCTCACACTTGCCAGCAGGCGCTTATGCTGCTAAGCGATATTACTGGCCCTTTTTTCCATTTTATGTGGGTACCAGGAGTCGAACACAGGACCTCGCGCTTGCTCAGGACCTTTGCGCTTATGCCACTGAGCTATCTCACCGGCCCCTAGAGAAATGTTTATATCCAGCATGCCATCTTCCAAAATAAGGTCACTATAATGGTGAGTCCTGACTTCATGAAGGATTCACACTGTTCTTCATAAATTTCTGAATTGATATTTTTCAAAATGAAGAATGACGAACAAATGAGTATCTAGGGAAATGTCTAATAACTATATAGATTTTTCCCCTGAATGTAAGGTTTAAACATCTCTTTCCTTTTTAATAAATATATCTGAATATTTTGGTTATTTGCCTACCCTGCTATGCTCCTTACGCCCTTTCTCTCACCCTTATTCCCATCCTATTGTCTAACAGTAGTATCCCTTTTACTTCCATGACCCCTGCTTCAAAGGCTTTTCTGGTTTTCCACATATTGAGGAAAATGCTAGATATTTATCTTTATGAATCTGGCTTATTCTACCTAACATGATGATTTCCAGATCCATATTCCTGTTAATGACATCATTTCATTATAGCTGAATAATAGTCCACTGTGTATGTATACCTCATTTTCTTTATTCATTAATCCACCGATAGTCATCTAAGCTGCTTCCATATCTTGGACATCATGGATTGTGTAGATGGGCATGCAGATACCACTACAGTATGATGACTTTAATTCCTTCAGGCTTATATCAAGGAGTGGTGTACCTGGCTCATGTGGTATTTCTATTTTTAGTTTTTTGAGGAACTTTCATACTGACTTCCATAGTGGTTGTACTGATTTACATTCCACCAGCAATACAGAGGGCTCCTTTTCCCTTGGATTCTTTCCTGCATTTGGTTTTGTATTCTTGATGACAGCCATTCTGACTAGGGTAAGTAGAATCAGAGTATAGCTTTGATCTGCATTTCCCTAATGGGTAAAGATATTGAACACTTTTTCATATGTTTATTGACAATTTGTACTTTTTGTTGAGAAGTATTTATACATTTGTCCATTTATTGATTTGCATTTTTGAGGTGCTTTACATATTCTATGTATTAATCTTCTGTCAGAAGAGTAGCTGGCAAAGATTTTCTCTGATTCTGTAGGCTTTCTTTTCATGCTGTTGACTTTTTCCTTTGTTCTGCAGAAACTTTAATTTAATATAGACCTAATTGTTGATATTTACTATTTTTCCTGGGCTGTTGGAGTCCTATGCAGGAAGTCTTTCTGTCTATGGTGGCATTTCCCCTATATTTTCTTCTAGCAGCTTCAAAATTTCAGGTCTTAGACCTAGGTCTTTGATGCATTTATTTATTTATTTATTTATTTATTTATTTATTTATTTATTTAATGTGGGTACTGAGAGTCGACCTCAGGACCTCGCGCTTGCCGGGCAGGTGGTTGTGCCGCTGAGCTGTCTCACCGGCCACTTTGATGCATTTATTTTTTTTATTTTTTTTATTTTTTTTTTTTTGGTGGGTACCGGGGGTCGACCTCAGGACCTCGCACGCCAACAGGCACCCGTGCCTCTGAGCGATATCACCGGCCCCTTTTTCATATGTGGGTTCCGGGAGTCGAACTCGGGCCCTCGCGCTTGCAAGGCAGGCACTTACGCCGCTGAGCCATCTCACCAGCCCCACTTTGATGCATTTAGAACTGACTTTTCCACAGTATAAGAAGGATATAATTCAGTTCTTTACATATGGATATCCAGTTTCCCCTGCACCATTTGTTAAAGAGGCTGTCTTTTCTTCAATTTATATTTTTGTTCCTTTTTTTGAGAATCAGGCTGTAGTTCAGTGGGTATGCTTCTGTGACCTTTATCCTATTCCATTGGTCTTCATGTCTATTCTTGTGCTGGTGCCATGGCTTGTTGTTATGATTTGGGTTATGTTTTGAAATCAGGTATTGTGATTTCTCCAGCATTACTCTTTTTGCTCAGGATTGCTGTGTGTGTTCTGGATCTTTTGTCTTACCATACGACTTATTTTTATTTTTATTTTTTTAATTTTAAAGAGAAGAAAAAAAATAGAACAAAATTTCAAATCAACGTAATAGGAGGGTAACAATGGTTAATGCATTACGTATTGCTATCCCTAAATTAGTTACTCAGGGTACAAGATATCAGCATTCAATTGTCCAGACATTACTGGTACAAACCTTTCTCTTCAATGAACTAAGCAAAATTAGTAGTGTATCTATCTTAACTATCTTATACACATATACAATTTTTTTCTTTTCCCTTTTTCTTTTCCCCATTCCTCCATCCCAGTCTCTCTTTCCTTTTGACCAGTTCATATGACTTTTAGAATTGGTTTTCCTGTGAAGAGTTTCACTGGTATTTTTATGGGGATTACAATGAATTTGTAGATCACTACTGTGCATGCAAGGGAATCTAAGGTTGCTTGCTGCTTATGAGAATCTAATTCCTGATGATCTAAGGTGTAGCTGAGGCAGTGATGCTAGTTCTGGAGAGTGGCTGCAAATACAGATTAACATTAGCAGACAGGTTTGACTGCATAGAGATAACAAATCAATTGCTTTAGCAGACTCATATCAAAACCCTATCAGTGAGTGGCAAGTGCCAATTAAACTGCAACTGGCAGATTTCATATTAGGGAGTGAGTTGATGTACTTCAATTGTACAGCTGCATCTGGTGACAGGCTTTAAGTCAGAATTCAACACTTATTTTAGTCTGTGCCTGGCCCACTCATTATGGCTTGTTTATTTTCAGACAGGGTCTCACTATGTACAAGCTGGCTTCAAACTCACTTTTTAGCACAAACTGGCCTCAAACTCACAGTGACCATCCTGCCTTAGCCTCCAGAATGGTGGGACTACAGGTGTACACCACCATACCCAACTCCAGCCATTATTTTATTTACCACTTCTGTCCACACCTCTCACACCGCATGCTTGTTTTTAGTCACGGTTTTGATAAGCCCACAAGTTAACCCTAGCCAAAATGAGCACAAAACAAATGTCATTGAAGACTTCCTTGAAAAAGGAGAAAGGTCCAATAATGAGACAGCAGAAGACCCTAAGACTGCTGAAAATCAGTGTGGAAATTCCTCAAGAAACTAAAAGTAGAAATTCCATATAACTCATCTATCTATCCCCCTTCTAGGTATCATTCCAAAAACGTTAAAGTCTTTGTATTACAGGGATACATGCACATCCATGTTTATATATATAGACTAGGGAGATCTTTTTCAAATGGAAAGGGGAACAAGAGATGGAGGGAGGGGGAGGAAGGGGAGAGAAAGGGGATAAAAAATGAATTTAAGGGAAAAATGACGACAAAATAGAGCTTTTCAAATGGGAAGAGGACCAATATTTGGAAGGACCAGGGAGGGAAGGGAGAGGAAGGAGGTGGAAAAAGAATTAAGATGTATTGTGTACATGTACCAACACTCCATGATAAATGTAATTATTATGTGCTGTGAACATGTACTGATAAATAAAAAAAGACTGATACTGCTAACAAAAAGAAAGCTGTATTTGAAGTACTAAGAGTTGTACTTAAATTATGGGTTCATTAGTACAGGTGATTAATAATCTCCATGCTGTTTTTTATTTATTTTTTGCTTTTTTTGTACTTTAAGTTCATTGTTACAATTTAAATATACATAGTGATCACATTCATCATTAGGCAATTTGTGCCTTTACATGATATATCTTGATCTTTTTTGCTCCTTCCTCTCCCCTCCCTTCAACCCCTCGTCCCCTCATTATTTACAAAATCTTTGTTTCCATTTTATCCTTCTCTCTTTTTTTTCTTTTTCTCTGCTTTTTTATAATGTGCTGTGACTGGCTATCGAACAAAGCCATGAAAACTTTTGTTGTTGTTGTTGTTTTCATTTGTTTTGTTTTGGCTTTTTTTTAATTTTTATTTTTTAAAGAGAAAACCAAACCAAACCAAACAAAAAAGAACAAAATTTCAAAACAACATAATAGGAGGGTAACAATGGTTAATACAATATGTATTTTTATCTTTAAATTAGTTACTCAGGGTACAAGAGATCAGCATTCAATTGTCCAAACATTACTGGCATAAACCTTTCTCTTCAATGAACTAAGCAAAATTAGTAGTGTATCTATCTTAACCATCTTATATATAAATACAATTTTTTTCTTTTCCCTTCTTTCTTTTCCCCATTCTACCATCCCAGACTCTCTTTCCTTTTGACCAGTTTCTTTCTGATTCATCATACCTATTGTACATTTTGGATCTTATTTACTCTTTCAGTTTCTCACACTAAGGAGACAATACAATGTTTACACATGTGCATCTGGTTAATTTCACTTATGAGTATTTTCTCGAGCTGCATCCATTTACCTATAAAAGTCTCCAGTTTATCCTTCTTTATGGCTGAGTAGTACTCCATTGTATAAAAATACCACATCTTTCTTATCCATTCCTCGGTTGATGGGCATTTAGGTTGTTTCCAAGGTCTGGCTATTACAAATTGTGCTGCTATAAACATGGGTGCACATATACCGCTGTGGTACGATGTTTTTAATTCTTCTGGGAAGATACCCAGAAAGGGAATAGCTGGGTCAAATGGGACCTCCAATCCCAGTTTTTTGAGGAATCTCCACACTGATTTCCACAGTGGCTGTACCAGTCGACACTCCCACCAACAGTGGAGAAGTGTTCCTTTTTCCCCACAGCCCCTACAGTATTTGTTATTAGTTGATTTCTTGATAATAGCCATTCTTTCTGGGGTGAGATGGAATCTCAGTGTTGTTTTAATTTGCATCTCTTGAATGACTAGTGATGTTGCACATTTTTTTGTATATTTATTTGCCATTTGTATTTCTTCATCTGAGAAGTGTGTATTCATCTCAGATGCCCATTTTTGGATTGGGTCTTTAAATTTGGAAGGTCTGGTTTTTTTGAGTTCTTTGTATGTTTTCGATAGTAATCCTTTGTCTATGGAACAGCTGGCAAACATTTTTTCCCACGTTGTGGGTTGTCTCTTCACTCTGTTGGTGGTTTCTCTTGCTGTGCAAAAACTTTTTAATAAGACAAGATCCCAGTTGTTGATTCTTTGTGATAGTTCCTGTGAGGTTGAGGTTTTAGTCTTAAAGTCTTTGCCTACACCAATGTCTTCAAGGATTTTACCTATCCTACCTTCCAGCAGATTTAATGTTTCTGTTTTAATATTTAGATCTCTGATCCATTTTGAATTTAGTTTAGTGCATGGTGAAAGATAAGGGTCTAGTTTTAATCTTTGGCATGTGCAGAGCCACTTTTTCCAGCACCATTTGTTAAAGAAGCTATCTTTCTTCCAGTGAATGTGTTTGGCACCTTTGTCAAATATAAGGTGGCTTAGTATGTCTGGAGTTGTTTCAGCATCTTCTAATCTGTTTCATTGATCTTTGGATCTGTTTTTTTGCCAATATCACACTGTTTTTGTCACAGTAGCTTTATAGTATAATTTCAAGTCAGGGATTGTGATGCCCCCTGCCTTGCCTTTGTTGCCCAGAATTGCCTTTGCTATTCTAGGTCTCTTCTGATTCCAAATGAATTTTAGGATTGTTTTCTCTAATTCTGTGATATATGCTGTTGGAATTTTGATTGGAATTGCATTAAATATGTATAACAATTTTGGAAGTATGTGCATTTTCACTATATTGGTTCTTCCTATCCAGGAGCAAGAGATATCTTTCCATTTTCTGATATCCTCTTCAATCTCCGTTTTCAGAGTATTGTAGTTTCCAGTGTAGAGGTCTTTTACATCCTTTGTGAGATTGATTCCTAGGTATTTCATTTTTTTGGATGTTATCGTGAAAGGTATTGTTTCCTTAATTTCTCTTTCAGTAAGTTTGTTATTTGTGTACAGAAAGGCTATTGATTTTTGAGAATTGACTTTGTATCCAGCTACACTACTGAATTTGCTTATTAAATGGAGCAATTTTTTAGTGGAGTTTTTGGGGTCTTCTATGTAGAGTATCATGTCATCTGCAAATAATGATAATTTAACTTCTTCCTTTCCAATCATTATTCCTTTCATTTCTTTCTCTTGTCTAATTGCTCTGGCTAAAGTTTCCAGGACTATGTTGAATAAGAGTGGGGACAGTGGACATCCTTGTCTTGTTCCTGATTTTAGAGAGAGAGCTTTCAGTTTTTGTCCATTTAGTAGGATATTGGCTGTTGGTTTGTCATAGATAGCTTTTATCAGATTGAGATAAAGACCATCTGTTCCAATTTTCTGTAGGGTTTTTATCATGAATAGGTGCTGGACTTTGTCAAAAGCTTTTTCTGCATCTATTGAGATGATCATATGATTTTTGTCTTTGGTTCTGTTAATATAGTGTATTACATTTATTGATTTACATATATTGAACCATCCTTGCATCTCTGGTATGAATCCAGCTTGGTCATGGTGTATAATCTTCCTGATGATTTGCTGGATTCTGTTTGCCAGTATCTTACTGAGGATTTTTGCATCTATGTTCATTAGGGAGATTGGCCTGTAGTTCTCTTTTTTAGTTGGGTCCTTCTCCGGTTTTGGTATCAGGGTAATATTTGCTTCCAGGAATGAATTTGGGAGTATTGCTTCCCTTTCGATTTCATTAAAAAGTTTGAGAAGTATTGGTGTTAGGTCTTCTCTAAATTTCTTGTAGAATTCGATAGTGAATCCATCAGGGCCTGGGCTTTTCTTTGTTGGGAGGTTTTTAATTACATCTTTGATTTCATTGGTTGATATTGGTTTATTTAGGATTTTTATACCTTCTTGATTTAGTTTTGGTAATTCATATGTATCTAGGAATCTGTCCATTTCTTCTGCATTTTCCATCTTAGTAGAATATAAATTTTCAAAATAGGTATAGATGATCTTCTGGATTTCTGCAGGGTCCATCGTGATATCACCATTTTCATATTCAATTGCATGGATTTGAGTCTTTTCTTTTCTTTTCTCTTTTAAATTAGGTTGGATAAGAGTTTGTCAATCTTATTTGTTCTTTCAAAGAACCAATTCTTTGCTTCATTGATTCTTTGTATTTTTTTTTTTTTTGTCTCCAATACGTTAATTTCTGCTCTGATCTTTATAATTTCCTCCCTTGTATGAGCTTTTGGCTTAGGCTGCTCTTCTTTTTCTAGAAGTTTGAGGTTCACCATTAAGTTGTTTATTTGCCCTTGCTCTATTTTCCTGATATAGGTATTTAATGCTATAAATTTCCCTCTTAGGACTGCTTTCATTGTATCCCATAAGTTCCGGTATGTTGTACTATCATTATCGTTGAGTTGTAGAAAGTGTCTAATTTCTTCTTTAATTTCATCTGTGTCCCATTGGTTGTTCAGGAGGGTGCTGTTTAATTTCCATGTGTTTAGGGAGTTTTTGTGATTTCTTTTGCCATTGATTTCCAATTTCATTGCACTATGGTCTGATAATATGCATGGGATAATTTCGATTCCTTTGCATTTACTTAGGCAGGTTTTATGAGATAGTATGTGGTCTATTTTGGAGAACATCCTGTGTGCAGCTGAGAAGAATATGTATTCTGATATTGTGGGGTGGAACACTCTGTAGACATCTACTAAGTCCATTTGTTCAAAAGTTTGGTTCAGTTCTACTATTTCATTATTGATTTTTTGTCTAGTTGATCTGTCTTTTTGTGACAGTGGAGTATTGAGATCCCCTAATATAATTGTATTAGTGCTTATTTGATTTTTCATGTCCTTTAATACTTGTTTTATATAGTTGGGTGCACTGGTATTTGTTGCATATATATGTATGATCGTTATCTCTTCCTCTTGGATTGTTCCCTTTACAAGGATGTAATGACCGTCTTTATCTCTCTGAATCATTCTTGGCTTGAAATTCACTTTGTCTGCAAAAAGAATAGCTACCCCTGCTTTTTTCTGGGCTCCTGTTGCATGGAGTATTGTTTTCCATCCTTTGACTTTCAGTCTATGAATTTCTTTTTGAATTAAATGTGTTTCTTGTATACAGCATATTGTTGGATCTTGCTTCTTGATCCATTTTGCCAGTCTGTGCCTTTTGATTGGTGAATTGAGACCATTAACATTGATGGTTAAAATTGATATGTATTGACTTATACTTGTCATGTTGTTTTCTTGTTGTTGGTTCCCTCTCTTTTTTTTCGCCCCCCTCTGTTTAATTATCTGCTCTGCCTAGTGGATTCCTTCTGTTGGGGTTCCTGGAGTTGTAGTCCTTGTTATCTCCTTCTAGAATGTCCTTCAGAACATTTTGGGAGTGCTGGTTTGGTGGTCATAAATTTTCTCAGATGTTCTTTGTCATGAAAGTATTTTAATTCTCCATCAATTTTGAAAGATAGTTTTGCGGGGTACATCAATCTGGGTTGAAAGTTATTTTTCTTTAGAGCTTGAAATACGTCATTCCAAGCTCTTCTTGACTTGAGAGTTTGTGCTGAAAAGTCAGCTGTAATTCTGATGGGCTTTCCTTTATAGGTGATTTGTCTCTTTTCCCTAACAGCTTTTAAGATTCTGCTCTTCTGTTGAATTTCTGGGATCTTGACTATGATATGTCTGGCTGAAGGTTTTTTTTGATCATGGCTAGTTGGAGTTCTATAAGCCTCATTTATATGAAGATCAAATTCTTTATCTCTACCAGGGAAATTCTCTGTGATAATGTCTGTGAACAGGGTTCTGATGTCATTTATGCTATCTCCTGCTTTTTCATTGATTCCAATTAATCTTAAGTTATTTCTCTTTGTGTCATCTAGCAGCTGCTGGATTGATTTTTCATGGTTCCTTGCTATTTTTAAGAATTATTTCTTTTCATCATTACTAATTGCAAGCCTGTCTTCTATATCTGAGATCCTGTCCTCACATTGGCTTAATCTGTTACAAATACTTTCAATGGAATTTTTGTTCTCCTGGATATCTGCTTGAATCTGCCTTTCCTATGCTGAGCATTCATGGTTTCCATCATTTTCTTAAGCTTGTCTATTTTTTTGTCTGTGTCTGCTCTAGCATCCTTAAGCATGTTCTTCATTGTGGACGTTATCTCTGCAGTTATCTGTGAAATTATTTCTTATTTAATTTTTTCCAGAGCCTCATTCAGTTGCTTTGTTGTTAGCACTTCAGAGATGCCAGGTGGGTGGCTTTCGGATTGTCCCACCTCATTGCCCCCTGGTTTGCCTTTGGCGAATTGGATGTGTGGGGTTGCATCTTGTTTAAGTGTCGTCTCATTTTCTTTTCTTTCTTTAGTTTAATTCCTGGGGTGATGTTTGTAAATTACCTATGGTAGGTTGCTTTACTGCTAGTGTTTAAAATCCTTAGGAGATGACTACTTCTCTGTGGTATCTTCCAGGCATAGTTTATTTTTGGGTTTTGAGCCTGCTGCAAGATCCTACCTCTTGAATTTGTTGGGTATGAGAAGTTGCTGCCTGTTTGGCCCAGTCCTTGGTTCTTTGGTACTGTGCCACTGTATTTTCTGTGACCCTTAGTCAATCTCAGTCATGGAATACCAGGAAGAAAAGCTGTTTAGAACAATTATGTCACTTTTGGCTATAATGGTACCTAAAGCATCAAACACAGCCTAGAAAATGACAATCTGAGTTAAACAGTTATTTGCCACTTTTAACCATATAGAGTTGCGGTTATATAACAAAATCTAAAACACACCAGAAAAATTATGTGCAGTATATAAGTCCTTAATATGTCAATTTTGCCCTCAGGCATTTAAATTTAAAATGAGTTAAGGAGGAAATAGAGAATTGGGAGAAGAGGAAGGAATTGGATGTAAGGCTGGAGGACCAAGAGGGATCCCGCTAATATTGGGAAACTGGTGTAGAGGACTGGTGGGAAAAACAGAAGGAAGGGATAAAAGGAAGAACAGATCAGAACCACAATCACAAGGAGGTTTTAGGCTCTGTTTACAATCATATAAAAAGCAGATAGAATAATGAAGAGCAATCAGACAAACAAAAAC
This sequence comes from Erethizon dorsatum, assembly GCA_028451465.1. NCBI lineage: Eukaryota > Metazoa > Chordata > Mammalia > Rodentia > Erethizontidae > Erethizon > Erethizon dorsatum. The sequence continues at coordinate 71,434,867 of CM051834.1, forward strand.
AAAAACGAAGGCAAAAACAACAAAACAAGCAAACAACCCCCCCAAAAAAACCCACCTTCACCAGAACAAAAAACGAATGAGAGAAAAAGAGAAAAAAAAAAAAAAATCACTTCCAAATTTTGACTCTGCTATAGGCAGGCACCGTGTGGTGACAGAGTCCTGTTCTGTGCGGATCTGTCCCTGCAAGCCAGGAGCAGCTCTTTGGTGGGGCAGTGGGCGGTAGCCTGCGCTCTCTGGCAGAGACCAGTCTCATTCACCTGCCTAGGAGAGCTGCGGCGCCGCGCTGAGTCCTGAGCGCTGTGTTCTGGCGCCGCGCTGTTTCGCTGCCCCCCCCCAATGGCGCCTGGCCAATCACTCTCTCGCGGGGGACGGCTGTGCCTCCGAGGGGCTCATGGCAGCCAGCGCAGTCCTTCACTGCTCCCCTGCACCGCCGCTGTCTCGCGAGCCTACTCAGAGGCCCCGGGGGCGCCGGCTGTCACTGCGTGTCCGCAGATTTGAACTTCTGTCTCGCCCGGTTCCAGGCACAAGGCGAAGTCGCCCGCGGTCTCCTCCTTCCTCTTCCTCGAAACCACTCTTCACCCGCTCCTTGGGTCCCGAACTGCGCCTCAGATCTTTCCTGGGTCCCCGGGAGCCACCTCCCTCCCTCCTGCGCTCTCCCAGTCACTATATTCCGGTGGCCCAACGGCAACTTTTAGAGAGTTTCGCTGCCTGCTTACAAATCCGCCATCTTTTTTCCTCCCTCTAGAATGAATCTTTGAACAGTTCCTTAACTTTTATCTTTTCTCCCTTCATCTGTCTTTTTCATTATAAACAAAGTGAGCTTTCTAAAAAGATTTTATCAGTCACTTCCTATTTTAAATCTTCAGTTGGCTTTCTATGTCTTTCCTTTGCTTTCAGAAGAAGTCCAAATACTTTTTCACTGCAACAACCTCTCAACAATCTGGCTTGGTTTTTTGAGACAGGGCCTTGCTATGCAGTTCATGCTGGTCCTAAACTCACTATATAGCCCAGGCTGGCCTCAGCCTCAAAGCAATCCTCCTGCCTCAGCCTCCCAAGTGCTGGGATTACAGGTGTGCACCACCACACTTGGCTTACAAAGCCATGAAATCTTCAAACATGCTTTGCCATATTGAGATCAAGCATGCAGCATTAAAAGAACTCTTTGCTGTTTTGTAACATAAAAAATTGAACATGAAGATCACAAGCAATATGGAAGGCTTCCACATCATCAAATGTGTCTGCATGGAGAGCATCATTCTTAGTGGCCGACTGCACTGCTTAAGCTAAGGTGCCTTTTACTGTTGTTGCCTGCTGCTAAGGGCATCTGCTATGAATTTTTAGGGGAGGCTGTAGTTCAAAAGGTGGTGTGTGTTCCTCTTTCAGTTAGCACCATAACTAGATGAACTGATAAAGTTACAGGGATTATTGAGGCATAACTGTTAGGATTAATGAGTTACCATGGTACGCAGTCCAGATTGATGAGTCTCCCAATGTTGATAAGAAGGCAACAATGCTTGTTTTCGTGAGATATATTTTTCAGAGAATGTGCATGAGGATATGTTATGTGCACTTTGGTTGCCAGTCAACACCACAGTTACAGAACTGTTCCGGTGTTTGAGTGATTGCAATCAGGAAAACTGAATTGGTCATTTTTGTGGCAGTACATGCACAGACTGTCATGACTGGATGGCTTTCTAGTTTCACTACTTGATTCAAAGAGGTTGCTTTGGAATGTAAGTCTACGAACTGGGTCATCCATAGAGAAATACTGGCTAGCCAGAACATGACACCTGAAATTAATGTTCTGCAGGATGTGATTAAAACCACCTTAAAAGATTCAATATGACTGAATAGAGGAGGAGCCATGTTGGAGCTACTCAGAGAAAAACCAACTAAAAAACACATCTGAAATCAATATGAAATAAGAGATTTGAAGATCAAACAAAACATAGACATAGGACTACAGAATGCTGATCTTGCCCACAAGATTGCCAGTGGCACTGCTGCCTGCATGCCAAGCAAGATTCACCATGCTGTGACATCTCCAAGAAAAGGATGGACCACAAAAGTGTGGCTAACTCAAGCCAAATAGGACAGATTTGGGATACAATGCCCCTTGCCTCTTGTGTTTCCCTTTATACAGAGGATGTGGCAGCCTGGCAGCAAATTTCACTGGCACTGCTCCCTCCCCAGTATGCTGCCAGCATTTTTTTTTTTTTTTTGGTCGTGCTCCCTAACTGGAACCCCTAACAACAACAAGGTTATGGACCACAGCAGAGGTGATCCACAACCCTTCCCGCCCTGTGACCAGTGAGAGTGACACAAACGCATGGGATTTGAACAGCCATGGCACTCCCCCATGGGAGAGGAGATTGAAGCAGAGCAGCCTTGGGCTGCCTCCAAGATGGTGGTAGAAGCAGTGAGTCAGGAAGGCTAGGGACCACAGCAGCGTGGCGGTGCTGGCAGCGTGGCAGTGCCAGCAGCGGCAGTGGCACAGTGAGTGAGTGGAAGAGCACAACCCCTCTCAACCTGCGGCCAGTGAGGCTGGCGCTCGCCCTGCAGCAGAGGAGATCAAAGTGGGACCAGCTTTCTCTGCAGTGATGGCAGGAGCAGAGACAGCGCGCAGCACAGCACCCCACACTGCCTGGCAACAAGTGACGTGAGAGGACAGAGCTGTGCCAGCGGAAGTGGGGCAGAGAAGGCTGGTCTGACTGGGAGGAGCCAACTGTGTGCACTGGGAGCAGGCTTGGGCTGTCTTTGAGGGCCCCACAGCAACTGGGAAAGACACACAGACACAAACAGGTGCTTTTATTTTTCAGTTCTTTAGGTCTTTACCATTGTTCTTGTTCTGATTTATTCATCCTCTTCTTTCCTCAACTATGTCTTGACTTTATCATATTTACATGTGAGTTAACATTCTTGCTCATCTTTCTGGTCTGCTTTGATAACCTTTTTGATAATCTTTTGCTTTCTCCTTCATTCTCTTGTCTCCTGCCCCATTCTCCAGTTTCTCAAAGCCTGGGTAATCATCTTTTGTCCTCCATCCTAGCTTCTACTATATTTCTCTTCATTTAGCTTTCTGTTTGTCCCCTACCCCTCTTAAATTTCCCCCAACAGGGTAAAATCACTCTACTAAGGGACACTCTTTGTATACAAGTTCGTAAATAATGATGGCTTTCGTTATATAACTGTAGATCTTGCCCTTATGGTTAAAAGTACCAAATTCATAGTTACAACAGTTTTTCAGGTATTAGGCTGTGCTTCATGCTGTTCTTATTGCTAATTGTACTACTTTAGCCAGGATGTCATACCTTTTGTTCTCACTTGTATGACAACATTGTGATTGTCTGGGGTCATAACCATCACCACAGTACAGTTCCAAAAGACTGGGTGCTGAGCCAAATAGCAACATCTCATCCTTAATAAATTGGGAAGGTAGGATGCTGGGACAGACAAAAAGACCAAGAACCACGTACACTTAGAAGACAGATCTGAGGAACAGACACCCCCTAGGGAAGCCTGATACTAGTGATAAAGCTATCTACTATAAGAAACTCACAAGCATCAACATAGAAAGCAAAACAAAATTAAAAAATAGAAAATGACATGATGCAGAAACAAAATGCAACCCTTGACCTCCAGCCCACCCAGGACAAATCAGGGGACAAAGATAGAGGAAATCAGAAGCCACCCATCTGAATTCTCTGGAATGATAGCAGCAGAAGTAGAAAAAAAAAAAAAAACAAAAAACAAATGCATGAGGCTATAGAGGAAATCAGAAAAGACATAATCTCCCAGGTAAAAAAAAGAGATGATGACCATAATGATGGACTTGCTCAGCAAACCTGAAGTAGACAAAGATTAAAAAAAATAAAAAAAAGAGGAGCATAGGAAAATGGTGAAAACCATGAATACTCAATATAGAAAAGAAATGGGATCCATGAAACAGATTCAAACAGATATTGAGGAAATTAAAAATTCCACTGAAAGTTTACAAAATCGACTGAACAAAAGTGAAGACAGAATGTCATACTTAAAAGGCAGGATTGTGATTAGTGATCACGAAAAGACAGATCTCTTAAAAACAGCAAGGGATCATTAAAAAATAATCCAACAGCTCCAATATGATGCAAAGAAGAACAACATAAGATTGATCATAGTCAATGAAAAGGCAGGAGTTGGCACAAATGATATAAAAAAAACCCATTCACAGAAGTAATGGCAGAAAACATCCCAATCATGGAAAAAGAATTAGGCATACAGAAAAGTGAGGCATAAAGAACTCCAATTAGCCATGACCAAAATAAATCTACACCAAGGCATATAATAATCAAGATTCCAGAAATTCAGCACAAGAACAGAATATTAAAAGCTACTAGAGAAAAGAAACAAATCACCCATAAAGAAAAGCCCATCAGAATCGCAGCAGACTTCTCAACACAAACCCTTAAGTCAAGGAGAGTTGCAATGCGGTGTTTCAAGTCCTAAAAGAAAACAACTTTTAGCACAGATTGATGTACCTTGCAAAGCTATCTTTCAAAATCAATGGAGAAATAAGATACTTCCATGACAAAAAACAACTGAAGAAATTCATGACCACCAAACCAGCCCTCCATAATGTTCTGAAGGATATTTTAGAAAGAGATAAATAAGGCTACAATTCCAAGAACACTAATAGAAAGAATCCACCAGGCAAGGCAAGCAATTAAACACAGGGTTAAGACAGGGAACCAATAACAGGAAAAAATGACAACACATATCAGTTATAACCATCAATGTAAATGGTCTCAATTCACCAATCGAAAGAAACAGATTGGCAGAATGGGTAAGGAAACAATATCCAACAATATGCTGCATATAAGAAACACATTTAACTCAAAAAGAAGTTCACAGACTGATAGTCAAAGAATGGAAAACAATACTTCATGTGACAGGATCCCCAGAAAAAGCAGGGGTAGCTATTCTATTTGCAGACAAAGTGAACTTCAAGCAAGACTGATCAAAAGAGGCAGAGAAGATCACTACATACTCTTTAAGGGAAAACTCCAAGATGAAGCGATAACAATCATAAATATATATGCAGGAACTACAGGTGCACCCAACTATATATAACGAATAGTAATGGACATGAAAAACCAAATAAACACCAACATACTTATACTGGAGGACCTTAATAACCTACTGTCACAAACAGATAGACCAACAAGAGAAAAAATTAACAAATAAATTTGAGAATTCAACCAAACCTGTGAACAAATGGACTTAGTAGATGTCTATAGAATGTCCACCCCACAACATCAGAATACACAGTCTTCTCAGCTGTGCATGGGAGGTTCTTCAAAATAGACCATATACTAGACCATAGAACATGCTTAAGTAAATGTAAAGGAACTGAAATTATCCCATGCATATTACCAGACCATAGTGCAATGAAATTGGAAATCAGCGGCAAAAGAAACCACAAAAAATCCATAAGCACATGGAAATTAAATAACACCCAACTGAACAACCAATAGGTCACAGATGAAATTAGAGAAGAAATTAAACAGTTATCTACAATTAAATGATAATGCCAATACAACTTACCAGAACTTATGGGACTCAATCAAAGCAGTCCTAAAAGGGAAATTTATAGCAGTGAATTCTCATATCAGGAAAACAGAATGAGCTCAAATTCAACAACAAATAATGTTGAACCTCAAGCTTCTAGAAAAAGAGGAACAAGTCAAGCCCAACGCTTGTATGAGGGAGGAAATTATAAAGATCAGAGGAGAAATTAGTGCAATGGGGCCGGTGAGATAGCTCAGCAGCATAAGCGCCCGCCTGGCAAGCGCGAGATCCTGAGTTTGACTCCTGGTACCCACATAAAAAGGAAAAGAGGGCCGGTGATATTGCTCAGTGGTACAAGTGCTTGCTGGCAAGCACGAGGTCCTGAGTTGGACCCCCCGTACCCACATGAAAAAAAAAAAAAAGAATGCAATGGAGAGTAAGAAAAAATACAAAAAGTCAATGAATCTAAGAGTTGTTCTTTGAAAGATTAAATAAAATTGATAAACCCTTAGAAAATCTTATTTAAAAAAAGGAAAGACTCAAATTGATGCAATTAGGAATGAAAAGGGTGAAATCACAACAGATCCTGCAGAAATTCAGAAGATCATCAATACCTACTCAAGAACCTGTACTCTAATAAGATGGAAAACATAGAAGAAATGTTCAGATTCCTGGACACATATGAATTGCAAAAACTGAATAAAGAAGATATAAAAATTCTAAATAACCCAATATCAGTCAATGAAATTGAAAATTAATTTAAAACTTACCAACAAAGAAAAGAGCCCTGGTCCAGATGGATTCACTGCTTAATTCTACAAGATATTTAGAGAGGATCTAATGCCTTTACTCCTCAAACTCTTTAATCAAACTGAAAGGGAAGCAATACTCCCAAATTCATTCTTGGAAGCAAGTATTATCTTGATAACAAAACCAGAGAAAGACCCAAACAAAAAAGAGAACTATAGGCCAGTCTCCTGAATGAACATAGATGCAAAAACCCTCAATAAGATACTGGCAAACAGAATGCAGCAAATTGTCAAGAAGATTACACACCATGACCAAGTAGGATTCATCCAAGATGCAGGGATGGTTCAACATATGCAAATCAATAAATGTAATACACCATATTAACAGAGCCAAAGACAAACATCACATGGTCATGTCAATAGATGCAGAAAAAACACTGGACAAAGTCCAGCACCCATTCATGATAAAAACCCTACAGAAAATTGGAGTAGATGGTCTTTATCTCAATCTGATAAAAGCCATCTATCACAAATCAACAGCCAACATCATACTGGAAGACCCAAAACTGAAAGGTTTAACCCTTAAATCAGGAACAAGACAAGATATCCACTATCATCACTCCTATTCAATACATTTCAGGAAACATTAGAGCAATTAGAGAAGTGAAAGAAATAAAAGGAATAGAAATAGGAAAGGAAGAAATTAAATTATTATCATTTGCAGATAACAGGAGGATACCCAATACAGAAGATCCCAAAAAATCCACCAAAAACATTTGAGATTTAATAACCAAATTCAGTCACATAGCTGGATACAAAGTCAATATTCAAAACTCAACAGCATTCCTGTACACAAATAACAAACTCACTGAGACAGAAATTAGGGATACAGCCCCTTTCACAATAGCATCGAAAAACTGAAATACTTAAGATTCAATCTAACAAAGGAAGGGGAAGATCTCTACACTGAAAACTACAGTAATCTGAAAAAGGAGATGGAAAAGGATATCAGAAAATGGAAAGATATCCCTGCTCTTGGGTAGGAAGAATGAACAGAGTGAAAACGGCCATACTCCCAATATTGTTATACAGATTTAATGCAATCCCAATCAAATACCATTAGCATATCTCCTAAAATTCATTTGGAAACAGAAGAGACCTACAATAACAAAAACAATTTTGTGCAACAAAGGCAATCCCTGACTTGAAATTATACTACAGAGCTGCTATGATAAAAACAGCATGGTACTGGCAAAAAAAAAAAAAAAAAAAGAAAAGAAAAGAAAATCCCTGAGGATCAATGGAACAGATTAGAAGATGCAGAAACAAATCCAAACACACTCAGCCACCTTATCTTTGACAAAGTAGCCAAACACCTTCACTAGAAGATAGCCCCTTTAGTAAACAGTGCTGGAAAAGCTGGCTATGCCCCTTCTATCTTCCCAAAGAATTAAAAGCATTGTATCACAGCGATATATGCACACCCATGTTTATAGCAGCACAGTTTGTAATACCTAAATCTTGGAAACAGTCCACTTGTGAATAAACTAGGTGAATTGGTTTTGTCCATGCTGGAAGAGGGCCAATTGATTGAGATCACAATTCACAGTGGCATTAAAGGCACAGTGGTGAACTTACAGCACCCATGCTGCAGCTGGCTGTTCCTTCCCATTGAAAGCTCTAAAAGGTTCACCATCACTGCCCTATAGTACGTCTGAGACAACTGTGAATTTCCATTCATTGTGGATTAAAGTCAAGACAAAATATCCTGGTTGCCACAAAAGCCTGCTTCCATTTCCGATGTTCTAGCTTTATGAAGTAGGGTTTTCTGCAGTGACAGATGGTAGAACGGACACAAGGAACATACTTTGGGTGTCACTGTCTCCCATCTACCCCAGATGAGACCATCTACTTCCAGGAATAAAAGCTCAGGGCTCCCACTGATTCTGCATTATCATACTGTATGACAATTTCATTATATATTACAATGCCATAATAATAAAGTACACAATAAATATAATGCCCTTGAATTATTCCCAAACCATAGCCCCCCAGTTTTCCATGGAAAACTGTCTTTCAGGAAAACCAGCACTGGTACAAAATTATTAGACTAAGAGGAGTAAAGTGTACAAACTTGCCTCACTTCTGATTTTAGCGGAGTTGTTTTCAGTTTTCTCCTACTCAGTACAATATTGACTACGGATGTGTAAGGGCTTTTATGATGAAGAGATGCTGAATTTTGTTGAAGGCTTTTCTGCATCAAGAAGATAATGTGAGGGCCGGTGAGACGGCTCAGCGGCTTAAGCGCCTGCCTTGCAAGCGCGAAGGCCCGAGTTCGACTCCCGGAACCCACATACGAAAAAGGGGCCGGTGATATCGCTCAGTGGCACGGGTGCCTGTTGGCGCGCGAGGTCCTGAGGTCGTCCCCCTGGTACCCACAAAAAAAAAAAAAAAAAAAAAAAAGAAGATAATGTGACTGTTATCCCCAATTCTATTTGTATAGTGTATCGAATTTCTTGATTTTCCTGTCTAACCATCCCTGTATCACTCAAATGAAACCACCTTAATCATGGTGTATTATCTTTTTTTTTTTTTTTTTTTGTGGGTACCGGGGGGTCGACCTCAGGACCTCGCGCGCCAGCAGGTGCCCGTGCCGCTGTGCGATATCACCGGGCCCTTTTTCGTATGTGGGTTCCGGGAGTCGAACTCGGGCCCTCGCGCTTGCTGGGCAGGCGCTTAAGCCGCTGAGCCATCTCACCGGCCCTTATCTTTTTAACGTGTTCACTTTGCAAGTAATTTTATTAAAGATTTTTGCATCTTCATCAAAGATGTTCATCAAAGATGTTTGTCTATAAATTTTTGTTGTTGTGTCCATATCTAGTTCTTGCATCAGGGTTATTTTGGCCTCATGGAACAAGTTTGGAAGCATCCCTTTCCTTTTCATTTCAATGACTAGTTCGAGGCAGTTGGTGTCCTTCTTTAAAGATGTGGTAAAACTCAGCAGTGATTCTATTCACTTTTCAGCCTTTTCTTTTGTCAGCAGACTTTTTATTCTTGCTTCAGTTTCATTGCTTGTTATTGTTCTGTTTAGGTTTTTTATTCTTCTTGGTTCAGTTTTGTTAGGTTGTGTGTGTCTAGAAATTTATCCATTTCTTTTAAATTCTCCAGTTGCTTGGACTATGTTTATAAATTAGTCCCTAGTTATCTTCTGGATTCCAATGTTGTCTGTTGTAACGTTCCTTTTTCATGTCTGATGGTATTGATTTGTGTCTTCTCTTTCATTAGTTTAGCCAATAGTTTATCTATTTTGCTAATCCTTCTGAAGACCAAACTTTGTTTCATTGATCCTTTTTATTGTTCTTTTAGTCTCCATTTCGTTAATTTCATCTGATTTTTATTTTTTACATTTTCTGTTTTTATCGAGAACTCACTGATCATTCAAAATGAACTATTCAATCTCCATGTGTTTGTGCAGCCGCTGTCATTTTTTTTTTTTTTTATTAGAAATAAACACATCAAGAAATTGTGGGCCGGTGAGATAGCTCAGCGGCACAAGCACCTGCCTGGCAAGCACGAGGTCCTGAGTTCGACTCCCAGAACCCACATATGAAAAAAGGGCTGGTGATATCACTCAGTGGCACGGGCACCTGCTGGCGCGTGAGGTCCTGAGGTTGACCCCTGGTACCCACAAACAAAAAAAAAAAAAATCAAAAGTTGTTAAAGATCATCACAAAACAAGGCCAGGGTGAACGGCTCTTTCTTACCATGAACAGTAGGAAAGGCAGGCATCAGCTGGGGCCCCATAGGTGTGGTATTCCTGGTCCTGCCTATGCTCTTAGCATCACTTGGCTCTTGGAGAGGCCCCTTGACTTGCTGCTGAAGAAAGCACAGCTACTTTATGCCTAGTGTACTTTAGAAATGAGTTCAGGGTAATTTTCCTTTGTCATTTAAAAAAACAGTGCTTAGTCCAGATGCTAAAAAATTAACATGAAAAACGTAAAATGCCACTGTATCTTACATTAAAATTCTCAGGTGTAATTTTTGTTTCTGGATTTCTGTTCTGTTCCATTGAAGAGTCTGCTGCTTGAATCAGCACTCTTGTACTTTAACTTCTTTATAAAATACAGTGGTACCTCAGTTCACGAATTTAATTCTTTCTACAGTTCTGGTCGCAAATCGAATAGGACGAGAACTGAAGCAAATTCAATGGTTAGGTTCAATGTTGACTTGCAATTTGATTTGGTTCTCATACAATTCCATTTGCAACCAAAATAAAGAATTTTTTTTTTAAAGCTAGAGCTTTTTAATAGGAGAGTGAACTTACAGTTTCTACCTCATACTTATGGAAGGTACAAATTAGATGGCAGAACTTTCACCAGAAGGATTCAATATTGGAGAATAGTTTAATGCAGATGGAAAAAAAAAAAGAAAAATCAAATTCAGCCAAGATAGGATTTTTTATTGAAGGGTAAGATAACTGCTGAACAGGGAGACATACAGCTGTATTCTTCCTCAAATCCTAGTAGTCAAAATTTTCAGTAATTATCTAGTCAATGGTGACATCTTTTTCTTGATGTTTTCAGGACCTCTGACACCAAACGGTCACCCATCCATTGGATGACTGCACAGGCCAAGTGTGAGTTCCATGGTTTCCACCATTCTGAATTCATAAAAGTGGCCTCCATGCTTCTGAAAACCTACTTGGATAATTATTACCAGTAACCAAAGTGATGTCTGTCTAAATGTTTAGTGATAAAAATTAGAAAATAAAATTAAGGCATCAGTAAATTGATATTTAACTCCACCAAAGTTTTAATTACAACTTGGTTGTTTAGGTGCTAAACAGCATTTAGGCAGTACGAATATGGAAAACTCAATACTGGTTTTTACTTACAAAATCTGCTCAGAAGTTATAGATGCCAAGAAACAGTTTCAAATGTTACAGGACCTTTTATTATATATATGATATAAAATGTTTTTCCTTCAAAGTTTTCACAGCATACAGTTAATGGAAAACAAATTTTGTATAAGCAATCCAATAAATAAAATCTTATCTTTCAGATCATATTTTTCATTAAAATAGCTACATAGTCTTGTGAGGTTTCCAAAAGTAGATCTTGAGGACTTATTTTTGTTTTGACTTATTTTTGGATCCCAGCTCAAAAGAATTCAGGTTTAAATTCAGCAGCATCTAAAAAGACAAAGAATTAATTGTATTGTCTACGTCAAAGATTTCATGGTTAACTTAGCACAAGCCAGTAAAAAGTGTTGAGAACTTTATCAGTGTTAATAAGAATCAAAACAGGTATGTTCCACCAAAATACAACATCATTATTAAATATGATTTGCTCATAGTAGCACACTAAATTAATTATTGTGGTTATCAGAACTTCTGGTTTCCCCATTCTTCATTTATTCAACAATCATGTGCTAAGCTACTAGGACAAGCACCAGGCTGACAAGAGGAAGATGATACAGTTTACTTCTCAACAATCGCATATAGCTATACGCACGGCCCCAAAAGACAAACAGGCAGTTTCCCCACAGAGTCACAGATATGATGCCAGAAAAAGACTAATGGAACAGTACTTAGAGACCAGTTTTGTGTAAAAATACTGTAGGCTTTCTGGTAGAGGTGGAATGTACACTGACACCTGAAGGATAAGGACGAAGTACACCAGGAGGAGGAAAGAGCAGGCAAACAGGTAAGAGCACTCGGCAGTTATTAGTAGCCCAAATTGTCCAGAAGCCAAAGCCAAGGGTCAGGATAGGCTAAGTGCCAAGAGGCAAGGCTGGAAACTGAACCAGAATCAAATTGATTCGTGCACTTGTATTCCATGCTAAGGAATTTGGAACTTTTCCTGAGGGCAAAAGATAAACGAGTGACAACATACATGAGTGGAGATTTAAAATGACAGTTGTCAAGTGACACTTATGAGCTAGACTAAGTATTACTGGACCATCCTGGGTTTTGTGCCACAGATCTGAGAAGTTGATGATGGCTGTGTTTTTCAAGAAGAGTTTGAATGTGCAAGCTGACAGTTTCACAGGCGAGGCAGAAATAAAGTGATGCGCACACACACACAAAAGATAGAATTTTCAGATTTTCACAGCTGTAAAACATGAATAAATGAGAAAATATATTCTTCATTGGGGGTATTTATGTTTTCACATCTTTTATTCATAAGGACAAATACTGAACACAGAATACATTGACCAAGCAAAGGAAAGGGATGCCACTTGCAATTTAGTTTATTTCAAAATTCAATCTAAATTCAATTCATAAATTTGGCAATATAACTTCATTCAATTCTCTAGTTCTAATTTCTTGCCACTCTTGCTACATCAGAAATATGTCAAATATCACTTGTGATGTTTAAGAGAGTACCATGGGAATAATGTATTGTTTAGAAAATGAGGCTTGTAATTAAGATTCTTAGAGGCTACACCTGACTGTTGCTTTAATAATTTTTTCAACTTAATGGATTTTTTCCTTAAGATGTACTTTCCATTCTCTATTTTTGGAAAATTAGATATCTGACATATACTCTGTGATACTAATTTTTCAGCAGAGAATAATTAATACATCAGTGAAAAAAGTGGTGTTGTGATAATGCTATGTGAGATTTATAATATAATGCTACCTGGATTATGACCAAATATTTATTATTATGAACACAAAGACTTCAGGAACTTTTTGTAATACAAGAAATGCATGAGAAATTAAAGCCAGTTTCCAAACTTGACTGTGTTTGAGTCATTTCTTTCTAGAAGTGGAAAGGACAAGAAGATACGGGTTTTTAACTGAAACTTCGATTTTCTGTCAGAAGTTAGGACCAATTTTTGAAACATATGATTATAGTTATCTACTCAATTATGAGATTCACAGGAATATTTCAAACTATATTGCAAAAGTTCCTATCTAGAGTGCTTGCTTAAATTTTTTGTATAAGAAAGTTTATTTTCTTTCTAATGCCTTAGCAACGTCTAAGATAGTATCTAGTACATATCATATATACTTCGTAGTTCTGATGATAATGGGTTATCCAGTGCCTTTACAAATCGAGATGTGAAGACAAAATTATCTGATTCAGAGGTTTCTCAATACTTTTAGAATAATTTTCCATAATATTTCTGGCACAACACCATTACAAACATGTCTTTTAAAAATAACTCAGTAACAGATGAAAAGAGAAGTCTATATGGAAGCAGTCATATTACCATTAGTAAAATGTAAACTTCATTTTTACAAGATTTGAATTAAGGACCTACCATGTGACGTTATTCTCTTTTCCCTAAAAGCCATTCTTCTAAATACGTAATCCCCATAGGTAATAGATTTTATATCTTTATGCCCTATCCACAGATAATTTCATAACACATAAATTTTGCCTTAATGAAAGTGAAATGCCCTTCTGGAAAGATTGCTTACTTTTACAATGAAGAAATCCTGTTTTTCACTTGTTTCTTGGCTTTTGCTCTCTCTCTCTTCTTTCCCCTTCTCCCCTCCTGCTTTCTTCTTGGTGCTGGTGGTTAAATCCAGGCCCTCACAGATGCTAAAAATGCTCTCTACTACTAAGCAACATCCCCAGCCTCGTACCAAAGAAATCTTTGCTCTCTGACAGAGAATACTAGTGGCTAACAAATTTAAGTAGAGGCCTTATTTTCCTCCATCCTCTTAAATAGCAACTGATAGAAGCTGTTCCCTCTATTTCAGCTGTGGAGTTGCCTCCTCTTTCTTAAATTCTCTTCCAGCCTTTCAGTGGCACTTCCTTACTTTTCAATATAAATGACTGAGGGGAGACTGCTTTGGGGAAAGACAGTATGAAGCAGATGAAAGGTCAAAGAGCAAACGGAGGGACCCGGGACACTGGAGGGAGGAGCACCCAAAATCTCCTTAGAGGGCTTGACTACTGAAGGGCCCAGTTTTGTCCCGGCCAGTGGGAAGATGCGGTGCTTCTGTGCAGACGTGAAAGCTGGCAAACATTAAATGACTTTTTAAAACTTCCCTTCCAGTGAATTACTGGTTTCCCATTGAATTACATAGCTTTCTCATATTTCCCTTAGTAGAAATTCAGAATTGTGATCTCCAGGTCAATGGCTCATAACAGTGCCTGGCAAAGATTGTGGAAGGAAAAGAGAAAAAGTGGCTGAGCGACATCAATCACTGTCCTATTGCGTCAGATAGTGCTGCCACCAAAGGCTTTTGAATGTTGCCAAAGGAAACAGAAAATCTTAATAAATTGTAAATCTTCATTTTATGCTTAATGCTAAAATCAAAAGCTATATTAGCTCTTGAGTAAAAAATATATTTTAAATAAAAACATGCCTTTCCTGTAGCCTTTATGATTATTTCTAGGTGGGGACTGTGTTTCAGCTAGTGAAGGATCCTTAAAATCCAATCTTAATAAAGTGAGCACATCTGTAACTTCATTTATTCTTTGTCATTTTTCAAAAATGTAAGAAGGCAGGAAAATCATCTATGATATGGCAATTTACCCATGTGTTCGCTCACGATAATGCATAAGCTGATTGTGTATCATCAGCTGCTAGTTTTCATATCACAGCCACAGGAATCTAAGTTTCCACAGAGGACACCGCCAGATGGTGTGATAAGACTTCAGAGCCCCTCCTTGATTGCCAGATAACTCTATTTCTGTCTACTGAATATAACAGTTGCACACAAAACAATCTTTTAAAATGTCCTATCATTTGAAAAAAAAATTTGAAAGCATGAAAGTCACAGCTTCTCTGATTTTATAGCCAACACACATCTCTTTCATTGAAGTCACAAAGGCAGTTGCCTCAGGCCAGGAATGGGCTTTAAGTCTTCTTTATTCAGGAAAAATACATAGATTTGAAAATATAACTCAGAGAAAATGCAAATGAGAAAGTGTCATGGAGCTCATTGCTGTTGAAGCATGAGACAAAGAGTAGCTAATTGTTAGCTCTAAAGTTAAGCATAAAAATAAAGGACTACAACTTAGTACAGTAACTTCTCAATTTATGAAGTAGAAATTTTTTAAGCCACAGAACAGGAAATGAAGGAGAAAGTTTTTAGTTGAACCAAGCAAGCTGAAATTTAGGATATTCTTCCTTATAAAACTATTTATTGTATCTAAGTAAGAAGTGGTTTAAGATAAATCAGTCAACAAATGAATCATCCATGCTGTGGGTTATTCACTGAAACATTAAAAACACTAGGCAGATTTCCCTTTATCGTCTAGCATACTTCCAGCCAGTTTAACATCACTAGGTGGATATACAATGACCTGGGCTTAATTTCCATTTAAATCCAAGCACAAATGACAGGAGACCCACACATTTGCCTGCCCTGGGAGGACACACTCTGCCTTCCTCGTGAGAGGTTCACCTCCCGGGGGAGGCTGGGTGAAGACACTGACTGCACAGGCGTTCGGGTCTGCTGTTATCTCTGCAGTGAGCACCCTGCCCCAGGGACAGGTGTCAGGCATTTGTTTCTTGCACTTACGAGCATGTCAGTATCCAATTTGCAATGAAGTGCTTGGATGCCCACAGTGGCTACACATCTAAGCCACACCCCGTTAGTCACTACGTGTTGATAAAGCTAGCACTGTACGCTGGGCTCCGTCTGTCTGATTCCTGTGTCCTGAACGCAGAAGGAGAAGAGGTGTCACGCACTGCCCAGCCTGCCACAGCTTCAGGCATGGCTGACTGGTGACTGCACAGCAGTGTGGTATTCTTCACTTTATAAACTTACTGTACATTTGTCAAGACAACACCCATTTTAAACAGTGAAAGTTGAAAAGATTTTAGAAAGAGAAACACAGTGAAATCGATAATCACAAAGCACAGTAAAGATGCCTACTGCTAACCTGCAATTGAGAGCATAGGCTGGAAAATAATGGCACATTCTCATGTTGAGAACAATTTGATAAATGCATACATACCACACACGCACCCTTTCTTCAGTAACTATCGATTTTTTAAGTTTAAATTTGATGTCATTTTGTTTTTAAGGAGCACTCATGGTTATAAGAATAAATATGCACTCAAACGTAATAAAATCAATTAAGTTTACTTCTTAAGCCACTGTAATTCAGTATCGAATTGTAAATTGGACAATGTATGAAGGAAATTACCCTTGTTAGTTTATAAATATTAAATATATGTATTTTGGCCTCCCCAACAAAAACTGAGGAACAGTTTGCTGATTGAGAAGATGGAAATTTAAATAAAAATCTGCACATATAAAGATCTTGTAGAAAGCCAGGTGTGGTGGCGCATGCCTGTAAATCCCAGCACTTGGGAGGCTGAGGCAGGAGGACTGCCACAAGTTCAAGGCCAGCCTGGGCTACATAGTGAGACCCAGACTCAAAAAACAAAACAAAAAACAAAACCAACAAAAACACCTTGTGGAAAAATAAAATAAATGAAAGGAAAAAAATTGGAAGAGGTCAAAAGATTACCTGAAACTTTCACAGGACAAAATGACCAAGGGGTATATAGTTTAGTTGAGAAAATGAAGTAAAGAGAAAGAATTGTACCACTTGACTGATATAATAGACAAGTTTATTTAACTGTCTCTGCCTGCTGAGTAATAAGCATAACTATTAGGATAGTGTGATTAGCTTTAAAATTCAGAGTGAATACACACTCTTGGTGAGCCAAGTAAGTGTTTTATTAGTTGGGAAGAAATGCAATTTGATAGCTGACTGAGACACAATGCTCCGTCATGTAGAAAGTTAAAGTTTTAGGAATCTTGTCTTGGCTTTGATGGATTTGGAATCATATATTTTATTCATATAGAATAAAAGTTACTAAACTGACTGAACATTTAAGAGGTAAAAAAAACTAAATAATTCATTAGAAAATTTTTGAAAGTGTCAGAAATGCACCAAAAAAAAATACAAAACATTATAATCTAAAAATTAGCTTTGGTTCAGAGCATAGTAGTAGAGCACTTGCTTACCATGCACAAAGCCCCGCATTCAGTCCTTAGCATGGTGAGAAAAAAAAATCCCTCCCATTTAAAATATTTAGTGAGTGACTATTGTGTGTCACACATTGTGTTAGCGTACAAAGAAAAAGACTTTAAAAAGATAAGTTTTAGCTTTTCTAAAATTGGGAAATATTTTTAAAACGGCATTGCAACCTATACTGTTAGTTAGAAGCTGTAACGTCCATTTTCTAAAATCTAATTTAAATGCAGATTTTAAAGAAAGTTAAAATATATCAGTTTAGTTACAGTCACTGAATCAAGTTAACAAATAAGAATCTCTGAGAAGTGAGAACTCCAGGAAAAAAAAAAAAAAATATATATATATATATATATATTTATTTATTTATTTATTTATTTATTTATTTTTTGAGACAGTGTCTTGCTGTGCAGTTCAGGCTGGCTTTGAACTCTTGTTCAAAGTCTCAGCCTCCCGAGTGCCGGGATTTCAGGCATGTGTCACCACGCCAAGCCCTTCAAAGACTTTCCAAAAAAATGATAACATTTCTATTTCAGTTCTTTAACAACAGACTATTTGTCCTTAACATGTGTAAGTCAACTAAACAACTCCGCATTTCACACACTTAACAAGAATTAGATACCTGAAACATAAAGGAAAAAAGATAACTAACCCTGGTCTCGAGGCTCTGCATACTCTCGTTTGAAGGCCACAGATTTGAGGCAGGACCTACTAAGTTTTGACTGGGAATAAATCTCTGGTTGAGAACCAAACTACTATTATGAATCCCAATATAAGGGGACTGGAGGAGAGGCCTTGCACTGTGACTGCCCAGTAAAGGTCTGTTCCGCTGTTTCTCCATGAGAAGCTCTCTACCAGCCTCCTCTAGCTTCTCATTGGCCCTGTGGAGATCAGAAAAGGCATATACTTAGTACCTCATTTCCCCTGCATTACAAAGTGACTTGCATTTTTTAAAAAACTGCTATTGAGTGTAAAGAGAATTTCCCATTAATCAGTGTCTTAACCTTGAAAATGTGTCATGCACTCCCACTGTACACAAATACACATTAAAAAGTACCCCAAAGACGTGCACAGTTACATATACTAAGGGAATCCCTAACCCACAAGGGATTCACGCAGAGCAGGAGGGGCGGGATGATGTGGCTCAGCAGGAAACCCCGCCTCCCGGAAGGGCTCTGCTGAGAGCACTCCTGAGGTTGCCATTAGCACACTCCATTAGGGGTGAGATGCTGGGTATGGAAATTTGCTTCATTGTAACAGCCATTTCATTATGCATAGATATATTAAAACATTGTAAATATCCACAATGAAAAAATAAAATGGAGTAAAGAAAAGCTAGAAAAAAATAAGCCTGCACAGGGGTTTCAGAAACCATTCCTGGAAGCCATTCTCAGGCCTTTGCTGTCACCATGTGCATCCCCCATGACCAGGGAGAAAGAGCACTGGCATCAAGGAAGAGGCAGGAGGGCCAGATGACCACCCAAGAAGCCAAGGCAGCTCCTTGGCCGTCTGCTGGGCACATCCTCCCTCCCCGCTGGCACCTGCCCCTTCCTGCCTTCCAGACATCTCCTCTCACTGACCACGGGACTGTTCTGCACCACGGTGTGAATTTTACTTGCCTTGGTCGCCATGTTAACCCTTCTCTACATCACAAGTGTGCCTCTGTGGGTGGCAGAAAGGCCAGAAAGAACAGACTGTCTCTAGGCACCTTCTGGTGACCACACCAAAGGTAACAATCGAGGAAATTTAATCCAGCACATGCCCAGAGCAACTGTGTTAGTAGTGCTTGACCCTTTGGATTTAGGTTGAAATCTTCCAAAAAGTAGTTAAATTTCTTAGCATTTCTAATTAAAGGAAGGCTAACAAGCAATTTTATAACAATATAACAGTCTTAGTTATAAAATTTCTAAAATATTTAGCTGAAAGACTAACAGATCAAGTTAAGTATATGAGACTATTAAGGAAAAAAGCACCATAGAAAAATTAAAACTTGGAAGAAGGGCCAGTGAGATGGCTCAGTGGCATAAGCGCCTGCCTGGCAAGCTCAAGGGCCTGAGTTCGACTCCCAGAACCCACATACAAAGAAAGGGCCGGTGATATCGCTCAGTGGCACGGGCGCCTGCTGGCGCGCGAGGTCCTGAAGTCGACCCCCAGTACTCACAAAAAAAAAAAAAAAAAAAGCTTGGAAGAAATATATCCTGAATTAACACTTTAAAGGCAAATTCTTTTATATCATTATTTTCCAAAATTGTATCATCTGGTTAGCTTTCACACCAATTTCATGAACCTATCTCACTTAGAATTATGTTTTAGAGACAAATCAATGTGCTTAATTTGTTTTCTGATTCTATGTTTTGACTTACGTCTTTAGTTGATTTGACAACGATCTGGTAATTTGGAACCCTTCTAGGCAGGTCTCCTGACATACGTTCAGCTGCATTTTATATGACTCTTCTTGAGACTTCATTTCAGATAGTTCGGTTTCCAGACATTTAATTTTTACTTCCATCTGACTTCTTATTTCTGCTTGTGTCTATGCAAATTTAAAGGATATGTTTTTAAAATAATTAAAACTCAAATAATTACTGTATTCTTTCTTTCCTTTAGGTTTTTTAAAAATTGAACTCAGGGCCTGGCAAGTAGTCTACTACTGAGCTACATGCCCAGCCCCACTGTTTCCTTTAGTTTGAGTTAATGATTCAGGGAACAATTTTAAAGATATGGAAGAAAGATGCCAGGGTTAAAAGTACCTGTAATCAGTATCAACTGTTAAATCTGAATTTGAGAAGATTGAAATCATCCCCCCCCTCCCTCACCACCAGATTGCTGAGGATCGAACCCACAGTCTTGGGCCTGGTATGCAGCTGCCCTACCACCGAGCTATATCCTTAGCTCTGAATCACCCTTAAGTTAGCGTTCATGTAATCTGATTAGTCAGAGTTAACGGAATCATTTCTAATTTTTAAAAGTTGAACAGGGCCGGTGAGATAGCTCAGCGGCATAAGCGCCTGCCTGGCAAGCGCGAGGTCCTGAGTTCGACTCCCGGTACCTGCATACGAAAACAAGGGCCAGTGATATCGCTCAGTGGCACGGGCACCTGCTGGCGTGAGTTCGACCCCCGGTACCCACAAAAAAAAAAAAAAGTTGAACAATATAACCTAAGAACAATTCAAGAGAATGGTACAATTTGTACATCACATTTTTTTCTTTTCTTCCTGAGTATTGTTTTGTGCCAAGAGGTCTTAAAAGTCAAATGATTCTCTAATGAAAATCATTATTCTGAAAGATCAATTTATTATGGAAACTGAAATATTTAAAGGGAAAAAGAGATGTTATCTTCCCTCTAGAAATCTGCAAATTGCTATGACACAAGTAGAGGAACCATATATAATGTACACATCCAAATACACTTTTCAGTGAAATAAAGCAAAGCACATTACACATAAAGAAGCTAACCTGTAAAAACTGATTGACCAGTTCCAATTTTTCTGCTAAGTCTTGTCTTACTCTCTCCTCAGTCTCCTGTTTATGTTGCTGTGCTCTGCTGTGTCTCACCGCATTCTTCTCTATGTGACATTTGAGGGCTGCTACTTCTTGTTCCATCTTCTTTTTATTTTTCTGTAGTTTTACACATTTCTTTTCTATAGTTTTCAGAGACAATAACTCCTGCAGAAGAAATTGGGTTTTTTTAATCCAGAGACGGACCTTTTTCACTGGCATCTCTTTTCCTTTTTAAAATCCCAACAGAAGGCACACTCCTCTGGGAGAGACCATCTGTGTAAGGACCTGGCATGAAGAACACAGCTTACAAATAGCTCACTCCCGTAACCACACTGTAAGGCTTGTGTTACAAGAGAAACTCAGAATTCTGAATCAATAATTACAGAGATTTCTTGGGATTTTAAAAATTATTTTAACATATTAGCAGTGATCCAAACACATAGTTAGACATCAAGGCCCAGGGAAGCATTATTCATAGGAGCCAAAAGGTGGAAATGAACATGACCACCAATGGATGATGGATAAATAAAATGTGGTAAGAATAAAACCTTGGTTTTAGACTATCGCAATCTTTTATACTAAAATTATACTACCAAAAGCATTAGTTTTGTGAATTCAGTTACCTTCTACTAAGCGGACTTGCACTACTAGCAGAAAGTAGTATCAGTATGTATATAACAAATATTTTAATGACACTTTTCATATTGCCTAAGATTTCTGTATGCTACTACTAGAGAAATATAAATTCCTTTTTAAGCGGACAGAAATTACTCACAGACTGACTTACCATATTTGTACTCAATAGGTTTTTCTGAAGCTGTTGATTTTCCTCTGTTTGTTTTTCTATTAAAACTTTTAACTTAGAATTTTCAAGTTCAAGCCTAAAATGCATTTGAAAAATTACTTTTACACATCAATTTAAAAAGTACCACTTAATTTCTGAGCAAACATCTGAAAGAATTATATACATTATTAAAAATTTGAAAAGGAGGGGCCAGTGAGATAGCTCAGTGGCATAAGCGCCTGCCTGGCAAGTGCAAGGTCCTGAGTTCAACTCCTGGTACCCACATAAGAAAAAAGGGCCGGTGATATCACTCAGTGGCATGGGCGCCTGCTGGCGCACGAGGTCCTGAGTTTGACCCCTGGTACCCACCAAAAAAAAAAAAAAAAGAAAAGGAGATGATTTGGTAACTATTACTTTCTTAGCACATTTTGTGAATAATATGCAAAATGTAGGGATAATGTGTAAAAATTACACATTACATTTTTTTCTTTTCTTTTCTTTTTTTAATGGTCCCGGGGATTGAACCCAAGGCCTCAAGCATGCAAAGCTCATACTCTACCACTGAGCTCCAGCCCAAGCCCTATATCATGGATTTTAAGTAACTTCTAGAGGAAATTTTTCTGTGGCTTAACCCATATATATTTATATCATAACTGATACTATTCTCACACTACACAGCTCATTTGCTTTATAAATACTCAAGTTATTTTATTTATTTATTTTTTTTTTGGTGGGTACCGGGGGGTCGACCTCAGGACCTCGCGCGCCAACAGGCACCCATGCCGCTGAGCGATATCACCGGCCCCTTTTTCGTATGTGGGATCCGGGAGTCGAACTCGGGCCCTCGCGCTTGCAAGGCAGGCACTTACGCTGCTGAGCCATCTCACGGGCCCTCAAGTTATTTTACACGTTGCTTTAAATTATACTTTTGTAGGCAACCTTACTCAGCACTTCGTACAGCCCCTTTGTGATCGTGTGCTTCTTGCAACTGAAACAAAGAATAAAAAAAATTATTAATAATTTAGTATAAATCTGCCCAGTTTTTTTTTTAGTGATAAATTACACTGGAACACGATACCCCCTTATCTGCATGTTGTTTATGGCAACTTCCGTGCTGTAACTGAAGACTTAACTGAGTAGTTCTACAGGATTCTGATGACCCAGAAAGACTTTGAAAATAAGACTGTGATGCATGAGTCTTGGAAATGTAGACTGTGTTGTCACCAGTCTTTTTCTGAACAGTAAGTGTCTTATGTTAATTTAAACTGCATTCCCAGAGGTCGTACTTCTCTGTAAGGAGCAACGACATTTCCAAATATAATAGCGACATGACCCACACATTTTTTTTTGAAAACTAAAAGACTTAATTCAATAGCGCATTATCTTGTAATCTTCTGATTCTGCCCACAAAGAAGAAAGCGTACTAAACAAAACTAACAACCACAAAGCTTGGTGAGACTTCGGTGGTACGGAAATGGAATCTTACTTTCCTCTGGATATAAACGCCTATTTTAGAGGGGTTCAAAACATGTCTGCAGGGTGGACCTGTCCTGTGGCCTCTAAGGTGAGGTTAGAGAATGTGGACAGCTCCCACCTGACCTTTTCTAGGGAAGGTCGCCTGAGAATCCAGCCCCACACTGTGAGGGGTGCTCATGTTGCTGGTCCACCTGCTGTCCTGCTGCAGGTCCATCCAAAGCCAGCTCCAACTCCACACAGGAAGGAAACAGTCTGGATGACTCTAGTCCCCAGCTTGGAGTCACCCCGCTGATGCCAAGTGGAGGAGGAGGAGCTGGTTAAATGCCAGCTGTGAACAAAATAAATCTTGCTTCGAGACACTGATTTTTGAGGTGATGTACTACACTTTATAGTAACTCACCCAGGCACTGATAGTAAATATGGCTTGCTGCTACTTAAAAAACAAAAAGCCCCAAACCATGTAGGATGACTTTGGGCCAGGAGTTCAGTGGACCTGGCAAAGAAAGCAAAGGGTGCACTGGGGAAACTGTCGGCAGGCCTAGGGTACCACCTCTAGAACCGAGGAAGTTCTCAAGGAAAATTATTTTAAAAATCTAGGGACCCACTCCTTTTCCTCGAAGTAGTTTTCTTGTGAGTTCATGAGTCATATGTGCTTATCAGGCAGGTTTTTAAAGTGGATTGTATAAACCTGAAGCCAGTAAGGGCACATTTAAGAAATGTATTTTCTTAGAAGAGCTCAAATTGATTTACACTTTCATTGTTATCATGTCTGGAATTTAAGTTGTCACAGTTTACTTGATAAAAACAGAAATTTTAGCACTCGCTTGGCAGCACATATACTAAAATTGGAACAAGATAGAGAAGATTAGCATAGCCCCTGTGCAAGGATGACACACAAATTCATGAAGTGGTCCCTATGTTTTAAAAAAGAGAGATTTTACATGTAGTTGTTAATGCAAATATCTTAATAAATGGTTCTACTACTGCATTTACATTTTAGATGCTAAAGCTGTCCCAATAACATTCTCATTAATAGTTTGAGATATTCCAGATTTAAATCGTATTTCACCAAGAGAAGTTTTTGGAGACTCTCATTTGATTTTCGTTATATTTTTGATCCTCACCATCCCTCAGGACAAGAGAAACACTCTCATTCTCTGCCAGCATTTCCTCCTTTGCCATTGACCATTTACATTAAAGTTTCACATTTTGTCTGTAGTAGACAAAAAAACAACTTCTGACTTTCTTTTTTTGAGACAGGGTCTTGCTCTGTAGTTCAGCCTG
Source organism: Erethizon dorsatum (assembly GCA_028451465.1). Classification (NCBI taxonomy): domain Eukaryota; kingdom Metazoa; phylum Chordata; class Mammalia; order Rodentia; family Erethizontidae; genus Erethizon; species Erethizon dorsatum. Next base: position 71,459,169 of record CM051834.1, read on the forward strand.
TCCTTGAACTCACTATGTAGCCCAGGCTGGTCTCAAACTCACAGCAATCCTCCTGCCTCAGCCTCCTGAGTGCTAGGATTACAGGCATGCGCCACCAAGCCCAGCATTTGTCTGCCTTTGTGCCTTTCCTACCATCTCGTTTTCTCCCCTTTCTGCAGACTCTAATACTCACGGATGCATGGTCTCAGCTACAAATCCATGTTTGCATCAACCAATACCTTCTTTTACACTGCAGTCAGATTGTTGATAATTCCAGTCAGAAGACTGGAAGGCTCTCAGGACCTACTCAGGCCCGTCCCGCTTTACCCCTCAACAGCAGCTGTGAACAGTCGCTGCAGCCTTCCTCTGCTTCTCCTGCCTCACTTTGCTTCCAGAGGCCAGCGGCCCCTGCTGTTTAGTGCTGTTTCTTTCCGTTTGTCTTTTGAAACTCCTTAAATCTCAAGACGTCGACTCAGGTTGCCTAATCCACACATCCAGCTCTCACCTCCTGAATCCTTGAGTTCACTTCTCACAGGTGGTAACAGCGTAAGCCCCTGCTTGGTGTGAATTATAACTGTAGACAGCTAACTCACACACTCTGTGCCGATTCTTACTGGCATTACCTTTGAGTGTAGTGATTTTCTAATCTTGAGGGGAGGAAGGCCTCCCATTTAGGATGCTGACCAGCAATTGTGTCCTGTTTTCCTTTATAATGCTAGACTTTTCCGTGGGGTCAGATTATCAGGTTTTCTACTATTTCTTTTTTTAAAAAGTCAATTTTATTGGTACATTTTAGATATACATAATGATCACATTCATTAAGGAAGTTTGTACATGATAGTTCTTTTTTTTTTTTTTGGTACCAGGAATCGAACTCACGACCTCGCACTTGCCAGGCAGGTGCTGTGCCACTGAGCTATATCCCTGGCCCTGTACATGATATTTCTTGATTCTTCTTTTTTCTCTGGATCCCCTCTCCTCCCTTCAACCTCTCTTCCCCTCCTTATTTACAAAAGCTTTGTTTCCATTTTCTTCCTTTTGTTTTCCCTTTCTTCCTTTCCCCCTTTGCCATATCTTGTTCCCTTTCCCATTTAAATATTTTCTTTCTCTTTCCCAATATGTGTTATATATTTTGGTCCTTATTTACCTTTTCAGTTTCATCCACTAGAGAAACAATGTGATATTTGAACATGTCTGTCTGATTTATTTCATTTAAGAGTACGGACTCTTTTTTCCCTTTCCTTCCTTTCCCCCTTCCCCCCTCCCTAGTTCCTCTTCCTTTTGAATAATTTCTTCATATTTCACAATACCTTTAATACCCTTTGTTCTTTATTTACACATTTGGTATCTTATACCAGAGAAATGATGTGATATTTACACGTGTGAGTCTGATTTATTTCACTTAAGAGTATGTTCTCAGGGTGCATCCATTTACCTAGAAATATCTCAAGTTTATCCTTCTTTAGAGCTTAGTAGTACTCCACTGTATAAAAAAAAAACCCACATCTTCTTTATCCATTCCTCGGTTGTTGGGCATTTTGGTGTTTCCAAGATTTAGCTATTAGAAACTGTACTACTATAAACATGGGTGTGTATATATAACTGTGGTATTATGTTTTTAATTCTTCCAGGAAGATACCAAGAAGGGGGGCCGGTGAGACGGCTCAGCGGCTTAAGCGCCTGCCTTGCAAGCGCGAAGGCCCGAGTTCGACTCCCGGAACCCACATACGAAAAAGGGGCCGGTGATATCGCTCAGAGGCACGGGTGCCTGTTGGCGCGTGAGGTCCTGAGGTCGTCCCCCCGGTACCCACAAAAAAAAAAAAAAAAAAAAAAAAAAAAAAAAAAAAAGATACCAAGAAGGGGTATGGCTGGATCAAATGAGATCTCTAATCCTAGTTTTTTGAGTAATCTCCACATTGATTTCCACAATGGTTGTACCAGTCTACATTCCCACCAACAGTGGAGAAGGGTTCCTTTTTCCCCACAGCCCCTCAATCATTAGTTATCGATTGATTTTTTGATGACAGCCACTCTTTCTGGAGTGAGATGGAATCTCAGTGTTGTTTTAATCTGCATCTCTTGAATGACCAATGATGCTGAACATTTTTTCATATATTTATTTGCTGTTTGTATTTCTACCCCTGAGAAGTGAGTGTTCATCTCAGATGCCCATTTTTGGATTGGGTCTTTGAATTTGGGGTATGATTTTTTTCAATTCTTTATATGTTCTATATATAAGTCCACATTGTGGGTCATCTTTTCACTCTATTGGTAATTTCTTTTCCTATGGAAAAGTTTGTTAATAGGATGAGATCCCAGTTGTTGATTCTTTGTAGTATTTCCTGTGCAACTGGGGTTTTGTTCATGAAGTGTTTGCCTACACCTATGTCTTCAAGAGTTCTACCTGTTCTCTTTTCCAGCACATTTAGTGTTTCTGTTTTAATATTTAGATCTTTGATTCACTTTGATTTTAGTTTAGTGTACAGTAATAGACATGGGTCTAGTTTTCTAGTTTTAGTCTTCAGTATTTGGAAAGCCAATTTTTCCAGCACCATTTATAAAAGAGGCTATCTTTCTTCCAGTGAATGTGTTTGGCCCCTTTGTCAAGGATGAGGTGGCTGTGTGTGTTTGGGGTTGTGTTTACATCTTCTAGTCTGTTCCACTGATCCTCTTTTTTTTTTTTTCTTTTTGCCAGTACCATGCTGATATTATCACAGTAGCTTTGTAGTATAATTTCAAGTCTGGGATTGTAATGGCCCCTGCTTTGTCTTTGTTGCCCAGACTGATTTTGCTATTCTAGGTCTCTTCTGGTTCTAAATTAATTTTAGGAATGTTTTCCTATTTTGATTGGGATTGTATTAAAACTGTATAACAATTTTGGGAGTATGGCAATTTTCACTATGTTGGTTCTTTTTATCCATATTTTTCCATTTGCTGGTATCCTCTTTGATCTCCTTTTCAGAGTACTATAATATTCAATGTATAGATCTTTCACTTCCTTTGTTAGATTGATTGCTAAGTATTTCATTTTTTTGGATGTTATTATGAAAGATGTTGTTTCCCTAATTTCTTTCTCACTGCATTTGTTCTTGGTGTACAGAAATGCTATTGATTTTTGAGTACTGACTTTGTATCCAGCTACAATACTGAATTCAGTTATTAACTCTATTATAAAGTCTTTTGGAGTTTTTGGGGTCTTCTATGTAGAGTATCATGTCATCTGCAAATAATGATAATTTAACTTCTTCCTTTTCTATCCTCTTTCCATTATTTCTTTTTCTTGTCTAATTGCTCTGGCTAATGTTTACAGAACTATATTGAATAGGAGTGGTGATAGTGGACATCTTGTCTTGTTCCTGATTTTAGAGTGAAAGCTTTCAGTTTTTGGCCATTTAGTATGATGTTGGCTCTTGGATTGTCATAGATGGTCTTTATCAGATTGAGATAAAGACCATCTATTCCAATTTTCTGTAGGGTTTTTTTTTTTTTTACCATAAATGGGTGTTGGACTTCGTCAAATGTTTTTTCTGAATATATTTAGATGATCATATGATTTTTGTCTTTGTCTCCATTAATATGGTGTATTACATTTATTGAATTGTGTATGTTGAACCATCCCTGCATCCCTGGGATAAATCCTACTTGGTCATGATATATAATCTTTTTGATGATTTGCTGCATTCTGTTTGCCAGTATCTTATGGAGGATTTCCATTGTGATTTCTCCCTTTTCATTCCTAATTGCTTGAATTTGAGTATTTTCTTTCCTCTTTTTAATGAGGTTGGCTAAGGCTTTATCATTTTTATTTAATCTTTCAAAGAATCAACTCTTTGATTCACTGATTCTTCGTATTGTTTTCTTAGTTTCAATTGCATTAATTTCTGCTCTTATCTTTATAATTTCCTCTCTCATATGAGCTTTGGTTTTGATTTGTTGTTCTTCTTCTAGAAACTTCAGGTTCAATATAAGGTTGTTTACTTGCGCTTGCTCTGTTTTCCTGATGTGAGTGTTCACTGCTATAAATTTTCCTTTTAGGATTGCTTTTATTTTGTTGCACAAGTTCCTATACATTGTATCAGCATTATCATTTAATTGTAGTAGCTAATTTATTCTTTAATTTCATCTGTGATGCACTGGTTGTTCAGGAGGGTGTTATTTAATTTCCAGTTGTTTATGTAGTTTTGTGATTTCTTTTGCTGTTTATTTCCAATTTCATTGCACTATGGTCAAGTAATAGATATGGGATAATTTCAGTTCCTTTGTATTTACTTATGCATGTTCTATGAGCTATTATGTGGTCTGTTTTACAGAATGTTCCATGTACAGCTGAGAAGAATGTGTATTCTGATGTGTGGTGGAACACTCTGTAGAAATCTACTAAGTCCATTTGTTCACAGGTTTGGTTTAGTTCTAGTATTTCTTTGTTGACTTTTTGTCTAGTTGATCTAATTGTGAGAGTGGGGTATTAAGGTCCCCATTAGAATTGTGTTGGTACTTATTTGATTTTTCATATCTGTTAATATTTGCTTTATGTAGTTGGGTGCACTGGTATTTGGTGCATATATATTTATGATTGTTATCTCTTCTTGCAGTTTGCCCTTAACAAGTATGTAGTGACCTTCTTTGTCTCTTTTGATCAGTCTTGGCTTGAAATTCACATTGTCTGCAAATAGAACAGCTGCCCTTGCTTTCTTCTGAGTTCCTGTGGCCTAGAGTATTGTTTTCCATCTGTTGACTTTCAGTCTATGAAATTCTTTTTGAGTTAAATGTGTTTCTTGAATGCAGCATAGTGTTGGATCTTGCCTCTCATCCATTCTGCCAGTCTGTTTCTTTTGATTGGTGAATTGAGACCATTTACATCGATGGTTATAACTGGTGTGTTGGTTTATCTTTTTCATATTATTTTCCTGTTATTGGTACCCTCTCTCCCTTCTAATTGCTTTCCCTGCCTGCTTCCTTCTTTCTATTGGTGTTCTTGGAATTTTGGCTTTCCTTATCTTGTTCTAAAATATCCTTCAGAGCATTTTGGAGGGCTGGTTTTGTGGTCATGAATTTCTTCAGTTGTTCTTTGTCATGAAAGTATATTATTTCTCCATTAATTTTGAAAGCTTAGCAGGGTACATCAATCTAGGTTGGAAGTTGTTCTTTCAGGACTTGAAATACTTCATTCCAACCTCTTCTTGAGGGTTTGTGTTGAGAAGTCTGCTGAGATTCTGATGGGCTTTCCTTTATAGGTGATCTGTTTCTTTTCCCTAACAGCTTTTAATATTCTGTACTTGTGCTTTGGTGTAGATTTATTTTGATCATGGCCGACTGGAGTTCTATATGCCTCACTTATTTGTATGTCAAATTCTTTATCCACATTTGGGAAGTTTTCCGCCATTACTTCTGTGAAGAAATTTTTAATGACTTTTGAGCTATCTTCAGTTTTTCATTAACCCCAATCAGTCTTATTTCTTTGCTTCATCTTGTAGTTGTTGGATTGATTTTTTCATGGCCCCTTGCCATTTTTAAGATGTCGTTCTTGTCATGGTCACTAACTGCAATCCTGTCTTCTAGGTCTCATACTCTATATTTGCCTTCATTCAATCTATTACATATACTTGCAATGGAATTTTTAATCTCCTGGATATCTATTTGGATTTGTTTCATGGCTTCCATTTCTTTCCTATGTTGGGCATTCATGGTTTCCATCATTTTCCTAAGTACTTGTATTTTTTTAATCTGTGTCTACTCTAGACTCATTGGGCATGTCTTTCATTTTGATCGTCATTTCTTCTTTAACACAAGAGATTATTTTTTCTGTAGCCATATCCATTTGTTTTTTCACTTCTGCTGCTAAAATTTCAGAGAGATCCAATGTGTGGCTTCTCATTTCCTCTATTTCACTGTGCTCTGGACTTGTCCTGGGTAGGCTGGGTGGCCTTGGGTTGCATTTTGCTTCTGCCTCATGTCATTTTCTATGTTTTATTTTCTGTATTAGTGCTTGCAGATTTCTTATGGTAGACAGCTTTTATCTCTAGTATTGACACTTCCCTAGGAAATGTCTATTCCTCAGAGCTGTCTTCTAGGTATAGGTGGTTCTGGGTCTTTGTGTCTGTCCCAAGATCCTACCTTCCCAATTTATCAAGGATGAGAAGTTGATATTTATTTGGCTCAGCACCCCATCCTTTGCTATGGGACTATGGTGATGGGTTATTACCCCAAACAATCACAATGTTGTCATACGAGGGAGGAAAACTGACTACAACATGTATGCCATCCTGGCTAAAGTAGTACAATTAGCAATAACAATATCATCAAGCACACTCTAGCAACTGACAGACTGTGGTAACTATTAATTTGTTACCTTTAACCTTAGGAGCAGGCTCTACAGTTACTTAACAAAATCCAACATATGCCAGGAGCTTGTAATGAGTTTCCCCTTGGTAAATTGATTTTACCCTGTTTAGGTGGTATTTAAGAGGGATAGGGGACAAAACAGAGAGATGAATGAGGACAAGTGTAGTAGAAGCAAGGCTGTAAGGCTAAGGATGATCACCTAATTTTTGGGAGGCTGGAGAATAGTGCAGAAAAGAAAGAATTAAGGAAAAAGCAAAAGAATATTGAAGCAAATCAGAAAAAGAAGAGATGATGTTCATTCACATGAAAGTACCATAAAATCAATAGAGAGAGTTGAGGGAAGAAAGATGAATAGAACAAAAGAAAAATACAGGTAAGAAATCTAATTAGTCAAAAGAAAAACCAATAAAAAAAAAACAAGAACACACACACACAATAGGACAAACAAAAAACAAAAAAACTAGAACAAAACCAAACAAAAACAAACAAAAAAAACCCTGCCCTAATCAGCCTCAAAAAGCAAAGCCAATCAAAGAAAAAGAAAGATAATAAAATTCCTCTAATGTCCACAATTCTGTGGTAGTGTCCGAGTGGGATCCCAGAGATGTGCTGTGTAACCCCTCCAAGTCTGCAATAGGATTTGTGCTGGGTGAGGAGCTGATCTTCTCCTCTGGATGTGGGGGCTGGGACGGGTCTTCAGCTGACAACGTTCTGGGTGTCCACTCGTCCTTACTATGTCTGTCTCTGTCACTCAGTTGTTGTGACACTAGGGTAGGGAGAGCTTGAGATTGTCTTCTTCCACACCCCGCACAGCTTCCTCTGCTGCATACCACCAGCTCCTCTTATCTGCTAATCCTGGGGCAGGGGGATGCCCTTGTCCTGCAGTAGGGCAAGGAGGCTTGCCTGCTTGTGCCATGGTGTCAGGGCTGTTCTGCTGGTCCTAGACCAGAAGGGCATTTCCGGTCCTTTATATTTAGGGCTAAGAGTGGCTTTTGGCAACTATCAGAGTGGAGTCTGGGTGGTCCCAGCGCCTACCTCCCAGATTTCTCCCTAGCCTGCTTCCCAACTGCCAGCAATCTACTGTGCTGGATGGCTCCTCCCTCATTCCACTCCCCGCTTTAGCATAAAGCAACCCAGGCCTGTCCTTCTGCTGGGGTTCACCCTGTTCCCTCTGGAGTAAAACGGCGGCCCCTCCCACCTACTTCTGTTCCGCTTGTCTGTGGGCCGAAGCACAGCACTGTTCAGCTCACACACCAAGCGCTGGTTTTGCTGGGCCCCTCAGGATAAGGGTCCCTCTGTTTGCAGGGGCGGTGGCGGCAGGACGCGCTTGCTGGAGCCCCGCAGCGGTTCGTTTTGTTTTGAATAATTTCATTCTGTACACAGACCTGCTGAAGCCTTGTTCTGAGGTTTCTTTCAGAGGTACACTGAACTGTCCTGTTTGGAGGCTTGAGACAGATACAATTATCTCTTCCTGATCCAGACAAAATTGTGTATATCAAAAATCTTAACCCAGGCAATCTGAGGGGTAGGGATGCATGACATGAAAACATCCTAGAGAAGTCAGTGCTACTGAGTAGGAGAGCTGAAAGGTTTTTCATTAAACTTCTCATCACAGAGACTTCAATATGGCTAATTTTATGCTGTATTCCCAACTCACTTCCATGTGAATGTACAGAAGATCCCCCATCATTTTCGAAGATTACTAGGTTTTGGGTACTATTACCAACTGATCAATGCTTGATGCCTTAATACATTTTTTTGTGTGTGTGTGTGGGTACGGGGGGTCGAACTGAGGACCTCGCGCTTGCCAGCAGATGCCCATGCCGCTGAGCTATCTCACCGGCCCTGCCTTAATTCATTTCTGCATGACACTATGTAAGTGGGTGTCTCCTGGCATTCTCACTCACAGAGGACTCTTCATCAACATATGGTCACGTGATGTGTGTAAAAACTATGCTAAAAAATGAGACTTACATGAAATTCAGAAAAAAAATTTTTTTTCCAGTGTTTCTCTGGCCATGAGTAAGACCAGTCAACACAAGTATTCTAGGGTCCTGAAAGGTGTATCTGTAAAATGCGCAACGTGAATCTAGCTACTGTGACTTAAAGACACCCGACAGTGGGAGCAGCTACCTCACTGTGCCAATGCAGTCTTTTTTGTTTTTGTATTCTTTTGGTACTGGGAATCGAACTCACTACCTCGCGCTTGCCAGGCAGGCACTGTGCCGCTGAGCTGTATCCCCGGCTGCCAATGCAGTCTTGTGATTGTTGATCCTACCAAAGAAAGCATGAAGGAAAGAAGAGTTCTGTTCTGCCAGGTAGACAGTTACATAGTTTTGCTTATACATTAGTAAAGGGGCATCCAGAATTCAACATCCATCTTCTCTGAGATTGGACTGTTAAATCTTTGAAAGGACAGAGAACACAAATGGAAAATAGTTTGTTTCTGAACCTGCAGTGCTAGGACCATTAGGATATTCTTGGAGGTGCTAGTAGATCAAGTAGCCATTTCCACTTTTTCACTGGCATCTGTTCTTCTTTTTAAAAATCCAAACAGAAAACATATTCTTTGGTGGGGGAGACTGTCTAAATAAGAATCTAGCATCCATTCTTGATGAGGAATACAAATTACAAACAATTCATTTCTAAAACTACACTGAAGACTTAGATTATAAGAGAAATTCAGAATTCTGAATCAAATAATCACCAATGTCCAGAGCAGTGTTATTCATGGAGCCAAAAGGTGAAAATGACTACATGACCTTCAACAGATAACAGATAAATAAAATGTGGTAAGAACAAAACACTCATTTTATGCTATCATAATCTTTAAAATCTTACAACCAAAGCATTCATTTTATGAATTTGGTCACCTTGTAGTGAAATGACTTGCACTACTAATATAAAGTAATACTGATATGAATACAACAAATATTTTGTCAATTGCCTAAAATATTACTGTATACTACTACTAGAAAAATAAAAATTCCTATTTAGTCTGACAAAAATTACTAAACGACCAACTTACCAAATTTGCAATTATCAGGTTTTTCTGAAGCTGTTCATTTTCTTCTGTTTGCTTTTTCATTGTAACTTTTAACTTGGAATTTTCAAGTTTCAGCCTAAAATGTATATTTGAAAAGCTATTTTTACAGACCAATTTTAAAAGTATCACTTAATTTCTGAATAAACATCTGAAATGGTACTACGTAAGTTCTTAAAATTTAAAAAGAAAATGTAAGGTTTGGTTACTGTTTCATTTTTCTAGCATTGTTTTATGAATAATGTGCATGATTTAGGGACAACATGCAAAAACTAAATATTTCTCTTTTCTTGTTACCTATTGTGGTGCTCAGGAGTGAACCCTGGGTCATATGCATGCAAAGCTTGTACTCAATCCCTGGGCTACATCCCCAGGCCTAAAATATGTATGAAATTAACATGAAATTTTCCCCTGGTTTCACCTGCATTCATTAATTATTGTAACTGATAGAATGCTCATACTACAGTGCCTATTTGCTTTATAAATATACAAATTATTGTATATGATGCTTTAAGTTATACTTCTGTAGGTGATCTTTCATCTTCTCAGCATGCTGTACAGCTTCTTTGTGTTGATCCTGTGCTTCTTGCAACTAAAATGACGAAAAAAGAAGTTTACTAATAATATAGTATCACTCTGCCCATCTCCTGTTCTTGTGAAAAAATTTTATTGGAAAATGACCATACCCACTCACTGCATGCTGCTTATGGCTAGTTTTCTGCTACAACTGTAAAGTTAAATCAGTGGCTTCAACAGCAACCTTATTCCCATAATGCCTAGCATTATATAATACAGCCCTTTTCAGGCTGGACTGTTATTATGAAATCAAAGTTCTGGAATCAGCACATTCCTAGCAACTGTTTCCGCTGGGTCAGTCTAGCAAGCACACTGATGCGTACTCAGATACTGTGGTGTGGCACATCAGAAGAGTTGCAGTCAGAGCCTTTCAGGTGGTCAAGTGCTACAAATCTGTAAGTCCTAGTTTCTACTCATAATGAAGGAAGGGAAATCTGGAATATTTTCCCATAGTAAGAAAAGTTGAAGCATTATATGGAACAATTCTTTATTAGATTAAGTGCTTTCAATTTTATGTGTAAATGCTCAAAATGTATTTAGAATAAAATCTTTATTATGTCAAGGTCTCAACAAAGTATGGTAGAAGTACTTACTTTTATACTAAGAGCTGTTAAGCAAAAACATTTTCTTTGTGTTCAAAAATAAGTGACATGCATATCAAAGGTTATTCTCCTTATCTCTCATACAAAAAAGAAAACATAAAATTAATGATGAAATTATTCTGCATAGATAATTGCTGCAGATAGGTCAACCAGAGAGCAGTCAGAGAACTCTTCACAAAAAGATTAAATTGTGAACCAGTTCTAAGTAAAGGAGGCCAAATGAATGAAAACTGAAAAGGCAGGACAGGATGAGGGGTAGCAGAGAGGTGGTGCAATGAGCCAATTAACTCAGAGGATAAAATCCAGTGGCAGGGAAATAAAAGCATGTGTAGCACACAGAACTTGTAAGTAAATGTTCATAGCAAAATTATCACTAACAGCCAAAAAGTGGTGGTGACCTAAGGTCCACCGTCTGATGAGTGGATAAATGGCATAGCCATACAATACAGTATTTCCTAACAGTAGAAAGAAATGAAGTACTGGTACTTGCTACAACACACATGAACCCTGAACACATTATGCTAAGTTAAAGAATTCAGTGCAAAGAACTAAATATTGTATGACTCCCTGTATTCAAAATGTCTAGAACAGGGCAGTTATAAAGACCAAAAATAAATGGATTTCCTAGAATATGGGCAAGGAGGGACCAAGAGAAGCCAAGGGCCAAGCAATCAGGAGTTTCTTTTCAAGGTAATGGAATTGCCCTACAAATAACTGACTATGGTGATGGTCATGAAGTTCTAGGAATATACTAAGAGATGCTGAACTTCACAACTGTACATGCGGTATGCCCACTATATCTTGGTAAGCTGCTTTGAATATATTCAATGGCAGAGTCTAATTTTTATAATTATGTACTTTGGATATAACCATTATACATGGTATAAATATTTCTGTGCTCTTTGATATAACTAAAATGAAAGGATAATGAAGGAAACGTCTACTTTTCAAGTAGTTTTTAAATTAACCAAAAGCATTTGTATTTATTTTATGAAAAAAAGGTAAAACAAAATTTCATAACAAAAAATAGAATGACAATACATTGAGTATTGTTATCTTTAAAGTAGTTAGAGTACAAGATATGGGCATAAAAAATTCTCCAAATGATATGAGCATAAACCTTTCTTCTCAATGAATTAAGAGAAACTAGTAGTATAACTATCTCATATTTTTTTCCTTTTTCCTTCCTTTCTTTCCCCATTCCCCCATCCTAGTTCCTTTTTCCTTTTTAACAATTTCTTTCCATTTTACAATATCTACTGTACATTTGGACCTTATTTACTCTTTCAGTTTCTCATACCAGGGAGACAATACAATGCTTACACATGTCTAACTTATTTCACTTATGAGTATAGTCTCAAGATGCATCCATTTACCTATAAAAGTCTCAAGTTTATCCTTCTTAGTACTTAGTACTACACTGTATTAAAAGACCACATCTTTTTTTATCCATTCCTCAGTTGATGGGCATTTCGGTTGTTTCCAAGATTTAGCTATTACGAATTGTGCTGCTATAAACAGGTGCACATATATCGCTGTGATATATTTTGAATTTTTCCAGAAGAGGAATAGCTGTGTGGAATGGGACCTCTTATCCAAGTTTTTTGAGGAATCTCCCTACTGATTTCCACAGTGGTTGCACCAGTCTACTCTCCCACCAACAGTGGAGAAGGGTTCCTTTTTCCCCACACCCCCTCCAGCATTTGTTATTGGTTGATTTCTTGATGATAGCCACTCTTTCTGGGGTGAGATAGAATCTCGGTGTTGTTTTAATTTGCACCTCTTGAATGACCCATGATGTTGAACATTTTTTCATGTATTTATTTATCATTTGTATTTCTTCATCTGAGAAGTATGTATTCATCTCAGATGCCCATTTTTGGAATGGGTCTTTGAATTGGGGGAGGCTGATTTTTTTCAATTCTTTGTATGTTCCAGATGCAAGTCCTTTGTCTGAGGGACAACTGGCTAAAATTTCTACTTCCCAGTATCTATCCTCCATTATGCTCTTTGTTAACCCTTTGGGTTTCTCCCACAAGAGAAACAATGTGATATTTAAACTTGTGTGTCTGATTTATTTCACAAAGATTATGATGATATCAAGGTGCATCCATTTTCCTCCAAATGATTCAAGTTTATTCTTCTTTATGGCAGAGTAATACTCCATTGTAGATAAATACATTTAAATTCATTCATCTGTTGGTGGACATATGGGCTGTTTCCCAGACTTAGCTATTATAAATTGTGCTGCTATAAACATGGGTATGCATATATCGCTATGGTATGATACTTTTAACTCTTTTGGGAAGACACCTAGGAGGGGAACAGCTGGGTCAAATGGAACCTTCAGTTTTACTTTTTGAGGAATCTCCATATTGATTTCCATAGTGGCTGTACCAGTTTACACACCTACCAGCAATGCAGAAGGGTTCCTTTTTCCCCACAGCCTCACAGCACTTGTTATTGACTTCTTGATGATAGCCATACTTTCTGGAGATAAAAATCTCAGTGTTGTTTTAATTCTGCATTTCTCAAACAACCACTGAAATTGAGCATTTTTTCATATCTTTCTTTGTTGTTTGTACTTCTTCATCTGAGAAGTGAGTATTCATTTCAGATACCCTTTTAGGTTGGGTCTTTACATTTAGGGTGTCTGATATTTTGAGTTCTTTATATATTCTAAATGTCAATCCTTTGAGGAGTAACCTGGTAAAAAGTTTTTCCAATTCTGTGGGTTGTCTCTTCACTTATGTAGTTTTTGTTGTTTCTTTTGCCATTGATTTCCAATATCATTGCACTATGATCTGATAATATGCATGGTATAATTTAATTCATTTGCAATCATTTAAGCATGTTCTATGGGCTAGTATATGGACTATTTTGGAGAGTCTTATGAGCAGCTGAGAAGACTGTGTATTCTGATGTTGTGGGGTCTGATACTCTGTAGACATCTACTAAGTCCATTTGTTCACAAGTTTGCTTCAGTTCTAATATTACTTTGTTGAATTTTTGTCTAGTTGATCTATCTATTTGTTGCAGTTGGGTATTGAGGTCCCCCATTACAATTGTGTTAGTGCTTATCTGAATTTTAATATCCATTAGTGTTTGTTTTATATAGTTGGGTGTGCTGGTATTTGGTGCATATATATTTATGGTTGTTATCTCTCTTGGATTTTTCTCTTAACAAGTATGTAGTGACTTTCTTTGACTCTTGTGATCAGTCTTGGCTTGAAACCCGCTTTGTCTCAAAATGGAATAGCTACCCCTACTTTTTTTCTGGATTCCTGTTGCATGGAGTATTGTTTTCCATCTTTTGACTTTCAGTCTACGAATTTCTTTTTGAATTAAATGTGTTTCTTATATGCGGCATATTGCTGGATCTGGTTTCTTGACCCGTATTTTCTTTTCTTTTGAATGGTGAATTGAGACAATTTACATTGATGGTTATAACTGATATGTATTGACTTATCCTTCTCATTATTTTTGTGCTGCTGGTTTCCTTCTTTTCCCTTCTGCTTAACTGCTTACCATACCTGGTGAATTCATTCTACTGAGATTCTTGAAATTGTTGTCTTGTCTTTTTCTAAAATATCCTTCAGGAGGCCGGTGAGATAGCTCAGCGGCATAAGCACCTGTCTGGCAAGTGTGAGGTCCTGAGTTTGACTCCCAGTACCAACATACAAAGGAAAAAAATAAAAAGGGCCGGTGATATCGCTCAGCAGCATGAGTGCCTGCTGGCAAGCGCGAGGTCCTGAGTTCGACCACCGGTACCCACATAAAATATCCTTCAGAATAGTTTGTAGAGCTCATTTGGTGGTCATGAGCTTCTTCACTTGTTCTTTGTCATGGAAGTATTTTACTTCTCCATTGATTTTGAAATATAGTTTTGCAGGGTACATCAATCTGGGTTGGAGGTTGTTGTCTTTTAGTGCTTGAAGTACTTTACTCCAAGCTGTCCTTAAGGGTTTGAGTTGAAAAGTCTGCTGTGATTCTGATGGGCTTTCCTTTATATGTAATTCGTTTCTTTTTTTTTTTTTAACTGCTTTTAGTATTGTTTTTGTGCTGAATTTCTGGAATCCTGACTATTATATGCCTTGTAGTTTTTTTTTTTAAACATGGCTAATTTTAGTTCTATATGCCTCACTTATCTATATGTCAAATTCTTTTTCCATGCTTGGAAAGTTTTCTGCTACTACTTCTGTGAACAGGTTTCTTATGCCCTGCGTGCTATCTTCTGATTCTTCATTGATTCCAACTAATCTTGTTAGTCTTCTTTGCATTATCTAGCAGCTGTGGGACTGATTTTTCATGGTCCTCTGCTATTTATGAGGTTTCATTTGATAATGAAAAGTAGACAAAGGAGGTAGTCAGAGCTCAGATCCATGCTGCATAATCCCAGCAAGCCTACAATAGGATTAGGATATAATGCCGTTTCTGGTACTTTCAAAATTCACAGAGGTTCAGGCTGATCCTGGCCTCTGGCTGTGGGGTTGGGGCCTGAGTCATTTAGCTTGTAATACTCTGGATGTCTCATGTTGGCCTGACCATGGCTCCCTCACCCTGTATGTCTTCCATGGTTGTTCCACACCCAGTCACTGTGGGTTTTAACAGTGGGAGACCTGAGATGAAGCCAATCCACAGCGGCTGAGTCCTGGCTTCAGCTGGCCCCTCTCTAAAATGGTGTCTGACCAAGCACTGGCTCCAGAAGACATTGCAGTCGGTTGCACAGGAGTCACTCATCAGCTGTTGTAGTGCACAGCATCCACTGCTCCATTCCACTGCTGTGTTTCTCCCTGAAGGCCTCTGGAGTCTCCCACTTTCACTGTGTCTCTGTAGACTTGATCTTCCTTTCGTTTGCCACAAGCCAGGAGCTGGGGAGAAAGTGCCAATTGCCCCTTTTTCTGTGTTGTGATCTGTCTCTTCAGTTTCTCTATGTGCTCTAATTTTCCCTTCAGATCCTTCCTAGCTCCCGGGGATCCACCTCCCTCCATTTCTTCCCCAAGTTATTTTCCATCATCTGGATTCTGAATCTTGGAGAGGTTGATTTGTTGCTGCTTACTGCTCTGCCATCCTCCTGGAAGTCCTTCCTCAACATTTATGTTACTGATTAAACTCAACATATCTTCCATTCCTTCATTCAGAAAACATAATCAGCATCTATATTTGATGCCAAGATTTACAGTAAATAATTTTAGCTATAAACATCATAGTTTATTTTTAAATTTGGTTTTAAACCTAAATAATACAGTAATGTGCCACATAACAACATCTGGGTCAACAACAGCATGCACTCGCAACAGTGGTCCTATAAGAGTCTGTCGCCTCATGATGAGGCAGATGTTTTAAATTCATGAAGTTCATGTTTCTGATGCCTGCACAATGATGAAGCTGTCAAACAGCACATTTATCAGATGGTATTCCCATAATTAAGGGGCACATGACTATACATGTCAAGTGTAAGTAGTATTTTTTTTTAAATGTGGGTACCGGGAGTCGAACTCAGGACCTTGTGCTTGCCAGGCAGGCGCTTATGCCGCTGAGCCATCTCACCAGCCCAAGTATAAGTAATATTGACAAGAAATTAGAATCATTAAATTATTACCAAAGTTACTTTACCTGGTCCAAATTATGTCTTACGGTCTTCAACTGCATATCTAGTAGCCTAAGGGAGTTTTTAAATTGTTGGTTTACTTTAACTTCTCTATTATATTGTTGTTCTTTTCTGCTTAACCGTTCTTTATTCTTTTCACAGAGCCAATCAGCCTTTTCTCTCTTTTCCTCTTCTTGTTTTAAGGCAAATCTGCATTTAAATATGCTTATTTTAAAATACATTTTGTTAAAAAATAAAAAATTCATTTTGTGATATGTCTCTTCATAAATCGATTACACTAGTGAAATTTCTATGTTCTCAAATATTTTTCTTGTCCAGTTCTATTTTTAATTTCTTACCTCATCTCTTCCAAAGAGCATATATACCTGAAAGTGAATGAACATGCTCTTGAGAAATTTCTGGTAGTAGTAACTCTGGTAAATATTATGGAAGAGGAATTTTGATATCACTCAGAAAGTTACAAATTCAAAATTGTTCCCTTTTTGCACAGTATTAATTATTCTTCAATTAAGACATAATTTTTACTACATGCTTGCTGTACATAATAGGGAGTTGGCACATGTACATTACACCTCTTAGCTCTTCTTACTTCCCCTTCCCCTCGCTTCCCTTTCCCCCATCTCTAGATCCCCTTCCCATTTGCAAAAGTTCTATCTCCCTGTTTCCTATTATCTATCTTTTATTTTGTTCTTTAAGTTCTTTCTACTTTATGTTTCTCATATAAGAGAAACTGAGATATTTAACCTTCTGTGTCTGATTTATTTCACTTAACATTGTGGTCTTTTTTTTTCTTGAAACAGGGTCTCGCTATGTAGTGCAGGCTGGCCTTGAACTCACTTATGTAGCCCAGGCTGGCCTCGAACTCAAGGTGATCCTCCTACTTCAGCCTCCCGAGTGCTGGGATTGCAGGCATGTGCCACCATGCCTGGCAACACTGTGGTCTTAAAGTACATCCATTTTCCTACAAATAACTCCAATTTATCCTTTTTGGCTGAGTAATACTCCATTGTGTATATACACTACATTTTCTTTTTCCATTCATCTGTTGATGGACATACAGGCCACTTCCAAGATTTAGCTATTATGAATTGTGCAGCTATAAACATAGGTATGCATGTATCTCTGTAATATGATGCCTTTAACTCTTTCAGGAAACATCTAGAAGGGGAACAGCTGGATCAAATGGAATTTCTATTTTTAGATTTTTGAGGAATCAAAAAACTGCCAACAACACAAAAAGAGTAAAACCATATAAATATTCAAATATTTTTTTCTAGATTGAGAAAAATGGCCATTTCATACTTTTTTGGTGGAACTGTAAATTACTATTAACTTTCTTGAGAACAATTTAGCAATACTGATCAAAAAACTTTCAAAAATTTTTCCTATACTTACCAAATAATTTCAAATTGAAGAATTTATTCAAAGTAAAATATCAAAGTAATATAGAAAAAT
This sequence comes from Erethizon dorsatum, assembly GCA_028451465.1. Taxonomy (NCBI): domain Eukaryota; kingdom Metazoa; phylum Chordata; class Mammalia; order Rodentia; family Erethizontidae; genus Erethizon; species Erethizon dorsatum. Next base: position 71,476,777 of record CM051834.1, read on the forward strand.
GACTTATATAGAGGATGCTCCTTGCACAACTAATTGTAATACAAAGGCAAAAATTCTTAAAACTCTAAAATTCAATTAGCTAAATAGTGAGATTTCTATATGGTGGGCTTCCATATAGTCATTAAAATTGTAATTTGAAATAATATACATTTAATAATTAGAAGCAGTCATGGTGAACAACTTGTTTTCTTATTTCCAAAAATTTCAGACTCCTGAAGAGTAAGAAGTACTCTTCCCTAGAAATCCTTAGAAGGTAAGTCAGCAATTACAAAAATCCACCTATTTGCAGTGAAAAGTGAATGGTCTAAATACTTCTTTAAAACTAGGATATCATACCTCACATTGCGGAGTTCTTGTTCCTGTTCTACTTTTTCATGTTCTAATTGTGATTTTACTTCTTCTGTTTCTGATAGCTCTTTTTGTAGTCCAGTGACTTTATTTTCCATTTTTTCAATTTGTCTTCTAAGTAGCTCACAGTGACTTATTTTAAAGTCTATTAATCTTTTATATGACTGAACTGCATTCTGGATTTTCAATAGGCTAACAGAATCTGTATCAGGGAGAAAACAAGGCAAATAAAATATGTGATCATCTTTTACTTATAAAGGACTTTCTATTCACATTCAGTCATTCATACACTGAATAAATGTACACTGAGGGCCCCCAATGTGGAACATATTATATGAAGCCCTGCAGATAAAATACATCAGCCCCCTCCCCTTGTTTACCTGAAAGTCTACTGAAAAAGACAAAAAATGACCATTATAAATTCACACAGATGCTGTAAGCGAAGTTCTGTGATCACATATGGGAATGTGATGTACAGTGGGCCCTGGAAGATTTCCTGGGGGAAAGAGATGGTGGCACTGAGAAATGAACGGGAACAGGGAGCAGTTAGGCAGTGTGTGAAGAGTATGCTATGCATTCCACAGCAGGTGCTGAGGCTCTGCAGCACTCTGCTTCTAGCCAAGGTAGAGTCACAGGTACAGATCAACCTTCCTGTCTGAAACAACCACATCTAACACATTAAACAATAATTTCCAACACAGTGGGCCTCAAGCAATGACAGTAATGATCCCTGACCAGCAGGAAACAAATGACATAATGTCCTAACGTCCTAGCTAATGTCCTTCCTGATATCCCAGCTCTCCGCCGTACAGACTTCCCAGACCACAACACAGGAGAAGGAACTGAAGTTGAGTCTCACAGATGCACTGCGCTGAGTCTGGTAAACCAAGGCAGATGGAGATCACAGGATAGAAACTGGAGAGCAAAGAGTAGCATAAAGAACCCTGGACATCTGCAGATGGCCTTCTTTGAATAGTGAGGACAGTGAAGAACAGCACAAATGTGCCAGGTAACTACCTGAGACTGAAGGAAAGATATCTGAGAAGATGACAGAAAACTGCCAAGTGCTTACACAGTGCCAGGAAGTGTATCTACTCCCATCAGGCAGGCTGTGAAGAGTGATCAGAAAGGCCTTGCCTCAGCCCCAGGAATTAACCCTCATCTGAGCCCTGTTCTGTTACACCTAACTTAAGTCAGAAGATGACGACCAGGAAGGAGCAAGTTTTTATGTTACCTGTTACCGAAGAAATTTAAAGAGACAGACATGAAAAGTTATTTTTTAAAAAACTAAATTACACGTGTAGATGCATAAACTAATAGAAACGAAAGAGCAAAATGACACACAAACCTAACTATAGCTGTTTTGTTTTTTGTTTTTTTTCCAAAATGGTTGAGTGGTGAGCAACAGCAATTCAGCTTGAGATCTGGAATTCAGACATTAGAAAAGGAAAAGAAAGAAAGAAAAAAGAAAAAGAAAAGTAGAACCCTGGGAATCAGAAGAAACTGACAGAAAATAAGCTACAGAGAAGCTGCAGAGATAGACCACAATAGAGGGAAGGAAACAAAAGTTTGGATTTTCTTCCTGGCCTGACTGCCAAAGAAACATGAGCACTGGGGGTCCCATGGGGCTCCAGAGAGAAACGGTGGTGGTGGACTGTGCTGGCAGTGGCCATGCTGCAGGGACAGCGAGGAGTTTTGCTCCAACAGGAGTCTTTCCACATGACAAGCAACAGCTGGAGAGCAGTCCTGTGCAGTGGTCCCCTGGAGAAAGTGCAAGGTTTGGCACCATTCTAGGAAAGGGTTGAGTATCTGAATCTGAGACTCAGAACAGCAGTGGGATGGCTTTACTTCAGGGTTCTCAGTGTTACCTTTCCACAGTGGCTGGGTGAGAGCAGCCACAGGAATACTCATAGACAGGAAGTTGGCTAGGGTTTGAGCTTGGCCAGGAAAAACACAGGCACAGCCACAGGCCAGGCCTGGTTTGAGTTCCTCTGGATTTGAACGTCTCAGGATTGAGTATCCTAGCCCTTGCCCTACTGCCTGCATCCAGCATGGATCTGGGGTCTGACTTTAACTACTAGCTGAGCAGGGACAGGTCTCTCTTGCCTTGGACACTGCCATAGCTTGGGTAAACAAAGGAGCCTTTAAAATGGGGGCGGGGGGTACCTTGAAAAACAGGCCCTTTTAAGGCTAGATGGAGAATTGCTGGTCTCCAAAACTGCAGATCCTGGAAGGAAACCACTCATTCAAAAACAGAGAGAATTTTTTTTTTTGACTCTGTCTTTTTTTCCTCTGTCGCTTTCCCTGGTATTTGGGGGTTTGGGAAATTTTTATTTGTCTTTTTTTTTTTTTTTTTTTTTTTTTTTTAGGCAGGGTCTCACATTGTGGTCCAAGCTAGCCTTGAACTCCCTATGTAGCCCAGGCTGGCTTTGAACCTGTGGTGATCCTCCTGCCTCTGCCTCCCTAGTGTGGGATTACAGGCACGTGCCACCAGCCTGGCATTTTTCTTTTCTTTCAAACAAGGTTGTACCATGTAAATTTGAGGCTAGCTTCAAACTCATGGCGATCCTCCTGCCTCAGCCTCCCAAATGTTTTTATTCTTTTTTTTAAATTAAGAATAAACTGGTACCTTGCAGATATACATAATGATCATATTCATCATAGGGAATTTGTACCTGTGCATGGTATTTTTTTTTTTTCTTTTGAGAAAGGGTCTTGCTATGCAGTTCAGGCTGACCATGAACTCACTATGTAGCCAAGGCTGGCCTTGAACTCACAGCGATCCTCCTACCTCAGCCTCCTGAGTGCTGGGATTACAGGTGTGCACCACCACACCCAGCGATATATGTTGATTCTTTTTCTCCCATTTTCCTCCCCTCCCTTCAACCCCTCTTTCCTTATTTATAACAGCTTTGCTTCCATTTTTTCCTTCTATTCTTTTTTTCCTTTTCCCTTCTTTCGTTGCCCCCTACCCTATCCCTAGATCCCCTTCCCATTTGAACATTTTCTTCCTATTTCACAATACCTATTACACATTTTGGTCCTTACTTACACGTTCGGTTTCTCACACCAGAGAAACAATGTGATATTTACATGTGTGTCCAATTTGTTTCACTTAAGAGTTTGGTCTCAAGGTGCATCGACTTACCTAGAAATGTCTCAAGTTTATCCTAATGTATGGCCGAGCAGTACACTATTGTATGGGAAAAAAAAATCTTCTTTATCCGTTCATCATGAGGGGCATTTGGGATGTTTCCAAGATTTAGCTATTACAAATTGTACTGCTATATATGCTACATACTGCTATATGTACATGGATGTGCATATATCACTATGGTATGATGCTTTTACTTCTTTCAGGAAGATACCCAGAAGGGGAATAGCTCAGTCAAATGATACCTCTAATTTCAGGTTTTGAGGAATCTCCACAATGATTTCCACGGTGACTGCACCAGTCTACACTCCCATCAACAGTGGAGAAGGGTTCCTTTTTCCCCACACGCCCGACAGTATTTGTTATCGGTTGATTTCTTGATAACAGTCATTCTTTCTGGAGTGAGATGAAATTCCACTGTTTTAATTTGCATCTCTCAAATAACCAATGATGTTGAACATTTTTTCACATATTTATTTGCCATTTGTACTTCTTCATCTGAGAAGTATCTATTCATTTTAGATGCCCATTTTAGGACTGGGTCTTTAAATTTGGGGAATACAGTATTTTTGAGTTCTTATATATTTTAGATACTATCCTTTGTCTGATGAAGAGCTGGCAAAAATTTTTTCCCACTCTGTGGGTTGTCTCTTCACTCTGTTGGTGATTTCTTTGGCTGTGCAAAAGCTTTTTAATAAGATGAGATACCAGTTGTTGATTTTTTTATAGTATTTGCTGTGTAATTGGGGTTTTGTTCATAAAGTCTTGGCCTACACCTATGTCTTCAAGAGTTCTACCTACCTCTTTTCCAGCACATTTAGTGTTTCTATTTGTGTGTGTTGGGGGGGGAGTACCAGGGGTCGACCTCAGGACCTTGTGCACCAGCAGGCACCCGTGACGCTGAGCCATCTCAACAGCCCTAGTGTTTCTATTTTAATATTTAGATGTTCGATCCATTTTCATTTTAGTTTAGTGCATGGTGATACACATGGGTCTAGTTTTAGTCTTCAGTATTTGGAAAGCCAGTTTTTCCAGCACCATTTACAAAAGAGGCTATCTTTCTTCCAGTGAAGGTGTTTGGCCCCTTTGTCCATGATAAGGTAGGTGGGTGTGTTTCAAGTTGTTTCTGTATCTTCTAATCTGTTCCACTGATCCTTGGGTCCTTTTTTTTGTGGGTTTTTTTTTTTTTTTTTTTTTTGCAAGTACCACGCTGTTTTTATCATAGCAGCTTTATAGTATAACTTCAAGTCGGGAATTGTGATGCCCCCTACTTTGCCTTTGTTGCCCAAAATTATTTTTGCTATTCTAGGTCTGTTCTGGTTCCTAATGAATTTTAGGATTGTTTTCTCTAATTCTGTGAGGTATTCAATCGGTATTTTTATTGAGATTGCATTAAATCTGTATAACAGTTTGGAAGTATGGCCATTTTCACTATATTGGTTCTTCCTACAAGGCAAGGGTATCTTGCCATTTTCTGACATCCTCTTTGATCTCCTTTCTCAGAGTACTGCAGTTTTCAATATAAAGACCTTTTACTTCATTTGTTAGAATGATTCCTAAGGATTTCATTTTTTTCAACGCTATTGTGAAAGGTGTGGTTTCCCTAATTTCTCTCTCAGTGAGTTTGTTATTTGTGTACAGGAATGCTATTGATTTTTGAGTGCTGACTTTGTGTCCAGCTATGTTGCTGAATCTGGTTATTAAATCTAGAAATCTTGGGCTGGTGAGATGGCTTAGCGGCGTAAGCGCCTGCCTTGCAAGTGCGAGGGCCCGAGTTCGACTCCCGGATCCCACATACGAAAAAAGGGGCCGGTGATATCGCTCAGCGGCACGGGTGCCTGTTGGCGCGTGAGGTCCTGAGGTCAACCCCCCGGTACCCACACACACACAAAAAAATCTAGAAATCTTTTGGTGGAGTTTTGCGGGTTTTCCATGCAGCGTATCATGTCATCTGCAAAGAATGACATTTTAACTTCTTCCTTTCCTATCTTTATTCATTTTATTTCTCTCTCTTATCTAATTGCTTCAGCTAATGTTTCCAGAATGATATTGAACAGGAGTGGTGATAGTAGGTATCCTTGTCTTGTTCCTGACTTTAGAGTGAAAGGTTTTGACCATTTAGTATGATGTTGGCTGTTGGTTTGTCACAGATAGATTTTATCAGACTAAGACAATCATAGGGTTTTTATTATAAATGGGTGCTGGACTTTGCAAATGCTTTTTGTGTCTACTGAGATGATCATGTGATTTCTGTCTCTGGCTCAGCTGATATAGTGCATTACATTCATTGATTTATGTATGCTGAACCATACCTATATCCCTGGAATGAATCCTACTTGGTCATGGTATTATAATCTTTTTGATGATTTGCTGCATTCTGTTTGCCAGTATCTTATTGAGGATTTTTGCAGCTATGTTCATTAAGGAGATTGGCCTGTAGTTCTCTTTTTTGGTTGGATTCTGCTCTGCTTTTGATATCAGGGTAATGCTTCCAGGAATGACTTTGAGTACTGTTTACCTTTCAATTTCATTAATGAGTTTGAGGAGTAGTGGCATTAGATCTTCTCTAAATTTCATGTAGAATTCAGCAGTGAATCTGTCAGGACCTGGCCTTTTCTTTTTCGGTAGGCTTTTAATTGCATCTTCAATTTCATTGACTGATATTGTGTTATTTCAAATTTTTATATCTTCTTGATTCAACTTTGGTAAGTCATATGTATCTAGGAATCTGTCCATTTATTCCGTATTTTCCATCTTATTTGAATAATAGGGTCTTGAAGTAGGTATTGATGATCTTCTAGATTTCTGTAGGATCTGTTGTGGTTTCACCCTTTTCATTTCTAATTGCATGGATTTGAGTCTTTCTTTTTTTTTTTTTTTAATAAGGTTGGCTAGAGGTTTGTCAATTTTATTTAATCTTTCAAAGAACCAAGTCTTTGATTCAGTCTTCGTAATGTTTTCTTAGTCTAAATTGCATTCATTTCTGCTCTGATCTTTATAATTTCTTCCCTTATGTGAGCTTTGGGCTTGACTTGTTCCTCTTTTTATAGAAGTTTGAGGTTCAACATTAGGTTATTGAGGCACCCCACTTTCGTGGCCCCCTTCTGTTCCTCTCAGACAGAAGCTTTCTTTCTCTCAATAAATTCTTCCTACTCTTAAAACAAAAAAACAAAAACAAAAACACATTAGGTTGTTTATTTGAGTTTGCTGTTATCCTGATGTGAGAGCTCACCAGTATAAATTTCACTCAGGTTTGCTTTTATTGTGTCCCATAAGTTCCAGTATGGTGTACTGGTATTATTGTTTAATTTCCTCTTTAATTTCATCTGTGACCCATTTGTTATTCAGGAGGGTGTTATTTAATTTCCATGTGTTTATGGAGCTTTTGTGGTTTCTTTTGCCATTGATTTCCAATTTCACTGCACTACGGTCTGATAATATGCATGCGATACTTTCAATTCCTCTGCATTTAGTTAAGCATATTCTATGTGCTAGTATGTTGTCTATTTTGCAGAACATCCCATGTGCAGCTGAGAAGAATGTGTATTCTGTTTTTTTGTTTTGTTTTGTTTTGTTTTGTTTTGTGTGTACCGGGGTCGACCTCAGGACCTTGCACACCAGCAGGCACCCGTGCCGCTGAGCGATATCACCGTCCCTTTTTTTGTATGGGGGTTCCGGGAGTCGAACTCAGGCCCTCGCGCTTACCAGGCAGGCGCTTATGCCGCTGAGCCATCTCACCGGCCCTGTATTCTGATATTATGGGGTGGAACACTCTGTAAACATCTGTGTTGATTGCTTATGGTTGGTAGTTTTATCACTAGTATTGAGGCTTCCCTAGGAAATGTCTATTCCTCAGCGATGTCTTCTAGGTGTAGCTGGCTCTTGGCTTTTGTGTCTGAGCCATGATCCTACCTTCTTAATGTATTATGGATGAGAAGTTATCTATTTGGCCTAGCACCAGTCCTTTGGTACTGGACTATGTTAATAATGATTAAGACCCCAGAGAATTACAGTGTTGTCATACATAGGAGAAGCAATGATTACAATAGGTATGACACCCTGGCTAAAGCAGTAAAACTAGCAATTAACAATAGCATCAAGCACAGCATAGAAACTGAAGAACTGTGGTAACTATTACTTTTGTACCTATAACCATAGGGAAAAAAATCAATAGTTATATGACACAATCCAATATAAACCAGGAACTTGTATGCAGTGAGTTTCCCCTTAGTACAGTGATTTTACCCTGTGTTTGTGGGGGTGGTTTCAGAGCGATAGGTGAAAAGATAAAGAGGTAAATTAAGAGAAATTTACAGAAGCAAAGCTGTTGGACAAAGGATGACCACCCAAGCTTTGGGAAACTGGGGAAGAAGACAGGAGAGAAAGAATGATGGCAAAAACAAAAGAATATTGAAGTTAACCAGAAAGACTAGAGACAATGTTCACTCACATGAAAATATCAAAAAATCAAGAAAGACACCTGAGGAAAGAGAGGGAAAAAAAAGAACAAAACAAAACAGAGAGTAAAATTAAAACCTGAACAACCAAAATTATAGACCGAAAAAGGAAATCAAAACAAACAAGCAATAAAATTCCTCTGGCATCCTCAGGTGTGTGGTAGTGTCCAAGTCAGAGCCTAAGTCTGTGCTGTATCAACCCACCAAATCTGCAGTAGGATTAGTGCTAGGTGCGGGGCTGATCTTGGCTTCCAGATGTGGGGGCTGGGGCCAGTCTTCAGCCAGCAGCTTTCTGGATGTCCTTCAGTGGCCCACCCATGTCTCCTTACCCTGTCTGTCTCTGCATTGCTCTCCCAGTTGCTCTGGCAGCCTGAGAGAGAGACAGCCCAAGGCTGCTCCCAGTCCTATGTAGTTGGCCCCTCTTGGCCCTTGCACAACAGGGGCCAAGTGGAACCCCTTCTGTTCCACTCCACTGGTAACTCTGTCTCTTCTCTCATGATGCTGGGAGTAGGGAAGGAGGAATGGTGCTGTTCTACTCACTACCTTCACTGCTGCCTCTGTGGTCCCTAACCTTGTTGTCATTAGAGCTTCCAGTTAGCCAGCAGGGCTCATGACAAAGGAAAGAAAACACCACAAACATTGGCAGCCCATCGGGGAGGGAGCAGCTTATGGCTGCTCACCCGTGTGTGCCAGTGAAATTTGCTGCCAGGCTGCAATGTCCTCTATTTGGAGGAAGGCAAAAGAAGTGAGGGGACTGTATATCCCAAATCCATCCTGTGTGGCTTGATTTCACCATGCTATTGCAATCTATCAATTTTTTGGGAACTTCCCAGAAAGGCAGTTTCTGCTCCATGGAGGCAAATGTCCTGCAGGAAGCCCTTTTGGGTGCTTCACCATTGTATAAAGTCTTATGCCTATGTTTTGTTTGATCTATAAGTCTCTTTTTTCAGACTGATTTTAGCATCAGGATGTATGTCCTTCCCTTTCTTTTGATTACCTGTGTTTTTAATGGATTTTTCTCTGAGTAATTACAACATGGCTCCTCCTCTATTCAGCCATGTTGAATCTTTTCTTTTTCTCACTCCTGTTTTTTCTTCTTTTGCTTTCTTTCCCCTTTCATTTTACCTTTTAATTTTTTCCTTATTTCTAATTTCCATATTATTTTTTCTCCCTTTTTTTCTGTTATATTTCATACCTTGTTTATTTTTCTTCTGTTATTTTTACTTAATTCTATACATATCCTTCCACTCCCTAGTAGGATCCTTTGTCTCACTTCTCTCTCCTTCTCATTGCCTATAGTTTAAGTTTTCAAAATTTTCTTCTTGAATTCTCTTGTTCCCAATCCCCTACATCTTTTTTTTTTTTTTGGTGGGTACCGGGGGTCAAACTCAGGACCTCGCATGCCAGCAGGCACCTGTGCTGCTGAGCGATATCACCGGCCCTTTTTTCGTATGTGGGTTCCAGGAGTTGAACTCGGGCCCTTGCGCTTGCCAGGCAGGCGCTTACGCCGCTGAGCCATCTCACCGGCCCCCCTATATCTTTAATAGTCTAATAATTTAGCTTTATTAGTCTTTAGACAGTTAATTAATTCTATGTAATTTCTGTTGAATTCTTTTCTACCATTAGTGGAGATACAGTTGTCGCATTTAGTACATATTAGCTGTATATCAATACTTGAGTTGACTTAGTGTTAATGCTGTAATTATGGATTTCTTTTCTATGTTTAAGGTTGGTACATTATTGGTTCTAATGGTATGTCAATATCCAATTTGTCTTGGATGATACTACTGTAGCTGACTTGCTTGATGTTGCCAGGCTTGCATAACTGTTGCTTTTAATGGGTTTTCTCTGTATGAGAATGCCCACATTACCTTTGTGACATTAACAATACTGTGGTTCATTCCCAGAGAACTGGGAGTATGGCTAACTGAACTGCATCCTCCCCTCCCAAATTAACAGAGGTGGTTAGATCTTGGGGCAGAGGCAAAGGACTATGGTTAACCACGACCGAAGTGCATCACTGAAAAGCAGACTAAAAGTGATCTCCACACTAGCAACAATGTCTTTCCAATGTAAATGCCCATTAAGCTCAGCACAAAACAAACAAACAAACAAAGCTATAGAAGTAAGAGGAGGCAAGGGGAAAACTGCCTCCTAAAACTCCCAGCTACTCTAAAGCCAATGCAGGGGGCATTGAGGGGGAGACTAGCAAAAGCCACACACCGGAATCATTCACAAGAGAACAGAGAAGATTGAAAAACAGATTGGAGATACTCTGTGGGATCACAGAAGATATAGCTAAACAGATAACAGAAGTAATAAAATGATCAGGGAGATTTCAGAAGACACTAATACAGTACTACCTGAGCTAAACAAAATGATACAAAACATGAATGACCAATTTAGCAAAGAATTAGTCTTGGAAAAAAATTTAATCAGAAATCCAGGAGATTAAAATTACATTCAAAGCATGAGCACAAGTGACCAATGCAAGGACAGAATTTCAGAATTAGAAGACAGGGATGCTTTCAAAGACTACTTACTAAAAGATGCACAACTGAATATGAAAAATGGATCCAAGAGTCCTAGATGACATAAAGAAGACTAATCTATAATGGGAATAAATGAAAAATCAGAAGATATCACACATGGCCTAAAAAAATCTTTTTACTGAAATGATAGTAGAAAACATCCCAAATACAGGAAAAGAAATAAAATACAGAAAAGTGAGAAAAACACCACCAAATAACTATGATTAAAGGATATTAGAGTTAAAGATTATAGTCAAAACACCAGTAGTCCAACACGGGACCAAAACCTTAAAAGCTGTTAGAGAAAACCAAGGAATCTCTTATAAAGGTAAACCGGGACCTGTGCCTGCATCCCACACCATGTCAGTGTGCCAGTGGCTCCCAGGGCTAACCAGCCTTGCCTCCTCTTATCACTGCCACCACTGATACTCTTGACTTACCCTTGCCCTGCTACCCAGTGGGGTGGTGGCAGCCACTGGAGCCTGCCTCTGTGATGAAGTTCAAACCCAACCAGAAGTGGACCTATGACCATGAGGGCTTCAAGAAGTGGGAAGCACACCTGTGCTTCTGCAATGAAGAGGACAAGGTGCTGTAGGTGAATAGCAGTAAGTACTCAGACCAGCGGATCATCCCAGGAAGAGAAATGGAGCCAGGAGGAGCCTGGCAGTGCTGCCCTGAGTGAAGTTCATGAGGCAGAAGTCAAAGGAAAATTGGGCAGGCTCCTGGGAATATTTTAGCAGAACCAAGACCAAAAGCACAGAATGTATGTTTATGTTCTTATAGTCACTGAAACATTAGAAGATTGGGAAGCCTCTGTTAGTCTAGGAAGGAAGAGAGAGTGGTTCAAGATAGAAGATGCAATCAAAGTTCTCCAGAACCATAAACTTGTACATGCAGAGTATCCGGAAAAACTAAAGCTGGGTTGCTCTCCAACCGATGGAAATTCCACAGTTTCTTCCCTTCCAGGTAACAGTGTCTTGTTGTGACCGCTGCACAGACCTCTGGGTTGCCTTCTAGTGTAAGACAGAATCATGTACTACCTCACAGGGAAAGGCTTCCTCACTGTCCTTGGCAAACATCTGAATGATGCACACTAACTGTCTGAATTTGCCATGCAGGAATTTCAAACAATTTGTATGTTTTTCAGATGCTTTCAAATCTTCTTTTAAAAAGATAGTATAAAATATTTTAATAAGCCAAAGCCATGTGGAATTTTTTAAGATGCCTTAACTGTACCCCCTCTCCCAATGTTATTTTTGTTGTTTTTTTTTCCACAGCAGTTTCAGTATTTTTGTCCACTTAAACAGTGTTGCTTGTTGTCAGAGATCAAATTACTCAATGGGTATATGCCCCTAAATTGTTTTCTCATTTGCAGCATTAATTTATTCAACTAATCTATGAGGGAATTAAATATTTTTGGTATTACAATCCATTCATCTATCCCAGGACTTATTTCATGGGATCATGATTTTCATACATAAATTGCAGATTCAGGCTATTTTTGTAGGGTCCTGTGTTTTTTTTTTTTTTTTTGTGGGTACCGGGGGGTCGACCTCAGGACCTCATGCGCCAGCAGGCGCCCATGCCACTGAGCGATATCACCGGCCCCTTTTTTCTTTTTCGTATGTGGGATCCGGGAGTCGAACTCAGGCCCTTGCACTTGCCAGGCAGGCGCTTATGCCGCTAAGCCATCTCACCGGCCCCGGGTCCTGTGTTTTTACAAAGAACTTCAATTTACTATTTGGGGAATTTGTCAACTCATTTGTCTGAATTTTTACAATTGTTATTATCACTATCCACCAGGTATGGTTATTTCCCCTAAAAGTCAATAGTAGTTTAAAAATAAAATATACCTCTGTAGAGTTAATTTTTAGGGAAATATTGTTAGCAAAATGCATGTAGTACATTATCATGAAAACTGTACATCTTAGAATTTATTTAGCATGCTCAGTTGCCAATTTTTTTTAATCAATAATCTCTCTGTACATAGCATACCTTAGAACCATATTTCTCTCTGTGTAAATTTCTCTTAAAACCATTTCTCAGTTTATTTTAGTGACACCTCTTCAGTTAAACTTCTTGTTTACCAATAACCACGGGATTGGCATCCAATCTTCAATGCCAGTCAATGATGGCTGCATCCCTATAGAGTAAAATGGCCTTCTTGCCATTCAGCTGTTATAGGCTTAAGTTAGTTGGGACCTTTAAATGTCTCATCTTTTTCAGGTCGTCAGTAAGTACTACTTGTCACATAGCTTTTGGGGCACTGCAACATAATTAAAAATGATTTTGTCTTGTATTTGTCTTTATACTCACTTAGAGTCAGGCATCCCATCTAAAGTGTGCACATATCATGTCTGAAACTCCCACACTTCCCTATTGAGGTCAGAAATGAGGAAGGAGGAAAAACCTTTGACTAAGATGTGGGGTTTGGAGAATGAAAGAATTTTTTATGAAGACATTAGCCTTCATTACAACTGGTGAGTGCGAAGTAGAAAAAGTTAAAATATTTGCTGTATAAATTGTTAACCTTTAAAGATATAACTACTGCTAAAAATAGAGTTCTTACCCTTAAGGCAAATTGGTACCATTTTGAAAATGAGATCTTGTGGCGTAAATTCAGCTGAACTAAATATAAATGCTAGTTCACAAATGAGTGCTGTCAAAGAAATGAGTAAGTAGAAAAACTTTCCACCAGTGACGTTCCATTCTAAATTATGTAGTATAATCAAAGATGGTTATCTAGAATTTTTATATATTTCCTTTGTACAGAGGTTATATAGACTGGGTGTGTGTGTGTGTGTGCGTGTGTGTGTTTAAAGGAAACATTTTAAATCCCACAAATCTATCAATCACCAACGGACTAAGATTTTCTCAGTAATCTCTGAAATGTCTTTATATTTTTGGCAGAGAAACTGGATTGCTTTTGTATATAAGGCTGCTTCCACCTGAAATGCTGTCACAAGAATTTAGGGGGATTAATCATGGACATTTTATTATTAAAGGTAATAATACATGGACTTATTTTATAAACTCCTATACTACGTTTTCAACATGTGAAAATGTACAGTTTGTCAGCCATCTCTTAAATTAGCCTGTAAATAATGCTGTGTAATTTTCTTCGGCCAGAAACATTTGGACTAAGTAGTGCCTCTTGGGTCAGTATTTTCTTCAGTGCCATTTATTTAGCAAACCCAACTGTGTTAAGGCTATGCAATTAGCAAAACTTTGTACTACAACAGAATAGTTTTCGTAATTAAATTTCACATGAAAGGTTCTTCTGGAAACCAATCTAGCAAAATTAGAGGGGAAAGTCCTAAGGAGAGTTAAGAGAAAAAGCCAACTCTTTCAGGCTAAATAGTTGAATCTACTAGTTCAGCTTTCCAAAGTTGGCTGTGTTGAGGCTGTCCTTAGTGGGGTAGCTGAATAATATTGGGCACCTAATTTCAGTTCTGTATGCCTTCTATATAAACTGAAAATAAGCAGTTATTTTAAATTGACTTGCAGAAAAGTAGGAACTGTCCTGCATGTTGCTTTTGTAAAGAGATGACATTTTCCAACCAAGTGCCTGTTATCAAATTTTGTCAGTCACACCATTGTATACACCAGAAATACTGAATAGGAAAAATGACTGCCGTACATAATGAATTGCTTTGCATGGCCTCATTTGAAATAATTTGTGTCAGAATCTTGACTTTTTTATGTTTCGAGACTAATAAAAGTGAAAACATGAAAAAAAAAGGGTAAACCCATTAGAATAGTAGCTGATTTTCCAACACAAACCTTAAAGACCAGCAAGGCTTGAAGTGTTTCAAGCCCTAAAAGATAACAACTTCAAACTCAGACTTAAGTATCCTACAAAACTTTCTTCAAATCTGATGGATAAATAAGGTATTTCCATGACAAAGAGCACCTCAAGAAATTCATGTCCACAAAACCAGCATTACAAAAAATTTGCAAGGATATTCTAGAAAGAGACATTGAAGGAAACAAGGACAGTAAGTCAAATACAATGAATATACCTAGCTGGGTGAGCAGTTAAGCAAAAGGGAAAAAGGGAAATCAGCAACAGGAAAATAATGCAATGACAGGAGTAAGTCAATAACTTTCAGTAATAACTCAATGTTTATGGTCTCAATTCCCTAACCAAAAGACACAGATTGGCAGAGTGGATCAAGAAACAAAACCCAATGATATGGGGCATACAAGAAACAGATTTAATTCAAAAGGAAATTCATAGATTAAAAAATCAAAGGATGGCAAACAATGTTCCATGCAACAGAAACCCAGAAAAAAGGAGTAGCTGTCCTAATTTCAGACAAAGTGTATTTGAAACCAAAACTAATCAGAACATAAAAAAAGGTCATTATATATTTGTTGAGGAAACAATTCAACAGGAAGAGGTAACAATTATAAACATATGTGCACCAAACAATAAATGTGCCCAACTTCATAAAACTAACACTAATGTACATAAAAAAATCAAATAAACATTGACATGATTATAATGGGGGCCCTCAATACCCCACTGTCACAAACAGATAAAAAAAAATCAACAAAAACTATCAGATTTGAACTAAACTTTCTAACAAATGGATTCAATAGATATCACAACTTGGCCTTTTGTCTAAGATCAAGTGCAACAGATACCAGCAGGGTGTTCCACCCAACAACAGAATACATGTTCTTATCAGCAGCACATGGGACTTTTCCAAAACAGACCACACACCAGCCCATGATTCATGCTTAAGTAAATGCAGAAGAATCAAAATCATCCCATGAATGTTATCAGATCATGGTGCAGTGAAACTAGATAGCAATGGCAAAAGAAACCATAGAAATTATGTGAGTACATGGAAATTAAAACATACCCTCATGAATAATCAATTGGTCACAGAAAAAAACCAAGGAAGAAATTAGTTCCTAGAATCAAACAATAAAGGTAGTACAGTGTACTAAACCTATGGAACATAATGAAAGCAGTCATAAGAGGGAAATTTATTATTGTGAATGCCTGTGTCAGAAAAACAGCTCAAATAGATAAGCTAGTGATGTACCTCAAGATCCTAGAAAAACAAGAACAATCCAAATCCAAAGCTAGTACAAGAATGGAAATTATAAAATCAGGGCAGAAAATAATGAAAGTGAGACTAAAAAACAATACAAAGAATCAGTGAATCAAAGACTTGGTTCTCTGAAAGGATAAATAAAATTGACAAACCCCTAGCTAATCCTACCAAAAAAGGGAAAGAGAAGACACAAATCAATGCAATTAAAAATTAAAAAGGCAAAATCACAAAAGATTCTGCCAAAATTCAGATCACTGGTAACTACTTTGAGAACCTGTACTCTAATAAAATGGAGAATTCAGAAAAAATGGATAGACTGCTATATACCTATGAACTATCAAAGTTGAACCAAGAGGCCATGAAAATCCTATATAAACCAATATCAGGCAATAAAATTAAAGAAATAATAAAAAACTACCAACTAAGAAAAGCCTAGCAAAAGCCTTTGGCAAAACCCAACATCCATTCATGATAAAAACCCTGAAGAAAATAGATATAGAAAGACATTATCTCAATCTCATAAAAGCCATTTATGAGAAACTTACTGCCACCATCATATTAAATGGGGAGAAGCTGAAAGCTTTCCCTCTAAAACGAGGAACAAAGACACAGATGTCCCCTATCGTTACTGCTGTTCAATGTAGTTCATGAAACATTAGCCAGAGCAATCAGGCAAGAAAAAGAAACAAAAAGGGATATGCACAGTAAAGGAAGAATTTAAATTATCATTATTTGTAGTTGACATGATCCTCTACATAGAAGACCAAAAAATTCCATCAAATGACTCCTAGAATTAATAACCAAATTTAGTAGTATAGGAGGCTCAAAATCAACACACAAAATTGGTATACAGCATTCCTGTATACCAATAATGAACTCACTGAGAAAAAAATTAGAGAAACAATAGACTTTACGATAACATCAAGAAAAATTAAATACTTAGAAATTAACCTAACCAGGGAAGTAAAAGACCGCTACAACAAAAACTATAGTACGCTGAAAGAAGAGATTAGAGAGAACATCAGAAAATGGAAAGATTTCCCGTATCTGCATAGGCAGAACCAATATAGTCAAAATGGCCATATTTCCAAAACTGATATTGAGATTTAAAGTAATCTCAATCTGAATACCAATAGCATTGCTCACACAATGAGAGAAAACAATCCTAAAATACATGGAACCAGAAGAGACCCAGAATAGCAAAAGCAATCCTTGGCAAAAATAGCAGAGCAGGAGGCATCACAATCAGAGATTTCAAGTTATACTACAAAGCGACGCTGACTAAAAAAACAGCATAGTATTGTCAAAAAAACAAACAAACAAACAAACAAACAAAAAAAGACAGACTTGTAGATCCATAGGACAGATTTAAGGATGTAGAAACTACTTCAGGTACACTCAGCTACCTGATCTTGGACAAAGGGGTCAACAACTTTTGCTTGAGGAAGATAGCCTCTTTAACAAATGGTGCTGTGAAAACTGGCTATCCACATGCAGAAGACTGAACCTAGACCCATATCTCTCACCATACAATAAACTAAAATCAAAATAGATCAAAGTTCTAAATATTAAAACAGAAATAATCTGCCATAAGCCTAAATAGGTAAAACTCTTGAAGATCTAGGTATAGGCAAAGACCTGAAAAGAACACCAACTGCATAAGAAATAATGCCAAAAATCAAGAAGTGGGATCATATCAAGTTAAGCCTCTGCACAGCAAAGGAAACAGCCAACAGAGTGAAGACACAACCTATAGAATGGGAAAAAAATTTTGTCAGCCATTCTTCAGACAAAGGACTAGTATCTAAGATATATAAAGAACTCAAAAGAGTTACATTCCTCAAATGAAAAGACCCAAACAAAAAATAGGCAGCTGAAATGAACAGACATTTCTCAGAAGAAGTACAAATGGCCAAGAAATACATGAAAAAATATTCCACATTGTTGACAATTCAAGAAATGCAAATTAAAACAACACTGAGATTCCATCTCACTTCAGAAAGAATGGCTCTCATCAAGAAATCAAATAATAGGCCGGTGAGATGGCTCAGCGGTGTAAGCGCCTGCCTTGCAAGCGCGAGGGCCCGAGTTTGACTCCCGGAACCCACATACGAAAAAGGGGCCGGTGATATCGCTCAGTGGCACGGTTGCCTGTTGGCCCGCGAGGTCCTGAGGTCGACCCCCCGGTACCCACAAAAAAAAAAAAAAAAAAAAAAAAAAAAAAAAAAAAAAAAGAAATCAAATAATAACAAAGACTGGTGAGGCTGTGATGAGGCTGGTGAGGCTTCGTTGTTGGTGGGAGTGTATATTAGTACACCCCCTATGGAAATATGGATATATTCCATATGGAAATAAGTATGAAGATTCCTCAAAAATCTAAAAGTAGAAATTCCATTTGACTCAGTTATTCTTTTCTAGATATCTTTCTGGAAGAATTAAAAGTATCATATTACAGCAATATATGCAAACCCATGCTTATAGCAGCACAATGCATAATAGCTAAATCTTAGAAGCAGCCTACACACCCATGAGCAGATGGATGAAGAAAATGTGGTATTTACATACAATGGTGTACTGCTCTTCCATTAAGAAGGGATAAACTTGAGTCATATGTAGGAAAATGAATGCATTATGAGATTATAAGGTCAAGTGAAATAAATCAGACACAGAAGCTTAAATATCATATAGTTTCTCTTATGTAAGAAACCCAAAGTATAAACAAACATCAAAATAAAAGCTAGACAATAGAAAATAGTGAGATCTTTAGCATATGGGAAGGGAACCAAAGGCAGGTCAGGGAAAGGGAGAGAAGTGAGATTTTTTTAAAAAAGGAATTGTGATGTGCGTGTACATGTACTATGTCCTTACAGGGCATTTGATCATTATGTACTACAAACACATACAAAAAATACGGGAGAAGGGATCCAAGAGATGGAGAGAGGTGAGAGGAGGGGAGAAGAAGGAGATAAAAAAAGAACTGACGTGTGTTGTATACATACCAACTTCCCATGATGAATGTAATAACTGTGTACTACAAACATGTACTAATAAAAAATAATCTAACTACAGCTGACCCTTGAACCACAAAGGCCAGAACTATGTAGATCCACTTACATGCATTTCTTTTTGATTGGCACAATTTGTAAAACTCCCAGATGAACCACATAACCTAGAGACATTTTAAAAATTTAAAAATGTATGTAGATAATAGTCTGTTTTATCTTTTAAAACCATAAAATATGCACAAATCTATTATAAAGCTAAAATTTATCAAACTTATGTATAGGAACAGGTTGTACTTGGTACCATTTGAAATCAAGAGAAATGTAAATAAACATGAAGATGTTGTATTACCCGACTGCACTCCTGGGATGTCACACTCACCTCCTGCTGCTCCTGTAGTGAGCTCCCCTGTGTCAAGTACCTGCTTAAGAGGCCATGGAATTCCAATCACCTCCAGGACAGCAGATCCTCCCTCCAATAAATGGCCTATCACACTGAAAAGGGATCTCACACTTTTTTGTTTATTTTCCCCACAGATAATACATTTAACATACAAATTTGTGTTAATTAACTGTGTTATTAGCAAGCCTGCCTTCCAGTTAATAGCAGGTTTAAGTTTTTAGAGTCAAAATATACAGATTCTCAACTGCAGAGGGCATTGCTGTTCCTAACACTGATCAAGGATATCAACTGTACGTGAGTAATCCTGTGAAATGAAAATGATATAAAAACTCCAGTGTTGGGCCTGTGAGATAGCTCAGCAGCATAAGCACCTGCCTGGAAAGCGTGAGGTCCTGAGTTCAACTCCCGATACCCACATAAAGGAAAAAAAAAAAACCAAAACAGAACTTCAGTGTTAAAAAGGCAGATTATCAGAATGGATAACAAGTAAGATTCAGGTATGTGCTACCTGTAAGAAATATATTTTCAATGTAAAGATACAAATTGGTTAAGAAGATGGAAAAAGATATACCACACTGACACTTGACAAAAGAAGGCTGAGGAGGCTTTATTAAAGTAGATTTCATATCAAAACTACTCCAGCAGTAAACACAATCATCTCATCATGATAAAAGTTTCAATTAATCAAAAAGATACACAATCCTGAATGTTTATGTACCCAACAACAGCTTCAAAATATATGAGGCAAAAATTCATAGAACTATAAGAAATAGACAAATTCCCATTTCACTTGAGATTTCAATACCCTTCCTCAATAAGTGACAGAGAAATGTAACAGAAAAGCAGCAATACTATGTAGATCTGAACGCCACCATTGTTATCAAAATGGAATTAATGGAATATATTCTTAATAAGTCTTAAAAAGAAGATTAAGTCAAAATGAAGCCATGCAAAGTATTTTCCCTGATGACAAAGCAACCAAATTAGAAATGAGTACCCAAAATGTCTCTGGAAAATACTCAAATATTTGCAAACTAGGCACAAATAACTGTGAGTCAAAGAAGCAATGAAAACAAACTAGGAAGCATCTTCAACTGAACAAAAATAAAAATTTCAGCTACCAGAATTTGTGGATTGTAGCTACAGCAGTACTTAAATGAAAAAATTTTAGCACTGAATGCTTCTGTTAGCAGAGTCTCAAATGAATGACCTGGATTTCCACCTTAAGAAACTAAAAAAGAACAAATTAAATCAAGGAGAAGAAAGAAAATGATAAAATGTATTGCAGTCTGAAAATCTGTGTTCCCTTAAAATTCATGTGCTGAAATCCAATCACAGAACTGACTCTATTATGAAGTTAGGCCTTTGAGCTGGGTGTGCTGGCACATGCCTGTAATCCCAGCATTCAGGAGGCTGAGGCAGGAGGATCACCTAGAGATCCAGGCCAGCCTGGGCTACACAGTGAGTTCAAGGCCAGCCCCACTACATAGCGAGACCTTGTCTCAGAAAAAGGAAGTTAGGTCTTTGGAAGGTAATTACCACACGGAATGGAGGCAGCGCCCTCATGAATGGGATCGGTGCTCTTAAAAACAGAGACCCCAGAGAGCTCATTTACCCCTGTGCCAGGAGAGTACACAGGGCAAATGTGATCACCTATGAAGCAAGAAGCAGTCCTTCACCAGACACCAAAACTGCTAGCGCCCTGATTTTGGAATTCCCTGCCTCCACAGATTTTGGAAGTAAATTTCTATTAATTATTAGCTATCCATCTATGGTATTCCGTTATAGCAACCCAAAGGTACTACAACAACATCAAAGGTAAAACCAGTTAAACACAAAACAGAAAAAGATATTAAAAAAATCAATCGAAACAAATACTTTATGGGGATTAGTAAAAGTGATAAGCCTCTATTTAGCCCATACAAAAAAGCTGATTTCCCAGAAGCAGAGAAGAGAACAGAGGTTACCAGAGACTATCAGGGCTGTGTTAGACCAAAAGGAGAGTAAAGGGTTAACCAGTACAGGGTGTGGTTGGATAGGAATTGCTTCTAATGCTCTATAGCACAGTGGGGTGCCTCTGGTTGACAACAATTGAATATTTCAAAATAGCTAAGAAAGAGGACTTTGAATGTTTCCAAAATAAAGAAATGATAAATGTCTGAGGTGACAGATATGCCAATTACCCTGATCTGATCAATGTGTACTTTATATATTGTAAATAATTATTGAAATGCCATACTATACCCCAGAAGTATGTACAATTACTATGTGTCAATCAAAGATATTTTTTGTGACACTGGGGTTTGAACCCAGGGCTTCACGCTGAGCTATACCCTGGGCCCTATTTATTTATTTAGGTATTTATTTTATTTTATTTACTTATTTATTTATTTTTTTTTTTTTTTGTGGGTACCGGGGGTCAAACTCAGGACCTCGCCCGCCAGCAGGCGCCCGTGCCACTGATCGATATCACCGGCCCTTTT
Organism: Erethizon dorsatum; assembly: GCA_028451465.1. Classification (NCBI taxonomy): domain Eukaryota; kingdom Metazoa; phylum Chordata; class Mammalia; order Rodentia; family Erethizontidae; genus Erethizon; species Erethizon dorsatum. The sequence continues at coordinate 71,498,224 of CM051834.1, forward strand.
TCCGTATGTGGGTACCGGGAGTCGCACTCAGGACCTCGCGCTTGCCAGGCAGGCGCTTATGCCGCTGAGCCATCTCACCGGCCCTAGGTATTTATTTTAACACAAACGACACCGTAACACTGGTGTGCTCAGGAAGGCCAGACCGAGCAATGTGCGGACTGCTGCGACGCACGTGGAAGGGCTGCCCAACGCGTGGTCCTACCTTTGCATTCCCTTCTAAGTTGTGCTATCAGCAGCAAAACATCTTCGTAATTAGGGCAAAGAAGCTCCAGACCCTCGGAGGCTGCTTCACACGACTCAGTGAGGTCATCAAGGTCCTCCATAGCCTTTTTTACCTATAAAACAAATAGTGCTATTTCAAAATATCCCCAAATAGTACCACACACTAAATGAATGGAAGTGGTAATTATCTACCTTTTTATAGAAGCAGAAGCACAGGCCCTTCCTCAAGAACCAATTTTTGTCAATTCTAGCAATGCTTAGGGTCTCAATCACTTTTTCAGTGTCTTCACATAACTAAAAATTTTCTCTCTTTGCTTTGCTTTTGTTACTGCATTTTTAAAATAATTTTTATAATGTATCACATTGCCTTCTTAATGTACCTTTTCAAGGAAATACTATTTTGGATTATTTTTTACAACACCTTTTTTTTCACAAGATGTTTTTTTCACAGGCCTAAAAATCACCAATAAAATCTTTTCAGGCAAATCTTGAATCAGTAAAATATATGCCCTAAAACTACGTTCTTTTCGCACAGAATCTCTACACTTGTAATTTATTTTTCCTGTTCATAATGCTTACAGGGTATTTAAAATACAATAATATTCTACCAGGAGAATTTAACTATAAACAAAGAGTAACATTAAGGGGCAAAGAATAGTACTATTCATACTGTGACAAAGAATTAAATTTCCATCACACTTCCTGACAAAGCAAGAGGAAAAACACAACGTTACTTGCATGGCCGAACAGAAACAGACCGGGTTTTTCCTGTCACCGTCCTCAGTGCAAACAAACCTCCGCGGGCGCATCCACGCTGCAGCCCCCTTTTAGGAGCCTCCTTCCCGCGCCGGCGCCTCCCCTCCCGCTCTGGAGAGCCGCTCCCGGCCTCCCTCGCAGCTCCGAAGCTCCCGCCGGCTCAGGCAGTTTGCGCGGCTGCGCAGTCCCGGCCGCGGGTCATGTGGAGACCGCGCGCCTTCTGCACCAGCACCACCACCACCGCAGTAGCTGCTGACGCCAGGAGCGTAATGACGTCAGGGGCGCAATGACGTCAAGGGCGGGTAGACAAATGAGCTCAAGGCAAAGGGTGGGGTGTTCTGAACCTTCCAGGTTATTCGTCTATAAAACGTGCACCACACACACGTACACACACACACACGTGCACGCGCACAAACTGCTTGTGGTCGTTGTGACTGCGAGTTTCTCAGATCTCTTCCCTCCACTGTAGATCCCTCCCTATTCCTTGGCTATTTCGCCACCTCCTCTCAGGGTCTGCATTTTGCTGCAATTTTGGGCCTTTTAGAAGCAAAATGCAGAATTGCACCTAGAATTTCTGACATGGAAATAGAAAATCTAGAACAATATACACTTTACCTGGTATATTACAATAAATGTTTTTCCTTTATATTTTTTATTTTATGAAAAAATAAAACAAGTTTTCATAGCCAAAAAATAAGAGAATAACAATAGTTATTATACTGTGTATTGTTATCTTCAAGGTATTTACTCAGTACAAGATATAAACCAAAAAGATTCTCACAAAAAAGAAACTAACATGTAACACAAACTTTCTTTTCAATGAACTAAGATAAACTATTAGTATAATAGTATAAACAAAGCAAAAGAGCATATATTGAAATATTTCTATAACAACGGAATATGTAATTTGGGGAAATGTTTGAACTTCTCCCTACTTCCTATTCCTCTCTCTTCTATTTTGCCCTCTCTGTCTCTTTCTCCGTATATATACATATATTTATATTCTTATATAAGAAACCATGTGATATTTGAGCTTGTGTGTGACTTATTTTGATTAACATTGTTTTCAAATTGTATCCATTTACAATGCAATAAATTGAATGCCACAAACTATGCCATTTTATAAAAAACACATTACTAAATTATCCACTTCTTATTAAGTGTGGTGACCATTTATTTCTATTTCCATAACAAGTGCTCAGTTATCCAAAACATGAATATTAAAATTAACTTAAAAGTAGTGTCATGGAAATACCAAGTCCACAAAGGTGTGATATGCAGAATAATTGTCCCCCAAAGGTGCCCTATCCTTATCCCTGGAACCTGTGAACAGGGAAATCAAGGTTGCAAATGGATTAATATTGTTTGTCAGATGACCTTGAAATAGAGTATCCTGGATTACCTGTTATTTTCCAAAGCTTTTAAAAATACTTATTCAAAGAGATATTTTCAGAAGCCTAGAGAGGCCCTCTGAATCTGGTTCTCTTTTTTAGTGCACATTAGTAATACAAAATACTTATTATTTTCAGCCTCATTATCTTCCTCTTTCCTCCCCTCTCTCCCTGATTCCCTTCCCCATCTTTAAAAGTCTACCTTCTAGTTTCCTGTCATTCCTTTATTCTACTCATTTATTTATTTATGGTACTCATTGCTAGGCTCGGGGCTATGTTAAGGTTTTCTAGAGTGAGATCTTTTAGCCATACCCTTTCTCACATCAGCCCCCATTGAGTTCTAAGTGGCCTTTAATGTCCTTCCAGCAGTGGACCACACGGCCCAGGCCCAAGCCAAGAGCACAGCACATTCTCCTGATTTGGGGCCTGGTCCACGATGTGTCTGGGAGAGATTCCTGGTGCTGTGAGGAGAAGGCTCATTGCTTCTCACTGGGCTTGAACCAGACTTGTCTGAGGTGAGAGCTGTTGCAGGCATTTGGCATCCAAGCAGAGAGAATTCCAGGAGATACAAGAGGAGCTGGCACTTGAAGCCTATCCAGTGGGAGGCAGAGAAGAGAAACAGAAAACAAATCAACATGCTAGCATATTGTTCATCTTTAGTAGTTCTCAGAATTACTGTTACTTTTCACACCTTTATCTGTGAATACCCCATTCTTTATATCTGAAATGTTTTCACTATCCTAAAAAATTTGTTTTTTTGTTTTAAGACTTAGTCAGCTAGGCGAAGTCTTCCTTGATTAGGGCTTTCTTTCCCTAGATAAACAGGAGTCTCTCTCCTCAGGGCTACCTTAGTACTTTGACTTTTCTCCTACATCTTTAGCACCTGAACTATAAAGTATTTCTGTACATGTCTCTTTCTCCTGGAGTAGAAGAGACAATATTTTAAAGCATCTTTGCACAAGTAAATCTTTGTTTTATTCAAAAATCATTGATTTCTTCTCAGTGCTAGACACTGGGGTTTTAAGAGTGTCAATCAAAGGTGTCAAGAATGGCTTTTCTAGAAGGAATGCTGGAGTTGAGACTTAAAAGAGTGAGGCCAGCGAGATGGAGGGCAGCAAAGGATGAGAGCATGTAAAGCAGTGGCAAGAGAGGAAGAAAAGCATGGCATGGGCTACCTGTGCTTGTTTACAAACACAGGGATTGATGAGAAGGACATCACCAGCAGTTTGGCAATGTCGGAGAAAGGGCATAAACAGAAAAGGACTAAAGATGGAAAGGCAGAGGTCAAATTATGAAAGGCTTATTTGTAAATTTAAAATGCTTGCACTTTAATGCTTGAAAGAGCAGTTCATGGTCATGTTTGCATTTGAAGTAGGTATTCGTAAGTATTACAGCAGGATGAATGCAAGCGGCACAAGGAGAAAGGGAGAAGGCAAAGTAAAGATCATGCAGGCCTTATCTGAGCAAATGATTCCAGAAATATGTAGGATATAAAATTATCAGTGCCCAGTATAGAAGGAAGTCTTATTAAATGAATAAATAAATGTACACACCTGGGTTCCTGGACAAGTTTGTAGGTCCTGGGGACATCTGGAGAGAACTTTGACCACAGATGTTCACTGGGATCTTCCCACCTCGTGTCCCCTGCCTTCTCTCCATCCATATAAAAGGGACACACTTCTCTTTGTTCAGGGCAGACGGTCTTATCAAGCTATCTGCCTGTACCCAAGAACAATAAATTCCATGCCATGTTGTATTTACACAAGCCTGGTGGTCTCTGCTGGTTCCCCTTTCCCCCCATATATTATATATGTTACACTTAAAACTAATACTTGTGACTTCAGAGCTGTGAAAATAAAGAAACTAGGTTGTGTCTGAATAGACAATTTTTAGATCTGGGTTTTTCATACCTAGTTCCAAAATTCTGAAAATCCTGGCACCCATTCTGAAGTTTATGCTAAAAGCTAGCCTAAACCAAATTACTTTCTTCTAATTCTCTTTGTAATGTATGCGGTTTGGTTACAGGAAGAATATAAATGCCTTATTAAAAGGTATTCTGAGCCAGGCATGGTGGCTCACATCTGTAAACCCAATACTCAGGAGGCTGAGGCAAGAGGATCAGGAATTGGAAGCCTGCCTGAGCTATATAGCAAGTTCAAGGCCAGCCTGAACTGCATAGCCAGACCCCTTCTCAAAAAACAAGAACCAAGGGGGAAAAAAAAAAAGTATTGTTTGATTGTAGGCTTCAGAAGAAGAATAAAAAAGAAAACAATATATATGTATTTTTTATGTGGGTACTGGGAACCGAACTCAGGACCTCGCGCTTGCCAGGCAGGCGCTTGTGCCGCTGAGCTATATCACCGGCCCAAGCAATATTTTTTTGCCACAAAATGATTTTTGAGAAGACTTTGGAGCACCATAGTTTTATAAAACCATGCAGAAGTACTCCGGGCCTGACTTCTATTATTTTCTTCCCTCTGTTTTCTGTCCGCTGCGATTCGCGCAGCTCGGGCAGCGCGTGCTTCCTAACGAGCCAGCTCTTCTCATCCCGCGAAGGCCGCGGTCCAGGTTCCCGCGATGGGGACCGCTGCGGCCACGGGCGGCGACGGAACGGCCGTCTCCCGCCCCGCCCCGCTCTGCGCACGCGCCCGTCCTCGCGCCCGCTGGGCGGCCGTTGGCGGCCGTTGGCGTCCGTCGGGGTCCGCCGAGGGCGCCGAGGGCGCGGAGTGCGGGGCTCCGTGGCGGTGGCGAGCGCGGCCTCCGAGGCTCGGCGTCCGGCGGCGGCTGCTGTCCCCGCCCCGGGCCCGCGGAGCCGCAGCGGGAGCGGCCGTCTCGCCTCGCCGCGGGCGGAAGCGCCGGAAGCCGCCCTCGCCGCCGGACGTGGGCCGGGGAGGCCGGGCAAGGCGGCGGGCGGGGAGCCGCGGCGGGAGCCCGAGAGGGGGCGGCCGCCGAGCCATCGCGTCCCGCCGCCGCGTCTTCCCGCCGGCCTCCGCCCCGACGGCGCCGCGCGCCGCTGACTTTTTAAATCCTGCGGGGCGGCGCCGCAGCCGCAGAGAGACGTCGGCCGGGAGCGGCGTCGTCCGGAGAGCGCGGAGGCCTCTCGGGGCCGAGGGCGCCGGCCCGCGGTGTCGGGGACCCAGACCCGGAGCAGGAGCCGCCCCCCCCCCACCGCTGCACCGGGCCGAGGCTGCGAGCGACCCCGCGGCCTCCCCTCCGGGCGGGCACAGGGAGTGTCCCGGGCCCTTCCGCACTCCAGCGGGCTCCAGGCGGCGGAGAAGCCTGCGGCGCTTTGGATGCATCTCCTGGGGGCGGACGGCGGCAAATGGGCCAGGCAGGCGCGGCGTGGGTGTGCCGTCCGGCCTCCCCATCCCCGTTACCGGGAGGTCCACGCCCGTCCACAACTGCGTGTCGTCTTCGCGAAGATCTGTGCAGAGAGCGCCGGGAGACGCGACGCTGACGCTTGCTTACGCCAGGTGCTAGGATTGGCTGTGGTCTCCTGGCCCGCTCCTCCTGTCCATCCGAAACTGCGCCTTTGACCGGGGCTTCCCCTGCGCTCCCTAACGGTAGACTTGGCAATTGAAAATGGCATCGGCAAGACGCAACACGCAGGAAGCCGCGCTGGACCTCCTCGTCAGGATTGTCTGGGTTTCTGCTCTCCGCTACTTAATTGGCATCACCTTGTTTCGGTGACCCCAGAGCTTCTTCCAGGCCGGCAGGCAGGGGCAGCACAGTGCCAGCAGGCGGGCTCCAGGCTTCCTCTTCTCCACCACGCAGGCCGGGGATGAGGTGGTGCAGGAGTGGAGCGGGGCGCTGCGGGGCTGGGCAGGCCGGCTGTGCTGGGGGAGCGGTCCCGCGGATGGAAATGGGAGGCAGGGAGCCTCTGCCATCCTGCTGCCCTAGTGGCTTCACGCTGGGAGCGAAGGGGCCAGTGCAGGCAGCAGGCTCGCTGGCCCTTCTTTCGAGGATACCTGAGGGCACAGGATCTGGGGAGTGATGGCACTGTCTCCTCATTCAAAGGCTTTATCTGGAATTTTAAGCTTAAGCCCCTGGCAGGCCTGGTGTTCTGGACCAAAAATGTGGCCATCTGGTGGTCATACGTCCTGGGCCTCAGGGTTTCTGTGTTTCTGTGATTTTTAGTGGGTCAGTCCTAGTCATGATGCCCAGGACTGCGGTCTTCCTGTGCTTGCTTGGGGAGCAGCTCAGGAGGAGGGGTAGAAGGTATGTCCGAGCGGAGGCATGGGTTCTTCAACACCTTCTTTAGGGTTGGCTGCATCGTGGGGTTGTGGGGAAGAAGCTTTCAAATGATGTTTTGTAGGTGAGAAGAGAGGGAAGGAGGACAGGAGCACCTGCTTGCCCGGTTCTGCTGCACCAGAAGCCTGCCCTTCCTGTAGAAAGGGGTGTGACCCACAACTAACTCGGATACTGTAATGCCGAGGTCATTTGGGGGCAGCGTACCTTTCTGTGCAGCCACACAAGGTCACATTCTGCCCGGGAACAAACTTCTTCCCCAGCCCAAGGTCGGTGATCTTGACATTTCCTTGGGAGTCCAGCAATATGTTGTCAGGTTTGATTGAGGTCTCTGTTCACAAAACCCCAGTCATGGCAGTGCTGCGTGGCACCTGTGGTCTAGAGGAATAATCTCCGCGCCTCCTCCTCTGTTAGCATGTCTGTAGCTACTGGACACGTCACCTCAGTTCTCCTGCACGTTCAGTGTTCTTCTACAAGATATCGTTTATGAGTCTCAGATATCGTTTATACACCTCAGAAAGTTTAATTATATTTGGGTGGTGAAGAGTCTTTAAGAGCTGTACCTCAGCAGTAATGAAGGTGGGTTCCAGTTTCTCCTTCGCAGCACCTTAATGGCCGTGGATGTCCCAGTGGCAAGATGTTCTGCCAGCAGGATGTTGGCAAAGCTGCCCTCGCCAGTGGTATGCAGAACTTCGTACTTTTCTGTGAGGCTTTGTCCACAGGAGCTGGCTTGATAGTTCTCAGTGAAGCTCTTTCCATGGGACCTGGCTTGATAGTTTTGAGTGAGGCTCTTCCCACAGGAGCTAGCTGTGGGGCCCAGCCCTGATGATATTTCGTTGTGCTCAACACCCAAACTGGGTATTTCGTAGCTGACTGACACATGTGGCAAAATAAGCTGTTTCCCTTCCTACAAGCCAGGAAACAGAGACAGCAGGGAAGGGGCCAGGATCTTCAAAGCCCATTCAAGGGCACCCACATGACCCGACTGCCTGCCCTTAGGCTGTGCCTCCTAAAGGGTTCAGGGCCTCCTCTTAGTGTCAGGCTTGTCAACCAAGCCTTTGACACATGGGCTTTTATGAGGTATTTAAGATCCAGGCCACAAAACCACCTTAAACAAGTTTTCCTTCCCAAAGGGTGCAGGAAGGGTTAAAAAATGATGACTGACACTGACTGCAACATTTTCTGCCTGGCCACGTGTCCTGCTCTTGGCCCTGGCAGGGGCCCACCAGGACAGTGCAGAACCTCACACCTGGCAGGCCCTGGAAACTAGGGGCTGAGGGGCTGAGGTACACTGCGAGGGGCTGGGGCACATCAAGCAGTTCTAGTGGGTGACCTGCAGCCACGTGAGCTAAGAAAGGTGCCAGCTGGGGTTTGCCTGTGGGTCACAGGAGGCCACCAGGAAAACCAGAGAGGCACAGAGTGCAAGTCACTGACCCATAGCGCTGAGAAAGAAGCAGGAGCCCCTGACAGAGGAGTAGCGAGCGCTAGGGAGTGGCGGGGACTGTGGCAAGCCGGAGAGCGCGTGTTCTTTCCAAAGCTTCTGCTGACTGCTACTCCTGGCAGATGAGCCTAGGCTCCCATGGTTCTGGAATGCAGGTCTCAGTATTTACGTGCTGTCTCTGAATAAGTGTTGGGAACTAAGTCAGAACTTTGACACAAATGTGTCAGAGCCAGCTGTGGTGCACACACCTGTAATCCCAGCCCTCAGGAGGCTGAGGCAGGGGGATTATGAACTCGAGGCCAGCCTGACCTGCATAGGGAATCAAGCTCAAATGGCACTGCTTTGTGAGACCCTGTCTCAAAAAACAATAATAGGGGTGTGCGTGTGCACACAGATGCACATGTATCTCAGTGGGACAGTGAAACACAGCAAATCGGTAGAGTCCAGGGGCTGGGTTTGTTGTGTCTGCATTAGAAGTCAGCTGTTACATAGCTGCCTAAGGATAGCAATAATAAAAGCTGACCTCTAAGCCGGGAGCAGTGGTACACACTTGTAATGCCAGCTTCCTGGGAGGCTGAGACAGGAGGCTCCCAAGGTCACGGCCACTTTGGGCAAGTTAGTGAGACCTTGTCTCAAAATAAGGAAGCACTGGGTAGGTAGCTCAGTATTACCTCTGGGTAACATTTCCCGTACCACCAAAAACCAAAACGACCGACAGCCTTCCTGGGCTCAAGTCCCTGTATGAAGCACCTCACGTGGGTCATTTTAAGTATCTCAGAAACCCTGTAACAAGGCACTGTACTCCTCCCAAAGACATGGGGGAGGGTCAGGCCCTGGTCAGGGCATCAACACGTGGGCCCCATGCTTGGTCTTCTTTCACACATGAAAAGTGCTCTAGATCTCAGAGGTCCCTCGAACTGAACTTTATCTCCCATCCCATGCCACTGCCTTTCAGGTTGTGAAAACCTTGCCCAAATACGTGTCTGCTTATTCTTTTGAGTTTCTTAATACGAGGGGAGAGCTTCATAAGCTACAACCTCAAGTGTGCAGGGAAAGGTAAGAACCTTTCTTATCCTTTGTGTCCATCATGAGGCAGGTATTTTTCACAGGTATTCAATAGGCATTTTTTTTTTTTTTTTTTTTTTTTTTTTTTGTGGGTACCGGGAGGTCGACCTCAGGACCTCGCGCACCAGGAGGCGCCCGTGCCGCTGAGCGATATCACCGGCCCCTTTTTCGTATGTGGGTTCCGGGAGTCGAACTCAGGCCCTCACGCTTGCAGGGCAGGCGCTTAAGCCGCTGAGCCATCTCACCGGCCCCTCAATAGGCATTTTTAGTTGATTGAGTCAATGATCTTTTTTTCTCTTTCATTTTAGAGGAAGTCATACATTTGATTTTACATCAGGATTGTCTGAAATGGTTCCTGAGAATGCTAACATTGTAAGATAGGAGAACAGCAAGGAGTTCCTACTAGGAACCCCTTCCCACCCAAAAGACAGATAAAAACTCAAATGCTTTGCCAGTAGAGTGGACAGGGTGTTTGCAAAGCCCCGGTAGGGAAAGCAGTCAAGCACTGCTGAGGTGGAGTCCTTTGTATGTATCAGTATTTTGGCTGGTGGGCTGCTTCATGCCGAGGAGGTGCTGCTCTCTGACTCATTTTGTTGGTGATTCTTTCAATTTTTATTTTTCATCTGACTTACAAAAACTTTGCTGAGTCAAGAAATTTTTATGTGGTTTTTACTACTCTACCATACAAAAGGGTACATTTGAGTCATTTGTAGGAGAATGGATGCACCTCGAAACCATAATGTTAAGTGAAATAAATCAGACACACAAGGTTAAATATTGCATGGTTTCTCTTATATGAGAAACCCAAAATATAAACAAATTATTTTTTATTTTTTTATTTTTATTTTTGTGGGTACCAGGGGTCAAACTCAGGACCTCGCGTGCCAGCAGGTGCCTGTGCTGCTGAGCGATATCACCGGCCCTTTTTTCGTATGTGGGTACCCGGAATCGAACTCAGGACCTCGTGCTTGCCAGGCAGGCGCTTATGCCGCTGAGCCATCTCACTGTCCCTAATATTTATTTATTTATTTATTTATTTATTTATTTTCCTTTATGTGGGTACCGGGAGTCAAACTCAGGACCTGCTTGCCAGGCAGGTGCTTATGCTGCTGAGCTATCTCACCAGCTAAATAAAAGAGCAAATAAAGGATAGATAATAGAAAACAGGGAGATAGAACTTTTGCAAAATGGAAGTGGACCAAGAATTTGTGTCAGCAGGGGAGAAAAGGATAAGGGGAATAAAAAAAGAATTAAGATGTGTTATGTATATGTATTAACTGTCCATGATGAATGTAATCATTAGGTACTGCAAACATGTACTAATAAAACATTTAAAGAAAACAACAAAAAACGAATGGATATTGTGATAGTTACCTAATTGTGTCAGTTTGAGTAAGAGACGTTCAACTAAATTGGATCAGCATAGTTCTGGGTGTGACTGAGGGGATTTACTGAAGACAAAAGACCCACCTGGGGAAGGATTGTTACCTGAGTGGTATAAAAGGGAAATGAAGCAGGAAGGCTGGCTTCTGTTTCTTCAGAGGAGCTCCAGTCTTCACCTTCACCTTGGACATTGTCTCCTGGCTTCCAGCGCAGACCTTTCAGCCTTCCATCACAGACACTTTGGCCTCTTCATATGGACTTGCATGGGACACTACAGTGAGCTCCAGGCCTTTGACTCTATCCTTCAGAACCCCAGTGCACAGACAGCCCTTTTGCACTCTTCCATACCTTACTCTGTGGGCGGCCATTGTAAGCCAATCTCATAAACCCATATATACTCATATAACTTGCATGAAATCTGTCTCTCTAATGAGCACTGACTGATAGAGATATTTATCATCAATTTTCAAATTACCAGATCTTTGGCAAGTCTTAATTACTGAGGGTCAAGCTAGTAGAATTCCAATCTGAAAGTGAAGTTTTCATTTATTAGAGTGTAAACAATAATCCAAATGCAATGAACTTATACAAATTGTTTCTTCAGAGAAGTGGTCCCATATCCTCCTCTGCCTCCAAAATATACTACTTTTTCTGTAGCAAAATATTGTAATAGTATTTTGTATGTCCTATCCTTGTCATTCACTCAGATAGATTTAATTATCTGTTGGATTTTTCTACATTAGTGTTACTGTGATTCCCTTGGCAATCTTTATATTTTTTCCAAGAAAGCATTGTTTTTATTAAGATTCTTCAGGGATATGAATTTTAATATTAACAAAATTTATGTCTAATTATGTTAAATTTAAATATTTTTGACGTTTGTGTATTCTAAAGACATAGGCTTTAATGAATAAACTAAAAATTATTTAAATTACAATAAGATGGTCTTTGTTTAATGCCCTAATATCTTCAGAATTCATTTTCTTAGTCCTTGTATAAACATCAATTTATATGAAAAATGATTGCCTTAAGTGACCTAATTGTCCCATGTATAAATAGGATAAGTGTAGATCCACACTAAATCCATCCTGTATTGAGTGCCATAATAAGGGAAATGAATGCACAAAATATTTTTTCTTTATAAACAAAATTGTCAGGTTTAAAAATTTTAAGACAGTGAAAGAAAAAAGTAATGGAGATAAAATGTCAAGATCCGTTTTCTCATTTAGGGCTCCTTTATCATTTGACATTCATGAACCTTACATGTGGTTTAAAATAATATTTCTGTAATCTGAGAATCTCTGGAGTTCAAAATCCATTCAAGGGTTCCAAGCAGCCAAATTATACTAACCATTCTTTGCTGTTTTTACTTTCATTCTTCTCAAAGTATATAGTGGAGTTTTTCAGAGATGATGTATGTGATAATGCACAGTTCCAATGATGAATGGGGCATAGCTCTAATTGCTATTAGAATGTATATGCAGTCTTGCATTTTAAATCTTTCAGGTTTAATTTCTAATATAGTAAATATTAATAGACATAACACACTTAAAGTATCAGAGAGGCCAAAATCTCAGAGTGAGACTAGCAGCAAAGTACAGCCTCTCTGGGACCTAGAATCAAGACGCCTGGAAAACAACAATTTGGTGAAGAGAAAAAAGAAGTATATTTTGGGGAATTGGGAGGGAGCTGACAGGAAAACTAGAAACTACAGAGAAACTGAAGAAACAGCACAACACAGAGAAAAGGACAAAGCCATCTGGAAAGCTTAGTCCAGCTCCCAGGGAGCTAACGCAAGGTATGTCCTGAGAGCCTTGACAGTTACAGGGAGAAATAACACCAGGCCAGCAGTGCTAACCCCAAGAAAACCTCACAGTTACTGTAAACTGCAAAAATAATATGTGGTTTTACTGAGAAAGTGACTCTTTCTGCATAGCAGGCTAGAGTTGGAGAAGAAATCCAGTGCAGTGCTTGCCATGTTTAAGAGTATTTGATCAGGAGCCATTTTGGGAAGGGGTTATAAGACTGAGTCACAGTGTGACAGAAAATTTAAATTTTAGAATTTTAGCAAACGAACAGCTTACTGTCATACTGGGACAGAATACGCTCACCCAACCCATCACACAGTTAGACTCGGCCTTGACTGACCACGCCAGCTGTGACTCAGAGACAATCTGACCCGGCTCTGTCTGCCTGCACCCAGCTGCGCTGCCTGCTCTCCCAAACCCACATCATGTCCTGTTTTGCGAGTCTGTTTCAAGGACTTTCTGCCCATGATAGACCAGCCTAGTCAAGGACGTGCTTGACTGTACCCACCTCATCGGCCCGACTCCCTCCCTGGACTCTCCCTCCTTATGATAAACAACCCTCTCTGACTAAACCTGCCCACAACAAATCTGCCTAACAACATATGACCCAGCCTGTGTAACCAATTATAAAATAACCTGCTGTCAGCCTTTGTACTTCCTGCTTACAAACATATATAAGGTTCTGTTTTGCTCTGAGTCACGGCTGGTGATTTGGACTTGGTTTCTACTAGCCCGCTAGTGTAATAAAAGTTGCCTTCCAAGTCCTCGGTGCGGAGCATCTTCCTTTTGGTCCAGTGCTGGGTTCTGCAACAACAGAACAACTATATAACAACCATACTTCAAGGTTGCTGGTGTCACCCCACCACAGCGACTAGGTGGGAGATGGCAATAACAGGCAGTTGTGGAGAGGGCACAGGCTAGACACAGACAACCTGAGAAGTTTAAGCTCAGGCTGGGAAGGACACAGAGGCCCGTGTTCTGAGGTGAGAAGGCACACTGGGCATGTGTTGCTTCCAGAGGGGCTGGGTCTGAAAGTGCTGGCATTAAGTCTGGTGGACTGCTTGATGACCCCTCCCACTCCACTCCATACATCCAGCATGGAACTCAGTAATATGTTTATTTGTTTTCTCTTTCTATCAATGTGAACAAGGATGTGGCTCAGGTTGGATGGTTGCCACTGCATACAGTGTAAAAGCAGAGGGACCTCTGGAGCAAGGGGAGCACCTCACAAACCCACAGGCCATAAAACTCGGTGGACAAAACCATGACTTGGTGGGTAGAGAGGGATAAGGAAAGTGGGAGTTGATGGAGTTACTGCAGCCACAGGGTAGATGTCACTGATCAGCCATGCCCAGCAGGAAGGGCAGGGCAAGATTCATCATTCACAAACAAAAACATAAGTGTGAAAACAAAATAGGTTTTAGCAGTGACTTGCTATGACTCTCCCATTTGTGCTGGATTCTAAGGCTGCAGACCCCAAAAAACACAGAGGATTTTTTTGGACACTGGGTTTTTGGTGGTTGTTTTTTTTGTTTGTTTGTTTTGTTTTTTGTTTTTGTTTTTGTTTATTTGGGGTTTGGAGGTTTTTTTTGCTTTTTTGTTCTGTTTTTTCTTTATCTAATTCTTTTAATTTCCATTTCTTTCTTTTCTTTTTTTTTTTTTTTTGGTACCGGGAATCAAGCTTAGGGCCTCACACTTGCCAGGCAGGTGCTGTGCTGTTGAGCTATATCCCCAGCCCCTCCTCTTACTTCTTAATAGGATCACTTATCTCACTTTTCTCTCCTCCTTATCTTTCTTGTCCTTATTTTTCAGATTTTATTCATTCTCCTGTTCCCCATAGCCTCTATCATTAGTAGTATAACCATTAAACTTTATTAATTTTTAGACATTTAGTTAACTCTGTTGTATAACTGTTCAGTTCTTTTCTATTATCAGAGATATAATTGTTGCATTTAGTATATTTACAGTATGTCACTATTTGGTTTGTCTTTGTATTTAACTATAATTACAGATCTCTTTTCTATGATTAATGGTGCTACCTTATTGCTTCTTTTTTTTTTTTTTTTTTTTTAAGGGTAGGAAGGATTTACTGAGAGAAAGAAAGCTGTCTTAGAGGGACAGAAGGGGGCACCTTATTGGTTCTTATGGTATGTCGATATCCAGTTTGTCTTTGACTCTGTTATTGTTGGTGATTTAGTTGCTATTGCATAATGGCATAGTTGTTGCTATTAATTTTTTTTCTTTATGCCAATATCTGAGTTGTCTTTGTATCACTAAAAATACTATGGTCCATTCCTGGAAAAATAGTTGCTTGGTCAATTACACTGTAACCTCACCTCCCAAATTAATGGATGTGGTTGGATCTTGGGATGGGGTGAAGGCCTACAGTTAGTTGTTCCCAGAGTGCATGACTGAAATGCAGACACTAATCAAAGAGATCTCCATATAAGGAATAAAGTGTTTCCATGTTGATTGACTCTCAAACCTCAGCACCCACACACACACACGCACACACACACACCCCAGAAACATAAGAACACAAAACAAAATATACATCCTAAAACTCCCAGCTCCCCCAAAGCCAATCCATGGGGCTCCAAGAGAGAGGAAATCAAAAGCCACACACCTGAATTATTTGACATGATAAAAGAGGAGATAAAAAACAGATCAATAAGGTGCTCAGTGAGCTCACGAAAGTTATAACTAAACAGATAACAGACTTAATAAAGAAAATGATCATTGAGTTTACAGAAGACACTAGTAAAAAGCTAGCTGAGCTAAACAAAATAATATAAAACCTGAATGGCCAGTTTAGCAAAGTATTAGAGTGTATGAGAAGGTACCAAAAAGAAATCTAGAAGATTAAAAATTTTATTGACAGTATGAGAAGCAGAAGTGACCAATGTGAGGTCAGTGTCAGACAGGGTTGTTGCCAGTGACCATATATTCAGACATATCTTAAAAACAATAAAAGCACACAAAAAGTTATGTCACTGCTAGATGACACAAAGAAGACTAATCCAAGATTAATTGGAATTAGTAAATGATCAGAAGACAGCACAAATGGCATAAAAATCTGTTTAGAGAAATAACAGAAAACTTTCCAAACATGGAGAAAGAATTTAATGCACAGATAAGTGAGGCAAACAGAACCCCAAATAGCTACAATGAGAAAGGAGCCTCTCCACAAAATATCATAATCAAAATACAAGAAGTCCAACAAAGAGGTACAATCTTAAAAGTTTTTAGAGAAAAGCAATACTTACAAAGGTAAACCCATTAGAATTACAGCATACGTCTCAAACCATAAAGGCCAGGAGAGCTTAGAGTGAGGTGTTCTAAACCCTAAAAGAAAACAACTTCCAACTCAGACCCTGCAAAACTATCTTTCAAAATTGGTGGAGAAATAAGGTCTTTCCATGACAAACAGCACATTAAGAAAATCCTGACCTCCAAATCAGCACTTCCAAAAAACTTCTCAAGGATATCCTAGTAAGAGACAATGAAGCCCAAAATGCCAAAATGTCTAATAGAATAAATACACCAGGCAAGGTAAGCAGTTAAGCAGGAGGGGGGAAAAGGGAGTTAACAACAGGAAAATAATGAAATAACAGGAATAAGTCAGTAGTTCTTAGTAATAACTCTCAATATGAACGGTGTAAATTCCCCAATCAAAAGACACAGATTGACAGAATGGCTCAGAAAACAAAACCCAACATTACGATGAGTATAGAGACACATTTAATCCAAAAAGAAATTCATAGACTAAAAATCAAAGGATGGTAAACAACATTCCATGCAACAGGAAATGAAAATAAGCAGGAGTAGCTATCCTATTTTCAGACCAAGTGGACATCAAGCCAAAGGTGAGAAGAATGGGCAAAGGTCATTATATATTGGTTAAGGGAACAATTCAATGGAATGAAATAACAATTATAAACATAAATGCACTGAACACCCCTGCCCCCAACATCATAAAACAAACACTACTGGACATAAAAGATCAGATAAACATCTACACCATCATAGTGGGAGACCTATCCATTATCACAAACAGACAAACTAGACAAAAAAATCAACAAAGAAATATCAAAGTTGAACCAAACCTTTGAACAAATGGACTTACTAGATCTCTACAGAGTGTTTCACCTAATAGCAACAGAATACCCATTCTTCTTAGAAGCACATAGAACTTTCCCCCCAAATAGATCACATACTAGTCCATAAACCATAAACCAAGTAAATACAAAAGAATTGAAATTATACTATGCATGCTATGAGATCCGGCAAAATGAAACTAGAGATCAATGGCTAAGGAAACCACAGATACTATGTAAACACATGGAGATTTAAAAAAATACACTCATTAAAAATCAATAGGTCACAGAAGAAATCAAGGAAGAAATTAGACCAGTCCTTGAATCAAAAGATAATCCCAGTATAACATACTGGAACCTATGGGGCACAACGAAAGCAGTCCTGAGAGGGAAGTTTATAGCTATGAACTCCCGCATCAGAAAACCAGAGTGAGCCCAAATAACCTAATGATGTTCTTTGAGACCCTAGAAAAACAAGAACAATCCAAAACCAAACTAGTGCAAGGAAGGAAATTATAAAGAGCAGAAATTAATGAAATTGAGACTAAAAAATATGCAAAGTTTCAATGACTTAGGGCTGGTTCTTTGAAAGAATCAACAAAATAGACAAACCCTTAGCCAATCCTACCAAAAACGGAAAGAAAAGACACAGATCAATGCAATTAGAAATGAAGAAGGCAAAATCATGACAGACACTGCAGAAATCCAGAAGATCATTAGTAAGTAAATAAATATCCTACACTCCAATAAGAAAATTCAGAAGAAATGGATAGATTTCTAGAGACAAATGAATTATCAATACTGAACCAGGAAGATATAAGAAGCCTGAATAAGCCAATAACAGGCAATGAAATTGAGGTAGTAATAAAAAAGAAAACCCTACAAACTAAGAAAAGCCCAAATCTAATGACAATACTCTTTAAACTTAACTAAATTGAAAGGGAAGGAGTACTCCCAAAGTCATTCTAGAAAGCTTGCATTAGCCTGAATCCAAAATCAGAAAAAGATTCAACTAAAAAAGAGTACTACAGGCCAATCTTTTTAATAAACACAGACACAACACAAGAGATGCAACAAGATACTGGCAAATAATGCAACACAACATCAAAATCACACATCATAACCAAGCGGACTTCATTCCAGGGATGCAAGGATAGTCCAACATATGCAAATCGATAAATGTAATACATCATATAAACAGAAGCAAGGACAAAAATCACGTGATCATCTCAATAGATACAGAAAAAAACCCTTGACAAAATCCAACATCCATTCATGACAAAGACCCCAAAGAAAATACATATAAAAAGATACTATCTCAATGTAATGAAAGCCATTTATGACAAACATATTGCCAACATCATATTTAACTGGAAAACTGCAAGCTTTCCCTCTAAAATTGGGAACAACACAAGGATGTCCACTATCACCATTGCTGTTCAATACAATACTCGAAACATTAGCCAGAACAATCATATAAGAGAAAGAAACAGAAGAGATATGTATAGAAAAGGAAGAACTCAATGATCCTCCACACAGAATATATGTATTTTATGCCTAACAATTGTGGAGAGGAGAAATGAGTGGGCATCTTTTACCCCAATGCTAGAACAAACTCCTCCCTGCTGCCAATAACCTGTGGAGCAGCAATAATGTAGTGTTTGGTTGAAATGCGAATAACTGAAACTCTCTGAAGTGAGCTCCCTAGTGTCCTTATTAATTCCAAAACTGCCTACATTTTTTCTTTCCTTCCTTCTTTCCCCTAAATAATCCTGTTATGGTTTGTGTCTAGATGTCCCCCCAAAGCCTTGTGAGGTCATGGGGCTTTTTCAGAGGTGGTTGCAGCTAGAGTATATGACGCTGGGATCAAGGGTGTGAGATTAGTTCACTGATTGGTTTGGCACAGCCCTAATCCCAGCAGCCTAGATAGAGTATAAAAGGGGCAGAAAGATGCCGTGGAGGTCAGTTGTTGATTTTGCTATCTTCTGCCCACCAGGAGCTGTTTCTCCCCTGGGATACCCCTCTGCCAACCCACCCTGCCTTGGACCCAGCTGATTATGGTCTGAAACCTCTATAAACTGTCAGCTAAATAAACCTTTCCTCCTTTAACTTTGGGCATCAGGTGTTTTGTCTCAGCAACAAGAAAAGTAACTAAGACAAATCCCTATTCTTTTCAAAAGTAATCTGTATATCTGTGGTCTTGAATTTTTCCATTTTATATTCTTTTCAATAGATTATTCCCACAACTATTTCCTCTTTATTTCGCAAGTAGTATTTTAGAATTATACAATATTTCTATCTCATCTCCTTGCTCCTTTTCTTCTGGCTAGAAACATTGTAAAAGATAAAAGCAAAATTTATGCTTTCCTTTGATCCTGGTTTTTGTTGTTGTTTGTTTAGCTATTTCCAGTGGATCTTTTTCTAGATTTTTCTAAAGCAAACTCTACCCAGGCTACACAGAGTATGATCTGGGGACCCACAGCATCAACATCACATGAGAACTTATTAGAAGTGGCAGAATCCCATACTTGAAGAATTGGAATGTGCATTTTAACCTGGTCCTCTTCAGATGATTCATTGAAGTTTGAGAAGCTCTAGTTTATACTGTGTCTGCTTTCGAGTTCCTTTTATTTCCCTTTCAGAATCTAGCCTCAACTTCCTTCCTATCACACCCCCACATAAGAAATTATAAACCATGTAATGGACTTTCTACTAGGCTGTAACTTTCCTGATCTCTGCATAAGTAACTCTACCCTTTTCTTCTTTCGCTTCTCTTAGTTTGGTCTGTAGGGCCCTGTCCTGGGAAGTAGCATACTTGTATGGCTGATCATCCATATATATTTCCATGTATCCATGGTAACTAAAAATAGCTCTGCATGACCAGGTGCTTCAATCCTTCATGTCTTCCCAACAGTGAGGAAAATAGGAAGAGAGGGAAGATTTTTCTGTACTTCTTGGGCAAATTTTGGTACTGGAAGCTCATTTTATATTCTTGCCACATGTGTATACCCTGCTGTTCCTTTTTCTAAATAATTATTTTTATTTTCACATTCTGCACCATACGCACCAGATTCTGCTTCCTGCATTTACTCCCTCTACTCTCTGTGTTTCTTATTCTTCATTCCCTCTTCTCCTTTCCTCTCCCTTATTTCCTGCCTCTCCCTAGGTCTACGAATGCCTTGAAATGGAACAAATAATTCAGCTCCCTTAAGGACACTCTCAATTTATCCTTTGTTGGAACTTGGTAAGATACACAACTTATTGCCAATTCACTTCTCTTTTTCCTTAGAGTGTATTTAATAAGTAATTTTCTTTGCTATTAGAACATCATTGCTCAGACTCATATTTTAAATAAACATTCTGTCAAATGACTTTTTAAATAAAATGTTCTTACCTTATTCTTGTCCATTTACTATATTTTTCTTCTTTGATCTACAGTCCCAGATAAATAACCAACATCCTTCTGTTGAAGACTCATAAATACTCTGTTAAAATCAACATCAATAATGAGTTGCATAAAGATACCTTAATCATTAAGAAGACATCTGAGTTTTCTATCTTCGATCAATTAAATTTAAGAATAAGAGGAGCATACACTGAAAACTAAACACTTTAAGAGAGAACTTCATACATGCTCTGTAGATCAAGCCTGTACTTTATCTTCATGTGGGTGCTGACTCTAAACTGAGCACAGTAGGCTGGAGGAAAAAGATGCATGAACAAGGCATGCATATTCCAAGAAGGAACTAACTGCAGAATACCTAAGTACTTTGCATCCACAGCAAAAATAAGACATTTAAAAAACTCATATTTAAACAAATTCCTATTAGTACACTTGCTATAATCCATCATTAAATATTTAAAATACTTCTAATGACAGAAACTGTTTTAGTGTTAAAATAAGATATTTGGCATGAAAAAAGACTAGAGTAGGTCATGTTGATTATAAAAGGAACTTTGTAAAATCTGTTCCAGTTTGGTAAACAAGAATTTAGAAAAATAGAAATAACTTTGGTAAAATTTTACTGATAAGAAAGATGGTTGAATAAAAGGACAAAATAGTAAGAAAACCTTGTTACTATGAATAATAGTATGTAAATATTAGATCCAGCACACAACTCTTTCTTAAGAAAGAATGTCAGAAAAGTATAGCAAGGCTTGATAAGAAGGGAAATAATAACACTTATTTATGAAGTACCTGAAATGTGTAGGCACTTATTTGCACATTTCCTTTTTGGTACATTGCAAGCATAAAAATGATTACGGTGATGGTTATCCTAGACTTTGCTTCCTAGTCATCTGGGATGTTAAGGGTACAATGATGAACAGATGTGATCCATTGTTCTGTCGCTCCAGAATGTCCTCCTCCTGGACTTTCCCATGGCCGGCTCCTTCTCCTCCTTTAGCTACCAGCTTCAATGTCACACTGAGAAAAGTTTTCTCTGATTATAGGATTCCACTCCCACCTCCACCCCATCCTAACTACAAACTCCCCTCCATATTCTTTACTAGCCTCCTGTTTTCTTCATATGAAGCACTTAGAGTGACACAAGTGTTCCTTGTTTACCTGTTTTTCTGTTCTGTCACTATAACCTAAGCCTTCATCTGGCATATTTGCTCTTTAACTGCCCAAAACATATTGGGTATGCAATCACAGGAATCTATTCAAGGTCAAAACTTTTAATATGTCATCAAGAAGACTATAAACATCCAATCACCACATTCCTATAGGTTTTTTTCATTAACAGTTTACTGAAACTTACCATTCTTCAAATTAGAAATCTATATCCCCCCACTTCCAACTGTCCCATTCTGTTCTTGACACTATGGCCATTTTATGGTCCTCAGGTTTAAAAGAAATATCCTCAGTACTTATTATGTCATTAGATGCACAGAACTGATCAGTAGTATTGGTCATTTTTGGAATTAAAACCCTGAAGTTTCAGTAGGTAAAACCAAGCACTTAAATTACATACAATGATATTCAGGTAGGTGAGTTGGATGGGAGAGTGTTGAAGAGCTCGTGAACACACAGAGGTGCTGGTGAAGACCTGGGCACCTGGTAACTCAACCATCGGAGTCCACAAGGAAAGATACGGGAGGGGCTCCAAAGGAAAGGCTGCTTCCTCATTTCCAGGCCCTGTCCCAAACTCAGTAGCGGGAAATTCTCAGAGCTGTAACACGGACACAGCAGGATTTCACAATTTCAAGTCACTTTAAAGCCCACATCACAGAAAATGTGGTCATAGTTTAGCTAAATTCCATTTTATAGGTATTTTACCAATTTAAAATTCCATTTATAGAATAATCAAGAAAACCCACTTTGATTATTTGGTCTTGATCATCAAAACTCACAAATGCATTACAAATCATGTACCAAAGAAAAGGCAAATAGCCTGATCCGGAAGCATGGAGATACACATCCAAAGTACTTACTGCTTTTTGCCAGCGGGCTCATAAACAATAGCAGTCATATGGCTTTTTCCTTTTCACAAGTAATAAATTAAAACTGATGAGTTTGTACGAGAGAAGCCTCATAAAATTGCCCATATGTGGCTTTGAGATTGAAACTTACTTTGTAACTTAGTTGTGAACAAAACTGCTAATTATTCCACCTTATTCATTAGAGTCACTTCCTCCTCATTGGTGCCAAGACACAGGCAATGCAAACTGCAAATATTCTGCCCCCTATGGATTCTTATTTAATGCAGTGAACCTTTTACTGTATGAATCCTTGTTTGAGAGAAGGTAGAAACCAAACCTCATCCAACAATTCATAATCTTGAAAAAAATTCTAAGACATGAAAAACAATTGTGCTAATGGGAAGTTGGTATCATCTTGTGGTTATGAAGACATAAAAAATTATCTTACTTTTTCCATATATTAAAGAATCATTGCCAAAATCAGGCACACTTGTAAGTGTTCATTTCCTTCAGCCTTCTGAAACACTCAGATAAAGCCGCCTTCTTTCACCTTTAGAATATCATTAAAGGGTAGGCATCTTCCCTGCCAATCAGACTCTGCTCTGCTCTTTCCTTGCCGGGAAATTCCATTTCCCCAAAAAATGTTTTCCATGATTGGACTTTGATTTGTGGATCAGAGGTAGATCTTAATACGGACATTAAGGTGATCATTATGGGGAAAAAAGTTCAAACCATATTTTAAGCATTGAAAAGGTAATCAGCAAATGTCTTTGCAAGATGGCCTAGCACATTAGAATCAGCGCGTAGGTTGGCTTCCAGAAAGCTGCTGTGAGAAGAGAGGCGTCAAACACCTTCTTCCCAGCAACTGTTGGATTGATCAAAGAAAAAAGCCAAGATGAGAGGCAAGATGTCTCCATAAGGCTTCCCATTTTGTAAAACTCCACCTACATAAAAGTGCCAAGTAGGCTGAAGGCGATAACACAGCTGATTCCTATGCATCCTCACTATGAATGCAAAATGGTGCCATGGGAAAGCAGAAGCAGCCCCTCGGCAGTGTCATGGATGTGGCCTGCTGACTTCATGGGCAGATCAGCTCGTGAAGATGAGTGGATTTCCCCAAGACACCAACATTTAGGGGGCTTGAACTTATACTAACAGTACGTCCTCTCAGTGTAAGTCAATACAGTGATTTTAATAATTTATATTTAAATGTAATACAAATTTGTGCTACTTGCCTGGTGACATTATGGATTGGAAAAGTGGGGATAAAAACAGTACAGAACATGGAGGATGATTATGGAGTTTTGCCACAGTAAGGAGTGAATAAAAGTAATAACAATAAAATCCAACATTTGTTTGATACTCAACATATGCCAGGTAGAATGTTAAATTCTGATGCTGCAATATTAATCTCCTTTATAAAGCAAAAAATAAGTGAATAAATAAAACAGGTGACTTTGAAACCAATACTAGACTTTGAGAGTAAGATGAAATTTTTCATGAACTTTTTCTCTAATTTTAAAAATCTGGAGGCTAATTTTATTTATTTTTTGTCTTAGTTTTTAAATTTCAGCTCCCTTTTTATTGATATATGTTTATGATACATAATAATTATATTCATCTTGGAAATTGGTTCATACACATACTGCATCTTAATCATTTTTATTTCCAGTTCCTCTCCTCTCCCTCATCCTCACAGCCCCTTTCAATCTCCACAAAGTCTACCACACTGTTTCCTATCGTCCTTCGTTTACTTTGCTCCCTTTTTTTTTTTTTTTTGTGGGTACCGGGGGTCGACCTCAGGACCTCATGTGCCAGTGGGCGCCCGTGCTACTGAGCGATATCATTGGCCCATTTTTTCGTATGTGGGTTCCAGGAGTCAAACTCGGGCCCTCGTGCTTGCCAGGCAGGTGAATACACTGCTGAGCCATCTCACCGGCCCTTACTTTGCTCTTTAAATTATTTGTATTTTGGGTTTCTCCGATAAGAAACCATGCCATATTTAACCTTCTCTGTCTGATTTATTTCATTTAACTAAATTATAGTCTCAAGATGCATCCATTTTGGTGACTCAAATTTACTCTTCTTTATGGCTGAGTGGTACTCTATTATGTATATATATACAGACAGACAGAGAAAAAGAGAGAGAATTTTCTTTATCCACTTATCTTTCGATGGATATATAAGCTGCTTCAGAAATTTGGCCACTATGAACTGTGCTGCTATAAACATAGGTATGCAAGTATCATTGTGTTATGTCTTTAACTCTTCCTTGGGGAAAGATACACAGAAGAGATACCACTGGATTAAATGGAATCTCTATTTTTTGCTTTTTGAGGACTCTCCATACTGATTTCCACAGTGGTTGTATTAGTTTACATTCCCACCAACAGTGTGGAAGTGTTTATTTTCCCCCACAACCTTACCAATATTTCTTGTTTTTTGAATTCTTGATAAATCTGTTCTGGAGTAAGATGAAATCTCTGTGTTGTTTTGATTTACACTTAGAGACCACTTTTAATATGTATGACATTTTTCATTCTCAGCACCCAGCATGGTGCTCATTCATCAACCAAATAAATATACCAGATTTTTTTAAAACAAAGGGTGAAACATTTTAAAACTAGATCCTATAGGTTAAAATAGCCATGGAATTGCAGATTCATGAAATCTCTTTTCTCCTAAAGAGAGTTAAGTGAATCTAAAGGTAAAAGCAATGAGTTGCAAGTTTTCCATAGTGGAGCTAGAAACAGGTCCAACCTTATACCATTCACTTTGCACCTAATTAAGACAAAACATATGGAATGAGAAAATGAGTCACTTTCAGAGAGAGGTATTCCAAGTGGAGGAAATACTGGACAATCAATTCCACTTAGTGTGGGCAGTGCTGGGGGCAGAAAGGCCGTACTTGGCTTCCAGCCTCTTTCCTATTGCCTGTTCTGAAAGACCTGCCACATTTACACTCACTTTAGTGAAGAGTATTGGAAGGCTGAAGAGCCTGTGCAGGAAAACCGAAGGACCTGGAGACAAACATCCAAAGGCAATGGCGAAAACTGGAGCTTCTCCAGAGAAAAAAAGGGAAGACTTCTTTCTGTTTTCCCTTTTTATTCCACTCAGGTTACAAGCCTGTTGGTTGGTGTCACCCACATCTGGGGTGGGTCTTCCCTCCTCAGTTTGCAGCCTATGTGTCAGTCATCCCTAGACACACCCAGGCTTTACTAATCTGCTAGGCAGTTCTTGCTGAAGTCCTGCTCAAGACACATCACAAATCATGATCACAACCATCCTCGACAAGTTCTTCAGATAAAGCTGATTTTTTGGTGATGTACATCCCTCTGTCGTTGCTCTCTGAGAGATGGTGTTTCCTTGGATTTAGGAAGTTTAAGACTCTTGATAACACTGCCATCTGCTATGTCCTTTATGCTATATTCCTTTATTGTTTTAATTTTCTCTACAGTAGTTTCAGGAATACTTCAGCATTGACCTATCCCAGAGGCTTCTTTCCCTGTTATGTTAGTCAGCTTTTGCTATTGTAACTAAATACTTGAGATAACCAATTTAAAAAGAGGAAAGGTTTATTTTGGTTACAGATGTTCCAATCCATGGTTCTTTAGCCTGGTTCCTTTGGGCCTGTGGCAGCACAGTACATCATGGCAGGAGCACATGGAAGAGGAGGCCTGTTCACCTTATGGCAGCCAGGAAACATAGTGATACATAGGAAGGGGCTGGGCCCCAATATCACCCTCAAGGGCACAACAACAGTGACCTAACTCCCTCCCACAAGGCCACACCTCATAAAGGCTCCACACCACAGAGCACCACAGGCTGGGGACCAATCCTGTGACACAGGCCTTTGACAGGCATTCAAGAGACAACTATAGCACTTCTCTACAGTAGGGCCACAGTGTTGGAAGGCTCTGAACACCTTTTCTTTCCCACTTCTCTCTGGCTCACTAATTTTCTTCCTTTCTTCTTTCCTTTTTCCTTCCTTCCTTCCCCATTCTTCTTCCCCATCCTTTTTCTTTTTTCTCCTCCTTCTCCTTCTGCTCCTCTTCCTTCTTCTTTCTTCTCCTCTTTCTCTCTTTCTCTTTTCTCTCTCTCAGTAGCCAGGGACTGTACCACTGAACTATACCCCAGACTTTGGCCCACATCATTTTTTGTGTATTCCATTATATTGTGTTTTATATAGCTTTCCATGTTTGGGATATATGAAAACAGCATGTTCTGGGGCTGTCAAAATTATATGCTGTAAAACAAATTTTGTCTGCATTCAAACCTCAGTAGGATAATCCCTCCAAGATAATAACTTCTATCAGCTCATCACCTATAAACAGGCTCAACATACCACTGTCCTCTCTTCTACAGCCCTCCAATATGTCTCAACTTTCTTTCCCTTCCCTTGATGCCTAACCATGTTTTTCCAGGACACATCATATAATAAGTAGTTACCTTAAAAGTCATCCAGTAATCTTTTGAGATTTTACACCGATCTGGCTATGCTTTTCCTTGCCAGGCCCCTGTAACATTATCCAACCAATTCATGTGTTTGTCCTAGTATTTGATTAGAGGGTCATGCTCGCTCTTAGGAGAACTCTTTTTGTACCTTTTGGCTGCACTGTCTCAGAAATCACTCTGTTCCACTGAAGTCTTGCCTCTTTTGCCCTCTAAATTTGGTCAGCTACAATTATTCTTTTCTACACAGTAGCAATAAATCATAATCTCTGTTCTGAATCCCTCCCAACAGTTGTAGATATACCATCTACATTTGTCTCCCCTGGCCTGACAGATCTTGTTTTCCTTCACATCTCTTGGTTCTAACCAATAGAATCTCAGTCTTTCTCATGAGGAAATATTTTGCTTCCACTAGCTAAATTATCCTGGATCACTTTACCCAGTTCTTACCTTTCTGAGAGCGTTTATTCCTACAGTGACATAGAAACATACTTTACAAGTGACCCTGGTTCCTCTCTGCCTTCCTAAGCAAACATGGTTCCTTGAGAATGAGGCCTCCAGGTACAGAGTTTCTGAATTGACTTTAAGACTTGGGCCTGGGGCCGGTGAGATGGCTCAGCGGCATAAGCGCCTGCCTTGCAAGCGCGAGGGCCCGAGTTCGACTCCCGGAACCCACATACGAAAAAGGGGCCGGTGATATCGCTCAGTGGCACGGGTGCCTGTTGGCGCGCGAGGTCCTGAGGTCGTCCCCCTGGTACCCACAAAAAAAAAAAAAAAAAAAAAAAAAAAAGACTTGGGCCTTGTAGTAGCTTCATTGAATTGGTGTTTAAACCTCTTTGGAGGGGGCCGGTGAGATGGCTCAGCAGCGTAAGCGCCTGCCCGGCAAGCGCGAGGGCCCGAGTTCGACTCCCGGAGCCCACATACGAAAAAGGGGCAGGTGATATCGCTCAGCAGCACGGGTGCCTGTTGGCGCACGAGGTCCTGAGGTCGACCCCCCGGTACCCACAAAAAAAAAACCTCTTTGGAGGAATGCAGATATTTATCAGATTGATGTAGGTCTTATTTTTTCATTTTGTCTTTGGCTTTTTTTTTTTTTTTTTGTCTCTTTGAAGCACCTGGGATTGAACCTGGAGTCTCGTGCATGCTGAGAAAGCATTCTGCCACAAAGCTACACGCCCTATTCAGAATTTCTCTACCTCTACCCAGGATGTGCCTTCTTTTTTTTTTTTTTTTTTTATAAGCAAGCTCTATCTTCTGTTTGTCAATAGAACTTTACCAACCTTCTGGGCAAGGGCATTTTAGGTCTTAGAATGGTGTAACACCAAAATCAGAACTTACCGAGATTAACAAACCCATGGCCAACTTGAAATCACAGAATGGGGAATGGCTCAGGAAAGTCTATTTAGAAACCACGTAGGACTATCCACGGATTGGCCCTTCCATGGGTGCCTCCCTTGTTCTGAGTTCAAAATAGCACGAAGAGGAGCAAGCAGCTTACACCTGCACGCACAGTCAAAGCTCACTTGCGTACTGCTTCTTTAATTCATATGTGGAATTTAGTTGTGCCAAGTTTCTGGCCTACAGATCCGATTGAGAAATCAGATTGGAAAACCAGCAAATAATTACCCTGACCCTCCTGCCCGCCCAACTGAGATGTTCTTGTCCTTATAAGTTAATCTTTGCTTCAGCTGCACTTACTTTTGGGCCCTGATGGCCCACCTGAGGTTTGTCAAATACTCACAGTGTTCAAAATAAAACCACAGCATCCTGGATTCTAAAGGCAGTCCCCACCGCGACCTGCCCACCATTAACCTAAGATCTACATCTGCAGCACTGGCCGTGAGACAGACAAGAAGACAAGCAGACAAGGAGAGCCTGACTCTCGTTTTTCCTTTGCCAGCTGGAGGGAGGGGTGTGGCTTGGCCAGCAACTGTCTGGCCCTCCCTGTCCCTTCCCTTTGCTCCTCCTTGGGCCCCAGTGACCTGGGACAGTTTGCTTCAGTGCCCTCCTTGGCGATCTAGCAGTGTCTTCCCTGGTTATCAAACAGCCATTCTCCGCTCCAACATGAGAGCAGCCAGCCAAGCAGGGTGGTCCCTCCCCGACTCACTCAGCTTCGGAGGATATTGTTGCCTTTTCTGAAGAAGGGAGGGGGTGCCCTGGAGTGGCTAAGATCACGAAGGGAGGGGTCTTATCTGCACACCCAACATTCATAGCAAGCTTTCTGCTCTGCCCCTCACTGACACAGGCCTGCTGCTGCTATATGAGTAGCACTACCCAGCCACTTCTTCAGTTCTAGTCTAGGAGGGCTCTCTCCTGTGTACGGACCCCCCTCTGCTGCAGCACAGGCCCTGTTGAAATAGACTTGTTTAAGTGTTCCTGAAAACCTTCTCATGATTTATTTCGCAGGTAGTATGAACTCCGAAAGTCCAGTAAGTCTATTTGGCATTTTTTATTCTAAGTAGTGGGAACACAGTGGTCATTTCCAAAGAAAGAGCAGCAGACACTCAGAGCTGTCAACACGGAAGAGCTCCAGAGACCAGCACCTGTCCGAGTTGACCTACAGTGTTCAGCACAGGCTGGCACTGAGTGGTGATGACCAGCAATGGCAGTGACCAGCACCTGACTGTGTCAACTATTGGCGTCCTGCATTACCAGTGTCATCTGGTGACGTCAAGGCTGCTAGCATGGCTGCACTTTGCCGATTCACAGTTTCTATCTGAATTGAGCAAAAGAGGCCTAGACCGATAGGCATAACACATTGTCTAAGGCTTACAGATATTTTCCAGGGCTCACTGGAGCTGGGGAAATATCACCACAGCCATGTTGCACAACACAGCCACCACAAACTTCTAGAGACGTGGAACCTTGTAGCCTGGCCCTCTAAAAGCCTCCATCTCTGGATATTACTTTGTTCTTTTTTTTTTTTTTTTGTGGGTACCGGGGGGTCGACCTCAGGACCTCATGCGCCAGCAGGCGCCTGTGGCACTGAGCGATATCACCGGCCCTTTTTTCGTATGTGGGTTCCAGGAGTCGAACTCGGGCCCTCGCTCTTGCCAGGCAGGCGCGTACGCCGCTGAGCCATCTCACTGGCCCACTTTGTTCTTGATGTATCAACACAAACAGATTATCTGTAACTTCCCACAAAACCCCAAAACCTTCAAGTCTTGACCCAATACAAAACTTTTTTTTTTTTTTTTTTTTTTTTTATTTTAAAGAGAAGAAAAAACAAAACAAATCAAAAGAAGAACAAATTTTCAAACAAACATAATAGGAGGGTAACAATGGTTAATACATTACGTATTACTATCTTTAAGTTAGTTATTCAGGACACCAGACATTAGCATTCAATTGTCCAAACATTATTGGCACAAACCTTACTCTTCAATGAACTAAGTAAAAATGGTAGTGTATCTATCTTAACCATCTTATATATATATATATATACAATTTTTTTCCCTTTCCCTTCTTTCTTTTCCCTATTCCAGTCTCTCTTTCCTTTTGACCAGTTTCTTTTTGATTCACCATGTCTATTGTACATTTTGGATCTTATTTACTCTTTCAGTTTCTCATACTAGAGAGATAATACGATGCTTACACATGTGCTTCTGGTTTATTTCACTTATGAGTATTTTCTCGAGTTGCATCCATTTACCTATAAAAGTCTCCAGTTTATCCTTCTTTATGGCTGAATAGTACTCCATTGTATAAAAATACCACATCTTTCTTATCCATTCCTCAGTTGATGGGCATTTGGGTTGTTTCCAAGATCTGGCTATTACAAATTGTGCTGCTATAAACATGGGTGCACATATATCGCTGTGGTACGATGTTTTTAATTCTTCTGGGAAGATGCCCAGAAGGGGAATAGCTGGGTCAAATGGGACCTTCAACCCTAGTTTTCTGAGGAATCTCCACACTGACTTCCACAGTGGCTGTACCAGTCGACACTCCCACCAACAGTGAAGAAGGGTTCCTTTTTCCCCACAGCCCCTCCAGCATTTGTTATTAGTTGATTTCTTAATAGTAGCCATTCTTTCTGGGGTGAGATGGTATCTCAGTGTTGTTTTAATTTGCATCTCTCGAATGACTAGTGATGTTGCACATTTTTTTGTATATTTATTTGCCATTAGTATTTCTTCATCTGAGAAATGTGTATTCATCTCAGATGCCCATTTTTGGAGTGGGTCTTTAAATTTGGGAGGTCTGATTTTTTTGAGTTCTTTATATGTTCTCGATAGTAATCCTTTGTCTGAGGAACAGCTGGCAAACATTTTTTCCCACATTGTGGGTTGTCTCTTCACTCTGTTGGTGGTTTCTCTTGCTGTGCAAAAGCTTTTTAATAAGATGAGATCCCAGTTATTGATTCTTTGGGATAGTTCCCGTGCGGTTGAGTTTTTATTCACAAAGTCTTTGCCTACACCAATGTCTCCAAGGGTTTTACCTATCCTACCTTCCAGCAGATTTAATGTTTCTGTTTTAATATTTAGATCTCTGATCCATTTTGAATTTAGTTTAGTGCATGGTGAAAGATATGGATCTAGTTTTAATCTTCGGCATGTGTAGAGCCAGTTTTTCCAGCACCATTTATTAAAGAGGCTATCTTTCTTCCAGCGAATGTGTTTGGCACCTTTGTCAAAGATAAGGTGGCTTAGTATGTCTGGGGTTGTTTCAGCATCTTCTAATCTGTTCCATTGATCTTCAGGTCTGTTTTTTTGCCAGTACCACACTGTTTTTATCACAGTAGCTTTATAGTATAATTTCAAGTCGGGGATAGTGATGCCCCCTGCCTTGCCTTTGTTGCCCAGAATTGCCTTTGCTATTCTAGGTCTCTTCTGATTCCAAATGAATTTTAGGATTGTTTTCTCTAATTCTGTGAGATATGTTGTTGGAATTTTGATTGGAATTGCATTAAATCTGTATAACAATTTTGGAAGTATGGCCATTTTCACTATATTGGTTCTTCCTATCCAGGAGCAAGGGATATCTTTCCATTTTCTGATATCCTCTTCAATCTCCTTTTTCAGAGTACTGTAGTTTTCAGTATAGAGGTCTTTTACATCCTTCGTGAGGTTGATTCCTAGGTATTTCATTTTTTTGGATGTTATTGTGAAAGGTATTGTTTCCCTAATTTCTCTTTCAGTAAGTTTGTTATTTGTGTACAGGAAGGCTATTGACTTTTGAGTATTGACTTTGTATCCAGCTACACTACTGAATTTGCTTATTAAATCTAGCAGTTTTTTAGTGGAGTTTTTGGGGTCTTCTGTGTAGAGTATCATGTCATCTGCAAATAATGATAATTTAACTTCTTCCTTTCCAATCATTATTCCTTTTATTTCTTTCTCTTGTCTAATCGCTCTGGCTAAAGTTTCCAGAACTATGTTGAATAAGAGTGGGGACAGTGGACATCCTTGTCTTGTTCCTGATTTTAGAGGGAAGGCTTTCAGTTTTTGGCCATTTAGTATAATATTGGCTGTTGGTTTGTCATAGATAGCTTTTACCAGATTGAGATAAAGACCCTCTATTCCAATTTTCTGTAGGGTTTTTATCATGAAAAGGTGCTGGACTTTGTCAAAAGCTTTTTCTGCATCTATTGAGATGATCATGTGATTTTTGTCTTTGGTTCTGTTAATATGCTGTATTACATTTATTGATTTACGTATGTTGAACCATCCCTGCATCCCTGGGATGAATCCAACTTGGTCATGGTGTATAATCTTCTTGATGATTTGTTGGATTCTGTTTGCCAGTATCTTATTAAGGATTTTTGCATCTATGTTCATTAGGGAGATTGGCCTGTAGTTCTCTTTCTTAGTTGGGTCCTTCTCTGGTTTTGGTATCAGGGTAATGCTTGCTTCCAGGAATGAATTTGGGAGTATTGCTTCCCTTTCAATTTCATTGAAAAGTTTGAGAAGTAGGGGTGTTAGGTCTTCTCTAAATTTCTTGTAGAATTCGGCAGTGAATCCATCAGGGCCTGGGCTTTTCTTTGTTGGGAGGTTTTTAATTACATCTTCAATTTCATTGGCTGATATTGGTTTATTTAGGATTTTTAAATCTTCTTGATTCAGCTTTGGTAATTCATACAAATCTAGGAATCTGTCCATTTCTTCTGCATTTTCCATCTTAGTAGAATATAAATTTTCAAAATAGGTATAGATGATCTTCTGGATTTCTGCAGGGTCTGTCGTGATATCACCCTTTTCATTTTCAATTGCATGGATTTGAGTCTTTTCTTTTCTTTTTTTAATAAGGTTGGATAAGGGTTTGTCAATCTTATTTATTCTTTCAAAGAACCAACTTTTTGCTTCATTGATTCTTTGTATTGTTTTTTTATTCTCCAATACGTTAATTTCTGCTCTGATCTTTATAATTTCCTCCCTTGTACGGACTTTTGGCTTAACCTGCTCTTCTTTTTCTAGAAGCTCGAGGTTCACCCTTAAGTTGTTTATTTGCGCTTGCTCTATTTTCCTGATATAAGTGTTTAATGCTATAAATTTCCCTCTTAGGACTGCTTTCATTGTATCCCATAAGTTCCGGTATGTTGTACTGTCATTATCATTCAGTTGTAGAAAGTGACTAATTTCTTCTTTAATTTCATCTGTGACCCATTGGTTGTTCAGGAGGATGCTGTTTAATTTCCATGTGTTTAGGGAGTTTTTGTGGGATCTTTTGCCATTGATTTCCAATTTCATTGCACTATGGTCTGATAATATGCATGGGATAATTTCAATTCCTTTGCATTCACTTAAGCAGGTTTTATGAGCTAGTATGTGGTCTATTTTGGAGAACGTCCCATGTGCAGCTGAGAAAAATGTGTATTCTGATGTTGTGGGATGGAACACTCTGTAGACATCTACTAAGTCCATTTGTTCAAAAGTTTGGTTCAGTTCTACTATTTCATTATTGATTTTCTGTCCAGTTGATCTATCTTTTTGTGACAGTGGAGTATTGAGATCTCCCAATATAATTGTATTAGTGCTTATTTGATTTTTCATGTCCTTTAGTACTTGTTTTATATAGCTGGGTGCATTGGTATTTGATGCATATATATTTATGATCGTTATCTCTTCCTCTTGGATTGTTCCCTTTACAAGGATGTAATGACCGTCTTTATCTCTCTGAATCCTTCTTGGCTTGAAGTTCACTTTGTCTGCAAAAAGAATAGCTACCCCTGCTTTTTTCTGGGTTCCTGTGGCATGGAGTATTGTTTTCCATCCTTTGACTTTCAGTCTATGAATTTCTTTCTGAATTAAATGTGTTTCTTGTATACAGCATATTGTTGGATCTTGCTTCTTGATCCATTTCGCCAGTCTGTGCCTTTTGATTGGTGAATTGAGACCGTTAACATTGATGGTTAAAACTGATATGTATTGACTTGTCATGATATTTTCCTGTTGTTGGTTCCCACTCTTTGTTTTTCCGCTTTCCGGCTATTTAATTATTTGCCCTGCCTGGTGGATTCCTTCTGTTGGGGTTCCTATCTCTTTCTAGAATGTCCTTCAGAACGTTTTGGAGTGCTGGTTTGGTGGTCATAAATTTTCTCAGATGTTCTTTGTCATGAAAGTATTTTATTTCTCCATCAATTTTGAAAGATAGTTTTGCAGGGTACATCAATCTGGGCTGAAAATTATTTTCCTTTAGAGCTTGCAATACATCATTCCAAGCTCTTCTTGAATTGAGGGTTTGTGCTGAAAAGTCAGCTGTGATTCTGATGGGTTTTCCTTCATAGGTGATTTGTCTCTTCTCCCTAACAGCTTTTAAGATTCTGCCCTTCTGTTGAATTTCTGGGATCTTGACTATAATATGTCTGGCTGAAGTTTTTTTTTGATCATGTCTAGTTGGTGTTCTAAAAGCTTCACTTATAGGGGTGTCAAATTCCTTTTCTCTTCCAGGAAAGTTCTCCCTGATTATGTCTTTGAACAAGGTTTTAATGTCGTTGATGCTATCTCCTGCTTTTTCATTTATTCCAATTATTCTTAAGTTGTTTATCTTTGAGTCATCTAGCAGCTGCTGAATTGATTTTTCATGGTCCCTTGCTATTTTTAAGAATTTTTCCATTTCATGATCACTAATTGCAAGCCTGTCTTCTATATCTGAGATCCTGTCCTCGCATTGGCTTATTCTGCTACAAATACTTTCAATGGAATTTTTTATCTCTTGGATATCTGCTTGAATCTGCCTTATAGATTCCATTTCTTTCCTATGCTGAGCATTCATGGTTTCTATAGTTTTCTTAAGTTCATCTATTTTTTTGTCTGTATCAGCTATAGTGTCCTTAAGCATGGTCTTCATTGTAGACATTATCTCTGCAGTTATCTGTGAGATTATTTCTGTTTTAATTTTTTCCAGAACCTCATTCAGTTGCTTTGTTGTTACCACTTCAGATAGGCCAGGTGGGTGGCTTTCGGATTGTCCCACCTCGTTGCTCCCTAGGTTTGCCTTTGGTGAATTGGATGTGTGGGGTTGCATCTTGTTTAAGTGTCGTCTCATTTTTTCTTTCTTTAATTCCTGGGGTGATGTTTGCAAATTACCTATAGTAGGTTACTTTATTGCTAGTGTTTAAGATCTTTAGAAGATGACTACTTCTCTGCAGTATCTTCCAAGTGGAGCTTGCTTTTAGGTTTTGAGCTTTCTGCCAGATCCTACCTCTTCAATTCGTTGGGTATGCGAAGTTGCTACCTGTTTGGCCCAGTCCTTGATTCTTTGGTACTGTGCCACTGTATTTTCTGTGTCCCTTAGTCAATCTCAATCATGAAATATCAGGAAGGAAAGATGTTTAGAACAATTATTTCACATTTGGCTATAATGTTAACTAAAGCATCAAACACAGCCTAAAAAATGACAGACTGAGCTAACCAGTTATTTACCACTTTTAGCTGTATAGAGTTGCGGTTATATAACAAAATCTAAAACACACCAGAAAAATTATATGCAGTATACAAGTCCTATGTATGTCAATTTTTCCTTGAGGAGTTTAAATTTAAGATGAGTTAAGGAGGAAATAGAGTATTGGGAGAAGAGGAAGGAATTAGATGTAAGGTTAGAGGACCAAGAGGGATCCCACTAAAATTGGGACACTAGTGCAGAGGACAGGTGGTAAAAAGAGAAGGAAGGGATAAAAGGAAGAACAGATCACAACCACAATCACAAAGAAGTTAGAGGCGCTGTTTACACTCATATAAAAAACCAGAGAGAATAATGAAGGAAAGAGCAAATACACATACAGAAACAAAAACAAAGATAAAAACAATAAAACAGACAGATCAAAAATAAAACCCCACCAAAAAACAAAACAAAACAAAACAAAAACAAAAAAACCCTTCGCCAGAACAAAAAAACAAATCAGTGAGAAAAAAAATAAAAATAAAAATAAAAAATAAAAATAAAAATAAAAAATATAAAAAGAATCAGTTCCAGGTGTTGACTCTGTTGTAGGCAGGTACCTTGTGACAAAGTCCTGTTCTGTGCAGGTCCGTCCCAGTAAGCCAGGAGCGCCCTCTGGCGGGTGGTGAGCAGAGGCGCGTACTTTCAGGCAGAGACCAGTCTAGCTCGCCTCCGCTCTCGGTGCCCTTTCACGATCCCTGGGCCTGAGAGGCTCAGCGTGCTGTCCGGAGCGCGGGTTCCCTGCACTGGTTCCCGCCGCTCTGGTTTTTCGCCACGCCCCCCACAATGGCGCCGGGCCAGTCGCTCTCTGGCGCGGGACAGGTGTGGCTGAGAGTCCAGTCTCGTTCGCCTGCTGACCTCAGCACACTTTCGTGGGCTCAATTGAGAGGCCCTGTGCTGCCCTGTCCGGAGCACAAGTTCCCAGAGCAGTTTCCGAGCCGCTCTGAGTTTCGCCACACCCCCCACAATGGCGCCCGGCCGGTCGCTCTCTGGCGCGGGGCAGCTGTGGCTGAGAGACACTCACCGCCGGTCAGCGCCGTTCTCCGCCGCTCCCCTGCCTCGCCGCTGTCTCAGGATCCTCCGTGGGGGCTCCCTGGGCGCCAGCTGCCACGTGTGTCCGTAGAATTGAGCCTCCGCCGGCACTCCAACTCCCGGGATATTAGAAGGTGCACGCGCGCGGTCTGCTCCTTCTTTCCTTCTTCTTTGTTGGAAGTCACCCGTCACTGGTGCCGGGGGTCCCAGATTGCGCTTCAGAACTTTTCTGGGTTTCGGGGAGGCATCTCCCCCCCTCCTGCACTTTCTGGGTCGCTATATTCCCGTGTTCCAATGGTAACTTTTAGAGAGAGTTTTGCTGCCTGCTTCTTACTCATCCGCCATCTTGAGGTCTCTCCCAAAACTTTTATATGAAGTGACCTCAGAAGTTTTGGTTTTATTGGTTTCGAGACAGGATCTTCCAGTGTTGCCCAAGCTGGCTGTGAACTCATACTCTTCCTGTCTCAGCCTCTGGAGTACATGGGATTACAGGCAGGTACTATCATGTCCAGCCTCAGTAGTTTAAAAGCATACATCAAAATCTTATACTCCAAAACATTTTATTACTTTTGAGTTAAAGAATGGTGAATTATTGTTATCTTCTGTTTTTTAACATCTACATTTCTTTCATAAATTATAATTATTTATACAATCAGGAAACTGCCTAATTGCCAACTTTATTGTTTGAACACTTCAGTTTTGGAGAGGACACATTCAAGCCATAGTAGGGACCTCATTCTTAGTTTGAGCTTTCAATCAGCAAAATTTATCCTACTTTTGCTTTTGTATCATTTGTTGAATCATTTGTCAGGATAGTGGCTGTGCAGGATTTAAACTTCTGGACAACAGATAGTGAATATGAGACAAAAATAAGTAACTGAAAGTATTATTTAAGAAGGGACTGAGAGACATTCAGAACTATGACCTAATATTTTCCACTCCTGGCCAATAAAATAAGTCCAATAACTGCCTAAGTCTATTTCGGTGGCCAAATTATGCTTTTCTTTTCATTTAGACATAAATTGTTCCATCTTGCCTCCAATATTAATCTATAAACAGCAAAATATGTTTGCAGTGACACAGAAAACTTTCAGTTAAAAATATTAAAAGTCTGTTTCGTTATCTGTAACGTCTTTGGCTACATATGCTAACCTGGTTTTGTGAGCCCCAAAGCATGGCTGTGTTATCAGCCAGTGGGAAGGGTAAATATTTGATGACCATCTCAAATTGCCCTAGTACTGTGGATGGGATTGGTGTTCGTGAGTCTTTTTTTTTTTTTTTTTTTGGGTGGGTACCGCGAGTCAACCTCAGGACCTCACTCGCCAGCAGGCGCCCGTGCCGCTGAGCGACATCACCGGCCCTTTTTTCGTATGTGGGTTCCGGGAGTCGAACTCAGGCCCTTGCACTTGCCAGGCAGGCGCTTATGCCACTGAGCCATCTCACCGGGCCCGAGTCTTTGTTTTTATTTTTCTGTTTTACCTTCAGAAAAATTTTATCCTTTTAAATTCTTTGTAAGGAGATAGTTCTCTGTAGAAGTTGGGAGCCAAACACTTGGAATGGCCTACCAGACCCGTTAAAAAAAATTAGCTTTGGCTGGGTTAGCATTGAAAAGCCTGGAGGAAAACAGTAGTTGTGCAATAGAGTGATTTTTTTTTTTTTTTTTTTTGGTGGGTACCGGGAGTCGACCTCAGGACCTTGCACATGCCAGCAAGTGCTTGTGCCGTTGAGCGATATCACCGGCCCCTTTTATCCTTTATGTGGGTACTGGGAGTTGAACTCAGGACTTCATACTTGCCGGGCAGGCGCTTACGCCACTGAGCTATCTCACCAGCCCTAGAGCGATCTTTTATGGAGCTCTATGTGCTTTGTCTCAATACTGTGATAAAGTCGCTGTTACAATCCAAGAATATTTATAGTTCCTTTTTTCCTGGGAAGAATATTTACCTTAATGTGTTGGTAAGATCAATGCAGTATATTTTTATATCACGCCCAATTTGTTGATGACTGAGTATTACTAACATTTTTGTATTTAGTAGGAAAACTCATATTTTCAAAAGATTTGATTTAGAGTATTATTACCAAGAAAATCACCAACGACATGTGGCAGCTGGATCAATTTTCATTATCAGTTTGAGTCTCGGTGATAAGGACAGCGGTATTTGTAAGAGATAGATTAACATGAAAGAAAACCAAGAGGGCCGGTGAGAGGGCTCAGCAGTGTAAGCGCCTGCCTGGCAAGCGCGAGGTCCTGAGTTCGACTCCCGGTACCCACATACGAAAAAAGGGCAGGTGATATCGCTCAGCAGCACGGGTACCCACAAAAAAAAAAAAAAAAGAAAGAAAAGAAAGGAAACCAGGGGCCGGTGAGACGGCTCAGCGGCTTAAGCGCCTGCCTTGCAAGCGCGAAGGCCCGAGTTCGACTCCCGGAACCCACATACGAAAAAGGGGCCGGTGATATCGCTCAGAGGCACGGGTGCCTGTTGGTGCGCGAGGTCCTGAGGTCGTCCCCCCGGTACCCACAAAAAAAAAAAAAAAAAAAAAAAGAAAGGAAACCAAGACAAAGCCTTACATAATTTAAAATAACTGTCCCAGTAAAATGTGTCCCTATCACTTTATAGATAAGTTGGAATTATCTAAGTAAGGAACACAAAAT
The DNA here is from genome assembly GCA_028451465.1 of Erethizon dorsatum. Taxonomy (NCBI): domain Eukaryota; kingdom Metazoa; phylum Chordata; class Mammalia; order Rodentia; family Erethizontidae; genus Erethizon; species Erethizon dorsatum. The sequence continues at coordinate 71,537,076 of CM051834.1, forward strand.
CTGATAGCTATTTTAGCCAAGGTAAGCTCTTTGGCTTTTAGATGGGGAAATGCTTCAGTATACCCCCTCACTACACACAGACACACAATATAGGTCTAATGTTCAAAACTCGCCAAAGGAAAAAACTAGAAAATCCATTTGTAGACAGTCAATGGGCTTCTTAGGCTATGGCTCTCATTCCCTAATTTTCCATGATTATACTGGATACAGGTGTGATGTGAAATATCCTTATCTTCCAATGTCCTGGAGAAGTATCCCCATCAATTCTGGCTCTATATCATAAATAATCCATCCCTACCAGGGGGACTAGTCTAATAGAGATCTTGACAAGTATGAATCTGCAACTGTCTGGGATTACCAGGTAGCCACCCTGGCTTTGGCAGATCTTGTCCTCATGGGTATAATAATCTTGCTGTTTCCCTTGTAGCTGTTCAGAATTGTGGACTAAGATTTGTGCATTTATGATGGGATCCTTAACCTCTTCTGAGTTTTTCTTTCTTTTCTTTTTTTTTTTTTTTTTTGTGGGTACCGGGGGGTCGACCTCAGGACCTCGCGCGCCAGCAGGCGCCCGTGCCGCTGAGCGATATCACCGGCCCCTTTTTCGTATGTGGGATCCGGGAGTCGAACTCGGGCCCTTGCGCTTGCCGGGCAGGCGCTTAAGCCGCTGAGCCATCTCACCGGCCCTTTTTTTTTATAATTACCATAGACTATGCCGTAAAATTTAGTAATCTCAGTTTCTCTTGACGTGATATTACATATATATGGACATGTGTGTATATACTTACAATATATACACATACATATATGTATATTAAAATGAAAGCAAAAATTATTGAAAATCCACCAAATGGCTTTAAGATAGTGACATTATAGGCATAACTGTTTTCACCTTTATACTTTTCTGGATTTTTCAAATTTCATGCAAGTATAATTATCTTTTCTGGTGTAAGATTTTTTTTTTTTTTTTTTTTTGGTACCAGAAATTGAACTCAGGATCTTGTGCTTGCCAGGTAGGTACTTGTGCCACTAAGCTATATCCCCGGCCCTGGTACAAGATATTTCTAAGTGTCAGAAGACAAAAGATGAGAGGAATCTGGTCATGTTTTGTAGAGAGGATTATTATACAATGATATAAGCATTTAAAGAGAGAGAGAACTGCCTCTTCTGCCTCTCCTAGGAGAAGTGTTTATTGGATGCATTTTGATCTGAATGAGACAATTCAGTGTTGAAAAAGGAAATGGACCCTATACTCGCTCAAGTACATGACACTTCTCACCAACATATTTTCTCAATTTTTTTCCTCTGAAGCCTCAGGACCCGATGAGGACTGAAGGCACAGCTGTACAACTTCATGGCAACCCCACTCCCCAGCAGCGACTGTTCAGAATCAGAGAAGTCCTATCTGAAACTCAATTCTGAGAAGCACCTAAAAAATCTTGTATAAAGACTTATTTCTGAGAAGCCCAAATAGTGTGTCTTAGTCTGCTTTCTGTTGCTCTAATAGAATACCTGAGACTAGATAATTTACAAAGGAAAGAGGTTGATCTGAGCTCACAATTCTGGAAACTGGGAAGATCCATATCCAAGGTCCAGTGGACAAATCTGCTGAGGGCCTGGTGTGGCTTCATAACACAGCAGAAGTCAGAAAGGCAAGCAGGCATATACAGAAGGGCCGAGCACACGGGCCCGCTTTGCCTTGTAACAATCCATTCTCACAGTAACTAAACCAATCCTGGGAGAACCACATTAATCCCTCTTAATCTAATCACTTCCATTTTGTTTTGTAGTGCTGGGGATTGAACCCAGGGGCATTCTATCGCTGAGCTACATCCCCAGGCCTTTCTAGTTTTTATTTTGAGACAATGTTTGGCTAAATTGCCTGGACTGGCCTCATACTTGTGATCCTCCGTCTCAGGCACCTGAGTAGCTGTGATCAGAGGCCTCACCGTGCCCAGCTTCCTAATTAATCACTCTTGAAAGTCCTACCACCTCTCAGTACTGGTGCGCTAGGTACTGATTTTCTAACACAAGGATTCCATGGGACATACTCAGATCACAGAACAGCGTGCTGATCTCTAAATCACTATTTCTAGATTTTGCAGTCTATGTTTTACTGTGAGCTTCTAATTTGCAGACAGCAATTTATTTATTTATTTATTTATTTATTTATTTTTATTTTTTAGTGCTGGCAATCAAACACAGGGCCTCGTAATGCTAGGCAAGCACTTCCAGCCCAGCATTTTCTTTAAATAGTGTAAAAGCATCCAATAATTCCTATAGTTTATAACCATTTGCATAAGGGTAGATGAGGAGGATTAGAAAATTTATGGTTCCATAGTGTTACAATGTCATGAGTATTTCAAATATAGTTGCTTCTCAGTGCATAAGTTTACCCTTTAACTTTCAGGAGCTTGACATACATTATGAGGGCCAAAATATTGGCCCCTAGACCCAATTTTGTTTGGGGTAAGAGGGTAGATTCCAAATGAGTGCCCAAAATAAGTAATTACATAAATAATAAAATATTTTCCTTTTCCATTTTAAGACCTACAAATAAACAACATTAAGTCAACATTTGGCAGTATCCAAATAAATGTTCTGGGCATAAATATTTGTCAAACCTCAGAAACAAAATCATGAAGCATTGTAGTTGGTGGACCAAAACTATTAGCTAGGTTGACAGAAATACAAGGAGAAAGTAAGATTTTATGATTAGTTCATGAACTAACAGGAGAAAATGTTGGAGTGATTTTAGTTCTTAGTAGAGGTTGTACTGCCTGTGTTATCTTCAGATTCAAAGGTGATTCTAATGTCAGAACCAAATGTGTTTTGACTGATTTAGATAGGACTTTTCTTGATTTGAGTCAAGAAGAGTAAGTCTTGGTAACTGGATGAAAGAATGGATCCAATTTTTGGTCCACTGAAATCTTTCCTGCAGTCTTTCTTTGGCCAATAGATCATGGCTTAGGAAAAGAAATATTATTTTACAAAATTGGAACTTTTCCCTAGGAATTTTTTGTCCCTTTTTGACCAACTCAATGAGTATATATATTGAGGCAATTTCAGAATTATTCAAATCAGTAGTATATAAGAAGAAATCATCTACATTTGAAACTGAAATGGACACACACAAAAAAAACCCTTAAAATTTTGGTTTCAGATTTATGAAAAGTAATTTCTTAATAAACCATTTTCCAGAGAATTAAAATATCTACTTTGCCATTTTATAGTACAGTTTTGATTAGAAATACCTGCCAAATTTCCTCCCTCCATCTATTGAGATGATGCTAACTAAGATTTTCTTCTTAAAATGTTGATTAAATAGACAAATTTTCTGAGAAGAAATCTCTTTCATCTCTGCATTTATTTGCTTAGAGTGTATTTTTCTTGTGTTTGATGGATTCTCTACACGAGTATTTTGTTTCCACACTCACTTTGTGTGTGAAAGCTGAGTCCTGCCTCACGTTTCCTGCTTGGTATGTTCAGTCAGTGGCATCTGCTTTTGGGGTGTATTCACTCCAGCCACGCTCTCAGTTTCTGTGGCCCTCTGTGTGCCCCAGGTCACTGCTTTCTTCACTTAGCTTTACAGTCTTGTGGATTTGTGAACCCCCACCCCACACACCCTCTGAATCTGAGACCCTTTCCACAGCACCAGTTATCAGGGACCCCAGGAGCAAGTCCCTGATCTCCTGCCCGGAGTTATGACACATGAGAAAGAAAAAGAGACAAGAATTCCAAGAAAATAAGCTGTGGGACAATCAATGTTCTCTGGGAACAGTGACCCAGAATCTCCAGGAAGCCACCATTTTATTTAGCCAGTGCAGGGTGGGGGTGGGGGTGCTTTTCCTGGAACAGCGTAGAAGTAGTGGTTGAATGGGCAAGTTTCACATCAAAAAAGAAACAAGTTAAGATTCATCCCCACACCTAGGTGCTAGTCTCCCCATATTGTCCTCAGTAGACTTCATCCTGCTCCGTGAGGCTCACTGACCAAGAGGAAGTAGGATTTCCACATTCCAAAACCTGCTCACAAGACAAAGTGTGAAGAGGCTTATCCTTGACTGAGTGTGCTCAGGAGTGTGCCCACCTCTACAGGCCAGAACGGAAACCACAGCGTAGCTGCTTTGGTAACTAAGCTTTGGAAAGGACCTGGGATTGATAACAAACTTCTCACAAATACATCTTCAAACACAAAAGGATATCACAGAAAGGATGACATTCAGCTGCCTTTGCCTCGACTGAGGATGATCTAAGAGGCAATGAAACCTTTAAATACTACTCAGCGTATGAATTTGATAAAAGAGAAACTTTCCACGTAGTCCAAGTCACACAGAGGAAACTGGGATCTCCTTGGGGTAGCCTCGAAGGTGGTCCTGGTTTGATATAGCCAGAGATCACTATAGGGAAGGGGGATGGGCACACTCCTGCCCTTAACCTGTTGCTCATTAGAAGCACAATTCTAATGTGCTTTCTTTTGAGGCAGTCAGGAACTTAAAAACGGTGACTAGAAACTATGACTCTTCATTTGGGCCTATAGATGCCCATAAGTAACTAAAAACAGAAAAAATTGACTTTCATTTTGTATCCTTTGTTACTGTAAAACTTTGAACCCAATTCCTCCTTAGCTTTGCATGCAGATGTTTATCACTTAGGAAGTGTCTGTCTAAAAGTTGACAAAACCTTATCAAAAAAAGGAAAGACTCAAATTCATGCAATTAGGAAGGAAAAGGGTGACATCACAACAGAGCATGCAGAAATCCAGAAGATCATCAATACCTACTTCAAGAACCTTTACTCTAATAAGATTAAAAAAAAAGAAGAAATGGACAGATTACTACATATATATGAATGACCAAAGCTGAATCCCTGTGATGAATGTGATCATTATGTATATCTAAATAAACTTAATTGAGAATTGCAAAAAAAAAAAAATTTGGCTATAACAACGTTGATTAGCCTTGAATTTACATGATCTCATCCCCCTTGGAAACTGAGGACCAGAAATCTCCAGCCACTGTCCTAAACCTGTGATCACCTGGATTCCAGGAAAAGCAGAGCTCCATGTGACGGAAGCCACCACAAACACAGATAAGCATTTCATGGGACCGGAAGTGCCCCTCAAGCCATGAAGATTCCAGAACTACAAAACCGGAACTGAGATCAGCCAGACCCCAGCGCACTAGCCAACCATCAAAGCTGGCAGACCAATCTGATCCTCTCCAGGACAGTGTGCCCCCTTCAGCTGATCACGCTAGAGTCCTTCTCCTATATTTTTAAACTCTCATTTGTTAAGGGTCAGCCTGATCTTTGTAAGCTCCTGAAGTCCCTTACCATTTTTCCTACTTTATAACTAAAGTTTTTTCCTGTAAATTAGTGCTTTAGTTTTAATTTCCATTGTCACCAAAGCAAGGACAGCAAATTGAAAAGCTTTCTTCTAGCATGGGGTGGTGGTGGTCTACAATCTGAGTGAGCCAAGGAATGGGTTCAAGAAAAGAAGAGAATTTGGAGAGCAATGGCCAACTGAGAAGTGAAAGTTCTGGTGTTCAAGGTGACATGAGTGTCAACACCGATCCCTTCTGTTGTTCAAGGGAGAAGGGGGAAGTACTACTCCTACTATGCCACTGTAGTTAGAAACTGTTCATGCTCTTGGCGAATGATTTTTGCTGATGATACTTAAGCAGAACTGTTGTTGAGGTTCCCCTTTTTTTCCCTCCAAACATCACAGGGTTTTGGAGGTGCCTGGTCAAATACTAGCTCAGGTCTCAGCTGTGAAATCCTTGCACTGGCAACCTTCCACTGATGTCAGATGAAGTCTGCCCAAACAAGGCTACAGGATCAGGTCTTTGGAGGTTTTATTTATCCAAAAAGCTAAATCAGAGTTGGACTTAAAACCAAAAGACTGTGACATATCTGCTGGAGTTGGGTTAGAAAAAATCTTTCCAGTTTTCAGAACCGGATTACAGTATCATTTAGGTTAGAGTTTATTTAGGATGATGAGGTTTAAAGTTCTTGACTTTGTAGAAACCTACTGTATTGCATGACCCTTATTCACCAGCCTTTCAGAAATGCGTATTAAAGCAAGCCTGAAGCTTTTTGTGTTGGAGGGTTGCCTTGTGCCCGGATCTCTCCTGCAGTCGGAGGAGCTTACTTAGAAACGCTTTGTCCCCTGTGGTTTAAGGTAGCACTCACAATAACTCATGAAGCATTAGTGGTTAAGTGAAATCTTTATTGAGGCAGAATTTAAATGCCAAGAACACTCAAAATATTAAAAGAGCAAGCTACACATCATATCCAGATTTTCTTTTCTTTTTGTTTTGTTTGTTTTTTTATGGGGGCTTTGTTTTTGTTTTCTTGTGGTGTTGGGGATCAAACCCAGGCCTTGTTGCATGCCAGACAAGTGCTGTCCCACCAACTTACCCCTGGGTATCTGGATTCTCAGTTAGAACACTGTGTCCATAAATGTCCCCATGAGCATTGCTTTGGCTGCATTCCACGAATTTTTGATGTCTTATTTTTATTACCATTCAGTTTGAAGACTTTTCTAATTTCTTTTCTAATTTTCTCTTGTAACTGGTGGATTAATCAGAAGTAGATTTAATTTTCAAATAGTTTGGGTTTTCCTAACTATCATACTATTCTTAGTTTCTCACTTGATTCCATCATAGTCAGAGGATGTGCTTTGTATGGTTTCAATATTTTAAAATTTATTAATTTTTATAGCAAATCAGGTGGTTAATTCTGGTAAGCGTAACACATGTGCTTGAAGAGAATATATGCTCTGTCATCGTCAGAGACAGTGTTCTAAATGTCAGTCAACAGTGTACAGGCAGAGGTGGTGGTGCACACCTGTAATCCAGCTACACAGTGGGCTGAAGCAGGAGGATCACAGGTTTGAGCCCAGCCTAGAACACTGAGTGCAACTGTATTTCAAAACAAAAACAAAAACGGTAATAAGAATAAGGGTTGTGGATGTAACTCAGGGTTCCCTGGATTCTATTCCCAGGACCACTAAGCAAATAAATAAATAAATAGTCTCCAGATCACCTATGTATTTTCTGACCTTTTCCTAAATGTCAATTGCTAAGACAAGGGTTAAAAATCTCTAACTGTAATGGAGGAGCTCCCTCTTTCTCTCTTTATATAAACACTTTATTCACATATTTCGAATCACTGTTATTAGATGTATACATAGCTATGATCGTGCATTCCTACTGAAGGGACAATTTAACCCTAATGAAATGTCCCTCTGTTTCATTATCTATTTCTGGTTTGAAGTCTATTTTTTCTGGCATTAATACAGCCACTACTTATTTTTTGCATGGTGTATCTTTTTTCATCCATTTGCTTTCAGCTTGTGTATTTCTAAACCACATTTAGTTTATTGAAACATGCACATATACATTACATATATATCTCATTCTCTAAAAATATATGCCCTTTAATTGTAGTGTTTAGTCCATTCATTTTTAACATAATTATTGACATGTTTGGGTTTGTATCTTTCATTTTACTAGTTTTCTTTTTGTCTGCTCTTTTCTGCCTTCTTTTTCCTGCCCCTCCCACCTTAATATCATTGCCATGTCTCATATTAAACTTCCAGATTTATATCTATATATCTATAGCTTGTGTCTCTCCCCAGAACTCCAGCCTCCTATAGTCAACAGCCTACTTAATACCTGTATCTGGATATCTAACAGCATCCCTGATTTAACACACCGAACTGGAGTTTCTGGAGTCCTCGCCTGTCCTTCTCTCAGTGCCACCTCTCTAAGTCAGGGGCAACTCTATCCTTCTGGTTTTCCTGGCTGAAGATTATAGTCACCCTCAACTCTTCTCTTGCTTCACACCCCACATTCAGCATATACACATCCTGTCAGTGTTATCTTCAAGTTACAGTTGTCCTTGAGATTGATGCTGGGACCCCCTGCAGATACCGAAATCGGTAAGTGCTCAAGTATCTTCTTTTTTGTTTGTTTGTTTATGCGGGTATCGGGAGTTAAACTCAGGACCCTGTGCTTGCCAGGCAGGCGTTTATGCCGCTGAGCTATATCACCGGCCCTCAAGTATCTTCTATATGATGTTACATTCTAGGATGGGGCGAGGTGCTCAGGACAGAGGGACAAGGTTTTTCAATTTCTCTTTCCCAAGCTCCTATTTCAGAAGTCACTGTTCCACAACCCAACAGCACAGTCAAATCATTGTAAGATGGCCCACTTGTCCTGTAGACATTTAAGGTGACAGGTGATTGGTCTATGTGTATCCTAATAAACAGCCTGAGCTCCCCATAGCCGCCCTGAGTGCTCAGCTTAGAAGCAGCAGCAGCAGCCTCTTTGAAGTTGGCCTCCCTGAAGAGCTACTGCAGAACGGGTCTGACACATCACTTAAGTGACATTATTTGGGAAGTCCAGAATAGGTAATGTTGCAGGGGTATGCACAGAGAAAAACATCCTCATTCTTTCCGTTTACAGCCATCATTTTATATAACTTGCCTGCCAAATATCTCCAGGTACTTGCTGCTAATTGTATAAACTGCAGACAGAAAGAATCAAGAGAGTGGTAAGAGATTTCAAAAATCAAAGTGGAGAACTAAGTATCAAAACTTATCTTTTTATAATCCTACCCAGGGAATCCTTTTCTAGTCTGTCGGGCAGTGCAAACAAATTATTTGGTACCACCACTGACGATGACTAAACTGTAGTGCAAATTAATTATTATTTCACTACCATTAAATGTCACATTCTGACAGGAGAAAGTGCTTATAGTTCAAGTTTCTATTGGGTTATAACAACTGAACCAAGCCTGGCATGGTGGTGGATACCTGTAACATTAGCACTTAGGAGGCTGAGGCAGGAGGATTGCCTAAGGTTCGAGGCCAACCTGAGCTACACAATTAGTTAAAGCCCAGCCTGGACTACATAGGGAAACCCTGTGTCAAAAAAAAAAGATAATAGGAAACAGGAGATAGATCTTTTGCAAAAGGGAAAGTCAATAGATGGAGGCAGGGCAGAAGGAGAGGAAGGGAAAGGGAAGTAAAAAGCATTACAATGTATTATGTACATGTACCAACTCCTCTTGATGAATATAATCATGTACTGCAAACATGTACTAGTATAACTTTAAAAAACTGAACCAGAGAAAAACTGCTTTGTGAATAATATAGTTTTGCATGTGTATGTACTTAGTCTCAAAGAAGTAATTATTTGTTTGAAACAGTGCCCCAAAGCCAGTACATCCAAGGGCAGCTTGATAAAGTACGAAAACCACAGATGGCCCCAAAGTCCAAGTGAGACCCACTGTGCTTCGTTTTCAGCTGAGTGATACTGATCAAAGACCTGACCAATTGGGACTGCAGTTTTCTCTTCCAAAAATAAGGCTACCTTCTCAATGTACAGCACAGCATTGTCAGGGGGAACAGGAGATACCAGGCAAAGCTCTTTGACAGTGGGAAAGCACTCTATTCGGCAGCGTTGACTTCTCCAAGAGCCGCACCCTAAGAAGCAGGTTCCTTAGGAATCTGTTGGTTCCAGAGTACAGGGCCCAGCGAGGTCATGGCCACCTTCCTCGCACTTAGTCTAGGAGGTGAAGCCATCCTCAAATTCTAGGTGACTGGGGGGATTCTCACCCAACGTCCTTGAAATGGAATGAGGTATAAACTCGAGGAACTCTGAGGTGACCTTTCTGTGGAAACCACTTCCTACTTAGGGGAGGATTCTGGCTCACGTGACAGCCGTGATTCCTTGCTGCTGGTGTTCAGGCACGCCACAAGGGCTGGGCGTTGGGATTTCCCATGGAGCATCTCCACAGGAGAGGGCCTGCAAATAAAATCACGCATTAGGACAACCAACCTCTGGCAGCTGCCTAGGCAGGTTGGTTCCTGCAACCTAAAGCTGAAATCCAAGGATGACTTCAAATCTTATTTCTGGAATTCCTTACTTTAGGCTCTCAGGAACCGAGGTGTGGGAGTGGCAGTGATTCACTTCACTTATAAGCAGCCTTCACTCTCCCTTCCCCTCCTCAGCCCTCCTCTCTCCTCCTCTCCTGCCTCTCCTCCCTCCTTCCTCATTCCCTCTCTTCTCACGATTTCTTGCCACGTCCTGTTGAAGGAGAAGCAAACCGCCCTTCACCAGTCACTGCGTGGCTCCAGCGGCTTCCCAGTGTTTGAAAGGAGGGCAGGGAAAGCAGCAGGCGGAGCCTAGAGTGTGGGAGGCCTTGGGGGAGCCCTTTAACCTCGTCCTGGGTTCCTGAGCTGTGAAGTCAGAGAGGGATGGGACGGTCTCTATCATTTCACGTGAACAGTGTTGGATGTGCTGTCACACAGCTCTTGATACACAGATGAACTTCTTTATTAATTTGACCAGTGTCGTTTGGCAACTGATTCAGATTTAGAGACTGAATTTTCCTGTTAATCTGAGTCAGATTTTCATGTCAATACAATGTGGCCATGCTCAGTTATGGGGGGGAAATTCAGTCTCCCAGAATTTGGTAGTAGATGAGTCAAGAAAGGACAGGATCTTTGCTTAATTGATCTGTTTGGAGGGCTCTTGTTTGCTTTTTTTTTTTTTTTTTTTTTTTTTTTTTTTTTGTGGGTACCAGGGGTCGACCTCATGGGTATTTTTCACATTTTAATATTTCTACCATGAAGCTGCCTCAAAATTCTACAGTAATGTAAACTTGGAAGAGTAAGTGATAACATAGTAACTTCTTAAACTTTTTCCCGTACTATTGATCAGAGGAGTTACCCTAAAAGTGGGTCTCTAACTATTTCTTCTTTTTTGTGTGTGTGCTGGGTGTTGAACCCAGGGCCTTTCGTATGCTAATCATGTGCTTTCCACTAAGCTGTACCCCAGTTCCTATCTTAAACATGTCAGACAGTTAATCTAGACTAGATTTTTTTTTTTTTTGGTGGGTACTGGGGTTCGAACTCAGGACCTCGCGCCCCAGCAGGCGCCCGTGCCACTGAGCGATATCACCGGCCCTTTTTTCGTATGTGGGTACTGGGAGTCGAACTCGGGCCCTTGCGCTTGCCAGGCAGGCGCTTACACCGCTGAGCCATCTCACCAGCCCTCTTGTTTGCTTTTGAAAGCTGAATCTGGTCAAAAACTGTAGAAACAACTCCGACATTTAGATCTTAGACACGAAGAGCAATGCCTTGTGATTCTGTTCAACTGGCTTATTGCCATTAAAAAGTATTTTAAAACAAAGACACAACAAGGTCACCCAGAATATGAGCGCGTCCTTTGTGACGGGCGTGGAAGGGGTGTTTTATTAGAACAGTTGTCACTGTTGTGATCCACAGCACACGCGAACCCCCAGGTACTCGCAAACGCTTGCTCTTGATCGCTCGGAGCCCTCCAATGATCTTGGAAACAGACTCCCGGCCCTCTTTGACTGTGGTCATCGCACTACCCTGGGACCCAGCCGTGACGGCGCGGAGTCTGAAGATTCCCAGCACGACCTCGCTTCCTGCGGCTCCAGGCTTCCCAGCCGCGCGCCACCTCGCTCTCACCACGAGAGGGCGAGCAAGGCACGCGGCTGGCGCTCTCCCCATTTGCAGGCCTCCGTCTTAAAGGAGGGGACGCTCTGGGCCTCAACTACAAATGTGTTTTCTTCTCGGGGAAAACAGAAGGGATGAGAGATGCCAAAGTCCCAGTGTTGGCTTAAGAAAGACTAGCTACCCTAGTGGGATTTCTGATTTTTGCTGTGTTGCCCAGCTGGGCCTCAGACGACTGGGCTAATGCCATCTCCCTGCTTCAGCCTCCCAAGTAGCTGGGATTGTAGGTGTCGGCAGTGAGCCCTGCTGCAGATGTTTTTAAAGGATCTCAAATTTGAATCAAGATCCTGGTCAGCAGCTGTTTCCATGGGGGTCCTCCGCTCTTTGCAGTTCTGCATAATTACCCACCGGTGCACTCGGTAAAAGGGCTTCGACTGAGGGCTGGACCGGCCTCATTCCTGCCCTCAGGCGTCTCTCTGGGTTTTAACAGTGCAGGAGAATCCGAGGACCTGAGAGGAAGTCCTGTGTCCACCAGCGAAAGCCAGTGCCCAGCGCTTTTCCTAGTGCTGGCAAATTACACAGCACTGTCATCTCTAATATTAAAGGAAATCACTAGACACGGTAGCTGTCCTCGTATCCCAAGCTTAGCATTGAGAGGACGTTACAGGGTTATCCAGTCCAACAGCTGGTCCACGTGTCCTCCACTGGCCTCCCATGGTACTCGGGAGCCACGGCCTCTCAGTCGCCTGTTCAGTCCTCAGACAGCACTGACTTCTGGAATGTTCTCCCTTACCTTAAACTCCCTGACTCCTTTCCCCTGGAGCTCGCTGGTGCTTGCTGCACACTCGGTCAGTCCCCTTTACGGTTAGGAAAGTCCTCCGTCACATCTGCTGGTGGGACGTGGTATTTCGCACTGTTGCTAACTTGGCCATTCTCCTCACTCAAGACCTGGGTGTGAAGGGCCACGCCGCGCACTGGCTATGCTCTCGGGTGCTCTGGGCCGTGCAGTTGCCCGCAGAAGGGGCACCATCTTGCGCTGGATTTCAGCGTGGATGGGCAGCAAGCCACCCTGCCAGATGTGCTGCTATTCACATCTGTTTTTAAGGGACAGAGCTGCTGGTACACGGGGTCTGTGGGTGCCACTTTAAAGCCTTTTGAATTTTTTTTTCTAAATAGTCACTCCACTTTATTTGACTTGATGGAAAAAGCTACTGTTACTTGCTGCTTTGGGCCGACGCATTTTCGAGGCTCTCACAGAAGCTGGCAGGGATCCTGGTGCTGGTTGTATTTTACCGATGGCAAAACAGAGGTCCAGAGAGGCTTAGTGATGTTTAACCAAAGTTACAGGCTGGCGAGTGGCTGAGCCCCGAGCTAATGCACGCACACACACACACATACACACACACACACACAGCTGAGCCCCGAGCTAATGCACACACACACACGCACACACACACGCACACGCACACGCACACACGCACCCCAGGACACCGGGCGGCTTGCTATGGTTGGCGCTGCCTGGGAACCCGCCGCCTTTTCCTGAATTCCCAGGCTTTCCTCAGTGAGGCGTTACTTTCGTAATCAGAAATCCATCGACCGAGCAAATTAAAACAACAATAGTTCTTAAAAACATGCTGCTCCTGCATTTCCTGCTGTTGACTCTGAACCCGGGGTGCCTCCCAGATAAACTGCTGTCCCCCCAACCCTAAATGATTTCAGGGGTCCCATTTTGGTGAAAGCGTCACGGAAAATAAAGGCCTTTCCCGCCGTAAGCATCGCCCCGGTCCATTCCCTGACTCCGCGCGGGGCCAGCTCGGGGTGCAGCCGGCCGGGGCGAGCGTGCGCGCTGAGTCCGTGCACCCCGAAAGCGCAGCCCGGCGCGGCGCTCCCCGCTCCCCTCGCTGCGGCCGGAGCCACCGGGAGGCGGGCGGGGCGGGGCCGGCGTCTGGGCCGGGCGGGCCCTGCAGAGCGGAGCTGCCTGGCGCCTCGGCCCCATTACCTCAATTACGATAATGGGCGCTTCTCCCCTCCGGTCCCCTCCCCTCCCCTCTCCTCTCCGGCGCTGCCGGGGCTCGCTGCGGCCCATCTTTCTGCCTGTGCCCCGTGGGCTCCCAGGAACCCACACCAGCATCCCACTGAGGAGACAAAGGGCGCCCCGCCACTTGATTCTGTGCGCAGTGGAAACGTAGCCGGACCTGTGCGTTCGCAGTTTTACAGCTAAACTGATGTCTCGAGCGCTTCTCTGCTTGCGGTCCAGTGAAGCAGGAGCCGGTGGAAATGCGTGGAGCCCGGAGTGGATTCTCCCTAAACCCCGGCTCTGCCCACCGTGGAGACCTCCCCTCCCCTCCCGGCTGAGGCCAAACCTTCAGTCCTTCTCCCTCTGCCTTCTGACTAGTGCTGCAGGATTGCAGGGTGACGGAAATGAGATTTTAGATCTGAAAGGCGTTGGTTGTACCTTTAGACATTAACTCTGACAAAATATTAAAAGCCCCCCCCCACTGCATTTACCAGGGGCCAGAAGTCCTCGACCTCCAGGAAAACTGCAGATCTTCGAAGGTGATTTGAGGATTAAGAAAAGGGCTAGCATTACCCCACCCTCCCAGTCTCCCTCCCCCTTCTCTCTATTTCTACAAACCTGCCTTAAAATTAGGCATTGGGGGACTGGGGAGTAGCGCAGCTGCAGAAGCTCGCCTAGCATGTGGGAGGCTGTGTTGGATCCCCGTGCAGCAGGAAATAAATCAGGCAGACCCCGAAAAGAAGGCAGGTGGATTATAAGCATGTCGAGGGCACGAACCCCTTCGGTAATCTTTTATTGATCACCCATAAAAGAAAGGACAGTTCATGAGGACAGCTCAAGGCAAACACATCCATAACTAATGAGGATTTTGTTGGTTAATACTTCTGTCTGACAGTGAATGACAGCATTAAACTGCTTCCAGGGCCGGGGATGTAGCTCAGTGGCACAGTGCCTGCCTGGGCACATGCAAGGTCCTGAGTTCCAGTCCTGGAATCCAAAAATAAATAAATAAATAAACTTCTTCCAAAAATTGCCACTGAATTGCAGATTAAGTCAGGGTGAGGGAACCTTCTTGTGTTTCCCAAAAGAGTGACTTACAGTGCCTGTGAACAGGTAGATTTCCTGGGGAATGGTAAGTTCCCTGACCAATTTGTCTTGGCTGATTCTTGGCCTCTCACCAGTCATGGGAGCGAACCTCTGTTGGCAGGAGTCACAGTGGTTAGAGAGATACCATCGTCCTTCCCCAGGCTGGAGGCTAGATTGGCAGTGGAACTATTTGTGCTTCAGATCTTTGGCTTGTGGGAGGAGACAATCCTAACACCACTTGGGAAGTCCAGGAGCCACCAAAAATGTGTCCTGAAGAGTAAAAATAGCTTTGGACAATCACTTTGGTTCTAAGAAGAATCACTTAGCATTTCCATAGATTTTCACAGTTAATGAAACTCAGGCCATGATCTGATGTTACTCTGTGGGACCTCTGAGGCAGGGAGGCCTCCTACCACTCTTGTCCTCAGTCAGTGGGAAGGGAAACTGAGGCACAGAGGGGGCTAACTGGTTTGCCCATAGGAACACATAGAGGACGGGTACATGTTTGCATCTTCAGTTGCCTATGTTAGTGTTAATTCTTCATCTATGAAGTTAGGTCTTTTCCATTGGCGATTCACTTATTAACATTAATTCATTCAAAATAAAATTCATCTAGGGATACAATGTGAAAGGCAGGGAAGGGAATAAAAGGAATGATTGAGATGTTGTCTTGTCCTTGAAGGATTTATAATCTTTCTGAGGAGCCCAATAGGAAAGGAAAGTTAAGTAACTCTATCTGCAGTGCTGCTTCTTCAGACATCTCTTTTTATAGGGGCAGCTAAGTGGTACGGGGTGGGGCAGAGAGGTTGGAGAGCAGGCAGTGACTACTCTGATTATTCCGCTGCGAAACTGAAGCACTGTGCTTGCGTATTACAGACTGGCAATTAGTGTCATTCACTCGTAGACATGCAGGCACCTAGTCTCCCCCAACACCCTACAAATCCAATCTATCATCCACCCTAAATACTCATCTTTCGCAGGAAATGGATAAATGGATGAGAATTTTTTTTAATGTGGTGATGGGCCCAAACCCAGGGCTTCAGACATATACTGTGTGAGTGCTCTACCACACAGCTGTACCCCCAGTCCGAAAGAGCTCTTTTTTAGTTATCATCATTAACTAAACAAGACAAGCCAGGTGTGGTGGCACATGCCTGTAATCCCCATCACTCAAGAGGCTGAGGCAGAAGGATTGAAAATTTGAGGCTAGCTCAGCAATCTTTTTTTTTTTTTTTTTTTTTTTTGTGGTACTGCAGGTTGAACTCAGGACCTTGTGCATGTTAGGCAAGTGCTCTACCACTGAGCTGCATCCCCAGCCCTAGCTCAGCAATTTAGCAAGGCCCTGTCTCAAATTTTTAAGAAAAGCTGGGATGTAGCTCAGTAGTAGGGTACCTCCCTAGCATGTACAAGGCTCTGGGTCCCGAAAAAAAAAAAGACATTTGAGATTGTTGGATATTGGATTTTTTTTTTTTTTTGTGGGTACCGGGGGTCAACCTCAGGACCTCGCGCGCCAGCAGGTGCCCGGGCTGCTGAGCGATATCACCGGCCCGTTTTTCGTATGTGGGATCTGGGAGTCGAACTTGGGCCCTTGCGCTTGCCAGGCAGGCGCTTAGGCCGCTGAGCCATCTCACCAGCCCGATATTGGATATTTTTTAAAATTCTGGAATTGAGAAAGATTCTGAGTCTTCATTCTGTTAGTATACACTGTCTTCAGTTGGTTACATTAGATTTATTTTAGATAGTAGCAAACACTCAAGCGATAAATTCATGTACATAAAATTACTAATTTGGAAGAATGACCTTCATTCCGCTCACTAATATTTTCCTTTATAGGGCGGCTGACGTGGTGTATGAAGGCGTGCTCCACGGTGCAGCCTGCCCCGCGGCTCCCTCCATGTGGTCATCTGGCCCACAACCTTGTGGAGGCGCAGCAGATGTGTTTTCTATCAGCCAGGACACTACCCAAGCTGAGAAGCCACAAAATGAGAATTCAGGATGATTATCTCCATAAATCGATTGGCAAGCTGCATAGCTTGAAGGTCAGGTCGTGTAGGAATTGAGAATTAGGCAATCAAAAGGCTATGGTAGTTGACGACATTGGCAGAGACAAAGCCATCTCTTGAATGCCACTTCTGTAGAAAGGGGCTTATGATTGGATAAAACCAAACAGATGCCATGAGAAAGCAAAAGGAAAGGATAAGGCTTGATGGTGGAGAGGTGAGAGGCAAAGGTGACACCAAGGAGGAGACCCTGGTCTTCTGGTTTCCAGTTCAAGAGAACCTGGCTTCCAGAGTTAATAAGCAATGGTTGTAACTTACCAATTAGTTGAGTCTGTCAGAAAAGCCTGTTATATCCACACAAGAAACCCCTTCTAAATTAACTAGTCATTAGTGGGTCTCTCTTTCTTTTAATTAAATAAGTCTGACTAACAAAGCACTATACATATTTTAATGATATTTTTAAATGATGTCTTTGAAATGAGGCTAAAAATGTAAGTAAATGCCACTAACTACGAATGGGACAGTGGAAATTTTTGTGTGTTTAAATGAATTCACAGCAAAACCAGTGCTTATTTGTTAAGTGACCAAATAGAACAAAAGAAGATTATTGAATTCGAAAAAATGTACTAAAATTTCTTCCTTTAATTTTAAGGATAAGAACAATAATTCACATAGTGTAACTTCATAGCTCTCTCTATATCCTCTGCCCATAGGATAAATCTATTTGAAAGCACTGAACATTTGAAGATGTTTATTTGTCTGGCATTCATTTCATAAGTTGAGCCCACACATCAAATTTAATGTGTATCTCGATATTTTAGAAATGGTTAAATAAATATTTTATGGCTTTTCACAGAAATTATTATGAAATAATTTTCAAATGGGCAAAAGACCTAAACAGACATTTCTTAATAGAAGACATGCAAAGTGGGTATAGGGGCTCGTGACCTACTTGGAAAGCCGAGGCAGGAGGATCACTTTAAGCCCAGAAGCTCAAGGCTAGCCTGAGCAACACAGGTCCCCGTCTCTCTCTTTTTTTTTTTTTTTTTGTGGGTACCAGGGGTCGACCTCAGGACCTCGCGTGCCAGCAGGCACCTGTGCCGCTGAGTGATATCACCGGCCCTTTTTTCGTATGTGGGTTCCGGGAGTCGAACTTGGGCTCTCGCGCTCGCCAAGCAGGCGCTTATGCCGCTGAGCCATCTCACCGGCCCCCCCGTCTCTTTTTAAAAAGGCATACGAATGACCCACAGGTATATGAAAAGAGGCCCAACATCACCAAGCATCAGGAAAATGCAAAAATCAAAGATAGGCATGGTGGTGCACGCCTGTAATCCCAGCACCCAGGAGGCTGAGGCAGGAGGACGGCTGCTAGTTCAAGGTCAGTCTGAGCTCCCTAGTGAGTTCAAGGCCAGCCTGAACTACATGATGAGACCCTGTCTCAGAAAACAAAACAAAAAAAGAGTATCCCGTTCACTTCTATTAGAATGGGTATTACCAAAAAGATAACAGATAACAAGTGTTAGTGAAGACTGCACAAAACAGAGCCCTTTACAGTTAGTAGGATTGTAAATAAGTACAGCCATTGTGCAAATCAGTATGGAGGCTCCTCAAAATATTGAAAACGTTTCTATGCTCTAGTAATTCTCCTATATCCAAAGGAAATGAAATCAGTGCATTGAAGAGATCTGCATTACTGTTTTTATTGCAGCGCTATTCACCATAGCCAAGATATGGAAACAACCTACTCGCCCATCAATGGATAAATGGAGAAAATGCGGCATATGTACATAGTACAATACTACTTGGCCATAAAAATGAAGGAAATCCTGTAATTTTGTGACCACAGGGATGAACCTGAAGGATGATATCAAATGAAAAAAAAAATCTGGGCACAGAAAGACAAATACTAAGGCATAATCATTGTCGTGGCTTGTGTCTAGATGTCCCCCCAAAGCCTCATGTGGTCATGGGTGGGGCTTTGTCAGAGGTGGCTGGATCATGGGTGTGTGATGCTGGGACTGATTCATGGTGCAATGCTAGGCTCGAGGGCACTGGGATTAAGGATGTGAGTGCTACCCGCCCCGAGTAGTCTGGATAAAAGGGGCAGAAAGACCCTGCTAAGGTCCCTTGTTGCTTTGCTACCTTCTGTGTGCCATGAATGTTTCTCCTCTGCGATGCCCCTCTGCCACGCCACCCTGCCTTGGAGCCAGCTGATGACGGACTGAAACCTCTACAAACTGTGAGCCAAATAAACTTTTTCCCTTTTAACTTTGGGCATCAGGTATTTTGTCTCGGCAACAAGAAAAGTAACTAAGACGATTGTACTTGTGTGGAATTTGAAAAAGTTGATCTTGTAGAAGTAGAGACTAGCAGTTACCAGAGGCCAGGGTGATTAGCGGGTAGGGAGGGGTGAGCAGGTATGGGTCAGTACAGTGAGGTAGGAGGAGTAAGTTCAAGAGACCTACTGCATAGCATGGTGACTGTAGTTAATAATGATCTGTTCTTTCTTGAAACATGGATCACTACAAAAATGATAACTATATGCAGTTACACATTTGTTAATTAGCTAGCCATAACCATTCTTATATATATATATATAGGACACAATAAGTACAATTTTATTTGCTGACTTTGAAAAGTATTTCCAGAGAAATTATGAAATTAAAGCAATGGCAGTGACAAAAACATGATGGCAGATAGGAGTTGTTTAAAAGTGTCACACTGCGGAAGGCCTCATCCTGTCACGTCAGTGAGATTCCAGTCCTGAGGATCTAGTACTGGAAGAGAAGGGCTTCCAGACAAGAGGAGTCATCATGGGGCCATCAAAGGAAGAAGAGGGGGAACAAGCAGAAGCCTGGGCGCCAGGAAATACTCAAGGTCCCAGCCAATTTCAAGCAGGAGTCTAAATGTTTGGCTATTTTCCGTTTTGGTGTACACAAAGCTTGTTCTCAGGTTGTATTTTCAGAATTCTTTTCATGAGAATAAAAAATATTTTGGTCATTCATTTTATTCCTTGACTTAAACTTCAAAAAATTAGATTTTATTTTCCTCTCTACTTATCAACCTACATGTAGGAAAGTAATGACTGAATTATGTACAGGACACAAGTAAAGTACTATAGAGAAGAAATTTTCCTTAATAGTCTTAAATTGAATTACAACTGTTGCCTATTCTCTCAACTACTGATATGGCCTCATAATTGATATATCATCCCTAAACCAATTGTGATTTTCCTCATTGATTCAAACACTCTCACTCACTTAGTTGAAAAGTCTATGTCTGCTCCAAAACCATTAAGTGCAGACTTGTTTCTCTTAAAACTAATTTCTAGCCATTTAAAAAGTTTGCCCATTAATAATAAAAACAAAGCAATTGAAATCATTGTCTACAGAATGGATCCCAAGTTCTTATTTTGAATTGTATCTGGAACAAAAAATAACCTGGAATGATAAACATTAATTCAATAAAATATGAGTATCCTTGGGTTTCAAAAAAAGAACCTTAAATAAAAAGGGGGAACTTTTTTAAGATCATGGAGTTAATCTTGCTGTGGAACCTCAGGTGACGTGAAGCCTAGTGAGTGGAAATCCATTTGGGTTTAAATCCTTGCTTCTTGGCCCATCTTTGTCGATTTCTCTCTCTGCAGACAGGTGGAGCTCTGAATTTGTAAGTCTTCGGTGACCTCCAGAGATGGCCAGTACAGTATTTCCTTCTAAGGACCAGGAAGGGAAAATCTAATTTGCTCACAACTTTGGTCATGTAGCTAGACACGGTCACGCTTGGTCTCCCAGTCCAGCTGCCGGTACTTCCAACACTCATTCCAGTGGAAGGGGATTTTCCCTGAATGGGGCTAGGAAGACAGTCAGTGTCTACTACAGTACAACTTTCACCGAGTTCCCCTGGCCCTCTTCAGTTAGCAACTATTTATCTGCATCAGAGATAAACACAGTTCATCGTTCATCTCTGTCCACCCCTTGCTCCATATTTTATGCTGCAGACACAAACAACTGCCTGCAAGCCCACCTACCACCCCTACCCTCCCACACAACCAACCGATTTTATGTCTAAATTCCTGTGGTCCTCTGTGGCTATAATGGTCCTCTTCCAGTCATCTTTACTCTTTAGGAGCCCTCCTCCATGCCGCTGCTTCCAGGACACCTTTCTGGATGGTTTTTACCTTCTTGGACTAACCTCCTCTTTCTTTCAATCATGGTAACATCACGCACGTCGTTCTGTATCACCGTCCAACTCTACTGGGATTTACTGTTTAGATATCGACGTCTGTGTGATTCCAGGCTCACGAACCCTGCCAAAGGGAGGGAGCTCCAAAACGGCTGAATGAAGATACTACTCTCGAAGTTTCCTTGTCGCTATTAAGCGACTCTCTAAAGTTAAGCCCGCAGTGAAGGTTTGCAGGGACCCCTCAGCATTAACTCGCCAAGGTTCCAATGGTCGTGGGGCGTTCACGCTCTTCTCAGCATTGCCAGCCGTTCCCTGATAAAAGCTGCTGTCTCCCTGGTACGCTGATCCGTTTAATCCTCTCCAAAAGCTTCTGCTGGGTTTGCTCTTCCCTCCTTACACAGTGGATGCAATTTTACTCTAGCAAATTGTAGGCCGTGGTTTGTGAAACTGTTTTTATCTTTTCTGCATGGAAACATTGCCTTTCAAGGACAATTTCATTAACCACGTCCTACAGCTCTGCATACTTTCAATAACTTTACAAGGTTAGGCTTTTGAGATACCTTTCCCTTGATTTTTCAGTCTTGGAGACATAGTTTTTTGTCGCTCTTCACTTTTGTTTCGCGAATGCCAGGCAAGAGCTCTCCCACCGAGCCACCGCGCGGCCGGTTCTGGGTCGAGTCCGCGCCCACGCGCTCGCCCCGAAGGACGCGACTGTGCGTGTCCCTGCCCGGCGGAAAACGTGTCTCTTCTCTGTCTTTCTCACCCTTCCGATGAATGGGGTAGGGAAATGCCGGCTGATCCTAAACTTGCGAATTTTGCAAATGGATGACTTGTTAAAGTCATGTTTTGGCGGGAGGGGATTATAAAAAAGCACTCCTTCAGACGACAATGAAGAGGCAAGGCCACCCTCCCCTCTCGACAAACACGCCGCAGCCGGGCCGGGCCAGGCGCCCGCACAGCGCCATCGACCGGGCCGGGCCGCGCCGCCGCGACCCGGGTGACCGGTGTCAGCTGCCGGGTCGCCTCGCTGGCGCCGGCGCTTTGGGGTTTGCTGATTTTCGCCGTGTCTCCGCGGATCCCAGCCGGCCTGTCTGGCGGTATCGATCCCGGCCCTCCGGGCTCCCGAGCGCGGCCGGGGGAGGAGCGGTCCCGCGGGCCGCGAAGCCAGCGCGCCGTCCCGGCACAGCCGCTCGGGCCTTCCCGGCCGCGCAGGTGTCCGCCAGGGGGCGCGCGCGCCCAGCAGCTGCCCGGCCGCTGCCCCGCGCCGGCGCCGCTCCAGCCGCGGGGCGCGCCCCCGTCGCCGCGTCTGGGCCGCCCGGCCGGGCTGACGGACAGGAGCGCTCAGCCAATCGCACGGCGCCGGCGCGGCCGAGGCGGGCCGCCTCCCCAGCGCGGCGGTATTTACGGCGCGGAGCCGGCGGGCCGGGCGGGCGCAGGCGGAGTGGCTGCGGAGTCGCCGCGCGCTGGGTCGGGGCGCTGCTGCCTGCCGCTGCTTGCTGCTGCGAGCGGCCGTCGGCGGGAGGCCCGCGCGGGACCGCGGCGGCGAGCAGCTTGCGTCCGCTGTGCGGACGAGCCTCCGCGGCCTCCTCGGCGCCCTCGCCGCGTTGCGAGCTGCGGCCCGGCCCCTGCCGCCGCCGCCGCGGGACCCATGCCCTGCGCGCCCGGGGACGGAGGCTCGGCGGCCGCGCGCCGGCGGGGCGCCCATGGATCGCCACTCCAGCTACATCTTCGTCTGGCTGCAGCTGGAGCTCTGCGCCATGGCCGTGCTGCTCACCAGAGGTGGGGCGCGGGGTCCGGGCGCGGGCTGGAGGGCGCGCGGGGCCACGCCCGCCCGGAGCCGCGGTCGCGACGAGTTGGTGCTCCTGGGCGCCGCGCGGTGGCTTCGCCCGCGATCCCGGGCCGCGCGGGTGCCGCCGCGCCTCGGCGAGCGGCGGTGGGGGACCCCGGGCCCGTGGCTGGGAACCCTGGGTTCCGGGGAGCCCGGCGAGGGTGGGCTGGCCGTGTGGCCCTGCGGCGCGTTGTCGGTGTTTCTGAGTGAGCGTGCGCGCGCTCCCCGAGCCCGTGTCGGGGTCCGCGAGGCCGCGTGTCCTGCGTGTGCGCTCCCCGCCGTGCCTCGGGTCTCCGAGGGAGTCTGTGGGTGTGACCGGGAGCGTGCGGTCTCCGGGAGTGTAGGTGTGCGGAGTGTGTGTTGTGCTGCTCCTCGGTGTCAGGGAGGACGAGGTGCTGTCAGAGGTCCCGTTTCCCACTCCACTCAAATTTGACAAACACTCTTCGCCCCCAAAAAAGGGAGCCCCAGGCCAGTTCCCTCTCCCCGCAGGCACACGCTCACCGTTCAGCAGCAGTGGCCCAGCCTCGAGATTCCGGGGTCCCCTCACCTCCTGTGCTCCGAAGGGGTAATTTTTTAAGAAAGGAAGCATTATTTAGCCTTCGCAGCCCCCACTTTTCTGTAATTGCCATGTAGCAGGCATGAGGTTAAAGGATAAGCTGGCCCGCGAGGATGATGTGCTACAGTATTTATTTATTTTGGAAGGCAGGCTGTAATTAACCTAAATAACAGCCCTAGCCGGCTGCAGAGGGAGCCTCCTGGCCCTATCAAAGGCCGGCAGGAGAGGGAGGGACTGAGGCTGACTTGAAGTCGCAGATACCGAAACTATGTGCCTGATAATGATATAATTAGGGGATCAGAGTGCTGCGGACTTCAAACGCTTTGAACGAAGCCAGCAGTCTCTCCTGTAGCCATCTTGACTGAAGCAGACATTTTTGTTTAATCACCACATACAGTAACTAGAAAGGGGGGAAACAGAAGGGCATTGTTCCCTGTTTCAAAATACCAGTCCCCTCCTGGCCTTTCGCATGCCACAGGAAGAAACTTTATGAAACGACAGAAATATAGTTTTAATACAGTAACACAAAAGTCCGTTCTCCTGGCTGAAATGTGGCTCCAATTTTTTTTTTTTTTTTAAAGAAAGTCTTAGAATTTTCCTAGTTACCTGTCAAAATTTTATTAGACTGTTTCAGGTCGCTGAAAATACAGTATTTTAAATAGGCCCTTGTAAATATTGAAGCTTGCGTTCACTTTTCCTTTTCTGCACCAGGTCAAGGCTAATAGGCTCAAAATGGACTTTTAATCTGTTTTATTTATACTTTCAATCTGTATGTGGCATTTGTCAGCCTAGGGATATGCAGGCATCACCTAACACCGGTGAACAACAAAGCAATCTTGGAAGGGGAAGGAAAAAGCAGATTACTGCAGGCAGAGCAAGGCCCTTCCTTGAAACAGGAGGCTGGAGAAGGGCCTTGGACCCAAACCCGGGACAGCAGTTGGGAATTTAGGAGCAGGACCTCTGGCTTTGTCTGTTCGTGGTTGCCAAAGATCAGTGTTTCGTCCTTGGCTGTTTTTTCCTAGAGCTAAAGCATTAGCAGCTCCGGTGAAAACTGAGCGCACCATGTGGTGGCCTGGAATTTGGACAGATAATTAAATGCGACACCTTACTCAGGCATTCACAAAACAGGGGAGGAAGAAAGGTGAATGTAAAGCCACAGTGCCAGTGTTTAATTTCAGAGTGGTTTCATTCCCCAGACAGATCTTCAGATTGGGAACTGGGAGGAAAGAAAGGTGGGCACGTTTGTCTACTACTATATGGTGGTGTTGACTGTGGCGGGTGACAATGACCAGAGCGCGCCAGCTTGGATAGCACAGTTGTTAGGGATAACTTTCAGGCACCAATTATTTCAGAAACTAGACATCGATGCACAAGCCTCAAATCATGCATTGTGACAAATGTTAACAGAGCCTTTGCAACTCACAAAATAAGTTTTTATAAAGGAAACTTTTAATCACTTCCTGTAGAAAAATTTGAGGTTTCCTTAAGGAGTTTTCATTGAACCAGCAGAGGATTTGCAGTTTTGGTGTTTCCCCTTTTAGGTCACATGTTAAATTGCATGTAAAGCTGAGGAGGAGGAGAGGTTAGCCCTGCAGTTCTATGTCCCCCTCCCCCCTTTTATGACTTTCCATTTGGGCTGAAAGAAATTGACTTTGGCAAGCAAACCACTAATTGTAAACTGCCTAGTTCCTGTTTTACAATATACTGACTAAAAGCTCCTCTGCATGAAAAGATCTTTATAGGCAAAGTTTGCCTTTTCTAGAGAGGTTGCAAATAGCTGCCTAGTTTCATAGTTTTAAAACCTCCTGACCTGGGCAATTTCTAGATTGTTGTGTTTCTAGTTAATAACTTTATAAGGTGTTAGCTCAAGCTCTTAAAGCTTGGCCCAGTCCTTTGGGATAGTAAGCAATTCAGTAGTTCTGATCAAATATTTATACTGACAGAACCCTAGCATTTTTATGCTGTATGATTGTGTAGGATTAAACTGAATAAATAATGTGACTTAAAACCTTATGGTAGAAAAAACTGTTAGTGGTGACTTTTCCTTCAAAAACAAAAGTATTGGGCCGGTGAGATGGCTCAGCGGCGTAAGCGCCTGCCTTGCAAGCGCGAGGGCCCGAGTTCGACTCCCGGATCCCACATACGAAAAAGGGGCCGGTGATATCGCTCAGCGGCACGGGCGCCTGTTGGCGCGCAAGGTCCTGAGGTCGACCACCGGCACCCACAAAAACAAAAACAAAAAAAAAAAAGTATTTTTAATTTCGCTATATATCATCAGAAGTCTGCTGTGAGGCTTCATACTTTCTAAAATGATATTTAATTCATCAAACTTAAAGTACTGGCTGCTTTGAGACCATTTCCACTATGTGTGGCGTGCTACTGTCAGCCCTCATCTCAAATCTAAAATTAGTGCCTTTGAACTTGGGACTTAGCATAGCTGCTGTGTCTGGTCTCAGAGTTTGACGTGGTTTCTCGTTGTTTTCAGGAGAAATTCGATGCTACTGCGATGCCGCCCACTGTGTGGCAACTGGTTATATGTGTAAGTCTGAGCTCAGCGCCTGCTTCTCCAGACTTCTTGATCCTCAGAACACAAACTCCCCACTCACCCACGGCTGCCTGGACTCTCTCACAAGCACAGCAGACGTCTGCCAAGCCAGACGGGCCCAGAACCACTCAGGCAGCACTGTGCCCACAGTGGAATGCTGTCACGAAGACATGTGCAATTATAGGGGGCTGCACGATGTTCTCTCCCCGCCCAAGGGGGAAGCCTCAGGTGAGTGGAAGCCTGCATGATGTGTAGACCTGTGACAGCCTCGACTTCGTGTGTCTGCTATTGATTTTGTTGTTAACGTAATTAGAGACAGCAGAGGGAGAGGCAGGGCTGAATGCAAAGATGGGCTTCTATCGAGCGGCTTTATGTCTGCTGAGCATTAGATGTCTGTCTGCATAATAGGTTTTGCCTGTTTTTTCAACATTTTGAAGACATTAAAAAGGCCATTCATTATATCTCCAAAATGATGGCCTGGAAACAGGGTCGTTTGTCAGCTACTTTGGATAGTTTTGCAGTATTTATTTTCTATATGTAACTGATTTAATTGTGAGCTGTTTTTGAAGGTATAACTCAGTTAAAATGGGCAGGGGGTCCTGAATGCCTCTGATGAACCCGCAGTTTGATCGTTCTCTTTGTTCTCCCTTAGGACAAGGAAACAGGCACCAGCACGATGGGAGCAGAAACCTTATCACTAAAGTGCAGGAGCTGACTTCCTCCAAAGAACTGTGGTTCCGGGCAGCGGTGATCGCTGTGCCTATTGCTGGTGGGCTGATTTTAGTGTTGCTTATTATGTTGGCCTTGAGGATGCTCCGAAGTGAGAACAAGAGGCTGCAGACCCAGCGACAGCAAATGCTGTCTCGATTGCACTACAGCTTTCATGGACACCATTCCAAAAAGGGCCAGGTGGCAAAGTTAGACTTGGAGTGCATGGTGCCAGTGAGTGGGCACGAGAACTGTTGTCTGACCTGTGATAAAATGAGACAAGCAGACCTCAGCAATGACAAGATCCTCTCCCTGGTTCACTGGGGCATGTACAGCGGCCACGGGAAGCTGGAGTTCGTATGACGGAGTCTTACCTCATCTACGCTTCTCCAACCCTCGAAGGCCTTGAGTTCTGCTGGACAGGAGCACTTTATCTGGAGACAAACCAATTAATCTAATCATCTTCAAGAGGCGAAATGACCTCTGCAGACAGAACCTTGGAATTTCTTCTGAAGGATTATTTGCACAGACTTGAGTACAGTCAAATGTATTATTTGCTTTAAAATTATAAAAAGCAAAGAGAAGACTATGTACACACCGTTACCAGGGTTATTTACATCCAGAGGAGCTGGGATTGAGTACCTAAATAAACTAACTGTGCTCTGTGTATGCTCCTACATCTTGATTTGTTGTAAAGATTTTTAAAATATATATATTTTTTGTCTGAAATTTAGTGGTGTCTTTTATAAATGAAAAACGAGTTGGAGGGAGATGAGTGGAGCATGTAGTTCAGTGGTAAAGCATTTGCCTAGCACACTTGAGGCCCTGGGTTTCATCTCTAGTACCATAAAACAAAAAAAAACTGTAGGAAGGTTAGGAGAGTACATATTAATTATATAAGGCTTGGTTTTGGTTTTTCTTTTTAATAAGACCAGTATCTTGTTTATTCTCAAACGTGTAATTTTCTTACACTGTAGACTTCATTACCTACATATTTTTTTAAAGATAATTCTGGTTTTACCTTTCATCTAAGAATTATTATGTTATTATTATTTGGTGCTGGGGATTAAACCCAGGGCTTTGTGCATGTTAAGTACACGCTACCCCTGCGCTGCACCTCCAGCCTTAAGAGAATTCTTAAACTTATTTATGCTAGGTCAGATATGATTGAATTTCTGAAGTTGCCATAGCAAAGGTAATATTTATCGGCTTGATCCATTTGGTTTGCAATATCTTTTTAAAATGTGTCCACCTCCACCCTAATAAAAAATATTTCATAGTAAAGTTAGCAACTGTCTGGTTTTACAGTTAATTTACTATCTAATTTATTATCTTAAACCATTTTTCCCAGTGCTGGGGATTGAAGGCAGGGCTTTTGTACAAAGCTACATCCCTAGTCCTTTTTTCATTTTTTAATTTTCAGACAGGGTCTCCCTAAGTTGCTAATTTGCCCGGGCTGGACTTGAACTTGCAGTCTACCACCCCAGTCTACCAGCATGCTAGGATTATAGACATATACCACCATGCCTGCTTTTCGAATTTAGTATTTGGACTTTGAAATTAGCCAAATTTTACTGACAATGCTCCTGGGTTTTTTTTTTTTCTTTTTTTTTTTTTGTGGGTACCGGGGGGTCAACCTCAGGACCTCGCGCGCCAGCAGGCGCCCGTGCCGCTGAGCAATATCACCGGCCCTTTTTTTGTATGTGGGTTCCGGGAGTCGAACTCGGGCCCTCGCGCTTGCTGGGCAGGCGCTTAAGCTGCTGAGCCATCTCACTGGCCCCCAATGCTCCTGGTTTTTAAACTTTGTTCTTCAAAATTGTTATACAATCTTTAGAAAGGTTTTAAGTAGTGAACATCATACACCAATTGAGATTTAAATAATATAGTGCTACTAGGTTTTTTGCCCCTTATCCATTTATTAATATAACCAAAAAGAATATGGGTGTTAGCTGGTCACTTATGCAGGTAAGGAGGACAGGTATTTGGTAACATGGCCCAGTTGAACTTACACCTGTACCATATCTGTGTACTCCCCCCACCCAAGTGGACCTTTGTTATTGTAAATGTGAGAATAATTTGCTATAGTGGGTTTTTTTTTTTCAGTTCTTTTGTATATTTGAAATTTTTGCTTAAAAATTAACATATATCCTGCATATTTGAGGATGAAAATTTTCTTGTATTAATCTTAAAAACATTTTTGCATACTTTTGCCAGATTCTTTTACGGTAAGCATAATTAGGGTTCCATAAGAAGAAGGGTAGAGTAGGCAAGTTCATGAGAGAATCTTAGATTGAAATGCCTAGTACGAAAATGAGAATTGACACTACTTCAACAGTTACTAGACCACTGCCCCAAACAAATTAGGAAATGGAATAAATGCACATTTTAATAAATGGCAATTTGTATTGTGCTTTTTGAACATGCAACTTTATGAGAGGTATTTTATGTCTTCTTTTCTTGGTGGTGTGAGCCCCCAGCCCAAGAGGCTAAGCACATGTAAGCATGTTAACATGTTAGCACGTGTTCTGCCTTGTAGCCCTACCACCATCCTCCACAAGGGTGTCAGTTTCTGAGAGAGTTAAAGAATTGTTAACCTAACCTTTCAAACTTGGTTAGAGAGAGAACTGAAAAAAATTGGCAGTGGTGAAATCTCTACCCTTACTTCCACTGTGGCTCTCGACCAAATCACAGTAGAGTTCTATTGCTTGATGGAGTACAGTGTCACGCGAGGGCAGTGACTCCGTAAGTGGCCTTCCTTTATCAGCTATGTGTGATCAAGTTTTCTTCCTCGGCGTGTTCCCCTCAGCTTGGCAGTTCCTTAGGAAATAACAATGAAGGATTTAAATTTATATGCGTAGAAGCATTCTGAAATCAGTAAACCCCATCCTGCAGGAAAGTCTTGGGCCTGGGCTGGGGTTACCGGAAATTGAATGGGAGGTGCATAAAAGCAACTGCGGATCCATCTTGTTCTTTCTACTGTACGCTGAGGCTGTTTATGCTGCCCTGCTGTAGGGGTGGGGACCCACAGCCTCTCAGACTGCCTTTTCAGGGGCTCACACTCTAGCCACCAAATAGACCAGCTCTGTCTTCTTAAAAACAAACCCTCTCCCGTTAGCATGCATTCAGTATTCGCACTTGTCTTCACCACGTAACTTGCCTTTTTTTTTTGTTCATATGTGGGTACCAGGAGTTGAACTCAGGACCTCGCGCTTGCCAGGCAGGTGCTTATGCCACTGAGCTATATCACCGGCCCTAACTTGCCTTTTGATGGAAATATTAGAAAACAATTCTCCACTTTGAGTTTTACTAAGAGCTGCATATAGACCTGACTTTTGCTCCCCTTGAGACCCTAGAAGTTGCCACAAGCAGGAGACAGGACTACTTATCAAGAATGACAGAGAAAGCTGGTTTATTTTTCTGTCCTACAGGTGTGTGATGTTGAGGTGTTGGTGCAAGGCTAGGCTGATCAGGACCGGCCCTTGTTTAATACTGACATAGAATGCCCCTGATTTCCTTTCTAAGTGGAAATTTGCCCAAACTAGAGACAAATGGGACTGAACTCACGATATTTCTGTATTGACACCCCTTACATCCCACCCCTTTGAAAAAGTCGATCTGCGTGGTGATGTCTTTTATATTATGCCCCCTCCCCTTATTTTGAATGGCTCAGAGGCTTCCTAGAAATTGACTGTGTGTCTCTAATTTCTGTTGAACTGATTTTATTAAAAACACTGCACCATAGGGGGTTTGACCTTCTAAAATACCAAACATGTCTGCTTTAGAAAATCTCAAAGCTCTCCTCTGAAGGGCTTGTAAATCTGTGTTCAATCTGAGTTGATTATAGACTAAAAGCTTGAAAGCAGTGGCATCTAGTGTCATGACTCGAGGGCTGGTCTTTTTGGGGCCTGGACAGCTTTTTTTTTCTTACAACCTCTAATTGGTCATCTTCTGCGCCTCTCAGCCTATTTAACTTACTTAACTTTAAACCTTCAAAGTTGTATGAGCCAAACCTAGGCGAATTATGTAAGCCCTCTGAGAGCTCAGTGTTGTTGCCTGTTAAATGGGGGCAGTAATTAAGAACTATAGGACTAGGATTATTTTGAAATGGTATTGTAGTGCAAGACCTTATGTTCAATCCCCAGCACCAGAAAAAAAGAAAAAAAAAAAAAGTAAAAAACTACTGTAGCTCTTTCTGTTACCATATGGTACTCTCAGGTTGCCTCTGGCTGTAGCTCAGTGGTAGATTGCTTGCCTAACTATGTAAGGCCCTAGGTTTGATCTAAACAGCAAAAACCAAACCACACACACACACACACACACACACACACGCATAAAAATAAACACAAATGAAAAATCTCACATGAATATTCCTTAAAATTTGAGACCTTGTGTTCATTTTTATACAATGGCTGTTTTTACTTTACTTTTTAATATTTCAAGTCTTTGGATATTTGAGATTTGTAGGCCCTTGATTACCTGCAGACTGCATTTAGCATTTTTGTGTGTGTGTGTGGGTACCAGGGGTAGAACTCAGGACCTCACGCGCCAGCAGGTGCCCGTGCCGCTAAGCGATATCACCGGCCCTTTTTTTGTATGTGGGTTCCAGGAATCGAACTCAGGACCTTGTGTTTGCCAGGCAGGTGCTTATGCTGCTGAGCTATCTCACCAGCCCTGCATTTAGTATTTTTAACACTCAGTTTACTGCTTCTACATGTTCTTTTCTTGTATCTGCTTAATATGTTGGTTTGTAATTGTTTTCTTTTGGAATAATGTGCATGGTTACTGATAACAATATTTTAAACCCATGTGCTTTTTTCATGTTTTGGTACAGCGGTACCTCTCTTCATGAATGCTTTTGTTTACAAGCAATTTGATCGCAAACAGAAGCGTTTGGCAAAATTTTGTTTTTGTTTGCAAACTCTGCATTGGGTGACAAACACAACCGTGGCCATGTTTCCCACACAAACACAAACAGGACCATCTTTTCCAAAATTGTGGAACAAAGGAAGTTTGTGAACGGAGGTACCACAGTGTGTGACAGTGGGAAGTTCTCTTAGTTTCAGCAGTTGGCATGGCTCATCTTGTCAGTGAGGACAGATAGTGTTGCTGTGATCTTTGCATGGCTTTTGTCTAATGGATACATTCTGAACAAATGCCACTATCAGTTACAGTGTGTCCCATCGGTGCCCCTAGCAAGAGACAATCGTACCACAACTGGTTTTTGGAACTTTGGGAATTCTTTTTCTCAGGGGGAGACAAGGGTGGCTAGTTAGTGAAGGATCATTTGATTTTTCTGGAGAGAGTTAATTTAGTTTGTTCCTCTGTGGGTCACAATTGAAATGGAAAAATGAACTGTTCCAGTTACCCCCTCACTCCCCTTCCACCTTCCTAATTCACTCTGTCAGTGTTACCCTCAGTCCGCTGACTTGAAAGGACAGATCCCTGATCTGAGAATTCGAGATCCCATGCAATAATGAAACGAAACCCACTTTCCACCACGGCCACCTCTTTATTTGGGAGAACAGCTTACGCTCCAACCCTGCGCACATTAACCTGCTAACTGCACTGTTCTGCAGGGTGGTGGTGTGGTCCACTTTCCTGTCGTTTCGGAAATGTGGAGATAGAACTTGGAAGGTAGCCGAGCTGAGTTTAACCAGTTTTATTTCTTGCAGCAAAGCAGCAATCTCCCAGCAGATCTGCTTTTTCAGAACTGTGAAGTATTTACTGCTAGGGGACCCTGACCAGCCGAACTGCAGCACACTTTTCCCATTCCATGAATGTGAAAAGGGTAACAAGAAAGGCATTGATACTCAATCTTGGGAGATGCTTTGGTAAACAGTTAGATCATATCTCAAGTCTTTTGTCATTCCTCGAGACTGTTAGAGATTCATTTTACCTAGTAGCCAGTGGCTAGATGGCCTCTAGGGGGTATTTCAGATTGAGATTAGCTACCTGTGTCTATCAGATTAGATTGATGCTGGACTAAATCGGAGTAGAACCCAGGAATGATCAGCTGATAACTACGTATTGCAAGACATTTATATGTTATGCTAATCAAACAGGCTTTGTAAGCCTGGAATAATTCTACATTTAACAATTGTCGATACGGCGTGAAAGCAGATGTTGGAACGTGCGATTTGTTTTTAGACAAGTGAAGACTAAGTTAGTTGTGATGAATTAATAAATGCAGAGGCTGTCGTGTAAATTTACTCTGAAAGATCTCGCATTACAAACCTAATGGAACAAAAATTGCTTTAGCAGTTAAACCCAAGAGAAATACAAAAAGCTCTTTATCCCTGGTGTCTTCCCCTTGGAATTTCCCTAGGGAACTCATGAGGACAGTGGAAAAACACCACACTTCTCAAGGCAGTTTCTTACATTTTAAGTGTTAGATGTCCACCTTGAAGCATCTTTTTACTAAATTGAATAGATGTGGTTTTGATAATCATGGACTTTCATTCGTAGTTGCCTTGAGGTATTTTCCCCTGGATTTAGGGACTAAACAGTGAAGTCCCAGTGGAAAAGAGCTGTGATTAGTAGTAACCTCTGTACACTTGTGTAATCCAAAGGAGAGAATTAGATAAAGACCAGATTAAGGATTTTCTTCATCAGCCATCTTGATTTGGGTTGTAGGTAAAGGAACAAATGCAATCTTTCTCTTTCGTTTCTCTATACTAATGTATTATTTTGCAGATTACATGTGTGTATATATGTATTTTTTTCCTTTTGTGGTACTAAGGATTGAACCCAGGGCCTTCACACTGAACTACATCCCCAAGGCCTATTTTTTATTTTGGGACTAGGTTTTGCTAAATTGCCCAGCTGTGTAGAACTCAAAACTTGCAATCCTCCTGCCTCAGCCCCCTGAAGTACTGGAATTACAAGCATCCACACTGTGCCTAGCTGCAGATGATACTTTTTTTATGGGGACCTGGGGGTGCAGCTTAGTGGTAAAGCACTTGCCTAGCACATTCCAGGCCCCAGCACCAATAATACTAATTTTTGTATGGGAAACCCAACAAATGCCAGTTTGCTAGTGAAGGGAGTTGAAAAGAAAAAAATTCAAATAGCCTGAAAATTAATGAAGCATTGCTAAGGTCAAATGGCTCAGTCTGCCTTTTAAATTTGGTACAGTCTCCAAGCTGAATTAAGGATGCTGGTTCTCACCTGGAAGTAGATCATTAACTTCCTTTAAACTATGAGTTGTACTTTCATTTGAGTGTTTTAAGATATCCAAAGTTTCCATCACACTGCGTTTAATAAGGAATTAAGAACAGCCAGAGACAGTTCTGTTGGTCCAAAGGTAGAGAAGCTGGAATGGGCAGCCTGGCTTGGTCTACCCTCCACGGTAGCTCACTGCAGGCCACCACTTTGGGGAAGAAAAGCCTCTTTTCTTCTCCAGGAGATGAGCCTCTGTCCAAAGGCTGTCACCAAAGCAAGGGGACACAGGAAGGTTGCACGTTTCCTTTTCCCCATAGCTCTCTGCATCATCATTAAAGATCACCTTCCGCTTCAAAACTCAACTGCTCTTCTGCCGCCACTTATAGCTCTATAATTTAGACTTCTGTGTGTTTCTTTTCTTATTATATAATGTTTTCTTAAAAATACTTTAAAAATCCAAGGTAAATTTTGAATAAAAAAGAATGCATGCGGGGGGAAATGATTGTTCATGACTTCCAATTCTTTTTTTGTTTTTGAGATAGGGTCTTGGTAAGTCACTAAATTGCCTAGGCTGGACTTGACCTTGCCATTCTCTTGTCTCAGCCTCTGAGAATGCTGGGATTATGCAACCAGCTTCCAGTTCTTACATCATTTCTAGTTTCTCATGTTCCTTTCATTTATTTATACTTTTAAGATGTTCTAAATTCTGCATGTATTTATTTTTGTATTTTCGATGATCCTTGGCGCAAATCAACGTCAACCTGCTTTCAGTAGTATTATTAAGAATACGAGTAAGTGTGGAAAAGAGAAACACTACGTCTTTACAAGTGGCATTCTAAAATGCAAGTGTGGCTGATTGGGTAGCTCAGCGGTAGAGCGGGAAGCCCTGGCTTCAATCCCCAGCACCAAAGTAAAAAAATAAAATGCATCTGGAAATAAGAAAGCACACTCTCTGTAAAGCCTGGTGTAGCATTACAACATTTGATTCGGAGCTCAATTCCTGGGACCCTTCGCGCCTACCAGTCATCCAGGCTGGCCGAAGCTGACGGGTCTGTGCGTCTGGGACTGTGAATTGTCAAGAGCCGTCCCCTGTCCTGACACTTGGTGAAGCCGGTTATGAGCTCAATATTTCAGGGGACTGGATTGTGACAAACACTGAGGTCGCACAATAAAACCCAACCTCCTCCACCTTCTTGTCTAACAGGGAAGTTGTTTGTCTGCATTAGTATGCAAATTGGGGTGAGTTTCTTCCATGTTGCTTTGAAATGCTCAATTTGTTTATCCCAACCTGGGAAACCAGCCTTTTCTTCATAGGTGGAAGATTTATGGAGCTATTTTTCATGGCTCTCAGCAATGAATTAGGTTAAGCAGGGTCCTGGGATTTTCATTAATGCAAGTGGGGCTTCAATAGCCCAAGTGCTGGGCTGGCTCTCACCCTGAGCACAGAAAGGTGGCCTGTGGGGAAGCCACTGGCCCAGGGCTTCTGTCAGCCTCTGCCAGCCTCTAGGGCACTGCCGGCCTCCCGCTGAGCCACCGGACAGCAAAGGATGGAAAGGAAAAAGCCCCTCTTTACAGTGTCCATCACCGCAATACCTCGTCTGGAAGAGAAAAATGAAAAATGAATTTCTCACTTGCCTTTGGCTTCATCCTCATCCTTATTCTGGGAAAATACACCTCCCTCCTAGGCTGAAGCGAGACCTGTGCAAATCCCTCCCTGTGCTGCCCCCGTGTAAGTCGCTTCCGTGAAAGGCAGTTTTTCAAAACGCTCATCCTAATGTTTTCTAACTTGTTTAGCTGCTTATGAATGTGTATGGTTTTGGCCTCCGAGGGGTCTGGGTTCAAGGTCAGACTGACCCTGTTATAGTGGTGTCACCTCTGTAATTAACCTTTCAGTTTCCTCCCTTACATAATGGAGATTAATAATACTTTCAACATTTTGTGTTGTTGAGAGGATTAAATGAGATAAAGGAACTAAAGACTTAGCACAATTCCTAACAAAGCTGTGAAAAGTCAGTTGCAACTGCTAAGTACTGTTTCTTCATAAGCCATCGCAATGTTTGGAAAAGACACACAGGTGGCAGGGCTGTCACTGGGACTTTACGCAAGCAAGAGCTAGACTTCAGTAGCCTTGAATAGATTTAAAGACCCAGCGGACGTTTAAGTGGTTTTGTTGTTGTTTCTTAATCTGTGAGTGTCTATAATTTGCTCCTTGTTATGGTTTGTGTCTAGATGACCCCCCAAAGCCTCGTGCGCTCATAGATGGGGCTTTTCAGAGGTCGCTGGATCTGGAGTTGTGATGCTGGGATTAAGGAGGTGATGCTGGGATTGATTCATGGCGCGATGCTAAGCTTAAGGCTGGCCCACCCTCTGCCTGCCATGCACCGTTTCTCCTTTGTGATCCCCCTCTGCCATGCCATCCTGCCTTGCAGCCAGCCGACAAACTGAGCCGAAATAAACCTTTCCTCCTTTAACTCTAGGTGTTGGATATTTTGTCTCAGCAATGAGAAAAGTAGTAAGACACTCAATATACCTTTCCATGCTGATATTTTGCTTAAGACAGTTAAGAAGTACTTCCTTTTGATTTAAAAGCATTGAAACTCCAATGTGTCTTGCAGAAAACATGTTACTTTTTAGGAACAATTGCGAGGTGGGTATCAACACAGAGCAGTTTAACATGCTTTGAAATCAGGAGGCGCATGTCACATGCTTTCCGTTATGACGGATGCCTGGTTTTGCACACTCTGTTAACAAACACACCCCCATCAAGTGTGCTCATGTGCTGCTTGGTTGGTTCTCAGAGTGCATGGAGCACTGGGCACTGCCTGCTGCCTTGCTGCCTGAGGGTCAGGGAAAGGGCTGACCATGGTCACCTGCATGAGAACATGGGGCAAATGGGGCTGTCAGTGATAGACCGGGTGAGGGCTATTCTCACAAAAATCCATATTTCTAAGAAATTTGTTGGACTAAAAAATCAGTAGAGTTTTAATAATAGGAGAACCAATTATAAACCCATGCAACGTTCATTATTGATCCTTAAGGAAGTTGCAAGACACATACTTCTATGACTTCCAGCATTCCGTTAGTGAGCATGTTAGTGATGATACTGACAAATCAGTGGGAGGGCCCCCGAGTCTGGGAACTGATCGTGTGCCTTGCTCCTTTAAGCAGTCGCCAGCCACTTCCTGGGGCACCTACTGTGTGAGACACAGAAGCAGTCCTAATACATTTCTCTTTAGTTGGGCGCCTCTTGCATCCGTTCTCCCCCTGCCCCCAGTATTGGGGATTGAACTGAGGGCCTTTCACTGAGCTACACCTGCAAACCTTTTAAAATTTTTTTAATATTTTGAAATAGGGTCTCACTAAGTCACTAAATTGCTCAAACTTGGTTTGAACTTGTGATCCTCCGGCCTCAGCCTCCCAGAGCCCTGGGATTGCAGGTGTGTACCACCACGGTCTGCTCTGCTCCTGCACCCCAGCTCAGGCCATCCCTGGGGTCTGCTTCAGGCTTGCCCTGCCCCCTGGTGCTGCCTTGACGTCCTTCCGCTCTTTCTGAGACAGACAAGACGCAGAGTGGGCTGATTTGGCCAACGGCGCCTCCCCCTTCTCTCCCCCACACAATGAACTGGGACAACTTGCCTGGGTGTCCTCCCTGTTTATTTAGTGGCCACTGCCCTACAGGACACTTTGACAAGAGGTGCAGCTTGGCTGTCAGCTGTGGTGCCCCTCCCTGACTGCCACCACTCCAGAAGTTTCTGCCACCTCTTTGAAGAAGGGGGCACCCTAACATGGCTAAGATCAGGGAGGGAGGAATCTGGGCCTTCACTTCCCCTCCTGAAGATATTTCTGTCTCAGCTCTGCCATTTTTTGTTGAAACACAATAGCTGTCAACCAAGCAGCTGGCTTGCCACCCCGACAGCTGGCTGTCCTGCATGTTCCACACCCACTTGAACCAATCACAGGCCTGCACTTGGACCAATCACAAGTCTGCCCTTGGACCAATCACAAGTCTGCCCTTGGACCAATCACAATCCTGCACTTGGACCAATCACAGGCCTGCAGCTGCTACATAAATAGCACTCCCCTCACACTTCCGGGTTAGTCTCAGAGAGCTTCCTCTGATGTTCTGACTCCCTGTATGGCTTCGCTCTGGTGGTTCTGAACACCTGCTCATGAATTATTTCTCAGGTAGTGTGAGCTTGAAGGTCTTGTAAACCTACTACTCTTATCCTGAGTAAGGTGGACAGAGCAGTCGCTTCAAAAGGAAGAGCAATAAACATGAGGGGCAGTTAATGCTGATGAACCAGAGACCAGCAGCCAACAAAGATCAGTGACAGAGTAGCACTTGGCAGAGTTGGCCAATGGTGTGTGGCATAAGCTGGCAATGAATGGCAGCAGCCAGCAGCAGCAGCCAGCTATGTCAGTTGATGACATCCAGCATTGTCTGGTGTCTCCTGGTGGCATCGGGGTCATTAACAAAGCTGTACTTTGCCAATTCATGATTTCTATCCAAATCAAGCAAAAGAACCCTCACCTGACTGGCAACATTTCTATCACTATTTGGGTTTTCAGTGCAGCAGTCCCTTGGTTTTCCAATAGCTAGCATGCAGATGATTTGTTTTTTACTTTGGCTTTAACTGGGAAACTCATGCCAACCTTGGTGTCATGATGTCAACCTCATTGGCCAGTCCTGGGTCAGCCTGAGCAATCTGTCTTCTTGGTCCTGGAGCAGTGGCTGCTTGTCTTACTGGATATGCGCAACCTTGGCCACTGTGCTGGTTAATGTTGATTGCCAAGTAGGCTGGATTAAGAGACTCCTGGAAAGGTGACTGGATGGTGCAGGCACTAATTATCCCATTGAGGAGCTCACAGCTGAATAGGATACTGGGAGATGGGGCCTAGTTGAGGTCATGGGGTGTGACTTTGGGGACTGTATCTGGTCCCTGGCCCCTACCTCTCTGGCTTTTCGCAGCTCACCCTTCTTCCCAGCCACCATGAGTTGAGCAGCTTCCCTCCACCATGCCCTTCTGCCATGATGTCTCTGCCTTGCAGCCAGATGAAACCTATGAAATTTGAGCCAAAATAAATCTGCCATCCTTTAAGTTGCAGATGTCAAATATTTTGTCCCAGCAGTGGAAAAACTAACCAATGCAACCACACATTCAAGAAACCCATTTTACCTCACTTCTCTATTGACAAGCGAGCTTTAATAAACCGTGCCACTTTCCAGCTTGCTACAGTTTGGATCGGAACGCCGCAGGGTGGCACCACTGGGCGGTGGTAGAGCCTTTAGGAGGTGGAGTTTAGAAGGAGGAGCTTAGGTCATCGGGACTGTACCCTCCAAGAGGATTATGGGACTCTGGCATACTCATCCTCCTTTCTCTTTGCTTCCTAACTGTCATGAGGTGAGCAGGTCGCTGGGTCACATGTTCCCCGCCACGATGTGTGGCCTCACCATAGGCCCAAAGCGACAGGGTCAACTCATCATAGACTGGAACCTATGAACCTGGAGCTAAAATAAACCTTTCCTTTTCTAAAACTGATAATCTCAGGAATGTGGTATACGAATGGAAAGCTGGTGTTAGTATCCTGTTGCTGTGACAAGATTCCCAAGAAAGTTAATTTAGGGGATGAAAGATTTGTTGTTGTAGTATTTTTTCTCAGTTTTAAAATTTTTTTGGCTTATAGTGTCTGAGGTTTTGTCCATGATCACCCGGCTTGGTTGTTTCTGGGTCTGTAATGAGACAGGAGCCACATGGTAAGGCCAAGCTGCTCACCTCAGGGAGACCAGGAAGCAGAGACAGAGAGAGAGAGGAAGGGGCCCTCAGACAAAATATCCCCTTCCGGGGCATGCCTCCAGTGCCCTGCTTCCTCCAACTAGGCCCCCTCCTAAAGTCTCACCTCCGAATAACACACTGTGCCATTGACTCATCAATCCACTCAGCCACTGATGAGACCAGAGCCCTCACAATGCCACAAAATCCCAAAGGCCCTGCCTCTCAACCCCAGTACCGAGGGTACTGGGGCCAAGCTTTCAAAATATGAGCTTTGGGGAGCATTTCAGGTCCAAATCCTAACAGCTGACTACCATGCCACTTCATCTTTCTTATTTGTAAAATCAGAGTCCCAGGGTCACAATGGTTTCCTCCTACCAATGTGTGTTATGAGAATTCTGCAGGGCCCTGAAAACCCTCTGAGCTCTGGGAAAAGCATTGCAAAACGAGTTATTATTACAACACTACTTGAAAAAAAGATAAGCTTTTCCTCA
Source organism: Erethizon dorsatum (assembly GCA_028451465.1). Lineage (NCBI taxonomy): Eukaryota > Metazoa > Chordata > Mammalia > Rodentia > Erethizontidae > Erethizon > Erethizon dorsatum. Next base: position 71,576,912 of record CM051834.1, read on the forward strand.
TGTGTTTCCATATTTTTATTTCCTTTATACTTTTAGTCTCATTACTCTTTCAGTGTAGGTTTTGAGCCATGTCTCCTTCCTCTAATATTTATAATTAATCCAGTAAAGTCTGCCTAAGAAGATGGGAAATAGTATGCACACAGGGACATGCTGGAGACCATCTTTCCTCTTCCTAACAAACTCTGCCCATTTGGATATTGTTTGAAATTGAATTTATATTTACAATAAGCCTCAGACTCAGGATTTGGACTAGTGTGTTAAGGAGAAGAGAGAGGAAAGTTCAAACCCTGTAATTAACGAAGTGGTAGCCATATTGTTGTGTAGAGTTTGAAACAAACACTCTTTCTTAGGCTCTCCTGAATAGAAATGGAAAAGAAAATATGAAGTTTAACCCAAAACAAAATCAAACAAAACCAAGAATCTTAGTGACAATTCTGCTTAAAAATAACTTCAATATTTCTTTTTTTTTTTTTTTCTCCTTAAGACAAACATTAGTCAAGCTCAGTGGCACACACTTATACTTCTGGTGTGCTCCAGGAGGCTGAGGCAGGATTGCAAGTTTGAGTGTACCTGGGCAACTTAGTTACGTAACAAGGTCTTGTCTTAAAAATTTAAAAAGGCAGAGTGGGGCTGGGGTTGTAACTCAGTGCAAAGGCCTTGGGTTCAATCCTTAGTACCGACAAAAAAAAAAAAAAAAGACAAATATTTTGTAACAGTGAAATTGTCTTTATTTTTCAAATTTTTCTACAATGACCTGAAATGCTAACAGTAGACAGTGTCATGGTTAAAAACAATAAGAAGGAATATTTGTGCTTCTTACTGGCCTACACCTAAGTACCCGATACTGAGTTGGTGCTTAAATACTGCCAGTGTGAGGGTTCTGCCTGCCTCAGTTAGAAAACACTGGCTGGGTGATGCTGGGGCCATGCGACCAGCAGGGGTCCCGTGCCCCACCCCCAGATCCACTGCTGGGCCAATTCACTTTGAATGGATCCTGAAAAAGGATACAATTAAAGTCAAATTCACACGATTTTATTTCTGAGTGTAAACTTCACAGGAGTCCTTTGTCTGAAACAGCATCTTACCATCCAGGAAGGTAAAATCACGCTCTTCCCAAACTATGTGATTGCTGCCAAGTTGCACCCCATCCCCCAGTGGAGCCAGGGGACTTCTCTGCCTCACTCATTTCCGGGTGGGATTCTGAGGATGAGGAGACATTTCTCCTCTTCTCTCCAGGGTTAACCCCTCAAGGGAAGCGTGCACATTTCATACGCCGCTCTGGCAATTATGGGGAAGCTTCTTTATTCTCCTCTCCAGGGACCCCTTTATTCTGGGATAAGGAGAAGCCTTTGTTCACACCCCTCTGTCCTGGTAGGAAGGGAGGAAGAAAAAAACACAAGCTCACCTTCTCTCTTTCTTCCAGTTGCCTCTTACAGCCTTGTAAATCACTCTCCCAAGCAAAAAAAAAAAAAAGCAGAAATCAATTGATTCTGAACTTTTCTAGTTCTATTAATGAACCTTTCTGAAAGCCTTTTAAAAAAAAGAAAAGTGAATAATTTTTCCCATGGAAACATATAGAATTACTTGTTGGAAAAATAGCATATAGAATATACTTTTGTGGTAGTGTCTACCCCACCCTTTTGGGGTTCCTGGAGAGTGAACCCAGGCCCCATACTTACTAGGCAAGCACTGCCACTAAGCTACACCCCAAGCCCAGAACAGCCTTCGCTTTTCATTCTTAGCTGAGCTCCAGATGTAGTTTCAGTGACTAACATCAGGATATATTTTGTAAAGTCATAAAATGTCAAACTTAATGTAAAGTGCATTTCAAATCCTCAGTAGCACCCAGAAGTTGTAATTCTATTCCAACAGTGTCTTTTTCACAAAAAGACTGAAAAATCTTTCACGGTCTCATTTTGACAGTCATTCATTTTATTCTGAACACTGTCCTAAGAGAATTTCCTTTCAGAAAAGCGCAAATGAAACCCGGGGAATTTTCTTAAGCCATGAAATTGGGGGAAGAGCAGTGTTCTATTTCTAGAACAACCAAGCAGCCCCAAGACACTCAGCTGCTCACAGAAGGGTGAGTATTTGATATTTCAGATTGAAAGGAAGTGATGTAATGGAAACGGTGAGGCACTGGTAAAGTGCTAGAATCGGAAAGGTAGCCGGTCAGGTTATGCAGAGTGCTGGACTAGAGGCTAGCATGCAAAGGGTCACTAGAATGGCCAGCATGTAGAAAGTCAATGTTTAACTTCCCAAGTTTTGCTTTATTTGAGTGTATAAGAGAGGGACAGGGAGGGAGGAGGAGGAGGAGGAGGGAGCAGGGAGAGCAAATGAAAATGAAAAGAATGAGGGAGAAGAAAAAACCAAAGGAATATTAGAAGAGTAGGAGGAAATTAAATTTTTCTCATGAGTGTAGCAAAGGGAAGCAAAGGGAACAGTTTAAGATTTAATGAAATCAGTCCCAGGGTCACACATGGGCTTCAAGCTGCAGTTAACTGAGGGATGCAGAGCCTTGGAAGCTTAGATCTCCTTCAGACAAGGCGGGCTTCCTGGAGCTTGTATCGCTTTGAGGCGAAGTTAGGATCTGGCAAACTGCACCCCTCCCCACACACCCCAGGCTGTTAGCTTCTCACCATTTTCAAGTAGCCCCCCATCTTTCCTTGGCCCTACGGGCAAAACTGTAGGTTAGGGTGAGTGGGAGCAGGTCTGCAGACCGCAGCTAATCTACAAATTGCTTGGTACGAGGTCAGGGTGAGTACAGAAATGGAGAGTAATCATTTAGACGCTTTTATAGCTAAGTGGTGGAGCAATTTTACATCTGTTGAATCAATAGTTAAAAAAAATAGGGGCTGGTGATATAGCTTAGAGACAGAGCACGTGTTTAACATGCAAGGGGCCCCAGCACCAAAGCAAACAAAAAATGGGGCTTCATTTGTACATCTTTGTTTTTAACTTCATTTCTGCTAGTAACGCATTTCTATTATATTTACAGGATATCATCCTGTAGCAGATTGGGAAAACATTGCCCTTCTATTACAGGGGGTTTAATCAGTACCGCTCCGGAGGTCAGGGAGACAAAGGTGCTGTCCTCTCGCAAATGTAGATGGAGGTCAGAAGGAGCGGACGGAAGAGGGGGCAGCGACATTCCTTGGAGCAAACGTCCAACACATTTGTCTTAGGACCTCCTGCACAATTTCCAGTTGTTCATTGTTGGTATATGGAAATGCAGTCGGTTTAAAATCATTTTTTTGTATGCAGTTACCTTCCTAAATACGTATTTGGCCTAGCAGCTTCTTAATAGATTCTTTGGAGATTTTTTTGTCTCTTCTGAGCATAGAGGTAGTTTCATTTCTTCGTTTCCAATATATATGATGGTTACTTCATTTTCTAGCCTCATTTCCATGGGAGAACCTGCGTTCCAATGCTAAGGCTAAATGGGAGCGATGGAAGCAGATATCCTCATCTGTTCCCAACCTTGGGCAAAAGCATTAAGGTTTTGTGATTCAGCTTGTAGTAACTGTAGTTTCTGGTCACCTTCATTTCCCAATTGGCAGAGAGCTATTTTTTTTTTTTTTATCCTGAATTGATGTTGAATCCTGTCACAGGCTTTTTCTGCATCTATACAGATAATGCTATGGTGATTTATATTGTTTTTGGAATCTTGAGCCTGATTTGCATGCCCAGTACAAATCCCTCTTAGTCAAATGTATTATCATTTTTGTATGTTACTGGGATAAATATGCTAGTATTTGGTTGAGGATTTTACATTATATTCATAAGGTATAGTTACATTTTCTTATAATGTTTTTTATCTAGTTTTGGTGTCAGGATAATTCTGGCCTCATAGAATGAGTTTGGAAGTGTTATCTCCTATTCTATATAATGTCAAAGATTGTGAAGAAATGGTATTATTATTATTATTATTATTATTATTATTATTATTATTATTTCTTAAAAATGTTCTGTCAAGAAGCCAGGGATGTTGGCACATGCTTTTAATCCTAGCATTCTGGGAGGCTGAGGCAAGAGGATGGCAAGTTCAATTCCCACCTGGGAAATTTAGTGACTTAATGGGTTCCTGTCTTAAAATAAAAAATAAAAAGGGCTGGAGATGTAGCCCAGTGTGAAGGCCCTAGGTTCAATACCTGTATCAACAACACCAGAAAAAGAAAAAGGGTTTTGTCAAATTTTTCAGTGACGCTATTAGGGTTTGAAGCTTTCTTTCTTGGAAGACTTTTAAGGATCTAGCCTTTTTTTTTTTTTTTTTGTGGTGCTGGGGATCGAACCCAGAGCCTTGTGCATGCAAGGCAAGAGCTCTACCACTGAGCCACATCCCCAGCCCCTGGAAGACTTTTAATTACAAATGCAGTTGCTTTAAAAGATATGGGATTATTCATTTTGCCCATTCATCTTGAGTGAGCTTTGGAAGTTTGTGTCTTTCAAGAAGTGTAACCCTTCCTGAGAGCTGTTGAATATGTGGACACTGAGTTATTCGTGGCATTGCCTTACTATACCTTTAGTATTTGGGGATCTTTAGTAAATTCCCCTCTTTAGCTCCAGATATTAGTAATTTGTGTCTTCCCTCTTTTTCCCTTCATTCAGTCTGGGTAGAAGTTTACAATTTTATTGATTTAAAGAAAACACCATTGCCTTCATCGACTCACTCAGTTATTTTTCTATTTTTATTTCACCGATTTTCTTCATTTCTTCTTTTTGCTTGCTGTGTAATTTAATTTTCCCCTCCCCATGGGAGGGGATGAAAACCAGTGCCCACCATGTGCCAGGCAAGTGTTCTACCACTGACTTGTATGCCCAGCCCTGAGTTGGTTTTGTTTTGTTTTTTGGTACTGGGGACTGAACCCAAGGCTTTCATACTGAGTTACATCTCCAGCCCCTTTGCTATATTTAGACAAGATCTTGTTAAGTCACTAAGTTGCTCAGGCCGGGCTTGAATTGCTGTGATCCTCCTGTCTCAGCCTCCCCGAGTGCTGGGATTATAGGCGTGTGCCACCACATCTGGCTGAGTATTTTTTATGATTTAATTTTATTTCCACTATTGGCTTGTCATTTAGAACTCAGTTATTTTTTAGTGGATGTTGTGAGGCTTACAATATACAGCCTTAATTAATTATAGTCTACTTTTTTTTTTTTCTTTATGTGGGTACTGGGAACTGAACTCAGGACCTCGCGCTTGCCAGGCAGACACTTATGCTGCTGAGCTATATCACCGGCCCTAGTCTACTTTCAAATAATATGCAATTTAGTATGTAGTATAAGACATTGCAACTGTATACTTCCAATTCCGCCTTTGTGCTATTGTTACACATTTTAGTTTTTACATATTTATAAAATCATAATATATTACTATTATTTTTCTTTAAACAATTCATTTAATTGCTGTACTAGAGAAATTAAAAATAAAAATAAATTTTACACAGTGGCACCTTGGTTCATGAATTTAATTCATTCTGCGATTCTGGAAAAGATGACCATGTTCGTGTTTGTGTGGTAGAGATGGCTGTGTTCATGTTTGTCACCCAATGCAGAGTTTGCAGACAAAAACAAAATTTTGCCCAAAACTTCTATTTGCAAACCCAATCGTTTGCAAAATGTTTCTGAACCGAAGCACCACTGTACTTTCCCTTATGTCATTTCCAGTGCTGCTCGTTTCTTTGTGCTGACCTAAGTTCCCATTTGGTATCATGCGCTTTTGGTCTGAAGAATTTATCTTTTTTTTTCTTTTTTTTGACACCGGGAATCGAACTCATGACCTCGCACTTGCCAGGCAGGCGCTGTGCCCCTGAGTTACATCCTTGGCCCTGAAGGATTTATTTTATTTGTTATTTATTTTTGTAATTCAGCTATGTTGACACCAAATCCTGTGAGATTTTGGTTTTATTCAGATACTAATTTTTGAAAGAGTTTTCTTGGTATAGAATTCCAGATTGATAAGTTTTTTCTTCTTTCTTTCAGGTCCTTAGAGCCGTTAACTTCCTTGTCTTCTTGGCTTGGATAGTTTCTGGAAAAAGTCTGCTGTCTTTCTGTTGTATTATCCCCCCCACTTTTTTTTTTTTGAGACAGGGTCTCACTATGCAGTTCAAGCTGGCTTTGAACTCACTATGTGGCCCCAGGCTGGCCTGGAACTCACAGTGATCCTCCTGCCTCAGCCTCCTGGGTTACAGGCATGTGCCCCCATGCCCAGCATTTCTGCAGTATTATCTTTATTTCTTTTTCTGTAACATGTCTTATTCTATGGTTCCATTCAAGATTTTCATTTGTTTTTGTCTTCGGTTTTCAGCAGCTTGGATATGATTCATCCATAGGAAAAATATTTTGAAGTAATAATTCTGCTTGGTGTTCTCTGAGCTTCTTGAACATCTGATTTAATTTTCATTAACATTTTGGAAAATCTTTAATCTCTTCAATTATTTTTTCCCATTCAATTTCTACTCTTTCCATAATTTGGATTACACAGGATTTAGACCATTTGATATTATCCTACTCTTGGATGTTTTGTTCTTTTTTCCCTACTTTTCCCTCATCTTTTTTCTGTTCCAGCTTAGATAAGTTCTATTACTTATCTTTAAGGTCATCATTTTTCCCCTTAGCTATGCTGATTCTGTCAATGAACCCATTAATGATATTCTTCATTTCTGCTACCATGATTTCTACATTTGATTTTTTCTGTGTATTTTCTCCTCTGCAGAAACGACCCATCCTCTTGCACGTGTTGTCTGCCTTTCCTCTTAAAACCTTTGTTACAGCTCCTTAAATTTTCTCTGAAAGTTCCAACATCTATGTCATATTTAAAAATTGACAACTTTTGGCAGTTCGTTGATTTTGGGAAGCAGTGTTTCTTTGGATATCTTGTCATTTTTTTTTTTTTTCTTTTTATAATCTCATTTAGGATAGTAGAGGTTGAGGTCAATGAATTTGATGCCTGAAGATGAACTTTCCCCCCTCACCCTTTAGTGAGTATTTGGAGCAGTGTGTCAATGAGGTCAGGAGTCAACATTTTTTAGAGTTTTTTTATTGCCATGGCTATCCTACCACTGCACTCTTCAAATTTCTTTAGTGTTATTGTTTTTATTTTTTTTATTTTTTGTGGGTACCGGGGGGTCGACCTCAGGACCTCGCGCACCAGGAGGCGCCCGTGCCACTGAGCGATATCACCGGCCCCTTTTTCGTATGTGGGTTCCGGGAGTCAAACTCAGGCCCTCGCGCTTGCCGGGCAGGCGCTTACGCCGCTGAGCCATCTCACCGGCCCAGTGTTATTGTTTTTAGAGTAATTTAATTTACAGGAAGGTTTTGTCAGTGTCCTGCCTCTAGTTTTGTGGTTTTCTCTGTGCCTGCCCTTTCGACAGGGCTCCCCCTTGCTTTTGCTCCGCCCCTCAGCTGTGAGCTACGACTTGGTGCTCATTAGCCTGGGGGTGGGAGGGTGGTGGGGACTGTCACACAACTGTGACAATACAACATATGTATAATGCCACTGAGTTATAGCGTTAAAATAGTTGGAATGGTAAGTTTTATGTTATTTATATTTTTTGAAAAGCGCATAGAGGCAGAAATATTTGAGGAAGGAAGTGTTTGTCCATGGAACTGCCTCTTCAGTTGGAGGATATGCTTTCACATGATTGCCTCTGTCACAAAACAGAAGAAATTCACGCAGCTTTCTGGGCTCCCTCGGGTGCAGGACTTCCCACAGTGCTCTGATATCTCCCTTGTTCTCCCACGTCCTTGCCTTTGCACCAGCCAAGCCATTGTGAGCACCCGTTGTGAACATGAGCAAAGGCAAAAGAAATAAATAATCTTTCGCTCACCAATGAAAAGTCCTATGATTGTCTTTCAACTATCTGAAGCAAATTATTTCCTCCCCTTTTATCTTTAGACCTTCCACTTGGAAGCTACAAATTATGTTCTTCCTCATTTACATGGAACAGTCCCTGAGCAGTAGTCTCTTCCTCACAGGCCTTACCATACCGGGTTTGGAGGCAGCAGCCAGGGCCTCACTGGTACTGCAGAAGGTGAGGACAGCAGGTCAGGTGGGATGGGGCTATGGGGATGGTTGGCTGCACAGATGCCCTGTGAGTGAGTAAGAAAACCAGCAATCTGAGAGCAGAGGCCCATTGGTCTGATCCGAGCGGTCCCTGTTTCCAACAGGACGAGCACCCAGTACATAGCCTCTATGTGGCCAGCAGTGTCCAGGCCTGAGTGGTCATCCCACTGTGACTGAGATTCCAGCATGGGCTACACAGGCAAGAATCCTTTAGCTTCTGGTGACAGATAAGGGCTATGCAGGGCTTCCAGCTTGGGTTTTGGGTTCAGACTTCCAGTCTTCCAGCGAGAACTGACAACTAACTTTAATCTGAGGGACAGGTCACTTGGGTACAGTGACTGGTTGAGGGCATATTTGGCTGTAAACATCCTGTAGGTCAAGAGTGCAAAATAAATTCCAGACTTGCACTGCTTCAGGATAGGGCTGCTAAGTGGGACCTGGTTTCCACCACTGCCTGGCTCAGAAGTAGTGAGAGGCCGGGATGGTGGCACCTGCCTGTGGTGCCAGCTACTTGAAGGCGGAGGGAAGAGAAGACTTGGAGAGCAGGAGTTTCTCTAAACACACACACACACACACACACACACACACACACACACACACACACACACGGGAATATCGAGAGGCCAGCGGGCAGAGCTCCAGCTGACCCGAGCAAAGCAAGGAGTGACAGAACAGGACACAGCCGTGCTCGGGCCCAGTTTACCGTGCAACAAAACCATCTGAGCCAGAAGACCAGTAAAAATGCTCAACACATTCCAACTTCTTCTTCTGGAATGACTCTAATGGATTTGTCTACAGTTTCACAGAGACCTGGGTACTGTCTAGGGGGCTCCAGCTCCCTTTCCAAGCTTCTGGTTAGCTCTGAGGAGTGCAGATGCAGCCACTGGAGATGTTGTCCTTCGGACTTTGGTGCCTGGAGGAGGCTGTGCTTATGTGTCCAGCTCCAGAATTCTGTGAACGGGCAGGAGACTCAGGGGACTTTGAGTTTGTCACTGTTTCTTCTGGCTGATATCCTTTGATCTTTTAAAGCCTTCCTGTTGACTTTACTAAACTTGTTCCTGAAAAACTGGATTTGGTGTTTTTGTTGTTGTTGTTGTTGCTGGTGGTGGTGGTGGTGGTACTGAGGATTGAACCCAGGGAGCGCTGAGCTACATCCCTAGCCTTTCAAAGGATTTTTATTTTGAGACAAGGTCTTGCTAAGTTGCCCAGGCTGGGCATGAATTTGCAATCTTCCTGCCTTAGCCTGTTCTGTAGCTGGGATTATGGCACACACTGACACACCTGGCTCTGAGTTTCTTATTCATTCCTCCGCTAGCTGGAATTCCACTAGCTGTTGCTTCCTCTTTGCTGCAAATCTGTGTGTTTTATCTGACGTGCACAGTGCCTTCTCAGGGGCTGAGCTGCTCTGGGGGACAGCACACCTGACTGTGGAGGGAAGGTTTCACAGCACCTGTGGGTCACCTTTAGTGCAAGAGCGCTCTGCTCCTCCCACCTAGGGGCTTACTTACCTCAGGCAGAAACAAAAAGATGAAACAGAACACAGAGAACCCCCAAACCAAAATCAACCCCCTACAACTGCCGAAAAGCCATTACAATGTTTGTTTTCTTCACTTTCAGTAGCAAAGTCAGAGGAGAAAGATATTGGGGCTGAGGTATAGCCTGGAGGTACAGCGTTTGTCAGCATGTGCCAGGCCCTGGGTTCCACCGCCAGCTCCCCCCACATGCACACACACACGTGCACACACACGAGCATACACACACACGCACACAGGCATTTGGGCACAAGATAGAGCCTTACAGGTAGGTGGCAAGAAGCCTCATGACAATACATTTTTTTTCTTTTCTCGCACGTTTAAGCCTGTGCTCCGCCCCAGCTTCGCTCCTGACAACCACAGGAGTGTAAGTCTTCTAGCAGAAACGCGAGCCAAGGAAGAGGGGAAGAGAAAGGAAAGTGAGGGGCTGGAGGTGTCGCGCAGTGGTGGGGCTGCCGCTGCCTGGCACCTGCGGGGCCCTGGGTTCCATCCCAGCTCCCTCACCCCAAAGACAGAGAGAAAGGGAATCGGGTGCTGCCCTTGAGCTTGAAAGGGATGGAGCCGTCTCCCTCCTTTTCTTCCAGACCTCGGACTGGAGAATACGATGATCACGCTGGGGGATAAGAGCTGGTCACCCGCACTGACAGAATGGAGGTGTTTGGAGGCAAAGCAAGCCAGACCAGATGCCTCCTTGCACTTAATAAAGTGTTTTCCCTCGCTATTATCCAAATGGCGAGTGAAAAAGGATCCGGGGATCAGGCAAATCCCTGAAGAGGTTAGGGGAAATTAGTGCTGATGTTTCCCATTAAAGTAGCAGCAATGATGATAACAACAGAACATTTACGGAATGCAGTTCATGCCTGGGGTTCCACGGGGCTTCGCAACGCGAGGATCAGATTCATACCTACTACCAAGAAAATGAGCTCGTTCCAGCTCTCAGGGGCGTGTGACTCACTTCCCGAAGGAGCTTAAACACATCCAGTTATACAGCTAAGTGTGGCCAGAGGTGACCTGGTCCAGTGCCCCTTTCATAGGTCCAGAGAGGTTGAGGGACCCTGGCCAAGGTCACAGAGCTGCTTGGTAGAATCGCTAGAACTAGAACTCAGTTGTAGTTGCAGTCCTAGCTGTCTCTTTTTAGCTACATACCTTTCAGGAAAGATGCCTCACCTCTCTGAGCCTTAGTTTCACTATCTATAAAATGCCCACAATAATAGCAGCTACATCAAAGGACTGCTGTAAGAATAAAATGTGTTCACACTCGCTCGGAACAGTTGCCTAGCACAAAGCACTAAATGCACACTAGCTGTCATTAGCTAGTATTCATTTTAAGGTAACACCGTTATTATATATATATATATATATATATATATATATATATATATATATATATAAAAGGCTGATGTGGCTTTTTTTTTTCATTTGCCTTAGCCTCATTTATTTATTTATTTTTAAATAAGGCCTTGTGCGTGCCAGGCAAACACTCTCCCGCCGAAATACACCGCCAGACTTTGCCAGATTTAAAGCAACCAGTTGGGGTGGAAATGGCAGGTAGCAGTGATGGTCTGAATCCATTTCTCTCCCAGATCCCAGCCTCCTGCACTGCTAGAATACGGTGAGCCAGAAGCAGTCCTGGAGCTGGGCCTCCTGCCGCTTTTGAGTGGTCAGAGGTCCACGAAGCCTTGTACTGGCTTCTGTAGCCAGGTGGGGCTGGGAGGGAGTTGAGTTCAGCACCACCTGACCTGGTAAGAAGCAACCCTGGGTGGTGCGAGCGACCACGGTCGGGCTGTGTGCATCTTGATTCCGAGAGCTCTGCCCTCTCTCTCCTCCATTTCTCATTTGTTGGCTAGTGCCTCAACTTCTGCTACTCTTCCTTAAGATAAGACATTGGATCTCTGTTAATAAAAAAGCCAGACACTCCTATAATCCCAGCATTCTGGGAGGCTGAGGTAGGAGGATCACAAGTTCAAACCCAGCCTGGGCAACTTAGTAACTTAGTGAGACCCTGTCTCAAAACTTATAAAACTAAAAAAGCTGGGGTAGCAGCTAACATTTTGATCTGTTCTCAGTTATTGTACATTAGCCTAAGCAGGTTTGATTCTTTCTTGAGAGTGAATTTTTATGGGGGTGGCAGATGGAGGAAGGAACTAGGAGGGGATAGGTATTGGAGTTTCTGCAGAAGGGAGAAAAAGGCGCAGAAATTGCGGCAGGTATGTTGGAAGAGTATCTTCTTCACAATTTAGCCTAGTAGAAACCAAAATATACCATCAAATGACAGCTAGGTGGAACCGTTCTGAATTCTGTAGCAACCGTGAGTGAGTCGTTTCTGTGCTGTGTGGGGCTGGGCACTCTCTGTGAATGTCACCCTCCAAGCCAAATCTCCACTGGAGCATTTATCTTTCTCCTTCTACCTTGGGCAGAGGTAATTTCTCAAATGAAGTAATTCCAGGGAAAGAGCTCTGTGACATGTGAGGAGCCATAAAAATGTTTTGGTAACACTGGTGAAAACTGACCTTTACAGTGTGTGTGGCCGAGGGCTGGGGGGGGTCCCCGAGGTGTCTACTGCAGGGACAGGAGGAAGATGGCAGCTCGCCTCAGGCTGGGCATGGTGGTGACGGAGCAGTCTAGGCAGCCTGGCCATGTTGCTTTTGGGAAAAAGGACACAGAATTTAAAAATTTTCACTAAAGGATTCATGAATGAATGCAATAGCTGTTTTTAAACTGCTGCAGGTTAGTGGTGAGCCACTCTGACCCAGGAGGGTGGGAGGCATCTGGAGAGGAGCTTGGGGTCCGGAGGCAGGAAAACCCAGGTCTGCTTCTTAGACAGGTTTCTCACCCTTGATGAGCTCATGCTGCCAGCTCAGAGGTTAAACGAGGAGCGACACGCAGAATGCATGGCACGGTCCTTGCACGGAGTAGCTGCTCATCGGAGAGCTCTGACCTTTACTATTCCTACCGAGGCAGAGTTCATCCATCCCCTCAGTATAACCCAGATTTCCTGCCACTGCGAATGGACACTGTTAGCTGGTCCGCTCTGCTAAGGGGACATTTCCTCCTGTGAAGAAAACCCACCTTCTACTGTACCTTTTCTTTTGCCCTTCAGGAGTGACGCTCTCCTGGCAGGAAGCTGGGTGAGTGAATAACTCTGAGTTCATTTAGCACAAGACACGTCTGACTGCGGCTTAGAGTCCCGTTCTGTGGGAATCCACAGGGGCAGTGATGTGCTCCCCTGATAAAAGGCAAGAAGCATGGTGCATTCCATTAAAGGAAAAAGGCATTAACTGCCAACCAGCCTAGTTCCTTGGGACATTAATCAGCCCATAAAAATGGGATTAAGTCAACTCTTGATTTAGCTCTGCAGTTCACCTTTAAAATGTAACCGCTCTTTGTGTTTTAATATCAGGTGATCACGCCGTAGATGTAATGAAAGAGGAGGGTTATTTTCCCACGCATTTTCATGGGGATTCGGGACTGCAGATGGAAGCCTCCCTGAAGACAGAATGAACGATTATTCGATCTGAGGAATGACTTTGGAGAAGCCATTCCAGCTCGGGGTGCACTAAGCGAGTTTCCTAAAAGCTGTATAAATGAGAAATCCAAACACAAAATCATCTACTTCACCCTTTATTGCCTAATGAATACGTTAAATTAACACAAACCTACCAACATCAAATTTTGCTCTTGCTCTGAGTCCCTCAAGGCAAACAGATGGGATTTTTAAATCCGTCCTCTTAAAGTCTTACTAGATCGCAAAGCCTTTGTTGAAATGTGGAGCCTGACAATGTTCTTGAGTTCTAAAGCATCTCCCTGCTTTAAAGGAGCTGCGCTGAACTTTGCCCTACAGGTTTGCTATTTTTTCTTTTTCCTTCCCTAGGACACAATGCTGGAAGGGACCTTGGAGTCTCCCCAGGATGGAACGTCTACTGCTCCCAGCTAGAGAGAGAAACTGAAGCTGGACTAAGTTTTCTCAAGAAACAACATTTATTTATTTTAAATGACATTCTATACTCTGAGACTTTGTTCTTTCTTCCTCTGTGTTAGTCAGCTTTCTGTCACCATAACCACATACCTGAGATAAATCAACTTAAGATGAAGAGAAGTTTATTTTGGCTCACGGTTTCAGAGGTTTCAGTCTATGGCCACTTGGCTCTGTTGTTTCTGGATCCTGGTAAGGACCTCATTGTGGGAGCACACAGCGCAGCAAAGCTGCTCACCTTGAGTGGCCAGGAAGCAGAGAGAGAGGGATGGTAGGGACAAGATGTACTCTTCAAAGGGCGAGACCCTGCCTCCTCACAGCCTCTTCGGCTTCTAGCTCCTCAATGGGCTGATGGAATTGGTTATCTCATTATCCAGTCACCACTTCAGGCTGTACCTCTGAACGTTCTACACTGGGGATCAAGGCTTCAATACATAAGTCTTGGGGGACACCGCATAGTTAAACCATAATATCCCTTTTGTGTACGATACCTTCTCTTATGAGATTTTTTTCATGCTGGAGATCGAACCCAGGGTTTCATGTATGCTAAACATACACTCTACCACGGAGCTATACCCCAGGCTGTTTTTTTTCAATGCTGGGGCTTGACCCAGTGGTGTTCCACCACTGACCTACATCTCCAGCCCCTCTTTTGTTGAGGCAGTGTCTTGCTAAGCTGTCCAGGTGGGACTAGAACTTGGATCCTCCTTCCTCAGCCTCCTTAAGTGCTTGTACCACTGTGCCTGGCCCCAGCCTGATATTTCTATATTTCTAGATGATATTTTTTAAAATAGCTTTTTGAGATAAAATTAAGTGTTTCTTAAAATACTTTTTTTAAATTTTGCTGTAAAATCAAAGAGTCTGGAAAAGAATGGTTTCGTGCCATCCCTCCCTCAGGCAGACAGGAAGTCTAGGGGTAGGGCCCTGCTCTGCACTCCCCAAGGATGTTGAGGGAGGCAGGCAGAGAGAAACTCTGTCTTCTGGCCTGGCCACGTGTCCTCCATCACACTGCCACCCATGAGTGGGACAGAGAGAAAGGTCATTAGCGACTGCTAGGGGCCCAGCTCTGCAGTGTGATTTTAAAAGCGGTCATGTCCAAAGCAGAGAGAGCCTCACGTGTGGGCCAGGCCAAAGCTGTGGTTTCCAGTCAGGGTTCTGGAGACACAGAAGCCAACCAGTGTTCCCTCCCCACCTGTGCTGCCCACGCGGCCACTCCTCTCCTGGGCTAGACCTCACCATCTTTTCTCCCCCTTCCCAGGACATCGAACCATTCATCTGTGCTGGTCATTAACAGTGGGGCTGAGGATGTAGCTCAGAGGTAGGGCACTTGCCTAGCTTGTGTGAGGACCAGGATTCAATCCCCAGCACTGCAGAATAAAAAGAATTAAAAATAACTTCAGAATGAACATGAACAAGTTCATTATTTCTTTGGAAACCTGCTAAGAGACAGAATCCTAGTGGGAGAATAAAGATCATTTTAGATGCAGGGTGTTTTGACTGGCAACGTAAAAGCAGATCTGGATAGGACTTCCCCAGTGCCGGAACAGGTAGGGGGACGAGGTGGTGTCAAGGTGTTGGTGCTGGTGGTGAAGGCGGTGCAAGGCCTGGCTGTGGCCTTTTGGAGGGTGGGTGGGCAAAGCCAACAGATTGGCCATTTTGTCTGGGATCATTTACCCGGTAGGAAGAGCCAGACTTTAGGACGCGGGCCCTGTCAGTTCTTCTGGCTTGAGGGATTTCAGAGTGCTTGACCTGTCCCCAGAGGGGCCCCCAAATCTGTCCTCCTAGAACGGGGGCTTAGGACCCATGTTCGGTGTGTCAAGTGTTCTGTTTAATAGGAAGACATCCTGAAGGTGATCTTGGAGCATCCACTGCGTAACTCCTTACGGAAGGAGCAGAAGCCTGTCCACCCGAGCTTCCCTGGAGTCTGTCATTTGGGAATGGAGAAAAAAATAAGGGGAGGCCGACCGCATCTTGTGGCTCAACTCACCTTCATGCCTGTTGGTGACAGAAAGATGCTCATTAATATAGCTTCTCTGTAAGAAACGAGGAGGACTCCTCCCCATTACAAAAGCAGTTCTCCAAAAGTACACCTGTAAGGGACAAGAAATGGGAATTTTAAAGAGAATTTTAACACCCTACATGTGTTGGGTTCCAGTCCCCTTTAAGTACCATAGGATAGTAGCTGGTGTCAAAGGGGAAGAATTGGTGAACCCTAAAATCTCAAGAGATTGCCTAAAACATTTCAGCTTGAGGGGAATCACTAGGCAGAAGTGCCATGCTGTGGGTATTAATAGATTTTTAAAAATCTTTTAAAAATCCCATAAGGCTGGTGAGATGGCTCAGCGGCTTAAGTGCCTGCCTGGCAAGCGCGAGGGCCCGAGTTCAACTCCCGGTACCCACATACGAAAAAAGGGCCGGTGACATCGCTCAGTGGCACGGGCGCCTGCTGGCGCGCGAGGTCCTGAGGTCGACCCCCCGGTACCCACAAAAAAAAAAAAAAATAAATAAATAAATAAATAAAATAAAATAAAAATCCCATAAAAGGGCTGGGGGTGTTGCTCAGTGCATTTGCCCATCATGTAAAAGGCCCTGGGTTTGACCCACAACTTTTTTTCTTATTATATGAGCATTTGGGCAAAATTAGATATTACAGATGAATTAAAAGAAAATAAAACTACTGTAATCTCAATACCCAGAAATCTTACTAACCAAAGATTAATACCTTGATATCTGTCCTTCCACATTTTTATTATACACATACTCACACACATTGACATACACACATACGTACTTAGAAAAAAGGCAAAATAGTTCCACATTATACATACTGTGTTGAAAGCTTTTTAAAAATGATTAATGTATTAACATATCTTTCTATGTAAAATAGATAAAAATTGTAATCTATAGACTTGGTAATGCAGTAGACGGATATACTGTATCTTATAGGACCAAAATCTTTGCTATGTCCTGATTTTTTTTTTTTTTTTTTTTTTTTTTTTAAGACAGGGTCTTGCCATGTAGCTCAGGCTGGCCTTAAACTCACTATGGAGCCCAGGCCGGCCTGGAACTCTTGGTGATCCTCCTGCCTCAGCCTTTTGAGTGCTAGGATTACAGGCATGTGCCACCCCATGCCTGGCTGTCCTGAATGTTTGTTTGTGTTTTGAGATTGCCTTCAGGATGTAAATTTCCAAAATTTTCTATGTTGAATCTCAGTCCCTAAAATGATAGTATTGAGAGATTGAGAGGTGGGACCATTTGGGAACTGAATAGGGCATGAGGGCTCCATCCCTGTAAATGGGATTAGTGTCTTTAAACAAGAAGATGGTGGGCTGAGGTTATAGGTCAGTGGTAGAGCACTTGCTTAGCATACACGAGGCCTGGGATAAGAACCCCAGCACCACCAAATATATGCATACATACATATACACATACATACATACATGAAAGGATGAAGGTTTAGATCTAAAATGCCCCCCCAAAGTCTCAACCTTTGGGAGGTGATGGATCACGGGGGCGCTGCACTCATCAGCGGGCTCACCCGTGGATGGGACGAGAAGCTGTCACGCTGTTAGGAGGTGGGGCCTGGCAGGAGGCGGTCACTGGGGTGTGGCCAGGGAGGTGGTGCATTCTTGTCCCTGGATCCTCCCCTCCCTGGCTGCTGGGGAAGGAGCAGCGTCCTCTGCCAGGTCCCTCCACTCTGTTGTGTCTGCCTTGCAGCCGGCTGACTTTGGACTGAACCCACTGGAAACCAGGACCCCAGTCAGCCTTTCCTCCTCGAAGCTGTGAGTCTTGTGTGTTTTGTCCCAGAACAGGAAAGTGACTGATACAACCATGTTTCCTACTCCGCCTCTTGAGGATACTAGATGGTGCCATCCACAAGGAACCACAAGTGCTGATGCCTTGATCTTGGATTTCTTTGCCTCCAGAACTATGAGCAATACATTTCTATTGTTTTTAAATTTGTCAGTCTAAGGTATGTTGTCATAGCAATCTGAAAGTACAAACCCTGATCTCAACAGAGTTTGTTAGCTGACGGTACTGTCCCTCATAGAATGGCCACTCACCTCCAGAGCTGTCACCAGCAGCCTGGGTATGAAGAGCTAATTCCTGGTGGTGCACAATGTACACCACAGTCCCAGCTTCATCGTTCTCCAGCGCTGTGCCCTGGAGAGGTGGTCCCCATCCTCGGAGCTCCTGTGCCTTAAGACATCTGGCTGGCTTCTTTCTTTCTTTCTTTCTTTTACATTATTCTCACTGCTTGCAGTGGCCACACATTTTGGAAATAAGGAGAAGAGGAAATTGACTGTGGTCACCCAGTTGGGAAAGAGAAATTTATTGGAAGCCTGTCTGGGACCAAGGGCCCTGGATGTACCCCTGTGTCATGCTGCCTCAGGAGTGCCAATTTCCTTGTCTGTAAAACGACAACAACAACATCATGACCTATATGGTTGTCACATTCAGATGAAACAATACATATGAACACATCTTAACAGCTGTCCAGCAGAATAGAAACTGCAGCAGCTATATTAATAAAGACAGATAGGTATTGAAGGCAGTGATCCTCAGAAAATGCGTCCATATTTAACAGCAAAAGCAGAAGCCTGGGAGACTAGCAGTCAATCCAGGCAGCTTGTTGAGCAAATTTTTGGCTTGCGTAGTGTTTAATATATTTCAGCCAACATTTAGAAATCGGAAGCTTTCACATATAGATTTGAATTGCTAACACTTCTTTAAAATGTGCAGAACTGCAGGTTGTGGTCCGGGCTCTGCAGGCCTTGCTCCCTGGAGCTCAGTAGCAGCTTTCCCTTCCACATGGGGCGTGCAAGGTGGGGTGTCCCAGAGGTCTCCCCACGTCCATCCTAGTTGGCCGTCCCTGTTTATCATACCCGACATGCACCTGTAGGTAGCCAGTGTGTGCTCTGCTTCTGAAAGAACGATGCACGTGAATGTGTGTGCGCACATGAATGCATCACGTGCCTGGATCATGATCCTTCAGTAGGAGTGGAGGGCGAGGAGGGTGTTTTTTTGTTTTGTTTTTTCTTGGTGCTAAAGATTGAATCTAAAGCCTCGTGTGCACCTGCCCATGCTGTACCACTGAGCTACACCCCCAACTGCACAGGTGTCTTCGCGGTATTGCGGGGTGCTTTCGCCATCTCTTATAATGTGTGGCGAGGCTTTGGCTTGAACTCAGTTGAAGCCCTTCTCAATGGTCCGTGATCTCCATTGCAGTAAAACAGGAAAGTCCCTTAGGTCTAAGCAAAAGTTTCAAGAGGACTGATGGCTCCTAAAAGATCTTTTAGTTTTCAGTGAAATCTCCAAAAGGTAAGAAAATCATCCCTAGCAGATGGACTGATGTTGCTTTGTGGAAGGTGTATGAGGTCCTTGATGGGACTTCCCAAGGCTCAGGCTGCTGAGCAAGCCGACGATACAGTGCCGCCTCCACCCCTTCCTCTCCATCCCTTCCTCCATCCCCTTGCCCTGTGCTGCACAGCACAGCTCTGTTCTGGACTGAGTGGATGCAGGGTGCTGGGTGTGCAGGGGAACAGATCCAGAGAGGCACACTGCCCAGCCCTTATCCCCCGCAGCCCCATGAGGGGTAAAAGTGCTGCCTAGATTTTGGGTTGGCCAAGTAGGCCACTAGATGAAAGGGAAAGCATCTGACTGTCGAGTTCAGATAAACCCGGGACTCTTCAGTCAGCACCTCCTTAGGTTATCACGAAGCAGCAAACTCTCACTGCCTTTGATGTCTCTAATTTTCAATGCAAAATTCTCATGTACCCAGGGAAAGTCCTCCAGTGCCCAGTGCCCGTCCGGGCAAAGCCGCAACAAAAGATGCAGTGCTTGCCATTCTGCAGGCTGCAGGGTAGATTTCCTTTCAGCCTATTGCTTCTTTCGTAGTCCAGAATGTTAACCAGTAATCTCCCCCTGGTTTACCCTAGAGAGAAGCTTCCTTTTTGTTTTAAGGGAATGCTACTTAGGAGAGCATCAAAAGGTCATCAAGGGGCCGGTGAAATAGCTCAGTGGCATAAGCACCTGCCTGGCAAGTGCGAGGTCCTGAGTTCGACTTCTGGTACCCACATAAAGGAAAAAAAGAGTTGGTGACAAGCGCCTGCTGGCAAGCACAAGGTCCTGAGTTGGACTCCCGGTACCCACATAAAAAAAAGAAAATGTCATCAAGCCTTTGTTTACTTATTGGCTTTGAAAATCAAGTTTCAAGCAAGATTCTACCTGGTCCCTACCGAAAAGATGGAAACTGGCAAAGCAGGTTGAAGGGAAAGGTAGTTTCTCCTTTGAGTGGAAGGAAGCATATGTGAGCAAAATTTCACTCCTTACAGTTCCCAAAGCATTTTTTAAAAATAGAGATGAAATCATTCAGAAATGATCCAAGGTCCAAGTAACATTCTTATCTGTAGTTTTCTTTGGAAATCATTCAGCAGTAGATATAGATGTCCAAACATATCCAGCCTGTTCTAGGGAGCTATATATGGGGAAACCGTCACCGGTTGGTAACACACACTGCTTCCCTGGCTTCCCTTCCATTCTCAAAACTGAAAAAAAAAAATTTGCTTACAAAATCGACCTTAAAAATGCTAAGTTAGGGCCAGTGAGATGGCTCAGCGGCACGGGCCCCTGCTGGCTCGCGAGGTCCTGAGGTCGACCCCCGGTACCCCCAAAAAAACAAAAACAAAAAAAATGCTAAGTTAAAGATACTAATTCACATTTGACTTTCAGCGTGCTGGAGATTGAAGCCAGGTTTCATGCATGTGGAGCATATACTCTACCACTGAGCTACACCTCCAGACCCAAATTTGACATATTTTGAACAAACCACACTCGAATTCTCTTTGATCATTCATTATCTTTCCAGTAAGGATGGGGACTCCGGCATGAAGTCCCAGAAACTAAACTCCAAGCAGGGGTCTGTACTCAGGGGCCAAGATAGCAATTCAGGAACCCCACCTAACAGAACAGGGCGCGTCCAATCAGAGCGTTCAGCCTTTGCTGTGGGCTTACATTTAACAGCATCCAAATGGTTGTTCTCTAGTTTTATTAAAGGAGCCGGATCCTTCTCATAAGTTTTCCATTAATGGGATTATAAATTGATATAATTTTAAGTCCAAGAATGCAGAACTGGTATGTGGTAAACATAAACATGTGTTTGGTGTTAGATATAAACTCGTGTAGCCAAAGTGGGCAAGTGTTGTAAACTTCAAACATGAAACAGATGCAAGGTCATTAGAGGCAGGAAAGTGATGACAACAGCCGCGCACTGTAGCAATAAATGAATTGTTCGTTTAGGCAGGGCTCGCCGTGGGCCTGCTGGATTTATCACGCTCTAGCTGCTGTTTGAACTTGGTGTCACCCTTCTATGTGAGAACACGAAGGCGAGAATTACAACTTGGAACTGTGCAGCCTGAACGACTCATTTTCTAACTCTGAAAAAGTTGATCAGGATTACCTTTTGCAAAATGGATTAACTAGTTGGCGAGCAGTCTACATTTTATTTTAACTCATTCTCCAATCTTACGAGCACATACTTACACCACTTCTGGATAAATTCAGTTGCGTGAACAGGTAAAGGCTACTCCTGGGGTTCGTCCCAGTAACTGGGAGGGTATGTTTACTATGTTCAGGTGACAGTGACTTCTCTTTTTGTAGTACTAGGTATTGAACCAAGGGCTATTGCACTCAGCTACATCCTTAACCCCTTTATTTTTTCTTTTGAGACACACTCTCACTAAGTTGCCCAAGTTGGGCTTGAACTTGTGATCCTCCTGCCTCTGTCTCCCAGAGTGCTGAGATTACGGCCGTGCACCACCATGCCTGTCTATGACAGTAACATACTTTAAGTCCCATACTTTTAGTGTTGGAGCAACTTTCACAGTTGAGTATGTTGAAGGGAAAGAAACCCTTGCTATAATTTTATGACGCTCAGAAAGTAGTTTTAAGAAAAAAATCTTGGATTTGGGAAGGAAAGAACTATGAGATTTTCCTTCTGAGGTACCAGTAGAGAAGAGCATAGATTTCTGTTTAGCTCTTTATAAATGGAAATCCCTGCTGA
Source organism: Erethizon dorsatum (assembly GCA_028451465.1). Lineage (NCBI taxonomy): Eukaryota > Metazoa > Chordata > Mammalia > Rodentia > Erethizontidae > Erethizon > Erethizon dorsatum. The sequence continues at coordinate 71,598,541 of CM051834.1, forward strand.
ACTCCATGGCATCCAAAAGATCATTTTAACAAGTTACTATTGACTTACTGGGACCCAAATCAAACCAACCCTGATACTACTAATGTGTGCCAAAATCAAGTTTTATTTATTTATTTTTTATATATGGGTACCTGGAGTCGAACTCAGAACCTCGCACTTGCCAGGCAGGTGCTTATGCCGCTGAGCTATATCACCAGCCCCAAAATCAAGTTTTAAATGTCACACACCAGTGCAGCTGAGAAGGGCTTTCATTCACTTTTGCATGGATTGATGTATGAGTGTGTCAAGCGCTCAGTGCTGTGGAAGGAGGTGGGTGTCTAGGGATGAGGTGAAGGACAGCCCGTGGCACTAAGGAGGACACCATGATGGTCAAGGCCAACATGGCATCCATAGGGCACAGAGGCCGAACCAATGAAAGCATTGGCAGGGCCTGAATATGTCCCCCAGGGCTCACATGTTCGAAGTATGGTCCCCAGTGCCGTGATGTTGGGAGATGGGGTGCAGTGGGAGGTGCTAGATCACGGGCCTCACCCTCACGAATGGAGTGCTGCTGTCACCTGCAGAGTGGTCCCTGTCCTTCTCTTGCCCTCTCTTGCCCTTCTGCCTTCTGCCATTGGATGATACTTCAAGAATGCACTCACTGGATGCCAGAGATCTTTTTTTTTTTTTTTTTTTTTTTTTTTGTGGATACCGGGGGGTCGACCTCAGGACCTCGCGCGCCAACAGGCGCCCGTGCCGCTGAGCGATATCACCGGCCCCTTTTCCGTATGTGGGATCCGGGAGTCGAACTCGGGCCCTCGCGCTTGCAAGGCAGGCGCTTACGCCACTGAGCCATCTCACCAGCCCTATGCCAGAGATCTTGAGCGTCTTGGGCTCCAGAATGGTGAGAAAATGAGCGTCTTTTTGTTATTGATTCCCAGGTCTCAGGTATTTTACTGTAGGTGCACAAAATAAACTAAGACATGCATGGAGTTGCAACCACCTTTCATTTCAAAGCCACCCCCTTCCGGAGATGACAGAGGTCCTGTGGCTGAGGTGGCCCCTCCTTTTCTTTATGATAGACTCCTGGGTTTAGAGGTGAGGCAACAGTTACATCCAGCCGGGCCCTTTTAACCATCGACCTGCAGCCATGACATCAGGAAGCCCCATTAAATTATAAAAGCTCACCACCCATTCCACCGCTGCTGGTTTCCAACTTTAAGACCACTAAGGTCTCCTCTGAGGAATCATTTCTTTTGGTTTCACAGGCTAATGTCTGTCCCAGGTAGAAGGGAAATGGACTCACTTGGAGTTACGTGACCTGCTAGCACTCATTTTAGGAAAGTGAAATGCCGAGCCCCAGCTTCTACCTTTGTAAGAAAGGAATGTTAATATTTACCCTTCCTACCTCCCATGTTGCTCAACTAAATGATAACTGTGAAAGGGCTGTTAGTGTAGTATTATTTGTGCTGTCTGTTTGTGTGGTTTTGTTGTCTTTTGGAATGTTTTCTTTCCTGCTCTGCCAGGCCATCTCCTGTGCAGCCTTCAAAACCCTATTAAAGGGCCGGTGAGATAGCTCAGCAGCATAAGCGCCTGCCTGGCAAGCATGAGGTCCTGAGTTCGACTCCCGGTACCCACATACGAAAAAAGGGCCAGTGATATCACTTAGTGGCACAGGCGCCTGCTGGAGCGCGAGGTCCTGAGGTCGACCCCTGGTACCCACAAAAAAAAAAAAAAAAAAAAAAAACTATTAAAATGTGACCTGTTCTTTCTGACCTCCGGCAGAGCAGCACCTTCCCTGAGGCTTCAGGGCCATCTGTGCCTTTTTCAGGCATCTACCACCCTGTGCTGTCATCATCTGTTTACCTGTTGACTTCCCCGGCGCGGCTCTGAGGTCTTTGAGCCCAGGGAGGACAGTGTTCCCACCTTTTGGTGTCATAGCTGGGTTCACTGGATGCTCCTGCATTGGGATATTAGGTGGGCTACCTCTAACCGCATTCTTGGGTAGTGGATTCGAGACCCCGAACTCCAGCAAGAACACAACCTCTATTTTGCCTTCCGTGCCAGAGGGTGGCCAAGAACAGAGCCTCACTTGGTCATGGTCAGATTCAGGCTACTTGGGCCAATCTGTCAAGGCTTCCCTGGAACTGAAGGAAGCAAAACTCCCCTGAGTCACCTTTCACACTGCCTAGAAAGACACGGGTCACTCTGTTATGCTGAGGTTGGATGATTGTGTAAAAAGGCTTTGCAAGCTGCAAGACACCCTATAACCCCAGAGCATTTACCACATGTGTACTCCCCCTTCCATTTGATGGAGAGCTTTCGAAAGCTTAGAATCATTTCTTAAAATTCTTCCCATCACTGGGTGTGGTGGGGCCCGCCTGTTATCCCAGCACTCTGGGAGGCTGAGGCGGGAAGATTATAAGTTTAAAACCAGCCTGAGCAACTCTGTGACTTAACAAAATCTCTCAAAAAAAGAAAGGGCTGGAGATGTAGGTCAGTAGTTAGAGCATCTCCAGGTTAGATCCCTAATATTGGAAAGAAAATTCTTAGTATCACTTCAAGTGTGCAACTTGTAGTTGATAATCAATGCTTAAATTTTGAATAAATAAGTCCAGATCTTTCTCACACTTTTTCCTTTATTTTTAGCCACCACAATTTACCAAGGAAATATCCCATACGTATGACTGCCCATATCGCTCCTTTCTGAATGTTCTCCATGTAAATGGTTGGATTAATAGAACACATTCTATCAAGCATGGCTGTGTTTGCAACTTTTGGTGACTATTTGTAATTGAGAAGCCTTTGCCCCTTTATGTATCTCCAAGCCCCATACCGACCTAGGGAATTATCTTCATTTAATTAAAACGTAGGGCTCTTTGGGCTGGAAATGCTGTTCAGTGGCACAGCACTGGCCTAGTGTGCCTGGGGCTCTAGATTTGATCCTAGCACCCAATCCTGGTGATGATCATGGTGATGGTGTTGATAATACGAGATGTCTGCAGTCGGTTCACAAGTTCCAAAAACACTGAGACTTGTCTTTACTTTTTATTTCTAGGAATGTCAGTTTCCTTGGATAGCAAATAGTGCTTTTCGTTGGCACTCAGAACATGTTTATTTACTTGTTTTTAATTTAATTAATGTACCCTGTTGCATTGCTACTGCACTCAGAGCGCGTGTTGTAGTTGTGCGATGATGAGCAGACACTGCGCTGTCATGAAGCAGCCGGACTTATCCTTCTGGAGATGAGATACGTACACGTAAAATGTAATCACAATAAAAGGCTATGCATGATACATGGACCTAAATGTACCTATCTGAGATGCAGGAAATTCGCTGTGATTTCAGAATATTATCATCCTTCAGTTCTAACAACCACAGGGTGGATTGTATGAAGTTTATTATTTAAAGATGTAGAACATTGGATATATACTTATGTGAGGAAGATAAGAAAGAGGTAGGGACAGGGAGGAAGAGAGACAAAGAGAGCCATGTTTTAATTAAATACTAGGCTGCTGAGTTACACTTCCTGAGTTTAAATCCCACTTCTATAACTAGCTGCGTAACCTTGGGCACATGTTTTGATCTCTCTAAACCTCAATTTTCTTTGAAGTATGAACAAGAATGGAGTTTTTTTCATAATGTTATTGTAAACATGAGATCAGATAATACACACAAAGCACTGGACATGTAATGCACCGAATTTTAATAATTTTTTTCTGCGCTGAGGATCAAACCTAGGGCTTTACGCATATAAAGCTTGTGCTCAGCTACTGAGCCAAATGGCCAGCTAAGAACTTTTAAATTGAAATTTTATCTAATGTTTACTGAGCACTTATTGTGTCAAGCAGTGTTCCAGGTTCATTGGGACCTTCCTGTTCTTGTTCTCCCATTCCCATCTTCCCAGCAGCCTGTGCGTAGGTGCTACACATATGTCACAAATGAATAATCTACGCAGTGCTTGGTACGCTGCTGCCCCCAGAGTACCTACTCAATAATTTACCCATCAGCTTACTGACTGAACCATGCAAACGACCTGGGATGCCTCTCTAAAACACTTAGAACAAAAGGGCAGGCAAAACATGAGTGTGGCACCAGGCGCTCCCGTGTTGCTGGTGTCTGATGTCCTGGAGGAGCATGCGAGGGGACCTGGGTGAACAGCTGGAGGCAGAAAACTGCCACTGTCTGAAGGCAGCCCTACTGGACTGCTGGGAAGCTGCCCTTCCCTTGTAATTAACCTTTTGGCTGCTGAGCTAAGGGTGGCTTTGAAGGACACCCAGGTGGCTGTGGGGTGCCCCTGGTCCTACCATGGAATTATACCCAGTCAAGAGCTAAACAGCCTCTCCCATGTACTCATTTTCTCTTAAATTATATGTGATCAGGAATATAATTACCATGCCTTACTCTTCCCCCCAAAACACTATTTTTCTTTGCAGAAGCAGGGCTTTGATAAAGAACCAACAAACCAGTATTGTGATCAGGCTTGGGGAAGGTGAGGATGTGACTGAGAAGAGAAGCCAGGCGGTGGCCGCGTGACAGCACTCACCCTCAGTGGCACTCTGAGCTTCAAAGTTCAAAAGCAAAAATCCACAGGGCCAGAGTGGTAATTAAACACGTAGGCACAACACTGTGATAACTGAAATCATACCTACCCGGGGTCCTGGGAGAAATGATATGTATGCTTACATCAGAACTGTGAAGCTCGGCTGTTGGTCTTTTTATTTTGGGGATGTCTATCCCTTTAATTACTTTGTAGTCCAAATGATTACAAAAAGGAGCAGCGAGCAGCTGATGAGCCCAGATTGCTGTGCTGGGAGGAAGCAGGGCAGGGTGCCCGTCTGCTGGGGCTCCCCTGTAATGAGACGAATGCCCAGGCAAGCAGGGCGCTGTCCAGGGCGGGGCGCCTTCTGCTGGGACAGCGTCTGCGAGCAAGCGCCAGGCTGTGTTTTGAATTACTGGTATCAGCTTCATTTTGAGTGTAAAAAAGCAAGCAGGCGGCTATTTCAGAGAAACATTCCCAGGACGGCCCTTGCTGAGGTGGCCGACTCAGCCTGGGAGCAGACCTTCTGGAAATAACAATGTCACTGCGGCTGGTTGGCGCACAGCAGGACCTGCCTGACCCCTCTGTCCCCAGGGCCCCGGGATCCTTGGTTAGGTCCCCAGCTCAGCCTGGGCTCCCTGAGTGCTGGATGCGGTGGGTGACAGAGGGCAGGGGTGAAGTCCCTCTGCAGGGCTTGCCAAGGCTGGTGGCTTCGGGAGCCCCGGTGATGACATCCTTGGCTATAGCTGACTTCTCTGCGGCCACCTGAGGTCAACATTCATTTCCGCGCCTCTTCTGGGGGGCCACGGGCTCTCCAAAGAATCTGAGTTATTAAAGAAAGCTTAGTGAGCTCCAGCAGATTTCCCAACGTCTCTTAGTGACTCAAAACGCAAAGGCATTTTGCTTTTGCACTGATTTCTTAATTAAAAAATGTCCTTTCTTTTTCTTTGACCCAGACCAAATGACCTTGGAATTTCTTGTCAAAATAGTGGATGACTTTTCAGAGGGCTGAAATCGCTTTTACTCAGACAACTGGAGACCCCCACCCCCACCCTGCAATAGTTCTTGATGACTAAATAAAGGGTTCCTTCTCTGCAAAATCTTCAATGTTTCTAACTTGTTCTGGAGAAGCACATGAAGTCAATACAAGCTGGCTATTAAATTAATTTTTCAAGTTGATGAACTTGGCCACATTTCTGCAATTATAAGGTTTCTCTTTGATGCTTGAAGAATTAATTTTTTTTCCGAAGTAAAGCATCTCCATATGGTTTTGTGGTTGTTATTATTAAGGGGGACTTTTCTCCTTTTATTCCTTGCAGTGTTGGGGATCAAACCCAGGGCCTTGTGCATGTCTACTGTACCCCAAGGCACACCTGCAGCCCAAGGGGAAACCTAGCAAATGTTAAGTCCAAACGCATGAGAGAGTCTATGCATAAAGTGCAATAGATTCTATGGTACAGTTCAATTAATCCAAATTCTCAATTTTGATGATAAGCAATACATAGGTCCTTTCATTTTGTATCCCCACTGAAGTGGTAGTTTTGCTAGTTATATGGTGGTGTTCTTTGCAAAGAGTTGTCATACATAATAATTAGGCCTCCTTTTTCCTCCAGAGCTGCATGCTGGGCAAGTGCTTGGCACTGAACAGACCCCTGGCCCACATTGTTCTTCCATCTCTTGAAAAGTTGGTTTGTGTGTTAAATGCCAGCTTATGGCTGGGTAAGACTGGGTATGTGGCTTACTTTCATCTAGGCCAATGGACATGAAGCTTGAGACTGCTTATTGATCAGCCATGCCTGGCCTTGCACTTATTCCCGCTGACCTGAGTTACCAGCTCTTGCCCAGGCCAGGATCTGAATACCAGGTGAATGCTGTCCCCACTCCGACAGTCTGCCAGTGACACGGGCAGCTACAGGATGCCAATTCTTGCCAAGAAAGAATTTGCAGTGCTATGTGTTAGGTCATTCAATATTTGGCATTAAAGAAAGTTAAGCTTTCATTAAAAGGGGGCAGAATCCATTCAGAATAGATAAATCTTGGAAGGGGGCCTATATGTCCACGAACAGATGAATGGATAAAGAAAATGTGGCATTTATACACAATGGAGTACTACTCTGCCTTAAAGAAGGATAAACTTGAGTCATTTGCAGAAAAATGGACTCACCTTGAGACCATAATGTTAAATGAAATAAATCAGGCACACAATCTTAACTATTGCATAGTTTCTCTTATGTGAGAAACCTAAATTATAAACACAGAATATAATAATAAAAGATAAATAGTACAAAGTAGGTAAGTAGGTTTTGTTCAAATGGCAAGGGGAGTAAGAGATAGAGAGAGTGGGGAAGAAGGGGAAGGAAAGGGGATTAAATAAAAGAATTAAGATGTGTTGTGGGGCCGGTGAGACGGCTCAGCGGCGTAAGCGCCTGCCTGGCAAGCATGAGGGCCCGAGTTCGACTCCCGGATCCCACATACGAAAAAAGGAGCCAGTGATATCGCTCAGTGGCACGGGCGCCTGCTGGCGCACGAGGTCCTGAGGTCGACCCCCCGGTACCCACAAAAAAAAAAAAAAGAAAAAAAAAAAAGAAATGTTTGAAATTTAATTTAATTCATACAAGTCAAGCATCCCTGATCCAAAAATGTGAAATCTGAAATGCTTTAAAATCCAAAACTTTTTGAGTCCTGGCATGATAGCATGGATAGAAAGTTCCATACCTGACTTTATGTGACAAGTTGCAGTCAAAACATACTGTATAAAACATTATATAAATTATCGTGAGGCTGGCTGTTATACAGCGCAGTGGCATAGTGCTTGCTTAGCATATTTGAGGTCCTGGGTTCAAGCTTCAGCACTGAAAAAAATTTTACCTTGAGACTATGTGTCTAAATTACATATGAAACATAAATGAACTTCACGTTTACGCTTGGGCTACATCCCCAAGATATCACATGAGGTGTATGCAAATATTCTAAAAATTAAAAAAAAATCCAAGATCTGAAATGCTTCTATTCAGCATCTTGAATAAGGGAGATTCAATATGTTTATTTGGCTTTAAAACTGGTAAGAATACAGCTTTTTTCTCTCCTCCCCTTTATCTTCTCCCAAACCAAATTAACAATAGCAATGATAGCAATAATGCTTTTAAATGATAATAAGGAGAAAACAGAGGAAGACATTTTGTTGGAAACTGTCTTAAAAATGGGCCAAGGGTTGCTTGTGCAGTCTGGTCTACTTGCAGATCGTTCCTATGTGGAGGAACATTTTTGCCTGTTTTATGATGGATTTTGAATTAAAAAAAAAAAAAAGAAGTCCTGGGTAAATGAACTATCCCCCATTTTCTGGGATTACTTTTTCCTCATTTGTATCTTTAAAGGTGCAATATGATCCCTTCCCCAAATAAAGATTGACCTAAATATGTCATCAAAGGCCTCAGGAATTTGAAGTCTTTTTTTTTAATAAGGAAGCAGTGGTAAGAATGAGCCCAGGTAAATTCACCATAAAAGCAGCTCAGAAGAGATGTCTGTGGCCTGCAACTGTGCAGGATTTTGGCAATTGAGTGAAGAACGCCAGCGAAGATGATCCGGAACGGTGTGCGAACTCTCCATAACAGACATCAGTAGACAGTCATCTCAGGGGCTCATTCTGGAGGAAATGCTTTTCTTGTGCCACATATTACGGTTGGAGGACAATTTACTCCCCCCAGGGGTGGCACATTAATATGAAGATACTTGGAAAACCTTCATTACTGAGCACAATTTCAGAAATAATGAAACAATAAGCAAGGGTCTGGTATTAATAATCTGTGAGTTTTATATTCTATGCCATTAAAAGAAGTAGGGATTAGTAATTTTATGTATCCTACAAAGCCGAACATGCCTTAGGACACATGGATAAATGAGTCACGTGGAGGAAAGGCACAGGTCTCGGGGAGCTCCAGGTAGACAGACACTATGAAGCGGCTAAACAGAATTTACGTAAGCAAGCATCAGAGCACGTTTCCTACCGCCCTCAGCACAGCAATGGCTTCCCAGCCTGTAGTATGCTCTGGAAAGGACATTCCGGCTACCCTTGTAAAAAAAAAAAAAAAAATCACCTTTCCATGCTGTGTCACCCATTCACTTTTTATAAAGGTCATAATCAGAAGAAAACCACGGGAAGAGGCGCAGCTTAGCAGTAGAGCACTTGCCTAGCATGCGTGAGGGCCTGGGTTCCATCCCCGCACTGCGACCGAAGCAAAGCAAAGCGAAGCAAAGCATAGCAAAGCAAATCATGGGATGAGAAAGGCAGACAAACCACGTCTGCTAGTGCTACCCCGGCTCATTTCTCTGTGATTCGTAGTGAGCACGTCTGCATGCCCTTCGCTCCACGAGGTCTTACCCAGCAAGGCCTCTGCGAAGGAGCAGGATGATGAAGCGGCTGGAATATTCTGCATCTTGTACTTTGATGAATTTACCTGTGAGTCAGCCAGATTATTCTGATTGGACCAATAACTTTGGGGGTAAAGAAAGGGGCCAAGGAAGGAGCCCAAGGGCCCCCATGATTGGAGCCCACTGCCTGGTGGCCAGGCCTGTTGGGATTTTGCCTGGTCTTCTCCACAGGGGTGATTTGTCACCATATCTCTTCTTCTTCTCAAGAAATGTACATGCCTCAGTGAAAAGCTGCTGTATGCTTTCTGCCTCGGCTGTCATACTAGGGCCCTAAATGCCTCGTGGAACAGGAAAGTGTGTTTAATAGAGCACAGAAACGCTAGGCTTGGTTTCCAGCAAGGCTTCTGAAGTGGTGAACAAATTTCTCTCCATTCCCATTGCCTAAATGGGAATCTGAAATATTTCTCAATGAGCAGGTGTCAACTGTACCCCTTTGTTTTCTGATGGCGATATTTCAGGGAGAAGAATCCCTTCATTTCGTTTATCCATGTAGATCTTTCCACGGAATTCATTGTGGAAATTCCTGCTGTGCTGGGGAAACAAATACTTTTGCAAAACATTTACTTTACCTAATAATGTAATCTTATGCCAACTCAGCAGCAACACCTGCCAGGCAGAAAACGCCTGATAATCCCAGATTAAATAACATTAATGTCATTTAATCCTAGGCTAGCAGGATTGTCCTGAGACCCAGTGACAGCAAGGACTCATGAGGGTGGGTAGGGAGTAGAGGAGATAGCACCGTAGTAGCAGTGTGTGTTTATAACTGGGAATAGGGAACAGGACACACTTTCAGCAAAACTGAAAACTCAGGGCAAAACTCAGGGTGAAAACTGTGACTACCTCTTACTTGTACAGTACATTGTAGTTTATAAAGCACCTTCATACACAAGAACTTGAAAGCTCATGTTGCTCATCTGTGAAGATTCTTAGGTGGTTATTAACATTTTTCTGTTGCTATTAAAGGTGCTGGGGATGGAACCCAGGGCCTCAGGCATGCTAAGCAAGTGCTCTACCACTGAGCTACACCCCGAGCCCTGGGTAGGTATTTTAACCTCTTCTTCAGCTAAGAAAATTGAAGCTCAGAAAGGTTTAAGTGACTCAGTCAACAGGTCCTGGAACGAGGTGTGAAATGCAAGTGCTTTAAATCCTACTTCATTGTTATCTTTACTACATTTCCAAGAATGAAGACTATCTAGAATGTGTTGGTGTTGCTTTGTTTGTCTCTGGTTTAAGACTTTCAAAACAAAATTTGCATCATAGAATGAAACGCTGAGTCAGTCCACAGGAACATTGCTCCAGGGGAACTTTTCCTGTAAGGATTTCTGGAACGTTACCTTACCCAAGAAAGAACACCTTTGTTGGCAAGGCCAAGGCAAGGTCAGGTAGCACATGAAAAGCTGAACTGGACAGAGGGGAAGGTGATTCGGAGAATACCCCCCTGAGCCCCCACTTGGAGATGGTGGTGGGGTCGCCCCATTCAGCGAGGAGGACCTGGGGAGTACCTGGGTGTGGGGACTTCTAAGAATGTGGCTTTTGAGTCAAAATAGAAACTTTCCTCACATTCTGACTCACCAGGGATTAGAAAGTAGTGGATGGATTAGAGGAAAATGCTTCAGTTAAGAATTTAATCCCATTAGGCAACAGTAAGTCACTTTTCGTAAAGGTGGTCTTGCCAAAAAGTAGAAAGTAAAAGGGAAAAAAAGGTGCATCCACAGTTTGTAAGAGATAATTGTTTCTGAAGAGTTGCTTGCCCAAGGTCTCTTAAATACTGCTTTTCCTTCTTATTTGTGTGTTTCCCTTCTAAAGAGAACAATGGATTTCATGGTGAGGGTGTAAGCTGAGCCTTTAGCAATGGGCCTCCCAACTGGGCTGGGACATCCAGGGATGAAGCTGGCATAGATGGGAGGAGCAGGAAGCTTCCATTCCTGTCATCAGACCTCAATTATGCAGGGGAGCAGGAGGGAAAGTGAAACCAAATGGTTAAACTGATTTTGACTTTGTGGGTTTGAAAGCAGATTAAAACTCTTCCAGTTCTCTTCTCGTTTCTATTGTTAGAGAACTCCTGAAAGGGTAGGGACTTTATTTAAGGTCTATTCTGTCTTGTGCTTTCCGTGGTTTTACCTAAAACATCCCTGAGCGGAGGAGGACAGAGAGGAAGCAGGTAAATTATTGGCCTGAAGGGGTCAGAGAAGTATGAGGCACGTGAGTGACTTTGGACTGCAGCAACCCCAGAAATTCATACAGCATGGAAATGACCATCGTGTGGCTACGGCCCTGTGTCGCTGGTGGGGCTGATGGTGGGGCCTTCCGCACCAGGAGTAAGAGGGCAGATTCAGAGAGAAGCCAAGCCGACTTCCGCATCCCAGGAATGTAGTCGGGGGCAACAAGGCAAGAATGATTCCACATCTGATGACCCTGAGGATTTTTGTTTTTTGGTGCTGGGACTTGAACCCAGGGCTCCACACATGCTAAGCAAGCCACCCACCACTTAGCCGCATCCCAGTCCTTACTCTCTTGTCTTTATGAGGCCCCTCAACTGTGTCAGAAATGGTTGCAGGCATTGAGAGCACAGTGAACGTAACTCAGTCTCTGTCCCCATTTTAGTGAAAGGAGATGGGCAACAAATGAGCTGGTGCAAACTGTGGGGAGCCAGTTATCCTGTGGGGAGACTGGCAGGGAGAGAGGGAGGTTAGCTGAGAGTTGAGCGGTGTGGGAAGTGAGGCTACTGTTTTAAATACGTGGTAGGAAAGGCCTGGCCAGTGAACTGGCTTTTGTCTGGGAGCTGAAGGAAGTGAGGGCCAGAGCTGCCCACATCTGAGGGAACAGTTCTGGGTAGAAGAAGTGTGGGGAGCCAGTGTTCAGAGGCCAGTGAGCACAGGGGAGAAGGGCAGAGGACACAAACGGTATGTGTGTGTGTGTCCCTGTAGCCTTGGAAAGACCCAAGTGTTTGCTGTGAATGACACGGAAGCCACTCACTGGAGAGCTTTGGGCAGAGGAAAGAAGCGGCAGACACCTAACAAAAAGGCCTCTCAGCGGCTACTGTGTAGAGGCCTGCAGAGCACGAGCGTGAGAGGTGCAGCTCGGTGAGGAGGCTGATGGAGACATCCACGCAAATCACATAGATTTCTATTATTTCCTCTGTCTGATTTTTTCCTAGTTTAGATACCTTATTTCCATTCTGTTGAGAATTTGCGGTTATACTTTTGCCTCTATGACTGTTTCGGATGTGTTCCGTGCACCTCGAGTAACTTCGTGAGCTCCTCTGAGTTGCTCCCAAGTCCTGTCCTGACCCAGCCACCCTGGTTAAGTATTGAACCAAGGCGGTGGGTGGCCATTGTCCTGTACCCTCAACAAGAGAGAGGTTCGCCTCCTTCTACCCCTAGGAGAATTCTCCCTCAGGGACCTTATCGTCCTAAACTCTGTGTAATCAGGCTTTGACTGGTAATTTCAATCCAGTGCAACATTCATTTCATCTCATTGTTTAAGGTGCTGCCATTGAGCCTCTTGTGTATTCAACAGGTGCTCTACCCCTGGGCCCGCCTCCACTCCATGTATTTTAATGATTTTGAATGGCAAAAGGAAAGGTCCCCCTCCAAGTTTCTTTGTTCCTGTGTAAATTAATAGGGCAGATAGGTGGGTGGGTGGAGAGCTCTGTCTGCCCCTGCCATCAGCTATTATGGTCCAGATCCCACACGGTGAGGCCATGGTTGTTAATGACAGCCCCTCCCTGACCCCTAGAACGGTGACCACACATGCTCCTGCCTTTACTTTATCTCATTAAAGCTTTGTGACAATTTTGGCCGAAAGTAATTTTTATCTTCAATTTCACATACAGACACAGGTGCTCAGGAAGGTAAAATACCTTACATGAGGCGTTCGCACAGTGAGTGGTGGAGAGGGAGTGCGATTTCGGGTCTTCTGCTGAATCTTCGACCTCTTCTCTCTATCAGTTTGCTTCCCCCGGAGTTTAATATCTGGGGTTCCATTACATAGTTGTGTTGGGGAGTGGTGCACCCTATCTAAATTATGTTTCTAGATAACCAAAGCTTAGTCTGAAGCACCAATGTTTTGAAAACTACCTTAGATATAAATGTTTCTAGAATGTGTTTTATATTTTTTCTCTGTCTTAAATAGAGCACACTGAACAGATTTTAAATTTTGCCAGATGATTCATAGCATCTTTATGAGCATCAGTGATTATGCAATGCCATAATATGGGGCGTGTAAGTGTCTTGCCCAGGGCTAGACAGCTGGGGAGCAAGGAGCCGTGCAGACACAGGGAGTCTGGCTCCAGAGCCCGCGTTCAGGGCGACTGTGCTGTGTGCCTCTCTCGGAAGAGCCAGAGATCACAGTGAGCCGAGGTCATTTGTCCCAAGCACACCGGTTGCTCTGATAAAGAGAAGGGGGGCGGGCCCTGAGGGCATGAGCAGGTTCAGCAGAGGTGAGGACGAGAGTCATCGTGCTGACATCTCCAGCAGGAGGGATGCCAGGCCACGGCTGAAGCCCGAGTCCATCCACGCATGAGTGGATACAGGAAACGTGACATAAACACTCTGTGGAAGATTATTCAGCCTTAGAGAAAGGAGTAAATCCTGTAATGGGTGATTAGATGGATGAATCTGAAGGACATTAAAGGAAATAACCCGAGCATAGAAAGACAAATGTTCTCACTTATACGTGGAATCTAAAACAGTCAGTCATAGAACGGAGCAGAGTGGTGGTGGCCAGGGACCAGGGTGGGGAGAGTGGGGCAGGGTGGTGATTAAAGGGTGGAAACTTCATTTATCAGATGACTAAGTCCTGGTCACGTCACGGACAGTGTGAGGCCATGGTCAGTAATAATGTGTCTTTGAAAGACTTGGTTTCAAATGTTTTCAGCATACATGTAAAACAGAGCCATGTGAATCCATGGACGCGTCAACTAGCTTGCTGGTGGTAATCACATATACATCATGTACGCTACCAGGGATGGCAAACATTTCAGAGACGAGGGCCCAAACTGCAACTCGAAACCCACTTGTTTATCAAAAAGTGCCAACACTGCGACTGAACCTGAAAACTGAAGTTTTAGTCTAGAAAAAACGACTCACACGTTAACATCTTTTGTCTTGAAAGAAAAACAACACGCGTGCCACAGGTTCACCAGCACTGCATACACCAACACAGTAGTTGATACTTTATACAAATTTTATTGTCAATTATATCTCCATGAAGCTGTGAGGGAGAAGAGTATGACCCTTCTGAGAGGAGGTTAACTCTGGGATCTATGACACAGGCGTTGTATGACTTTGTTTGCCTCACTCCTCTTTGATAAACTAAGATCAGTTGCTTTATTTATTTATTTCTTTATTTGCTAAGGATTGAGCCCAGGGCTTTTGCACTGAGCTACATCCCCAGCCTTTTCAAAACTTTTTGTTTTATCTTCTAAAGTGCTCCTTTGCTCAGGCTGGGGTGCACTGTGCCATAGTCTCCCCGAGAGCTGGGATTCTAGGAGTGCCCCACCGCACCAGGCTCAGCCGCTGCCGTAGGTAGGATTTTAAGGAGGGTGGAGAGGGCTGGGTGGGGACAACTTTGCTGACAGGATGGAGGCAAATGCACTGCTGTGGAAATCGTTATCCAGCTGCCTGAAGATTTGGGAGAGACACAGCCAGTCCTGAGGGCAGTGGACAGGGAGGGGGTTGGGGGCCAAGCTCTGTGATTCTCACGGGTTTTCCTGTGGGGCCATAAAAGTGGCTTCTACAGGGCATGGCAGGGTCTCCATCTCAGATCCTTTTGGTTCCAGAAGAGAAAGCTACACTGGCTGAAGCAGCCGGGAAACTGTCCCTTTCCCTCCACCCCTTGGACGTGGCTACCAGTTGGCTGCCGCAGGGAGATGTCGCAGGGCAGCCGGGACAGCGGAGCAGGGAAGAGAGAAGAGCCCCAGTGGCCGCGAGGAAAGCGATACAAGGAAGGGTTCGTGAACTTGAACCCAGACTGCAAGAGCCTGTAAAGACGGGGACAGACCCTCCAGCCTTGCTCTTCTCTCTGTCAAAGGCTGGCACCATTTCTAAGTCCCTGGAAATTCACCAACAGGCAAAGGAAGACGGGAAGAAGAGAACGAAACACGGCAGCGATCAGAGACTTCCAGGCTCCAGCAGGGAGCAGCTCTAACAAGGCGTGTTCAGTCTAAATCAGGTTATTACGGTAGTTATTTCTTCAGTACTTAGAAAAGATTTTATCTGATTTGTATCGAAAAGAAACAAAGGCAAATCATGGAGGAGATGTGCCCTCAGCCCAGGTGGCCAGCCAGTCCTCATTTGTGCTTGGGGGGCTGCAGAATCCTCATTTCCTGAAGAGGTGCTGAGTGCCAGGGCTATTCCAGAGGCCTGGGTGGAGAGGTGAGCAAAGCAGGCCCGCAACATAGCCAGCAGGAGCTTACAGCCTCCGGGAGGCCAGACACAGCACCCCAAAATGTGACTGTAGGAGACCAGACCTTGTTATCCCCAAATGTGCCTTTTTGGCCTAAGGGTTACTTTGAGCTGATTATTTTGAGTAACTGCAGATACAAGAGGAGCCCTAAAGTTACCCCCCCACACACACTTTCTTTTTCTTTTCTGGGGGATTGAACCCAGGGCACTGAGTTATATCCCCAGCCTTTTTACATTTTTTAATTTGGAGACAGGATTTCAGTAAATTGCTAAATTGCCCAGGCTTGGCTCGAACCTGCATCATCTTGCTTCAGCCTCTCCTAGAGTCCTGCAAAAGTTATCTTTTCATAAGAGAAATACAATTGGCAAAAGGAAACCTCCCTTTGTGAGTATGTCTTTCCCTCGTACCAGGAAGAGAAAGCGGACTGAACCACTAGAGGCTCTGGCCAGTGGAGAGGGCTGTATAATAAACCATGCCTTTGTTTTACCACATTTTCCTGGTTATCTTAACTGGGCCTTCCTTTCTATGCAGTTTTTTGCAGGGGTGTGCGTGCTTGACAAGTGCTGTGCCACTGAGACACACCCCCAGCCCCACTGTGTCAGTGGGGGAGGGAGGTGGCCGTGATGTGGTCCCGGGAGGCGAAGCAGGCACCGTGCCTTGGGAGGCGACCAGAGCAGAAGGAGCACTGTGTGTGGAGCAACATGGTTGGAGGAGGTTGGAGGAGTTCCCGGGAGGGGACATGCTTGGAGGAAGTCAGGGAAGGAGGGAGAGCTGGCAGATCTCAGCGTAACTTCCAGGGGACTCTCCGATAAAAGTTAATAAGAAGTAGAAAGGCTGAGGACTTGAAATGACGGCGGGGGGAGTTGTACTTTGTTCCTCAGGCAAATGATGTGACGAAGTTGGCACTGGAGAAAGATTGATCTGTTTCGATTTTCATCATTTAAATATGCAAATGTTGAGAGATCCATGTGGTAAGTAGTTGTCATCACACTGGGGAAAAGCTCGATTTTACTAACTCTCTGTGGCCTCCCTACCAGTGCAAGAGCTCCAATGCCTTGTGCACCCACCAGGCCATAGGGTGGAGAAGAGAGATTGCGATAGAGCTGAGGAGGGAGGGGAAAAAGCTATGGGACAGGAGGGACAGGCAGGACAGCCAGCCATGGGAGGCACAGGCCACCGGCCAGCCAGGCTGATGCCTTGTGCGTGAGGAGTAACCAGGAGTAACTTGCCCTCTTCCCCGGCCTTTCCTCTCCCTTCCCTCCCTTTCCTCTTGCTTCTTCTTCTTTTTCCTCCTTCATTCCCTTATTCCTCCACTCCTTTCCTTCTTTCTCTTCCATCCACAAAATGAGGGCTACTAATCCCTATGCTCTTGTGAACATAAATATGGTTGTTGTTCATTACTGACACTGTCTGAAAATTTTTTTTTCCACTCTTTGTCCCAGAACATGACAAAATGAAAAGCCAGTGAGACCCTAGAGGCTGCTAAATTCAAGCTCTGCTTCACTTGAGTTTTTGTGCAAGCAGAGTTGATGGCGAAGGCAGGGCTGAAGTACAGATGCCGCACTGTGCGACACAGCCCAGGAGCAGGAGTGAAGCACAGGGGGGAAAGCAGGGGTGGAGGGAGCTGACTGGAGATGTGGTGTTGAGCTGAGCCCCTGGGGCAGCCTGAGATGTGTCTTGGGGTTCTCA
This sequence comes from Erethizon dorsatum, assembly GCA_028451465.1. NCBI lineage: Eukaryota > Metazoa > Chordata > Mammalia > Rodentia > Erethizontidae > Erethizon > Erethizon dorsatum. The sequence continues at coordinate 71,615,588 of CM051834.1, forward strand.
GCCCAAAGGAAGAATGAGGAGTGCATCCATTCACTTCTCCCATGGCCCTAGGTTTGCCCTGTAGGTACTGACCCTCTCCTCAACTTCTGGAAACAGCCAGCTGGTTTCCATGTGTCACCTGCCATGTCAAGGTTGACTTAGGGACCTTGGTCTGGGCTCTGTAAATGGCACTGCTGGTCACATTCTGCATGGAACTAGTCCCAGTAGCAGTAGTTGCAAAAAGAAACAAGTGAGGCCCAGATGGATGTTGAATGGTATCCAAAGGGCACCTTGATGAAGACAAGTCGTTTACTCTAAGTGATGACTTTGGGAGACCTCTTTTCCTGGGAATACTGTTAAGGACATTCTTAACAGTAATACTTGTAAGGAAATCTAGCTGGTAGGTTTCCTCCAAATCTTTGGTAATACTAGTAGACTATTGTAAAGTAATACCTGTGACAAATGCATAGTTTTTGTCTATTACAGGCCATTCATTGCAATAGGCTTTGTCAGACAAGATGGAGGTCTGTCCTTTATCAGAGGGATGGAGTGTGGCCGAAGCTTGGCTTTAGATAAGGAAATGTAGTTTGTTGTTCAGTCACCCTGCAAGCTGGCAGAGGGTTACAGTGACCCAGAAGACAAAGTGAATCCTGAATTGGCATAATTTGGGAATGATAGGTTGATTCCTTTAGACTTTTGTGGGGTGGCCTGGCTATAAGTAAGAAGTCCCTTTGTTGAGACAAATGGACCTCGATAAAGGAGAGTTAAACCATTCTCAGTATTTTTTACCCATCCTTGCCTCCATCTGAACTGTGCAGTTGAAACCAGTGGAGATAGATGTCGAAGGCAGAAAGGGAAATACCGCACAACGACCATCTGAGCCTTGTGCCACTTCCTTCCCTTCCACTACCACCTCAGCACTCTCGAGACCATGCACAGAAGCCAACACCTTGCTCCTGAGGTAGTTCTGTCCCCGCACTTTGCAGGAGGACAGTTACCGGGCTGTTCGTGTAATGACTTTTAGGAGGATATCCATGTAACAGATGCTTGGCCAGGAGTTACAATGATAAATTTAATAGCCCTCCCATGACCTGAACTGTCATCTTTGAAATAAGCTTCCTAAATGTCAATTGGAATTGGCTCCAAAATCAGTGAGTTTCTTAAGTATAGATAAGTTTGCTTGTTTAGAGAGTAATTAAGGACTTGTCTCATGCTATGATTGTCCACTCCAAAGTCTGAAAACAATGTCCTGTTTTGTCATTTTTGTAGCTGGAAAACCTGGCCAGAATGACCCAAAATGCCGCAGACCCATGGAAAAGCCTTATTTTGCCTGCAGAAGGAAGACACGTGTTGGGAATAATGAAATGATGGGAATGGAGGAGACTCAAGAAATCACTGCTCTGAGTTCTGCGAATGTGTGCTCAGGAAGCCAAATCCTCGGAGAGTATGACGGGGCTTTAGGAGAGGGGTCAATGTTTTGTTTACTGCTTCCATAAGCAACCGTTTTTAAATGAATGATTTTTATGCTATGGAATTGGCTTAACTAGGACGTCTCATTCCCTCAACTTTGCAGATAAAGGAGAATTGGCTGAAATTTAGATTAACTCAACATACATCATCTAATTGTCTTTGTTCCATGGGCTATTAAATCACTAACCACTTCTAACCTTAATTTTTCTTGAATGTTTGTCAGTTTTCACCCAATGCTTTCCTACTTATTTTACTTATTTTCTTTTGGGTCATACGGTAAGACTGCCCAATAGAAAAATGCCTGGTTATGTTTTTAGCGTGTAGATTCCATTTCTAAATCTCTGAATTGGGGTCTTTTTCTCTATCCTATCCCACTTTCTTCTGCTCCCTGCCTTGCTTATCCTTGTGGCCTTTTCTTAAGTTATCCTTTGCATTAAAACAAAACAAAACAAAAATGAAACTTTTTGTTATAGAAAATCTCAAACGTATGCAAATATATTTTAATTACTTATTCACATTTATTTGTGTTGCTGAAGATCTGACCAAGGTCCTTACACGTGCTAGCCAAGCACCCTACCACTGAGGAACACCCCCAGCCCCAAAATGTATTTTAATAATGAGCCCTCCTGTATTTATCACCTAGTTTCTACAATTATCATTGCATGGCCAATGTTATTCTTGTTATATCTTATCGGGGACCTGGCCAAGATCCCCAACTGCCTGCCTGAGGGGTACTGCAAAGGATGAAATAAGAGACACAGACACATTTAGTAATGCATGATGGGGGGCTGGGAGGTTAATGCCTCAGGATGGGCAAAGACAAAGACACTCCAAGCGAGGCACTATTTGTTAGCCAGTGCATGGGAGGGCGTAGGGTGTTTTCCTGGAACAGTGTAGAGGCAATGGAAGAATGGGCAAGTTTAACATCATAAAGGGAACAAGCCAAGATCCATCCCCACACCTGGGTGCTAATTTCCTTGATGAGAGAAAGGTGATTTCCGCATTCCAAAACCAGCCCTCAAGGCAGGCAGGGCAAGGAGACCCGAGGACAGATACTGTGTCAATTTACAGTTCCTGGTCCCCAACAATATTTCAACCTTTGAGAGTCACTTGCTCTAATGAGAAATACTGATAAATGGGACTATATTAAAGCCAAGAATTTCTGTTTATCAAAATATACAACGAAACGGCAAGCGCGAGGGCCCGAGTTCGACTCCCGGATCCCACATACGAAAAAGGGGCTGGTGATATCGCTCAGCGGCACGGGCGCCTGCTGGCGCGCGAGGTCCTGAGGTCGACCCCCTGGTACCCACAAAAAAAAAAAAAAAAAAAAAAAAAAATACAACGAAAGCCCTGAAAAGCAAGTGACTCATTCTAGGAAATTCAAAGGATTTCTATTAGTCAATAAGAAAAAAACAAAACAAAAAAAACACCTGAACAACTCAATCAAAGAAAAGCAGATATGAGAGTCAAACAAGTACTTTGTAAAAGATGGAACCTAAGTGGTTAACATGTTAATGAAAAGGTGTTTTTTTATTAGTCATCAAGACACGATACTACTGCATAATTAAAAAGGCTGGTAATACCAAATGCTGGCACGGGGTAACTAAAATTCTCAGTCGCTGCTGGTTGAAGTGTGAATTGACATAATCACATAAAAAAAATGTTTAACATTATCTACTAAAGTTGAATACATGTATATCCTACCACCCAACACTTATAATCCAAGGTATATAGTGAATATAAATGTGTGTATAGGTGTCCCAATATTTACAAATATTCTCCTAGCATCATTGCTCATAATCACTTCAAGTTGAACATAGTCCAATTGCTGAAAATAACAAAATTGGTAAATAAATTGTAATATATCCATGCAATGGAATATTCTAAAGAAATGAAAAATTTAACTCTGGCTATATGCAACAATATAAATGAATTTCACTATGTTTAAAAAATATTTTTAAAAAATGAGGTAGAAGGAACACAAACTGATCACAGCATCAAACGGTGAGGTACTGTGTTCAAAGAACCAATCCCTCCATTGAAATAATGGGTAAGCTGGTAAAAACTGGCAAAATCAACTTTTTGGGAACTATGGAATTTCATAAGTTTACAGCAACCAGAAGAGTACATAATGAAAAAGGCAGCTGAATGTTGATAAAGTATTTGGCTGTTTTTGTTCTTCTGCCTCATACCTTCCTCCCCCATTTCCCAACGTGGCAGCCATTGTGGGGTCTGTGGCCAGTGTTCCTGGGGCCTGGAGCCTAATTCAGATGTTCTTACAGTGCTATGGCTGTGTGTTTTGGCCTGTTTGGCAATTCCCTGAGTTACTAGAGCAGAGGCTGAGTCTGTGTGTGTGCGTGTGCGTGTGTGTGTGTGTGTGTGTCTACCACAGCCGAAAGTGGTTTCCTAGCATCAACACTTATTGAAAGGCATACACCACTTGCTACTTATAGGTACATGGGGCAAGGGACAATAGACGGATGAGCATCAACCAGAGCCAAAAGTCTGGGAAGAGTTGGGGAGAGTTTCTTGTGGGAATGAGGACTCAAAGGCTGTCACATATAACGGAGGAAGTTGAAATAAAATGGGGATACGTAGTGCTAGGTACACGCTCAAAAAAGACCCAAGACATTACTGAGATTGCATCTGTGGGGATCTGTGGGCTTTGTGAAAGTACGAGATGAAGGCTGAGGAGGAGTTGGAGCAGTTTGGTTCATTACTGAAGAATTCCTTAACTTGGAGCCAGGTTGCAAGCACCAGGAAAGGATATGTGTTTGGCTGCAAGTGTTTACGAAAATCTCTATCATGTCACTGGTTGAGTGCTGAGATAAAGGAGCAGTATCTTTAGTGACAACACATGAAAAGGAATGTAATCTTCACAAACAGTTTGAAGAAAACATCAAGCAAATAGACAACTGCAGCCATTGGCAAGTATTCAACAATAGAGAATGCTGAGAAAAGAAAATTGGATTTAGAGAGTTAGAAGATTATAACCTTTCAAAATTTCCATTTTTAACAAAAAAAAAAAAATGAGGCATAGAAGAAAAAAGAAACAGGAATGAATGTCTCACCCACAGACTGAAGCAGAGAGCAGAAACTATACCTGAGGAAGCCCAGCTGTTAGACTTACTAGACAAAGACTATAAATAAACTGTTTTAAATATGCTCGTGGGAACCACAGACAAAGAACTAAAGGAAACCAGGAAAACTATGCATGATCAAGTGGAAAATATCAACAAAGAGAAAATAAAACAGATAAAACAGAACCAGAAATTTTGAAAAGTACAATAGCTGAAATGAAAAAAATTACTAGAGAGGTTCAACAGCATATTTGAACAGATGGAATGAGTAATTAACAATTTTTATAAGACTACTGGAATTATCTAGTAAGAAGAACAAAATGTAAAAAAGAAAAATGAACAGAAACATGAATAATGGTTAAAGAACTTCTGAACACCATCAGGTATACCAACATTGTAAAATTTTTAAGAGAAAAAAAGAAAAGGTGAACATGGATATTTGAAGAAATAATGCCCCCAAACTTCATATAGTCAATGAAAAAACTGAACCTTCACATCTAAGAATCTCACAAACTCCAAGGAGAATAAACCTCCAGAGATCTGCATTGAAATATTATAGTCAAATTGTTGAATATCAAAGAATCCCTGAAGCAGTATGAGAGTAACAACTTGTCAAATGCAAAGACTTCTGTATACAGTATTGTTGAAAGGATCACTTTATTAAGATGATATAACAGCTGGGTGTGGTGGTGCACGCCTGTAATCCCAGAACTTGGGAGGCTGAGGCAGAAGGATCATTGAGAGGTAAAGGTCAGCCTGAACTACATAGTGAGACCTTGTCTCAGAAAAGCAGCAATAACAAAAAAATCGAGATGATATACCAATTGTAACATATAAGTATTCCATTGTAGTAACATGAGAGAATCAAATACTTAGAAATAATTATATTCAAGTAGGTAAAGGATGTCTAAACTGAAAGGTATTAAATATTGTTAAAAATTAAATACAAATAAATTGAAAGGTATGCCATGTTCATGGAATGGAAGACACAAAGCACTCTAGAGATTCCATGCATTTTCTCTCAAAATTCCAATGGCCTTTTTCTCCAGAAATTGAAAAGCCATTTCTCAAATTTATTTGAAATCATAAAGGGCCCTAAAATAATTTCTGAATAAGCTGAAATAATTTTGAAACAGAAGAATAAATCTGGATAACTCACATTTCTTTTAAATCTTCCTAGAGGCTGGGGGTAGGTTGGTGGTAGAGTACTTCCTTAGCAAGCATGAGGCCCTAGATTTGCTTCTTAGCACAACAAAACAAAACAAAGAAACAACAAAATGAAAATAAACAAACCTTACTACAAAGTTACAGTAATCGAAGCAATAGTGGTATAAGAATGCATAAATGGTTAATGAGAATAGGAAAAGACGATCAACATCATTAATCATTAGAAAAATGCAAATCACATCCACAGTGAGATACCATCTCTCACACACTTGGTTGTTTATAATTCTAAAAAACAGAAGATAAGCTTTTATGCAGACATGGCACAATGATACCCCTCTTCCATTGTTAGCGGGAACACAAGTGGCCCAGCTGCTATGGAAAAGAATTTGGTGGTTCTTCAAAAAGCTAAACAGAATTGCTGTATGACTAAGCAATTCCAATCCTAAGCATATACTCCAAGGAGTTGAAAGTAGGGACTCAAACAAATATTTGTACACATGAGTTCCTAGCAGCATTATTTGCAGTAATTAAAAAGTAGAATGACCCAAATGTCTATCAATAGATAGACAGATAAACAAAATTTGGTACATAAACACAGCGGAATGTAATTTGGCCATGAAAAGAATGAAGTACTGTAATATCTACGAAGTAGATGAAACATTGAAGCATTATCCCGCATGAAAGAAGCCATACACAAAGGCTACCTGTGTTGTATTCCATTCACATCTGGACCAGGTAATTCCACTGGCACAGAAAAGTGATGGGCGGTTCCGGGGTTCGGGGTTAGAGAGGGAGTGGAGAATAGCTGTGTCGAGTCTGCATTCTGGGCTGATGAAAAAGTTTCAGAACCATATAGAGGTGATATTTATACAAAATTGTGCATGTACTAAATGCCATGGAATTATTCATTTAAAAATGGTTTATTTCATGCTGCTTGAATTTCAATAAAAGGAAAAAGATTGTCTAAAAGAATTTTTTTTAAGACAGGGTCTTGCTCTGTAGTTCAGGCTGGCCTTGAACTCACTATGGAGCCCAGAATGACCTCGAACTCATGGCGATCCTTCTGCCTCAGCCTCCCAAGTGTTGGGATTACAGGTGTGAGCCACCATGCCTGGCTTGTCTAAATGTAAGAACAGGCAAAACAAATTTTGGAGCCGGCAGTTAGGGTAGTAGTTCCTACTAGGGAAAAGGATAAGGGAGTGGGTGGGAGGAAGCACGAAGAGAAGTTCAGATGGGCTCAAGATCAGGTCAGACCGGAAGCGGTGTTGCACCCCTGTACTGTCAGTTATTGGAGGCTGAGGCGAGAGGACTGAGAATTCAAGTCCAGCCTGGCACCACAGCAAGACCCTGGGTCCTAAAAATATAATATAATAATATAATATAATAAAAAAGTCCAAATCAGAGCCCACTAGTTCCTCACATTTGTCCACCAGGACTTGACTGTCAGATGCCTCTAAACCTGATACTGGGCCTTCACACTGAGCTACATCCCCGGCCCTTTTTCTTACTTTTTATTGAGAACTGGGCATGGTGTTTTGCTGACCCAAAAGATGCTGTGTCAGTGAGTTCAATACTTAGGATAGACTTACTCCCCATGTTCCATAATCAATTAAAATGCGTCTTTCAGAAGCCTATGCAATGGAAAGGGGATTTTTCCTTTTTACCCTGGATTTTCCTGTCATAAGCACGAGAACTGAGGACCCCCCGGCAGAGCGATGTGGCTCCCCTTATGAATTCAGCCTCGACATGCCGACTTTGAAACTGGTACCGTTTCATGTCTGGACCCGGATGATGCTTACACAGGTGCGTTCTCTTTGGGATGCTCACTGGGCCGTACGCGCTGAGGTCTGGGAGCTTTTCTGTGTGTGTCAGCCTCTGATACGTATTTCTTACAGCAGACGATACAACACAAACGAACAAGGTTCAGGTCTTCTGACCATCTTGGCAGCCTGACCCCCAGCTTGTTGCTTGTTTCCTTGTGCCTCCAGTTTCAGAGGCACACCCCTAAGAAATACAACACAAGGGTGCTTTGTCTTTGATTCCTGTCGCTTCTTTGCCTACCCCACGGATTCTTCTCCTACTTGGTTAGTGTGGGCTACATTGATTTTTAGCACAGGAAATAATCAAATCATCGAAACAATACTTACCACCCACTTTTGTCCTAGGTATTTAGGTGGGACCAGAGAGTCAAAGAATATTAAATGATTTATTGTCAAGAGTCATATGGCATAGTAATTATTGTTACTATGTAATATTACATAGATTATTATTATTATTGTTATTAGTAGTAATAGTAGTGGTAGTACTAGGGATTGAATCCAAGGCCTTCACACTGAGCTACATCTTCAGCCCTTTTTCTTACTTTATATTTTGAGACAGAGTCTCACTAAGTCCTTAAGCTGCCCAGGCTGTGCTCATCTTATGGTCCTCCTGCCTCAGCCTCCCAGCATGCTGAGGTTGGCGGCATGTGCCACCGTGCCTGGCTTCACAGTGATAATTTTAGCACTGAAGTTTTTTTTGGAGAAAGAAAACCACTGAAGATAACACTTCTAAAATATGCGCCTCACGACAGGTACATTCTAAGTCCCTTCTCTTTGTCACCCTGATTTGGACAGTACAGGCGAGAGCATTAGCATGAGAAGCTCAAGTCTGAATGCAGCACGCAGCTCAGGCAGGCAGCAAGCAGAAGAGCAGACACTAGGAGGGAAACTGAGTTACTGCTTGCTCTCCTCATCAGAAACCCTGACAGGGATTAACTCTTTGTCCTGAGAAGAAGCGTCAAGTGATGGTCATTTGGAATCAGTGAAAGAGTAGCAGGAAATCCAGATTTCAGATACCAGTGAGTGACGGATGTGACAAATCTGATGTAAGAACTTAGCCCAGGACTCAGCTACTGACAGCAGCTGTCAGTGACCCAAGCTCGAGAACCACAGAAGAGCTCGAGATTAGTGAGAGAGAAGGTAGAAAAGGGAAAGGAGGACCAGGATGGCAAGGGTGGGAGAGGAGGGAAGGGAGAAAAAGAGGGTGAGGACGGCATCCAGCTTCTCACACCAAAGCTCTTCTAAGCTGAGATTCGGGGTTACTGCGGGCTTCTTGCTGGGCGAAGGGGCAGCACGAGGCATAATTTCAATGCCTCTGATAGCCGCAAATTGATATTTTGGTTGTCTGTCTATATCTATCTATCTATCTATCTATCTATCTATCTATCTATCTATCCATCTATCCATCATCTATCTATCATCTGGCTATCTACGGTGGCACTGGGGATAGAACCTGGGGCCTTGTGCGTGTTGGTCAAGGGCTCTGCCACTGAGCTACATCCCCAGTTCATCTCCTTCTACTTTAAAAATTACTTCATTTTGAGACAGGTTCTCTCTAAGTTTCCCAGGCTGGTTTCTAACTTTTCCTCCTGCTTTTGTTTCCCAAATTGCTGGGATTACAGGTGTCTGCCACCGTGCTGGGCTGACGTTTTGGTTTCTTGGTGATTGAAGTCTTTGGAAGAACTGAAGATTTCCATTTGGGCTGCCATCATTTGCCCTGTAGGCTGACATGTGGAGTGGATTTATGTTTAGTTCTCAGCTGTAGATAGATACACACTTTGTGGCATCAATGCCGAAAGAGCACAGAGCTCCCTGGACACACCTGTCGCTGAGCAGATTGGTCCCGGTGACTCTCCGCGAGCAGAAGGACACACACGATGGGTCCTTGCAGTGTCTCCGTAGGAGGGTGACACGGAAAGGACTTATAGGATTTGGACTGTGTATGGGGATTTAGGAAAATGGAAGGAATGGGGTTCTGGTCAGAATTGGAAACTGTTAGGAAGCAGAGTTAGTTAATTCAGCAGTTGGGCATCTTAATAGATCTTCTGTAGAAGGCAAGGAGGGAGCTCTGAATTCCAGCCTCAGCGCTCGTTTTCTCTGGGAGAGAGGGGGTGGGCTTTTTGTGGCTTGGACAGTGTTCATGTTTTGCTTGTGCTTAGACTTGATATGGAGTGATTTTATTTTTGTCTTGATCCTTCAGAGTCACAAAGTGTCCTTGCCCAACACTGACATTTTGTAAAACCACTTTTTTTCAGTGGGACAAGAGCTTATTGCGAGCCCCAGAGCAGTGTTAGCCACATCAAACCCCACCGCTGGGCCAGCCTGTGCTGAGAGGTCAGGACTGTTTTTTGCTTCTTCAGCAAGCAAAATAGAGCCATAACAGAGCAGTTTAAATCAAGTGATATATTTTGGGTTTTGTCATACAAAAAAAGAAAACACATGCAGTATAACATCTCTCTTTCACATATAAGATAATTTTGGAAGCAGGTCTTCCAGAGATGGGAAGGTGGCTTCATGAGCACCAGGGATCCAGGCTCCTGCTCTCTCAGCACTTTGTCCCATTTAGCTTTGTTCCTTGACTTCAGGTCTAATACAGCTGCTAGGGTTCCGGCCATCACATTAAAATTCTGTTCAGAAAAAAAGAGGAAGACAAGAAGGAGATGCCTTAGTTCATTTTTTTAGGAAACTTCCTGAGACTACCATCAACACAGCTACTGATACTTCATTTGCCAGCACTGGATTACAGAGCAAAGATGTTTTTGAAGTGCAATTGGTTGGTGGCAATAGTTTCACTTGACTGAGTTTCTTTTATGTGTAAAAAAGTAGTAATTGGCTACTGGAGGGCTACAAGTGTCTGTCTATGGGATAATACATCTGCCACACTGAGTTCCATGAAAGGCGACGCTATTGGCCATTGTCCTGTGCAAATACGCCTCTCTTTGGTGGAACAGCACCAGCTAATTACGTGAAGAGGGCGCCTCCGTTTTGGTCTTTCCTTTGTAACAATCCCAAGAGTTCAAGTTTCCAGAATGAACTCTCTTTTCAGCCTTTTGAAGTTTTGTAGCTAGAAGGAAAAGAATGCTGTGATTCAGCCTGCCAGGTTGCTAGGCTGCCCAACAATTTACCTCCAGCAGCAGGGAAGAAACCCTCATGCTCTTGGAAATCATTAGCTTAAAAATGGACAAAAAATCATGCAAATTTATTTTTAAGAATAACCAAATTCCTTTGCTTAGAAGAACGGCTTTCTTTCTTTTTTCTTTCTTTCTTTCTCTCTCTCTCTCTCTCTTTCTTTCTTTCTTTCTTTTTCTTTCTTCTTCCTACAGGTAATAAGCCGAATAAAATTGTAAACAAAAAGTTCATGTTGGCACTGTAACTACGTGAAGACATCTGGGCTGGACACGTGAGAAAATTGTAAAGAATTTGGAAAGGTTCAAAGGCTCAGGTTATTAAAGTTTTAATAATCTTTTCTGCAGGGCTAACCCCCTGCTATTCTTTCAGTGTAGTAGAAAAACAACATATTGACAAAATTGATAAAACTACAAAATTGTAGTTAATTAGCACAGAATCTTCCTTGGAAACCTTGTAGAAATCACTCGAGATTTTTATAGAGGCTGAGAACTTGGAGCCACAGAGCTGAAAAGGTGCAACTTCGTTTTCATTTAAGGAACTTGAAGTATTTCTGTTAGATTTTTAACGGACTTGGATATTTGATTCTTTGAAAAAATTTGCCCATTAATTCATACAATTGATTGGAAAACACTATTTTGCAAAGAATTACCTATGAAAATAATCTCACTTAGCATTATAACTTTTCCCCACTGGTCAACAAGAACACAACAAAATATTTTCTGGTGGAAGAAAAGGGCACGTCTTTAGTTGACACCACATTTTTTAATGAAAGCAACAGCACTCTCTTACACTTGGAATATGGTGAAAATGGTAAAAACTGATTTCTGCTCTGAGTAAAATACAAGTTCTTGTATTTTAGAAATGGCACGTCAGTGTTGCCATTTTTCTGTTCGAAATCAGTTTTGTTTTAAGGCCATCTTAAAAGTACACCTCATGTCCTTAAGTAATACAGCGTGTGTTTTACTGTCTGTTGGGTCAGGCTACATTTACTGTGTGAGCTGTTTACGAGAGAGGTGTGTACGCATGCGTGAAAACACGATGTATGATGGTGCATGTGTCTATCTACTTGTGCAGACAGACGCAAGCAATACTTCCGCTGTGAAAGAATGTTCCTCAGCAGGCTCCAGCTGTGAGCACTGAAATATGATTTACAAGAGATGATGTTTGAGTTGCTTTAATAGGCTAAGTGGTTCCAAATGCGAGTCCATATCAGACTCCCAGGCTCTTTGCGAGACTAATTGACTTTGCTGTAGAGTTTTGGCAAAGCTCTTATTATTTTTACTACATTTTCCTTTTTAATAATGTAAAATTGAACTAACTTCTAAAATTCAAGTTCCCCTTTATGAGTTTGTTAGCCCTTCCTTCACCAAATTAATGACCGACTAGGCAAGACAGCCAGGAGTACTTACTGCTCTGGGCATTTGTTAATTGGTTGTTCACTGGACTATATATGAGGTAAAATTATTGCTACTATAAACCAAAGAGTGTAAAGGAAAAGTAGTGATATAAATATGGAACTGGAGAAGGCAGGGTGAGCTAGTGGTGTAGAAGTTCTGTTTTCTTGCTAGATGGTTCCCCTAGGATGCCTGCAAACACTGAAAATAAAACTGGGCAGGCCTGAGTGCGATGCAGAAATTCATCCTGGTAACTCTCAGAGATGAAGACGCACAGCCCTGCTCTTTCTAAAGCCCTCATGATGAGCTCCTTTTGTTTTGTAAAGAAAATGCAGGCCCCCGGAGCACATAATCAGTAGCAAAGTCTATTTCACCTTGAAAATTGCTGCAAAAGGAGTTTGAACCTCTGGACTGGCAGAGGGATCAGGAAGAAATAAAAATTCCAAGACTGGAATTCCTGACCCTTCAAGAATGTGAAGTGTACATTCATTCCACTTCCCTACGGCTGACATTCTTTGGAAATTTTCCTTGGAATATCCTGGGGAAAAAATCTCAGACTCAGAGATAGCCCTACGCTCAGGCTCTCATTGCCCCTGATCTTTCTCTAATTTTCCTACTAAATGCCCGTCAGATACTACTTTAACTGATGTTTTAAGCTGGGGTAGGGAGCCCAGGGCCTGGCTCACGTTGCGCGAGTTTCCAGCAGTATCAGGTAATCCACTGCTAGCTGGGCTCCGTTCACAATGGTAATGGAGACCTGAGAGGCAGCGCGACTCATTACCAATTACCCATTCCCTGGGCCATCCGGTTCCCTGGCAGAAGCGCTTCCGCTGGATTTGCCTTGCAAATTGAAAACATGCTGTCAACAGCAACAAGCCCCGAGATGTTTACCTTCGTGTTTCCGAAGGCGGCTTTCACGTGTGGATATTTCTGTCTAAGGAGCAACATTCTAGATTCCCTTCTGTTTCTGGGGTTGGTGCTCTTGTCCCAAAGGTGTTGTCCCAGTCTCTTGAGGAGAAGAGATGAAGTGGCGGTGTGAAGACTCCTTGGGGGGTCTGCCCTTGCCAGTGCCTTTTCAGTGACGTCTGAGATATTCTGACTTCGCATTGGGCACGGGCTGGCGGAGGGCACTTGGACACAGAGCCATTTGATTTCACTAAGGATGCAGCACCTGGCACATCATCCCGTTGAAGGTGTCCTTTTGCAGATGAGTATACTGAGGTTAAAACTGCATATGTCGCTTCTCCAAGGACATCATGGTTGAACTTAAAAGTTCTGGTTTCCTGGATGCTCCATGCTTTTTTTTAGGTTATGGCCTCAGTCTCAGTAGTTGTTCATGATTGATGTATATACAGTAAGGTATCAGACAGGAATTCATTTATAAATCTTTGCTGAAGCTGAGATTGAGACATAGACCTCAGAGAAAAAAATTTTCGTCTTTTGAACCTTGTTTTCTAGGTGGATCCATTGACTTGTGAAAGTACCTTTGGAAGTAGCCCTTCGCTTTGGCTGGAGAGATGGTGTACTTCAGTCTCACATTAAAGTACTGTAATGTCCTGATGGCCCTGTGCTTAGGAGGTCCTTTTGGGGACCATAGAGACTATGGAAGTGTGGATAGCAGAGATGTCCAAGAAAACCCCGGGGATGAGTCCTGGGAGTCTGTGTTTTTTCTTTAACTGCTTGTTTTAAATTCAGAGTCTCCCCTTCACCCATAAATTAGAGTTGAATGTACTTACTTAGATTATATGTCATCAAATCCCAAGCCCTACTCAGAGGTCAGACAAACATTTTGAGCAAGTCTGAAAAAGAAACTTAACCCATTGTGAATTTGGGGTTTAGAAAAACACCCATTTTTCTCTGGCTGCCAAGAGGAAAGGAACTTGGCTTTGACCAAGGCCGAAATCAGCAGCCCACTCATGGGAGGCTCATCTCACAGAGGGCTTTCCAGAGTCCATAAACCAAGGCGAGTTTGTCGAATATGCCTCTCAACTTGGTGCCTGTGTGATGGAACTCAACACTCAGAGTGCGCCATGAGGTCTGCAAGAAATAAGCAACGTGTAGAATATTCCCGAGACGCATTAATGAAGATGTTCTCTCAGAAGCCCAGAGCCCACCACAGACGACTCCCAGAGCCAGTGCAATGGGTGGCTGCACTTCCTCAGCTCCACCTGAGTGGCATGTTTCGTCGTTCTTCTTGCTGTCTTTAGCATCCCTGAGAAGCCCTCTTTGATTGTGACTTTACTGAGCAAAGAGGACGTGTGCCAGCTGTTTCACTTTGTGACACTAGAGGTGGTTCAGAACTTTTGCTATCTTGCTTTCTTTTTCTTCCCATTTATAGGCATAAGTAAAGTCCTCATAATAACCCGAAGAGAGTCTTTCCAAGGGATTTCTCATGGAAGGCAGTGAGGAAAAGTCTCCATGACGCAGTCGTCTTAGTTAAGCTGTTTATGCTGCTGTAACGAATGACTATAGATTGCGTGGCTTATAGATAACAGAAATCCATCTCTCTTAGCGCTGGAAGCTGGGAAGTCCTAGATCAGAGCTCGTGAGGATTTGCGTCTGTGAAGATCCAGTTGCTGGTTCCCAGATGGCCATCTTCTTTCCATGTCCTTACTGGTAGAAGGTGTGAGGGAGTTCCCTGGGGTCACCGATCCCATTCTTTTTAAAAATTATTTTTTTATCCACATATGCTTGTGATACATCTGGGGAATTGGTACATATACTGTACATATCACATCTTGATCATTTTTAAGCCCCAACCCCACCCACCGATCCTATTCTTCAGAGTTCTGCCCCATAATCTAATCACTTCTTGAAGTTCCCACCTCTGAATACCATCATGTCGGGGAACAGGTTTCAACATATGCATTTGGGGAGACGTGTTCACTCTACTGCAGACACATTCATTCTATTGGACTGTCACAAAGAAAGCGTGTTAGCTATGGTTTATTATTAACATTCCATTTTTCAGATTTAAAAACATTTAAGCCTTTAAGTAGAAAAAAGAATCAAAGTGAAAGAATCAAAATAGGGTAGCAAAATGTTTCTCCAAGAGATCAGGAAAAGCTTAGGACTAACCTACAATCATCAAAGAACTGATTTCCAAACTTTCTGTAGGAAAGCAGCCGAAAATACTTCCTGGAAGTGACAAAGATACACGCACAAGAAATGTACTGACTTCTAGGTGATTATTATTCTCTACCAAGTTTGCACATCATAAAATTTGACCTGGGCCTCTTTGATGAAGTGTGGCTCTCGGCAAAGAGGAATTCACTAGCTCTGTCCTCAGGAGGAATTTGTTATCTAAGGCAAACGCTGAAGGAAAGCATTTCACTTTTGTGAACTCAGTCTAGGTTTGACTTCTGTTTCATTCAGTCTACTACAGCATGTCAGCATTCAGTGGTTCAGCACTAACCGTGGTTGGGAGGCTGGGAATATTTTCCTTTTCGGACATCGATAGATTGAGTCTGGATATGGGCGCTGGCTAGCACTGAGCTTGAGGTTGCTAGAATTCTGTGTCTTAGCTTTCGCCAGCCAGCTGTGCCAGGGCCCTGGGCTTTGGGCACATTGGCCCAAGGGTGCTATTGGATCAGTACCAAAAGATGTCAGAAGGAGTGTATGTCAGATCCTAGAAAAAGTCATTTAGGATGCTCACCTTCTCATAAGGTGCAAGGGAGCAAGAACATGGGAAGGAGAGTCCTGGCAAGGATGCCTTGAACAAGGAAAGGAGAGCAAAGACCAGTGAACACCGAGGGCGAGCGTGGGCTCCAAGGCCACTTCCATTTTGCCTTGGCCTTGGTTCTCTCGTGGGTGCACTTGGCATTGATCAAACAGCTAACCCGTTCTCTGAAGCCATACCTATGTGCCGTACCTATGGGGGAAACTGTTCAGACTCACACTCAGCTTCCTAGCAACCTAATTACAAGTGTTAATTGTTGTGAAGTAAATGGAAATGAGCTGAAAGGCAGCTGTCTTATGTCAACTTTTGAGCACAGTTACACTGGTCATCGCCATCTTAAATGGCCTCAGATTGAGCTCTTGGGAGTCAATGCCTATTGACTTGGAGCCTTAGTAGTTCTTTGTTTTCACTGAGTCCCAGAGTGGGTGGGTCACAGGGACTTCACTGGATATTTTCATCTGTCCTTTTCTAAAGACCAAAGTGGTAGTGGCATGACATAAAAGGAGTCACCTTGAGGACTGCTCTAGTAGGAACCGGTGACGTGAAGAGGTGAAAAAGGGCACACTGAAGTGAAACAGGACTCCGGGCTCTGTCCTTGTGTCTTGGCTGTGCTCGTACAGCCACTGGCATGTTTTATTTTTGGGACAAAGGACGGCACTGTTTAATCCTCCTATTTGTGCCAAACTCCAAAGGGGATAATTACATTCTGCCTCCTGAAATTCCCTTTGGAATTTCATGTGGGCTAAGTGCTTGCAACTGCTCTGGGAAGCGGCCGCCATGCTTAGCTACAGCCGGGTTTCAAGCCTGGCTGGCGTTAGGTGCCATGTGGTCTGATTTGGTCTCAACGTAGATGCGGGGCTGGGTCTTCTGCTGTAAAATGAGCTGAGCGAGCTGTCAGACACCGGCTCACAGGGAGGCTGTGTTTCCTTGGCGGTCCTTGTGTGTCTAGCTGGTTTAGCTGGTGTGCCTGAAGAGGTCAGTCAGTTGACTAACTCTGTTTAAAAAACAGACACAAACACATAACCACCTATTTTAGAGCAGTTTTTGTGGGTTCAAGTAAAAAAAATAGGTTCAGATACAATGTTTTAAATTCACTAAGGTCATTAAAACTAATTGGAATTCTACATGCCAGGCCTGAAATAACCAAATTTGGTTCCCTGACATACAATTATTGTTTTCTAAATAGCACTGATAACAATGCAGTTGTAAATGGTAAAAATAATTTCTTATATGTGTGTTTTAATTCCTAGAACCAGTCTTCAAAATACAAGAAAAATTAACCACACTGTTGGAATGAAATCCAGGTGAAGGTGTTCATGTTAGATTACTTCTTTTAATTTGGGGGAAGACACATACAGCTATGACTGCTGCAGTTCCTCAAGGGCATTCACCAAACCCGGACAAGATGTTGGTTTTAATAATGGGATCGCGAGTTGCTCTGAGCCTTAATTGTAGTGGGGAATGAAATTGTAGCCATGGAGTGGTGTGTTTAAAACCCACCAAGAGGTTTCAGCAGGAGAGCGGAACTGAGGAAAGGAGGGAATCATTAACCACAGAAGTGACTGAAGTGGTTTAATAATTATGTTATTTCAAGGGGGAAAAAGGATCTGCTTAGAGTAGAAGGGGAAGGCAAAGGCCGATAAATAGAACTTGCTCCTATACTAGGTAGTCTGCCGGTGGGAATGCTCTATTCACTAATTGATCTGCTCTGCTCAATACAGAGCTCCAGCTGCAGATCAAAGGTATTCTCTGCTACAAAGGCAAGCAGCGACCTTGGACCAGATGTTTTTCTTCCAGCTCTGTCATGCTTGATAACTGCAGAGTGCGGCTGAACCTGGCCACAAGCTTTGTCCCTCTAACCATGAATTTGCAAAACTGGTGGTACGTGTGTAGTCACATGTGATCGCATGTACACACTGCGTTCAACAAAGACAAGAGCAACTTCAAAGACAAAAATTATTGTGCTTTTTTTATTAGCAAAATGAAGCAGACTAGAGAATGTGCCAACTTTTCAAAAGGGTCCAGTTCCTATACCTTAATTATTCTACATTTGCCATTTATAATAATGTATAAGAATGCATTATAATACGTATCTGTTACAATTAAATGACAGATATTTGAATAATGGGTGACTTTATAGAGATTCAGTGGTTAGCATTAGCCTAACTGGTTTTGGTCTTTTTTTTAATGTCTAAAATACTGGTAAGGATTAAAAATCTAAATATGATTTTTCCTTTAGTCATTTCCCCAGGAATTATTTGTATGATTTACCTTTTTTTCTTTTCAGTTCTAACTATATACTCTTGTACTGGAGGATTTTTTTTTTTTTGTGTGTGTGTGTGGGTACCGGGGGTTGACCTCAGGACCCTGCGCGCCAGCAGGCGCCTGTGCCGCTGAGCGATATCACCGGCCCTTTTCTCGTATGTGGGTTCTGGGAGTTGAACTCGGGCCCTCGCGCTTGCCAGGCATGCGCTTATGCCGCTGAGCCATCTCACCAGCCCAGATTTTTTTTTTTTTTAAGTTCTGGATAAGGTCTTATTTATGATGAGGCAAAATACATAGTTTAGAAGTTCCTTTGAAATGTACTTTAAATTATCGATACTTCTTTTCTATGAGCTTTCAAAAATTCTTCGAGTCTGAAAATATTTTGAAAAATGAGATGCCTAAAATTACCTTGATGTGGTTCAATTGGTCTGGTCTATGGCCTTTTAAAAAATATTGTATTGCTTTCTCAGCTGAGTACAAATATCAGCAGAAGCCTATTAATTCATTTGATCAGGAGAAGTACTGGAGTTCAGGGATGTTTAAATTGAACTTTAATGCATCTCAGGCAATTAAATTCTCCATAAAATGAAAAATTTCCACTAAAATACTTGCATGTTTGCAGGTATTTTTTCCCCTGGGAATGAAACTCAGGGCTTTGCCATGCTAGGCAAGTGTCCGCCTTTGAGCTCCTTCTGCAGCCTGATAATTGAGCTTTTCAAAAGTTAAGCAACTTTTTAAATTAAAATTTAGCTTCCTTGTGCATGTGTATACTTATATATTTATGAGATAATGTATTTATCATGAGCATTTATCAGGTAGTTTTTTTTTTTTTTTTTTTTTTGTGGTACCAGGGGGTCGACCTCAGGACCTCGCGCGCCAGCAGGCGCCCGTGCCGCTGAGCGATATCACCGGCCCCTTTTTTGTATGTGGGTTCCGGGAGTCGAACTCGGGCCCTCGCGCTTGCCGGGCAGGCGCTTAAGCCGCTGAGCCATCTCACCGGCCCCCTATCAGGTAGTTTTCATGCAAATATAACTTGGTAGAGTGAAGGAGGAAAAGGTGACCAATGGCTGCTCAAAGACATGTTCTATCTACCGTAAGGTTTGTGTGTCTCCTTCCTAAGGCACGAGACTGAGTGTAGACATTGCATTTTCACCTTGCTCAAGCCCCATTGAGATGACTGAAATGATCTACCGTACATTGTCCACATGACATCTATAAACCTGGCTAACGAAACTACAGCAGTGCTGGACATTAAGAGCAGAATCACAGAATGGGAATAAATGCCGGAAGATAGAAAGCAGACGGACCTACGTGAAGAGCAAAGGAAAGTGAAAACAGACAGGGGGGTTCCAGAGAAAAGAGTGGATTGGACAAGCTTGAAGTTTGGGGTCATTGAGCACAAAGGACAAGAGCGGGTCAGGGCTCTCATTAGCTGGTTTACTTCAAGTTCTGAATTCAGGATGTTGGGGTTGCCTCCTTCAGAGAGAGCTTTCCCTTCCCCTCTCTTCCCTCTCTGCTGCATTGCTGTATCTCAATGCAGACACGGGCAAATTGTGCTGTGGGTAACCCCAAATAATTCCTAAGGTAACATAACTCTTAAAAGCAAGGCAGTGTAGGTGCTGGGCCTGAAGAATAAAGCTGCAGATTACCCTGGGCTTGCATGGTAAATGCCGGGAATGTATTCTGAATTAGTGAACTATACCGAAATTCTCCAAGCCTGAGCCAGTCTTGGGGGTGTATAAACTGCCTGCTTTGTACCATAGGGAATCTTGCCTCTCAACACCCCCACTCACCACATGTCTGCCTGGAATCCTTCATAGCACAGAGAATGTTGTACAGTATCTCAGGTGATCAGCTTTGCTCTTCGGTCGTGGACACAACACTGGGTATCAGATGATGTCAAGTTCGTGAAAGAGAAGGAGTAATATGAACACATGGAATAACTGCTCCTGAAGAAAAGATGTAGTTTAACTCAGGAGACTAAACGTGACTTTAAAATAATCTTCAGAATTCTCAGAACAAATAAAAAGTGACGTTATATCCTTAAAATCAGAACAAGTTGTGATCCCAGAATAATCATAGACTAAGAAGAGCTTCTAGTGATTAAAATATGATTCTAAGGGCTGGTGAGATGGCTCAGCGGTTTAAGTGCCTGCCTTGCAAGCGCGAGGGCCCGAGTTCGACTCCCGGAACCCACATACAAAAAAGGGGCCGGTGATATCGCTCAGTGGCATGGGCGCCTGCTGGCGCGCGAGGTCCTGAGGTCGACCCCCCGGTACCCACAAAAAAAAAAAAAAAATATGATTCTAAAATAATAACTTTAAGGGTTGAATTGAAAAATATATTGGGCATTTGGATGGGGTGCTCAGTGGTAGAGTATTTGCTTAGCAGGTGTGAGGCCCTGGATTCCATCCCCACTACTGAGAGAGGGAGAGAGGGAAATGGAGAGAGAGAGAGAGAAGGAGATAGAGAGAGAGAGAGTGAGAGAGAGAGAAGGAGAGAGAGAGGGAGAGAGATCAAACATGACCAAAGGAAAACAAAAACTCTTCCACTATGAAAAAGATGAAAAAAAAGATAAATGAAAGAAAAGTAAACAAGTGTTTAAGACAGGATCAGAGGTCCATATTCATGTAATAGGAAAGAAATGAAAAACAGAGAACCAGAAAGGGATAGGACAAAATAGCCATGTGTGAAAGAAGACATAAATCTTTAGTTGGATGAACTCATTAAATACTAGAAAAAGTAAAACAAAAACCTGGTGAGTAGTATAAGAATAGAGAAAAAATTAACAAATGTTTCCAGAGAGGAAAAGGTAAACATGCTCAAAAATCAAACTGACATCAGCAACACAGGGCAACAGAGTAGATGTTCTGCCATTTAATGATTTTAAATAAAGTGTAGACTTTTCTTCTGTAAGGGGCAAGATAACAGATATTTTAGATTCTGTAGGTTGTGTTGTCTCTTGCAACTACATGACTCTGGCATTCAGTGTGGAAGCCACCATAGACAGAGTATAACTGGAGAACATGGCTGTGACCCACCGAATGGGAACAGTGGAGAAGCGGGGTGGGCTGGCTTTGACCTGTGGGCCATGGTTTGCCAACCTCTACTTTTCAGCACGGAGTTCTATACCCAGCTAAACAATCAACTAGGGATGAAGGCCAAATAAAGACCATCTCTGGTAAGCAAAAACTCAGACAGTTGAGTGACTGAGAATGAAAAAATATTATTCAGGAAGAAAATTGAGCAAAACCAAAAAGAAAGTGAGATGACATAAAGCAGAAGAAACCGACCCTGAGCACAACCTAGAAGGTAGAATGTCTCCTTGGAGAGGTGGTGTTTGTGACATAGGATTGGTTTTCTTCCTTCTCTATAGGCTCGATTATATTATTTAATTCTGCATGGAAAATTAATATGTAATCATAATGTTGTAATTACTCTATGATGAGGTTAAAATTTTAGAATCATTGAATTCATTCCTGATGACATTGTTGAAATCACTAAATAATGCAAAAACATAAACCTTGATGTGGTAGTTAGGTTGCAGTGTCAACTTGATTGCTTTTGAATCCACCCAGGGAATTGGTGGTGTACACCTTTGGGTGGGCCACGCAGGTGTGGCCTTGGTGTCTAGATCTCATCCCTCCTTCCTCTCTGGACTGTTCACCTGCTCTGCTTCCCAGCTGTCATGAACTGAGCATGCTCCACCATGCCCTCTGCTATGATGTTTCTGCTTTGCAGCCAGCCAACCATGGACTGAATCTCCTTAAAATGTAAGCCAAATTAAATCTCTTCTTCTAAACGTTGTGGGTGATGGGTATTTTGTTCAGCAATTGGAAAGCTAACTAATACACTTAACAATAAAAATAATATGACTCACAAAATTGGATGAGTGCAATTGGAATGGAAGTGGACGTAGTGTAGGTACACAGAAGTTTCGTTCTTTTCTTTCCTCTTTTTTGTGGTGCTAACACACAAAGGCTAGACAAAGCAGGATTTTAATTCTGTTCTTACTGACTTCAGGCTGTATGAACCTGGGCAAGTTACTTAATCTTTATACCCCTCAGTTTGTTCACCTATGACACAAGGGTTACCATAGTTCCCATCTTCTTGGATTGTTGTGTGGATTTGGATTTGGTAAGATGATGCATATAATGCACTTAGCACAGTATCTCACATTATAAGAAGTCAATTAAATGTTCAGCCTAATTACAACAAACTATATCTTACTAAGGGTTAATGACATAAAGAAACTGAGATATAATGTCAGCTGCCAAGGAAAGTAGAATCAGAATCTTTACCTTACTCTTCTAGAACTCTTTCTTTGCCTATAAATTTCCCTAAATGTCACACCAGAAGAAGAAAGGCTGGGTTTGCCTCACATCCCTAGGATTGTCGTGCACATGGAAAAGAATTACAAAAGACCGAGGGATGGTTATAAAAACGTTTTTGTGTTTATTGCTCTTTCTTTGGAGTTTTTCACAAAGATGTATAATTTTGCACACATGACATCTGCATTTGTCTCTCAACAAGTTTTCACTGTGCAGTATCGTTCCTCTGCATAGGTGATGTGTTGGTATCAATGAGAGGCAAGCAGGGTGAGAGGGACAAGATATGGGAAATGAACTTTTTGTCCTCAAGGATAAAACACAATTTTGGATATTTCACATGTCCTTGTGAATGTGATGCCTGGCAGAGTGTAGCTGGGAGGTACGGGTAATGTGCACTACCAAATTATTCACTAATAGCTCAGAAGGGTCAGGGATCTTAAATTTGAGGTGGTTTCACTTGGGAATGGGGGAAGGGGGGACTCCTCTATAACATGACCGACTGCCTTCTCCCAGGTAGAAGAGACGGTTTTGAAGATGAAATTAACACAGCATGGTTCAAATTTAACTAGAGCCTGAGAAAGTACACAGCATGATAAAAATACAGTTAATGTTTAAATTTTAAAAATTTGTTACAGTCAAAGACACATTACCATCAATCTGCCTCAAAATACTCCTCCCTCACTTCAAGCACACTTACCCCATTGTTCTCGTCACTTTCCGAGGCAGTTCTGGAAGTCCTCTTCCATGAGTGTCTTTATTTATGTTCTGGCTGCCTTGCGGCCCTGGATTGATTCAAACATTTCCCTTTCATGGTCATTTAGACTTTGGGGAAGAGCCAGAAGTTGCACCATTCCTGGTCTGGTAAATGAGGTGGATGAGGACGCACTGTGGTGCCCTTCTGTTGGCACACTCGGCAGCCCCATGCACCGTGTTTGTCATCATACCTCACAAAGACACTCATCGAAGATTCTTCCAGAACTGCTTCAGAAAGTGGTAAGAATGATGGGATAAGTGTGTCTGAAGTGAGGGAGGTATATTTTAGGGTGGGTTAATGACAATGTGTCTTAACTGTAGTAATTTTTAAAAAATATTTAAACATTCACCACATATTTTGACCAGCCTGCATAAGTCACTGTTGAAAACCATTCAGGCAAGTGGCTCTTGCAAGAACAAATTCCATTTATCCAGTATGCAGGCTGTGACATTCTTTTTTTTTCAGGTGGCACCTGAAATGCTAACTAAAGTGGTCTAAATTTCAAGCAGGGTGACAGACAGGGGTTCCAGGTTTTCTTAAAAAAAATTCTGCTTAATACTTTGAGAATCCAATCAGCAGATTCAATGCACTTTATGTGGAGGACAAAAAACCCTTCTGGCCTTGGAGCCATCAGAGGGGAGAAGGGATGACCAGGGATGAGGCAGGGACTTTCCCCTGGAGGCAGATGGCCAGGGAGTTAAATATGCAGGATACCCGGCTGTGGGTATTGGGTCTTGGATGTTGGAAAGGGCAGTTACTCATCAGCAAGAATGCAGGGAAGAGGACTTTTTCCACGGGTTGGCAGGGCAACAAGTGAACGGAGTGCTCTGAAAGCTGGAATCTGGCGTGGAGGACAAGGGAACTCTCCGTGGATGCACTGACAGCTGTCTTTGGGGTACAGGGGAATCTCTGCCTGTAACAGAGTAAAATTCTGCCACATGATGACTGCAAAATGACTAATGACGGCGATCTCATGAACAGAGAGGCGCCTCCTTCCTGCTGATTAGAGGCATGGTAGCCATGCTTAGTCTTGGAGAAGACAGGCATGGTTGGGGCTGTCACTCATTTATCTCCTTCTGGTTTTTAAATTGCCAGAAGAACAGATTTATGGAAGATGTCTGGAGACTTCTTGCTCCCCTGGGGAGATAATCTGGTCCCCATTCTCCCTCTCCAGCATTTGCCTCCTGGGTAAGCGTCATAGCAGCCACACAGGATTTCTGCAGAACTTGTTTCTTGGAGCTTTCTTTATAAAAGGAAGTATTGTATGGTTTGGGTTTGTTTCGTTCTCCCTGGTAAATTAACTTTGATTTTAGACATTTTTGTAGGTGGAAGGTTGTGGTGATTTAGGATAAAAACCATGAAAGCACACCAGGGTCAACACCTGAATTGTTAGGTAACTTTTGTGTGCAGCGACAGCTGGCGACTCCCTCCAGTTTCTAGCTAGGTCTGCATGGTTTGTTCCTGATCTTGAAAGTAGGAATCATCCCTGCTGCTCAGCCAAAGCTATTGCCGATCCCTGGAAGCTCTGTGCTTTTAGTTTTTCTCAGTGACACCTTGGCCAGTACAATGGACAACAGGGAGGTCCGAATACTCAGGTGTGGCTCAATTGCCATCACCTTCCTTGGGACCTCATTGAAATTGTCTCCATCTCACTCAAATCGAGCTCCTCAGACTTACCACCTTAGTGCCATGGTTTAGAGGAGTGTCCTCCAAAGGGCCACAGCTAAAGGCTCGGTTGCCAGCTTGTGCTGCTATTGGGAGGGGGGCTTAGAGGAGGAAGTTGTCATTGGGAGTGTGTCCTGGAAGAGGATACAGGGACCCTGGCCCTCCTTTTCCTTCTCTTCACACTTCCTGGCTGCCATTTGCAAAGCAGCTAGCACCATGATGCTCTGCCTTGCCATAGGCCCAAAAGCCACAGGCCAACCAACCAACCGTGGGCTGAAACCTCCAAAACTGTCAGCCAAAATAAACCTTTGCCCTTTTTAAGCTGATTTATCTCAAGTGTTCATGATGGTAACAGAAAACTGACACACTGAGACACTGAAGAAAGGCTTAGCAATGGCCATACTAAAGAAAATGGATCGATACCTTTCTTCTTAAAGGCAGCATGGGATGGCTTGGGAATTGTGCATGTGTGTGTGTGTGTGTGTGTGTGTGTGTGTGTGTGATGCATATATGCACAGATATTACTGTACAAAAACATGAGTGTATATGTATAACTATATATATAAATGCTGACATTGAAGAACCATATGACCTTCAGTAAGCCACGTGACCTTCCTGAGCCTTCGTTTTCTAATCATAAGGCAGAAATGAATTAGCTGGTTTTTCTTTTCAATTTCATATCCATAAAAACACAGCTTCCAACTTATATCAGTCTTGCCGTCCATTCCAATATCTAAGTTAACAAGAGTCAGGATTTGAAAAATGATGGTCTTTTTCCATTTTGAAACTGCAGGGGTTATTTTCTTCCTGGAAATGATGCCTTTCATGAATGTATACTCAAAAATGAAGCTGGCTGTGCACAGGACACAGCTCTGGTGTCCTCTCTGGCAGGGAGGACTGACTCCAAGATCGGCACCAACACTTGGCTGCAGGCTCTGCTGTTCTCCTGGTACCCTCTTTTCAGTGCTTCTTTCATTTTTATTTTTTGTGATGTTAGGGATCAATGCTTCTTCAGTTCAAAACAGGGGAGCTGGGTGTGATGTTGCAGGCTTGTAATCCCAACACTTTGGGAGGCCGAGGCAGGAGGATTCCAACTTTGAGCCCCACCTGAGCAACTTAGCAATTTAATAAGACCCTGCCTCAAGAAAGAGACTTTGTGATAGCTGTAGGACAAAAGTCTGGCATGGCTGTTCTCGGCCATGTGTAACAAACAGGCTTCAAAGGTGCTTTCTGTGATTTAAACAAAAACAAGAAAAAACAAAATCTATCCACTGTACTCCTGAGCCTGCGTGTGAATGGGGTTAGGCAAGTCACCAACAGAGGGAAGCAATAATTGATGTTAAAAGGCCATTTGAGGAAGATTGAGAATATTTCTTAAAATGTGACCCAGCAGTCACCTTTTTCCCTCCAAATGTTTTCACACACGTGTACACACATTCACATACAGGGCTGTTCCTTGCAGCATGACTAGCAGTGGCGAAACATAGAAAACAACCTGACCGTTACAGCCTTGTGTTCATCTGTACAAACGAACACTGGGTGGACGGTAAAAGGAACAAGGATAGACCTCTTTCTCCCAATACAGAATAACTCACAGGGATATTTATTCCCCAGTGCTGCAGTAACAAAGGACCTGTGATTTAGTAGTCTAAAAGAATGCAATTGTATTTTCTCATAGCTCTGGAGAGCAGAGGTCTAAAATCAATTTTGCCGACTCGGTGGCATTTAACTCCGCTGATTTACCCAGGTCAAAGCGCTGGCAGGGCTGGTTCCTTTAGAGGCCCTAGGGAAGAATCCCTGCCTTGGAGCTGGGCACTGAGCTAGTGGCAGAGCGCCGGCCTAGCAAGCACGAGGTCCTGGTTCAGCACCCCAATGTTAAAAGAATGGATTTCTTGGCTTTTTCCGACTTCTAGAGGTTGCCCGCTCTGAATTCCTTCTTCCAGCTTCGAAGCCAGCGGCATGGCGTCTTTGAACAGTGGACCCTGACTTCTGAGGCCGTTACTATGGCTTGTCTCTGCCTCTCTCCTACAGGGACTCCATGATTCCTTGGCTACCTGAGAATCCAGGATGATTTGTTCTTCTTGAGATCCTCCACCCAGTCATGTATGCAAAGTCTGTTACCTAGATAAGGTCCACAGTTCTGGGAACTAGGGTGTGCTTTCTCGGGGTGCCACTAGTAAGTCTACTGTGCGAGAATTCCTTTCCAGGCATAGGGAGGCACCTAATGGTATGAATAAAATGCTTCCATTCCTGTAAGGAAAAAAGGAAGAGGTATCATTTTATGTTCTTATATATACACACAATGTCTTTGGGAAGCTATCTGGGAACACTTAACAATGATTTGGGGGCCGGAAAGAAATCATGAATAGGAAGGGAATTTACTATTTGTTACTTTTTACCTTTACAGTGGAGTGGGAATCTGCTAGAGAAAAATTTACCAAACCTTCACAAGAACTTTGGTTGGCAGATCCTCGCCTCTGAGACTAAAGAGAGACACAAGGCAGAGTCAGAGAAGCCAGGTGTGATGAAAACCCCCCAGCAGCTGCTCAGCGCTGGAAGCGTTGAACACTGACTGTCTCCAGGCCGGGGTCCAGGGGAGACAGTGGGTCCTCTGCCGCTGGCTCCTTCTCCTCACTTCTAAAAAGCCTCTTAGTGAGACCTGAGTGCAGGGCAAGCAAACCAGCTCCTAACCCTGATTCGGCACCGGCTTCTGAGATTCTCTGTGGAAACATAGGTGAGACATTTTCTTCTAGCATTCCAACCTAAAATCTATTTCCCAAAGAATAGCATAATCTCAGAGATATAAGGACTTAAAAACCACCGAGTTCAAATTTCTCTAAAAAGATGAGAAAATGAGGTTCAGTGGTAGAGTGCACGTAGCCTGCCCAAGGCCCTGGGCTCCACCTCTGGCGCTGCAAATCAAAACAAAACAAAACAAAACAAAACAAGACAAGACAAGACAAGACAAGACAAGACAAGACAAGACAAGACAAGACCTCTCCCAAAATGAGAAAACAGATCTACAGAAACCGATATGGGTGAAATAAAATCACCTTTGGTAACAAATGAAATGCAATAAATAAGTATTTAGGATTTAATAATGATGTATTTATTTATAATTTGCCAGTGATCATTCCACCCATGATTGAGGACTGACCACATGCCAAGCTTGGGGCCGGGCTGCCAAGAAGACAGGGTAACACGGCCCGTTTCAGCGGAGCTGGCATTCAGAGCTGCGGGCAGCACTGCTGCTGAGCGGGGTGACACATTGCCCTGGTCTCAGAGGCCAATCCTGGAGGAGAAAAACAGCAAGTCTTGCCCAGCACGCAGGCTGCGAGTGGGAACTTGACGGATGAATGAGCCTCATGAGGAGCCGGGCGTCGCAGGATGCGGGAGCAGAACAGCACGGGAATGCCTGGCCGATGTGGGGGGCTGCTCTGGTTCTGTAGGTGTGGAGGGCAAGAACAGGGGTGGGGGTCAGCAGGTCAACCTTCTTTCTTCCTGAAAAGGGCCGGATCCAAATATTTGAGGCTTTGCAGAAGATACATATATGTTCTGAAATTTTTTTTAACAGGGCCTTAAACACTTGAAAAGGTGTTGTTTGCCTGCAGGCAGGACTTGGCCTCTGGTTGAGGTCTGGACTGAGATAGGCAAGAGGAAGCCAGGGAGGCTTCTAGAGCAGGAAAGGCCACCATCGGTGTGAGCCTGAGACGCTCTGGTGCAGGCGGGGTGGCACAAGGGAGTGTTTCTGTGGGGAGAGCCAGGTGGGGCGGGGTACACAGAGGACCTCAGGAGGCCAGGGTGGCAATTCGGGGAGGCAAGGTGGGTACCAGGACCATGTTGGGGTGATGCACTTCTCGGGGTCAGGAGTGGCTCCCACACGCAGGCTCCCATGTGCCTTCATAAGTAGTGGCGTGGCCACCTCCCCTCTCCTTCCTACCAATTCCAGGAGACATCCTTCTTGTCCACAGGGGTGGGGATGACAACTGGCGGTGGGTGCTGCTCTCTAAGACCTCTCCTCTCCAGACGTGGCTTCTCCTGTATCTAGTCTCGCATCTTCTCCCTCTAGTCGGGGCCAGGCCCCAGGAGCGGCCCAACTCTGCAGCTCTTGCTAGCTCTTCCCAACCCTCATTTTCCCTTTAATTAATAGAAGCCTTTCCAAAGAATATGTGACAACATCTGGCAGCTCCAGGTCTGGGTGTTTTTTTCCTGACTTTATTCTAGTTGCCCATTATTCTAGCCTGCTTGGTCTTACGCGTTCCTCTCCATTTCTTTGCTTTATAACCAAGCACAGTGTCCCATCTCAGGTGTGAAAGCAACAGCAGGAGAGAGGGATTCCTGATAAACTCCAGGCACTTCTCCTCTGCAGCTCGGTGCTGATTACATCTCCCTCCTTGTTGGAACGGAGCTGCTTCCCACAGACCAGGAGCAGACGCTGAATGTTTTGTGTCGCTTAGATTTCTTACCCTGTTTATTGACCGGCTGCTTTTATCCCTGGGCCCCTTCCCATCGTATCTGTGAGTCCCGGTCCTCTCTAAGTGCCTCTTTCAACTCTTCAAGGTTATCTTTCGCTCCCCGGGGAATGAATACTTTCTTCAAATTTTTTTGTAGTTCTCTGGCTGGAATCAATGCCTCCCCAGCTTTGGTTCTCCTCTCAGACACTTTATTGCTATCTTTTGAATGACTTCCTTCCTAGTGAGCTGCTCATTCTGATTCAACTTCCTTCTTTCCTCACTTCTTCTCTTTTACTTGATAAAACATTGTTATTGGGTTTGGGATTTAATGGTTTCCCTCCGTTTGCTTGGAAGGAAAATAGGTCTTGTTACACTGATTCTGGTCCTTGTCTATATAACTTTGTTTTGGGGTGCAGCTATTCTCATGGATGTCGCACTCACTGATGTCTGCCACAGACAAAATTACCTCTTACCGTAGTTGCTTTAACCAGTGGCTTTGTTGTCTGGACTTTTCTTTGTGATCTCTACTGTTTGTGTGCTTTGTTATTACTTGTATCATCCATCGGTCATTTTAAGAATCAATCCAGCAGCTCGGCAGTGTGTGTGCTTAGTGTGGGCGTGGTCCTGGGTTTGATCCCCAACGTGGGAGAGACTGATAGTAGATCAGGAGTCAGATATTTATACTCAGGCTAAGTTCTGCACCTGACCTTGTGGGGGTTCGACAGTGGGCCTCTTGCGTTTCCCCCGTAAATTCCAAATTGGAACACTTTGATCTATTGCCTTCATGGATGGTGGTAGTAATGCCAGTCATTGTGAAGAGGCCCTGATAACAAGGACGGGGTGATGACAGTGTTTAGCTGATGTCCACTTGGCGTCCACCTCGTGCTGCACGCTGTGCTGAGCTCAGGTCCGTGTCACTCCACTGAGACTCACAGCAGCCTCATGAGTCACAGACTTCCATCAGGCCATGCATAGATGAGGAAATCTCAGGTTTACTTAAGGCTGGGTGATGGGTGATGGCGCCAGGGTTCAATCATTCTCTGTCAAGCCATTTGTCACCCATTTGGGCCACTATACAAACATGTGTCCCACATGGAGTTCTGGAGGCGTGGGAGTGCTCGTGAATGCTTGGGTTCATTCTGTATTTTTGCCCCCTCTCCCCTGTGCAGTTCGAGATCTTCACCGTTTCTGGGGCCAACCTTTCTTTAAGGTAATGAGACGGCAGAACTCCCCAAATGCAGGGGTGTGCAAGTCGCAATCAGGGCTTACATCTCCATCAGGAGGTACAGCACCAAGGACCCACAGTCATTTTTAGGGGCCAGCACTCATATTTTAACATCTTTTGAGATCAGAAGAAAAACCTGAAGTTTTACATCAATGAAAATGTTTTAATAGATAATACTAATATACTAATATATTTGTCTCTATACCCATGCAGCCATGAATTATAAATATGTGTATATATGTACATATATAAATACATACAAGGTCTGATCAAAAAGAGAGTGAACGTCTAAATTAAAACATTTCTTACAGTAAAACACATTGCTACTAATCCCTCTTACTTTTAACACAATTACCCCATCTTTCTTACCTCTTTCTGAAGCAGTTCTGGAAGTCCTCTTCCACAAGGGTCTTCAGCTGCATTGTCCTGGCTGCCTTGGTGTGTGTGTGTGTGTGGGTGTGTGCGTGTGTGTTTGTGCACGTGTGTATTCTTTCTTTTAGGTGTTGGGTATTGAATCTGGGGTGTTGTGCAGGCTGGCAAGTGTTCTACCACTGAGCTATATTCTTGGTGCTAAATTATAATTTTATTTACTTTTTTTTAAAGGGAAGAAGAGGGCCATAAAGGCAAAAATGCCCAGAGCCCATCATCCATGGCTCTGCCAGCAATGACAGTGTTGTAGAGGTCCAGCGTAGGGCTCTGGACCCCCCTCTGGCTCCTCTTCCATCAGTGTGCAGAAAGAAAAGGAGGCTCCGGACTCAGACTGTCGGACCGGGGCACTTACACTGGGCAAGTTACTTCCTCTGAGCCTCAGTTTCCCCATTGGTAAGATGGATTCCTGTCAACATGAGGATCATATGAGACAGTGTAGGTATAATTGTGAAAACGGGCGAGGGCTCAGGGATGTTGGTCGGCTTTCATCTGCACACGGCTTGGTTTCCTTCAGCTGCTCCCAGAGCTGCAGAGGTGCCCACAGGCCCTGCCTGAAATTGAGCACACGGAAAAGTCACGTGTAGAGCCAGGGAGGAGGAGTGAATAACCAAGCATGGCATTAGCAGAGATACTCAAGTAGTAGTGAGCCTTATTTTTAAAAGCACGGAAGTCTCGCCTGTGAAGTTTTGCCTGCCATCTTTCGAGGCTGTTGGGGTAATGGCTTAGGATCAGTAGATGGGTCAGATCGCTTGGATTTGGATTTTGATTCCATCATCTGCCAGTGGTGGGACCTTGGGAAGTAGGTGGGCATCTCTGGGCTTCAGTTTTCCCACCTGGGTAGTGGGAATATATGCTACAAGTGCCCACACTGCACTGTGTTGAGGTGAAGTGAATTCCCGCTGCTGGATCTACAGAGTGTGGGGAATACTCGGTAAGGATTGGTAATCCTGTGGCTACGGTTACCACTGACCAAGAAAGTAGGCTGTTCTGCAAGACTAGGCATGAGCCCTTTCCCTGGTATTTGTTTGTGGATTATTTTCTTTCTACAACTAGTCATTTGCCTACCACATTTAAGGCACCAGCTTTGCCTGATATGCCTCTGGGCCCTCTCTGGTAGTTTATTTAAAAAGTACTCCCTTTGAATGTAAGTTAGTGTAACCACTGTGGAAATCAGTATAGAGATTCCTCAAAAAGCTAAAACTAAAAATTTCATTCAACCCAGATATTCTCCTATAAGTATCTTCCCCAGAGAGTTAAAGACTTCATATTACAGTGATACCGCATAGCCATGTATATAGCAATACAATTCACAAAAGCTAAATTTTGGAGGTGGCCTGCATGTCCATCAACAGATGAATGGATAAGGAAAATGTGGTATTTACATACAATGGAGTACTACTCTGCCATAAAGAAGGATACATTTGAGTTATTTGTAGGAAAATGGATGCACCTTGAGACCATAATATTGAGTGAAATAAATCAGACACACAATCTACTTATGACAAGTCCCAAATAGAAACAAACAGCAAAATAAAAGATAGATAATAGGAAGTAGGGAGATAGATCTTTTGCAACGGAGAAGGGGACCAAGAGATGGAAGGAGGGGGGAGGGAGGGAAAAGGGGGTAAAACAAGAATGAAAATGTGTTACGTATGTGTACCAACTCCCCATGAGGAATGTAATCATTATGTAATGCAAACATGGACTAATAAAAATAAAAACTTAAAAAAAAATTTACTCCCTTTGGAGAACTGGAATCTGGAGATGATGTCCTGAAATGCAGGTCCTCTAACTTCCCAGCTCGAGCTTTTACTTGGATGCATTGATACAATGATGTTTAGACGGCCCTCTCTGCTTGCTCACCCACTGGATAATTTTTTGTCTCCAGACTTCCCCTGAATCCTCCCGCTGAGTCCACGCTGTTCCAGATGTCAGGTGGCCCATTTATCCTCCAAGCACTTTACAGCCTTCGTTTGCTGTCGAGGGACACCTCTGATTTTATAGGCACATTGAAATGCTTGACCCCTTGTCTTTCCTAAATAGAACTTTGTAAGATGAAAAAGCTAATGGATGAAATGTTTACATTTTTAGTTCACTTCCTGTTAGAAACGGTGGATACTTCCGTAGGTGTTTCCTTCTCCTGTTTATTGGGAGATGGGGCAATTTCATTTAAAAATAAAAAGCACTAGATGCAGGGTGGCCCCAGAACTGTCATGGACTGGACTTCTACCTCTAAATGTCACCTTATCTCACAGCAGTGTTAGTGTTCAGCCTGCCGGCTGGTGACCCCATTTCCCTGATTTTTTCTCAACTACCTGGTTGCTCATAGGAGCTCCCCAGCTCACAAGATTCCTGCAGCCTGATGCAGGTCTCATCTCCATTCTGAATCTAGGAGACAGCAAAAGCAGAGGGCATAGAGCTGGGACTAAGCCACTCATTTGAGTAGGGCCATGGCCAGGGTACCTTCTCTTATTGAGTGTGAAAGGCAGTGTGCAGGGCCGGCTGACTACTTAAAATCATGTGGACCCGGCCTGAAGGGCCCTTTTCTTGTCTGGCTGCTGTGTCCCAGCCATTTGATGGTAGAGCCCGGTGTGGAGGGGGGTAGGGCTTGGGTTTTCGGGGTTGACTCCTGGGACACAGAGGTGTATGAGAAACGAGCTGAAAGCCTAATGAATGGATTTCGGGTTATTTCCAGGAATATATATTCAATATGCCACTTTTTGTTGAAAAATGAATAAATATAGCATGTAGGCATGAATGAAGCACTTAGGGGGTGGTTCCCCATTGGCAGAGAGTTCGCAGTGTATGTGCGCTGTGAGCCTTTGGGAAATGCAGAAACAAGGAGAGCTTTGTTAAGAAATGAGAAACTGGGATGCTCTCTGTGTATCGCACAAACCTCGGCATCATCACTCCGAATTCAACGCACAGATTGTTTTATTTCCAGGATTTTATTTTTAACCTGACACGCGGCCCTCTGACTTGATTTTGATTTGAGACCTCAGTTTCGCGGCCAAAGCATACATCCTGAAGGAATAGTTACTTTTTCTTTACTTAAAACAAGGACAACGGGAGTAGATGGCTTGAATCTTGTATTTATAGAGTGACATTTCCACGTCTGCCTTGTGAATTTCTTTCCTAGTCAAGTGGTCATAAAAAAGAAAAAAAAGAAAAAAAAAAAAAAAAGAGGACGATAAAAACAAATGAAAAGAAATGGGAGTAACTTAAGGAAAGAATAACTTCCTTTCTATTAGGTTTAACTTGAAACCAGGTATCATGTTTATATAAATAGTGTGGAAAATATTTAACCTATTCATAAAGGTTAAGTAACTAACTGATAAGCTTTGTAGGGAAAGTATGTTTAAATGCTCTCATTAAACTTAAACCATGCCAGGCAATTTTTCAAACTTTCAAAATACATACCATTAGCAAACTGAAAAGGAGGCTGAGGGACAGAAAGAATTTCTGGTGAACAAATACAGTTGTTCATTGTGGAAGTGGTTGCTACTTTATACATCACAGGGTAAGAGCAGGTCAGAAAGTCAAAATAACAGAACTTAGACAAATGTCTTACTGATACAATTTAGCCTTCTCTAAAGGCTAAGATAAACTCTTTCCACAGCTGCTGGAGGAAATCAAAGGGACAAGATATTTTACTGGGGCGCTTTATAAATAATACACAAAGTGATCAGAGGAAAAGATTGGGAGATCAGGGAGCCACGAGAGACCAAAAATCCGAATGAAGTAGATTTATTCCTCACACCACGACAAAAAAGTAGAAAGTACCGATAACTATGGCAGGACCAGGCGAAATTCAGAATTTATAAATATCCCCTTTTTAACTTAAAAAAAAATAGCTAACACTTAGAATGTGCTAAGCATTTTATAGATCATCATGGTTGTGTATCTTTCTTTTGCGAAGGTTGCGAGATTGTGTGTATATTTCTGAGGATTTGCACTATTTCCTTGCATTAAAGAAAAAATGCTCGTAAAACAAACAATAAAAAATAAGACTAAAAAGTGAAAGATTTACTATGAAGTGAAAATCACATGCAGTGTCATCACCTAGAGAGGGTCGTTGTTGCTTTTGTTATCTGCCATTTTAATTGTTCTATTTCTGGGGCAGGACATGCCGGGAATTGAACCAAGCCAAATATTTGTATTCTTTATTAGATGTGTATATATAGTTTTATAGCAATGGGATCCTACTATTCAGGTTGTTTAATAGTCTGCATTTGGTCTCTTTAATATTGTAAATTTTTACTATTAATGTGGTATCTTTCCACTAAATACCTATGCTATCATTTTTAGTGGTTGTACGGTATTCCATTAGTTTAACAAGGAATATAATTTATTTAACCAATCCCCTACTTATGAACATTTGTTTTCAATGAAATATAAACAATTCTACATTCAATGTGTGGAGCATACATTTTATACTCATTTGATTATTTATTTAGAATTTGTTCCTAGAAATAAAATTGTTGTATTGTAGAACATGTATATTTAAGATATATTACATATGTGTACATATTAATATTTAAATATATTACTTTTATATGGTTTCATATTGCTTAACAATGGAGCTGCATTGTGAGAAATGCACCATTAGGTGATTTAGCTGTGTGAGTGTCCTAGAGTATATCTGATGAATTAAAATGGTTCCAGTGTCCCTAGGTTAACACAGGGCTATGGAACCATCACATGGTCACATGGTCACATGCAGCATGTGACCAAAACATCACTGTGCGGTGCATGGCATTTTCATGCGTGACATGAGAACTATGTGTGGATTTTCCCCCTAGGCCAGTGGTTCTCAACCAGGGGTGAATTTTGTCCCCACAGGAGCATGTGTCAATGTGCGGAGTTGTACTTGGTCATCATGATTGAGGTAGGGTAGAGGCGAGGAGGGGGCTTCTGATATCCACGAGAAGAGGTTAAGGATACCTTACTAAGAAGTGATTGTGTGTGTGTGTGTGTGCGCGCGTGCGCATGCGTGTGATACCAGTGGGGTAGTTAGTTTATCGTGTGAACTAGATCGCATTAAGGGACACCCAGATCGCCGGGAGAGTGTCACTGCCGGGTGCGTGTACGAGGTGTTTCTGGAGGAGATGAGCATTCGAAGCAGCAGCCTGAGTGAGAAGGTCCACTCTCACTGAGGCAAGTGGGCACCGTCCAACTCCGTGCCGGCCTGGCTGGAACAAGGAGGCCGAAGAGGGAGGATTTGCTCTTTTCTGGAGCTGGGGTCCCCACCCTACCTCGCCCTTGGAGTTCAGAACTCCGCCACCCCTGGCCCGCCCACAGTGCCTGTGCTTCCCTTCTTGCCGGGAGTTAGGTCCTGGCTCCCCCAGTTCCGTCTTCCTGGGGTCTCCGCTCACAGACACAGCGCCAGCTCCCACCACAAATCCTTTCTTTCCTGTCTCCGCATGCTCTGGGTCCTGTTTCTACAGAGAACCCAGGCTGACCCAGGCCAGTGGTTTTATGTATTTGTCGACGTGCCCAGAGAGTGTAAGAATTCTGTCTCATTACATCGGGGCCACGGTTGTATTAAATTAAATTTTCTGCCAGTCTGAGAGATAGAAAAAAATCTTGATTTAATACCCATTTCTGTGATTATGAACAAAATACAGCACCTTTTAAAATGTGTATTGGTCATTGGTATTTCTGATACGAGTTGCTTATACTTACATAGAAACCTGATCTTTATGCACCTCAACAAGAAAAACATACACAGCCCCCGAAATCTGTTCTTCCTGCGTTTTCATTGTTAGCATCACGGTCCACGCGGTTGTGCAGCATCGACACCTCAGAACTGGCCTTTGCTTCTTGCAGCATCTGCGCCCCCTCCAGCCGCCAGTCGGGGCCACTTCATCTCTGAAAGCTTCCGGGAGAGGCCTCTCCCGTGCATTTCCTCCGCCAGGGACGCACTGCAGGCCTGGCCATCAGCAGGCTCCTACCTGCTGGCAAAGTGCCACAGGTGCCGCTGCCTCCCGCAGACATAGACTGACGGTCAGAGTGTGTTCCCGGCACCCCGTGGAAGTCCTCATTTCCCTCCCTGGAGGGTGACTTAGTCATCTTAGTGCCACAGTGCCTAGTGCCTGATGACTCTTAGTCAACCGAGGATGGAATTGTTTTCCTCACCTCTGTCTCTCTCCCCTCCAGTGAATCTTCTGTATTGTCACCATAACTCTCTAACACACACAGACACGTGACTTTTCTCCTCCACCGTTGTTGCTGGTGGCCACTGCCCAGGGCACAGTTTCTCAGCCTCGGTACCGTTGACGCTGGACTCAGGTCATGCTTGGCTGGCGGAAGCTTTTCTGTGCACTGTGGCAGGTTCAGCAGTGTCCGCTACCCACAGATATCCGAAGCCCTTTTCTCCTCTCTGTCCCGCCTTGGTTGTGACAGCCAAATAGATCCAGCCATTGACACATGTTCCCTGGGTGACAAAAGTCACCCCTGGCTGTGAACCACTGGTCTACAGGAAAAAGTCAACGCTCAGGGATCACGTCACCCACGAGGCAGCCCCAGGCTACCTCCCCAGCCTCCTCAATGCCCTCCTCTACTTCCTAAGAAGGTTGGTTAATTATATTGGGAGAGAACTAGAGGTCCTGGGCCGGTGAAATAGCTCAGCGGCATAAGCGCTTGCCTGGCAAGCGCGAGGTCCTGAGTTCGACTCCCAGATCCCACATACGAAAAAAGGGCCGGTGATATCCGACAGTGGCACGGGCGCCTGCTGGCGCACGAGGTCCTGAGGTTGACCCCTGGTACCCACAAAAAAAAGAAAAAAAAAAGAACTAGAGGTCTTCTTTCTGAATAAAGGTTACCATGTTATAGTTATTTTTTTTAATCTGTTTGCAATTTGGCATTTCCCCCAAAATAACAAAAGTAATAGTAAGATAGAGAAAAGTGCCTGCCATGTATAAATTCTATAAAATTTTTAAGGGGAGTTTTGTACCTTAGGAATGAACAATCTCTTTTGGAATCCCAGGCTACCAGGTTGCCAAGGTAAACAGTGAAGCCAGGGTGTACCTTTGATGCCTGAGGTTCTTATTAACTAGAATGGGGTGCGAATGAAAGTATTTCTGCAACGAATGTTCAGGGGACTCGAGCACCCACTTAAGGCTGTAATCAGGCCAGAATTTCCTTTTTGAGGTCGGGCAGAATCTGGTCCAAAAACATGAGCACAATAAGAATGTTTTTGGTCATTTTTATCCAATGCACCAGAGAGTTCCTACTGAATTTTCTGACAAACCTAGCCTCCATGCTGCATTGACGAGACAAGGGGGCATTTATGTAAAATGTTTTTGTTTCCCCTCACCAGTTATTTCGACAATCCCAACCCTCACTTTCTCCTCTGCTCGGCTCCACATCTAAGAAGCAAGACCGCAACTGCATTTCGTTTTATAGAGCGGCCTGATTAAAACCAGTTCTCCCTATAGGTGCCATCGTGCAGGAGACACACGGTTTTTGTCAAGAGACCAGCTACTAGCACTGAAGGCTTTGATGCTATTGCTAGTAAGAAATTAGTAACTAGATCCTCGGTCTGTTTTACGCCAACTTTATAATTACACTGTTTCAGTGGTAAACCAGACGCTTGAGCCAAAGGCAATTTAGAAACTCTAGATTTGTATTCTGTTTCTCCTCCTTCCTTTAATGTTCATCTCTGCTGCCTCTCCGACTCCCCTCAAACATGCAATTTTCCTTCAGTCCCTCCTCCCCCTGGGTCCTCGTTTCTGTGGCCCTCTGTCACAAAAGGACAAATGCATCTTGTTCCTCCTCATCCTGAGACATTGCAGGCAACAATCGAGGCTGTGTATGCACAAACCTAATTCTGGAATGTTTTGTCCCCCTGCGAGGGGGCGCCACGGGGTGGCTCCTGGTTCGCCTCTGGGGCCGAGGGTAACACGGGGCCTTGTATCGTGCTCTGCTGCCTGGGGGTGAAAGACTCCACCGGCCCCGCTTTCCTCAGGGAGGAGCGTGTGGAGATTGCTTTCTTGAACACTTGGGCTCCTCCTGATTCTGAAACCTTTTTGTACAAGGAGCTTTTTTGATGTGGAATGATTTATTAAATATTAGAAAACAAAAACCGCAGTCAACTGGGGCGGCACACGCCTGGAATCCCGGGAAGCTGAGGAGCTGAGGCAGGAGGACTCCAAGTTCAAGCCCAGCCTAGGTAACAAAAATCGTTTAAAAAGGACAGGGGATGTAGCTCACACGAAGGCACTGGGCTCAATCCCCAATACTGAAACAACGAACGCACAAACAAACAAACACAAAGCCAGGGCTTTGGGTGAAAGTGTTCCATCTCACTTGAGCTTTACACACATCCCCTGTTCTCTTCTTTGTTTTTTTTCCTGGACTCATCTTGGCTCTTTTTTCAGGTGAATTATTCCTCTTCCCTATTAAGTTATATTTGGGGATCATGAAAAGAACTCTGAAGTACACCCTGAAATCCTAAGTTTTCCTTTCAGCTGAAAGTCGCCCAAATCAGAATGCTCCTCCAGCTGCCTCCTCTCCGAGGCCCTTCTCTACACCTGCGCAAGGGTCTTTAAGGTGGGCCTGGGATACAGCGACTCCTTCGAGATTTTACATCAATTTATTTATTTATGTTTGCAGCGTGAGGGTTGAACCCAGGACCTGGTGCATGTCAGGCACATATTCTACTTCTAAGCCACATTCCTGGCCCCCTCCAAGATTTTTAAAAAAAATTTGTTAGGTTTTATTTTGGAGTTTTTGTTGCTGGTGGTCGTGGTGATGGTTTTTTTGTTTTGTTTTTTGTCTTTTTTCACTATGCAGTTCAGGCTAGCCTTGAACTCACTTTGTAAAAGCCCAGGCTGGCCTTGAACTCTCAGTGATCCTCCTGCCTCAGCCTCTGGAGTGCTGGGATTACAGGAGTGCCCCACCAAGGCTGGCCTCCTCCAAGATTTTTGAAGAGATCACTGGCACGGAGTTCCAGACCATTCCCTCGAGCAAGGCACTAGCTAGGATTGTTTCGCCCTCCTAACCCTGACAGCATTTCTTCTCCAGAGTTGCTGGTGTGTGTGTACTTGCGTGTGTGTGTGTGTGTGTGCATGTTACTAGGAACCCACAGCCTTCACACTGAGCTGCATCCCCAGACCTTTTTATTTGGAGTTGAGGGGTCTCACTAAGTTGTCCTCCTAATTTATAATCCTCCTGCCTCAGCCTCCCAGAGCTCTGGGATAACAGGTATGCTGCCACCACAGCTGGATGAGAATTGCTATTTCTTTACGTTTCTTCTTTTTGCTCTTTCTGCCTTTGCTCTGCTCCTAGGAGTCAGCCTACCTGTACCTCTGTACCTCCCTCACGAGCACTACTCCTCTGCTGAGAAGTCTAGCTGGGAGGTGAGGCTGGCTGCCACCGCCAGCCGTGCCTGCCGTGGTCCAGGGGCAGCCACGGTGCCCTCTGAAGACAGCTGGTTTTCATTTCAGGAGTTTCAGTGTTGTGGCTTTGTTGATCATCTTTTCACCCCTGGGTTTGCTCTTAGTTGCAGCTAAAGCACAACTAACCATTTTCGCTAAGACTTCAGGGCCCTTGCCCCAGCCCTGGTGGCTGCAGGACCTCCGTGCGAGCATCTTGCAGTGTAGGTGCCACTGGATCCCTGTAAGTCACCCCTCCCTCTATGCAGGGGAGAAATGAAGGCAATTTTGCTCAAGGCCACTGGTGAGGAAAATTGATCGATCGAGTTGTTACTAACTGGCTTTTCAAATCGCTCATTATTCTGTGAGAAGTGAGTGAGTCCTACTGTGTGTCGGAGCCTGGTCCCGTCCCGAGATAAAGCCAAAGCCGCAGGAATCCTGCCAACCGCAAGGCTTGGCATCCGCACCTGGGAACGGGCCTGCGCCCTGCTCGGCAGGGGCAGCACCATGCACTCCCGCCCGGGTAAGTGAAAACATCACCGACGGAAAGCGCGCTCTGAGCGGGGAGTGCTTTGTAGTTGCTGGCCTTTGGGGGCGTGGGGCGTGTTCATAAGTGAGAGCGCCACTTAGAAGTCACCCTTTCTGCTCCCAGGCTCTGTCCCGCAGGGAGCCCAATGATAAAGGTCATTCATATGTTTCCTGCAAGCCGACTCAAGGGGAAGCTTCGCTCTCTGCATCGTGTTTGCCGAATTAGTTGTGCACTTATTAACCCTCTGTTTCCAGCACCACAGAGTCTCATGTGTATATACATGCGGATTTACATGCATGGACACATGTATTCTAGGGTGGATCATACTACACCATACACATGTGTATAAAATCTCCTCTTGTGGTCTCATCTGCCTGTGTATCTAAACTGGCTTGCCAAATGCTCATGGACCTGTCGCCCCCTGAATGAAGAGCTGGACTCGCCAGCCATCGTGGTAGGAAGGGGCCTCTGCTTCACCCATGGCTGCTGTGGGCCACGCCCTGCTCCCCTCACTTATGGGCACCTGGGTGGTTCTCAGTGCTCATGTTTCACCGAGCCCTATGCCCTGTGACTCTGATGTGCTTAGACCTGGGCCAGGAGTTGGGTAGCAGTGGGAGGAGGAGTTAATCATCAAACCAGCCCGCAGCTGGTTTCCCACACAGGCCTGGAGGGAGGAGCGTCCTCTGTCCTCGGAGACCTTGGTTGGCCCGCTGGGTTAGAGCCAAGGCACGGCCCTAATCCAGTTTGACTCTAGCAAGACGTTTGACTCAGTGTGGGTCAACATACTTAACGGAGGCTCCCAGCCCCCCTTTTGTGGTGACATCAAGGATTGAACCAAGGATCTTTGCACTGAGCTACATCCCCAGCCCTCTTAAATTTTTTTATTTTGAGACAGGGTCTAAATTGCTCAAATTGCTCAGGTTGGGCTCAAATTTCGATCCTCCTGACTCAGCCTCCTGAATGCTGGGATTACAGGTGTGCCTCACCACAGCCAGCTAGTGGAAACCTTTGTCCTTTACCCCGTTACAAGTTTCCCTGTTCCGCACATCTTGCAGGACTGAGAACGTAGCTTGCTCAGTACAGCATTTGCTGAGCATGTGCTAGGCTCCCGATTGGGTCCCAGCACGGGACAGGTGTCTCTTGCTTACAGCTGCCAGCTTAAAGCTCTTCTGCATCACTCTCTTTAAAGACCAGGGCTCGCTCTGCTTGGCCCTTATGATGGTTCCCAAGGCTCCAGGCCTGGCATTCAGGCTTCACTGCATTTTTGCCACTTTTCCAGCTTGATTTCTAGAAGTTGCCCACAGATGTGTCCCTTGAGTGAGGACAGCCTTTGAACTGCCTCTCCTCTCCCCGTGGCACTATGTGTCTTCTGGTCCCGCACTGTGGTGTGGCACACTGGGCACACTCCTGACACGGAGCCAGTGGGCCCCACACAGTCCCCACTGTCCTTCAGATCTCAGATCCAGAGCTGTCCCCACCTGAAGGTTCCAGGTGAGCCCGGGTGGAGGGGGTGTCCAAGTTGCTACCGTCTGTGGGACACTATTTGGTCCTCATCCCTCCTGGGCACTGCCCGGTGCTCCTGGAAATCTGGCAGAACTTGGAAGATGCCTGACAGGGACGACTAAAGCTCTCGGGAAAGGGCGGAGATGTCGAGATACCCCATTTGAAGGAGACCACATAGAAGGGAATTTCACAAGAGCTGAGGTGGGTGGTTAGGAATCAAGTCTGCATCCCCAGTGACAGGGAGTGCAGGGAAATGGGAAGGGTTCACAGGGGATGCTTTCTAAGTGCCGGTACTGGCACTGTCTGTAAGGTCAGCTAGGCGATCACTTGTCTGTGATGGTTTAGGAAGAGTGTCAACCAAAGACAGAAAGTTGAAAACATGTCCCATCCTCACGGTCCAATTTAACCCAAACTTTAATGGTTTAAAATGACTCAGACAGAAGCCAGATGTGGTGATACATGCATGTAAT
Organism: Erethizon dorsatum; assembly: GCA_028451465.1. Classification (NCBI taxonomy): domain Eukaryota; kingdom Metazoa; phylum Chordata; class Mammalia; order Rodentia; family Erethizontidae; genus Erethizon; species Erethizon dorsatum. The sequence goes on from CM051834.1 coordinate 71,658,311, forward strand.
CCCAGCACTGGGGAGGCTGAAGCAGGAGGATCTCAATTTGGAGGCCAACCTGGGCTACATAGTGAGACTCTCAAAAAAGCAAAAACAGTAAACGCAAACAGATATTTGACTTGAAAAATTGAAACTTCAGTTAAGGAAACAGTTGATAAACATACTGGGATTTAGATATTCAGTATGATAAGAAAGCAATGCTTTAACCCCAGGAAAATTTTTCTGAGTTGCTCTTTATCAAGCTAGGAAATGACAGCTAATGAGAGGGCAAATTCGGCTGGAAGTTCTTAGCCTTTGGCCTCCCTCTGTTTGGCTTAAGACTTAAGAGACTAAATCTCCCATCTCCGGCAGGGGCCCTCTTAACTCGTCTTTTACTGGATTCCTGGGTAAAGATTTTCTTCATCTCAGTTACTTGGCCTCCTTTTTATAGGAGTTCTACTCTGAGATCAAAGACAGCCTGGGGCAGTTTATGCGAAGGGAAGGAAGTGGGAGAAGGCTCCTAAGCTCCTTGAGGGGTATTCTAGAATCACAAACCTGCCTGGTGTAGCTGGCGTGGGCTGTGTCTATCAGAGCTAGGAAGAGGCGCCCTGGGGGCGTGAGGAGGAGGACAGGGCAACCGTGCTTTCTGGACACGGGTCCTTGTCACGGTCTGCACTGGGATCTCAGTGCTGAGCGATCCTCGGGGTAAACCAGGCCTCCTTTTCATATATATATATATATATATATATATATTTTTTTTTTTTTTTTTTTTTAATTTTTCGTGTGTGGTGCTGGGGGTCCAACTCAGGGCCTTGTGCATGTTAACTAAGTGGTGTGGCGCTCAGATACACCCCAACCCTGGGCTCCTTTCGAACATGCAGCTTCCCAGGTCCGTAGTAAGTCCCAAACCGTCAGGTTGCAAAAGGCTCACAGACGTCTTGAATTGCAAACACACCCATGACTGTTGGTCCACACTCCTGACGCTTAGCAGTCTCCTCATTTGGTCCTCTTCCCTACAACTGTAATTAGATTTTTCAAAGGCTCCCAAATAAGAATCTGGATACTCCCAACTCTGGTGTGACTGGTGAAGAACAAAGGGGAAATTTACAAAAATGAGAAGCTTCAGAAGTAAGACAACTTCAATTCAGTTAGTTTTTAAAAGATTTTTCCTTCTTATACAATTTCCAGAGGGCCTTCAGGAAACAGACACACACACACACACACACAGAGTCAGGAGGCCGGGTAAACAGGAAAGAGAAGATTCACTTTTATTGCTTGACAGTTTAAGTGAAAAAAAATTTCTTTTAAAAAATATTTTGAGTCCCCCTCTTCTTTCCCCTCAAAACTGCATCAAGCTATTTTTAGGAGGGGTGGGTGGCTGGTTTTGGGGGAGGATGGAAAGCATGACATCACCAAGCTATTTTGGTGGAGTGGTAGGGATATGCCAGGTTGGGTCGGTTTAGGTTTGGTGCTGTGTATTTAAAAGCTGAATCGAGTCTTTTTCTAATTTGGCTTCACTTGGGATTGCAGCTCTTCACTGGAGACGGGAAGGATAATATTTACCCAAAGCTAATTTGTAAACCTCACTTTCGGTTGCGGGTCTAGAATCTAACCAGCTATTCCCAGCAGTGCCGCGCTCGTGTCTCCCTGAGCGTTTCTCTGAGGATCAAATTTGCACACTGCTTCTTCTGGGGCCCAGGCCCCACCAGTGCCCCCACGCCCCACGGCCCACTCCATTCAGCTCAAAGTGGGGGGCGCTCTCCATCTGGAAAGCAAATCCTTAACTTGAACCTCCTGCTTGCTGAGAAAGGCTCTGTGGAAATGGCAGAGAAGGACTTTGCTCATTTATTTAGATTTTGTAGTGGAATCTTTTCCCCATGTATGTTATTGTCAGTAACTCCTATTTGGCCCAGAGGTTTTGAACTGCACCCTCAGAGTGGGAATACGTTTAGGGCATCTCTCTGAGGCACCGCCTCACTCCTGATAAACATTTGGCTTGTAAACGAGGCTCCCTGTCATCCGAGACAGCTGCGCACCTCTGCCTGCCGGGCACAGGCTGCCTAGGGGTGCTGCTGGGCTTTCTTCCGGACACAGTCCCGAGTCCTTTTATTGTGGAAAGCAGCCTTTCCCTTGGATGTCTCTAACCTATTTATGGGTCTCTGATAGATGGTTAGTTCTTGGCAGGCTTGAGATAAGCCTGGGTCAGGAAAACAGCTTGTCCTCGTCTCTTCAAGTCGCTTGCTCGTCCTGGCCACGTCGTTTCATGACTTCCTTTCCTGTTATCTTCAAACATTCCCGCAGTGCGGAGCTGGATGAGAGCAGGAAGGCTGGCAAGGATCTGGCCAGGAGGGTGTTTCTTGTTCCTGTTCTGAAGCAGGCATTTCCCTCCCCCATGCCTGCACCCCCAACCTTTCTTCTTCAGTGCACACACCCCGTCCCTCTCCAGGGCCCATGGGAAAAACGTTAAGCACTCCTTTCCCTCTTTAAAGGAGGGTCGCTGAGAGGTTTCTAATCAGCTCCTTGTCAGCCTGTTTCCTCTGATCAGCTTAAATAGCCCCACTTGAAGTTCACAACGGCCAGGCCGAGTGTTGGCCTGACTGCTTGGGAGCGTTTCAGATTCAGGGACGAACTCACGCCAGGCTTATCTGCAGCTGAAACCTCAGAGCGCCGCTTCCCCAAGCCTTTCTTCTTGATTAAATTAGCGTTTCCCACTAACAGGAGGAGGAATTCCATTCTGCAGGCTGATTTCTCTGTGGCTCTCCCTCTATTAAAATGTAAACGTGACTCCCGTGTCCTCCCCTCCCAGCGAGTAGAGCTGCCACAAACATCTTGGACAAATGAACCCTTTAACCTTTTGTGGATGGTTTTCTGTCTAATTTTATCCATGCAAAAGGAAAAAAAAAGTGAGATACATTATCTCGGCCAGGGCAGACATGGGCAGGAAGTTTCTGTGCTGGGTACTCAGGGTCCTTCTGTAACTAGTGTTTTCCTGCTCTATCTTCAGAAAAGAAAGGCTTTTGTTAACCATTAGCCACTGACAAGAGTGTGTCCATTTCAGCAAAATTAATAAGAGATAGCATTTTTCTTCCTTCTAAATGGCCCATGTCAGTAATTAACATCGCCTTTCATTACTCAAACTTGAAAGCGTCTTTGGGGGCTCCCCTTGACCTTGCCCTGGCTCTGTGAAGCTGTGGCTTCCAGCCTGAGAGACCTAAATGCACAAGAGGCGCTCCTAGACAGGCTCCCCAAGACGCCATGAAAGAATCACTTGGCAAATATTTATTTAGAGTGCCTACTGTGTGGGGCTACCAAGCTGCAACAGACCATAAACCCTGATGGCGGGGTGGGAGAAAAGATAAAAGGGGGTTTGTTTAAAACAGCCGAGATAAGACAAGTGCTGGTGACCATAGGATCGAAGCAGACCCAGAGCAGTAGGCAGGGGGCTGAGGGCCAGGCAGAGACCAAAGTGTCGTGTAGGAAGTGACTTTGAAGGGGGACAGGCAAAAGTAGATGTTCGAAGCAAAAAGGGATGCAAAAGTTCAAGTGAGCTTTCCTATTTTTTCGAGAAAGGCAAACAGAATGCTTTCAAGGGACGTATAAGTTTAAGGCTCAGGAGAATTTTGCTTTCTTTTTTGGTGGGTTGATCGCAAACACACACTTAGGCAGTGAGGAGTTGGCTGGCGACATTTTAATATGTACTGTCACTAGATTCTACTACTGTCAGCTTGCTCACAGAAGCATGAAATACTTTCCAGTCATCCCCCTCGCAAACCCGTGGAGTGCCTGGGAGGATTCTTGGTGACAGTCGCTTGAGGGTGAGCTGAGTTAGGCTCCACACAGTCTTTAGATCTTCAGCCATGAACTTCAGGCTGAGGAAGACAGGCTGGGTTGGAGAAATTACCGTGGTGGATCTAGTTGTATCTAGTTGTGAAGATTTTTGATAGTTTGGACAAAAATAAAAACAGCATGTTCTCGTGTTTGTGAAGAATACATACTGCACAGGACAGGTGAAAGGACTACGCCCTGAAATGTTATAGTGGTTATTGGTGGGGAAGCTGGATAGGCAAGTGGTCTGAATATTTGTTCCCTGAGATTTCCAGAATTTTCCAGCATGTCCATAGTGCTCATGTATTCCTTTTGCCATCATGTAAGATGTTCTTAAAGAAAAATGGTGCTGAGGGGGGAAAGGCTTTTATTTATTTATTTTTCATTAAAGTGTGAGTTTAAATATAGACGATTGTGAAGAGTGGAGGGGACAGTCTCCCCTGCTGTGCCATGCTGAATGCTGTCAATTTTTAAAACGAGCAAAGCCACATTACCCCTAAACTCAAAAGGGGACCTCTCCTCTAGCTACTTTCACTGAAAAATTGTTAGTTGATTCTTTCAGAAGTTCTTGTAGTGAGAGACATTTCACTTTCTGTCTGTCTGGTTTCTGGGTTATTCAAGAGGGAAAAAAATCTGTTGCAAAAGGTTGTCTTTGGTCACTTTCTTTTTATAAGTCCTTTGTTATTACTCAGTAACTTCGTCACATAAGAATGTTGTTCAAAACTCATGATATAAAAATCTAAAGGTCAGCTAGTTATTCATCTAGCCATGGCCTTCACAAAGGAACAATACACCTCTTTATTTGTATCTATTATTTTGTAGTTTAATTTTACTCAGAGGACACCAATCAGATAAGCTTATTTCGCAATTGGTGCTGTGTGCAAAACTGCTCAAATTGGGATGCAGTGGTCACAGGTCGGCACAGAGCAGATGGCTGTGTCCCAGAGTGTCTGCAACAGAAAAGTGAGGCGGGTGGGGCAGGGGAGGAGGATGGAGGGTGGAGATGAGGACCCTGAGAAATGGGAAAAATGCAAACTTATGGTTTAGCTTAAAACAGGCTCCCAGGGTTTTGGGGCATTTTGTGTCACGTCCCTCACAACAAGAAGATCTTCTGAATTAGAGCAGCCGCTAACCCCACAGCTGCCCCAGACCTGGATCCTCTCTTCTGAGGTCTGCGTCACTCAAAACTGTGGGGCAGAAACAGAAACAACGAGAAAAGCTGTTTGCCACGCGCACCCAACTTTCAAAACTCTTCTGGGTCTTGAGGGAAGGCTTTTTCTCTTAACTACATTCAGAAAATGAAAAACTCAGCTCTATAAAACCCTTTTGTTTTCATCCTGAAAAGATTCAGGCTCTGTCTTTTGTGGTTGGACAAGAACTTGGTGGCTGGCTGAGAAGTCCTAGGTGACCTGGGGAGAGAGGAACACCCTCAGCCAAAGGGCTGGGACTCAGTATGGAAGAGGGGAACCAAGCCTGGGGACAGAGGGACCAGGCAGGAGGGGGACAGACCCAACGGACTTGTCCTTGACATCTCAGGGACTTAAAGGAATGCTCCTCTTCCAAACTGTCCGCCCAACTGTGTCCCAGACACTTGGAAACATGTTCTCCTTTTTTCTTGTCTTGTTCCCTAGGAGTTTAAGCAAGTTATAGGAAATAGAATTTTATTTTATTTTGTGCTGTCTGGGGATTGAACCAGGACCATGCATATGCTAGGCAAGTGCTCTACCACTGAGCTCCCTCCAGCCCCAGAATATACAAATTTAAAACATACATAAAAGCAAAAACTGCATCCGGTAGGTGGGGAAAGAACACAGTTGCTGTGTTAATTTACCAAACAACTTCACTCTGAACTTTTTGGCATTGAATGATTTTAAAAAATAAAATAAAATAAGGGAGGGGAAAGTGAATGGGTAGAGAAAGGACACACAGTTACATAGTTTTGTTCTTTGTGAGGAAAATCACAGGGTGACGGGGAAAGAAAAGGCCTTTCCTATCATTTAATAGTACAGAAATTTGTCCTGTGTGACTTTATATAGAGGGCACCGGGACCACTTGAACTCACCAAGTCCTACAAGGCTTTTCTGAAGAGTAAAAAGTGTATCTAGCATAGTACTTTACTACTACTAAAGGGGAAACTCTTGGACTAAGATTGGGATTGCTTTGTTTTTGAAATTTTTTTGTATATAAGCATGTAAATATATGCCTTAATTTACAATTTAAAATGAAGGGTAAAAATAAGCTAGATATTTAAAAGAAATGATGGTGACCGTAAGTTTGTGCTAACCTGAGGAACTGCGTTTTTCTTTTGATTTCAGTATTCGGGACAGGTCTTGGGGCATCCAAATAAAACAGTGAACCCTCATAAAAAAAAAAAAGAAATGTGTTGGTAAGTTACTATTAAATAAAATCTATAGGTTCATTGACAGACAGCTCCTGTACCAGGCCCGACAGACCAAATCAAAATGGAGTCACTCATGCTAAAGTTCCACACGATCAAGTCAAAATTAAGTGATTTATCTGATTTTCCAAGAAATCAGGGGGGAAAAGGAGGAAGGAAAGGAGGGAGGGGGAGAGAGAATAGCCAAGTCCCCCAAGGGAGTCTCCCCCAAGGGTATATAAGGGAGTCTCTTGCTTTAAACTTTAACTTCATGTGTTAGTCGGCGTTGTGTCACTGTAACAAAATACCACGCATGATCGGCTTGATAAGAGGAGAGGCTTACTGGCTTACCATTTTGGAGGTTCAGTTCATGGCCGTGGGCTCAGTGCTCTTGGGCCTGTAGTGAGGTAGCACATAATGATGGAAGCCTGTGGCAAGGAGGCTGCTCACTCATGGCAGCCTGGGAGCGAGGGGAGAGATAGGCGGGGTCTGGGGCCCCACACCCTTCAGGGACCCTCACCCACACCCTCACCCACACTGGCTTCCTCGGGGTGGCCACCTCCTGAGGCTTCCCTTGCCCGCCACTGCCATGGCCCCTGGCAAACCTGAGCACTTCGACACGACGCATCTTCCCTGCTATGAAGCCGACCTCCTCTGGTCGGCTTCACTGCGTGTGCGCGCGTGTGTGCGTGTGTGTGTGTGTGCAGTGCTGGGGCTTGGGGAATCGAACCGGGGGCCTTGGGCATGCTAAGCACGCACTCATTGTTTTACAGATCCAAGTGTCGCTGGATTCCAGACTTGCAAATAAAAGCCTGTGACGGGCTTCAGGCTAGCCTTCTCGTGGTTTTGTCTGGTCAGTTCTGGTGACCACGGAGGCGCGGAGGCACCGAGACCCCGCGGACGCTGGACAGAGCTGCCGGCCCGTCCGCGCCGGCTTCCTCGGGAGGCGCCCGCCTCGACGCCTTGCGGCCCGGGGCTGCGGCGTTTGAACGCGGGGTCAGCGAGCGCTGCCTGCGCGGGGCACGGGGGCTCGGGTGCGGGTGACGGCTCGTGGGCAGGAGCCGCCGTCTAAAGGCCTCTGACGCCAGATATTGTTCGTGGTCGTGACAGCAGCGGCGCCAACTCGGGCGCTTGGAGTTCGCAGACTTGGTTCTGTTCTCTTCTTCTCAGGTGTTTGCCTGGGGGTCCAAAAAACAAAAACAAACAAACAAGTCCTGGACAATCAATAGGGTGTGGTGGCGCAGACCTGTAAACCCAGCACTCTGGGAGGCTGAGGCAGGAGGATGGTGAGTTGAAGCCCATCTCGGGGAATTTACCAAGACCCTGTCTTAAAGTAAATTTAAAAAGGGCTGGGGCTGTAGCTCACTGCAAGCGCCCTGTGTTCAATCCCCAGTACCACAAAAAACAAGCACCGCCCCCCTCAACAAGAACCACCACCACCACCAAACAAAACACAAAACCTGGAAAATCCCTGGTGAGGCTGGTCCTGGAGATCCAAGGCGAAGCGGCGAGACAAGGCTGCTGTTAACCGAGCTGGATGCGCAGGGAGGGTTTCGAGAGCAGCGCAGCCCCGGGCCCAAGATCCAGCGCCAGGGACGTCTTTCCAGAGAACCCAGCACTCTGCCCTTCGGGCCCAGCTGCCTTTTTCGTGTGTTAGGCCCCAGAAGCTCTGAATCGCACCAAAAATAATTTAGGGTGCAGCGGAACCTTCTAGATGAACAACATGCGCTTTAAGAAGTAGTTTAGCCAGGTGGTGCACACAGCTAGTCCTGGCTGCCTGGGGTGGAGAAGGGGAAATAGGCGGAAGTTCAGGGCCAGACCCTTTTCCCAGCACACATGCCCACACGCACACACACGCAGGCATGCCCGTGCACACACACACATAGACGTGCATGCACATGCAGTCGCACACTCAAACATGCACACACATGCGCACGCACACACACACGCGTGCGCACACATGCGTAGTGCACACATGCACACACATGCACACGCACGCACATATGCACATGCATGCTGTATTTAATAAAACTAGGGTTCCTGAATCAGGTTGCCCAGGGGCATCTACGGAAGCTTCTAAAAAGATTTAAAAAATTTAAAATTCTTCTTCTGAAGAACTTTATTTTTATTTTATATAGTACTGGGGATCAGGAAAAACTTGAGACAAACGAAAAGCTCAAGCAGCTACTTCAGAAGAAGAATGGAATCTGATAATCTTTTCACTTATTATCCCACTCTGAAGGTAAACAGAAAACTAAAGTGTTTATAGGGTTAGGCTCTCAGGATAAGCGGGTTTGCTGCTTTTTTAGAGCTAACTACGCCAAGTTCATAGATAACACTTTTTTCTCTCTCTCTTCCTGTTTTATTTATTTATTTGAGACAAGGTCTTGTTCCATAGTCCAGGCTGGTCTTGAATTTGGAATTCTCCTGTCTCAGCCTCCTGAATGTACCACCATGCCCAGCGAGAATGCTTTCTTTGCCGCACTCACTGATAGTTCCCTCCAGTCAATATTCCAGTTGACAAAACACGTTGTATTTAAAAGTCTACTTATAGAACTAAATTGGTCTATGAAATACACCTTTCTGGCATTTAGCTACTTTGAAACTTTTTGTAAAAAAAACAATTAGGTCTATTGTTGAGGATCTCCAAAGGCCCATGTGCTAAAGATTTGGGTCTCAGCCTGTGAGGTGGTGGAGTCTTCAGGAAGTTGGGCCCAGTGGGGCTTAGGCCACTGGGGGCATGTCCTCGAGGGGGTAGTGTACCTCAGCCCCTTCTCTTCAGGCTTCTCTTTCATCCCAGCATGAGGTGAATGGCCTTACTCAGCTGTGTGCTTCCCAGGATGCTGTGCTGCCTCTCCACAGGCCCAAAAGCAGTGGGTCTGCCTGGCCATGGACTGAAACTTCCCAAACTGTGAGCCAATAAACCTTTCCTCTCTCTAAGTTGAGTACCTCTGGTATTTTGTTATAGTACTAGAAAGCCAACTAACACATCAATGAAGGAAAATCTACACATTTTTACAATGTAGGAGAGCACTGGTCTAAACAAGTTTGACCATTTTGTCCTAACTGGGACTCCTACCTCATGTCTGTGTGGATGAACGGGTTGTGCCAAGGTCTGACTGGATGTGACAAGGTCTTTCAAAGTCCAGTGATAAGAATGAACTGCACTGCTTGTGCAAATTCCTTGGGAAAGGATGGATAACAACTGAATTTCTTTGAGAAACTTTCTTTAGGAAGACAAGGGAAGCATCAGAAAGCCTGGCATTCCATTGTGCTATTTTTCTTTTTAAAAAATTTTTATTTTTATTCATACCCATTTGTACATGATTACGCTCGTTGTGGGGAGTTGGCCCATGCACATAACACATCTTAATTCTTTTTATCCTTCCTCTCTCCTCCCATTCCCCTGCCTCCCTCTCTTGGTCCCCTTCCTATATTCTGCTATTTTTTCAAGTGCTTTTAGCTCAAAATAATCAATGTACTAAAATGACTTGTTTTGGGGTGAGGTTTTTTAAACTCTTTCACGGCTAGTTTTGTTTAAGGAGCAATTCAAGCATTATCATTCAAAATGAATAAATTAGGTGAATGTAAATGTAAATGGGATAACTAGATCGTTTCAAATCTTTTTCAGAAATCTGAAGTCTTAAAGTTATGCTAAATTAAGTAACAGATATTTATGAAACAGCTGAGTCGTTCTAGGTAAGTTGAAATTTTGAAATGTTAATTGCTAAAAATAAAATACATGTAGTTTGTATTTATAAGTATACAGAGGCTAACTATATTTGTTTGTACTAGTAAACACTAAAAATTGTGTTAAAAGGTAACATTTCTAAGCATTATGAAACAGTGCTCATCTACAAAATGCTGATATAAAACAGCTCAAATTTGTGGACTTTCTAGTTTTTACTAGAAATTCAGAATATGAAAAGTTAAATTCTATTTAATACACTATTTAAAAATAGAAACAAGTACGACATTTCCCTGAAAATAAGACTTAACTGGAAAATAAACTTAAGCTGTAATTAATAGCTGGTCATTACCATGGTGATGTGCAGAGTCACCTGGAAGATTATACCTGGCTGTACTCTTGCTGGGTGGCTGCTCTGTAAGGCGGGTAGGGCAAGCATAGGCTGACTGGAACTGGGATTTTTTTTTTTTTTTTTTTTTTATTTTAAAGAGAAGAAAAAACAAAACAAATCAAAGGAAGAACAAATTTTCAAACCAACGTAATAGGAGGGTAACAATGGTTAATACATTACGTATTACTATCTTTAAGTTAGTTATTCAGGACACCAGACATTAGCATTCAATTGTCCAAACATTATTGGCACAAACCTTACTCTTCAATGAACTAAGTAAAAATGGTAGTGTATCTATCTTAACCATCTTATATATATCTATATACAATTTTTTTTTCCCTTTCCCTTCTTTCTTTTCCCTATTCCAGTCTCTCTTTCCTTTTGACCAGTGGAACTGGGATTTTTGATCTCAATTTAGGTTTTACTTTTGGGGAGGCACGGTATGTGTGAGGGAAGTATGGCATATTTTATAAAGGAAATTATGAAGTATGAAGGTGTGTTTTTGTTAGTGAAAAGAGAGGGATTTTGTTTCCAAGTAGGAGGATTGGTTGTTTTACAGTGAGAAAGAAGGAAAGTAAAAGACCAAAACTGAATGGATAGGAAAGTTGTAGAAAGTTTGTAGAAGGTAAATCTTGCAAAATAAATTTTATCTATGTTCAAAATTAGAAGATATTTATGTTTTAAAAAAAAATTAGCAGGAATATAAAAAGGATATTGATGCAGAACTAGAATTTGGTACTCCCTGTTAAAACAGCTAAGTTTTCTTGGGGTATTCATCTACTCTTGCCTTCTTTCTTTTTTTGAAGTGCCGTGTGTTAACCCCAGTGCCTTTAGCACAGGCTACGCAAACGCCCTACCACTGACCTCTGTCTCTAAGCTTCCATTTCTTCTTGCCTTTTTGGTAATTGCTCTAGGAAATAATGATGATTTCTTGTGCTTCATGCGGAATGTTTCTAAGCAGTGGACACATCATGGATTGAGAGTGGCGTCACTCACGCCTTTGCTGCTTTAAAACACTCCTTTCAGCTGACGCATTTGCATCCTCCCCACCCGAGCTGTTATTTGAAAACGTCCCGCCTTCTTTCCTCTGCTGTGCTCCCGGGGTGACGTCAGGGAGGAGTCTACAGTCAGGGAGGAGAAGGTGGGGTAAAGCACCCCGGACGGTCAGGTCCTGCACGACTGAGCGCCGGCTGTCGGAGGTCGCTCGCCTCCAAGACACAGTCGCATGGGCGGCCTGGTGCATGAACCAGCCTCTGGCAAGCCTCCCTCTCCCTAAAACGAGCCATACTCCCCGACGAGACGCGTTTGTAGGTCTCCCGGGGACCTCTGTTTGTGTGACCCGCTCTCTTTCCTGCTGCCCTGCACTCTCCACACTGTATATCAAAACCTGATGCTTTTACGCCTCTCTCCCCACCTTTTAGAAAATTCCTTTCTGCTTCCCTCACTGCTCCTGAGTCCTCAGCAGAAAGAAGGTCAGTGTGTCTACAAAAGGCCTTTACACGGGCGGGCACCTAGGGAAACTTCAGCCCCCTCTGCCAGCCCTCGAGCGTTTCTTTCAGTTTGCACAAAGTGATTAAATGCAAAGAATTAGCTGATGATGCCCAGTAGAGGCACACTCGATTTATTTCCCTGTGGAAACCCTTACTCAATACCCTCTCAAATGAATCTTTATTAAAAAAAAAATATTTATTTAAGTTTTGTGGTGCTGAGGACGGAGCCAGGGCCTCGCGTGTGCTCAGCGATCGCCGCCGCGCAGCTGCACGCGCGGTCTCGTGTCCCCTCTGTGAGCACCTTGCTTCCCTGCGGCCCATGTGCTGCGGCTGATGCGGCTTGGGGCCTTGCTACTGGGGGCCTGGCTTTCCGCGCACATTTAGAGGCTGGGTAAGTAGTGGGGTAGAAATAGGCGAAGGGGCTGTGCGGTTATTGCCAAGTTATCCTGCAAACCTTTCTGATTTGGTCATAAGGACCACAGATTCTTATTTCTAGGACTGCACATCTTGTGACTATTTAAGGCCTGACCATGAAGGCGAGTAAAACTGTGTATGATTAAACTTCGCAGCCACCAGTACAAATGAGCCGTTTTCATTTCATTTTATTTTATTATTATTTTTGTGGGTACAGGGGGTCGACCTCAGGACCTCACGTGCCAGCAGAAGCCCTGCTGCTGAGCGATATCACCGGCCCTTTTTTTTCCTTTAGGTGGGTTCCAGAAGTTGAACTCAGGACTTTACGCTTGGCGGGCAGGCGCTTATGCCACTGAGCTATCTCACCGGCCCCCTCCTTTTCATTTTTATTAAAATTATTTAACTAATTTTTACAGTACTGGGGATGGAAGCAAGCACCTTGAACATGCTAGCCAAATGTCTACCACTGAACTACACCCTCTGTCCCTCAAATAAAATGCTAGACGAATACTTCTGCATGAATCTGTATGTGAGTGTATGTGTGTGTGTGTAGGTATATGTGTAACAGGGACATTTCCATTAATCATATTGAAATACCTGTTATAGTTCTATGGATTTGTGTACAGGTGCATTCTGATACCAATGGCATCTCACCGAGAAGGCTGTTTACATGAAAACAAAGACCTGTGCGGTGCATGGCTCTAGTGTTCTATCTGACTCAGGTTATTGCGTTCTGTATAATTCTGGTGGGTCAGTGAATTAAAAGCTTGCAACCAACACCACTCTGACCACAGAGAGACTGGAGACCCAAGCAGGCCAACAAAAGCATTTTTTCAGAGACAGATATGGATGTTGAGAGGGAGTGGCCTCCCCAAGGGACATACAAGTCCAGAGTAGAATCTGCCTGAGACCCTCCTCAAGACAGAGGAAAGTAGAACCAAAAGATGGATGGATGGATGGATGGTTAGGTAGACAGACAGACAGATACAATTCAATAAATTGACACAGCTTATATAGCAGGAAGGATGAACCTCCAATCCAAGATACCGCCATGGGATATTTTTGTCTCTCCCCTACAGACAGACAAATTCCAAGAAAAAGAAACCCATTCACATAAAACCAAAGGAAAGCCTACTGGTAGGCTGCGCAGGGTATTTTGAAACTGATTTTAAGAAGTAGGGCTGAGTGTGGTGGTGCATGCCTGTAATGCCAACATTCTGGAAGGCTGAGGCAGGAGGATTCAAAGTTTGAGCCCAGCCTGGGTAACTTAGTGACTTAGTGAGACCCTGTCTCAAAATAAAAAATGGAAAAAGGCTGGGCATATAGTTCAGTGAAAAAAACAGTGAGAGACAGACAGACAGACAATATATCAGGCAGCAGACAGTGAGAAACCAACATGCCTCCTTAAGGTCACATGAGGTTTCATCTGTCTTAGAGGCAACTGCCTTCTTGCAATGGTTGTGGCCCACACCTCGATGTCCTCCCCTTTTCCTGTGGTGTCCTCTGGGACCATCGGTGGTATCACGTGGCTCGGTGGCACGCCCGAGGGCCAAGCGACTTCCTGATTGGCTAAGGGGAAAAGCATCGCCAGCTGGACCCTGAACATAGACCTTTCACAGAGACTTTTATACCACAGGCAACTGCAGGTTTCGAAGGCGGTATTGGCCTGGTGGGACAGTGACCTTGCTCTTGGGGTTAAGGAATCCTGAAGATGGCAGGGGTTGGGGTTTTGGTGTGCTGGGACCAAGCACGTTTTAGAAATTGATTGCAGGACAGAGGAGAAGTAAATGGAGTCCTATGGTGGGGGAATAAATGACAGCAGTGCAAAGAAGGAAAACCTGGATGATAATTTGAAAGGAAACCAGGAAGAAAATGGCTTAGTAATGTTTATTGAAAAGTTGGAAAGTAGATGCGCTCTATTAGGGAAGAGGGGTTGTTAGGGACTGCTAGGCATGCTTCCCAGGATGGACGGATTGTCCAGGACCCAGGGACTGAACGGAAAGATCTGGAATAAAGGAAGGAAACTGCTCTGGTAAAGAGTCCTACTGGATGGAGCAGACTGGCTTCCCAACCTCTTGGACCAGGGAACCCGAATGAGGGCGTCGAGGGCTTGGCTCAGGCTGTGTTCTAAGCAGCACCAGTGAGCCCTGAGGCCTGGGCTACACCGCGGATGTAGAGGTGCTACGGTTTCCCTCTGCGACGCTGCTGCAGTCATTTTGGGGCTGCCTCAGTTCCCAAATCTTCTTAAAATCAAACCCTATCAATAAGTATGATTCTTCCGGGTATAGCGGCCTACGCCTATAATCCCAGCACTCTGGGAGGTTGAGGCAGGAGGATCTTAAATTCTAGCTGAGCCTGGGCAGCATAGAGACTCTGTCTCAAAATAAAAAATAAAAAGGAAAAGGGCTGGAGGTGTAGCTCAGTGTGGAAGTTCTGAGTCCAAATAAATGCATATCTGTGTCTTATCCACGCTAATTAATTTAGAAGATGACTTTCTCTGGGTGACTTTTTTTTTTTTTTGTGGGTACCGGGGTCGACCTCAGGACCTCACAGGCCAGCAGGCGCCTGTGCGGCTGAGTGATGTCACCGGCCCTTTTTTCGTATGTGGGTTCTGGGAGTCCAGCTCGGGCCCTTGTACTTGCCAGGCAGGCGCTTACACCACTGAGCCATCTCACCGGCCCTCTGTGTGACTTTTCTAAGCTGAGTGGTTATTTGTAGATATTGCAAAGTACAGATTGGGAAGAAAGAGATGAGAGGTTAACAACAGCGGAAAGAGGAAAATGGGTCATTTGGGTGTAGATGGTGACTGATGCCCCCGAGTGCGCATTTCTGGGGCCTAGAAGAAGATGTCACTGTGCTTTTGGGTCAGGGGCTGGTGTGGCCAAGTTGCAAGAGCCCTGGTAGGGGACCCTAGAGGACCTGTGCTTCACCGCGGATGAGCTGTGTGACCTGCTTGTCTCCAGCTTCAATTCAGCTCTGTTTCTGGAGTCCTTCCTCTGTGAACATGAACCTGTTCTCTCAGCCTCCGGGGGCCGCAGGACTGGAGCGTGGCTCGAGCTGGTGGCAGTCGAGCCTCAGCGAAGGCCTGAGCACACTCAGCTCCGCTTGGAGGAAGGGTCTCTTCCGGTGCCTCCTTGATGGTCAGGTAGGAAGGAGATCGGCAGGCAGAGGCACCAGGAACGCTGGTCTGAGGCAGGGCGTCTGGGCGACCTGTCCCCGAGCGTGCAGGCAGATTTGCCCCTGGAGTTGGTGAAAGGTGCTCCGGAAGCTGTGGAGGAGGTGGTGTGCGTGGCGCTGAGGTCCCTTTCAGCTGGCTCTGGTCCTGATCAATGAAAAAACCCCAGCAACAGTAATAGGATCCTCCCTCCGCTTAATGTATTAAAATGTTTTACAGCTTCCCTTTGCCCTTTCCTCCTCTTCCAGCCTCCCTGTTACCTCCTTATCTATTCTTGCCAGAACTTAAAAAGTGAGACAAACAAACCTCAGTGGTATAGGGTTTCCTTCCCTTCCTCCGATTGCCCTGCCAGCAGGAACACGCGTCTTCACATGCAGGCCCCATCCGATTCTCACTGCCTCTAATCAGTCTCTCTCTCTCCCTCCCTCTCTCCCTCCCCCACCATATTTCTGATTCCCTGTATTTCTCTCACTCCATCAGTCTTTTTATCTCCATCTCCCCACTCCTCACCTCCCCCCAAAAATCCGACACAAGATCTGAAAACTCAGCTATTTGCTCTTGAAATTTGTAAACAAGCTGATTCGACGCAAAGGCCATGAAATGTTTTGGTGTCGTAATCGCTTGGTTCCTGTGGCTCTTTTCACACACACGTTTTCCCAGAGCAAGAAAATGTTTGATTCTAAGTTTGTTTTCATTTTCAACCATGGGCAAAAAATAAAACGTCTGTTTCCGGTGGAGTCATTGATGGCTTCATCCAGTTCTCAGCGTTTCCAAGTGCTTCCCCTAAGCGAGAGCACCAAGGTTTTCTTCTAAGTCTCCATTGCTTTCAAGGCAGGAGAGGATGCTGCTTTGGAGGAGGAGATAGATGGGACAGACTCCCGTTGCTCAGCTTTTCTAGGTCAAAACAGCATGGTTTTCGTTTGAGGATAAAAAAAGAAAAAGTAGGAAAATGGGACTGTACTTTTTTTCTTCTGCCCAAAGCTGTTTTAATTGAGTATCTGTTCAGGCACTGGGCTGGGTGTATTCTTCTGCTCACTCATTCATTGCTCCAACAGCGATGACCGAGGGACAATTTCTGGACTGCAGAGGCATGTCTACCCTCACAGAGTGCCTCTTTGTTGGGTGTCTTAGTTACTCTTCTCTTGTTGAGAAAATTACCTGACACCTAAAGTTAAAGGAGGAAAGGTTTATTCGGCTCACAGTCTGTAGAGGTTGCAGTTCATAGTTGGCTGGCTCCACAGCTGGGTGGGATGGCAGAGGGATATCACAGAGGAGAAACAGTTCATGGTGGGCAGAAAGCAGCAAGGCAGCAAGCAGCAAGCTACAAGGGACAAGCAGTGACCCTCTTTCTGTCTCTTATATTCTATCCAGACTGCCCACCCTTAGGGCAGGTAGCACTCACATCCAGGGTGGGGCAGCCTTAATCCTAGCACTGTACCATGAATCAATCCCAGCACCACATCCTTGATCCCAGCGTCACATACCCTAGATCCAGCCACCTCCAAAAAGCCCCACTTACAACCACAGGAGGCTTTAGAGGGACATCTAGACACAAGCCATAGCATTGGGGAAGCAAATAGTCAAGTTAATAAATGAACACAATGATTTCAGCTGTGTCTTGAAGGCAAAACGAGAAAATCACTCCAGATGGAGTGGCAATTGGAAAGGACAGCTGGATGGGACAGCAGAAGGCTCTGCACCTCAGAGAGAGCACAGATACTTGAAGGCTGAGACACGAGGGTGGGACCTGGTGAAAGATGACTTGTAGAGAAAACCAGAAGTCCTTGAGAAAAAGAGTTTTGCAATGACCTAAAATGAATGTCACCCAAATTTGCATTTTACTAAATGGCCAGTTCTTCTTTTCTTCTCCTTCTCTTCCTCCTCCTCTTCCTCTCTTTTCTTTGCTTTCTATGTCACATTCTTCCTGCCAATCACTTGGTGTTCCTGAGTCTCGAGTGTGACCCAGATTGAAGGAGCTTGGTACCCGACTCTGTAAAAGACAGTGTGAGGGAGGGGGAGCCTCTCTGGGATTTCCTTGTTGTTATTTCTATTTTGGTGTGCTTTTTGGATAAAGGAGAGGTAAATGTGTGGGTCCTATCTGCCATTGTGAAGTAGAGTTCATGAACTACTTTGAAACTTTACATAAGTGAAGCATTTGGATATTAAAGCATTAGAAATGTAGATTAGTATTTCTAGAAATCAATTCCTACTAGAAAGAGGTCTTGTTCCCCAAGTGCTCTAAGAAATTTCTTCCATGGTCAGTCAAAAACTGGTGAATTAATTTCATGGTTATATTTTTTCTCAAAATCCTCTGGATTTATTTTTAAATATTTTGAAATGAGATGAAGGAGAAAAGGCAAAACATGGAAAAAGTGAAGATGCTGTAGTTCATAATTGTAATCAACTGACCTGTTTTATTTTTTCTACCTTGAGCAAAGAGAATGACCATCGGGGTCTATGATCATAGTCCTCAGATTTATTTTTAAATATTTTGAAATGAGGAGATGAAGGAGAAAAGGCAAAACATGGAAAAAGTGAAGATGCTGTAGTTCATAATTGTAATCAACTGACCTGTTTTATTTTTTCTACCTTGAGCAAAGAGAATGACCATCGGGGTCTATGATCATAGTCCTCAGATTTATTTTTAAATATTTTGAAATGAGGAGATGAAGGAGAAAAGGCAAAACATGGAAAAAGTGAAGATGCTGTAGTTCATAATTGTAATCAACTGACCTGTTTTATTTTTTCTACCTTGAGCAAAGAGAATGACCATCGGGGTCTACGACCATAGTCCTCAGATGGTGACATGGGCTCGGCTGAGTTCGATGGGAATTCTCCTTTGGAAATCAGAGGATTGGACAGATGTCCCTGTGTGCTAGAGCTTCAGATCAAAGCTGGACAACTGGACCCCCTTCCCGCACACTGGCCAGGTCACACAGACCTCCGAGGAGGGGACAGAGCTCAGAGCAAAAGTATGGATTTTCTTTTGACCCCATGGGGCCAGAAATCTTGTTTCTGTCCAAAGATCCAGACCTGAAAGCCTCCAAATCAACACCTCGGGGAAGACTCCAGTGTGAGCGTGTGTGCCCACCGGCACCAACTTCCTGCTGCAGGAAGGTCGAAGTGATTTTTAAGGTTATGGGGTGGAAAAACCCCATGTGATTTGTCCTATTGAAACTGTGAAGAAATTTTTACACTTCTGTGTTTTTAATATGTTGAGCGAGAAAGACTTTTTGGTAGTGTTATGGCTAAGAGCTGAGAGCAATATGTGACTCTGAGAGTTTATTTTGGGTCCCATACTGACCCGTGATTAATCTATGCTTAGGGAACTTAACCTAAGAGGCATTTAAGTAATGGAGAGAGAATTAAAAAAAACAAAACAAAACATATTAGAGGGCATGGAGATAATGTGAAAACTATAGAAAAATAATGGCACTTCGCCTTAGAAAGTTGGAGGTGGGTTGTGACCACATTGCAAACTGTGTCTCCCTAGTAAATGATTCTGAGTTTATGCCTCCATTATGGAGCTAGCTTGCTATTCTAGTGTCCTCAGATATGACCGTATCAAGACAAAATAGCTGTTACTATAGTTTTCTGTTACTATAACAAATACCTGAGACGCTTACTTAATAAAGAAAGAGGGTTTTTTTAGGCGCATGGTTTCGGAGGTTTCAGCCGTTGCTTTTGGCCCTGTTGCTTTTGGCCTTGTGGGGAGGCCGTGCAGCGTGGGGGGAGTGTGTGGAGCCAGGAATGGAGAGAGGATCCCTTGGTCACTTTCAAGGGCGCGCCCCAGTGGCCAGAAGACCTAACTCTGGGCCAATCCCTTAGTTTACACCTCCTCCCAGCAAAGCAGGCTGGGGAGCAAGCCTTTGACTCCTGGGCCTTTGATGAACACTTTGGATCCAAACTACAGCACTAACCTTAACAGCAAAAACAATTTACTAGGTAACACTTTCAGTTAAACAGGAAGCGATAATTCTAAATTGCTAGGCAGCTAGTAACATACAACACAGAAATTGGTAATGTTTTAAAACATATCTCTTTCAGTCATTGATAGACCTACCAAAAATCATCAAGAAATAGATGATTTGAACAGTGTAATTAACCATTTATCTATTGAGAAAGATACATATAAAACTATTATCTGTATATGTACATGTTTATGTGTATGTGTGTGTGTATAAAGTATACCCAGCTCCTGGAAAATGCACATTTTTAAATGCTTAGATGGACTAATTAAAAATTGATTACTTAAAAGCAAGCTTACATGTTTCAAATTCCCTAGCTACAATGTAGGTAAAATAGAAAGCAATGGCAAAAGATAAACTTTAACCTTATATGTTTGGAAATCATAACTAAAAAGATCTACGGCTCAAAGAAGAAACAGTTATAAAAATTTGAAAATAGTTAAAATTGTACACTGTCAAACATAGGAATACTATATATTAAAACGTGGCAGATGTGGCAAAAGAAGCATCTTAGAGAGAAAGTTATAACCTTAAACACTTATATTGGAAAAGAAGAAAAGCAATGTATCCATCTTAAGACAGAATGAAAAAAAAATAAGCGGAAATGAAATAGAAAATAAAATATAAAATAAAATTATCAAATCCTAAGTTGCCTAAAATGACAAACCTCTAGCAAGAAATATCAAGGAGTCAGGAGAAGTCACAAATAAGCCAGGCACATGTAAGTGGTGCACACATGTAATCTCTGCTCCCGGGAAGGCAGAGGTGGGAACATCACAAGTTCGAGGCCAGGCAGGGCAACTTGGCGAGACCCTGTCCAAACAAACAAACAAACAAACAACAATAAAAAATGCTGAATAAGACTCCGATAGCATGGGACATAATAGCAAGAATCAACAAAAGAGACTATGTCAAATTAAAACATTTCTGCACAGCAAGGAAAACGACTAAATAGAGAAAGCCTCTAGAATAGGAGAAAATCTTTGGCAGCTACTCTTCCATCAGAGGATTAATATTTAGGGTATATAAAGAAGTCAAAAAACAACACCAAAAATAAAATGAAAAAGCCCAGTCCATAAATGGGCAAATGAATTGAACAGGTCCTTCTCAAAGAAGTTCAAATGGGCAACAGATATATGAAAAATGTTCAGCATCTTTAGCCACTCAGGGCAAATCAGAACTTCACTGAGATTACAACCCACCCAGGAGGAACGGCTATCAGCAAGAACACAGAACAAGGGATGCCGGTGAGGATGTGGGGAAAATCAAACCCTTCTTCACTCCTGGTGATTGCCACTATGGGAATCAGCGTGGAGGCGCCTCAAAAACTAAGAGTAGAGCTACCACGTGATCCAGCTGTGTTGCTCCTTGGGAAAAGCAGAAGGAACTGCAGTCAGATGTAGGAACACCAGCATAGCCGTGTTTATCACAGCTCAATTCACAATGGCCCTAGATGGGAACCAGCCTGAGTGCCCTTCAACAGACGAATGGAGAAAGAACTGTGGTTTACACAATGGAGTATTGTTTAGCCACAAAAAAGAACAAAATTTTATCATTTGCAGGAAAATAAATGGATCTGGAGATCATCGTGTTCAGTGAAATAAGATGCTCACTCAGAAAGACACATATAACATGTTCTTTTCAATATGTGGAATCTGAAATAGAAAAGAAAGTAAAGGGAGACTAGAATTAGATAAGAGGAAGGAAAAAGGGGGTAGGGGGAGAATGTAGGGAGGGTAATGGGGGACGGAAGTGATCAAAATGTATTATATGCGCTGAGACTCCCCCCAAAATGTGAAACTAGGGGGTAGGGCAGGGCAAGGGGGTGAGGTGGGGGTAGTGAAAATGATTAAAGTATATTATGTGCATGTACGAATCTGCCAAGATGAAACCCCTTAATCTGTGCACCCAATATGCACTAATACAAGGGGTGAAGGATATAAAGGACTGGGGTGTGGCTTGGGTAGAGGGCCCGCCTAGCGCAAAGCTCCCCGCTTCATTCCCAGCACCCCCCAATTTAGGTGAAATGGAAACATTCCTAGAAAAGTGTAAATTTTAAAACTGGCTTAAGAAGTAATAAATGCCTGAAGGGTCTTATAATTTTTAAAGAATTTGAAGCAGTAGTTAAAAATCTTCCCACAAAATAAACACCAGTCTCAGATATTTTTATAACTAGTTTTTACTATATGTTTAAGGAACAGATAGCTCCAAGCTCACACAAACCCAAAGGGGGCGGGGGAGAGCGTTTCCCACTTGCCTGACGAAGTAAGTGTAATCTTGACTCCAAAAACCAGTCAAGGACATTTAGAAAGAAGGAAAAATCACAAACAACTATTCTCTTCACTTCTAGGGGCATGAATCCTAAATAAAGCATTAACAATCCACAGCCAGCAGTGGTCAAACAGTAATTATTTCTGGAATGACTGATTTCACGTTATAAAATATATTATGTGATACGCCCTATTAACTGTTCTAAGGAGAAAAATCCTGCACTCATAACAGATTCAGAAAAAGTACTTAACGTAGTCATCAACCATTTGCGATAAAGCCTGAGCAAACTGGGTGTAGGATGGAGCTCCCTCGACCTCCGCAAACATCTTCTTAGCAGAGAATTATGAAAAGCAACCCCTTTAAAACGAAGGATGGAACAAGGGCGGCTGCTCCTACCACTCTAATCAGCATTGCCATGGCGCTGGAACACAGCCAGGGCAGGAAGACAAGCAGAAAAAGTGTAAGGAGCCGAAAGGAAAAAGAAAATGCGACTACTTTCAGCTGCTTTGATTTTCTATGTAGAAAACACAAAAGAATTTCCAAGTCAGTGGAATATCTCCCACCCAGCTCCATCGGTGAGAATCTCCATAGGAAACAGTTAGACTTCAATGGCTGGACAGGCACAGGCCGAGGAGGGGCACCAGTGAAGACGTCAAGGTGCAGGGCAAGTGATACCGAGGAACCCTTAGGCTTGGGGTGGTGGTGGTGAGGAAGAGAATTTGGGCTCAAGAAAAGAGCCGCAGGCAAGTAGGAGATGTTTGTCCCACAGGAGGAACTCTGGGGCTGCTTGGAAGAGAGCAGCCTTGGAAATCACATCCAATCACCTCCTCTTCCTGCCCTCCGAACTTCTGGCCATTCATTGCCTTCTATTTCCCATGCTCCTGGGAGTCAGGATGCAGGGAGCCTGTCCATGGGCCCATCGTCAGCCTCCTCAGCACAGGGCATCATGGGAAAGTAGAAGGCATATTGAGAGGCCAAGGGAGAATGCTCTACGCACTTAACATCTGCACTGGTCCCTCATGCAGAAAACCAGACAGTTGTACTTAGTTCTAATCATGCAAATGAAATACCACGTGCATGGTAGAAAGACATAACTTTTTAAAAAGTCAATTCTCCAAGTGATGTTGCAATTTTAATAAAATGCCAGCAGGAATTTTGGGGGGGGGCAGAACTGGATAAATAGTTTCTGAAATTGAAATCAAGAGTAAGAATAATAATGAAATAAAGAATATCTTTGATTTTTCTATCTTCATAAATGCTTTTGACAACTTTTGGGAATCAAGATTATATTTTCTTATAAAGCAAGTGGATAGTCCTCTCTCTCTCCCTATTCTTTATAAGAACAACCAAGGTGATCTTAGTAAGAATCAGGTAAATCAAGTAGCTCTACAAAATATCAGAATTGTATAGTTTAGGAAGACAGTGTCTCTTAGCCCAGAGAGACAAAAGGAATGGAATAGCCAGCCCAGGAAGAGACAGAAAAAACATAGATAATTGATAGGTGATGGAACTGACAATTGCAAATCAGTGCATAAATAACAAATTGTTTAACAAGTAGTGTTGGGACAGTGGGTTATACATATGGGGGAAACCAGAAGAACTGTCTCATAGCCCATATTGAAATAATACTAATAATGATGGCTTATATCTAGATGTCTCCCCAAAGCCCCATGCACTCATAAGAGGGGCTTTTGGGAGGGACTGGATCATGGATGTGTGATACTGGATTGGTCAGCAGATGGGTTTAGCATAGTTCTGGGTGTGGATGATGGATTTACTAAAGAGGGAAGCCCCACTCTGGGTGTGGGTGGCACCAGCCAATAGGCTTCTGCATGGATGGAATAAAGAGGGGAAGAAGGAAGTGGCACTGCTTCCTGCCTGCCATGCCATGGACTGTTTCTCCTCTCTGATGCCCCTCTGCCGTGCCACCCTGCCTTAGAGCCAGTGGACTATGGACTGAAACCTCTACAGATTTTGAGCCAAAATAAACCTTTCCTCCTTTAACCTGTGAGTGCCTGGTATTTTGTCCTACCAATGAGAAAGTAACAAAGACAACAAGGCCAGAGGGCAAGGTGGATTAAGATCCAAAATGGGAAAGGTTGGGCCGGTGAGATGGCTCAGCGGCGTAAGCGCCTGCCTTGCAAGCGCGGGGGCCCGAGTTCGACTCCCGGAACACACATACGAAAAAGGGGCCGGTGATATCGCTCAGTGGCACGGGTGCCTATTGGCGCGCGAGGTCCTGAGGTCGTCCCCCTGGTACCCACAAAAAAAAAAAAAAAAAAAAAAAAATGGGAAAGGTGAAATTTTAAAGTACTTGGAAGAAAATATAGGAGAATATTTTTATGACCCTGGGCATAGAGCAGGATTTCTTTAACAAGCAAAAGAGCACAAACCATAAAGAAAATGATTAATAAATTCAACAGCCATAAAATTAAGACCCTCTTTCTTTCCTAAGACACCAACGAGAGTGAAAAGATAAATCATAATCTGGTATTTCAACACGTAACTGGCAAAGGATCAGTACCCTGAATATCTTCACCTGTATCTCTACATACCAACTTTTATATATGAATAAGGAAAAGATAAACACCATGATAGGAGAGAGGCAGATAGTACGAACAAATAAGACACTGAAGAGGACATGAATAACTAATAAACAGATGAGAAATGCTCAGTTTTGTTGGTTATCAGGACACCCTCCACATTGGCCAAAGTTAATGTCTCATAATATGAGTGTTAGTGAGAATGCAGAACAAAAGGAACTCGCAAACACTGCTGTGCTTGTACAAGAACGATTTTAGAAAACAATCAGGAAGGAATTAGACTGGACACATGCATACCCTGACAGTCCCGATCAGCCATTAATATATCACTTATGACTTACAAAAGTGATCATTTCATATGGTTCAACCAAATTTATGCCTTAAAGAAATTCTTATACTATTTGATTAGGATATGTATATGTATATGTATATGTATATGTATATGTGTATGTGTATATGAATATTATTCTTAGCAACATTGCTTATGAGAGTTGTACAAGAAAAACAATGTAAATCTAAAAGTCCTCCAATGACAGGATAGGTAATTATAATGGTGTATGAGGTATAATCAAATCATATTTAAATTACATATTTAAAATATTGAAATACATTTATTACAGTAAAAGACACATTGCCCTTGATGCCATTCAAATATTTCCTCTCTTTTTGAACACTTATCTCATTGTTTTTGCCACTTTCTGAAGCAGTTCTGGAAGTCTTCTCTCATAAATGTCTTTTGGTGCACTGTTATGACTGCCTTGATGTCCCGAATCAATTGAAAATATTCACCTTTCATGGTCATTTTGACTTTGAAGGCCGAATGCATCAGATCCAATATATAAAGTGGATAAGCACACACCATAAAGTTTTATTTGATGGAAATTGCTATAAATGTTTGATCAATGTGGTATAATCATAAAATACAGTGAATGTTTAAATTAAAGAGTTTATTACAGTAAAAGACACATTGCCATTAACCTGCCTCAAAATACTCCCCCTTGGCCGGGATTATAGCTCAGTGGCACAGGGCCTGCCTGGCAAGTGCAAGGTCTTGAGTTCGATTCCCAGTAGCAAAAACAAACAAACAAACAAAAAATACTCCCCCTCATTTCAAATACACCCATCCAACATTCTTGGCAATGTGTCTTTTACTGTAATACTATTTTTAAAATTTAAACATTGACATTATCTTTTGATCATCCTTTGCATATTAAGTAGTAGAAGACTTTATGCAAGTGCCAATGAAAAGCCTCTGCTCCACACAAATGAAGTAAAAAAATATAATGTGTGAAAAAAGACAACAGAACAAAACAACCAAAAATTAAATTGCATATAATTCAAAAGCAGGCATAACTCACCAATAGGGGCGGAAATGTAGCTTGGTGGTGGAGCACTTGCCTAGCTTGCATGAGGCCGTAGGCTCTGTCCCAGCACCACAAGAAAGAAAAAAGGAGGTGTGCGGGTGGTTATGGTCACATCTGATCAATATATAAGGAACAACGGGAAGGGAATTGTGTACAACTCGCAGTTACTTCCTAGAAAGAAGGAGGGGGATGTGTCTGAATGGAGACTTTTACAGGGCTTGAGGATGATCATATTTGTCTTATAAATTGAGTGTTAGGTATATGAATATTTTGTTTACTTTAAATTATAATTCTTTAAAATGTACATATATTTATGTATATTCTTTTGTACATAATATATACACATATAGGACAAAAAGATTAAAAATACAGTATATTATAAGGAGAAAATTATAGCTCTTTTTCTATCTTTTTTTTTTTTTTTTTTTAAATTTGTGGTACTGGGGATGGAACCCAGAGCCTGTACATGTCAGGGAAGTGCTCTATTACGGAGCGACATCCCCAGCCCATATTATAGCTCTTGGAATGATTGTCCCTTCTGAGTTTTGCTTTCTTCCTATTATATCTTCTGGTATTTTATTGTCTTTTACATGATTTGTAAACCATTTATTTTTATTCAATACTAAAATCGTCATGGTTTACTCAGCTACTGGTATAGTGTTTCGGATGGTCAAACGAAGTTGGCACTTAGTATCTTTTATTGTTGATTGAAGCAATCAACTAACAAAATGAGAAAAGATTACATTTCCCTAACAATTAAGAGACCTGCAAATCAAAATAATGTGTTACTTTTGATCTAACAAATAGATAAAATTTGAAAAATGATTAGGATTTGGAGGAGTGTGGGAAGTCATATACTGATGGTAAGAATGTAAAATGTAAGTGGGGGGTAATTTGGCAATACATTTATTTTTTATTTTTTATTTTTTTATGTGGGTACCAGGAGTCGAACTCAAGACCTCACACTTGCCAGCAGGTGCTTGTGCCACTGAGAGATATCACTGGCCCTTTTTTTCCTATATGTGGGTACCGCTAGTGTAACTCAGGACCTCGTGCTTGCCAGGCAGGCACTTACACTGCTAAGCCATCTCACCAGCCCTGGCAATAAATTTAGAAAGTCCTGACACTGTTCATTCTTTGATGAAGGAGGATTCCTTATAAGAATTTATTATCATATAGCAGTTGTAGATATGCATACAAATTTGCATTTACAACACTTACGTAGTTGTATAAAATATGCATACTTGACAATGATGGCTTGGTTAACTGAGCTATGGTACCTCTATACATACACTGGAATAGTACAGAGCTATTAAAATGGTGTAAAATAGATGATAAAATAAAACATTTTTGATACAGCGTTGTAAAAATTCCAGGTATAAAATAATTCCATGTTTTAAAAATAAGCATACTTCTGTATAGTTAAAGGTTAGGATATATACCATCCCAAGGCCTATTACAAATGCTAAGTAAACAAATGAATAAATAATAAATGAATACAGAAATGAACATTATATACCTAAATGCTAACAATGGTTATCTCTCCATGTTAGAATTGGGAATGACATTAATTTTCTTTTCTTAAACATATGTATTTCTTAAAATTTTATATTATGTTCATATATACTGGTTGCAATAAGAAATGATACAAATAATCAGTGAAAATTAGAGACTAGTATCTAGGTTACTTTTCTAGTTGCTGAGACAAAATACCTTACACCCAAAATTAAAGGAGGAAAAGGTTTATTTAGTGCACAGTTTGTAGAGGTTTCAGTCCATAATTGGCTGGCTCCAAGGCAGGGTGGCATGGGAGAGGGGCATTGCAGGGGAGAAATAGTTCATGGTGGGCAGAAGGTAGCAAAGTATGTGAAGGACCAAGGACAATAGCAGTTTCTTTCTGCTTCTTTTAGATTCTATGTAGGGTACCCGGCTTAGGGTGGTGCTAAACCACTCAGTGGACTGATGTAGTAATCACACACCCTTAATCCCAGCATCACACACTCTAGATCCAGCCCCCTCTGAAAAAGCCCCACCTATGACTGAATGAGGCTTTGGGGGACACGTAGACACAAACCATAACAACTAGTACCCACATAGGAGATCTTGGTTTGTATCACAAGTAGCACACGTTATCACGTAAGAGCTTATTGAATGTCTTTGAAGTTGAGGTTCACATTAATATCTATTTTCTTTTTAATCTTCCTAAGTATGTATTTATTCAGTATCCCTCCATTTTGAAAGCTTTTAAAAGAAATGATTGTGTGTTCATACCCAGATCTTAAGGTTATTATTTAGCTAAAATGTTGACTGGCCCACGTGTGCTTGGGTTGCTGCAGCCACACCAGTAGAGAGAGCGATGGAGTGGCTGTCACAGCCTGCATCCAGCTCTGGGTTTCCACCCAGTGGGGGGAGATGATTCCAAGACCCATGGTTTGAATGCAAGACTCCTAAGGCTATGAGTCTCAGCGACTGGGTGCTGCTCAAAATTGGTTAGGAAACTTTGTTTAAGGGTCTAAACTTGCTTACACTCCCTAATGTAGATATCCTTTTAACAAACCTGGTTCTATCTTTCCAGGCCAATTTCTATTAATATGGCTCTTGTTCCCAAGAGTATGTATGGCAAGACTTGAAGAGCTGTTTCACCTTGGCCGAGAATCATGTTAGGAACATTTCTCTGTGCTGATGACACAGATCCAGGCAATTTAGCAGGTCATTCTGGAAGTCAATGTCAGTTCATTTGGCTGCAATGTCCTGTGCACACCCTTGGGTGCCACCTGCCTTCAGGAGTTTTTGTGGGTTTGTGGCAGGACCAAGTATTTCTACACCCCCCACAGGTTTCATGCTCATTAGATCCATTATAACTTGAATCTCCCAGCAATTTATTTAGGAAAAGAAGTAGGAAAAGTCAGGGACTTCTTGACACTCCATATTATGGGTTGTCTTGAGCGATAGGAATGTAGGAACGTGAAAGGGCACCATTGTTGCATAGTTTGCTAAATTATGCTGAAGGTTGGAGAACTGTCAAAAACTTCTGTCTTGAAAGGGTTGCACTTGTACTAAAAATATCTCAGGAAACCTGATTTTCCTTTGATGCTTTCAGTATATTCTCCCTGGCTCTTAGAATGAATCCCTAACCTGAACGCCAAACCCAACTGAACTCTTAAGAGTGTAGTGATAAATTTAAACGGATGCCTAGCAACCCCTTTTGGAAGGTCTATGCACTTTCTGTTATTTGCACAGGCATGGAATTCTTTGGGACATTAAGGAAAGAAAACTGCTGTAGACTGCCTGGGGTAAAGCTCAAGTTGAAAAACACATTTGTCTTACAGGAAATAACTAAAAACACCAGCCAAATCCCAGCACCAACTCCAGTGGCCGAGTGCACCATAGAAGCTTGGTTTGGTGAGCTCAGGGTGGTGCCCGTTGGAGTCTCGCGGGATACTGGGGATCCATGAAAGTTATTTCCAGGATGAAAACTGTGGGGTGTGGGGAGGGGAGACCCTGCCATTGGGTTTTGTTTAAAGAACTTAACATTTAACAGATTTTCTGTGCCCAAGTCAAACATGTTGCAGTATAATTCCTGCAGCATGGCCTCGTATCTTTGCAGTGCTGTGGGGAAGATAATTAAAGCCAGTTCATTAAACTACTGTGCAAGGGCCGACTGGGGAACATCTGATGAGGCTGGATACGAGAAGGCTGGGCAGTACAGAAACCCACAGTCAGCAAACGACGTGGGCTTATGAATGAATGATGAATGAATGAATGAATGAATGATGAATGAATGAATGAATGAATGATGAATGAATGATGAATGAATGAATGAATGAATGAATGAATGAATGAGACTCTACCTGCAGGGTTTGTGGACAGCAACCAACCCTGGACAGAGTGCTTCCCTTTGCTCCCTGAATCTGGGGCCGTGTTTTACTCCCAGTAGCCTCTGATGGCTCATCTGAAAGATAGCAGTGTAGGTTTTGCCTGTAGGTAGATACTTCAGCCACATCTGGCTTTGCTTTGCCATATTGTCAGCCCCTACCCCCCGCTACATTTGTTTTCTTTTTATTAAATTTCCCGTCTGGATCCTTGTGTCTGCATTTCTAATGTCAACAACTGCTTTTATCACAGATAATAACTTCCTTTTACAAAAAGGCTGTATCATCCTACATGCATTTCAAATTACATTTTGTGAACAAACACTGGAATACAGTATTTGGCAGTATGCACAATTGAACATATTTATGGTAATCTAAATCTAACTCGTGAGAGCCAAGGGCCAAGTTGGTTGCAGCTTTCTTAATAATCTATTTCTTGAGAGTGTTGTAACTTCTTACCAGAATTTAATTAAGTTCACATTGGGATGTTTATGAAGTAAATTATGCGGTAGGCCCAAACATGCTGTAAAAACAATTATCAAAACACCAGCAATTCTTTAAAGCTTCAGAGTTTTCATAACCAAGATCATTAAGCATTCCAAAATTGGTTGCTTGTCAACAGACAGTGTGGAATAAAATTATGAAAAGTGGGTGAGGAATAGAAGAAAAATCCGAACTATCACAGCACAGGCCCAAGGATGTGCCAGAGATTCTGTTGTTCGAATTAATTGTTCCTTTGTGGTGAAGGAGCAGGGACACAGGAAGGGCCCAAAGTTCAAGCTCTAGGTTCTGCAGCTGACTTGTGGGAGTTGTTCAGATCTGTGTGATCCCTGCTGACCACCAGTAGATAGAAATTAGAAAGTTGATGACCAAAATGAGATGAAGATTAATGTCTGTCTCTATCACTCAAGGTCTTTCTTATATAGTTAACATAGTGAATAATCCTTTATGTGATGCTGCCTGCATCCCTCACTGAAAAACTATGCCAACCATAGGTAAAGAGAAACATTAAGCAATGTATGCCTAATGTTTCTATTTTTTTTTTTTTTTTTTTTTTTTTATGTTGGTACCGGGAGTCCACCTCAGGACCTCGTGCTTGCCGGGCAAGCGTTCGTGCCACTGAGCGATATCACCGGCCCTTTTTTTTCCTTTATGTGGGTTCCGGGAGTCGAACTCAGGACCTCGCACTTGCTGGGCAGGCGCTTATGCCTCTGAGCCATCTCACCAGCCCTAATGTTTCTAGTTTTAAAATGTGGTTCTACAGGATGATGATTACACAGCCAAAGTTCATCAGCCATTTCAGTCTGGAAACAAAATTGGCAAGAGTGGCTGCATATCATAATCTTATAGTGATATAATCATGGTAGGGGTCGATTTCTGTTTTCATTGCTTTTTGCTTTTCCTTCTTTCCTTTGTTCCTTCCTTCTTTCCTCCCTCCCTCCTTCCTTCCCTTTTTTTCTGTACTGGAGACAAAACCCAGGATCTCCCATATGTGAGGTAAGCACTCTAGTGCCGAGCTACATCCCTGACCCTTCTCTGTTTTATTTTGAGACTGGGTCTTACTAAGTTGCCCAGGCTGTGTTCAGTGTTATAATCCTCCTGCCTCAACCTCCCGAGTAGCTGGGATTACAGGCAACTCTGCCTGGCTTTCACTGGTTTCTTAATGGTGGGCAATGCGTGGAGAAATTATCGAGGTGTATGATGTCGGATGACCCAGCCTCAAACATGAGGCCTATTGGAGATAAGGAGCAGCTTGGAGAGGCTGCACCACGGAACAGAGAGCTTATGCTTCAGTGGCTGTCGGGTTGGTTCTCAGGTCTGTCTGGGTGTGATTAGTGTTTGATTTTACAGCCTCAGAAACGAGAACAGGTTGCATCCATGGGTACAGTTTTACCCACCTAGCCTGCATTTTGGAACCACCCTCAACACAGTGGCTGGACTCTGGTGACTATTTGCAAGGTGGTTGTTCTGTGTGTGCTTTGTTTCCGTGCTCCTAAAGAAATGAAGATGTGGGGCAGCCGGAGAATCCGGGGGGCTGTTTCCTGAGGCAAAGCGCAGGCTGTAGAGGAAATATTTTTGCTCTGCTCCATGGCACATGTAAGGCGCCTTCTTATCTCTGTTCAGGTTCTGTCCTATTCTACAAAATAATCCAGTTAAGGAGCAAATGACCTTTACTGAGTTCCACACAGAGCTGCGAGTTAGATGTGTTAAGGAAATAGAAAAGAGATGAAAGATGCAGTTCTTGCCTTCAAGCTATTTACTACCTAATGGGAAAAAGATAGAACAAGAACGTGCAAGAGAACATATAAGGACACACACACAGAAGCCCACGACATGCTCAACAATCTGTGTAAGTGCATTGGGGCCTGGATTGGAAAATGTAAGTCAGTCCAGTGCATCATGGTAGATTTGGCTGAAGGAAAGTATGCAACACGTGGGCTGAGACAAAATATTTCTACAAGGATGGCACTGAAGGACGTTTAGACATTCAGATAATGACTCTGGCATTGTTTATCCAAAATTTCATCTGGATGATTGGAGTTACTGGCTGAGCTTTACTTGGTATCTCAGAAGCTCCAAGTTCAGTACAGAAAGTCACAGACATTTTCCGGTTTCCAGGTGCCAGTGGCTGAGGCGACTGTGAAGCCTCACACTGAGGCGAATCCATCCAAGCACGGAACTTCTTACCTGGGATGGGGAAGGAGAGGGAGCATTGAGCTTTGACTCATGGGGTGGGCTTGGGGGTGAGAAAAGAATATCCAAAAAGAAGCTGGAATATTGAATATTGGTCTGACTTAGACTACTGTCGTCGTTCAGATTTGGAAGCCAATAGTCTAAGAAAGCCAAAATGAGAACCCAGAGGTGCTGCTTTTGGCCAGGAACACGAGGGAACAGCTCTTGCTTTCACAGTGAGTCCTGATGGTTGCTGCTTCTTACATTGCCACCAGACAATTTTCCTGGTGTCAAATCAGACTTATGATAATACCATTAAAAATTATTTTTCATACTTTGTGCAATGAGGAAGGAATTCAAACTGTTCAGATCGGCGGAAGTGTCCGATGTGTTTTATTAACCTAAAATCTTTTGCCTTTAGAGAAATGCTAATTCACGAGTACACAAAACACACCGATGTGAAAATGGGTTTCGAGGTCCTAGGATGACTGAGTAGGTGCTCGATTAAAGCAGGTCCACCCGAGTGGGGAGACCGGAGATTAAATTTAGCGCTGAAAGCCTTTTCTTCTCTCTGTCACTTACTGTGTACCTGACCTTCATAACTAACTGCTGCAGGCTTCGGCCTCCTCATCCGCTCAGCTCCTGGGACTGCTGCAGAGATCAAAGGGGACGACAGTTTATTCCATTTCAGTAAATAGCAATTTTGGAACTTGGGGGCTCAGCGAGGCTGAACACTACATTTCAGAATCTAAAGGATGAATAAACAGGAATTGAGCTCAAGCTGCCCACGGGAGGCGGACACTGTAACCAAGGACTGGGATCCCATCTAAGAGTGTGCGGGGGACATGATGGACCATGTCTAGGGGAGACATTGCCTAGTAAGACATTTTACAAGACCAGATAGGAAATACTGTTAGTGCAGGGAGCTGCGGGTGGATGTTGCCATTATCAGATTATCTTACAATAGTAGAGCTCATTTTTTTTTTTTTTTGTGGGTACCGGGGGGTCGACCTCAGGACCTCGCGCGCTAGAAGGCGCCCGTGCCGCTGAGCGATATCACCGGCCCCTTTTTCGTATGTGGGTTCCGGGAGTCGAACTCGGGCCCTTCCGCTTGCAGCGCAGGCGCTTAAGCCGCTGAGCCATCTCACCGGCCCAAGTAGAGCTCATTTTTAACCTTAGTGAGAAAATGGGCAATTTCAAGCTGGAACAATCCCTATTTTCTGGTAGGTATTTATGTGGAATCTATGGAAACTTTCATGAGTAGCCCCACTCTCTGCTCTTTAAGATAAAAAGTCTAATACTAGAGACGTTATTCTGTAAGTTACCCGTTGCTCCATTCTTCAACAAGAGACTTTATTAATTCAGAGAATATCTAATCCACAATGGGTGTGCGGATGCCTGATGGACCTGCCAGGTATTAGAGGTTAGGGGCACTGGGGCAGCAGTAAAGGCGGGGACAAGTGTCTATCATCCTGTGCTGGGACAATTCAGAAGCTGTTACTAGTGTCTGGTGAGAAATGAAGATGGCCTTGCGAGCAGAGGGGCAATAATGAGAAGAGGTGATGGAATCCGAGCTGTTCCTGAGCTCCCCCACGGGGCCAGGAAGTGGGTTCGGTTTGCGCTCCTGTGCAGTATTAACGAGAACAATGCAGAAAGGAGGCCACAGCAGAGCAAATAAAAGGCAGGGAGATGAAGCTGAGCTTCCTCTGATCCGTCTTGGGGCTGCTGTCATCTCATCAGCCTCATTTAATTATAGAGGCAGAAACTGAGCCACTGCCAAAATAAACTGTGCTGGGCGCATATGCCGCCTCTCGATAAGCACCGCATCCAGCTGCAGGAAGAGCTGCTCAGGGAACCAGGGGACTCACGAACTGCAGGCACCGAATCTGGGGCTTGTTTATCAGGGGTCTGCACTTGTGCCTCAAACAGTCCCCTCCCCCAGCCCCAGGCCTCTGTGCCAGGCACGCGCTCCACCACTGAGTTAAGTCCCTAGTCCCCTCTGCAAACTTTTTTTTTTCTTTTTACAGTGCTTGGGATTGAACCCTGGCTACATCCTCAGCCCCCACTCTTTTGGTTTTGGGGGTCTTGCTAAGTAACCAGGCTGGCTTTGAACTTGCGATTCTCCCAGGTAGCTGAGATTACGTGTGTGCACCACGGTGCTCAGCCGTGAACACTTTCAGTGATCCCATTTTGTTTCTGCCACTGAAGGAAGGGATGGGAGAGCTGGTTTCCTGCAGCACAGCGTCACGTGTCCAGTGAGTGGCGTTTATGGGACACTATATTCCCAGAGCTCCATTGTGAAATTACCTGTCCAGTCCTCTAGATGTGGCACTGTTACTTGACGCTTAAGAGAGAAGCCATACGACAAAGAGTTCAGAATAATGGTCCATGCAAGTCACAATTTAACCTTAACTTTCCATTCTTTCCATTTTGTTCCAATACAGTAAAGACTCGGGGCCCTTTCTCCATGCTGTGTACCCTACCAAAGGCTGTGGGGTGTCAAGGGGACCCCTGGCTCTCCGGGGAGCCAGGCCTGGAGGTGGACAGGTGGGATGGACACAGAAATATCCCTGGCCCCAAGTTTCCTTCTGGATGTGTGTTCCCTCCTCTCAAATGTCCACATTTAAAAAAATCCTCCATAGCATGTATAACACATGCATGTAGATTTCTTCCTAACATTAATGGCTTTGAGAAATATTATCTTCTGATAGATTTTAAACATGTTCTCACGGATCAATTGAGAAATTGTTTTTATTTCATAAAATGAATAAAATGGCACCTGCTCTTGCTTGGGAAATTGGGAGCATTGGGAAATTGCTCAGAAATTGGGAGCATCAGCAGGGGCTCTGGCATCCTCAGTCCTGCCTGGGCAGAGTCCATGGGGGGTAAGATGGAGATTATTTACCAGCTTGACTTTTGTGCATGTATGTTTTGCCTTAATGTTTAAATGATTTATCAGCACTTCTTGTCAAGTGAGCTGACTGAGGGTAGTTCAGGGTTTCACTTTTGTCATTGCTGGGTAGTGCATCTTACTGCTTTTACTCACTTCTCAGTGTAGCAGGAGAGCCATGGGTGCTAGCATCAACCATTAGCCCTGCAACCTTCTTGCTTATACCTACTGTAACTTTGCTTTGCTTGGACTCAGAGGTTAATCGAGGCAAATATATGTACAGTCTTGAGATGACAGGGTATAAACTAAAACATTTCATCAAAATTGCAGAGAATGCGTTCTTCTAAACAAAGCCTCAGGAAAATGAGCTATTGATATTGACGGAGGGAATTTCTTAAAAGCATAAGAGGAGATTAGATTCTTGTGATTCCTCCACTGTCTGGTATGCTATTCCCCATTTCCACTCCATCCTGGAAGATACGGGCTGAGGTCCTCCCCCAACCCAGTGTAAGTGCCTAAGGTGTTGTTTGCTACAAAAAGTTACTCTCTAACTGTGCTTTGTATTTTAAAAAGTCTTTATTTTTATTAGTACCTTCGCAGGACACAATAATCACATTCTTCGTGGGGAGTTGGTGTGTGCATATCACCCATCAATTCTTGTTTTCATCCCCTCCCTCCCCTCTCTTCCCCCTCCCTCCAACTTTTGGTCTCCATCCCACTTGCAAAAGATCTGTCTCCCTATTTCCTAGGTTTTGTCTTTTGCTCTTTATTTGTACCCAAAGTATAAATGATGTGCTTGACATTTGTTAACACGGAAGTATTCTAAAAGAAGCATTGCTTTTGTTTGTTTATCAGGCAGTACATGTGTGACATCATGAAGCAGATATGCTTGGTTGGTTTCTAAGGAATTGTATATGGTAAATTTTCAATACATATATGAATATAATTTATTAGACAAAGCTCAATAAAGTCTCCAGCATAACTGCTTTTAGGGGTGCTAACAAACTAAAAATCACAATGATTTTGTTTTCTTACTTAAAGCAAAGAAAAAAAAAAACAACTTTTGGCTTTGGAAAGTAACACCTATACTTGCAAAAATGAATTGTTCATATTTTAGGATGGGGAGAAACCAGGTCTGTATTAAAGAAAGGCCAGCCACCAACTGTTCTAGAAATGATACACAGTTTATTGCTAATAGCAGGTTTCACTATTTGAAAAATAGGTTAAAAAATACGGTCCTCTTCCTATCAGTTACCACAGGCTGAGCCATTTTATAGACGATGGCATCTATTCTAAGGGGGATGCTCTCCACTCCTGGAGGTGTAGCTGGACTTGGGCACCCTTGTGCTCATCACCAATCCCTTTTTCCTTAAGGATTTCCCATAATAACTCCCAATGTTTCCAAGTCAAGGGCTAGATGGAATTTCCTAAGGAGATCTTCATACTGAAGCCAAATTCCCATCCCTGGATTCCGACCTGGACTCCAGCAGATCCCTCAGAAGTCTCTGCTTTATTCCCATTGTCTTGTAGGCTTTGTTTC
This sequence comes from Erethizon dorsatum, assembly GCA_028451465.1. NCBI lineage: Eukaryota > Metazoa > Chordata > Mammalia > Rodentia > Erethizontidae > Erethizon > Erethizon dorsatum. The sequence goes on from CM051834.1 coordinate 71,694,762, forward strand.
TCTAAGGTACCAAAAAAAGTGTTTTGTGCCTGAGGTCAGGACACACTGCTACCTGGACAGAAACAGTCCTTTCTCTAGTTGCAGTTTGGTAGCCAGAGTGCAGATTCAGTCCTGTACGGAATATACCATTCTTTCCTTTGTTTTCTTACTATATGTGCTTAGGCCATGATAATTTTCTACCTCACACTTGTTTATTTGCCTTCTTCTTTTACTATATTTTCACATTTTCAGGATGATATACTTTCCTTTCCAGTTTCAAACCTTCCGTAGTATGACCACAAGGCTTTGCATATAGTAGTCTCTACAATTTCGGTTAAATCCAAGAATACATTAAAAATGGCTATCTAATATTAACAGGCGTTCTCCCTTATTGTTAATCTCCGAAGAGGGGCACCTCTCAATGCCTGATCTCCTCTGGAAAGGGTGATAGTCAGCCCCTGAATAGGAGGAAACTTTGCTTCCTCAACCTTGGGGTTCAGAGAACCCCACCGAATGTTTCTACTCTGCTGTGATTGGGTCGTTTTCTCTGTGAGCGTAACCCGGTTTGGAGTGGCGCTCCAGAGCCCTGGAACCCTTGGGTCCCTGCCCTTTCCCCGCTTGCCCATCAGCGTTTCCCCGGTGTGTCACTGCTGCTCCTTGCGGTTAAGGCCTGGTCACAAGCCCATGGTTAGATTAGTACAGTTTCCAATCGGACTACAGAAAAAGGAGAACGGAGATGGCAGAAATTTTCTCTTCTTACCATGGTAATCTCAACAGAATACGATAGTACAATACTGTGTGAAATGACGGTCTCTATTGGGAAGACAAGGAAGGAATTTCCAATAAGTATAATAAGTAATAAACATAATATGTAAGTAAGTGACACAGAATATCATAGATAATAAATGGTGTTAAAAATAAAAAAAAGAAACCCCGAACTGAAAAGGACGGGGGTGGAGAGAAATGAAGCTGGATGAGCTCTCCGAGGGAGACAGGGAACAAGAGGCGCGGTCACTGAGCTCTGGGCCGGTGCACAGAAGTCAAGCAGAACCAAACCCGGGAGGAAGCCTGGGGAGGCGCTGGGAGAGGGAGTGCGCGTGCGTGGTTGTGGTTCCGAGGGTTGGGCGACTGGAGGACGGGAGTTCAGTGAGTTGGGAACATGGAGCATTAGAAAGTTTATTACTTGTTTGTTGGAAAGGTTAAGAAGAAGGAGGAATTGGCAGATGCCCAAGGGGCCAGGAGCCGATGCTGTTGCAAAAGAGGGGAGCAAAGAGAAGCAGGTTGATATAAGATGAGAGATTTACAGTGGAAGGGAGGGCAGGCCACCAATCTAGGTGGCTGAGGCAGGAGGATTTCAAATTTGAACCCAGCCTGGGTAATTCAGCGAGTTACTGAGATCCTGTCTCAAAATAAAAAGTAAAAAAGTGCTGGCAACGTTGGTGTGAATGCCCTGGATTCAATCCCCAGTACTGAAGGGGGGAAAAAAAAGTGGAAGGCAGGAAAAAGAATCTGGAAGTGGTGGAAAGGATGTAGCTGGCTCCCCCTTACCTCCTGGTCTGGTGATGTGAAAGATTCAAAGAACAGCGGCCACCTGGGAGACAGGAGGAGAATCAGGGAAGGGGTGGGTGGCTTTGGTCAGAGCCAGAAGGAGAAGGAGTAGGTAGAGGTTAGACTTGCGCTATGTATTTTGCTGTCAATGGACCAGGTTAGCAGTGGCATGGCAGATGGTTTCAGGAGTGGGGACAGCAGAGAGAAAGCTTCAAAATGGAGATGAGAACCAGGCATGGTGATGTACAACTGCAACCCCAGCACTGTGGGAGGCTGAGGCAGGAGGATTGCAAGTTCAAGACCAGCCTGGGCGGTTTAGGAAGCCTCTCTCTCAAAATAAAAAATAAGAAGGGTTAGGGATGTAGTTCGGTGCAGAACTACAAAGCAGCGAAATGCAGACGCTAATGGGCCCCGGAATTTAGGTGTGAGGAGGGACCCAGGAGGGCTGGAGGTCATGGGTACAGATGTAAAGCGCTCCACCCGGTGTCTGCAGTGCAGTAAGTGCTCAAGAAAAAAATATAGCTTTTCCTAGCTTTGTCACAAATGGATTAATTATTAAGGTAAAGGATATATGAGAAAAGGATTGCGAGTGATACTTTCGATTTGCGCTTTGGCTTTACATTCACTCAGTGTTGTCAAAGCCCATGGTAGCTCCCAGGATTACATAAAACCTGATCAAGATAGCTTCCTAAAATGAGCCAAAAGCTATAAAACTCAGGCAAAATTGGACTTTTCAAAAACGCTTACATATGGACTTGCAAAACAATATTAGAGCATTTAAAAAATGCTTCCATTATCCTCTTAGGGAAAAGGAAATGGTTTTATTTTTGCATTTTACCTTTGAATGACCATAATTTTTTTTAACTTGCAGCTTTTTCGGAGGAATGCAAGGTAAAGCAATACCCAGTCTTGGGTTTTGGCATCTTAGAGCTCCATCCTGGGTAGCAGTCACCTTACCAAATCACATCCTGGCCTCGGAGTTCCTGGGCCTGGAGTCCTAAATGGCATAATTTAATATTTAGCTAGACCTTAACCTCAAGAGGGTAAGGAGGGAATAAAGTTTTCTGAACTTTAAATAATGGATTGAAGGTATTAATGAAAGGGTTAAGTGTGTCTCCATTTAGTAAAATTTCTTAGATCTTTAATGTCTGTGATGACTGAAATGTTCAGTTTCCTCAGTTAAGATTTTGGTTGGCACACAGATACCCTGCTAATATTTTGCATAAGAGGACATCTCGTAATTCCACAGCCCAGTGATGGCACAGCGTCTCATCCCAGTTGGAAGAGGAGGATCTGCCTTCAAAGGGCCCCTCACATCTCATGTCACCCTGCTCTTCTGTGGTGTTTGCCACGCATCATCATCTCCTCCTTCTCTCTTGGTTTTGGTGACATCGATCTCTCCTGTTTCTACTGTTATTTCTGTTTTCCATCTTGGTTTCCTTCACTGAGCTCATTCCCCTTTGTGTCTCTGAGATTACTTAACATTTAGTCATTGTTAGAGGCTGAACTGTGTTCCTGGAAAATTCATACACTGAAGGCTTAATCCCCCAATCCATCAAAATGTGACTGGAGACAGGGTCTTTCGAGGGGGTTCGGGTTGTCATGAGGTCGTCAGAGTGGGTCCTAATCCAACCTGACTCGTGTCCTTGTAAGAAGAGGAGACGAGACATAGACACAGGCAGAAGAGAGACCATGGGAGGGCACAGGGAGAGGATGAGCATCTGGGAGCGAAGACGAGAGGCCTGGTGAGAAATCAGTGCTGCTGACAGCTTGACGTTGGACTTCCAGCCTCTGGAACCAACCTCGAGACAACAGTAGACTTCTGTGGTTTAAGCCAGCGGGTCTGTTGTACTTTGTTATGTTGGCTCCAGAAAAACCCAGTCATTTGATAAATATATACAAGATGTGGAGGAAAGAACCAGGAGACGTGGTCCACGGACAGAATGAACATCTGGAGGAGACAGGTGTGGAAGGCCTGGGCACAGTTCTGGAAAGTGTGGTGGGGACAGTGGCAAAAGCGCACTCTGCCCCGCGCTCAGGGTTACCTCTTCGAGCCAGCCCTCCCTCTTCTCGCTCTCACAGAGCAGATCTAACTCACCACGAGGTCACTTGGGCCTTAGTTACTTTTCTTGTTGCTGAGACAGAATAGCCAACACCTAAAGTTAAAGGAGGAAAGGTTTATTTGGCTCATAGTTTGTAGAGGTTTCAGTTCATAGCTGGCTGGCTCCAAGGCAGGGTGGTGTGGCAAAGAGCATCACACAGGAGAAACAGTTCATGGCAGGCAGAAGGCAGCAAGCAGCAAGCAACAGCAGCTTCTTTCTGTCCCTTGTATTCTATCCAGGCTACCCACCCTTAGGGCAGGTAGCACTCACACCCAGGGTGGGCCTTCCCATTATCTACACTCAGAACCATGCCAAACCAATCAGTGGACTAATTTAGTAATCACACACCCTTAATCCCAGCATCATACACTCTAGATTCAGCCACCTCTGAAAAGCCCCACCCATGACTGCATGAGGCTTTGGGGGGACATCTAGACACAAGCCATAATAAAGTGGCTTAAAAATATGTCCTGAAGTGGCATGCGGCACATGCCTGTAATCCCAGCACTCTGAGGCAGAAAAAGCACAAATTTGAGCCCAGCCTGGGCAACTAAATGATTTAGCAAGACCTTGTCTCAAAATAAAAAATTAAAAAAGGGGCTGGGAATATGCCTCAGTGTGAAGGGATTAGATACAACAAATGTATATAGCGGGGGAAAAAGAGCTCTCCTACATTGTTGGTGGGAATGTAAACTAGTATAGCCACCATAGAAATCAGTATGGAGATTTCCTGAAAAAACTAAAAGTAAAGATTTTATTAATTTTATTTGATACAGCTATGCCATTCCTATGGATACTCCCCAAAGAATGAAAGACATCACACTGCAGTGACACATTGTACCCGTGTTTATAGCAGTACAACTCACAATAGGTAAGTTGTAGAAACAGGCTAAATGCCTGTCAACAGCCAAATGGATAAAGAAAATGTGGTATATATACCCGACGGAATATTACTCAGCCATAAAGAAGAATACATTTGTGTCACTTGCAGGAAAATGGATGCAACTTGAGACCATCATGCTATTTGGTCACAGCAGTGAACAGCGGACTGACCCTTGTTACGTCGCCTGTTCCCTTGAAGCCCTGAACTGAACCAGGAGGGGTGGTGCACCCTGTACTCTCAGCACCCTGGAGGTAGACTGGGAAATGTGGTGACCTAGTGAGGTCCGACCTCACAATGACAAACACAAACACACAAACAACCAACACACAAACAAACACACAGACAACCAACACAAACAAACACACAAACAAACAAGGGCTGGGGGTATAGCTCAGTGCTAGGGCCCTTAATCCCCAGTGCCACGGAAACAAACAACAACTCTGCAGTGGCTTCCGGGCCACGGGTGCTGGAAGCTGTGACTTGTCCCCCAGCCCCTGCCCTCTGCTCTGTTTTCGACACAACAGGTCGCCCTTTGCTGCGGGCCTTTTCTCCAGCTGCACCCTTTGCCTGCAGTTCTCCCACCTGCCTCCCACGTGTGTCTGGTCACTCTTGATTTCCAGTGAGGTCTTTGCTCATTGCTGCTTGCTTGTTTTCTTTTTCTTTCCTTCTTTCCTTCCTTCCTTCCTTCCTTCCTTCCTTCCTTCCTTCCTTCCTTCCTTTCTCTTACTCTCTTTCTTTCTCTCTTTCTCTCTCTTTTTCTCCTTCTCTCTCTCTTTCTTTCTTTGAGGCAGGGTCTCACTATGTATCTCAGGCTGGCCTCGAACTCACAGCGATCCTCCTGCCTCAGCTTCCAGAGCGCCGGGATTACAGGCGTGCGCCACCAGGCCTGGCAGTCATTGCCACCTTCTTGATCGCTGTATCCTGACCCCGTTTCATGTAGCACACTGAGCCCTGGTCCCCGCCCTGTCCCCTCACATTCCCAGGGTCCCGGCTCGGCCTCCGCTTTCTCCTCCCAGTTGCTGCGGACTGCGTGTGTTCACGCTCTGCCTCCTTCCTCGCCTTCCCCTCCGCGGGTGGGGAATATGAAGCTGGCCCGGGAAAGCACAGGGCGCTGCCTGTTTTTTCCCTGAGCCCCCACAGGCGCTTGCTGCTCTGCTTCCAGGAGGTCCGCCCGGCTCGGTGCGCTCCACGCAGGGAGGGGAGGGTCCTCGGGTCGCAGAGCTGGCGATGGCAGTGTGCGCTCCGCACCACAGCCGCGTGATGCCACGGGTCGCCTCACCGCTCCCACTCTTGTATTTGCCTTTATGATTATCACGATAGACTGTGAAACATTTATTTCCGTAGCTACCTTTCCTTCCAAATCGTGGCTTCTCTGAGGCCTAAGTGTGTCTCACTCATAGGGTGCCCACGCATCGCGGTTTCGGCGGGTATCGGGGCTCAGGCTTACGGTTCCAGCGCAATTTCCCTCTTTCTGATTCGGATGGTAAGTTATACAGCTGCTTATTTGTTCATCTTTGTGTTCCTAGAGCAAGTACAGTTCCTAGGATTCAGCAAGCGCTCAAGATGTGTTGAAGATGATCTAGGGACGCGATCCTCATCGTATTTACTGGTAGCTGAGTAAGAAAGGGTGAAAAAGACGTGGACATGCTAATTTGCTCATCTGACAGAACTCAAGTGAGGAATCTCATAATCATCAATATCGTGTATTTAGTTTGGCCCTACAGGATGCTTGGGGCAGCCATGAAGATGGGTTCTCCCTGTAAGAAAGAGTTCATGGCTGGGTGTGTTGGTGCACACCTGTAATCCCAGCAATCTGGGAGGCTGAGGCAGGAGGATCTCAAATTCAAGGCCAGCCTGGGCAACTCAGCAAGTTAACAAGACTCTGTCTATAAAAGAAAAATGATGGGAGATGTAGCTCAGTGCAAAGGGCCTGGGTTCAATCTTCAGTATTGCAAAAATGAATGAATGAATGAATGAATGAATAAAAGTTTTAAAAGGTACAGTGATATAGTTCAATGGTCCTGGGTTCAGTCATCAGTACTGGGGAAGAAACAAAAGTAAGAAAGAACTCGTCAGTTGTGAAGGACTGTTAGAGCCTTCAAGATTTTCAGCATTTTATTTTTTTTATTTTTTTGAGACAGGGTCTTGCTATGTAGCCCAGACTGGCCTTGAACTCGCAGCGATCCTCCTGCCTCAGCCTCCCAAGTGCTGAGATCACAGGCGTGCGCCCCTGGGAGATCTTTAGCATTTAGGCCAGGGTCACACATTTATTGAACAGAGCATGGCGGAGCACTGGGGGGTTTGGGGTTGAGTTTAGAACTTTCCGTCCAGTTGGCGCCTAAACACAGAGTGGCTCTGCCGTGTCTCCCAACACGGGTCACCTGATGGGCACTCTTCACACCACAGCTCCCCATCAGGGTGCCGTAATCTTTGTCAGGCCCACCATACCTACGGCTCTCTGTCTGTCTGTCTGTCTGTCTGTCTCTCTCCCCCCTCCTGTCTCTTTTTCTGTTGCTATAACAGAGTGCCTCAGGTTGGGTAATTTTTAGAGAAAACTTTATTGCTTATAGTTCCAGAGGCTGGAAATCCAAGGTCAAAGGGCTGGGTCTAGTGAGGGCCTTCTTTCTGGGACCCACTGCTCATTCCCGAGGTGGCCCCAGGCGTCACGTGGCGGGACAGAGCAAGCGTGGAGGGCAGGGTTTTCACAGCACAGCCACTGCCTGACAGCCTGTTAACCCATGAATAGGTTAAACAGTTCATGAGGGCAGAGCCTCCTCGATGCGATCACTGCCCAGCGGTCTCTCCTCATACCATTAACATATCGTCCGGGGATTAAGTGTCCAACACATAAAATTTGCAGGACACTGTCAAACTATAGCACTGAGCCTTTGCCTTTTGTCAGGTCTGCGCTGTGGTCTGAAGGTTGTTTGTGGCCAAGCAACCTGCACTCATCCCCGTCTGTTTCCGCGGACATTGCCTGTCCTCTCTCTCTCTCCCTGCTAGCTCAGCCTCCTGGGGACCCGGACACCGCGCTCTGGGGAGCTGGACGGAGCCTGCGTAGCCACAGAGGGAAGCGGCGGATGCCTGAGCGGCCAGCGGAGGCGGGCGGGCTCACACATGGAAATGTTTATGCCCATTTAAAGAGCTGATTCATAAAGTAGTACCAGATTTTATTATTACACGTTTTTTTCTTTTTTTTCCCAGGGCCTTTTACAGTTAAAATATTCTGGAAGTCGAACAGGAAAACTAAATTGAAGATAAATCTAAGTTAATTACAGATGCAAAATTTTCGTTTCGAATGTATCTACCCTACTTCCTCTACCCAGCGTTGGGTTAGTGTTCTGTGAATTGCACACAGCCTTTTCTTGCTTATTATGGAATTTGCTTTTTCTATTTCTGAAACAGCTAAGTTCAAGGGCAGCAAAACCAATCCGGTCTCCCACTGGGATGAAGCACCCTCCGGGGCTCAGCCACTTCCTCTTGAACGCTGGGTCGTCACCCAAAATTAGATAGCAGTGGGTGCTTTTGCGCCTTCCACTGCAACCTTCCCTCACCTTTCTGATTTCCCAGGTCTGTGTGTTCACCATGACCTTACATGTTGGCTGGGCTCAGATAACTGTCACCTTGGCTGCCCCTTAAAAAGAATATTTGAGATCCTTGACAATGAGTCAACTCTTTGGACTCCCTGAAATCGTATGGCTCCTTACAATGCTCAAGGAGAAAAATGGCATCTTCTCTTTCTCTTTCTTTCTCTTTTTCCCTTTCTCTTTCTCTTTTTTTTTTTTTTGTGGGTACCGGGGGGTCGACCTCAGGACCTTGCGCGCCAACAGGCGCCCGTGCCGCTGAGCGATATCACTGGCCCCTTTTCTGTATGTGGGATCTGGGAGTCGAACTCCGGCCCTCACGCTTGCAAGGCAGGCGCTTACGCCACTGAGCCATCTCACCGGCCCTCTCTTTCTCTTTCTTCGTGTCTCTTTCTCTTTCTCTTTTTCTCTTTCTCTCTCTTTCTCTTTCTTTCTCTTCTCTCTCTCCCTCTCTCTCTCTCTCTCCAGTACTGGGGATTGAACCCAAGACCTTTACAATGAGCTACATATTCAGCCCTTGTTATATTTTATTTTATTTTATTTATTTACTTATTTATTTTTTTTTGTGGGTACCAGGGTGTCGACCTCAGGACCTCGCGTGCCAACAGGCACCCGTGCCACTGAGCGATATCACCGGCCCCTTTTCTGTATGTGGGATCCGGGAGTCGAACTCGGGCCCTCGCGCTTGCAAGGCAGGCGCTTACGCCGCTGAGCCATCTCACCGGCCCTATATTTTATTTTGACGTGAGTTCTCCCTAAGTCACTAAAGTGCCATGGCTGGGCTTGAACTTACGATCCTCCTGCCCCAGCCTCCCATAGTGCTGGGGTTATAGCCATGCACCACTACTCCTGGCTTCTTTTTGTTTCTTCATTAAGGTACTTAGTGGATGAAATCACTTCTCCAAAATAATTTTTATATGAAGAACGTAATCCTTTATCTAAGATCCTTTCACTGGCTTCCCATCGTCTGATTTTTTTTTTTTTTTTTTTCTTTGAAAGCTTCAAGCAATGGTCTTTGGGATTTGTTGCATCTTTCTGGAGCACTCTCACCCCTCTTTGCTGAATGACCAGTGGTCTCAGGCCATGCGTTTTAGTCCATCTAATGCCTTCAACACGTCCTGCCCACTTTCTTTCCTCGCTGCTGAATGTCACTCCCAGCCCTTGTATGATCAGTGTCTCCTTCAGATTTCAGATTCCTTCTTTTTTTTTTTTTTTTTTTTGTGGGTTCCGGGAGTTGAACTCGGGCCCTCGCGCTTGCCAGGCAGGCGCTTACGCCGCTGAGCCATCTCACCGGCCCCAGATTCCTTCTTAAGAACCATTTCTTCCTAAAGATCTATTCTAATTGCTTCCCAATGATTTTGTTTTTTCTTTTTCAGTCATCATCATAGTGCTTCCTTAGTCTTGAGCTTGTTGGTACAAGTGGAGTAATACACGTTGGCCGGAGCATAACACCTGTGTGAGGTGTGACTGAAAATGACGGTGGACATCTACATTAATAATCTTGTTACAGTAAAAGGCACTTGGCTATTAAGTCCCCTCAAGATACTCCCCCTTGATTTAAACACACTTATTCAATCATTCTTGCCACTCTCTGAGGCAGTTCAGGAAATCCTTTTTTGTGTCTTTCATTGTGCTGTCCTGGCTGCTTGGATTTCCTGAATAGATTCAAAAGATTTACCTTTCATGAGCCAAAAAAATATATATCCTGCAACTAATAAGAATGCTGAGCCAGAGGTTGCATAGTGCCGATCTGGGGACTCGGATGGATGAAGACACACTGTCGTGTTTTTATAAGCCTGCCTGCCTTTCCATTGGATCGCACTCAGCAGCAGCATTCACTGTATTTTTGATCATGTATCATAAAGACACACAAAAGACTTCCTAGACACACAAAAGACAAAAAGACACACAAAAGACACACAAAAGAACTGCCTCAGAAAGTGACACAAACAATGGGGTAAGTGTGTTTGAAATGAGGGGGAGGATTTTGAGGGAGATTAATGACCGTGTGTCTTACTTAATTTTTTTAAAATTTAAACTTCACTGTACATTTTGATCACACCCTGTACTTGAGAGACACATCTGGCAAATTTGCCACTTTCGTCTGTTTTATAGAACTGTGGTCAAACTCCTCACCTTCGTCACAATCACAAGACATCACACCATCACACCCCATGTATGGAAAAAATGAGAATTCTGAACATCACCATCTTGTATTTGTAGCCTGAGGGAGTAATTTGGATTCTTTGTGATTTTCATACAGTTGTTGGTTGTCAAAATCAAGGTCTTAATTTGAGTTAGCAAGCAACTACTCTATAACTAACAAGCATAATGAACCAAAGACGTGTTAAATCCTTCCTGTGCTGGAGTGTTAGCTGCTTCCCCTTCCCTCAGAACACACCAGGAGAATGTCCGCAAGCCGTCCCGTACACCAAGCTCTTTATGTCGTACTGTTTACTTACCTTCTTACCTGAAGCCAGACAGCTGGCATCTGTTTCACCGCCCTTTGGTACCTAGGCTCTGGTCCTGTTGAAATTTGCTAAATGTTTATTTCTAGATTTTAGTTTTTGGCCTTTGTGTCTACAGCGTTCTAGTTCTTCACACCAGAATTGTCTGCAAGTGAACTGGAAACTTCACAGTCATGAGAGAAACCAAGGTCATGGTACGTTATTCACAGCTAAGACATCTGCATTTCCCAAACAGGAGGCAGAGGTTGCGATGTTCTGTCAACTGCAATTAGACAAAACGATCAGTTAGTCATCACAAGACAGTTGCGTGAGGAAGGCCCTGGAGCCTGTTTCTGGGATGACTACCATGCATGTGTTTGCTTTCCTAGTTGGTTCTTCTTTCAATAAAGAGGTCACAAGCGGGGCCGGTGAGACGGCTCAGCGGCTTAAGCGCCTGCCTTGCAAGCGCGAAGGCCCGAGTTCGACTCCCGGATCCCACATACGAAAAAGGGGCCGGTGATATCGCTCAGCGGCACGGGTGCCTGTTGGCGCGCGAGGTCCTGAGGTCGTCCCCCCGGTACCCACAAAAAAAAAAAAAAAAAAGAGGTCACAAGCGGGGCTGGGGGTGTGGCACAGTGGTAGAGTTTGTGCTTAGCGTTTGTGAGGCTCTGGAATCCATCCCTAGCACTGGGAATGAAAAGAAGGAGAAGGGGAAGGGAAGGAGGAGAAGGTAAAGGAGGAGGAGGAAGGAGGAGAGAGGAGAAGAGGAAGAGGAAGGAAGAGGAGGAGGAGGAGGAGGAGGAGGAGGAGGTCATAATTAGAGTGCCTTTTAGCATAAGTGCTAAACTGTTATCCTTGCCTTTTGCCTCTTGTATAATTGCTGTGTTGAGTAAGGACTACACTGGCTTTGTGGGTCCTGATGAACTTCACAGAAGTAGAGGGATGGTTTTGGCCTCCCCTGGCGTCACCAAGCTGTGAGCCACTTACACTCTAGCAGACAAAGCGCTGAGAATGTTCAGAAAGATCTGTGCTGGCTGGAGAGGGGCCTCCTCCACCTCCTGATTATAAAGTGGATCTATATTTCGCAGCTCTTGGGCTCCAGACCTCTTTTAAATCCCAATCCCCCAACCCTAATAAGACTAAAAAGTCTATTGTTTTTATAAGTGTATAAAAGCTATTCCAAGACTTCTAGGTTTCACTGATAAATTTCTAAATATTGTTTTGAATACTTGCATAATGTTTCCAATTTTGTAATATTTTCCCAGGTCAGAAAAGTTTTAAAAAACTGTTAAGCCTGTATTTTCTTCTGCAACTATTTACAGCAGCAGCTGTTACTCTCCATCCTTTCTGGCAAGGCTCCAGTGTCGTTTGGGACTCTGCCCCTCTCCTGAGTGAGTTGATGTTGAATCTTGACTGCCGTAGTCTAAGGCTCCGAGTCCGTGTCCCTGGCATGGGTTGGTATGAGGGAGGGCATGCCACCCTTTTGTGGACAGCCATGTGCATGGAGAGCTGTGTGGTCATTTTCGTTTGCCCTATCTACCCAGAGCCCTTGTGTTTTCCCGTGTCATTACGCAGTGCCCTAGGAGGTTTGGCCTCGAAGGACTGCACCATGAAGGCTGCCTGGCTTCTGGATTCCCTCTGGGCTTGGTTAATGCAAGTGGGGCGAGGGGAGAGAGTGCTTCTTACTCTCCCCACCATTCCTTTCCCCCTGGCTGCACTCTTGACAGCAGCCTATGAGTGCTAAGGCACAGCACTCCGGCCAGGCAAGCTCTCTTCCCCCGCTACAGCTCCCATTTATTCTTTTTGCTCCTTCAAGACCAGAAGTGGGGACCCAAGGTGTAGCTCAGGGGTAAAGTGTGTGCTTAGCAAGCATGAGGCCCTGGGTTCAATCCCCAACCCATGCATGCATGCACACACGCCGGAGGTAGTAATGGCTTCCCTTGCTGGTTCTCTTAACTTTAACTATAGTCATTAAAAAAATCCTCTATTAAATTCAATTTGCTGCCAGCTCCTTGCTGCTCAAACCCTGACTGATATAAGGGGCTTTGGAGTGTGGTTCTCACAGAGACACAGAGGAAGCCTGGAGGTGGTTGTGTCCTCAGGAGACCCCGGGGCCTTTACTACATGGAGAACTGAGCCCAAAGATGGAGAGTCCTGTCCTTGAGGCCACGTGCCTTTGAATGGACCGATTTTGGAGATGTCTTTTAATGGGATGCCGGGCAATATGAGTGAACACATTATCCTTGTTGTTTGTGCCACTTTGAGCCAAGGTCTTGCATTTCATGAAGGTGAAAGTTTTCTTGAGTCCGATAAAGCCAGTGCACAGGGTGCAATAATAAAGTCACGCAGTGAGCATGAGGGAAACCTGCTTAAACAGAGTGAAGAGAGGTACATTTAAGATGACTCAAATGACTGGAAGTTCCCCGAGAGACAGGCAGGTGGAAAAATCCTACGACTATTTCAAAAAGAAAACAGGCATTTTCAAGCCCCAAGATGTAGAAAGAACACAAGTAGGGAATAAATGGAAAGCTAGCAATTTAAATAGAATATTCAGGATATCACTCTTATTTTCTCAGTATTTGCTAAGTCCCCTTTCTTACAGTTTATTTACAAGAAATTTCTCTGGTAGGGAATTTACAAGCTTTCACTCTACCTGCTCATGCACCAGGGAGGCACCGAACCTACTTCAGACCCAAGGAGTAAACCAGGGAAGGCTGGTGTGGGCACCCAGTGCCTGCAGGACCATCGGTGGGAAGCACATGGAGCTACTGGACCTGGCTAATGGGCCCCCAGCTCCTCTTCCCCATGCCGAACCCCACCGTGGTCTTCACCTCACCTTGCTCAGGGCTGCTGCGTCCTGGCCTTGCTCCCACCCTGGCTGTCTGGGCTGGCCTGCTCCTCACCCTCGTGCCTGCGGCCCTGGACTGTGGCTTCCGCTCCTCCTCCTTATCCTCCCCGCCGTTACTCCCTGGAGAACCTCCTGACATCCTTGAGCCTCCACTGCAGGGGGTTTAGTCTTGTTCATCCCCTCCCCCCAAGACAGTCTTAACTTTTAATTTTAAATTTCTCCCTTTCTCTCTTTCTCTCTTTTTCTTTCTTTCGCTTTCTTTCTTTCTTTCTTTCTTTCTTTCTTTCTTTCTTTCTTTCTTTCTTTCTTTCTTTCTTTCTTTCTTTCCTTTCTTTCTTTCTTTCTCTTTCTTTCTTTCTTTCTTTCTTTCTTTCTTTCTTTCTTTCTTTCTTTCTTTTCTTTCTTTCTTTCTTTCTTTCTTTCTTTCTTTCTTTCTTTCTTTCTTTCTTTTCTTTCTTTCTCTCTTTCTCCCTTTCCTTCCCTTCCCTTCCTTCCTTCCTCCCTTCCCTCTTTTTTTTTCTTTCTGTTTGGCAGTGCTGGGGATTAAGTAGGTATTCCACCACACTTTTAAAGAAAAACTTCTCTAATGTATTTTAACACCATTTTAATTTGAAAAACAGTGGTGAGTAGACCCGTCTTCTCCTTGGTTAGAGAAGTTCTGGCTGGCGATGTCATTTGGGGCTTGGTGGGCTCCCCGCTCTGCCCATTCTCCCACATGCACCCCTTACTCTATGCTTCCCTGCTTGTCACATCTTCGAATCCTCTCTTCTCAATTCCGGCCTCCTCTGAGGTTTTCTTACCAAAAAGAGAAGTGGGAAATGAAACACAAAAAGACAAAGAAACAGAAGAGCCCTTGTGATTATTTTTCAGTAAAGTAGGAGACAGTCGCGACAGATGAAATGCTCTTCTGGGACCCTGAGATCAGTGGTCCCCTGAACCTCACATTAGGAGAGGAGGGCAGGGCTTGTTATTTCTTCTCAAGGGAGCTATTTGCACGAGTGACACTGAAATTGGAGACCATAGACGAAAACTATGGAATAATCCTCTGACTTACCTAGTGGATAAGTCTGGGAAAATAATCAATTTATCCCTTGAAAATAAATTCTTTCCACTGGAGGATAGTGAAAGGGCCAGGAAAACGCTGGATGGGTGCTTTTGGATGATGCAGGCCAGGAGCCACTGGGGCCCTGGGGTCTTCCCAGCTGTATAATTGGAGCATTCCTGAAGGGGAGCACGTGCTCTGCGTCTCCACAGCCACGCGGTCTCCTGCCCGGGAGGAGGCTCCTTCCTCACAGAACCGTGCTCCATGCAGCGGTAAGACCCTGTAAGACAAGGGGAGACGCGGCACCCAGGCCAGCGGTCGGAAAGATCCTGGGCTTTGCTTTCAGCCCTGCAATTTTTCTTGCTTTAGGGAATTTGCTTAGTCTCTGAGTTTTCAATGTCATTATTGATAACACTGGAATAATCCTGTTCTGCCATGCATTAGGGTGTGCAGGGTCGAATAATACAAACCATAACCTGTTGTGCTGGGTAGCTCGCTGCACGGACGCGAGGTGCCATTGAAGTTTTGCTCTTCCGTGTGACTCAGACACCAGGTCAGTAGGCCCTGGTCAGCATCCCCTGCAGGCGAAGGTTAGAACTTGGCTCAGTCCACTGCTAAAAGCTTAGTTTGGCTGGAAGAAATCACTTAACCAAGACTATGTGCCTAACTCAAGCAAAAAAGCTCAACCAGGACATTTATAAAGAGAAGCCTGCTATTACCATCGGGCCTACCAAAGGACACAGAGTTTAATGAGTGGTATGATTGAAAGATAGGGTCAACGAAATCACATAAGCTTGTGTGTCTGATTTATTTCACTTATAAATAAAGAGAAAAATAAAAGATAATAAGAAGTAGGGATCTTTCTCAAAGGGCAAGGGGATCAAGAGGTGGAGGGAGGGGGCAGGGAAAGGAGGGGAGGAAAAAACGAATGAAGATGTGTTATGTACATGTACCAACTCCACACAAGGAGTGTAAACGTGATGTACAAAAAAGGAAGGGAATCAAGGGATGGGTGGAGGGGGGAGGGAGAGAAGGGAAAGGGGATAAAAAATGGAATTAAAATGTATTATGTACATGCATCAATTCTCCACAAGAAGTGTAAATTCTGTACTACAGACATGTATTGATGAAAAAATCATAAAAATAGAGTGAATATTTAAATTTAAAAAATGATTACAGTAAAGGACACATTGCCTTTAACCACCCTCACAATAGTCCTCCTCACTCCTATCTTCCTGCCACTTTCTGTAGCCCTTCTGGAAGCCTTGTTTCGTGAGTTTCTTTAGTTGTGTTATTATATCTGCCTTGAGCTCCCGAATCAGTTCAAAACATTTCTCTTTCATGTTCATTTTGACTTTGGGAAAGAGCCAGAATCATAAGGTGCCAGATCTGGTGTATGAGGTAGATGAGGACACACGGTGATGTTCTTATGAACCTGCCTTTCTGTTAGATGGCACTCATCAGCAGGGTTCACTGTATTTTTGATCACACCTCATAAAGATACTCATGAAAGGGCACTTCCAGAACTGCTTCAGAAAGTGGCCACAACAATAGGATAAGTGTGTTCCAAGCGAGGTGTGTGCGTGCGCGCGCGTGTGTGTGTGTGTGTGCATGTGGAGGGGGTATTTTGAGGATTAATTACATTGTGTCTTTTAATAAACTAAAAAATAATTTAAACTCACCATATATTTTGATCACTGGATAATAGAGCTATCTGACATTTTAAAATCAAAAAGTGTTGTTTAAGAAAATTGTTAATAAGTATGTTTTTGATTCCAATTCTGAAGCCTCTTCCTCAATATTTCTGGTCTGTCCACTTCTCTCCGTATCACCACCGTAGCATTTTCCCAGGCTGCACTTCCTCCCAGGTGCATCTCACATCAGCCTCCTGCTTGGGCCCTTTTGTTCCATCATCCTTCCCCCAGCCACCCACTGTCCACAGCCACCCAGAACCTCTGAGGTGCCCACCTGATTCTGCATAGCCTCTCTGATTGTGCCCATCTGATTGCTTCCCTGCCTAACCCCCCAGAGCATAAGACTAATTTTGTCATGAAGGTGCAGAAACATGGGTCTGTCAGACCCACATTTATTCTTTAGAATATTTTTATTGATTAATTATTAATTTTGATTTTATGAGTTTTATTATGTAAAACTGTAACAGAAAATGCCCCCGCCCCCCCGCACAGTACACTTCATTTTCTTAGCTTTCCTGGTCATAGTTCCTGTTGCAGTTCTGGTTGTTTCTGTCTCCTAGAAACGGCTGGTCACTGTGATGGATAGCTGGTCACTATGATGCATATTGTAAGAACCAATCAAAGACAGCCCAGTATTCTACCTCTGTACTTCCCCTTTGCAATCCCATAAAAACCTCCCTTCCTGAGCCTTTGGTGCCTGATATCCCCATCAGTGTCCGTTGATGTAAAATAAACCTGCCTCCAAATCCTGGGTGTTGTTTTGGTGTTTCTGCTTGCTATTGCAAAACAATGAGTGCATAACAGGAAAAAAAATCTCAAAAATAAATTGCATTTTTATTATTTATTGAGTGTTTATAAAAAAAATCAACATTTTCAACATTGACTGGTTTCGCTGTACAAAATCTAAAATAGAACATCAGAAATAAATTCCTATATGAACTACAATGAAGATACCGACAGCACTCTACAAAAAAATAATCTTTACTTCAATTGTCACATCTTCACACATGGCAACAGCACCTTCCGTACACACACATCACTTACACTGACAGCATGTGTCTTTTGTTTTCCTGGCCTTTTTGTAGGACATGCTTGACATCTTAGTGGACTTGCTGTTTTGTCAGGAGGTTCTTATTATATTATACAGTGTGTAGTTAACAGGAACATAAAATATCAATAAAATAAATTATTAAATTCTTAATATGCATTGTGTGTTTAGAATAGACATCAACATTTTTGCATCAGCTGTGTACTTCCTTACAAAACCTAAAAGATAACGTCAGAAATAAATTCCTATATGAACTACAGTGAAAATACCAATAGAACTCTACCACAAAAATAAGCTTTGCTTCAACCGTCACACCCAAGGCAGTCTTCACAAGTGACAACTGCATGTTCCATGCATGAGTATCATTTATACTGACGGCATGTATGTATTGTTTTCCTGTACTTTCTCATAGGGCATAATTGACATTTTTTGCTATTCTGTGTCATAGTATGCCTTTGTGATGCCTGTTCACCTGTCAGCTTGCTGGCGTGCTCCACATTTTTTTGTGTAGTTCCCTGGGCAGAAACATTTTGGTTTTCCTCTGCTATAAATGATCTCCTATGAGTTCCTGTCCCAATCCTCTAAGAAAATTTCTCTGTGATATTTAACACTTGTTATTTTCTTTGTAAACTTTCAAACCATTTATGCCACATATGTTTAGGATCGAGGAAAACACAACCCTTGGCCAGTGCTTTGTGCTTCAAGTGACGTCATAGTTGCTGTATAACTCATCCAAAACATCTACTCCATGTTCAGTCTTGCTGTTGAAAGTTTCCATCTCAGGCTTCCATTTTGTCGAGGTTTCCCTATCAACATTTCCATCATGTTGAAATGTTGACATCAGCAGTACCAGTTTGTTTTTCTTTGCCATATACGAGGCCAATGTTATATCTCTCTAAAATCTGAAGATTGTACTGTACAATTCTCTGTTTTGAAATAGCAACACTTCATTTGGAATTTTTGCTTTGTTCCTGTATACAGTTCCCGTGCTGGTCAACTTGTGCTCTGTTAGCAAATGTAACATCAATTGGAAACCGGTGAACCAATTGTCAAATGTCACATTCTGATTAGTTTGGGAGATGGGAGCAACAAGTTTGTTCACAACTTTCAGTTTATTACTATACAAATAAGGACCTGATGGCTGAGTTCCAGGATAAATGTCTAAATTGAAAGCATAATAAGTCTTCACATCTAGAAGAGCATACATTTTTATGCCATATTTTGACCCATTGCTTTTCCATAAGTCTTACATTTCTATGATTGTCATAACATAAGAAATCCATGCTAAGTAACCAGATCCATGAATGCTTTCAGTTCAGCTAATGAAGTGTCATAATCAATACATTTTTTAATATGGCTATTGGTGCATACGGAACATTGTACTTGCATTTCAGCCTTTGTGTATTTCACAGCATCTTGGAGCATTTTGTCTGATACAATTTCCAACATTGAAAGGTAGTGCTGGCATTCTCTCCAATACATTTCACCCCTGCCAAGACCTTCACTATATTTTTGGACCTAGTTCTAACATTGGATGATTCCCTTTGGCTATGTGGCCATTCACAACATTTCAACTATTCAAATATGCACTCACATTGCTGTTTTCTTCTTCATCTGAATCAAGGAGGTCTGCATTCCCTGTGTCTGCATCAGTTGCTTCTTGTTCTATTTCACTGTCACAGGAACTTTGGCTCACGTGACCAGTGTCAAAGTCATCATCATCATCATCATTGTTATCATACACCTGATCAGAAAACCTGATCCTTCTGCTTTGAATATGAACCTACATCTTCTGAAAAAATTCTGCACTTTCTATCTTCTCTGTTTCCAAGTTTCCCACTCTCTCCTTTTCTATGGAATCATTCCCTATTCGGCATGTGAACGTTCTTAATGTTATTCTTTTTTTTTTTTTTTTTGTGGGTACCGGGGGGTCGACCTCAGGACCTCGCGCGCCAATAGGCACCCGTGCCGCTGAGCGATATCACCGGCCCCTTTTTCGTATGTGGGATCCGGGAGTCGAACTCGGGCCCTTGCGCTTGCAAGGCAGGCGCTTATGCTGCTGAGACATCTCACCGGCCCAATGTTATTCTTGCTCTGCTAGAGGATCTGCAGCTGCCATTCCATTCCTCTGCATTGTATGCCTAAAATTCCTCGAAGAGATGCCTGAGCCTGCTGTTCTACTGCTTGACTAATTCATTTTGTGTTACTATAACAACATACTCGAGGCTGGATGAATTATAAAGAAATGAAGTTTATTCAGCTCACAGTTCTGGAAGACAAATAGTGTGGCTTTGGCCTCTGCCTGGCTTTTGATAAGAATCACAGGCTGCTCAACTCATGGAGGAGAAGCAAAAGGAGGGGTGCCAGCAATGCGGAAAGGCCTTTATATTAACCTGCTGTTGTGAGACTGAGCCTATGGTTGCAGAAGCGAGACCTCACTCATTCCTACTCAGCCTTGCAAGAGGCTTAGTCTTCACTTCTTAAAGCCCCACTGCGTCTCAGGAATGCTGCATGAGGGCCAAGCTTCCAGCACACGGACCTGTGCAGGACAAGCCACAATGGAACCGTAGCACTGTCTTGCCTCTTCTCCATGGGTGTCCATCTCGGTTGCGAGACCACAGCAAGGGCTCAGGTAAGGGCTGCCTGCACCTTGCCACACCCAACACATTGGGCTCAGCATTCTGCTCTCATCCTGCTCCTCCTTCAGCAGCAGGCACCACTTCCCCGGCTCTGTTTGTCTTCCCCAGGCTCTCCCCACTCCTCCCCATCTGCCAGCCACCGTGCACTGTGATCTTCCATTCTCCTCCACTCTGCCCACACTCTCCGAGGGTGGCCTTGGCTTAGCCTATAGCTTGAAATAGCACTTATTTGCTGGCAATTCTTGAATTTATGGCTCTGTTCAGAACAATTTTCTGACCTCTAGACCATGTATCCAACTGCCTGCCGCACATTTCCATATTTCACAACCATCTCAAAGTTCGTATGACTCACAATGAACTTTTGATTCCTGCCCCTTGCACAGGTTTCTCTCCTGTCTTCCCTGAACCGGCAAATTGGAACCTTCATCCATCACCCATGGCTCCATCCAGAAACCAGATGGCCCACTTGTCTTTCCTCGCCACTTAACTTTGTGGCCAATTTTTCAGAAATCCCCATCTACTCCACCTTTAAAATGCACCTTGAATCTGTCTACTTTTTGCCAACTCTCCTTTTCTTGCCTTGGTCCAAGCCACAGCCAGCTTCTTAAGTGCTTGCCCACTTCTACATGGGGAAGGTGCCTCCAAATCTTTTCCTATGCAGCATCTGGGGAAAGTGCAAGGCCTGTATAGAACCTTTGGTGGCTTTCATGGTACAGCTCATCTTATCTTGCACCACTTTACTTGGCCCTTGCCTTTCTTTAAGCATTCCTCCCTTCACAGTGTCTCTATCCTCCCTTCTTTCCCAATCTTCAGCCCCCACCCATGTGTGTGTGTGCCTGTGCGCCTGTGTGCCTGCGTGCCTGTGTGTGTACCGATGGTCAGTACACAAGCACTGTATTCACTACTCAATGTGTGCTCGGTCTCCAGTGACTCTCCATAGCGGAGACTGTGTAAATAGGTATTGACTTTGTTGAATTTATTGCCATGTGTTAGATCCTAGAGTAACTAAGATGAACCAGAGCAAATCCTGCCAAACAGGAGCTCTTACGCTGGTGAGCGAGATGAATGCACAGGAACGTTTACAATTAAATGTGATAAACGTGATCATGAGAGGAAGGCAACCTGGGGTCTGGAAGTGACTTAGGCAAAGTTTCTGAGGAAAAGGAACATTTGAATTGATTTGATAATCCCTTATGTCAATCTGAAACACCATATAAAAACAATAAGTTTGAGAAACATAATAATCGAAAAGTATGTTAAAATATTAACATTGGTAGCCTCCAGCTTTTAGCTTGTGGAAAGTTTTATTTTCTTCTCCTATTTTGATATTTCCAAATGTATTACTCGGCTTGCCTGTCACTGAGCCTCAATACTTGACACCTATAACTTAAAGGAGGAGAGATTTATTTGGTTCACAGTTTCAGAAGTTTCAGTCCATGGTCAGCTGGCTCCAAGGCAGGAACATCATGGTGGAAGGGTCTGGTGGAAGAAAGCTGCTAAGTTCATGGTGGCTGGGAAGCAGAGCAGGGGAAGAGTGCCAGAGAGGAAGAAGGGAACAGACATAAACTCTGCAGCTATGCCTCCATTACCTACCTAAGCACACCCAGGTAGATCCCAAAGGCAGTCAGTTTGACATCCCACCTTAACTGTCACACCAAGCATTCCATACAAATTTGTTACTTTTGTGTTCAGATGTATAGATCATTTGCATAGTACGTGCAAGAAGGGCCTGGGGTCAATCCCTAGCACTGCACAAAACAAACAAACCAGAAAATTAAAACATTTTAAGCTTATTCTTTATAATAAAAAATTGTAAAACCTTGAATGAAATAATTCTTTCTTTTTTTTTTTTTTTTGTGGGTACCAGGGGTCGACCTCAGGACCTCGCGTGCCAGCAGGCGCCCATGCCACTGAGCGATATCACTGGCCCCTTTTTTCGTATGTGGGTTCCGGGAGTCGAACTCAGGCCCTCACGCTTGCCAGGCAGGCGCTTACACCGCTGAGCCATCTCACTGGCCCAAAATAATTATTTCATACATACAGAGATGCACATGTACAGAGTCACTAATATTGTGAAATAAGACAGTCTGGGATGTTTTACTGTGAATTTTCTCATCAGTTTCTGGAATTCAGCTTACAGATACTAGAAATTAAACTTCTTGAAATAAAATTTCTCAAAGTAAAAGAGTAGAAGAAAAAAATTAGAAAAAGGGGGCTGGGATATAGCTCAGTGGCATAGCACCTGCCTGGCAAGCGCAAGGTCTTGAGTTCAATTCCCGGCACCAAAAAAAAAAAAAAAAAAAAAAAAAAAAAATTAGAAAAAAGATGAGAAATGTTGAAATCCTCTTACTTGGTTTATGAGTTGAGTGGGTAGCAGGGAAAGGGTAGGCTGGGAGGGAGAGGGGGGAAACAAAATCAGATTTTTTTTGCTGATGTTCCACTTGTAAAAGTCAGTGAATATTTTTACAGGTACCGGCTAATCCTTCCTGAAAATCTTTTAATGGGGACAGGCTGTGAAGCAGCAATTGGAAAGATAAATGCTTTTCTGGAGAGTAATTTTAGTGCAGTGTGGAAAATGTGAAGAGAAAAAAATTAAAGATTGAATGGAAAATGCAGCCACAGGCCAACCCACCCCACCGACGCTCTGAGGACCTGTGTCCCAATGAGCCCCCACACCAGGCAGCAGCTGCTGGGGCCCCTCTCTTCTGGGGGGGGTGGCCTGGGTGGAGAGTGTCCCTCACACTCTGTACCCACAGCGTGGCTATCATTTTGAGGGTGCAAACACACTGGAAAGTATGAAGCACTAAGACCACCAAGCTGCAACCTTTCCCCTCCTCTTCAATGCAAGTCTACTTTTCCATAACGAGTATTTAGATGTTTCTGATTGGAGCACTCAGAATGCAGGCAGAATTCAGGCGCAGGGTGGGGAGAGACTGCTTTCAATCTCTGAGACCGCTCCCTTCCAGCTTCTTTTTCTCCCTTAGTCAACCACTTCGTAATCACCACCAAAGTCACACAGATCTCACCCAGACTACCGCCTCTTCTTTTTGTTTCCTCTGCACACTGAGCTGACTCTCACAGTGCTTTTCCGGGGCTCGGACCTCCCCCTGGTGCTAGTAACAAGCCTCACTGTTCCTGGTTACCCTCACTTGCCATTCCCACTCACCACCAGCTACCAGAAGCTCAGGGGAGGAGTGATGCGACAGCGAGATAAACCCTAACGGGAGGAGGGCATCCACAGCCAGCCGCCTGCCCCTTAGCCCACAGTGCAGTTTCAAAGTCAGAGCATCTGAAATGAGAGCACATTTTATTTGTGGAGGGCACTGTAGTGAGCCCTCTTTAAATTCCTCCAAGAAACATGGGTAATTTCCTTCCCAGGCCTGGCTCCCTCGATAAAGCTGTCTTGTTTCAACAAGGGTGACTGATGACTAACAACGCGAGTCACACTCCACTCTCAGAGAGTCGCTATTTTGAGTTTGGAGGTGTTTTTCTTCCAGTCGAAGGAACTTTTCACACCCACACAGGCAATCATGGAGTTCCACTGGCTGACTTTCTAAGACTCTCTAATGTGCGAAAGATTTGATTTAATGTTATCTGCAGGAAATATTTGATTTAATGTTAAACAGGAGACAATTCCAAAAGGCTTTGTGCTAAGGAGGTGGCCTCTGTCCTCTCTCAAGCCACCTGCTGGGATATGTCCCAAAGTCCCTTTTTGATCCAGACTGTCCTGGCAATAGCTGGGAATATTTACTTCTATTGTCTTCAATCCCTGGCCTAAAGGTTTATCTGTATCTTAGTCCTGATTGTTGTCCTTTGAGGAGTTTAAGGCAGGTCTGGTTGGCAGATTTCGAATTAATTTGGGACCTGCCTTGCAGGACTTTTACTTTATTTGTCTGTAAATAACAAATGGCAAAAGATGTTCATGGAAATGCAGACAAGGTCAGTATTTGGTCATCTGTGACCTGAGATGACTGCTTTTGAAATCGTAAACTCACATAGCCTTCTTAGAAAGTGCTAACAGGACCCTCGAGAGAGCTGGAACTGTTTTGTCCGATGGCCAAGGGTCCAGAGAATGTTCATGCTTTAAGACTCAAAGCCCTGAGTGCTGAAAAACCCGTCGTTCCATGGGCAGAATGAGATGGTTTGTCATATTTAACCCTAAAGTCAGAATAAGCTAAAAAAAAAAATGAGATAATGAAGAGATGGAGGTGATATGAGGTTCTAATTTCCCTTCTGTTTGTGGGACTGGTTTTTCTAAGGGTTGGAGTAAAGGTGCAGAGAGCTGGAGATGGGCATCCGCAGTGACGCGGTGCCTTCGAGACAGCTCCTCTACAGGAGCAGCCGAGTTTAGATTAGCAGACTGGGGGACCAGCCCTCCCTGTCCTCATGAGCTGCCTGCTTTGTCTTCATGGGAAAGGGAAGGGCCTTTGTCCCAGTGCCATCGAGTGTTCTTGATAACTGCCCACCTGGCTGCTACCCCTGTCTAGTGGCCCCAGAAAGACCCTCAGCTCGAGTGTGCCAACAAGAGTCTGGTAAGTGCCACGGAGAAAGAGCAACATGGAGAACGCTCTCAGCTTCCGCTGGGGAGATGAAGCGAGCTTGCCAGGGTCCCTCCTTCCCTCCTTCCCCTCTTCCTTTCTATCCGAAGGAGGAAGGACTCCCTTGCTCTCCTCACGATGCCTGCTATCTGTCTGGCTCTGGAGAAGGTGGGGGTGGCTTCCAGGCTGTGCTCAGCCTCACCAATGGAACTTGGCCTTTGGCCCATGTCTTTGTACCTGTGAAGCTGTCAGGCATGGGTCGCCTTTCCGTGTCTGCTTTTCAGCTTGGCTCAGCCTTCGTGCAGTAACTTTTCCTTTGCCTTTCACCTGTTTCTCAGTCCCTTTGAGGGTGTTGCCTGATGCAAGCCCCACCATCCTTCTTGCTTCCTGTCTGAAGGAGCTTCGTTGCCAACCACGAGCCTTCCTTCCCAGCACTACCATTAAAGTATTTCTCATCTCCAGGGTCTCACTGGATCCAAGCTGGGGCTTCATTATTTGTATTTCTCACCACCTTTCCTTATCAAAAGCCACAGCATTTCCCACTGAATCATTAGTGGTACAAAACTGAGATGTGCCAGGTTCTCTGAGAAGGAAGACTCTTCCTGCAGGCAATGGGACAGGACTTACAATCTTGCTTTATGAGTCTTTGGCACCATTAAGTCCAGGCTAAACACTGACGCTGGAGTTCAACAAATGCTATGGGGCAATAGAAAGAATATAAATCTGAAGAGGAATGTGAAATTAAATAATCTGTTTTATAAAAGCTTATTATTTCATTTTCAGATTGACGTCTTTACACGCTTGGCTCCCCACAAAGCTTCCTCCTGGTTTCCAAGTGCAGTGGGAATCTTTGATTCAGCCTCCTGGGAGGACTGAAGCATTGATAGATTGCTTGAGAGAGCAAGGCTCGCGAAGACAGAGGTGCTCCTGCCAGGTTCCGCCTGGGGACATCTTCCGGAGTCCATTCTCCTTCTGGATCCTGTCCTCCTCCAATACCAAGATATCCTCGCCCTGGAGGGGCAGGTTCTTTCAGAGCTTGGACTCATGTCACTTCTACCCTGGGTCCCCACAGGGCAAACATCAGACTCCAGTGTGGCAAACCAGGGAGCCTCCATCGGAGGAGCGGCACTGTGCTGTGATATAGCTTTCTCCTGCACCCCAAAATGTTGGGTGTCAATTTTTAAATGAA
This sequence comes from Erethizon dorsatum, assembly GCA_028451465.1. NCBI lineage: Eukaryota > Metazoa > Chordata > Mammalia > Rodentia > Erethizontidae > Erethizon > Erethizon dorsatum. The sequence goes on from CM051834.1 coordinate 71,720,303, forward strand.
AATCAGGAAATGGAGAAACTACATGGGTACATGCATGGGACTGTACCTTATCTGGAAGTCAGTGTAGGACTTACTTGTTTTAAAATAGCATAGATGATGTTGCTTTAAGAGGCTCCATAGATTTTCTGACTCTCTGAGCTGACTGTCGGGTGCTTCCCTGGACAGGCTGATTCATTTCTCGATAAATGATGAAAGCATAGCACCAAGAAATGTCCTCAACTGAAAACAAAACAATGTGCGCCTCGCTGCCCTTGACCTGGGATGTGCTGGGGAGGTCTGTTCTCAAGATGCTGTGTTTGTTTTAAGTTGACCTCAATATAGTAAAAATATACTTCAAAATATTAGGCTGCTGTTGCTTCACTGATCAAAAGAAGAATGGAATTGTTTCTAATGTTTAATCTGGTTTATACTAAGGTGGCACTGAGATCTGCTCGGACCAGTTATTTTGTATCCTCAGTTAACACATACAGAAATTGAAAGAGTCTGATGCCTGAAAAGAGGACAGTAAAGCCTTCCAAACTAGAGTACATCTGACACCAAAACAGATTGCAGCAATAACAAGAAAAAAATTCATTAAGCTGGACATGTTTGAAATATTGGGACTCGCTGTGGAACCACAATGAAGAGGGATCAGACAAAAGCATTCAGTGTCTCTATTGTAAAATCAAAGCTTTGGTTTATGAGCAGACTTTGAACAGAGTTGAAGTAACAGGGTCATTATTCTGGCCAATACCCACTTTTAAGTATGAAACAATGTTAATATGTTAAGATTTTTTGGAGGTATGAATTAAGTACTGAGTTCCCATGAAACTTTTAGGGACATGTTTTATTTGTCTTCATTTAAGAATCCGGCTATTTCTTAAATGTGGTAAATCTTAAATGTGTTCCCGCAGAAACAACTGAGTACTTATAATAATGTCAAAGAATTCACCGAAGGAATCGGGGCATAAAGTTAACTGCAAATATATAATCTAAAAGAGGGCCCCACCATACAATCTGACTGTAATCAGGTAATGGTTGACCTAGAAGTTGTCCAAAAAAAATGTCATGGATGTTTTCACTTTATTTTGAAATAAAGTGTGTTTTAGGGATTATTTACAAATTTAATGAAAACCTTAGTTTGTGTAAAAATTTGATAAGTAAGAAGTGTTTATAGTGGTGTGGTGGGAATAAGGCAGAGAAAAACTTTGCTGAATGACACTTTCCTTTAGAAGACTCTATAGAATTAAAATAATGATAAAAACGAAGCAACATGGATAGGCAGAAGAAAACTATTTGGAATAAACTAGAAATGACCAGTGTCAAGGGATTTTTTGGCAGCCTTGTGATCATGGACATGAGTTTATGCAAAATCATTCCTGTGATTACAATGGAAAAAACTGGATCTTCAAATATCAGACATTCTAAATTCAAAATTTTCTTTTATAGATTTTTAAATGATAGATTGTTAACATACCACTATTTTACATAATAGGTTATTAAGCAGAGCCCTACCTTGTACAAGAATAATGTATGCAATAACATTTTAATAATCTTCAAAGAACCATGTATAAAGTACGAAGTATTGCATTTTAAGGTCTGCAGGGCACGCTTATTTATTTATTTTTTTAAAAAGAATTGTGAGCCTTTGACTTGCCCACTGGTGGGACCTTCTGGCCCAGCATCCAGTTATTCTTGACAATAGATCAGTGCCAACTGGTTTTGCTGATTAAAGAAGACATTACTGGTCTTGATTTGTTCTTCAATGAGATCTAAAGCATTACAGGTATTTCCATCCTAGAGACTGGAGGGGTCTCTCAGTGGTAGAGTGTGAACCTAGCATGTGTGCGACACCCATTTTAATCTTCAGCACACACACATACAAATAAAATAAGTAAAATTTTAAAAATCGTGGCCCAGTTCCAGTTTACAAAATAATGCATCATTGTTCCTTGGCATCCCCCAGTGAATAAAGGCAATGTAATTCTCCATTTTAACATGTAAGCTCCAGATTATCATTTTTTGTCCTCCCTGTGGAGTTGGCTGGTTTATTTCATTTGCATTACATTTTACTCCAAGGGCATTCAAAAGTTACTTTTATGAATGATTAATAGTTTATCAGTTGCTATCATTTATTGAACATATGCTAAAAGCCAATGAAATTGGCTAAAAATTGAGAATGAACTCCAACTATTTAAAGACCTTTTAGAATAATGGGGATTCTTACCACGCAAAGGAAGTGTTGGGAATTATCTTTTCATTTAAAAAGATTGTGTTTCATAGGCGGTGGGATGTACACAAGAATGGAATTTTTGGGAAAGGTAAGGTCATGTTAATTTGGGAATGCTCGGTGTGGAATCAGTCATCTGGGTGAAAGTGGATGGAAAGAAAGATGTCTGAGAACTGCAGTCCGGTACTGACAATGTATAGAAGAGTGGTCCTTGTGCTGGCTGTAGAGCAGAGCCACATTCAGAGATTAAAGTCAGAGAGTGGTAGCTGGGCTCTCTCCCCAGGGCTCCTGCCTCAGTGATCTGGTCTAGGAGTTTTGTAGATGCTTTCCAAGTTGTTCTGATGTGTAGGTGGCGTGGAGAACCATCGCTCCAGAAGTTAGGAAGATAAAGGTGAACCCTCGAAGGAGGTTGAGACATGAAGGAGAAATAAAATAGAAGGACATCTTGGAAACCAGATGCAGAAAGTGTTCAGGAAAGGGGGCTCTTCTGCTGTGTCAAGCACTGTTGGTGCAACAAATAAGATGAGAACATTGGCTGTCGTTTGGTCATTGTAAAGGTCATTGCTGACCTTGACGAGGGTGGTTTCCATGGAGATGGGGGCATGAAGGTCTAAATGTGGTAGATTCAGGAGAGGATAAAGAGGGAGAGTTAAAGTAGACGATTCCTTTGGGAAGTTTTGTTATAATGGAGAACAGAAACATGGGGAGACCTCAGAGGGATTTAGATAGAGTTAAGGGACTTTTTTTTTTTTTTTTTAAAGGTAAATATTGGAACATATTTATATGCTGATGGGAATGATCAAGCAGAGAGAGAAAGTAAGAAATGAAGAAATAGAAGCAGTTATAGGCAAAAGGCACTCCCTAGATAAGGAAGAGAGGTCCACAAATGAGGGACTCAGAGAGAAGGGGCGGCTCCTCTGTTGAAACAGGAAGGAAGGGAGCATTACAAGAACCAAAGCAGTAGAGTTGATGGTGGGATGTCCCAGTAGAAGAAAAGAAAGACCATCAGCTGAGCAAGAACAGAGAGCAGGAGGAATTGGAGGTGTGAAAAGAGAGAATAGTTAAATTAGTCACGCTTGAGTGATGAAAAGTATGGTAGGGTTGATGGACGGCATTCGGGGCCCCCTTGTGGAGTATTGCCGTGGATTTAAGTGAAACCAGTGGGCATGATTGATTGGTTTCTCCATATTTTCCACTTTGGGTATAGATGTAGGTTTTTTCCCATAGGTGAGTGTCATGAAGGGAAAAATGGAAAAGAAGCTGAGACCATAAGTAAAAGGAATGTGTAAGATAATGGTCCATGGAATCTAAGCTGTAGATGGAGGAATGTGAGGAGGGGGGGAGGTGACAGAGAGTGAGAAGATGTCAGGTTCAGCAGATCTGTGGTCCCAGTGGGAAGGAAGAGCTGCTGGAATGAGATGGAAATGTAGGAGATGGCGGGAAGAAAGTGAGATGCTTGAAATTAGGATTATGGAAGACATGCGGTTGCTTCTACGATGTTCTAAATGTGTGATTCTGGGAGTGGGCAGCTCTCAGGGGCTGCTTCTAGGAACTCAAAGACAAGTTCCATGGGACATGAGAATTTTTAGGAAATGAGAAGACAAAGCATGGAAGGTATAGTTTTTACAGATGTGGAAACCCCCATGAATTACAACAGGAGAAATAGAAAGACAGACGGTGAACCAGGAGTGTGAATCCGGGAAAGAGAAGGAATGAATTGAGTGTCTGGAGCTGACCACAACAAAGAAGGCACAGCATCTGACGTGCCGCAGGGCACTTTCACAGAGAAGGAGCCTCAAGACCGGGAAGCAGTGCTGAAGAGGAAGAGGGGAACCTTGCCTGGCTCTCAGCCCGGTGAGGCAAGGATGTGAAAGAAACAGGACCATTCAGCCTTTTGTTTAAGCGTGAAGGGGAAGGCACCATTCAGAGAAGAGGCAGAGGCAACAAGAGTCTAGGTGATGACCTTTGGTCCCATTTTCACAAGGAAAAACAGTATTGTAGAACATGGAGGGCTCTGCATGACACATCTTAAGGGTCACTTGGTATTTTGTCCTAATTAGAGCATGTTTCTGGGACTAGTGTCTTAGACTGTGGCCATGACCCAGTGACCATGGGGAGAGAGGGTCTTCCAAGACCATGCAAAACTCTTTGGGTCTTCTGTCTTCTCTAGGATAATATCATGATAAGAAAATGGCTTAATATCATCTTAGAGTTCTTTTGGGAAGACTTAGACCTTTTGGGAAGAGTTTTAATTCTTTCCTTCAGATAAATTCTCAAAACAACAAAAACAAAAACAAAAACAAAAAACAGAGAAATTCTCAGAAGTCAAATTGAAAGGTTTTTGATATTGTCATGGCAAATGTGATACGCTGCCCAATAATCATTTTACATTAAAAGATTAGCCCACGCCAATCATGGAAATCGTACCATCAATGCCAATGACTGGTTTGGGACTAAGCAAAGGACCTACTTCTGCTCACTGGGTTTGAGGGGAAGTCCATCGCTAGTGTGAGGAGGTAGCTTGATGGGCACTTCAGGAAAAAATTCCGAATTCCTTTGTGTTAGCTTTTCAATGCTGTGACAAAGACCTGAGATGTATCAACTTATAAAGAGAAAAGATTTGTTTTGGCTCCTGGTTTCAGAAGTTTCAGTTCATGATTACTTGGCCCCACTGCTTTTGGGCTTGTGGCAAGGCAGAGCCTCATGGTGGGGAGTGTGTAGCAGAGGAAACCTGTTTCACATCGCGGCAGCTGGGAAGCGAGGAACGAGAGGAAGGGGCTGGCTCCTCATATCCCCTTCAAGGGCACAGGCCCAGTAACTGAACTTCCCCCCATTAGGCCTCACCTCTGAATATTCCTCCACTGCTAGTGGCACCACAGGCTGTGGAACAAGCCTTTAACACATGGGCCTTTGGGGACACCCCAGATCAGAACTACAGCATCCTTAAAACCATTTAAGGACGAGTCACACCCATTTGTTCTATAGGTGTTTTTAATTGTGAGGCCATGCCAACTTGTCTCAGCCATCTAGTGTGACGTCCAAGACTCCAGTGCAAATAGAGGCAGAGAAGTGGGCCTGGAGACCTGACCTACCTCTCCCAGGGCCACTTTTGCTTTGGACTTCTTGTTACACAAGATAATATACGGTATACCTCCCTGAAGTCACAGTGCAGAGTTCGAGGCCTCAGTCATTCTGGGATTTTTCCTTAGAACCTAACTAATAATTGTTCATGGAAACTCCCACAATTTTGTGGAAATGGCGAATAACCTCTGCAATTTTTTTTTTTTTTTGCTGAGAGGTTTGCAAGTAGCCAATCCAAGAGCATTATTCTTGATTGAATGTCTTGAATGTCTCTCAAAGGTCCATGTGTTGAGGCTTGGTCCCAGTTCCTGCTGCTACTGGGAGGTGGTGGAACCTTCAGAAGATGGAGTCTAGTGGGAGGAAGTCAGGTCATTGGGACAAATATGCCCTAGAAGGGGGATATGGGATCCCTAGCTACTCCTCTTTCTCTCCTTTTGTCTCCGAGCTGCTGTGAGGTAAGCAGTTTCCTCCACCACATGCTCCCACCATGATGTGCTGCCTCACTACAGCCCCAATAGCAACAGAGCCAAAGGCCCATGGATGGAAACCACTGAAACTTTGAGGCAAAAAGAAACTTTCCTCCTTGTAAGTTGATCATTTCAGATATTTTGTTATAGCAAGAGAAAGCCAACATGAATAGGCTTTCTTAATGATTTTGCCAAATCATTAAGATTTTGGCAGGTTTTAATCTTAAATAATCTAGATTTCTGTCTTCTTTTGACATTGCTGGGCTCATTCCTAAGGCAATGCACACTTGGGGCTTTCTCCGTGTCCTGCCTTTGGTGGTTCTCAGTTTGGTTCATTCTGCAGCTGACTTTTGTGTACCTCCTGGTTGAGCTTGGCCTGAGTAAGGAATACTGCAGGAACCCAACAGTCTACTTTACACGATCGTGTTTCCAGCCTCTGTTGAAAGTTTCTGGGACCACATCAGCCCTAATTTGGGGAGCGGAAGCTGCACTGTGGGTTGTTCCTTTAGTGTTCGTATTCCTTCTTGTTTCCTGCTTTGGATCAAAATGTGGAAATGCTGGTTTCAGCTCACCCTTATTTGAGACTCCCTCTTACTTTTCTGGGTGTCAAGTTCCTTATTTAAAAAATAAATTGTTTGGAGAGATGATCGGCAGAGACCTTGGTGGTCTGTGATTGTTGAGAATTTATTCTAAAATATGTCGAGTGTTACATGTCCTCTGACTGATGGCTCCAGAATTTTGCCTGACACAGAGGATAATGACTTTCACCCTCCCGTCAAATCCTAGGGTTTAGGGAGTTCATGAACACTAGAACAAATTCTCTTGGCTTATTGCTCTGCGTAAGCTGAAAACACACACTCAACACTTGATACTTTTCATTAAGATTAAAAGACCTGCAAGTGCATGTGACAGCATATGTTGAGGTATGGTTATAATCACAACATTGTGCTTTTTCATCTTCAGAAGAATCTTTCCCAGTCATGGCCTTAACCTGACATCCAGACAAAGCTCCCTGATCACATTTAATAAGAAAATTCAATAACCTTTTATTGAGCATTTTTGCTGCAGCCATAGATTAACCTTTAACAAATGAAACTTTAGTTGCCATGCAGCCTCCAGGATGCCCTCCCTCTGATGAATGCGTCTGTCTGAGTGTACCCGAGCATCCACTGTGCTTGGATCAATCCCTCTGGAGCCAGCTGCAACTGAACAAATGATACCAAGATGCTAGGAATGACTTCCAGGGCTCAGAGGCCCCAGCTCCCTCTCTTCCACTAAACTACAACATGCAAAAGGAACACATTTCCTCAAATATTAAAATGCTATGCACACAAAAATGGCAGAATAGTTCCCTAAAAGTTTCTTGGTATATGTTACTCAATTGCAAAATTGAGTGCTGGTTTATGTGGGTCACAGCAGTTGGGGGAGGGGAAAGAAAGGTGGTAGTGATTGAACATTGAAACTAATCCATGTGATATGAACCAAGGAAGAAATAGACCAAAAATGTCCTCAATGCCTGTTCTAAATGTCTCATAAGTACTATGAAATGATGCTTATTTATTATATTTAGCAGAAGATGCTCCAGATGTATAAGCTTGAAGAGAATTTAAGAGAGTTTGAGAATATTGCTGGACCTTTCCAAAGGGCTGTGTTATCACTGCCTCTTTTGGTTCACTTAGATGATAGCACAACAAAGCCCTCTGGATGGTTTTGTCTCCCTGTTCCCTGTAGACCAATAGAAGTTTTGATTTACTATCATGTTAATTTATTATCATTATTGATGGTCTTCAGGATTTTATAAGAGAGTAGCAATGGGTGTGTAATGCCAGTTTGTATTTCTTTTGGGTTATATTGGAGAAATACAAAGTTTGAGTTTAACCCCTGTTATTTAGAACTTTTTTTCCTTTTTCAAGTAAGCCTACAATTTTGTGATTGACAGAAAATGACAATAAGTCCTATTAAATGTTGTAAAATATTTGCATAATGTATGATTTTTTAAATTAAGTTTCTAGTACACATATATAGACATATAAGTTCCTGATTTTAGATTAATGATGTTCAACATACATATGTATATATATATGTATATACACACACCCATATATGTAGATACTTTATATATACCTGTGTGAATATATGTGTATAATATGTTATATACATAAAATATTTTACATGTATATGTGTATAGCATCCCTAATCTGAGGTTATGAAATCTAAAATGCTCTGAAATATGAAAATTTTTGAAAGTTTGGGATTTGGGCACATTCAGATTTTCAGATTGTTCATGTTCAATGATAAAACCTATCAAATATTCTAAAATAGGAACAATTTCAAATTCTGAACCCCATGGGGTTACAAACATTTGAGATAAAGGAGGCTCAGCTTGTGTATATATCCATACTCATATACACATGTATGTACACATACAGCATGTATACACGTGTGTACGTGTATCTAACACGTTTACTCTAACACAACCCTATGTCCTTCAGTATGCTAGACCTCACGTGCTACGAGTCCTTTTGGTAGCACCGTATCTGTTTGCAGTCAGGTCTCTGACTTCCGGCTATGTTTTCATCAGGAGCGGATGAGCCTCTGGAGATGCAGGGGCAATTATTTTGAGGGTGGTGGTGCCCTGCAGGCCTCTGTACCCCCAGTGCTCTTCCTTACCTCCCCCAGGTAGGGATGGGAGTCTAGGGAGGCCAGGGTGAGGGGTCTGTGACCTGGGGAGGACAAGCTAGAGTTCAGGAACGTTGCCCCAGGAAGCCCTGTCCCACAGGCTGGTGGCCTTCCTGGAAGGAGGTGGCTGGTCCCCTGACAAGTTTGTGTGTAGTTGCCTATGGCTCTTCACGGGCCTCTGGTGACTGTAAGCCTGGACAGATGCTGGAGCAGTGTTGCCATGATCAGGATTCCCGCATGCACCACCAACTCTCACAAAATCTGTCCATCCGCTTCTCCATGAGGCATGGAGATGAGAAGAGCTGTTGTCCAAATCCCAGCTGCGACTGCCAAGCACCGCCACACCCTGTGGTAGGAATGAGACAGCGAAAAGTGAGGTCAGCTCTGTTTCTTAGTGCTTACCATTGTTGTAGAAGATGGACACTTGTTTTGGACCCCGGTGTTACCTCGTCAGGTCTGTGACTGTCCCCGAGGTGTGACTGCATATATTGCTAACTGCGTCCAGTTAGCAATCAAAATAAGAGCAACAGCTTCCGGTGCTCCGTCACCTTCAGACCCACTTGTAGCCGTGCGAAGGTCCCCATTCCCTCCACGGTGTGGTCCGTGGCCCGGGGGCCCAGCGCGTGCGCGGCTGCTGTGGCTGCACTCATCCTCCCACCCCAGCCTTCCCCCGCGCTGGTGTCAGGGTCCTCTCATCGTTTCTCCTTCCTTTTAAGCAACAACAAAAAGGCCTCTGTAACCTTGTTGAAGGCCCCCGAAGGCCAGCTGTCGGGAATGAAGAGGGCCACTCGAGAGTTAACATGCGCGGGGAAGAAAAATATAAGGAAATGTGTTTTGAAGGCATCAGGCGACTTACCTTTGTGTCATCCCTGGGACATTGTCACAGGACCAGGAGGCGTTTACAGCCAGGGAATTGCCTGATCTTATTAACCAGGGCAGTCTCCTGCTCCCCGGGTGCAGGCCGGTCACACTTCCTTCCCTCTGGCATCCGGCCCAGTGCTGCCTCTTCAGTTAGCTGTGGCCGTGGGGAACACTGCCAAGTCCTTAGCCCCCCGTTCAGGAGGACGGTGGGGTGGGCGGTGTGCACGTGAGCTGCAGGCCGGTGCCCTCTCTCCCCAGCTCTGTCCAAGCCTGTTCCCAGCTCCCCTGCTGTTTAAACAGCCTTGAAGAAAGCCCTGGGGGCGACGAGCCCTCCTCTGTGAGCAGAAGGCGTTCACGTGTTGCCAGAGTGATTTCGTCCAAATGGACACGAAACAGTGATCACACGGTTGATATTTCTTTGTCGCTAGGTGCCCTTTCTGTAGCATGAATGGTCATCGTGAGTTTATTCAATAGTGTAAAGTTGGGATTCCTGAGATGCCGCTTCAGAAGAGGCATGAAAAAACACCCATTGCTCCAGGAAAGTGCTTAAAAGTACTCGACTGATGCTGCAGTTTTATTCCAATTTTCTGCAACACAAGAAACAGTAAAAGTGAACAGAAAGACTTATCTACTAAAGTCTGGCTGCAGCAATGGAGATATTAAGGGGAAAACTTGCTGCAATTTCACACGCACAGTTGTATATACACACGTGTCCCAAAAGCAGCTATGTGTTTACAGATTAGCTGTGTAAGTGGTAGGGCAGTTAGGCTTAACTAATATTAATTAGCCTCATAAGTTAATAAACTCTCCACACAAGCTGTGAATTGGTGGGGGAGGGGCAAAGGAAGTTGTCTATTTGAAATGGCTTTTGCTTTTTTTATTGTATAATTTTCTAGATTTTGCACCACTTTGACGTATTATTTATTTTTCTTTACTCTTTAGAAAATTCTTTTTTTTAAACTAGAAGATTTAAGACAATTTTTGCTTCATGAATGAAAAAGTAATTCATGTAGGTTTTATGGAACATTTGAGTTTTTTTTAACTTAACTATTGTAGTATTTCCCTGGTTGTCTATAACCCACAAAGTAAATACATTCCTTTTTGGATTGTCAATGCTTTGACTGAGTCACTTATTGATTTTGAGTTATTTCAGTTAAAATGAAAATTCCACAGAGAGGCCAGTGAAAGCTCAGGTTTCCTGGCCCCTGGCGCCATTTTGTGTGGGGTGAGTCAAGGGTTTAGGATGATTCCATCAATGACTTTGGCTCCTGCACTTAATTTTTGAAAGAATTAAGACTCTTCCTTAGGTACCTAATTTCCTAACAAGGGCAGTGTTTAAAATTCAAAAACTTGAGTATATCACTTAAAATTCACTTGTGAGAGAACAAAGAAAAACGATTGCACAATCTTCATAATCATTATAAAACACTTTCACAGTACTGTACTGAGGTTAATCTGAACACAGAAAAGGGAAAAAGCCTAAGGTACATGTGTGACAACTGCATATATATGTAGGCCACATGCGACCACCACAGAGTTCCCTGTTCCTCGGCTGAGTGTAGCTCTAGTCTTCAAGAGAAGTTTTTTTGTTTTGTTTTGTTTTGTTCTTAACAATGTGGCATTTTCAAATGACCAAATACTTCACCACATATACCAAACTGTAGAACTAGCGATCTATTCCAATAGTGTAGGAAAAATAGGCCAGGGTTGGATTTGTTAAGGAATAATGGGCTATTGGATTCATTTTGGTAATTTCTGATTTTGAGGGGTAATTTCAACTATGCACAATATTTGCTAGCAGATATGTAAACTGAGAGAAAACCCAAATAAACAGTCTCTAGATTTAACTCACTTGCTTTTAGTTGACTTTGGAAGTCACCTCTATGGAGCTGAGCAGCGTATTACTGGTCTTCCACTCGCTGGGCTGTGGACAGCCCCTCTGACCTGTGGGTCATGGTGATAAGGGTGGCCTAAGCAGCTTTGAAGAAGCATGGAGACTGCTTTTTTCTAGCTCAAACCAGTTGAAACCACCATCTGTTCACTTGGGCTCGTACATGTTTTGGATGGGTAACTTCTTTGACCTCAAAGAGCCAAAAACTCCATCCTCAAGAGCAAGCCACTGCCGCCATTTTCTGAACATGCATTCTACGAAGAGTAGTGAAGAGAAACTACGCATGCACAGACCATGTACTCTGTCACCTCTGTCACTTCTCCAAGCCTTGGACCACCATGCTTCTCTATCTCATAAATATCCTCAAACCCTCCTCAGAGGGAGGTGGACTGAGATTTATTCCTCCATCTCCATGCTTGGCTGCTCCATCAACACACTTGTTCTCTTGCAAAACTTGTTCTTGCAGCGACTGGCATAGTGAGTGATGAGCAAAATGGACCTGGTTTGTTAGCAGGATGACTCCTCCTCCAAGTAATGTGGTTCCCCTATTGTCTTGAAACAAAAGAACATGCTTTGAATAGAATTATTTCAGCCTCATGGAAACACACATTTTATGGCCTTTATTTTTCCCACTTTGTTGTGCATGGGTAAAATTTTTATTATGGATATTAATTAATTTTCATAACTTAAAATCATAAATGGAAAACCACTACAGTAGAGGAATGGGTTAGTTTTTTCATTTGCGAAGACTTGGGATCTTGAGTTCCTGAGCCAAAGAGTCAGACAGTGGAAATATCATTTCCCTAGTCTCCAGTGTTCTTTAAAAACAGAATTATGAGAGATGACATACTAAAAGACAGGTGCAGTGCCTGGTACAGAGCAAAGGGAGAAACAAGTGTAAGCTCCTTCCTCTTACTTCACAGCCTCTCCTCCTTGATCTCACTTCCACATATCGCACTGAGTGTGGATAGCTGTGGATAGATGAAGAGATGTCAGACTCCAGACAGAGGTGAGACTTGTCCTCAAGCAGAGGCTGTTCTAAGATGCCGGTGGAGACCCTAACAAGTTCAGGCACTGAGGGGAATGCTGGGCCAGTGTTCTGAGAAATGCTCTTTGTTGGCCAAAATATCAAGAGAAGTTCCCATTGATGGGTGGTATTTGGATATTAGGAAACGATTGACGAATGGAGATCAATTGAGAACAGTGATTCTACTGAATCAACATTTATGTTTATGTGCAAGTAAATGCGCTAAGATCTCTGCATTCAGAACAGTCTGTCAAGTGGCGCTCATAATTGATGGTTGATTGCTGACCTTGGACAAGGCCGATCAGTTTCTACTCTGGCTTTAGTAACCGAGTTTGGGCAGAGAAGTCTTATAGTGAGGGTGTGTTGGGGAGAGGAGGGAGGGATGACACATTTCTGCATGTGCTGATGATGTCAACCAAAGACAAGGCCCTGGGGAGACTCAGTTTAACTGCTCCGAAGGGCTATCCCTGTTCATGTCTGGCTCACTCCTTGGCGCTAAAGTTCTGTGGTTTTGTGTGTTTCTAAAACAGAAAGCTCTCCGCTTGGTCTTGGGTCTTAAGCTAGAGTTTGGGTTGGAAGGGCCTTGGTGTTAATCATTCGGAGCAGTGTAGGCCTTGACAATCATTGAGTTCCATTCTCCTGATTAACGTATTCCTCTCTTTCTGGTGAAGAACCCACTGACTTCCTTATGTTATGAAATATTTTGCACAAGAAAGAAAAGAGCTCCGTTTCCATTTATTTTCCCCTCACTGGATCAACAATAAACACTTTGGAAGGAGCAAAGCTGATGTAATCTGTCAGGCATTGGCACTGGTTTTCTGGGAAGCTCAGACCTCACCAGGCCTTTTATAGAGTATATTTGTCTAGGAATTGGGGCGAGAAAAGCTTGAGTGTTGGTTTAGCTTATATTTCCAAGTAAGAGTAATTTCACAAATACTAGAAATCCTACAGAAGAAAAAAATTTGTTTTTCCAAAATGACTAAACTAGAATGAGTGTAGAATTGGAATCTCTGAACTTTTGCAAGAACTTTTTATACAGAAGCCATCCCCTGAGTTTGGAAATTTGTTTCTGGTCTGAAACCTGGCATTCGTATGAACATCACTGACTCATTAAAACACACTAAACACAATCATGCCCTGCTGAAACCAAACAGCATTGTTCTTTCTTCCTATTGGGTGGTGCTGGGAGGGCTGGCGGCCCAGAAAAGAAGAGCCAACTGCACACATCCCTCTAGGCTGAGGCGCCTTCCAGGTAGAAAGCTGACATTGTTTTTTGAGGAAAGTGATTTACTTGCAGTGTCTGAGTTAAGAGGCAATAAACTCATTTAAGCTTATGAGAAAGCACTGCAAAGAGAAGCATTTGACAGATCGCTTTATCTTTGGGAGGGGACCCTCATGTCTCAGAGGCCTAGTGAGGACCTCTGGGGATCCTGGGGTGAGGCCTGCACCTTGGAGGCTGTCCGCAGCCTTGGGCCTCCTTCTACTTTGGGAGTGACCATCCTGTCCTGGAAACTCTCTCTCTGGTGACACCATTGCTCAGGGTTTGCCCTCCTGGAGTTGGTGTCTCAGGAGCTGCATCAACATTTCCTGTGCCCTGGTCCACACAGAGTGAGGCCCACACAGGGTTCCAGAGGCACTTCCGTTTCAGCTTGTTTCTATTTTATAGCCTGTAGACAATTAAGGACCAATGTCTGGTGCCAGTACTCTTTTTCTCTTTTTCTTTTTTTTCCACAGTGCACGCTATTCTTAGAAACAGCTGAGCCCATGGCGGTGGAGTCTGGAGGCTTTGGAATCTTCCTTCGTGTGGCAACAACTTATTTTTCCTGTGGAGGCTCAGCGGTGCTTTTCTTGGGCTCGGCAGTGTGGCTGATGTGGCTTGGACTGCTTCTTCCCTGGGAGCGCGCACACTGGACCCTTTGGAAACCAAGCAGCAGGACAAGGATCGGTGGCAAGCCAAGAGTTTTGAAAAGCAGCCTGGGCTCCCACAGGCAGCTGCTTCATGGATAGCTCCTTAGATGCTCCTTCTGCCACCACCATGGATTTACCTGGGAGTTCTAGTGTGGAAACTGGAGTAATAAAAATGAGAAGTATGTTTTAAAAATTATTATTATTACTGATTTCTGGTACAGGGACTTGGACTCAGGGTCCCTGAGCTATGTCCCCATCATCTGAGAATGCCACTTGGACAGGATACAAAGCTTTTGTGTGTGTATGTGCATGCGTGTGCAGTACTGGGGATTGAACCCAGGGCCTTCACACTGAACTATATCACCAGATCTTTTTAAATTTTTTTTTTTTTAATTTTGAGACGGAATCTCACTAAGTTGCCTAGGTTAGGCTTGCACTTGCCATCCTCCTGTGCCTCAGCCTCCCAGAGTGCTGGGACTGCAGGATGTGCCACCACTCCTGGTTTACAATTAGCCTTTAACTGCGCGTGAAGCTAAGGCTGCATTTCGGCAAATGCGCTGCTTTTAATCTAGTCTTACGGGACTTGAAAACATTTATTCAGGCAGATTTGATGAGCCCTTCCTTTGTATGACACAAGGTTATTTCAGGTATAGTTTGTGTCTTTGCGGGGAAGAAATAAGACACACACATGGTTTTCTATAATAAAATAACCAGGAAACTACTACCCTAAAGCATATATTTGCAGGTGACATTCAGAAAGGATTCAGCATGAGGCAGTGTTTTCTTTTGGATGTGTGTGAAATGTTCCATAATAGAAATTAAAAATTCTTATGGCAATAGAAATAATAATAGATAGTATGAAACAACTGAAACAGGAATGAAACCTGCAAGGTGCAGCCTAAATGATTCTACAAATGAACTTTACGATCTCTGTTGCACATGTAAGAAAATGAGAAACACTGAAATATTCATGAGCTAAGAATGCCACGTAGTACAATAGGAAAATGACCACAGAACAAGCAGAAGGAAGGAAATCATAAAGATAAGCATGGCAGTTCATGAGCTAGAAAAGAAGGTAATGGTCCAGCTCGTTCCTTAACAAGAGTGATAAAGCAGTCTTTGGCGTGAATGCCCAAGCAGGAGAACAGGAAAAGTATGGAAGAGAAATGGACCATAAACCTCTGATGGAAAGCTTACAGCCTGCAAAGTGTTAGTTCCTGCAAAAGGTTCGTTTTTGACAACAAACTTGGAAACAGGGCAAATGGATGATCTCCTAGAAAAATATCAATTCCAAAATTGATGAAAGAAAAAGTTTGAATCACCCTGTAGTCCACAAAAGCAATGAGTTGAGTTAATGATGTACAGCTTTCCCCAGGTTCCTCCCTCCCTCCCACCTCCCAGAAAAACACAGACGGCCAGTCACAACCAAGTTTACAAAAACTTCAAAGGACAGATCAGTACTACTCTGTACAAACGTTCTCAAAGAACAGGCAGAGGGCCACTCTCCAGATGATTTTTTATGTGTAAGCTTGATAAGGAGACTAAACAAGCAAGGTAAAGCAAGACCTAGTTATAGGCCATTGTCCACTATGGCAATGAATGCAAGGATCTTGTATAAAATTTCTAAGCAGGATCTATGAACATATTTTGAAAATACATTGTTTGACCAATTAGTGTTTATCCCACTGTCGCAGGATGGTTTACGTTAGAGAAGCTTTTAATGTAATTCATCACATCTGTACATTTAAAGATACATAAACGTTACTATATTTTGCTTACAGTTTTGTGAAATATGACAACAGTCAAGTACCATCCATCTCTGGTGGTGGGGGTTGAACTGACACTCAAATATTTTTCTTAAAAAAGAAAAAGATAGGGCTGGTGAGATGGCTCAGCGGCGTAAGCGCCTGCCTGGCAAGTGCGAGGGCCCAAGTTCAACTCCCGGAACCCACATACTAAAAAAGGGCCGGTGATATTGCTCAGCGGCACAGGTGCCTGCTGGCGTGTGAGGTCCTGAGGTCAACCCCCGGTACCCACAAAAAAAAAAAGAAATAAAAAAAAAAGAAAAAGATAACTAAAGCAAAGATTTAGTTAAGGAAAATATTTCTTAGGTCCAGTACATGAGTTGATGGGTAATTCTTACTTTTTCCTCTATTTTTTCCCTGAATCCTGAAACATTACACAACTAAATATGTTTAAGAAAAAGAAAAAAAAAGGCAAAATCCAAATCTTAACAGATTATAACTATCGCTCTTCCATCAGTATTTTTGATATATATTTGCTTACAGTTTAGAAAAATTTCAGATTTATTTTGCTTATAACATGGAGCTATTGAAGGGAATATTTTCTTGACTTTGTTCTTCCATAACTTTTGTGATTAATATTTTATTTATTTGTTTGATGCTGGGGATTGAACCCAGGCCCTGGCACATACTAAGCATGTACTACTACTAAGCCCTTGTGATGAGTATTTTAGAATTCTTTGTTTCCCACTTACGTATGTGTGTGAGGCAAAAGAATATAAATGTTTGAAAAAGAAAAAAGAGGAAATCTGTCACCCATAGTCACTATGAATTTACGCTCAAATATATTACTTCTCACCCTCCTGAGCCTTTCCACTTTATCCAGCTTCCTGAAGTTGGGGGTTATTTCTTTCTGCTTTTCTGTCCCTCCTAAAATTTATCTTCTTGTGTCTCTTCAATTCCCAGCATCCAGTGCCCTCCTTTCCCAAGGATCTCCTGCAGGAAGGACACATGCATTTCTAATTGCTGGGACTTGCAATTTTACATTTGCATACACTAATACTACATAAAAAAGAAAAAAATTAGCAGTTTGGAGAACATGCTGTTACCATGCACTTGAGCCTGGCACCTAAGACCACAGGAATGGGAAAAGAAACCTGGTGTTGCTCCCTGATCTTTCTTAGCCACGGGACCTTGCTTCAACCAGCTAACCCTCTGTGACGGGTAAAGGACGGTAATTCCTGTGCCTCACAGAGTTCCCCACACGAGTGGTTAAGTGAGGTAACGAAAGGGAGGAAGGAGTTGGCTGTACAGCATTAATCCTCTCCTTCACAGATCTACTTCTCCCTCTGCTAATGAGTTAGTTTACCATCTCTAAGTTTCATCTGCCTCCAAGACACTGAAATTCTGATCTGTGGCTATTTGATTGCTAGGAATACAGTTATCTTATTTTTCAAGCACTGTTGCAAGTATTTTGAGAATTCTAGTTTTGACATCCCAGACTGGGCTCAAGGTGGCAGGGGTCACTGTGCATAGCGTCCTCCACTGGTATGGCGTGACCTGTCTTGGTCCTGTTTTCCATCATGAAACGGACTCCTTTGATGTATGATCTGAGAACTGTCCTGGGTACATCCCTTCAGTTTTGGGTACAGTGTTGGACAAACATCCAGCCATCTTCCACCTTAGCTTTGCGCTCTGTTTACACATTATGTCTAGAATTATTTGTATTCAGAATAACTAACCTTCCAAGAAACTTTCAGTTAGAGTAAACTATTCCTCAGATACCCTATTCTGCTAGTCACACAACTCCAAGTTGTCATCCTTGATTCATTTGACGCAGTCTAGAAGCACACACTCGTGAACTGGACATGGTAAGCACTTGAATTTCAAATCTTATTTCTCTACTATAACCTGATATGAAATCGTACTGTGCTTTGGCTCTCTGTATTATGCAAATCACATTTTTGAAACCCAAATCTTACCCCTAGGGACATTTTTCTCCTGTTAATGGACAGTTTGTGTCCTGAACTCTTCTGAAAAAAGTGTAGTGAAGTGGTCCTCAATTCTTCTGCTTTTTGAAAATTTATTAGTAGTACATTCTAAATACAAAACAAATAGCAAGTCCTTTTCCCCTAGGCTGAACGAGTTGAATTTTTAGAAAATGGCACTCGGACATTATTCAGAGGACTTAATTTTATCAGTAAACACGTATCCATTTATTATTTCCCAAGATAGCAAATACGAATACAGTATTACAGCATTTCCTTATTTGTACTCAAACAGTAGAAGTACGGTCTCTTTAAATGGATCCTCTTCCTCTCTAACAATTTCATTACTAAGTATTTAGTTTAAACCTCTCCTAGCACTTAACACCTCGACTCAAGTAGGCACTTGGCCCCTGGCAGTCTCGAGGATGCATCTGGAGCCTTCCAAAAACCTAAAGCTTTAGAAACGTCAGCAAAGTCAGTTTTTAACTTGTTAGGGAGAGTGCAGCCACACGGAAGTTGTTTTTTTGTTTTTTTCTTAAAATAAGAGAAAAACTTAAGAGATAGTTCAATAAATAATGAAACTGAATGTTTCATTCTAAATTGTCTTGAAATCATTCAGCTTGTGTCAGAGACTCAAATTCTAAATTCTTTGGTTTCTAATGGCTATGCTTGATAGTCTGAAAAGATCGTGTGTGTGTGTGTAAACATATTAAAATAAACGATTTTCTTATGTAACAGCTCCTAGATTAGCTGGCGATATTAATTTATGCAATGTAACTAAACATGCTAGACTCCAGGTTCCTCTGGGGTGGTGACCTGACTGTCCCGAGCACCCTTGCTCTTAATCTTTTGTTTGCTTCTATAAAACAAATTTCAGGGTTGAGGTGGATCTCAGGATCTCTTTTGGGCCTTCAAGGAATGCACGCAATGTTACTCTTTGACTACGACCGCACCGTCTTTGTGTCTGTGGCCTTCTACTCCCGAGCACAACCTTCAGCTCTGTTCAGAGGAAGCCCGCTCCTCCAGGAGTCACCTGTGTGCAGAGGGTGACATCGGAAGAGGGAGCCTCCCTCTGTTCATTTCTGCAGAGTGGAACAGGCTATGGTCTCTGCGTCCACGTGCTCCTCGTCCTTGCTGAGTGAAGTCTGATCGTAGCAGCAGGAGTAACTGTGATACTAAAAGCTGACACTAACCGAGCATTGACGTTCAGCACTGTGACGACACGTAATACCGTGTGATACATATGCATATAAAGCCTATGGTGTACAGTCGTACTTTGGTACTAGACTGCCTTGAAGCTTGTTGAATTTGGTATTTGACACATGTTGACATGGAAATTATGTCCCAGTACTTGTCATTTGTTCGGTACTCGATGTCACGCTTCAGTTTGGTGTTGATTGCCTGTGACTCACCGCCCTCTCCAGCCAAAGCAATTTGTTTGGTGCTTATTGCTTTTGCTCCTCATCGTGTCTCCTGGAACCAGTTCGTGACGAGTACCAAGGTACCACTGTATGTGTGCACACCCTGCCATGATAGGATACTTATATTACGTAGAAGTAACCGTTCCTAACTCATGGAGTTGCTGGAATTCTTAATATATAGGAGATGCTTATCTCTCACATCAACTCTGTGACTTAATCCAATTATTTCCCCACTGAATGTGAAAAGTCTTTCGTGTCCAGTGCAGTACTGACCAGCTCTTGGGGGCTCGCTCGCGGCTCGTACCCTTTGCATTTGGGGGACTGTGACTCTTCAGTCCAAGACAACCCTGGGGGGTTTGAAGTGCCGCATTTGGTCCTTGTGGGTGTGAGGTGTGGAATGCATTTTTCTTGGCCAGGGATTCCTGGGAGTGATTGGCCGTCCCTCTTGTTGGATGCTTGGAGCACATCATGGCTCTGATGATGAAAGACCTTTGGATGGAGCAATTGGAACAGGAGAGATTCCCAGTGCCTTCCTAATCCATGGCGAAATGCTCTAGCAACCGTTGGCCCAAAATGAAGGAGGCATGATTTTTAACTGTGATTGGAGCTCCTTCTGGAACATTCCAAAAGCCCCTGACTGGTGACCTGTCTTGGTGATCACATTCCAAGATGGCTCCTAAGGCAGTTTAAGGTGGGGCCTGGAGAGGTGCAGGTCTGGAGAGGGCAGGAAGCCCTCCAGGTCTCCTTTGGCCCTGCAGTTCTCCTTCCCCTGTGTTTTCCCTTCGGTTTTTTTTTTTTTTTTCTCTTCCTCCTTCTCTTTGCTAGAATATCAGAAGGGTGCAGTGTTGCCAGGGCTCTCTCTCCTACCCCTCGTTCTGCCTATGCCTGTGGACTTTACCTCCACAGGTTGTATCACTGGCTTCTAGCATGACCTGGCTGGTTCGTCACTATGACATCTTTGGGCCATGCTAACAGGACAGGCACCACGACTAACCACATGTTAGATGAACCTCGCAGGTGCCGTGTGGGTTAAGGAGGCGTGGGGCTCAGCAGGCGTCTGCTGATGGTGTGAAGTACTGGAAGGGAAGAGACAGACGGAAGAGAGCCATGAGGAAGCAGCATCACTGATGTTTCTCACATAAACTTTGTTCTGGCTTCGTCAGGACCCTTCCTCTGCATGACTTTCACGAAGCACTACAATCACCAATAGTCTGAGAACACTCCTTCTGTAGGTCTGAACCATGTTCTTTTTTAAACGGGATGTCTGTGATACATAATGAATACATTCACCATGGAGAGTTGGTGCATCAGCATATGGAATCTTAATCCTGTTTACTTCCCCTTCCCCTCCTCTCCCTTCTGTCTCCCCATGCCTAGAGCCTCTTCCATTTCCAGGAAGTCTACTTTGCTGTTTCCTATCATCTTTCTTTTACTTTCCTCTTTAAATTACTTATGCTTTGGGTTTTTCCTATAAGAGAAACCATGAGGCATTTAACCTTTTATGTTTGATTTATTTCACTTAATATTATGGTCTCAAGGTACATCCATTTTCCTACAAATTTATCCTTCCTTCTGATTGATTGGTACTCCACTGTGTGTTAATACCACATTTTCTTTTCCAGCCATCTGCTGATGAGCATATAGGCCATCTCTAAGATTTAGCTGTTGTGAATTTTGCTGCTATAAACATGGCTATGCACGTGTCACTGTAATATCTTTTGGAAAGATACTGACAAGGAGACTGGCTGGAGCAAGTGGAATTTCTACTTCTATGTTCTTGCATAAACCTCCATACTGATTTCCATAGTGGTCATACTTGTTCACATTCCTATGAACAATGTAGAATGGTTCCTTTTCCCCCCTCACCTGAATTTGTTGTTTTTTGAGTCTTTGATGATATCCCTTCTTTCTGGAGTAAGATGGAATCTCAGAATTGTTTTGATTTGCATTTCTGTCATGCACAAAGATGCTGAACATTTTTTTCATGTACTTATTGGCCATTTATGCTTTGAAGACACTTTTTACTGCTAATTTTAGGAGATAGCACAACATCTGTTAAGGTTTGTATCCAGATGTTCCCCCAAAGCCTCATGCAGTCACATGGGAATTTTGAAGGTGGCTGGATTAGGGTATGTGACGCTGTAATTAAAATCCTGCCACCCTGGATGTGCCTGGTACCACCCAAAAGGCAGGTAACCTGGATGGAATATAAAGGGACAGAAGAGAAGCTGCTTTGCTTCTTCACTGCTTTGCTACCTTCTGCCTGCCCTGCCACACCATGAACTGTTTCTCCTCTGTGATGTCCCTCTGCCATGTCACCCTGCCTTGCAGCCAGCTGACTATGGACTGAAACCTCTACAAACTGTGAGCTGAAATAAACCTTTCCTCTTTTAACTTTGGGTGTTGGGTATTTTGTCTCAGCAACAATAAAGAGTAATTAAGACAACCTCCCAGGAAAAAGGCAAAAAATCATAGAGTAGCCGCCAGTAATTTTGTTTTCAAATCTGTACTTGACGCCATATGTATGTGACCATTTTGTATTCAGTGTTGGCTATAATATAGTGGCATAGAAAGACGTATTTTCCTCCGGAATGACCACGGAAGGAAACTATTAACAATCTGCTTTGAGGGTGTGATACAAACTCAATGTCCTTTCTAAATGCTCAGCATTTATTCTCCAGGCTACAATGATCTCCTCCAGTGCTGACAGGAAAGACTTTTCTCCAAAGCACATAGCAATGTTTTAGGGTGTAAGTGTGAGCTAAAATTAAATTTAATATTAACTCAAAGGTTTGGTCATGCAAAGCATTTTGTTTTGAGACTGCTCCAGATTCTTCAATTTCTGTGGTTCTTTGGCCTTGGCATCCTCTTTTTTCAATTTCTCTTCCCCAGTGAGTGCTAATGTGCAGGATATAGTGTATCCTATACTCACCAGTTATGGCTTTTGAGGTAAAATTGACAAATGAAACAGGGCTTCCCGAGGCTCTGGGAAATTGAGTATATTGATTTGCCTTTATAATGTGGTAAAAAGACACTTTGATTTATTTATCTTTTTAGTCTTTAAATTTTGGCATGAAATAAAGGTGGTAATGAGCTTTGAAAGGAGAGATTCAGTTCTATTAGTCAAACTGGCCAGGGCATTTTTCCTTTGATTTCTGGGCTATGTGAGGACAAAGATCTGATGGGAGCAGATGTCCCCAGAAGGTCATGACAATACCTGGACCGACAGGGAGTGGGGCCGTGTCATGAAGGGAGGGCAAGTGGCTGTCTGGGTCCAGGATGTATTTTATGGGGGCATGAAGAAGGAAGGCCATTCTACTCCACAGTGCTTTCTACCAAATCTGGCAGATTATGAAAAGCTGACATTTGAAGTGAAATCTTCTAGGAAGGTCTTTACCAGAGGAGGGGGAAAAATCCAGATATTGAAATACATTGTCACACTTTATTGTGAATCTATTTCTCAGCCTTAGTAAATGAAAACATCATGAAAAGCATTTACAAACCTATAAATGAGGCTAGAGCAGCCCCTGTCTTTATAGATCAAGTTTTGCTGGAACACCAGCATGCCCGATGGTGTGTATGGAATGTGTACATAATGATGTCCATGGGTGTTGCTCCACCAGAGTAGCAGAACTCAGTGGTCATCACAGAGACCACATGGCCCAGAAAGTCTAAAATATTCAGCATTTGCCCATTTACAGAAAAACTACACTGATCCTTTGAACAAAGTTTTTCTGTCTAGCTCAGTGGCCACTAACCATAGATGGCTATTCAAATGCCTTAAATGGCATGTAATTAAAAATCTAGTTTTTCATTTCCACTGGTCATATTTTAGGTGCTTATTAGCCACATTTGGCTACTGCCATATTGGATAGCATAGATGTCGTCATGATTTTTATTTGAAACATCCCCCAAAGCTCATGTACTAAAGTCATAGTTGTCAGCTGATGAGCTTTTGGGGAGTGATTGTATCCTGAGGACACTCAGCTTATCAATGGATTAATGCACTGATGAGTCCATAGCAGAACTTAGGACATGGTGTCTAGTTGAAGGGAGTGACCATAGGTCATAATCTTGTCCTCAAGGAGAACTTGTCCTATGTCTTGTCCTCAGCCCCTTTCTCTCTGGTTCTTTCTTTTTCTAATTCCTTGCTGCCAGGAGGTGAAAAATTTTCCTCCACAACACCCTCCCACCATGATATTTCTGCCTTGCCATAGGCCTAAAAGCAATGGAGCCGGCTGACCATGGACTGAAATCTCTGCAACTGTGAGCCAAAATAAATCTGTCTTCCTCTAAGTTGATTTTCTCAGATATTTGGTCACAGAAATAGAAAGTTGACTAAGACAGATATAGAACATTTCTACTACTGCAGAAAAGTTCTATTGAACCTGTATATTTATTAATAACATATGTTAATTATCTACTTTAAGCTTTTGGAGGTCATAGTCAATCTGAGAGATACAAACAAACTCTTCTTACATATTGTTAAGGGGCAACACCTAACCTGTGACCTCTGCAGGACTACTCTACTCAAAATCCAAATATATTAAGTTCTTTGATGTCTAGAACTATTTTTAATCAACGATTAAAATACCCCAGGGGATGAATTAAACTCATTGCTTGTATTGGAGAAGTAGTGTGTGCTTCATTCTGTGAATAACTGACCGAACAGAATTCTCGCCAGGAAAGTGATTATTTCCTTCTCAAATGTGAGTCTTAAAAGCTACAGGTATTCTAGCAATGCCCACGTAATGCACTGACTCCTGCATTTACTCTTCCTTGTTGGCCTCTTGGTAGGAGACACAGAAGACCTGGGTCATGGGCTGGATGTCCCCTGCTCAGAAGGACAGTCGCTCAGCAGCAGGAGCTCAGGCACCCTCAGCTGCAGCCCCGAGAACAACAGATTTCCCCTGACAGAGCTCTGAGGAGCCATCATGGCAGCCCGGCACAGGCTTCTCTCTTGAAGGTGGATTAGGGAGGCAGGGGGTCTCGCTGCCTCCAGTCTTGGCAAAGGTTTTGCCTTCCACAAAGTGATGCACGATGTGTTGAGAACTTGTAAGGGGAAGGGTGGGACTATGAGAATCCCTTCATTTTGGTTTGAGAATCCTTTCTGCATTAGATGGGGAAAAGGCTAAGCTGTCGTAACAGAGACCCAACAGTGCAGTGACTTGAAGGGCAAAGACGTTTCTTTCTTTCATATCATAGCCCAAGACGAATGCTCCAAACTCAGGGTGCTCTGTTCCATAGTGATTGGAGGATGTGGGTTCCTTCTCTGTCTCTGCTGTCACCCCCTCCCTGGGCGAGTTGTCCCCAGCACGGATGAAGTTGTCTCGAGGCCTGTCCAGATTTCTGGAGAAGGCAGGCTCACCTCCTGAAGACCTGGGCCCAGCAGCTGACTTAGCTCTGCTCACTGTCCACCGCCATGCACAATCACACCTAACCCAAAAGGCTTCTGGAAAATGTAGTCAGACTTGTGCTCAGGACAAAGTGGAAAATGGATTTCGGTAGACTAGTGACACTCTCCACTGGGTCTTCCTTTTTCAGTTCTTAATACGTATTTTTCAAACCCCCAAGACTGCATATCCACCAATGAAGTGTATTGTTTCTCTTGTTCTCTTCCTTCTTTCTCTCCCTCTCTGTCTTGCTGAAAAGAAAAAATCTAACAGTGAAATAAAACCTCTTGTTACTGTTTAAAAAATGACAAATCCCAAAGAAATATGCCATGCTGAAAATATAGTATGTTCCTACCAGATGTGAACCCCTTCTACCTAAATGTAGACTTTGGAGAGATTGAGTGAGTTCCTGAAGCAGGGGTGTGTGTGGGACATGGGACCTTTCTCATCATATCTTCAACAATCCAAATCACAGACCAACCAGAATGTTCTTCAGAACCAATCAGCTGTGTGCAGACCCCAGCTCTCGTCACTTTGTTCCCTTCATTCCACTAGAACAACTCCAAGCCATGACAACTGCTGGGGCTAATTGACATGAAAATGTTCAACCCCGAGTGCCCGAGCTTCTCCCAAACAATTGCTGGATTGTTCAGAGAGCTGTTGATGCAACAGACCTCTTGCTGAGAAGTTTGCCCCATAATTAGCAAGTGGCAGCTGTCAAGCCCATCAAATAGTTTCATGTGATGAAGTGAATGAGACAAAGCACTTTCTTCTCCTTCATTGGCAGGGAAGACGGTTGGTTTTTGAGTGGAACTGACACTTTTGTAAAGGGAACTAAGTGAACTTGACTCCCATTTCACACTGGTGTTTTCCAGACTGATATTGAATCTATGAGGTTCGGCTCCAGAGCCTGGTCCACTGGCATTCAGCTGACGGCCACGAAGTCTTAATGAAGCTCAGGAAGCCCCAATGGCTGTGGGCTGTAGGCCCGTCTTCTCTGTGCCTGAATAACCCTTAGTAACCTCTAGGACCTCTCCAGAAGGGAAATTTTGTTCAGCCCATCAACACTGGAAAGAAGTTCGATATGTGATAGCTTGAATCTTGACACTGACTTTTTCTATTTGGGGGAATTTGCAATGATGTAGGATGAATACCATTTGGGGTATGCTGTATACACTGTGACGAAAGCAAATGTAAATTGTATGTCATCTTTTATGCACTAAAGAGATATAGGGGGATGGTAGGAAGGACAGCAGATGAGGAAAAATGTGGGGAGAAGTTGTTTGACTTCTGAAGTCTCTGAAGTCCACAGCTCTTAGCTCCTTCTCCTGTAAATTGGGAATGTTCACTATACATTTGTTCGTGTTCGTTTGTGTTTTGGTACTGGTGAACCAAAACAGGGAGGCTAGGGGACTTGCTGACTCCAGTCTTTGCAAAGGTTTTGTCACAGGGGAGTGGGCCAAAAATAGTCCAGGACCTTGTGCATGACGAGGAAAGAATTGCCAAGTGTGCACCTACGGTAAGTAGTGAGTAGCTATGTTTACTGAAGGTCATGGGACGGTAGCAGGGACAGGCAGAAGGAAGAAGTCAGGGTAAGGAACTCTGAAAGAGCCTCGGGGAGTTTCAGCACAACTCCTGCTTCCGGTATTTAGTGTCAGGTGCCTTCAACTCCAGGTGCCTCTCATTTTGTCTCTCTCTGGTGTTGGAATGAATGATCAGCCTTCTCAGGCGTCAGGATCTCCTAAGCTTAAACATGGATAATCACCAGGGTGGTGGCAAGCCCACAGCTGAATGAAGGGAAGGGAATGGCTCACTCAGCTCCTCCATTTCTGACTATATCAGCTTGGCTTTCTGCAAAGTGATATGTGATGCATTGAGAACTGGTTAAGGAGGGGGTGGGACTATGAGAATCCCAGCCCACCGCCCTTTTTCATTTTTCTTTCTTTATTTTTTCTTTCTTGAGACAGGATCTTGCTTTTTTGCTCAGGCTGGCCCTGAACTTGCAATCCTCCTGCCTCTGCATCTAGAGTAGTTGGGATTACAGGCACCTATATAATCTTTTGAATCTTATTCAATCCCAAATATATAAACAGGTGAGTAATGTCCTTTACCAAATATTTTAATATATAGTTATGTTCTCAAAATCTTACTTTTCTCTGTACATATATTAATATTTGTTTGTGTATATTTATTTATATGACATATATACTAAGGGTCTACAGACACACTGAATATTTTTCCCATATACTTCTACCAGTTAGAAATATAGGTGAGTTCAAATCCTGACTCTCAGGTTCCTGAACTGAATGCAAATGAAAAAGTTGCTTACCAGCATACCTATTGCTATTCAATAATTATAGTTATTAATATCACCATACTTATAACTATGATAATGACTATAATACTAGTAGAGGTACCTAAGAGGCAGAAATGTCTATTTGGAATTTTATATGTTTGAAAGAACTGTGATGGGAAATCTTCTAAAATAGAAAAATTACCTTCAGTTTTTCTCCCTGTAGACTTGATTCTTAAAAAGCCTTCAGCCAATTATGCCATTATAGCATTGAGAAAAATATACACTGCATAGTTGTACATTGTTCATCATATTTTCTGAACTATGTCATACCTTGGTAGGTTTTAAATTGTAACCAGGTGAAATGAAATTAAACTTTCGACATGGGCATCTGAAAAATGAATTAAATATAGATATGTATTTGGGGATTTTGTTTATATTTCCCCTCAATTTCATACTAATACCACAGAATAACAGCTGCTAGGCAGCCTGCAGTACCATAGTGAAAAAAATGTCTTATTTAATTTAGAGGATGGTCTTATTTGCAAAGTAAAGGAATAACATTTTATTTTTCAATTATTGAGTATTTTATAATTGAGACTTCTCATAGATGAGCCAAGTTAATGTAAATGGTTAGGAAATATACTCTTCTATTGCTTTGTTGCCTTTACTTTTCCTGTTGTATTCTTAGCTCATATCATTGCACCTAGCATAAAAAGGAATTAAATAAACATTTGTTCACTGAATGAATGAATGAATGAATGAATGAATCTGGGAAGTTCTTACAATGCCTTTCCAAATGGAATTGTAGGTAATGTTACATGTCAACTTGCTTGGGACCCAGGGTGCCCAGATTTGGGTTAGACAGCTTTCTGGGTGTGTCTCTGAGATGCTTCTGGAGGGGACTAACACTTGAATTGGCAGCCTTAGTAAAGCATGTGGCCTCCTCTATGTGAGTGGGGCTCCCCTCATCTGCTGGAAGCCTGCGTGGAACAGAAGGCAAGGGGAGGGAGAATGTGCTTCTTTCACTTGAGGGATTGAGGTGGGACACAGATGGCTGCTACAGCTTGGATCTGAAATGTCTCCCACAGGCCCATGCATTGAAGGCTTTGTTCCTACCCAATGGTGCTACCAGGAGGTGTGCAACATTTAAAAGCTTTCAAATAATGACTAAATCTCTCGATACTACTCCCATTGAGAGGTGGTGTCTATGTTTTCTCTTCTTAAATCTGGCTGGGCTTTTTACTTGCCTATGCCTAACAGAGTACTGCATAATTATCATGACTCAGTTGAAAAGGCAATTCAGTTTTCATCTTGTTCCCTGGGATACAATTAGAACTGTGGTAGGGCCCCTCCCTAAAGAATGTGGCAGAGCCTCCCCCTTAAGGAATGTGGACCTTCAAGGAATGTGAACTTTCTTAGAGTAAAGGAAGTTGACATGGCACGATTAGTTCCTATGTACCCATGTGTAGTTCTGGTATGGCTCTGTAACAGGTTGTACCCAATCTGCCTGTAGTTAATGTGTTACCATATAAGGGGGATGAAGAGCCAATAAGTGTATAAAGGGCAAGACCCCCTCCCCCCATGCTGGGCACTCAGCCTTTGGATACGAGTCCACTGGGCTTGTGCTCGTATGAATAAACCTACTTCCTGGAAAGAGCCTCAGTACCCACCTCTTTGTGTGAGAATCCTGGAACATCTCTTGGGGGGCTCGTCTGGGATTCAGAGATTTGGAGACAGTGTGTTTCCACCTCCTTTGTTGCCGAGGTGCAAATATCAGAATGCCAGAAGAAGCGACTTCACCCGGTCCAACAGACCATTTGATCTGTTGGGGAGACCAGCTCCTCCCAGCATGCCTGGCTGAGAACCCCAGATGCACAACAGAACCCAGTGAGGCCCAGGAACTAGCTTGGGGGTGCTGCCCACCAGATTGGTAAGAGCCTAGTTTGTTTTGGTATACCTGGCCCTAAGAGGCAGGAGAGCCTGATCCACTTCCAGGGTCACCCAAGTAACTTTCATTGAAACTGAAACTGCAACTCTAAGGCATTGAGTGCTGGGTGACAGGTTGGAGTCGTTTTGTGCTTGCCTGTAAATGAGACAGACAGCAGAAAGGTTTTGACTTGACCAAAGGGCTAAAGCAATTGTGGAGTTCCAATCCTTGGTTTCATGGCAACATCATATGGCTTAAGGCCATGAATTCCTATACCTCCCCTATTGTCCTGTGGCTTTAATGGGTCGAGATCTGTTAGGAAAACTACAGGCCTAAATAACATTCAACTCCCATGGACAGGCTGCTCTGACTTTATGTAAACCAGAGGCAAAAATCATGACCCTTACGATTCCTCAAGAAGAATGGCACTTCTACAGTCTCATAGAGAGGCCACAACAGGGACCTAAGCTTCCCTTCAGAGTACCTGGGGTATGAGCTGAAGACAACCCACTTGGATTTGCACAGAACATACCTCCAGTAATTGTAGAACCAAAGCCAGGGGCAGAGGCAATTCACCAAAGATGATACTCATCCTTCAAAAGGCACAGATTGGGATCCAGAAACACCTGCAGAGACTTCTAAATTGTGGGATCCTTGACCTTGCCAATCACCTTGGAACACACCTCTCCTGCCAGTCCAGAAGCCAGGCACAGATGACTATTGGCTAGTTCAGGATTTGTGAGTGATAAACCAGGCCACTATCACCCTACACCTGGTTGCCCCAAACCCCTATATTCTCTTAGGTCTCATCCCCACCAAAGCTGCCTTCTTCATATGTCTAGATCTCAAAGATGCCTTTTTCTGCATCCAGCTGGCTCCACAAACCAGCCAATCTTTGCCTTCCAGTGGGACAATCCAGAAAATGGTGATAAAGACCAGCTGACTTGGACAAGGCTGCCCCAAGGATTCAAAAATTCTCTGACCATCTTCGGCACTGCACTGGCTACTGATCTGAAAGCCTTCCCAACAGCTCAGCATGGCTGTGTCCTGCTTCAGTATGTAGATGACTTGCTGCTGGCTGGAAGGTCTCGGGTAGATTGCGTGGAAGGAACATGGCAGCTCCTTACTCTCCTGTGGGAGGCCGGCTATATGGCCTCCAGGAAAAAGGCCCAGATTTGCCAGGAGAGGGTCCAATACCTTGGTTTCCTTTTGTCACAGAGACAGTGTCTACTCTGGTCTGAGAGGAAACAGGCAGCATGTTCAATTTCAGTCCCAACAGCCCGACGCCAGGTCCAGGAGTTCATAGGGCTTGCAGGTTTCTGTAGGATCTTGATACCTAACTTCTCAGTCCTGGCAAAACCCCTTTATGAAGCCACAAAGCAGGGAGAATGAGAACCTCTGTTGTAGGAGCAAGTACAGCAAAAGACTTTGAATGCTCAGGGCCTGGGACTTCAGGACATGACTAACCCTTTCTTCTTGTATCTGTGAGTGTACCAGCATAGTGGTGGGTATTTTAACACAGGTACTGGGGTCATGGCATTGGCCAGTAGCGTTCCTCTCCAAGCAACTCCACTCTGTCACCCAGGCCACCCTGTTTTCAGGTGCTTGCAAGTACAGCCATTCTTGGGGCATAGGCTGACAAACTGACTATGGGACAAGAATTAATAGTCTAGGTGCCTCACTCAGTACTGACAGTAGTGGAGTACAAGGGACAGTACTGGCTGACTAATGCCTGGATGGTCAGATATCATGGAAGAACCTACTCATTCACCTAGCAGTGGTGCGGACCCTGAACCCAGCAACTCTATTGCCTGTCGGGCCAGCCAGGCAGATCATGACTTCACTGAGGTTATGGATGAGGTGTTGTTGACCAGACCAGACTTGAGGGGCCTGACATTGGGTATTTCACTGACAGAGCATTTTTGTTAGAAAGGGAGAGTGCCTTGCTGGGTACTCCATGGTAACCCTGACATCCATCATTCAGGCAAACTGACAAAAGGTACCTCAACTTAAAAGGCAGAACTCATCGCACTAACTCACACCTTCCAACTAGCAACATATGTGTTAATATATACACAGACTCTAAGTATGCCTTCACCACCCTCCACATACATGGGCCTTATATAAAGAGAAGGGTTTAATAAACTCAGGAGGAAAAGATGTAAAATATGGCAGAGAAATCCTTGAACTCTTGAATGCTGTATAGGCCCCTAAAAGAGTGGCAATCATGCACTTTCAGGGACATCAAAAGGGAGACACCACGGCCTCTTGGGAAACCATAAAACAGCCTGGAAAGCAAAGTTCATGGCCCCAGGGGAATGATAGAATCAGTGGCTGTGGCTGCCACACTGTTCCCTAGTCCATTGGCAGAAGGAGACCCTGATTACAGAATGAGAATATTTGGTTAAAAATGGAGAATGGAAACTACCTTCCAGGTGGATGGTGGAAATTTAAAGATGGTTGAAAAGCAATCCTTGAGTCTCTAGCCCCAGCTTTTGTCAGAAAAGCACACCCATGTGGACCAGACAGCTCTTGAGACTGCCGCGGGCTGGCATTTCTATGTCCCCCAGCTTTCTGGCATAGCCTGGGTAGTCTGTGAGCAGTATGAAACATGTGCCTGCAATAATCCTTGTCAAAGACCCAGGGCTGTTCTTGGGGTACAGAGTACCAGGGGATCTCTGAAAATGTGGTTGTGGACTTCACCTAGTTTCCCTGAGTTCATGGTTACAAGTACATGTTAGTCTTTGTGTGCGCCTTCTCAGGCTGGGTAGAGCCCTCCCCCACATGCACAGAAAAGACATCTGAGGTGGCCAATTTCTTTTTTTTTTTTTGTAGATACCGGAGGGTCGACCTCAGGACCTCACGCGCCAACAGGCACCTGTGCTGCTGAGCGATATCACCGGCCCCTTTTTCGTATGTGAGTTCTGGGAGTCGAACTCGGGCCCTCGCGCTTGCAAGGCAGGTGCTTATGCCACTGAGCCATCTCACCAGCCCGCCAATTTCTTTTGAGAGAAATCACACCCAATTTTGGAACCCCTGTTATCATAGGATCAGACAGTGGGCCAGCATTCATCTCAGAAGTGGTGCAGCTGGTGGCCAAAGAACTAAAGATTACTTGGAAATTGCATATGGCATAACATCCCCAGAGCTCAGGAAAAGTGGAAAGAATGAACCAGATTCTAAAGCTACAGCTTAGTAAACTGTGTCAGGAAACTCACCAACACTGGGACCAACTGTTGCTAATAGCCCTGTGGAGGATTAGGTCTAGTCCCATTAAACAGACAGGGGTTTCCCCTTATGAAATTCTCTATGGGCAGCTCCCTTCCCTTATTAAGAGCATAAGGAGGGATTTAAAGGACATAGGAAATCTCACCCTGAGGCAGCAGATACAGGCATTGGGTTCAACTTTAGCCACTCTACATCAATGAGTTAAGGAATAGTTGCCCATGAGTCTGACCACAGATGCTCAGTCCTTTGAGCCAGGAGATACTGTATGGATAAAGAATGGAATGTCCAGCCTTTAAACCCCTCTGGAGGGCCCCATTCACTGCTATCTTATCCACTCCTACTGCAGTAAAGGTGGCTGAGATAATGCCCCAGATTCAGCACAGAAGAGTGAAGCTGGAGTCTCAAAACTGGGAGTGCATGCCTTACTTGTGGGTGTCGTGTAAGCTGACTATCCAAAAAAAGCCGACCTCAATCCCAGAGACATGAACAGGAGAAGGTAGCCCTGCTCTAGTCACTCTGGAGGCTGACTAGTGTATGCATGGCAGGAGCCTGAGGATACCCACAACTGGTGACACGAACAGACTGTAGCCCTTTTGCGTGCGGTACATCTGTTATGCACTGCCACCCCATGTTATTAACTGTACTTTGGTTGCTAGCCTTGATTTTGCAATAACCCTCACAGAGACCACAGCAGCCAACTGGAAATGTGGTGAAATGTGCCTGGTAGCCCTCACCTTTCTCGTCTGGGTGGGATGTTTTGTTGGTATTGGCTGTTTTTACTAGGGGCCCCATTGATAGACCTGCGCTCCCCGTCACATGACCTGTGTATTCACATAACCAGGTCAGGCCAGGGAGTCACTAAGACCTTACCATATGTTGCAGTTTGTGTCTAGATGTCCCCGCACAGCCTCACGCAGTCATGGGGGGGCAGGCTTTTCAGAGGTAGCTGGATCTAGAGTTTGTGATTGATTCATGGTCCAATACTGGGATTAAGGGTGTGAGTGCTACACATGCCCTAGGGCAGGTAGCCTGCGTACAATATAAGGGACAGAAAGAGGCTTGCACCCTCTCTCTCACTTGTTGCTTTTGCTGTCTTCTGCCACTGTGAACATTTGCCCCTCTGCCATGTGCCACCCTGCCTTGGAGCCAGCCAGTTATGGACCAAAACCTTTACAAACTGTGAGCTAAATAAACTTTTCCTCCCTTAACTTTGGGAATCAGTTATTTTGTCTCAGCAACAAGAGAAAAGTAACTAGGACAATATACCTATACCCATTTCTCATGCCAGGGAAAAGTCCTGGGACCTGCAGGTATAATAGGACCACCTATTCTATCTGCCAACAAGAAGGTCAATACACTGTTTCGATCCAAAATACTCCGCAGCAGAGGAACGGTTAGAGGTCTGACACTCCCAGGAAGCAGGACAATTAATTAACAAAACCTGAGTTACTGATCCCCACCTGCCAATATCAGTGTTTTTTGACATGTGTGCCACCACTGGTAAAAACCCTTCGTTGGTCCAAAACTTGTGGTGGCCTATCATGGGAACAAGAGTACAGGCTCAATGACGAGTATATGTGTGAACAGGCCTCGCCCCAATCTGCCTGTTACAGTGACCGCTGGGCTTACTGCCCCTATTGGAGCCGTACCTTGTGGGCTACTTGGAAAGATAAGGATGAGATGGCACTGCTCCAGAAGGGGGCTGCCACCTCTAGTTGTAAATTGGGGGCCTATAACCCCATTAATTTTGCTTTACCAAAGTCCCAGAAGCCCGAAATGGGAAAATGGTCTTGGGATTAGTGTGTGTATACATATATATTATATATATAATATATATATAAATAATAGGAACTGTGTTGTACTTTAAGAAGGTCACTGTCTCACTCTGAGATTCAACTTCTGAGGTCTTTCATCCCTTTTATGAGGAAATAAAGAGCAGTCCCCCTCTCGTTTCTGCCACAACGAGGAACTTGTTCCTAGTCCTAGCAGAAACTATGGCCCAGACACTAAAGATCTCTTCTTGCTATGTATGTGGAGGAACCAGTACGGGAGATCAGTGGCCATGGGAGGCTGGGGAACTAGATCCTTGTGAACCCTATAGTGGGACAGGGTACCCCCAACCCCATCTAATGCTGAATTGCATAATTAGATTACAAGCAGTTGAGAAATTATAACTAACGAAACTGTCAGAGCTCTTGACTTACTAACCAAACAGCAGACCGAAATGCGCAATGCTATCAAAAATTGCTTGACCTTAGAATACTTGCTTGCTTCTGAGGGAGGAGTGCATGGAAAGTTTGACCTGAGCAACTGCTGCCTGCAGATAGATGAGGAGGGGAAAGTCGTAGTGGAGATCACAGATCGCAGAAGAAAGATTGCTCATGTCCCAGTCCAGACATGGAAAGGCTGGAGCCCCGGAAAGTTGTTTGGAGGATGTTTCTCTATGTTTGGGGATTCAAAACCCTTATAGGTGTTGTGCTTACAGTTGTAGAAACTTGTCTGGTTCTACCCTGCCTGGCTCCCATGGTTATATTGTCTGTCTCCAGCCTCATTAAGGCAACAGTTGAACGTTAACCATTTTTTTTTTTTTTTCTTGAGACAGGGTCTTGTTATGTAGTTCAGGATGGACTTGAACTCACTATGTAGCCCAGGCTGGTCTCAAACTTATGACAATCTTGCCTCAGCCTCCCAAGTGTTGGGATTGGCAATGGTCAAGTGAAAAATGGCCATATACATGATGATGTTATGGAAATATAAACCTCTAGGCCAAGATGATGCTCTTTGACCCAAAATATGGGGGTCCAAGCATCAAAAGGGGGAATGTGGTAAGGCCCCTCCCTAAAGAACGTGGCAGAGCCTTCCCCTTAAGGAACATGGACCTTCAAGGAATGTGGACCTTCTTAGAGTAAAGAAAGTCGGCGTGGCACAATTAGTTCCTATATACCCATGCGTAGTTCTGGCATGGCTCTGTAACATAGGTTGTACCCAATCTGCCTGTAGTTAGTGTGTTACCATATAAGGGAGACAAAGACCCAAGAATTGTATACAGGGCAAGACCCCGGTATGCTGGGCTCTCAGTCTTTGGATGCTAATCCAGGTGGGCCCGTGCTGGTATGAACAAATCTACTTCCTGCAAAGAGCCTCTGTGTTCCATCTCTCTGTGCGAGAATCCCACAGTGTGACACTGGGCTGTGCTTTCTGTAGGGCCAGTCCACATGAAGTGAGCCCATATGTATCCTCTGGGTGAGGCCCCCTCTGAAGACCAACATCCTGCAAGAGACATGTGAGTGAAGAGCCCCCGGCAGATGTGCCACCTTGAGGTGTGCAATTTTTCCCCATTAAGGTTGTAGATACTGCTGAGCAGACATAAGCAGGTTTCACTGTACTCTAACCAAATATCTAGTTCACAAAATTTGTGACTATAAAGAAATGATTGCTTTGAGCAATTGAGCTTTGGGGAGTAATTTGTTAATTTGGTCCATAGCCATAGCAACTGGAGCGATGGGAGTGGGGACAGAAGTGTGTGTGTGTGTGTGTGTGTGTGTGTGTGTGTAGAACAGCAGCACACAGTATTGCTCTCCCTTTCTCTTTGGTACCCTGAACAAGCACTGGGGCAAAGTAAGATTAGGGATAAGAGCCCAGAGGAGCATCAATTTCAAGGGAAAGAAAAGAGATAGAGTAAGTTCTTGTGGCCAACAGCTCCAGGCAGTCAGAATTAGGCAACCCAACAAAAATGCAATGTCAACAAATCAGTGGCTACCTCAACAAAAGTTCCTTTATAAAATCCAGAGTTTCAGGGATGGGGATTCTGTTTTTGTAACTTAGAGATATATATCAGTTTCCCCGGCAAGGCTTTTCGGAAGGAATGTTTTCTATATGGACTGCGGTAATGGTTATCCTCTGGTGTATCTGGCAGGAGAGAGGAACAGCATAGATGAATTAAAACCAGGATGATTCTGCCCAGGCCACATTAGGTCCATGCAACTACAGGAGGGAGGGTGGCTATGGTCCCGGCACAGAGCAGGACCTGGCCATTAAGAGGCAGGAAATTCTGCTCTGGAGCTGCCATCTTGAGCAGCAGAATGGCTGTCACAGGCATGGAGACGTCCTGCTACACAAGGGACAGTGCAGAGGGCTTTGGTGTTCACTCTGCCCACTATGAAGGTCTCACATAGGATGTAATTTATAGATTAATCTTTTTGAAAAATAAATAAAATGATCTCAACTAGAGGAGAAATGCTTCCAACCCAGTAGGATTCTTAAATACTTCTTATGAATAGACTGTTTTTCTAATTTCTTCGCTAAGTTTATGTATGATATATTATTACACCAGAATGTGAAACTAGCCAAATGAACCCCAGGAAAGAAATATTGCTCCAAAGTAAATATAGGAACTTGGTTAATACTACATGATCAGATATCTTGCAACTAAGACACACAATTAAAGTATCATTGTCTATGAATCTGAGAGTTACAGATTGTGTGATAGTCCCACTATGCTGACGTGGAAACTTGATATACTTGTGGAGTTCAGGAAGAATTTGGGGGAAATGGACCTTTGAACCTGGGAAGAGAGGAGAAAATAATTATGGAGGAATATGGCTGAAAACTAGGGGCCACGGAGGAACAAAAGCAGATCATAAATCTGTAATGTAGAACAAATGTTTAGCAAGCCATTATAGCTGCACGAAGGAACATAACATTTGTGGACATGAGGCAATTCTCAAATTTTAGTTAGCACAGGCGGAACAAAACCACCAGGTTAATTTCTATTACAGCATATACAGAGATTCTTTTAAATATATGAATTATATATTTAAAAATATACTTAAAAGGATCTTCTCATGGAAAATAAATTTAAAGTCTAACAACAGTCTACTTACTTTAAGCAAAGGAAGGAAACCCCACAAATAAAAAAATTAAGGATAGGGATTTTAAAAGTTCTCATTACAGTGCGATTTATCATGTAAAGTACATAATTTAAGAGTTGCATGAGTAAGTTTACCTTTTAATAGCATCAGAAAAAATAAGTAAAGGGCAGGCAAATGGGAACCACAGCCAAGAGGCAAATAAAACAAACTCTAAGGGGCATCACATTATTGCTTGCTTTGAAGTAAGTCATAAGCTGAGATTAGAAAAAATTCTTTTATTGTAAAAGCTTTTCATATTGTGATATTATTTTACTTTAATGAGGCAGCTGAGACACATGGGATATATATCTAGATAAAATGCCAAGAAGAGACTTAAGTGTCTTCAGTAAATGAAGATTATTGGGCACAAAAGGAGATTCAAAGATTTCCCTAGAAAACACAGTCTAATCTTTGCATTTTTCTTTCTTTTTGCTGGGGTAAGTTCTATGAAATTCCTTCTTTATGGGTAAGGTTCAACTTTATTCTTTGGTTAATGTAGATAGGGTCCTCCTCCCCTGATGCCGTATATTTTTACATATTTGAAGGGAGGTTAAAGGACATTGAGATCTTTTCTTCTCTAGAGTCTTACAAATGGACACTGGTGCAGCAAAATTGCAGACCTTGGCATTTAAGGATCAAAGACTGAAATGGAGCTAATTTCCTACAATGGCTCTACAGCCTGGGGAGTTCACTAAGTAGAGAAATCTGCCCATTGGCATTTACTGAACTAATTAAAAATGAAAACATGGCTTCCAATAAAAGGTGTATCTTAGAACGTGAGACTAATTAGGCCTCCCCCACCTTAGGGGGGGAAAGAAAACTTCTCCTCCTCCTTGGAAGGTTAACAATCCTCAGTAAATTTTGCTAATTAGTTTATTAACTTTTCTGGTGTTGGAATAACTCATGTTCTTATATACATTCACTTTGATATCCTTGTGTAACTTCC
The DNA here is from genome assembly GCA_028451465.1 of Erethizon dorsatum. NCBI lineage: Eukaryota > Metazoa > Chordata > Mammalia > Rodentia > Erethizontidae > Erethizon > Erethizon dorsatum. The sequence continues at coordinate 71,758,277 of CM051834.1, forward strand.
AATCTCAGATTAAGGTGTTTTGTTTACAGATAAAGAAAAGGAGTTGAATCTGTGGTGAAGGGAGAGCTTGAAAATGTCTATGCTCTCATCGCTGTCTTTAGGTAACTCTATTTCTAAGTCAGTAAGTTGTACCATCTACAGGGCAGGTGTGGTTGTTGAATTTAGACATGTAGCAACCAGGTCCCTGACGGGGCAGAGCCTACTGTTTAGCTTACTAATTCAGAAATCTGTTTCAGTAATAACTGTGTTCTGGGGAAGAAGACAAAAATCCAGGATGAAGATTTCCATGGTGTTGAAGACCACTTACCAAGGTTACTTTGATGTGTACAGTGCATGTTTAGAGACCTTCGACTGAGGGCGCCTGCCCAACAACTTCTGAGTGTCAAGGTCTTACGGGTTGTATGGTCACCTTTTAGGAGAGTTTTTTGGAAGACGTTTGAGTTAGGAAATGCCACAGCTAAACAGGTCTGTCGAAGTCTTCTTCCTCTACCTTATCCTTTGGCATGTTGTTATTTGCATGGCTTTACTAGTCTTAGGCAAGTCTGTGACCTTGTGCAATAAAACCACAAGCCCTTGAGTAAGACGGTATCTCTAAGTTTGACTCATTCAGGGTTCCCAAGTGGGACACATTTCATGAACATCTTCAGTTGTAACTAAATACTGTGCTCGGAAATGTGATTTTCCTAAATATTTGTCAGGGAGAGAGAAAATCCTGGGACAGATCTTATCTGGCTCACTGAGTACTTTTGAAGTCTTGGGTAAGACGGGACGATATTTTGTAGCTTTGCCTTTGTGTGTCAGAGATATTTTCAACAAGGCAAGGCAGCTAGATAAAAGAGAAACCCTGGCCTATTTGGAGATGAAAGTCTTCAAACCAGGACATGCCAAATTCATCGGGGAATATAACCTCAAAGGAAATGTTTGCTTTCTTTTGAAAATTCATTATTACAAAGCTCATTGTGTGATTAGACCAGTTGTATGATTATTGAGAAATAACAAAAAATAATAAACGAGGCCTCATCAAAGGCATGTTAATGCCGGCTGATCTTTTTCATTGAAATTGCAAGATGAACGTGACCTCTGTGTGTGGCTTCCTTATGAAAAGGCCCAGTACACGCCCACTAGCATTTTTAATTAGGAAATCTTCTGTAGAACTTTGGTATGAAGAAAAGTTGAGGCTTTAAAAATTTTGTTTTTGTATTTTTGGAAACATGGAAAATATTCTATGTCTGAACTTCAGAAGAAGGATCTATTTTTGTGTTCTGCATTTGGCTTGCCGCATTAGTTGTGCGCTTTGATAAGTGACAAAGTTACCTCGTTAACCAGCGCGGAACAGATCCAGCCACTGCCCTGCCTGAGGAACACTCTGGGCAGGAAGTGTTTTTTTCCCAAGGCCAGATCTTATTTTCATGACTGAATTGTGTGAGATCTTGAAGCACTAAATGAATGGCTTATTCACTCAGTCCTGTAAGGCAGGCAGCTCTCAGAAGGGGCACAGGAAAAACAGGTGACAGCAGATGAAACTGTGATCATTTTTGAAAGGTCTAGCAGTCTGTAGAGTCTGAAGCTTTTCCTTTCCTTTCCTCTTTTCTTTTTTCTTTTCTTTTCTTTTTTCTTCAGTACCAGTGATTGAACTCAAGGCCTTTGAACTGAGCTATCTCCCCAGGCCTTATATATATATATATATATATATATATTTTTTTTTTTTTTTTTTTTTTGAGACATGGTCTTTCTAAGTCTCTAAGTTGCCCAAGGTGGGCTCAGCCTTGGGATCCTTCTGCTTCAGCCTCTCAGAGTGCCGGGTTACAGGTGTGCACCCCTAGTGAGGATGTCTTATGAAAGGTTGTCATGGCAATTCTCACCTAAGCCGGACATGTTTCTCTGACATACCCAGACTATCCTCCTCTGGTCCAGTTAGGTGTTAAACTGTACCTGTGCCAGACCGTAGAGGAAGATCTCATTGCTTGAAGCAGAAAAAAGTGGAAATATGCAGATGCTACTTACCCGGTTAAATGCATATGAAGCCAACAATAACTGCCTACATTAAAAATGGGGAGCCAGCCATGGAAGAGACGAATAACACATTACACTGAGCAAGTAGAATCTTTACCATGAGACACAGCACATGGGATGTCAAGAAATTTCTGTTCAGGGCTGGGGATGTAGCTCAGTGGTACAACACTTGCCTAGCATGCATGAGGCCCTGGGTTCACTCCCCATCCTGAAAAAAAAAAAAAAAAGAAAGACTTTTTTCCCTCTTTACATAAAACAGGAAATTTAAACATAGTTGTTCAGTTTTCCAAATATAGGAAAGGCTTTTAAATAAAATATGTGAAAACAAAAGGATGTTCCTGAGTCATAGTGAGGATAAAGGATTGAAAACAGAAAGACAGTTTTTTTCCAAGATGTCATGCTGTATTTAGCAAGAACCACGTTGGGACCCCCCTCCATGTCTCCTATTTAATGCTCCAATTTAATGCTGCACATCACGGTGAAGTTTAAGAAAATATATTATAGAGTTCCTGATTCAAAGGTTCAGGAAGCTCAGGCCCTAAAATAGCAGAGGAGGAAAATGGAAGCATTTTCAGAAGGCAGATAACTATCAGACCCAATATATTCAAATGAGTAATCAAATTTCCCTATCAAGACAAGACCAGGCTTATTTTCTTCCCCTGTGCAGAAAAACTTTTCCAAAGGTACAGAGAAGCTTGCAGAGCGTTGCGTGTAAGTCAGTGTTTGTGACCACAATCACATTTTACATATCTTTGCTTTTGATAAAGGCATTCTGAGATGAATGCTTCATACAAGGAAGAATTCTTTTCTATTGTGCAAAGCTACCTCTAATCTATGTGTGCTGCAGTTTTTATGTTCAAGGAGTCTCCCCTGTGCCAGGGCTTGGAATGTGTGATTGTCTTCCTTATGGGTAGCTCTGTCTACCTGTGGCTGCATCTTCAGTTGTGTGTAGTGAGGCAAATCTAAACGTGCAGGTGTGACAGTAGAGGCGGTATCTTGGAGAGCAGGCACGCAAAAAGAGGCATTCAGCTTCCTGGTGCATGTCTATGAAAGCCTGTGATCAAAGTTCTAGACCAGTATCTTAGGAACCAAATTTTAACCTATTAACTGTTATTAAGAAAAAAATTCACCTGCACGGTTCAATCATTAGAACAACCGTATCCAGATATATCGAATTAATTTTGCCTAGACAGAAAACCATAGTGCTACGCGTATCAGGCACGGTTAAAATACGTGATGAATGCTTCTGGCTTCTCCCCAAAGTGAAAATGAGCCTGAGAGGTAAAAGTTTTGAAAGGATCCCGGACATAGACGCAGCCATGATGGCGCAGCTGAAGATGCTTCCTTTAGAAATGGCTCGCCTGTCAAAAGTATTTGAGGTTCTTCCTGCCTCAAACAAAGAATTGGACAAGCCAAGCCAATAATGGTGCAAAAGGTTTATTTGAAAAGTGTGGGGTAAACGGGTATGGGAGAAACCAGCTCTGCAGAGTGAACTTGGGCAGAACAAAGAGAAGAAGAGAGTAAAAGCAAAAGTAAAAGTACATGCCCTATGCAGTGCAGGCTACTGTGCAAATTCATGCAAAACAAGGGCTTCCTGTGATGGCGGGTCATTTTCATGCTGCCCACTTCTCCCGGGAGCTCCGGAGCAGTTCCAGCTACGGGGTCCTCGAGTTGCGCTGAGAGCTCATGATTGACAGGTCCCCCTCATTTCCCCAGCCAACTTTGCCTTCCACAACTGCTTCGGAAAATGACAAGAATTAAGATGTGTTATGTGCGTGTACCAACTCCCCATAATGAGTGTAATCATTAGGTACTGACATAGGTAATGATAAAAAATAAAAATTGAAAAAAAAAAAGATTTGGCAAGAATGATGGGAGAAGTGTGTTCGAAGTGAGGGGGAATGTGAGCATGATTAATGGTGTCTTTTACTGTAGTAATAGTTTTTTTTAAAAAAAATTAAATAGTCACTGTATTATTTGAGCATAACTTACAATATTACAGGATTTAGAAATCAGGGTAATTAATTCAAGAGTCAACCAAAGTCAGATCACTGGAATCCGGAGGTGGCTCTTTCTTATTTCTCAAGCATACAGTTAAAACTTGCAGCTTGGTGAAGGGCCCTTTGGAAGCACTTTCTTTTAGGACCGGTGGCCTGTCTGTTATTCCCTAACTGCTGTGGGCAAGGTTAGAGGAGGAGAGGTGGCAGGGCCCTCCCTACCTTGGGGAATCAGGATGGGATGCCAGTGGCAGGGATCCTGGCCTTCTGAGTCTCTGGGCTGAAGCAGCAAAGCCATCATACACCCGCAGCCTCCGAAGTCCCTGAGCCCTGGAGCTTCAGGTCTGGGGCCAAAACCACTGGGCTGTGATACTGCAGAGAGAGGTCCCAAAGCAGCTGATGTTGCTAAGTGGAAGCCATTTTCCTTTACCCCCTGCGGTGTCAAGCTTCACTTGGGAGAGGAATTTCCAGTCACTTTTCAAGGAATCCTGGGTAGAATAAATCTTTGTCAATGGAATCTTAAAAGAAAAAAGAATCAAGATCCCCATGGTAGGTATCAGTCATGGGTTTCCAGTTACTCAACCTTTTTATAAGTCTTAAGGATCCTATAAACTTTGAAAGTTGTAGTAAAATATTTATAGAGCAAGTCAAAGAAAAGTATAAAACAGTAGTCTAGGTGAAATTTTGACGTGACTAAAAGTCCTTTGACCTCTGTGGCTTTTTGATTCAGGAGGGTTTAGGGCCTGGGCCTGGTGATATAGCAAAGCAGTTCACCCCATGGACCTAAAAGGGTGTGATTGCCACAGTTGCCATACAATTTCTTTTTTCTTTTTCTCCCTAGTGTTTTCTTTAGAAGTTCAAGAGATGCCTTTGATGAAAAATGACAGTCCAAACTCATGCTGGTGTCACAGTTGAAATCTCTTAGGTAATTACCTCTTCTGATTTTTCCTGGGAAAGGACTGTGGGACTGCTTTCCACTGTGCATGAGAAAATGTAGACTTGTAATTGGTGTTTCAGGACTTTAGGGGAGATATAAAACAGAGGCTGACTAGTAAAACCTGCCACCCAAAGTCCCAAGGTGCTCTTTATTCACGCAGTCTTAGGGGCCCTGGTGGAATTCTGTTGGAAGCGATCACAAATTGCGTTTGTTCCTTCCCTTCACCAATAATATTTAGGATACTTCCCTTCCTGGCCAGGGACTGAGGGCTTTAATAGTGGGGTGCTCTTCAGTGCTGCTGCAACATCATTGAGCTATGCAGAGGGATCTGGGGTTCATAAGAATGCATGGGGTGGGCAAATGCAATTGCATATAAATTTATGCACTATTATTCCAGGAAAAACATATGAATGTTTTGGAAGTCATAAGGGATTTCCTAAATAACTATGATGCATGGCAGCCAGGAGGTTTTCAGTCAAAGAAAGCCCAAGATCATAACTTGGTTATGAGGCGAGAAAAGGTCAAAACCACGGGCAAAGTAATGTCTTGTTTGCTGTTCACTATGATCACTCTGGGGGTGAAATTAAGTTCATGTCCCTTTATTCAAAAGTAGGATTATAGAATAAGGGGGTGAGTGCTTCAACAAACATATGTGTGGGGGTACATCTAAATATATATTTTGGTCATCACACTGGCCAAGGTGAAACTCTAATGATTGTGACATATATTTGTATAAGCCACTTTTGAAATTCTTTTCTATCCCACATTATGATACATACTACTCCTCTGAGATGCTTTGGGTTTTATATATATATCACTATTGCAAATATTCCCATTTAACATTGTAATTAGTTATTTTCTGGATTTGTGTCCCATATAGTTTCATAGCCTGACACAGAGTTAAAAAAAATATAAAAGGTTGGGTGTGTACCTCAGTGGTAGAGCATGTGCTTAGCACATGAGGTCCTGGTTTTCACCCATGGCATAGAAAAAAGAAAAGAAAAGAGAAAATAAAAAAGAAAAAGAAAGGAAGGGAAGGGCAAAGAAGAGGGAAGAAAAGAAACATTCACTGTGCCATGACCTTTGGAGTGGGTTTTTGACCCACACAAAAGGATTTGCTTAATATTTTGGAGTCACATTTTTGTATACCAGAACAGTTTCACCCATTGTCAATTGGATAACCTGAGTTCACCAGCTCCATTTTAAAATGGGGTTTGGTTGATTTTAAGAATCAAATACACCTTCTTTGTATAAAGATTTATAACCATTGAGAGTATTCTGAAAGAATGTGCTCTTGGCTCTGGAAGCAATTCCAAAGGAGGAATTTCCAAAATATTTTGAGCTATGACTCCATCACTGTGTAGTGATACCCAGTGGACAAATATTTTTTAAAGCAGTAGAACCGTTCTTTAAACGTTGCTAGCGCTTACAAGGGTGAGAAGTGAATTGTAACAGACTTCCTTTGTTTTGGGAAAATTCGGCAGAAGAGGCACTTCAGGTTGTCTCAGAATCATAATTTATGTAATGAATGTCATCACCAATGTGGCGATGGTGCACAAACCACAGGTTGAGATGCGATGAATTCTGTTTAATATAAATGACGCATGTTTTTCACAGGGTGTTGTCCTTTGTGCACCTCTGAATACGGATTTAGATTTTGTAATTGCCTCTGAAATTATTCTGGGAAGGTGTGTGTGTTCGTATGTGTGTATTTGAATGTACAAATTGATGCATGTATGGAAACTGCATAACTTGAGCTAATGTCTAGGATTGGATGAAAATGGGGAAAAAATGAAATCAGATTTGGCCTCTTGCTACCCGATGTAGAGCCCCAGGTGCAGTATTTAAGACCAGCAGGTGGAAGTGAACCATTGATTCTTACGGTTGGCGTTTGGGGCCTAGGAGGCAGCGCTGTAGCTGTAGGTGGTCTGAGCTCCCTGTGAAGGAAGGCCAAGGTCCCGTCGCCAGTCATCTTAGGGTGAAAGTAAGTGCGTTGGTACCAAGGTGGACTAGAGCTGGATTCGGAGCTGGGAAAGTGACCTGGAGCTTGCTGGAGGGAAAGCTCTGTCAGGCGAAGTTAGCAGAGAACTAAGCAGGATGCCTGAAGTTGACTTCTGGAGCTGTGACTCTCTAGAGGAACCACTTTTAATAAGCATGTAAATGTTTCTCTGAGTTGTAATTGTGTCAACCCCAAGCCTTCAGTGAAATTTTATTAAATGATCTGACTGTTCCTCCTGTACTTCAGGGAGTTAAAGGCAGAGCTTGTGTCTATGCTTGGAGTGGCTTTGTGAGCAGGGCCAAGTGACAGGGAGCCAGCTCAAGTCCAGTTTGGAACCAGCTCAAGGGGACTTGCAGAGCCTTCCAACACCAGTTCTGAGCGTCGGCAGCTGGAGGGGCAGCAAGTGGCTCCTGGGTTGAGTGGATAGGCAGAACTTGCCATGACATTCGAGGAGGAGGAGAATCAGGGAGGAGAATACTTTCTTAAATCACAAGATTGGGCCTTCAAGTCATGGTCATTTGGATAATGAAGGGAATATGATCTTTTTTGGTAACTGCAGGTGAGTGAGGTCTGGGAATGCTATGATTTAAATATGAAGAGCCCCTCTCTCCTCAAGGTTTATGTATAGAGGGCTCGATCCCCAATGCAGCAGTGGTCAAGGACGGGGCCTAGAGAGGTGACTGGATCATGAGGGCACTGACCTCATCAGTGGATCGCTGATGAGTTCACAGCTGAGTGGGCTGTTAGGAGGTGAGGTCCGGTTGGAGGTAGTAGGTCACTGAGGAAGTGCCTTTGAAGGGTGTATCCTGTCTCCAGCCCTTTCTTCTTTCTTTGGCTCTTCCCCTCTTGCTCTGCTTCCTGGCATGCTCTTCCACCATGATGTTTCTCCCTTGGAGCCAGCTGACCATGGACTGAATCCCCTGAAACCATGAGCCAAAGTAAACCATTCCTCCTTTAAGTTGTTGATGTCAGGTATTTCATCCTAGCAATGAAAAGCTGACCAATCTAGGGAGCATATTGGTTCTAACTGGAATAAGTGTCCAGCTTTCCATTGTACCTGCTTTGAAGGAGACAGCAATGCTATAAGATACCTGCTATCTTTAAAAAAAGGCAAAATTAAAAATTGAAACAAGTAGATTCCATGTTTTACATGGATTCATGTCCTCATTATGGAGAACCATGGGTTGCCACCTTCTCCCCCCACCCCTCCCCGTTCCCTGTCTTACAGCTGCTCGGGCCACTCACTGCTGTTTCCCCCCAAAGCATGACCACCAATGCTTGGCACTCATTCACCAAAATGACTCTTTCTTAGGTTTTTGGTGTGGGCACCCCCTTCTCCTCAATTATATGCCATCTTAATGCCATGTCCTCAAACAGATGTTCTCTGACCTCCCTGTCCAAAAATCTTCCTTCTCCTTCCATCCCAATTCCTTTCACACCACTCTGCTTATTCAGAGAACCTAGTACAACCTCAACTAATTGGTTAATATTTGTTTTTCTATGTGTGCCAGGGATTGTTTGTTTATAGCTGTGTTTCTAATACCTGGCGCATGGTGGGCCACACTAAGCAAGTGCTTCCTGAATTAAATAATGAATGTGCAAATGGCACAAGGGCAGAAGCCATTTCTAAATACAAATGCCAGCTAAGCAAGTGTATCCATAAGGCTCGGGTGGAGGGGACAAAATACTGAGTGCCGAGAGGGACTCTAGCAGGGTGTACACACCCCCAGCACACCCTGGCTCTTTGCTTCAGACTCAAGCCATTAAGAATCTAATTTGGGCTTTGGGTGGGCACTGGGGAGTGGCACCTTTGTCAACAAGCCCAACCTGCTCCTGAGTGGATTGTGCGGCTGCTCAGTCTCCATTCTCCTTGAGGCCCTGCTCCTGTAGATCTACCAGGTGGCCTCTCCCATGGGCCCTTCAGTGTCTAAAGCCATGTGTCCTGCCCATTGCCACTCATTGCTCTCTTTCTCTACTTGTCTTTGGTCTCTGGGTTGAATTCTCCATCACTCCATCCCATCTCTTCTTCCACCTATTCCTCTGGACGGAGCCAAGCATTCAGCTTTACGTTGCTGGGAGGATGGGGGTGAAGGACCACCAAACTCAGTCTGCACTTAAGTTCAGTCATGTGGCTCTCGGACTCTCCCCACTGCCTCCTAGAAAGACTGGGTTGTGATTATGCTCAGCCTCTTTAAGCTGAGTTACAAAAATCTCCCTCCCATGATCACTGAAAGGGAGAGAGAAAAATGCATCCAGGACCACACTGACATAATCACAGAAATTTCTCAAAGGTAGCTGCATCTTCATTTAAAAATGCATGAACAGTTATCATCCCCTACAGGCTTCACAAACATCACCTGACAGTTGACTTCTCTGAATCTCCAGGGTAGCTGGCAGGGCTGAGGGAGTTTTGGCAGAGCAATTTCTCTCTTCCCTGACCCCAGGGAAACGAATTTGCTACAACTAGCTTACAGTTTTGGCAGAACCAAGTGGGAAGTATTGTAATTTTCTAAGGTATAGATTCCCAACTGGGGAGGGCAGTTTGCATATCATTTTATTCATTTGATTGCATTACCAGTCTGAAAATTGCCTGGCCTACTTATACTTACTATTTAAAAATACAAAACAATTTAAGCACATTTAAATTTATAAGACACTCTGAGAAAACTGTGTCTTAAGAAGGACTTACAAAGTTGGGTCTGGAATTATGCCTGGTTCCTGTGGGCCAGCTGTTCATGAAGTGCTGGGTGAAGCTCTTTCCTACCGTGTGGAATGAGGTGGGTGGAGACACTTGTTAATGGTGATGTCACACTCAAAGCCCTTTTCTGCCATTATGTTGTGACTCCCAGGAAGACCAACTTCATAAAAGCATTACTCTCCCTCTAATGGCCCATTAACCTTTCTAAATTGGCTAATGATAAATGTCATTAGCTTCTGGAGGGGATGACTACTTCCCAAGAGGAGATGGCACCCACAGTGGGTGAGTGGTAGGATCTCTACACACCTTGCCTACTGTCCTCGGTTTGTCTGGGTGTGGAGACAATGGTATCCTCTCCACCAGTGACTTTCATTGCAGCCATAATTATGCATCTATTTGGTTAGCAGCTGCCCTCCTAGATGAGAAGAGAGCTCAAATAAAAATGTCAAGGGTACCGGACCCGAACAATGTGGACATCACCCATGACATTCTGATAGGATCTGGTCTAATTCCCTTTATCTTGGGCCTGATTCTAGCAGGTTAAACTTGTAAGAGATTCTTACTTGCATGAATCAAACTGGTCATGCGCCAATAATTATGTAGGGTTCAGCCCAATATATTTTGTTCCCAATCTCCTAGAGCAAGATAGACGTCACAGATAGAGGTAACAAGCAAAAAAGCTTATCAATAGAGAAAACTCTGCAGGTTAGGGGTAGTGTATTTTAGAATCTAAATTGGCCTGGAGAAGACTATGGTTGTTGTGTACTCTTGCATTAATGTTGTATGTGTGTGGCCTTAGAAATATCTCCATTTCTTGGGTAATTTTAAGGTAACGGGTGCATGAAGTTTCATGATGTTATAGTGCCTGAAAACAGTTCTCGTGGTATTTTCATTAGGGTACGAGGAATGAGAAGGTTGGATGTACACAGTGAATGACTCCGGTCTTAGGTGTCAGGAAGGGCAGGGTGGACAGTGAAGGCAGATTTCAGTCAGGACGTCTCGTTTGCATTAACAGTCAGTGTGTTTCGAGACAGCAGAACTCACTGCTTGTCCTGGGTATTTAACAAGAGTAAGTGAAACAAGCAAGGAAGAATTAGCACTAGTTACTTATTCTGTGACACAGCTTTGTATGTATTTTCTTTCGATCCTCATAAAAATCTACACGAAGAGGCATTATTGTCACATTTTATAGATGCACTGAGCAATGTTAAACTGTCAAATCCATATCCCCGGACTTAGGCAGACCCAGCTCTGCCTTATTTAGTCTTTATCCTCTCCTGGTACCTAGAAAGACCAGTGACCTGGTGGTCAGTGTTATGCCTCTGATCTTGGCATCTTCAGACTTGTCCCGCTGGGGACTGTGCACATTGCTGGCCCTGTCCTTCACTGGCCCAGTCAGCAAGTATTGCAGAGGCTTCCTCATGCACAACAGCACTGGGAATTCTGGCTGCATTAACACTTTGCCACCAGATCTTGCTGCTCCTGGAGCCCTGCCATTGTTGGAAATCCAGGATGAAAAGAATTTCTAAATCACTTTTGTGCAGGACAAAATGGAACTTTGTTGGAACTTTAAGCCACTAAATTCTTTTTTGAATGGTGCGACAGTTATAGGTTGATGAGCTATTAAATCAAGTGACAGTTATGCCAGGCACTTGAGCAGGAGGATGGGGGGGATACATAATTTTGGGGTCATTGTGCTAATTCTGGGAGTGATTCTGTTTTAATCAGCCCCCATGGTGAGAGTCATGGGTAAATCCCACTTTCACATGTACACACAAACACTGACCCTAGAAGTAATGAGCCCTAATGTGGCAATATAATACATATTAATCCCTTTGTTTACTTATCCTATATCTGTCACAGCCTGTAAACCCCAGCAACCTGGAAGCTGCTAGTTCTACTTTGTTGGTAGAGAAATTCCAAAGAGAAAGCACAGAAACATAGCTTGTGCACAGATGGTGAGTCCCATGACATCCCATGGTTCATTCCATCATCAACTGGAACACGAATCAGCTGTGTGGACAGAATTTCCTCAGGAAGAGGACACAAACGTGTAGAAGGAAGCATTCACTGTATATGTTTGCCCTTCTGCTCCCTGGCTGTGACAGGGCTCTAGTAGACTCAATTCAGCCACCAAGCACTGGATGGCAGAGTAGGAACTCAACAAACATTTGAGGGATGGGCACCTGCTTGATTTCTATTCCACTGTTATCCAGAGAAGAAGTATGAGACACTGGCACCATTTGTATTACGGGAGACGATGGTGCTGATGAAATAATTAGATATGAGGCATTTAGAAAGCACAAGTAGAAACGTAGAAATAAAGTGAACTGAGATGGTCGCAAGTCAAGTTAATTGCTACAGACCCCCAAATAATATTATGTGTCTGGCTGACTGCCCTTTTGTGGGGAGGGGGCACATTTCATAGCACTGAGCTGCAGAACAGATAGGGAATGAGCAGCTGGAGCGGGTGACCTCGGGCTGGTCATTTCATAGCTTCTGATACTGTGGTCTTCCTCTGCAGTAAAGCTAACAATCCCTACCTCCAGAGTTGTTGGGGTCGTGGGTCAGGTAAGTAGGGTCATGTATGATGTGTGGTATGAAGCGAGAGTCAATAAATGGCAGCTATTATGCCATCGTGAGGCAGGAGAGACTTGACGTGGCTATCACAGGGTGGTCAGCAGTGGTGAGCAGGGCCAAGGGTGTCTTCCGTGCTGACATGTAGAACTATTGTGCGTTTATTCGCACAGCTGTGAAGTTTTCCATTGTGTGAACCTCCTACAACTCACTCAGGTGTCCTCAGGAGGAAGAGTACATTGCTGTTTCCATTTTCTATCTATTATGAGTAATATGTTGTACTGGTTTCTGAGGGCTCCCACAGCAAATTCCTGCAAATGGGCAGCTTTAATCAACAGAAAAATATTCAGTGACAGTTGTACAGGTGCTATCATTTACTTATCAAAATGTCCTCAAAGACTCACATGTTAGAGGCTTCCACGCCACTGAGGAACCTTCGGGAGGTGTGGCCTAGTGGAAGGAAGAGAGGTCAGTGAGGGCGTGACCTTGAAGGGGACATTAGAACCCTGCCCCTCCTCTCTCTTCTCCCCTCTCCCTTCTCCCCTCTCTCTGTCTCTGTCTCTGTCTTTCTTTTTCTGTCTTTTTCTCTCTCTGTCTGTCTCTCTGTCTCTCTGTCTCTCTCTCTCTCTGTTTTCCGGCCTCCACGAGGTGAGCGGCTTTTTCTACCACGTGCCATGATGTACTGCCTCACCATAACGCAACAAAGGCAACTGACCATGGATGGAAATCTCTGAAACCATGAGCCAAAACAAAACTTCCTTTTCAGTTGATTACCTCAGGTATTTTGTCACAGTGACAGGAAGCTGACTAACACAGGCAGTTAGTCTTAAATCAAAGTTTCGGTGGAGCTGGGCTCTCTTGGAAGGCTCGAGGGGAGAATCTATTTTATGCCCCTGTGGTGGTGCTGTACTTCATGCTTCTTGGTTTGGGGACACATCATGTCTTGTTTTTGCTTTCATTGTCACAGGATTCTCCCGTGTGCATCTTTGTCTTTTGTCCTCTTCTTTTGACAGCAGTCATAATGGATTAAAGGCTCATCTATGATCTCTTCTTAAATAGCTATATCTGCAGCGATCTATTTCCAAGGAGCACCTCATTCCCAGGCTCTGAGGAGGAGATAGATTTGGGGGAACATTATTCCACCTAGTACATATGGCCATGAGCATCAGCATCTCTGTGCACGATGGCTCTGAGCCACCTTTCTGTGTGACTGTCCTTTCACGGGGATCATTGGGCCATAGGGACTGTGCGTCTTTATAGAGTTATGACTTAACTTGCATTTCCCTGATTAACATATATTTGGTTTTCTCCTTTGTAAAATATTTATTCATATTTTTTGCTTATTTGCTTGTCTTTTCCTTAACTTTTTGGAGAATTTTTTTTGTCAGTTGCAAATGCTGTAAACATTATCTCTCAGTTGTGGCTTAAAAAAAAAACTCTTTATAGGGCTTTTCGATGAAAAGGAGTTCTTAAAATAGTGAAGCTTGTCAATCCTTTTCTTTAAGGTTGGAAACTTTTTTTATCTTAAGAAATCCACCCTACTTTGAAGCCAGGAGAATCTTTTTTTTTTTTTGTGGGTACCGGGGGTCGACCTCAGGACCTCGCGCGCCAGCAGGCGCCCATGCCGCTGAGTGATATCAACGGCCCTTTTTTCATATGTGGGTTCCGGGAGTTGAACTCAGGACCTTGCGCTTGCCAGGCAGGCGCTTATGCCGCTGAGCTGTCTCACCGGCCCCAGGAGAATCTTTTTCCTTAATTTGTACTAAATTTTTAAAGATTTATCTTTCACATTTAAATCTCTGTCACCAGGAAGTGATTTTTAAAAATTTTGTCTTTTATTAGTATATGTTTGTGATACATAATAATTACAATCGTCCAGGGAAATTGATACATATACATACTGGATCTTACATATATTACTTCTCCCTCTCCTCCCTACCTTTTTATCTCCCCTCATCTCCGGGTCCCTTTCCCATCCCCATGAAGTCTATCTCCCTATTAGGAGAGAATTTTGTGTACGATGTGAAGTTGGGATCCAATTTTATTTTTTTCCCATATGGAGAACCAATTCTCCCATCCTCACCTCTACCCTGCAGCTCTACAACTTCACCTCTCATTTTAAAAAATACATCTATTTGTCTTCTCTAGCCATGTGTCCTCTCACTGGACATTTGAATTGTTTTCAATTTTTGCTATTAAAACCGATGATGTGATCAACACTTTTGCATGTATACCTTTGCAATCTTTGTTCCCAATTTACTTCCTTCAAGTAAATTTCTATGTGCAATTTTGCTATATTGAAAGTCAGCGTTTTGCTGACTTTGTGTTTTGCTCTTTTCCCCTTGTATGCACATCTTCCTCGCCTCCCGTCTTCCATGTGGGTTTTCTCCTTATGCCTACTGGCCGTCTGCTGCAGGGACAACATCGGAGCTGTGACAGCCTACCAGCTCCTTATGGACACTCTTCCAACCCCCACTTACCTTACTCTGCGAGATCTTAGGCTTTCAGACAAAATTGTTCTGGAAGGAAGGGAAAAGGAACACAATAGGAGGAGTACAGGCAACATTTTTAAGGCATTTTGCAGTTCTCTTTTGAGAGATCCCTCTCCCAAAGATGTTACCAGTTTGTGCCTCTTCCACTTGCACACGACTTGCAAGTTCGACCTGCGGGAAGCTCTGTGATGCCAAGCGGTCCGCCTTGCTTCTCGATGTGTTTATAGTGCAATCCCTGGCTCATAGCAGATGCTCGACAAGAACTTGTTGAATGAATGACTGTGCTTGTCATTTGTTTAACCAGGGACTTTTTGTCATTAAAATAATCTACCCTATGAATTTATTATGGTACCGTCTCCAGTCCGGTCCCATTGTGGGGGTGGAGCCGAGCCTGAGTCTTGTGGGGTTTAACCCGACTTTCCCATCAGCAGAGCCCTCCCTACCAGGCAGCACAAGGTTCTGTGAACTGAATTTCTGCACTGACTTCCAATATGAGAAATCGAACAGTTTGTCTTCACAGGTTTCTGCTTCCACTGTGCCCAGAATGTAGCTGGCTGCATAATTATACAACTGGAGAGAGACTGTCCTTGTACCTCTGTGGTGAGGCCCTGGGTTACAGGATCTAGCAGGCCTGGGCTAAATGCTGGCTTTAGTCTTTGGTGGCTAGGAACCCTGGGAAATTCTTTAACCTCTTTGTGTGTGGGGTGTGTGTGTACATGTGTGCAAGTGTGCATGCATATGTGTGTGTGTGATACTGGTAGTTGTACCTAGCTCACCATGTTTTTGAGAGGATTAAATGAGAGATTATGTATGTAAAGTGCTAAGCACAATGCCTGTCACAGAGTCACAATGGCTACAGGTTGCCGGGCACTAATATCTATTAGCCTGAGGAGGACATGGACTTCAGAGGACTTAGAAAAGTTCTGTTTCCATCAAAGTTCTATTAACTTAGGAAATGGAAACGTACTTCTGTGAGTGGAAGAAAAAAAATGTACCTTTACTTTTAATTTGGTTAAACAAACTGCCTCTTAAAGTGGTTGTTGCTTTTACTATGGGCTTGGATTCCTATAAATTTCTTCTACCTCGCCTGGGAGAAACATACCAGTGGCTTGATAATGCCTCCTCCCACACAAGCGTGGGGGTTGGGAAGAGGGGCCAACAGTCTGAGAAGCTTCCCCTGAGGCCTTAGTCAGCTCATCAGTGGAACAAAATCATATACCTCCACATATGTCTATATGAATATATGAACATATGTTTATATTCACACATCACACATATAAAAGCCAGTTCTGACTATTATTATGGGAAAATATCTGAATTTGTGTCCTAAAGTTTAAGAAATAATACATTCTTATGTCCTACAAGCACATTATCAATGTTTGTTGACCACTGTGACTATGGCTGATTATCGTTGATGGTAGAAAAGTGCAGGTCTTACAGAGTATGAATAAAATATTAGCTTTGTAAATCCTACTCTTAAACTTCCAGAGCAAGACATTTGTTCTTGTGCTTGGGAGAAGTAGAACCAGGTGTTTATAGCATGGGTTTTGGAGTCAGGTAAACATGAGTTCAAATCCTATTTCTACCATTAATGGTTATATGACCTGGGGCAAGTTACTTAACCTACCTGAGCCTAAGTTTCTTCATTTATAAGTTATAGATAATTGATTATGACTACATATATTCTCCACTGGATAGTGCCATATATGGTTGTCATTTGTTTTAATCATGAGGTTCAACCTGCCACACTGAAGGAGGTAGAAAAGAAATATCCAAAAAATTTGAATCCTTCATGACATTGTCGAGCTGCTGCATTAACCAAACCTGAAACCAGGCAATTTCTAGATTTCTTGATACAGGACATAATATGACCCCTAATGGCTTACGCCAGTTGACCTGGTGCCTTCTATTGCTTGAGGCTAAAAGCATCCTAATACAGCCAAAAATAGAATAACTTCATCTTAAATGATATTAAGACCATTTTTCAATCAAAGAAACAAACTATGTAGACAATTTTGCAAAGTACACTAAAATTGAACAAATTTAGGGAGAATGCCTAGGTAATGTTTAGGAGATAACAGCTAAATGGATTTTTTGAAGATGCTCGGCCAAGAAGACTAGTTGCCAAGGTGGCAATCTTCACTTTCATTCCACGAACTGCTTAAGAGCTTTGGATCAGGGCAACCACATTTGGAGTTTTCAAGCTTCTTAATTTTGCATGTGTGTGGAGCACAACCTGGGGTGAGCAAAGATTCCTATGAGTGATGTTTCTTAAAATACCATTGCAATAGTCCAGGTGAGAAATGGTGTGGATCTGAACTAATGCTTAGCTGGTAGAAACCCAGAACAAGATTAGAAGACCTGGTGTATTAAGTGAGACGATAATAAAAGTTTTAAAGCGAATACCAGAAAATGATGTGTTAGTCAGCTTTCCATTGCTGTGATAAAATATCTGGGACAAATAACTTACAGGAGGAAAGATTTATTTTGGCTCATGGTTTCAGAGGTTCTGTCCATGGTAAGCTGGATCCACTGCTTTTAGGCCTGCAGTAAGGCAGAAACTTCATGGTAGATGGATGTGGTGGAGTAAAGCTGCTCACTCATGGTAACCAGGAAACAGAGGCAGGGGAGGGCCTGGGGACAAAGTATAGTTTCCAAGGGCACACATCCATCACCCACTTCCTTCAACTAGACCATGCCTTCTAAAGTTCACCTCCCAATAATTCCACAAAATCATCAGTCTATAGATGGATTAATGCACTGATGAAGTTAGAGCCCTCATGATCTAATCACTTTTCAAAAGCACCTCCTGTGAATATTGCAAAACTGGGAACTAAATTTTCAACACATGAGCCTTTGGGGACCTTTCATATCCAAACCATAACATAGTGTGTCACAGAAACCAAAAGTGAAGAGAAGAGAGAAGCAAGCAAAGAAGAAGAAAACAATGATTGCGATCACTACCAATAATAATATCAGTCACTAAACATTGTGGGCTGGCCTTGGGCTCCAGGCCCTGTTTACATATATTATTTTATTCAATCCTCACAAGAAACCCATGGTACAGGGCTTTATTCCATTTTCTGATAAAAGAACCCGTATGTCAGAGTTCAAAAAGTACTGCTCATAGAAACAGACCCAGCAGTCAGGGTTTCAGAGCTCCAGGAGCACATCTGTGTAGCCGTATGATGACCTCGAGATACACGATTACGCAGAATGTCAAGTAGGAAAGAAAAGTGTTGCATTTGCTCTTGACAATTAGGAAGTCGTTGGTAAGGAAATTTCAGGTAAATGATCTGTTGAAGTGTGAAAGTAAAGGGAGGGAGGGAGGGAGGGTGTTACAGAGAGCGGTTTGGAAGAAACCTCGGTAGTCAGATAGAAAGGTGTTAGTCTAGAGGGCAGACAAGGTTGTGAAGAGATATCCTTCCCATGGGGTCTTATGAGAGTTGCCAGTGTTTTTCTCTCATAGCTGTGGTTGTCTGAGGAATACGTTGAGAGAGTTCACCTTGATGTTGCTTCATCACCTGATGTCATTTCTAAATCAAAATGTTTTCAACTCTGCTATGTTTTGGGCAAATGTCCCCAAGGGCCCCTGTGTTAAAGGACTGGTCCTAGTGAGGTGCTACTGGAAAACAGAATCCTGAGACACAGGGCCGTAAGTGATTGGAGGTGCATCCTCGAAGATGTTGCTGGGACCCTGGCCACTTCTCTGCTCTGTTTCACATCCCAGCCATAAGATGAGTGGTCTGCTCTGTCACACACTCACTGCCATTGCTTTCTGGCATCCTCACTGGAGACCTCATGATCATGGACTGGCACCTCCGAAACTATGAGCCAAAATAAACCTTTCTCTTAGAGTTGATTATTGCAGGCATTTGTTGTAGTGATGGAAATGCCCAAAGCAATTTTTTCTCTCCTGTTATTGAGTTCTAAACAAGAGCCCCAGTGGTTATAAGTCCTGTTAGACTGGGAATTCACATCAGCTGCTGGTCAGTAGAACTTGCAGTGACAACCTTCCTCCACCTGACCCCATAACTGTCAGACGACCATCCTCTGGTTAATCAAACATTTTTCCAATCCCATTGATAATAGCTACTCCAAGTTGAGAATGTTAGAAAACTAGCCCAGCAATTATTTATGTGTATGAGATTGCTGTTGTGGGGTGGGCTTTCCTTGGGAGCACTATTCTAGTTGAAGTAGATTCTTGTTTACTAAAAAAACATTCTGGCTGGGTTGCTGGCTCTGTGAGCCCATCACAAATGCCAAAATTGCTGGCTAATTGCTTTGGTGTGTGTGCCAGACCCCTTCTGGGGCTTCTGAGAGGCTAACATCTCCTTGACCCTCCCAACTCTGCTCTTGAACTCTGGGAGACTGCACATATGGTAATGGGAAAGCGAGTGATGGCGACTTTTCCTCTTTCTTACTGCGAGATTAATCAGAGAGATTAGAGACTGAATTTTTACAGCAGCTTCTTTGCAGAGGTCTGCTGGCATGGGACAATCCGGTTTGCATATTTGTTGGATGTGCACTTTGAGCGGCCAGGAGCATCCACACTCCTTCTTACCCCTCCTTCCCTTAATTTGGAAATGCTCCACCAAGAAATGGAGGGCAAGTAGAGGGCATACTTTCCAATTAAACAGGAGGTTTCAACATGATGATGTAAATAACTAAATAATTATACTTCCCCAAGGCACTATTAAACTTGTCTGCTAAGAAGGCAGAACTTTTAGCTTCTTGATGGATGAAACAAATTTTGTTCCAGCAGGCTAGGTTTTTGGAGGCCAAAGACCACCACTTTTGGTGCTCTTATGTTTATCATAATTATTATTGTTGTTCATGTAGTGTTTTCAGTTGTCTCCTCTTCTGGGCACCCGGTGGAGTTCACCCGGCCCTTTGTTGGTAGGTGGGGTCCGGAGACCAGTCTGGCCTGAATTAAAATTGAAAGCAGTGTCCCTTCTCTGCTGAAAGAGCTGGTCTCCGGTTTGAGATCCTCCACAGCTTTCTCTTCTCTGTGGCATGGCAAGCAGTAATGTTCATGATGCTTTATCAAACCAGGTCCCTGAATATTTAACAGACTCACTTCTCTCCGCTTCCTCTCGATGGACATATGATATCAATGAAAAATAAACTTTGGTGGCTC